>OX375884.1:22972248-24238090 GCA_947359465.1 Metellina segmentata
ACACCCTGAAAAAGAGCTATCCGAAACCTAATTTCATTTCAAATCCCACTTACAGTAATGAAGAAAAGTAGCGTAAATAAAAATGGTGATTAAAAAGTCCATTACAACACGTAGAAATGTGGGATCGTGTTTTTTTTTTTATGTAGAGTTCATAATCTCATTTTAAAAGTCTCTTGGAGTTGCCTAACAGAAAGATTTCTGAGCTCCCATCCTCTTGCAGATTGCATACAAAAAACAGCTAATATTCCTTAAAGTAATTTAAATGTGTAATTGAAGTTTGAAGAATGGTTTAGTATTTCATGGAGTTACTTTTAAAAATTACTTACTTTTACTTGAAACCATGATGATTAGAATTTTTACACGTCCTTAATATTACTGATAGACGGGAATGTTCTTCAGTGGTGCGTGGGATGCACAAGTCTGAAAAAATTACACCAGCCGAAACGTGGAGAATACTTCCAATTTTAAACAAAAATGTGTAATAATGCCTTTCCAGTTGTTAACTTTGGTGCTTATCTGTCTACATCTATTAGATCTTATTGCTTTTTTAATAAACGACACTGTTGAATCTGCCTGTTTTATAAATAACTTACATTGAAATATTCATCAAACGATGGATCGTATTTAAAGGGCTTTTAAATTGGGGCTGTACACAAAATAAATTTTTAGTAATCAAAATCTGAACCCTTTTACTATACACACTATACAAAAAAATCGACGCATAAAGAAGGTGCGGAATTACAGTGGTGCCGGGCTCGATCCATTTGGAACGGCGCTGACACTAAACGTATAGTCTTTAGTCACGATTCCCGTTTCCAAATGTGTCCTGACGACAACCCCAGACGTCCAGGGCAGCGTGGGGGTCCTGCCCTTACTGTTGCACGCCGCACATACCCACAACAGGGCGTTATGTTGTGGGGTGCCATCTCCTTTGATAGCCAGTTCCCTTTGATAGTCATTTCTTTCACACTTACATCACAGCGCTGCGTAGACGCGATTCTACGACCGGTTGTGGAAACCCTTTCCTTTTGCGACAACACGGACTTACTTTTCAACAAGATAATGCCTAGTGGTACACGGCACGTGTTGCTATTATTGTCTTCCAGTTTTTCTAACACTTTCTTAGCCAGCTAGATATCCTGATCTCTCTCCCATAAAGCACATTTAGGACGTTATGGGAAAGGCCAACCATCCCGGAATATTGACCATTTAGCCCAACAGTTGAAACAATTTGGCAAGAAATTCTGCAGGACACCATCAAGGAACGTTTTCAGTCT
Source organism: Metellina segmentata (assembly GCA_947359465.1). Taxonomy (NCBI): domain Eukaryota; kingdom Metazoa; phylum Arthropoda; class Arachnida; order Araneae; family Tetragnathidae; genus Metellina; species Metellina segmentata. The sequence goes on from OX375884.1 coordinate 22,973,526, forward strand.
ATGCCACGCCGGGTGACAGCTTGCATCCTGGCCAGAGGTGGACCAACACCTTATTGACTTCCTCAATTTGTAACGATCAAACTCTGAAATAAATCAATTCAATTGTTCTGAAATTCTTCGCATTCACCAATTTTTATCGGAATCGGATATCTCCTTCTTTGTGCGTCGATTTATTTTCATATATTATTTTTATATAGTATATATATATTATCAGTGAAGCGGGTTTCAAGAAGTTTTATCCGCTTCTCAAATATGAAAACAAAAATCAAAGGTTCTTAAATCTATTGCAGCGGAAACGTTGGCTTAGAAACTAGTAACAAAAGACTCGACAAGTCCAAGACTATCTATTGTACACTCTGTTGTTAACTAGGATGCGTATCAGTCTACATCCATTAGTTCTTATTGCTTTTCCAATAAAAGACACTGTTGAATCTTCGTCTGTTTTATAAATAACTCACAATAGAATATTCATAAGGGATAGTTCGTTTTAAAAGGTCTTTTTTAATTGGGGGCTGTATTTAAAATTAATTTTTAGATCATCTATATCGAAACCCTTTTGTTTCATTATTAGTGAAGCAGATTTCAAGAAGTTTTAAGACTATCATCCGTATCTTAAGTTTAAAAACAAGACTCAAAGGCTCTTAAATCTACTGTAACGGAAACGTTGATTTAGAAAATAGTAACTAGACCCTCAGTAAGTTCAGTCCTTTCGCAGACTGTTAAACTTCAATTAGAGACATAGGCCAACTATCTAGCTTGGGACTCAACAATTAAGTCAATAATTTGTCTTATAAATTAAACTAACGCTTAAATGTTTCCTACAGTGTTCGTACAAAAATATTATCAAGGAGAAAAATCATTTTTCATTTATTTATTTATTTATTGAAAACTCAGATGTTTTGAGAAGAGCGGAAGGCTTGTTGAGGTTTGCACATTGTGAGATCACATCCGAGCTGTAGGCGAAGTGTTGTAACGGGTAGAAAGAATGATTAACGTTCTCTGTCATGTTATCCTCACCATTTCGTTTCATAAAAATACTAGCTGTGCTTGTCAAGTGATTGTTGTCTTCGTCTACAGTGAAAATAATAAAGGTTTCGTCCTTGAAAATCTCTCTTTTCAATCTGTCACCATACCTTATTACGCATCAAAAATAATCCAATAACCTTTCGTTTGGCCTCAAGGTCTTTGGTCCTGTGGAACCAATTTCGAGGGATGGAAAGGGAGATTCGAAAGGGGGTTTCAGTTAGGGGTGGGATTACCACCCCTAATTGAAACCGAAGAGCTGCAGGGTAATTTGGGGGTGGGTGGGTGAGTGAGGAGGAGGAGGAGTATGACTTCATGTTTATGTACGGGATAGGATGTACGTGCTTTCCCCTGCTCTGAAATGTTATCCTTACTTTCATATAACGTTAATTGTGCTTGCAAGGTAATTATTATATCCTCGTCTGCTGTAAAAACAAACGTATTCGTCCTTGAAACCTCTTACCATACATAACTAACCAAAAATAATCCAGCACACATATTCATCTAATATATATGGAACAGTCCTACTGTAACCCTTTGAAGGACTATACTATGCTAAAAACATGGGGTAAAAATTGTACACGTACGATTTTGACTACATAGCAAAATTGTAGCTCTTTCCTACTATTATAAAAGGAAGTGTTTGTGTGTCTGTTTCTTGCAGCAAAATCCTGACGATTCTATGGAACTTACGGTAATAAGATTTGGCACACAGGTAGTCCGAAGTTTTAGCAATTTTTGTGTCATGGCGAATTTTAAAATTCAATCTAGATGAATTTGATAGTTTTATTCTCTATCGGTTTTTCAACGCCTTTCTTCCGCGAAAGAAGAAACACCCCAATCTTGACTTTTTCTACCCACGTGACCTTGCCTTCAGCCTTGGAACCATGCCAAGTTTTTTTTCATCACGGAGAACGCTCAGAAAATTATTTTTTTCGTTTCCGCTTTGATTTTGCACGGAGGAATTATTTTCCAGCCAGACGATAAATCTTTTAACTGGAGTCACAGTTCTTTTTTTCTATCTCCTAGACCGTCAAAGAAAGAGTAAAAATTTCAACGGATTTGAAATCTGCGGAAAAGTTCACTTTAGATCGTTACCTAAAAATATGATTTTCTTTGAATAAATAATTTTTTATTGAATATATCTTTTATATTTTCGCAAGAGATTGTGACGTTACGTGAAACAGATTGCATCTTCTGCCCTTCGCGTTAGAAAAAAAGAAACAGATTACATTTCCTGTCCTATTCCATTTCAAGGAATGAGAGCAAAAAAAAAAAAAAAAACATTTTGACTGGGATTGTTAATACTTTTTCGTAAAATCGGAATCGCTAAAGATAGATTAAAAATTTCAGCGGATATGAAATCTGATTCTACACCAGATTAATAACTTACACTACGGGCACGTGCAAAGCCGGGCTTGCCACGCAGTGGCTAGTTAGTTTTATAAAGGATAGTGAAGCCATTTGTGCCTCACTGCTTACCTAGAACAACACATCTAGACAACATAATATCAAATGACATTATTTATATACCTGATACACAGTCCAGTCACATTAATGTGACCACCTGTCAAAAGCCAGAATAACCACCTTTGGCAGAGCGGACTGCTGCGAGACGAGCAGGAAGAGTCAATTATGTTTCTGAAGGTGTTCACTGGTAAGTTGAGCCATGCCGCCTCCAGTGTCGTGGCCAGCAGCGCTAGATTACCTCCCTCCTCCAGCCTGGATCCTTCCGGCAATTGTTGCAGGGTATTTGCTTTCAGACGTTTCACGCCGTATACACCAACGTCCATCTATCCGATGAAGCATAAAACGGGATTCATCGGAAAAAGCCACCTGTCGCCAATCTGTGGACGTCCAGTTGTGGTACTAGCATGCAAGTTCCAGCCTTCGTCGCCGACGAACAGCAGTCAGCGTAGGTGCATTAACCAGGCGTCTGCTGCGGAGGCCCATGCGCAGCAACGTTCGCTGAATCGTTGTTGGGGATACACTCTTGGTAGCCCCTTGGTTCATCTGGGCGGTCAGTTGCTCAACAGTTGCACGTCTATTCGCCCGAACGCATCTCAGTAGCCTTCGTTCGCCTCTATCATCTATAGCCCGTGGTGCACCACATGTGCCACGCCGCTGATTTTGGATAGTGCCATTTTCCCATGCACGGTATACTTTTACCACGGCGGCACGCAAACAGTTCACAAAATTAGCCGTTTCCGAAATGCCCTTGGCACGAAAGCCAATAATTATGCCTTTTTGGCCGTCGGATAAATCGCTACGCTTCTGCATTACGCCAACTATTGAGATGCTTTCCGATGTCCTAGGACATCCTTTATATACACTCCACTGCAATGTGCTGCCACCTGCCTTTTGTGATTGGTTATTTCACGTTGACGTCGAAAGTAGGTGGTGGTCACATTAATGTGACTGGACTGTGTGTATGAAGAGAGCTTGGAAGTATTTACAATCAAAGCTGAGACTGCAATATTCAAATGAGAGGGTTCAAAGAGAGTGTGAGAAAGAGGAAACGAAAGGTGAAATCAATATAATACTAAGTAAATTACTTTTAAATAAAATGGAAATATTTATGTTTTAACTTTAACCGTTTCAAGGAGGTGGGACGCCAGATGTCCCGTATACCCTTAAGAGTTAATAACACAAAAGGAAAGTTATTTATGATTAAGACTTGGATTTGATTGCCTAAAAATTAAGTTCGTATACCACCCCTTAATTGAAAATACCAATAAGTAATATTAACTTCACTTCATTGCTGTGAAAAGATGTTACTTGGTAGATTTTGATGAAATGTTCTTTGCGATTTTTCCAATTTTTACTAGTAAATTTTTAACTATAATCCTACTTAATTGCAACTAATAATTGAAACACATTTCGGAGAACTTTCCATCAAAATCTGCGAAATAACACTTTTTACCGTATTTAAGAGAGGCATGAATTTTACTAATTGGCTTTTTTTTTAATTGAGGCCCGTAAATAAAGTTAATTTTTAGGTCATCAAAACTCCAACCCTTTCGTAACATTATCAGTGGAGTAGATATCAAGAAGTTTTAAGCCTCTATCATCCGCTTTTCAAGTTCGAAAACAAGACTCAAAGGCTCTTAAATCTATTGTAACGGAAATGTTGGCTTAGAAAAGAGTAACAAAAAACTTTCGTTAAGCCCAAGACTATCTACAATCCTTTCGCGGACTTAGTATGACTTCAATTAGAGCCATAAGATAACTATCTTGTTTAGGACTTTCTCTTAACGATTGAAATCCTGCTTAAATGTTTACAGTGATCATTTACAAAAATATTATTTTTTTAGCTCCACTGTTCAAGTCTAAATGTTATGATATATATATAATTTTGCACTTTTTTTTGATATTGCGAAAATTAATTGGAGGCATTAGAACTACCTTTTTTCTTTTTAAAACTTAAACTTCACTCCAAGTTGTAGGACTTTTGATACCGATATTCTGTCTTCGGTGATCTGGAAAAAAATAGATTTTATACTTTCAGTTTGTTTAGAAATTCCTTTTCTCTTCGTCTTTCCATTGATCATACCATCTCAAATCGATGTCGGAAAACAATTTTATGTGTTCTTTTCCCCCACTGACGTGTTTGTCGAAATGCAGTGACGTGCTTCAAGTATCTCTAAGTTTTGCCTTTTCCAATGGACAATTGTTTCAACTGCTGTTTTACCCTCCTGGTGGTTTACCTTCTCGTCGAAAACTGCCCAAGAGTGACTAGTTTCTGTTACGAAACCTTTACCTATTTAGATCTTCGTATTAATGCACTTTTGTTTCGACGATGTATCTCGTCATTATAAGACCATTACATTAACAGACAGATATAAGAGAAACATTAACATGAAAGACATTAACAGACATATATACACAGTCCAGTCACATTAATGTGACCACCACCACCTACTTTCGACGTCAACGTGAAATAACCAATCACAAAAGGCAGGTGGCAGCACATTGCAGTGGAGTGTATATAAAGGATGTCCTAGGGCATCGGAAAGCATTTCAATCGTTGGCGTAATGCAGAAACGTAGCGATTTAGTCAAAAGGGTATGATTATTGGCTTTCGGGCCAAGGGTGAATGCATTTCGGAAACGGCTAATTTTGTGAAGCGTTTGCGTGTCGCCGTGGTAAAAGTATACCGTGCATGGCAAATTGGCACTATCCAAAATCAGCGGTGTGGCACATGTGGTGCACCACGGGCTATAGATGACAGAGGCGAACGAAGGCTACGGAGATTCGTTAGGGCGAATAGACGTGCAACTGTTGAGCAACTGACCGCCCAGATGAACCAAGGGGCTACCAAGAGTGTATCCTCAACAACGGTTCAGCGAACGTTGCTGCGCATTGGCCTCCGCAGCAGATGCCTGGTTAATGCACCTATGCTGACTGCTGTTCGTCGGTGACGAAGGCTGGAATTTGCACGCCAGTACCACAACTGGACATCCACAGAGTGACGACAGGTGGCTCTTTTCGATTAATCATGTTTTATGCTCCATCGGACAGATGGACGTTGGCGTATACGGCATGAAATTTCTGAAAGCAAACACCCTGCAACAATTGCCATGGATCCTCAACCGCGTAATCTAGCGCAGCTGGCCACGACACTGCAGTCGGCATGGCTCAACATCCCAGTGAACAGCTTCAGAAACCTAATTGACTCTCTTTCTGCACGTCTCGCAGCGGTCCGCTCTGCCAAAGGTGGTTATTCTGGCTTTTGACAGGTGGTCACATTAATGTGACTGGACTGTGTAAGATCAACATCAACAGACAGAAAAAAAGACCAAAATTAAGGTATCTGCATACGTTAAAAAAGCCAATTTTGACGACAATTTGCAATTTTTTTTTTTATTCTACTGACAAATTCCTTGTACTTTTGTGCTTCTAAAACAGTTTAAACTATCAAAGTGCGACTAATAGAAAAAAAGTTAGGTCAATTTAAAATTTGAACGAAATCGTTAATTATAACGGAAGTACCATAACGAAACCGAAACTAATTTCAGAATATTCTATTTTTACCATAATTTCTACCTTTTATCTGTTAAGTTAAAACACATAATAATTATGTTTCGATAAATTGGCCACTACAATTTTTTAATTAAATTCACTTATTTGTTACAAGAATTTCGCATTATCTTTACTCTCTTGGATTTTATTTACAAGCATTTTTCTCAGAATTACATTTTAGGCATAAACATTGAATTCCAGAAATGATTACTAAAAACGTTATTGAGGTATATTTAAAAAAAATTTCATACACATTCGAAATAGTGTTTGCTATTGCATGCACTAGAATCAAATTGATATCTATTTTTTTTCCTTATTTATGAACTTGCATTTGAATATCAATGTTTGAAAATGGTCAAAAATCCTTCAACAATTTTTCAATGAGTCATAAACCTTTATTTTTTTTAATATCTTTCTACTTCTAGTAGAAGCATTAAGATAACATCAAGAAATTTACTATGGTCATGTTATTTTGCTGCTAATTTAAATTGTATGCCCTGTATAATTTTTTAAATTTCGAAAAATAAATTCAAATTTACACGCAAAATTTTATTGTTTTGTTAAATATATTTTTAAAATTTTAATTATTGATAGTGTAAAATTAATTTTTAACACAAGTTTTTTTAAATAATATTAAAATACTTCTGATTAGCATTATTTAAAAGTGCTCCGAACGTATGCAGATACCTTAACAAGACATATCAATCTTGATGGACGAGATATCTCGTCAGTGATAAACTTGACCAGATTTTGACAGACGTGGTATCTTGTCGAAACCATTATAAGGGTTTTAAGTGTATAATGTAGTATAACCTCGATATGTCGTCACTCACGGGTCAAAGAGCTTTTGACATCTGTTATGTAGCCATAACACATATGACCGATATTAGTGACAAGGAAGAACGACTTAAAAAACATAGGAAAATCATACAAATCGAGCGATTTGTGTCCTCCAGGGAGTTTGAACTCAAGCAGGCGGTTTAAGTTCATTTTTTGACTACGACACTTTAATTGCTTCTTTAATCTCATAGAAAAAAAATTTTAGATCAGCACCTGCGTGTGCATTTCTTAACACAAAATTTCTGCTTTGCATCACACAAAACTTTTATTTTCTTTGCTCATTTGGTCATCTTTTACGTTATGGGAAATTTTGTTTACCGTAAACCCAATCGAAGGTCAGTATCCCATGATGGAGTTATGTTAAGTCCGTCACGGCGTATTGAAATTGAAAGAACCTTGTGGGCACGGTTGTCACCTAAATACAATATGGGTTATGGGAACATAACATTACTTAATCGGAGTAACCATAGAATGTTCATTCTTGTAACGATCATGTTAACACTCTGAAGGGTTCAATTCCACCTTGTAAATCTCTACTTCATGACTTTTAACCGTTTTAACCTTTATGACAAACATAATCTTTCCAGAGGATTCACTTACAAGAAAAGTAGAAATAGAATGATTATAAAGGATTATACTGTAAGGGGGTAAAAGACTAATACACTCTTTCCAAAAGATTCACTTTCGAGGAAAGAAGCAATAGAATATTTTCAAGAGATTTTATTCATTCCTGTAACAATCACACAGGTTAACCCTCTGAGGGGTTCACACGCGTAATTCAACCTTGAAAGACTTCCTTTCATGACTTCTAATCAGCTTTAACCTTCTTGACCAACAGAATCTTTCCAAAGGATTCACTTCTGATGAAAGTAACAATAGAATAAAATTATAAAGGATTATATTCTAAGGAAAGAACCAATACAATTTACCATAAGATTCACTTTCAAGTAATGAAGCAATAAAATCATTTCAAGAGATTTTATTCCAATAGATCATTTCTTCAAAGGAAAAGTCCAATTCTAAAGGTTGAAAGTATCCGTGGATTCATTCACCGAATAGATGTCCTTATTTATTCATTAAGTGAGGTAAAAGCAATACTACACTACTCCAAAATCTCATGACGTATAGAGGAATAATTTAAAATTTATAACGCTTATTTATAAGAATAATATAAATTAATGGAAGCACTAAAAACTAAGTAGATGATGAAAAAAATAACTTTGCCTCTTTTGATCTTTATTTGAGAATATTCTTTATGCTTTAAACCTAATTTACATACGTATTATAATGTTAAATACTTGTATTATTTTGACTGAAATTAACAGTGGCAGTTCAATTAACTTTCTTATCTAAAACATTTAGTGCTTTGAATTCATCAGCTGTACTGATATAAGGTAATGTCAAATTGTTTCTAAGACTTCAAGAACTTGTGTTTTATAAGGTGGTGAAAGAATTTCCTCGTTCACTTCGAAAGAATTTCCTTCTCATTTTCGTTGCTCACACTTTAAAACTTTTCTTTTAAAATCTACGCTGCAAAATATTTTGTGGCCGCTTGAGAACATACTGTAACGTTGTTATCTATGCATATGTAGCCATTTATTCCCGGAATAGTACATTCACTTTCATTTCTATTTCATGTTTTCAAATAAGAAGAAAAAATATGCGATGCCGAACTTATGCAAAAAGACATTTTTTTTAATATAGTTTAAAAAACACTTTTCTTACACCCATACAAGTAAACCTTATGATGCTCTCTAATAACTAGATGTATGACTAGCTAATAACGAGATATATCGCGAACAAGATACTGACGACTTTTTTTATAACTAGATAATGATCAGGATACTTTTATTCTTGTCGGGGCTCATTCAAAAATACAAACTTTAGTGGACTGTATTTATGTTTATTCACATTGTGATTGCTATACTATCCAAAGTACAAAGAAAGAGATGTACTATCCTAAATGCTCAAAAGAGTTGTAGTATCCTGTACACAAACGATGGTTCTGGGAACGGAACGTTGACGATATCGTCTTAACGCGTCCTAAGATTAATTACAAACAAAGAAATTGGCAACATCCTTGGCGCTCGCCAAGTACATGAAAAGTTACGCCAATTATGGAGTCGCGCCAACTACTGTCACGGAGATTAGCACTGCGCGAACACTTCTAACGACAAGATATTTCATTCATCGACCTGCTAATAGGTTTTCTAATGACGAGACCTCGTCAAGGCAACCACTAAAAGAGTTAAAGTGCAGTTTACGACATTTCTTACTAACTCACTAGGAAATAGTCAAATAAATACACCTTGCAGCGTAACACTGACAGAATTCATTTACCCAAGAAAAGTAGCGTAAATAATGCGGGGAAGTTTTTTAACAACAAAACATTCATAAAATATCAATTTTAAGCTCAAAGGACAACACATTTTGTAAGTAAATATAGATATTGAAAAAAATATACTCCCCTGGTTTTTTTTTTTTTTTTTTTTTTTGTTTGCAGATAAGACAGCTGTGCATGTTGAAACCCTTAAGTAACCGTAATGAGTAATTTGGAAATACCTATCTTAGATTCATTTCAGATATAAAATATAATTCATTAATAAGCTAGAAGGCAAAATAAAGTTTTAATTAATCTGGTGTTTTCACACAAAAGCTTTAGAGGTGCCTATTAGAGATTGTGTTACAGTCAAATTACCCAACTGAAGTGTTCAACCCTTCAACCAAGGTTTAGTGATTATCGCTATCTTTACCGCATTTTATGAATAAAACTTCAAGTGAAAAGATTTAGGGAAATATATTTTCTTAGGAAACTAATTACGTAAGGAGAAATTAAACTGGTTGACTTGAGATAAAGTAGTCTGGGTAAAAGAAAATATATCTCAACTCTTCTGGAAGGCAAATTTCAGCAATTGGAAATTTTATAAACTTCGACATTCTTCAAAGTACTGTTTATTGCCCCCGCGTCTTATATAAAACAAAAATAATAAACTCTAATTTTCCTGGAAAATACTATCTTCGCAATTATTTCGTAATTAGAACACATGTAGAAAATACATTTTTTTAAGTACAGTTTATAACGGTTTTGTGTAAATACTGAACGATAGATTTCCTGGAAAAAACAATTTTTGTAACTATTCCGTAATTCAGAATTCGCGCAAAACATTTTTAAAGAAGTTTATGAAACTCTTCTTATACTCCACATACATAAAACTTTTCAATACATTCTTGAACTACATTTTATAAGCCTTCTTACTCCCTCACAATACAAAAATACTAAACTCAAAAAATCTCCTGGAAAATACGATGCTTATAACTATTCCGTAATTCAGGAAACATATGTAAAGCAATATTTAAAGTACAATCACGAGCTCTTCTTATTCCACCATCACAAAACTTATACTACTTTCTTTAAAATACAGTTCGTATCCCACGCTTCCTACACCCACACAAACCGAAAAATTACACAAGAAAAGTAGTTTTTAACACCTCTTACTCATCATAAAATAGATACACTGAATTATAAGACTGGAAAAAAAATTTGCAACTATTCCATTTCTCAGAACTTATAACTTTAAACTAGAGTTTCTATCGATCGCTTCTTACTCCTCATTAACTAAACTTACTCAAGGTGTTCTTTAATTTACCGTTAAACATTTCTTGTTCACCTCAACATAGACTGAGCTATAAATTTCCTAAAAGATACGATATTTGCATCCATTCCGTAATTCAGAACTTAAGCAAGACTTTCTTTAAGTACAGTTTATATCACGCTTCTTACTCCCTCCACACACAAAACTTATGCAAGACATTCTGTGAAATGCAATTTTAGAGCTCTTGAGATCCATGAATACTGACCAAAAATTTCCTTTAAAATATGTTTTTCGCAGCTATCGATAACTCAAAAATCATACAATGTCATCAAGTTTAAAATAAACACAAGGTTCAATCGATAAATGTATACCTCTTTTTCCCAAACGAAATATAATTTCGAATGCTTTCAAAGCTGATAATGATTATGCGTCAGCATGGACGTTGTGAAGTTCTGTGAAGTATTCTTTGTAATTCTATGAAGTACAGTTTGCAGAGCTCTAAATACCCAAATACTGACCAAAAATCTCCTGGAAAATATGATTTTCGCAACTATCGATAACTCAAAAATCATGCAATGTCATCATGTTTAAAATAAAAACAAGTTTCAATCCATAAATGTATACCTCCTTTTCCCAAACGAAATATAATTTCGAATGCTATCAAAGCTGATATTGATTATGCATCATCAGCAGGGACGTTGTGAATTTCTGTGAAGCATTTTTTGTAATTCTGTGAAGTACAGTTTGCAGAGCTCTCCATGCCCAAATACTGACCAAATATTTCCAGGAAAATACAATCTTCGTAACTATTTCATAACTCATACAACGCCAGCAATTTTAAATAAAAGCGAGGTTCAATCGACAAATTGAAGATCCTTTTTCCCAAATGAAAACGAATCTTGAATGCCATCAAACCCTATAATGATCATGTATCAGCAGTAGCGTTGTGAAATACTGGGGGAGTATTCTGTGAAGTACAGTTTATAGAGTTTTCAAATAATACAAAATACTGAACTAAAATGTCCTTGAAAATACAAATGGGAAAACATTCCATAACTCAGAACTTATGCTACGTCATCAAGTTTAAATAAAAGCGAGGTTCAATCGATAAATGCATACTATTTTGAAACAGAAAAATAATCTCGAATACTATAAAAGCCGATAATGATCTTGCATCAGAAGGGGCGTTGTAAAGTAGTGTGTAGTATTTTGTGCAATTCTGTGAAGTTTGAGTTTATAGAATTCTCGATACTTAAGTACTGATCAAAAATGTCCAACCAACGCAACTATTACATAACTCAAAACTCATGCAACGTCAAGAAGTTTAAGATAAAAGCGACCTTCAATCGATAAATGTACACCTCTTTTTTCCAATAAAAAATAATTTCAAATGTTATCAAAACCGATAAAGATCATGCAGCAGCAGGGTCGTTTTGAAGTTTAAGTTTATAGAGTTTTCAATACATAAATATTGCTCAAAAATGTCCTTGTAAATACAACCTGCGCAACTATTCCATAACTCAAAACTCATGCAACGTCAAGAAGTTTAAGATAAAAGCGACCTTCAATCGATAAAAGTACGCCTATTTTTCTCAAAAGAAAAATAATTCCAAATGTTACCCCTAACCGATAAAGATCATGCTTCAGTAGGCGCGTCGTAAACTTTTAGTACAGAGTTTTCAATACATAAATTCTGATCCAAAATGTCCTTGAAAATACAACCTACGCAACTATTTCATAACTCAGAACTCATGCAACGTCAGGAAGTTTAACATAAAAACGACCTTCAATCGATAAAAGTACCTCTTTTTCTGAAAAGAAAAAAATTCCAAATGTTGTCAAAACCGATAAAGATCATGCATTAGCAGGGGCGTTATGAAGTTTTAGATCAGGGTTTTCAATACATAAATACCGATCAAAAATATCCTTGAAAGTACAACCTACGCTATTCCGTAACTCAAAACTCACGCAACGTCAAGAAGTTTAAGATAAAAGCGACCTTCAATCGATAAAAGTACGCCTCTTTTTCTCAAAAGAAAAATAATTCCAAATGTCACCCCTAACCGATAAAGATCATGCTTCAGTAGGCGCGTCGTAAACTTTTAGTACAGAGTTTTCAATACATAAATACTGATCAAAAATGTCCTTGAAAATACAACCTACGCAACTATTTCATTACTCAGAACTCATGCAACGTCAGGAAGTTTAACATAAAAACGACCTTCAATCGATAACAGTACCTCTTTTTCTGAAAAGAAAAAAATTCCAAATGTTGTCAAAACCGATAAAGATCATGCATTAGCAGGGGCGTTATGAAGTTTTAGTTCAGGGTTTTCAATACATAAATACCGGTCAAAAATGTCCTTGAAAGTACAACCTACGCTACTCCATAACTCAAAACTCACGCAACGTCAAGAAGTTTAAGATAAAAGCGACCTTCAATCGATAAAAGTACGCCTCTTTTTCTCAAAAGAAAAATAATTCCAAATGTCACCCCTAACCGATAAAGATCATGCTTCAGTAGGCGCGTCGTAAACTTTTAGTACAGAGTTTTCAATACATAAATACTGATCAAAAATGTCTTTGAAAATACAACCTACGCAACTATTTCATAACTCAGAACTCATGCAACGTCAGGAAGTTTAACATAAAAACGACCTTCAATCGATAAAAGTACCTCTTTTTCCGAAAAGAAAAAAATTCCAAATGTTGTCAAAACCGATAAAGATCATGCATTAGCAGGGGCGTTATGAAGTTTTAGTTCAGGGTTTTCAATACATAAATACCGGTCAAAAATGTCCTTGAAAGTAAAACCTACGCTACTCCATAACTCAAAACTCACGCAACGTCAAGAAGTTTAAGATAAAAGCGACCTTCAATCGATAAAAGTACGCCTCTTTTTCTCAAAAGAAAAATAATTCCAAATGTCACCCCCTAACCGATAAAGATCATGCTTCAGTAGGCGCGTCGTAAACTTTTAGTACAGAGTTTTCAATACATAAATACTGATCAATAATGTCCTTGAAAATAAAACCTACGCAACTATTTCATAACTCAGAACTCATGCAACGTCAGGAAGTTCAAGATAAAAGCGACCTTCAATCGATAAATGTACACCTCTTTTTCCCAAACGGAAAAGGAATCCCGACTGCTATCAAAGCCGATAATGATCATGCATCAGCAGGGGCGTGAAGTTCCTGGCAATCTTCTTATCTCGCCTTTAACAAGTTTCTTCCACATATCAAATTGATTCTAGCGGGCGCTTCCTTTCCTTAGAAAAGATATAGCAGGCTCGAGATTGTCACGTAAGAGATGCGAGAGAATGTCCCAGTCCCCAAACTCCATTATGTCACAGGGTCTCTCACCTTACAATGCTCTACTTCACACGATTCTCCCTAAGGAGATTTATTTCATTTGGGAGTGACGGGAATCTCCTGACCCTCGAAGAACGGAGGAGAAATCATTTTATGGGGTGAAATTGGACATCGGGTGGAAGAAATCAATATTCGGATAGATTCCACGCATTCACCTGACATTGATCTGCAGCGATAAAAGTATCGAGGAACAACAACGGCAAAAAATCGATGTTGAGATTTTTTTTTCAATTAAGTAGTTTTTAAGCTTTAAAACATTGTTTCCCAAATTTTTTTGGGTGACGCCCCCTTTTCGATGACAAATTTTTCAACGCGCACCTCTGGAAAACTCAATCGCTATCTCATACATTTCTGTGTAAGTTTAGTATTTCAAAAAGCTAGTTTGGACAAATAGTAAAACGGCTTGCAACTGAAAATATAAACAGATATAACAAAACTCTTTTGGCTCAACTTCAACTTTTCTAAAACAATTATTTTTAGCTTCTCCCTCTGGAAAACTCAATCCCAACAAATTATCTGTTGCAATTGTAGCTGTGTTAGATAGATTTGAAGTGAATCAAAATATTTACGGAACTCTGTAAGTTTATAATTTCAAAAAAAGCTAGTTAGGAAGAAAAACAGCTTGTAACTGAAAATCTAAACAGATATAAAAAAAACCTTTTTGACTCAATGTCCCCTTTTCAAAAACAATTTTTTACAGTTACTATCGCTGGAAAACTTAATCCCAACAAATTATTAGTTACAATTGTAGCTGTGCTAGATAGTTTTTGAAGTGCATCAAAATATTTATGAAACTGTAAGTTTAGAAATTCAAAGAGCTAGTTTGGAAGAAAAACAGCTTGCCACTGAAAATCTTAACAGAAATAAGAAAAAACTTTTTGACTCAACGGCCCCTTTTCAAAGACTTTCGCTTTTTTCAACTCCTACCTCTGGAAAACTCAATCCCAAATAATTATTAGTTACAATTGTAACTATGCCGAATATTTTTTGAAGTGCATCAAAACATATTTTTGTACCTGTTTGGAATTATACTTTCAAAAAGCTAGTTTGGAAATAAAACAACTTAAACTGAAAATATGAAGCTCATAGTTCAAATGAAGTAACAAAATAATTTACAAATGAACACTAGATTGCTCACTACTGTTAGCAATTTATATCAATCATGTCAGTAAAGTTAAAAATAGTCACTAATGAGAATTTAGGTATACAGTTTAATTAATGTCACTCTGATTGCAACATCGCGGGCTCTTGGCGACGGTTCGAGATCAATCCCGAAGGGAAAGATGCAAAAACACTAATGAGAAGGATGAGCTTTCTGTTGTGCTATCAATTTTTTCCGTATGAAATTCTATTTTCGTCAGCAGCATCCTTAAATCTCTAAGGTCAAAGCAACAACCTGATTTCTGTTTCTAGTTAAAAGACTAATTACCACGCTAAATCCACGTTTACTAAACAGGATGACTGAAAAACAATAAAATTATTTATTCCTCAGCCCACAGTCCAGAATAAAAAATGGATATCTGCTTTGTAACAAGAACTCTTTGAACCAGTTTCTTCATTTCAAGTTTAACCCTCTTTGTGGTTGTCTCCGGTAAAACTGAAAATATCTTGGTGGATTTTTTTTTATGACGTAATATCTAAAAATCCCAATGACAGATATCTCGTCATTGGAATGACTAGATATTTCGTCTTAAAAAAAACTGAACATATCTTGATCTCGTCACTATCAAAAAGCGGTAATATCGGACGACACATCTTAAATTTAGCTAAGTTGTTCTAGTCTGGATGGACGAGATATCTCGTCGTACCATTAGAGTTTTAACACCTCATTTGTTGACATTTCGAATAATTCCTCTTGTGATTGCAATTCTGACAAAAACTGCTAAAATATTTTTAGGCGACAAATTTTTTTAGCATCTTATTACATACTCTTCTTCTTTGACTCTCCTTACTATCACTGGGGCAGCATAACTTCCCAAATTTCCTTCAGCGCCCTAGTGGACGGTAGCACACACTTTGGGAAGCTATGTATATGAAACTATGTATCAAATGTATAGAGTAGTATTGCGTCGTAACTTTGGGAAGTATGCTTTAAAATTTTATATTCCAAAAATACCAAAAATATAGAGTAGTATTGCGTCGTAACTTTGGGAAGTATGCTTTAAAATTATGTATTCCAAAAATACCAAAAATATAGAGTAGTTTTGCGTCGTAACTTTGGGAAGTATGCTTTAAAATGATGTATTCCAAAAATACCAAAAATATAAAGTAGTATTGCGTCGTAACTTTGGGAAGTATGTTTTAAAATGATGTATTCCAAAAATATAGAGTAGTATTGCGTCGTAACTTTGGGAAGTATGCTTTAAAATGATGTATTCCAAAAATACCAAAAATATAGAGTAGTATTGCGTCGTAACTTTGGGAAGTATGCTTTAAAATGATGTTTTCCAAAAATACCATAAATATAGAGTAGTATTGCGTCGTAACTTTGGGAAGTATGCTTTAAAATGTTGTATTCCAAAAATACCAAAAATATAGAGTAGTATTGCGTCGTAACTTTGGGAAGTATGCTTTAAAATGATGTATTCCAAAAATACCAAAAATATAGAGTAGTATTGCGTCGCAACTTTTGGAAGTATGCTTTAAAATGATGTATTCCAAAAATACCAAAAATGTAGAGTAGTACTGCGTCGTAACTTTGGGAATTATCTCTCTATATTAAAAAAGCGTTATCGCCGCCGCAGCCGCAGGATTAAAAACTCGCTTTTATCTCTCGATTCTTAAACGGTTTCCCAAGAAAGTACGGATCAGAAAAATACGAAATTAACATGGTTTGTTCTTCATTGTGTTCCCTGGACAAGAATTAAATGCTGAACAAACCCCAATAACTCTTTGCTAATACTCAATGCTAATACTTTGGTAAAAATTCAAAAATTAAAATGAATTCACAAAAAAATAAAACAAAACAACAGATTTGTGAAATTAACACTGATAGAATAAAGCCACTACCGCAATATCCAGACTGAGAACAGGACGTTTTAAAGGCATGAAAATTAACTGTGATGGAACCAGAAAGTACAGACATTATAACAACTATCAAGGCGTTGAACTCACACCTCATCACATATTCACCTACCCTGAAATAGTAACAGCTGTTCAAACCACCGATTACCATCCTGAAGTACAACAGCGATAAAATAATCGACACGAATAACCTAAAAAATGGACACGACAACATATGGCTATTTGGTCATTCTGTGTTATCATGGGGTAAAAGCAGTATGTAATGCTAATGAGCAAAATTCGTAACTCCACTGCTAACGTATAGGAGTTACGAGTTTTGGTAATTACCATGACGAGTGCTATTCTGTTAGGAAATCTCATTTAGCTCATTAGCTCACGCTGTTAAGTAAAATTCAGAAATCTGAGTAAATTAATCGAAAAGATCAAGTCTTTTCGATTCTAGTAAATGGCTCCTTTTCCCCAATGGATAAAAATTATACAATAATGTTTACCAAAATTATTCGTTTTCGCACAATACATCTGCTTACTTGGTTATTCACTGTGTTATGGGGTAAAAGCAGTTCTGTTCTGTTCGGAAATCCCTAGTAGCTCAGAGGAGCTCGCTCAAGCCGTTAAATAAAATTCAAAACTCTGAGTAAATTAACCGAAAAGACAAGTCTTTTCGATTCTAGTAAATGGCTCCTTTTCTCCAATGGATAAAAATTAGACAATGATATTTACCAAAATTATTCGCACAATACATCTGCTTACTTGGTTATTCTCACTGTGTTATGGGGTAAAAGCAGTTCTGTTCGGAAATTTCTTGTAACTCAGAGGTGCTTGCTCAAATAGTTAAGTAAAATTCAAAACTGAGTAAATTAATCGAAAAGACAAGTCTTTTCGATTCTAGTAAATGGCTCCTTTTCCCCAATGGATAAAAATTAGACAATAATATTTACCAAAATTATTCGTATTCGCACAATACATCTGCTTACTTGGTTATTTACTGTGTTCTGGGGTAAAAGCAGTTCTGTTCGGAAATCTCTTGTAACTTGCTCAAGCAGTTAAGGTGCTTGCTCAAGCAGTTAAATAAAATTCAAAACTCTGAGTAAATTAATCGAAAATACAAGTCTTTTCGATTCTAGCAAATGGTTCTTTTCCCAAAGGAATAGAAATGGGACAGTAATATTTATCAAGAACATTAAAGTATCTCTAAATCTCATAATAAGGAAAAGAAATAAAAATAGTAAGAATTTCCTCGGTTGAAGACACAATATTTCTTCAAGCTTTGTGTCATCCAGTGCTAAAACTTACGTTTTACAGCTTATCATCATCTTCGAGACAGGAAGGGATTCTTATGATGATGGATCATAAAGGGGAGAGAAACCAGACTGAGATTTAATCCCGACATAACAAATTAAACGTAGTTGAGTGTGAAAAAGGAACTCAAATAGCAGGGGGGTTGATATAACCTCGTCCTCTTAGCAAAACAATCGGTAATATTTTAATCCGAGATAAATCGGTTGAAGCATCTCTTTAGGGAAAACAGCTCAACTCTTCGTAAAAAAAAGAATGGGGTCAAAGAAATTTATGAAAAAAGACAGCTTAAAACTTGATACAGAGATGAGAGATTTGGATGACGAAATCATAAATCTTTCTTCAGTATGTTTAAAGACAGCTCAAAACATACATTAATAACGTCCTTTTCAGAAATAAAAAACTATTTTTATTACCAAATCTCTCGTAATCTCTTACTGCATTCAAAAATAATCTCATAAAGTACTAGCGCCTCAGCGTACAGCGTAAGTGTCCGACAAGTTGACTCTGATTGGCTCCTCATATATATGTTGTATGGTTGTTGTTAGTAGTATTTCTCGCCAACTTATATAATAAGGGGAGGCAAAAATGAACTCTTCTTTTAAAGAGCTCCTCTTGGTGAAGCAACGATGGCCAAATGGCTAAAGTCACTTACCATCAGATTGGCGTTAGCGGCCGAGGATGACTTCCCGAGTTCGAACCCAACTGACGGAAATATTTTTAGATCATCCAAATTATTTTAAAACAATTCCAATTTAATTCCTTTTGATTCTAAATTACTTTTCCTAATTTTTAATCCTTAAGGGACTGCTCCCGGACCGTCGTCAATAGCCCGTTGTGTTGCTCTAGTACGACGTTAACTAAAATTACCATTACCATTACCTAATTTTTAATACCCTTTTTTTATTTTTCCAAACTTCCGTTAATTTTACATATATAATCTAAAAACCACTCCTGAACTCACTACCAGCTGATATTTTTCCGCCCCTCTGCTGTCCCCTTTGCTTTAGGATGATGGTGTCGTATCCATCCCTGGTTTAGGACCATTCTGATGTAACAAAAAGCATACATAAAACACTAACTTATATAATTATTAACTTATATAATAAAAGGATACAATTTTCGGTTCAAAATGTTAAAACCTTTCGAAAACCGTTCCTATCAAAGAGATCTGCGCCAAAACGTAGATAAATAGCCAAATGAAACACCTTTACGTCTCAGGCACATGATCATACCAGCCAAACAGAGTCAACTTGTCGGACACTTACGCTGTACGCTGAGGCGCTTGTCATAAAGTTAACCTATTCGCTATCAAAGTCGGATCTCATATAACTGTTTTGGCCTTAAAGATATTAAGCCGTAATTACTATCAGAGGGATTTTCAGTGTAAACAAACAAACCATACGGTCTGCGAAGATCTTATTTCTGTTATCCAAATGCTGTCGTATGATTCATATCGGGGTTACCTTAAAAAGTAGTTCATCGCTGTTTTGGCGACATTTGGTGCTTGATATAATTGACTTTGACAAAATAAACTATCATACACTCTAAGACAAAAAAAAGTTACACCTGGAAGGAGTAGACCGCTATAAATGAAACTTGGAGGAGTGGTACATCTGCATTGGAGATTTAAATGATCAAAAGTTTCAGAATCATTTGAGCATGCGCTACGCGCAGGACGGCTCTCGAACACGCTTCATACCGGGGCATAAAAGGGCATCTAATAGCGCAGCAAATTAATTTTTCTGTTGTGTTGGTTACATCGTTTCTCTTTGAGTTATGCCTCCGAAAAAGACTCGTAAGCAATTTCAGCAACTGGGAGAGTTTGACAGAGGCCGAGTAATTGGCCTCCTAGAAGGTGGATGGTCTAATCGACGGATTGCGCAACGTATTGGCTGTAGTGATGTTACTGCTGCACGCTGTTGGCTGCGGTGGATACAACAAGGCACATGCCAGCGTCAACCAGGCTCAGGAAGGCCTAGAGAAACCGGACAGAGAGAGGATCGACGTGTTGTGAGACATGCGTGTACTGATCCAAGAGCCACTGTTGCCGCGTCCACACCGGAGAAGCAGAGCAAAACATGGATGATTGAT
Organism: Metellina segmentata; assembly: GCA_947359465.1. Lineage (NCBI taxonomy): Eukaryota > Metazoa > Arthropoda > Arachnida > Araneae > Tetragnathidae > Metellina > Metellina segmentata. The sequence goes on from OX375884.1 coordinate 22,993,792, forward strand.
TAACCCCGGAGACAGGTTTGGTGAATCAATCTCTCTGGTTTTTCTGGTTTGACAGCTCGGACACAAAATGTTCCATGTGCTCGAGATCAATCTGGTTGGTTGTGTGTTGAAGTTAAACTGCAAACTTATTGTTTGAATCAAATTGTTTTAAGGTCCCGTTCTTTACGAAGTCGGCGCCTAATCGCGAGTGCAGCGTATATTATCATTAAAGATTTATTAAAGAGAAATAGGAAGAAAAGTTCCCAAAAAAGGCGACATTTGGTGACACACGTGATGGAAAATGTTATTAGGAGCCAAAAGACTGAAAATGTATACGTCTTTTGCTCACACGGGGTAGAAATTACGCTTTTCCTACTGGGACAATTAATAAACCCTAAACTAATAGCCGCCTCGGAAAATAATCCACTTCATCGTTAACCCTGTACAATTTTGAACAAACCGTATTTTCAATCCTGCGACGGCGGCTGCGGCAACCTCTTTATTAATAAATAAATATATATATATATATATATATATATATATATATATATATATATATATATATATATATATATATATATATATATATATATATATATATATATATATATACTTGCAAAATTGATATTAGCAGATTATTTCCCCTACAAAATAAAGATTTCTTACTGAATATTTCACTCATATATTCCAACATATTGAATGTCTCTTTCAATTCGGCATTTTTCGGTAAAACGTATTAATATTGCAGTGCAACAATTTTAAATTTTCTTGAATTGCAAAAAAGTTTAAATACATTTTAAATATCCACCTCTTATTTATCTTAAACTAGCCACTGCGTGGTGATTGCTAAGAATTCCCATTTGGTTTATCATGGCATTGGTTTGCCTCACAAACGAAATGGAAATTCGTAGCCTATTGGAAATTCTAATTTGCAAATTCTAAACAGCAAATTCTAATTTGATTTGCTTCGCAAACTAAATTATGAATATTATGAACTATGATTTGCTTCGCAAACAAACACCTCGGGCAACGCCGTAATGACCTCGTCATTGCCAAATTCGAATTGCGAAGAGATCCAATCGTCGTGACGTCACAATCTCTTGCGAAAATATAAATATTTAATTGAAAAATTATTTATTAAAACAAAATCAAATGGAAGGTAGAGATTTAGGGGTTTAGATTTTATTCAGATTTCACATCTGTTGAAATTTTCATCTGTCTTTAACGATCCCGATTTTACAAAAAAGTACTTAACAATGCCAGTCAATATGTTTTTTTATTTGTTTTGCTTTTCTTCGCTGTGAAATGGTTTGAGCGTAGGAAATGAAATCTGTGATATCTCGAATCAAACGAAAGTCATTCTTCACAGAAAGTGGCGTTTGTGTTGGAAAAAATATGAGTTTCAATTTAAAGTTATTCATTTATCAAAAATCATATTTTTAGGTATAGATCTAATGTGAAATTTTTCGCAGATTTCAAATCCTTTGAAAATTGTACTCTATCTTTCTTCTATGAGATAAAAAAAGAAACTACGTAACTAAAGTTTAAACTTTATTTGTTTTTTTAGTCTGGTGACAAATCTTTCTCCGCAAAATGAAAACAGAAGGCGAAAAAAATACATTTAGAATCTGCTAACTTTTTATGCAACTGTTATTCCAAAGAAGACAATAATAATTAAATTCCAATAAATTATTTTTTAAATGTTTTAGATTGAATTTTAAAATTCAAGCTAGACACAAAAATTGCAAAAACTTCGGACTACCCGTGTGCCAAATTTTATTATTGTAAGTGCAATAGATTCGTCCGGACATTGCGTAGTGGAGGTCGGACATTTCATTTTATAATAGCAGAGATTTAGACGTGCAAAGTTCCCCAAGACCACTAATATAGACCATCTAAATACAAATGGATGAACACATCAACTTTGACACTAATATGGGCAGATTACATTTTCACAACTGAGTTTTAATCGTCAACTATGTATAGCAAAACACACAATGCTTACAAATAGACTACTTAAATAATAGTATCACTTTAAAATTCGAAGATATATAAATATTTCTATGTTCCGATCCCCGACCCGTTTCTTAACGATGACCCCGGTGATTGATTGCACGTCGAGCAAGGGAACGAAAAAACGCCGTCCAAATAGAGCGAGCACGAGCACTTGCTTTCCTTTGATGTACCGACAAGAAGCGGATCATTTTGCTCGTGCTCAAAATGTTCATTCACCGTCTACACTGAACGAGCTGCCAATCAAACCTGTCTCCGGGGTTAATCAATCATCCATGTTTAGCTTAGTGGGAACTAGGGATGCGACATCGATGTCGATGTTTTCAAAACATCGATGTTTTTTAAAAAACATCGATGTATTTAACATCGATGTATTGGGGTCGATGTTTTGGTAACATCGATGTTTATACTTGTCGATGTTTTTACGTTGTCGATGTTTTATTTTTAAATGAAAAAAGTACCGTTATAAAAATTTTAAAAATAACCAAGTAGCATACTTTTTATAATCAGCAAATTGAACATACTTTTAGACCAAAGTGACCAAAGGTGAAGGGTCTGAAAGTAGGGATGCGACATCGATGTCGATGTTTTCTAAACATTGATGTTTTAGAAAAAGACATGGATGTAATGGAGCCGATGTCGCATCACTAGTTGCTAAACCAGTTTTAAGAAATGGGTAAAAAAGTTTAAAAACACTGCATTTTAAAAACATCGATGGTTTGGAGGCGATGTATTATCAACATCGATGTTTTGCTGTCGATGTCGCATCAATAGTTGGTAAACCAGTTTAAGAAATGGGGAAAAAAGTTTAAATACACTGAATTTTAAAAACATCGATGGTTTGGGGGCGATGTATTATCAACATCGATGTTTTGTTGTCGATGTCGCATCAATAGTTGGTAAACCAGTTTTAAGAAATGGGGAAAAAAGTTTAAATACACTGAATTTTAAAAACATCGATGTTTTTGGGTCGATGTATTATCAACATCGATGTTTTAATTTTGAACATCGATGTTTCAAAACATCGATGTTTTTCTATCGATGTCGCATCCCTAAGGGAACCTCTCTCGAACATCCTATAAGGGAACGCACCCTTTGTCGATGGCTTCACGACGTGGGACTAAACTCACGTAGACCGTTACCACGATTGCCTTTAATAGCATTGCATCCCCGTCAAAGAAGGGAATGGTGTCATGCCAGATGAACATGGACGTCGAATGGCATAGAATGGTCTTTATTGACGAATCCCGCCTCTGTTTGGTGGAGACTAGGGATGCGACACCCATGTCGATGTTTTCAAAACATCGATATTTTTTTTAAAACATCGATGTATTGGAGTCGATGTTTTTGCAACATCGATGATTTTACGTTGTCGATGTTTTATTTTTAAATGAAAAAAGTACCGTTTTAAAAATTTTAAAAATAACTAAGTTGCATAATTTTTATAATCAGCAAATTAAACATACTTTTAGACCAAAGTGGCCCAGGGTGAAGGGTCTGAAAAGTAGGGTAGCAACATTGATGTCGATGTTTTCAAAACATTGATGTTTTGTAAAAAACATCGATGTATTGGAGCCGATGTCGCATCATTAGTTGCTAAACCAGTTTTAAGAAATGGGTAAAAAAGTTTAAATACACTGAATTTTAAAAACATCGATGCTTTGGGGCGATCCATTATCAACATCGATATTTCAAAACATCGATGTTTTGCTGTCGATGTCGCATCACTAAGTGCTAAACCAGTTTTAAGAAATGAGTAAAGAAGTATAAATACACTGAATTTTAAAAACATCGATGATTTTGGGGCGATGTATTATCAACATCGATGTTTTAATTTTGAACATCAAAGTTTCAAAACATCGATGTTTTGCTGTCGTTGTAGCATTACTAGTTGCTAAACCAGTTTTAAGAAATAGGGAGAAAGTTTAAATACACTGAATTTTATAAACATCGATGTTTTGGGGGCGATGTATTATCAATATCGATGTTTTAATTTTGAACATCGATGTTTTGCTGTCGATGTCGCATCCCTAGTGGAGACGACAATAGAATCCGTGTGTGGAGGTAACGTAGTCAGCACCAAGATTCGCGGTTTGTTGTGCAGGTCACACGTCCAGAAGACCTGGTGTCATGGTGTGGGGTGCAATTGCGTATGATGCCAAATCACCTCTGGTATTCGTTACGGGCTCTTTGACTGGTCAGCGTTACGACAAGAAATTTTACAGCCAGTTACGCTCCCATTCCTCAACCTCCAGGTTCACCTGCTTTTTCAACAAGACAATGCTCTACCCCATAGTGCTGCCGTTTCTAGAGCTTTTCTACGACGCAGCGATACCTTACCATCTCCGGCATACTCACCGGACCTGTCCCCGATCGAGAATGTATGGGATGCCATTGGACGAGATGTCACCACTCCACCCGTACCGCGCAATCTGCTGGAAATACGTGACAGAGTTCAAGCAGCATGGGATGGACTGTCGCAGTACTTCATAAAGAGTTTTCATTTTTTATAATTCTTCTCAATAAAGTTTACATATTTCAGTTTAAAATTTCAATCTTTTTCTCATTCATAAGCACTTTACCATGCAAATTTCATTGCATTCGGACAATTCCTACTAGGTACAACTTTTTTTTTTGTCTTAGAGTGTTGATCAGTTTGAAATTCATTCTTTAGAATTTTTATCGACGAATTGCTGAAATCGTAAGCGAAAAACAACCCAACTGACGTCATGTTCATATTGCGTGCATTATAAACGAATCGCCGCAGATACATAACCGCAACCTACATTTAGCTTAAAAGAAAATACCTCTCAAAAAAAAAGGTTTCAGTTTCAACATAACAAAACAACCGAAGAACAAAACGTACTTTCGGTTAAGAATTAATTTGGGTAACAATGTTTCCGGTTAAAAGCATAATGAGAAATACAAATATGTTATTGTTTATTGCCTTTTTTTTTTAGTTAACGTCGTACTAGAGCAACACAACGGGCTATTGACGACGGTCCGGGATCAATCCCTTAAGGGAAAGATCCGAGGACAACACTTCGGAATTTTGAACCACGGTCAGATGACGAAGCAACACCTGAGCTGGCACCCCACTCTCCAAACTTCCACACCAACCCAACGTGAGGACTTTCGGCCACGACAGATTTAAGGTGCACCAGCCGCCTCTACACCATACGCTTACAAGGCATCCATGCCCGAACCCGGATTCGAACCAGGAATCTTCCGATCCAGAGGCTAACACCTTAACCACTATACCGGTTGGTCGGCAAGAATCAAATGAGAAAACTATTCAAAATATTTTATTGTATATCGTATCTTAATTAACTATCGTGTCTTAATTATTAACACATATAAAAGAACGTACAATATTGTATACACTATAACAAAAAAATCGACGCACCAAGAGGGAGTTGTCCAAGAATTGTGCCGGGCTCAATTAGAGTGCCAAATGTGTCCTGACGACGACCCCAGACGTCAAATGCAGCGTGGGGTCCTGACCTTACCGTCGCACGCCTCTCATAAAGGGGGTTATGGTTTGGGGTGCCATCTCCTTTGATAGCCGGTTCCCTTTGGTAATCAGTTTTGGCACACTTACAGCACAGCGCTGCGTGGACGAGATTCTATGACCGGTTGTGTTACCTTTCCTTTTACGACAACACGGACTTACTTTTCAACAAGATAATGCCCGGCCGCACACTGCACGTGTAGCTATTAACTGTCTTCCAGTTTTCCTAACACTTTCTTGACCAGCTAGGTATCCTGATCTCTCTCCCATAAAGCACATTTAGGACGTTGGGAAAGGCCAACTATCCCGGAATATTGACCATTTAGCCCAACAGTTGGCGACAATTTGGCAAGAAATTCTGCTGGACACCATCCGGGAACTTTTTCAGTCCATGTCACGCCGGGTGACAGCCTACATCTAGGCCAGAGGTGAATCAATTCCTTATTGACTTCATCCCTTTGTAACAGTCAAACACTGAAATAAATAATTCAATTGTTCTGAAATTTCAATCGTTTGTTTTTCTATGTATGTTCTTCACATCCACCAATTTTTATCGCAATCGGACAACTCCTTCTTGATGCGTCGATTTTCCTGCACTTCAAAATAAAACTGACAAGAAATTTCCCATTTTATGCGTACATTCTTGCCGATAAGAAAGTTCAAATGGTGCATCAGAGTAGTGCCAGTAAATCCATGCTGTATAAATCCGGTATTTAATCTGACGCTGGTATCCCACTTGCAAATGTGACGGAATAGCAACCGAGGATTGCGAGTTCGAAACTCGGTCCAGCTAAAGACCGTTGTGTACATAAGGGGCTAGCGCATGTTAAATATGTCGTGACCTCAAATGTCCTCGCGTTAGCGTGGTGTGGAAGTTTAGAGAATGGGGTATGCACACCAGTTCAAGTGTTGATTTCGTCATATGACTGTAGCACAAAATTAGTAGTGCTGTCCTTCGATATTTCGCCGACCAACCGGTATAGTGGTTAAGGTGTTAGCCTTTAGATCGGAAGGTTCCTGGTTCGAATCCGGGTCCGGGCATGGATGTTTGTAAACGTATGGTGTAGAGGCGGCTGGTGCACCTTAAATCTGTCGTAGCCGAAAGTCCTCACGTTGGGTTGGCGTGGAAGTTTGGAGAGTGGGGTGCCAGCTCAGGTGTTGCTTCGTCATCTGACAGTGGTTCAAAATTACGAGGTGTTGTCCTCGAATCGTTCCCTTAAGGGACTGATTCCGGACCGTCGTCAATAGCCCGTTGTGTTGCTGTAGTACGACGTTAACTAAAATTACCTTTCCGGACCGTCGTCAATAGCCCGTTGTGTAGCTCTAGTACGACGTTAACTAAAATTACCATTACCATTACCATTACCCAATAGCCCGCTGTGTTGCTCCAGTGCGACGTTTATTTATTACTACCATTCGGCACTTAAAATTACTATTGACGAGAAATTTCATATTTTATGCGTACACTAGAAAGTTAAAGTAGTGCTATTATATCCATACTTTGTAAAATCAGATATTTGACATTCTAATGATGTAGGTAGCTAATTAACTTCGCACTGGAGCAATACAAAGGGCTATTGGTGAAAATCCGGGATCAATCCCGAAACAGCATAATAAGAAATAAAAGCAGAAACAGCGTTTACTTTTTCTGTGGATGGAAACGCTACATAAAAACCAAATCTCAAGGGCAATCCTCAGATTACATGCTCGATCATCTTAGATATATGGCATCGTTTGAATTTTTGATGGCAGTTGACAGCTGCATAGCTACCGACATAAAGTATGTCGTCCTTCTAATCATAGTATTGCTGAATTTTTTATACAACTCGGCGCTCTTGCCGTTTGGCGTAGAGGTTATTAGGCAACAAAAAAATATCGGGATAACCCAAGTGACAGGTAATCTCTGAATATCTTAGAGGTTTGGCTTGTCGCTTTGCGGTGATCCTTTGCGACACTGAGGTAATTCGGCTGGTATCTACGGCTCCAACCATTACTTTTACATAAGAAAACCGTCCTGGCTAGATAAATCGTCATTAGCAAAACTGACAAGAACTCTCTTGGTGGACGAGATATCTCGACATTAGAAGAAAACTTACCAGATCATGATCTTGTCATCAAAAAATCGTTAATATCTCGATGACGAGGTATCTCGTCATATATGTATTATTCACAGCTTATTTTACTTTAGAACTTGGATTTTTACTTTAACTCTTCTTTGCATAATGGTGGAAATTTCCATCATAACATTGAATGCCCAAAATTTATATAAAAGAACAAGTTCACTTTAAGTTGATCGTGTCTGGATACCTTTTTAATGTCCATTGCATAAAAAGAAACATAGCTGTCAAAAATAAGCAAGTGTCACTATCAGTAAAACGTGCTTGAAGTTGTCATTCCGCTGTTTGTTGTAGTTGCAATAAACGTATGATTTCGTTTTTAATTTTGTTTTATTATATTTGAGTTTCTATTGCTAAAATAGTGGAAATGAGTGGAAGAAAGGTTTGTAACATGTGTTTCTGTTATTTTTAGAGCAATTTCTGAAAAAGTTTGCGTTTAATTTTAAAAATACCACATGATACCATCATATTGTTTTTTGCTAAATTTATACTATAAATATATACTAAGATTTTGTTAACCATTTTTCCTTTAATTTTGAACATGAATTATATCACCTTGATTTATTTCACCAATAAAGAAAAAATCCTGCAAAGAAGGGTTAAATCATCACCAATCCTTAAAGCGACGTTTTAACACTTTGTTATTATTTAACATAAATCGATTTAACAAATATCGATTTAGATTTAAGAGAGGAATAAGTCCAATACCTAAAAGGAAGGAAATTTAGAGGGTGCTCGAAAATGGGGTGTTTTCCCTCTCAGCCTAACACTTGATTACATCATGATAGACGAGGAAGTTTTAAGGGCGGAAGCATTAAGTGACTTTGAATTGTAGAAGATTTATTTGTGGAAGAGAGTGAAGAAGGGGAAGAGTAAATGAAAATTCCGATGTGGGGGGGGGAGACGAAGGAATGAGCTTGTTCTCTAGAAAAGAAACTGTTGCTGGCTTAGAAATTGATCGACGGTTTTTGTTTGGCGGCGAAAATTCATCTGCTCAGTTAAACACCGTTGATCACATCGAAGATTAATCATCAAAAAGAAGTTACGAAAAGAACAAAAATGGATGTCTTTTTTAAGACAAATATTGCGTAATCAGGAAGTACCTGTGTAATCAAGAATTATCTGTGTAGCCCGTAATCATTTCTGTAATAAAAAATTATCTGAGTAACCAAAAATTACTTGTATAATCAATAATCATGTGTATAATCAAGAAGCATATCTGTATTATCTTTGCGATAAATAATATTTATCTGCGATCCAAGAATTTTACAGTAAGTATAGTAAATACACATTAATATTTTATAGTAATGTTTATAAATAATGTTTTTTTCTGAATTCGGATAACACGAACTATAGTTAGCACGACAGTTTTTACGGTCCCGTGAAGTTCGTCTTAACGAGGTTTGACTATCTTTCTAATTACCAACCTTAATATACAAGGTCTGTCCCAAAAATAATGAGAAAAAATTTTCTGCGCATTTCTGGCACATCCCCAAGGAAAACCGGTGACTCAGAAATGTGGATTGGAATATCAGTGACGTATTCTAACGGTCGCGCAGCTGCTCCTAATTCACAGCGCATGCCCAGTGGCCTAACAGTGAGTCGTAGAGAGAGCATGGCTCTTTACGCTAAAGATGCAGCGATCTATCGAACAACACTATGCAATAATATTTTGCGCTATCTCGGTAAAAGTGGTATTGAAACCTTACAAATGTTAAAGGAGGCTTACAAATATGAAGTTTTGTCATAATTGCAAGTATGCAAGCGGCAAAGCTCGGAGTAGCACACCAAATTCACATCGACCAAAGAAGGCTCGGATAAGCAAATCATCTTTCAAAACTCTACTGATCGTGTTCTTCCACTCTATAAGAGTGGTCTATAGAGAATTCGTACCACCTGGGCAGACAGTGAATTCACACTTTTACTTGGAAGTGCTCAACGCTTGAAGAAAACGGTAAACCGCGCCCGCCCAGAGATTGCTGGCAGCTGGATCGTCCACCACGATAACGTTCGGCCCCACACGGCGTTGGATGTGACTGAATACCTAACCCAAGAACATATCCCTGTGTTTCCCAATCCACCATACAGTCCCGACCTGGCCCCCTGTGACTTTTTTGTTTTCACTGCTTAAGATGGACATGAACGGACGCCATTTTGACACACTCCAAGATGTCTAAAGATCCGTAACCACAAGGTTTCGCGGCATCTCACAAAAAGAGCTCGAACAATGCTACAACTACTGACAGCAACGCTGGACTCGTTGCATTGTTGCCCAAGGCGCATACTTCGAAGATTATCAAGTGTTTTTCTTTGTAAGAACGATTATTTATTTTATGTAATTTTTTTCTCGTTACTTTTGGGACAGACCTTGCAATTTGATGGAAATCCCTTACGAAGAAATTTATGTGTAACAATGCCCAGCGTTTTAGCTTCTTCCTCTTAGTAAAAGTATTTCTCTTAGTATTTCTTTGACATAAAATTACCATATTTATTAAAGCAACATAATTACAGAAGGTGGTTGCTTAGGTTTTTTTTTTATTTGGATAACGCGAACTATGGTTAGCACGACAGTTTTTACGGTAACGTGAAGTTCGTTTTAACGAGGTTTGACTGTATTTTTCTGTGTCCCAATACTAATTTTGAAATACAGGGTGGTCATAAAGAAACTTGGCCAATATATGAACCTCTAGCGGCCGTTCCGTTCAACCGATCCAGATGAGATTTCAGATATAGGTATTCAGAGGTATGAGCTCGGGATTCTGTGAACGACAACAAAGTGGCACTCACGGTTACGGTTATAGGTAGATAAATTCGAACATTTCGAGTGGCAACGCACACTTTTTCCCGACTCAAAAAGCTCAGCGCATGCGAAAACCCTAAAGAGCGTTGGAACGGTAAATGTATCACAAAAAACATACGCGTTATGAACGCACAAAAACAGCTCTGCGAACGGCCAACAAAACCACGTTCGGGGCGCACGGAGGAAATTTGCATATGACAGAGGCACGACACCAATTACTGATGACAACACAGATCGGTCAAAGGAAAACTTATATTTGGATTACACATTTTCCACATGGGTGCCATCACAGGCAATTACGCATTGCATACGGGAGACAGTGGAGACTGAAACCGAACGTAACATAGCATGAGGGATGTTTGCAATCTCACGTTTGATAGAGTCTTTCATATCCGGCAAAGTTTGCGGATTGCACATGTACACTCTAGATTTTAGATATCCCCATAACCAGAAATCCATAGGTCGGGGGATCTAGGAGGCCACGGAAATGGAAAATGGCGTGAGATGACGCGGTTGCGAAAATGATGTTCCAGAACCCTGCTAACAGACGTCGCTATATGTGGAGGTGCGCCATCTTGTATTCAAACGATGTCATTCAGTACATTTCGCTGCAGCAATTCTGGTATGACGTAGTTTTGCAGCATGTCTGTATAGCGAGAGCCTGTCGCAGAACATGTTACAAACCCCGTTGGTATCGCTTCCTCAAAGAAGTACGGGCCGAGAACAATTGTGCCTGCAATGCCGCATCATACAGTAACTTTGGCGTCGTATAAAGGTACTGGTGCCACTTCGTGCGGATTCGTGTCTGCCCAGTGTACACAATTTTTGGTGTTAACGTTGCCAGTTAAGGTGAAATGCGCCTCGTCTGTCCATAATATGCGAAGAGGCCAGTCGTTATCGCCATCATATCGGATAAGGAATTCATTTGCAAAGTCGATACGTTGTTGATGGTCCCCAGCGTGCAACATTTGGACGCGCTGGTACCGGTATGGAAACATGCGGAGTACATAGCACAGTAGCTTTAGGACCGTTGTTTTCGGCATATCCAATACACGAACTGTATCTCTTGCTGTTTGCATATGCCCTGAAGTCACTGTGTGATGCACTTCCGTAACAGAGTCCTCAGGAACAGTTGGTCTTCCGGATCGCGGTCTATCACAGGTGCAGCCAGTTTCTTCGAATTTCTTTGCTAAATCACGCAGAGCTTTCGGGCTACATGGACCACGTATTTGGCGATGGTTTCGACGGTAAACACGCAAGGCTTCCGCGGCATTCATCCCAATTTGATAGTAGAGTTTTACCAATTCCCCACGAACTTTCGCTGACAGTCATTTCGTTGGCATGTGCGAGCTCCCGACTGAAGATCTGGCTGAATATCTGGCGAAAGGCGTTCTGTGGTTTGTGTCTTGTCTTTGTCATATGCAAATCTCCTCCGTGCGCCCCGAACGAGGTTTTGTTGGCCGTTCGCTGAGCTGTGTTTTGTGCGGGCATAACGCGTCCGTTTTTTGTGATACACGTACCGTTCCAGCTCTCTTTAGGGTTTTCGCATGCGCTGAGCATTTTGAGACGGGAAAAAGTGAGCGTTGCCATTCGAAAATTTCGAGTTTCTCTACCTACAACCGTAACTGTGAGTGCCACTTTGTTGTCGTTCACAGAATCCCGAGCTCATACCTCTGAATAACTATATCTGAAATCTCATCTCAATCGGCTGAACGGAAAGGCCGCTAGAGGTCCATATATTGGCCAAGTTTCTTTATGACCACCCTGTAATTCGAAAAGAAATTAAGAACCTTGATACATTTTGATGGAAATCACTTACAAAGAAATTTTTGTGTAACAATGCCCCCATCATTTTAGCTTTTTACTCCTAGTAAAAGTTTGGTATTTCTTTGACATGAAATTACCACATTTATTAAAGCGACATAATTACATAAGGTTGGTTGGTTTCGTTTTTTTTTTATTTGGATATAACGCGAACTATGGTTAGCACGACAGTTTTAATGGTCCAGTGAAGTTCGTCTTAACGAGGTTTGACTGTATTTTTCTGTATCCTAATACTAATTATGAAATAATTCGAAAAGAAATTAAGAACCTTGATACATTTTGATGGAAATCACTTACAAAGAAATTTTTGTGTAACAATGCCTCCAACATTTTAGCTTTTTCCTCCCAGTAAAAGTTTGGTATTTTCTTTGACATAAGACTACCGCATTTATTAAAGTGAGAGAATTACCGAAGTTTGTTTTCGGGTTTTTTATACTACAATCACAAAACAGAAAACACAATGAGTGAGGAGGGAAAAGTAAAAAGCTGAAGGTAGGCGAAGGTAAAAGTGGAAGTGAGGAGGGATCACTCGGATATACCTCGTGGTTATGATCACCGTACTCACCTAAAGAAAGATGTGTCCATAAGGGCACTTACCGGAGAAACTATATTTTGTTGCTTTTTTCGTAACCCTCGCTACTTTTCTAAATACTTATTTTTTATGAAAGAATATCCTCTAGGATTATCTGGTGTTGGAATCTGGTCTGCTGAAAAATACTTGTCAAACAGTATCTGGACAGCCGGCAGGGTAAACCTGTCCGGAGGGCTGCATGTGGTTTGTGGGCCTAAGGTAAACCCATTCAATACCGCTAATATATATCAAGCGTACGGTTCTTTATTTTTACACGCTTAAATTTCGTGAGTGTCTAATAAAATATTTCAAATCGGAATCCTTTGAATATTTTGTTGAAACATATAAAGTAGGTAGGTATTTTAATTAGCATCGCACTGGAGCAACACAACGGGCTAGTGACGACGATCCGGTATATATATATATATATATATATATATATATATATATATATATATATATAGATATAGATATAGATAGATAGATAGATATATTTGCGAGAGAGATCAATCGGCGTGACGTTACAATCTCTTGTGAAAATATAAATATTTAATTGAATAATTATTTATTAAAAGAAAATCAAATGTATAAGGTATCTATCTAGTGTAAAATTTTCAGCAGATTTCAAATTCGTTGAAATATTCAATATATCTTTAACGATCCCGATTTTACAAAAAAAAAAAAAACTAAACAATGCCAGTCAAAGTTTTTTTTTTATTTGTTTTGTTTTCCTTCGCTGGAATTGTTTGAGCGCAAGAAATGGAATATGTCGATCTCTCGACAGCGAATTTGACAGCGAAGGTCAAATTCGTAGGGTGAAAATATATATAAGTTCCAATTTAAAAACTATTTATTTAAAGAAAATCATATTTTTAGGTATCGATCTAAGGTGAAATTTTCCGCAGATTTCAAATCCGTTGAGATTTTTTCTCTATCTGTAACGATCTCTTGGAGATATAAAAAACAAACTATAAAACTCCAATTAAAACTTTTTTTTTTTCATCAGCTGAAATCGTTCCTCCACAAAATCAAACGGAAAAGTAAAAAATAAATATAGAATCTGCCATCTCTTTATATGCTGTTGCCATTCTAAAGAAAACAATAACAATATTAAATGCCAAAAAAATCCGGACTACCTGTGTGCCAAAAATACTGTCAAACACTTATATATATATATATATATATATATATATATATATATATATATATATATATATATATATATATATATATATATATATATATATATATATATATATATATATATATATGCGGTGTTCATAGAAGCAAATGCATTTTTAAAGATTAAATGCCCGCATACATTCGCTGACTTTCTTTTTTATTAATTCCACTGTTATAAAACTTTCATTCATCCGTAACCTGAAGCCTAAGAATCTTCATTTAAAGCTCAAAACTTATTACTTTCGCATTGGTTGACAGGGATTCGGATTGAAACTGCAGTGCGACAGAATCTCGGAATTCAAATAAAGAAACCCTCAAGCATAAACGAGATTTGTCGAATGGAAAGTCACAAAATATTTGCGCTCTCAAAATATTTTTGTCGTTTACAATACATCAATACTTTTTTTCTCGTAGGGTGGTGAAATTTTTTTGGTTTTGTATGAGTTGGGGTTTGCTCACTGAGGCATTACATCTCTGGCACCAGACTTAAAAGTGTATACTTTCATGTTTCATGAATTAAACGAAACGCCTTTGATAATAGCGAGCTGTAAAACTGAGCGAATGATAATAGCGAGCTGAAAAAATATGAGATACAAATTAGTTTTTCAGTGGGAACAAAAACAAACCTCTGGAAGATGATTAAAACATACTTGAGATTAAGAATCAATTTTATTCTTCGTCCTGTTTTGGCGATGTTATGTTAAACCTCCAAGTGGTTTCGACGAGATATCTCGTCCAACAAGATCTGCCCAATTTTTCTAATGACGTGATATGTCGTCATCAAGGTATTGCCGGGTGTTTGATGATGACGAGAAGAAGTTCTAGTCATTTTTCTTCTAATGACGAAATATCTCGTTCATTCAGATCTGGTCCGTTTTGTTAATGAGACGAGATACATCGTCAAGACAAAAACGAGGAGTGTTAATTTCTTCTTACACCAAGTGATTTGAAAGAATTTTCCAGATAGAAAATATCTGCATTTTACAGAGAATGCCAGCATGTGTTAGAATCGTGGTAAATGAGACTAGACAATAATAGGCAACTATAAGAAAGCATGAGGCGTGAGAGTTTATCAACATCAACATAAACAAACCACTGAAGATGATTAAAATATATTTCAGATTAATAATTAATTTGATTCATAGCCGTGTTTTGGCGATAGTATGTTAATTCACAATTCTTCTTACACTTAATTCTTCTTGATAGAATTAACCAACTTTGAAAGATATGCATTTTACACTGAATGGCAGCGCATGTTGCAGTCGAGGGAAATGAGACCGCATACAATAATAGCTAGCTATAAGAAAACATGAGACATATATGAGGGTTTTCAGTGTGACCATAAACAAACCACTGGAATAGTATTGGTCATTTTTAAACATTTCGAAGTCAACAAAAACTGGGCCGTGAAGATCACAGAAAAATCAATTTAAGTTTTAATGTTGTAAAAGAAAAAATTCCCATTTTTAATGGCTGTTAAATTAAAACAGTCAATTAGTGCTAACAAAATACTCTAGTTAAGTGAAATTCCTTTTAAAAAGAAGACGAGAGTACCTTTTAAATTTACCAGACGCATATCTTCACCAAATGCGTTTAGTAAGAGTTACAACTATAGAAAATAAATTTAAGAAAATCATCTTTGGGTATCTATTGGAAATAAAATTCTACGCAGACTTGAAATACGTTGAAATTTTCACTCTATCTTGAACCATCCCAAAAATATAAACTTGAATAGGGGAATACAAACACAATTCCGAGGAACAGACTAAGAGACAAATAAATTAATGAGTCATCGAGTCTGAAATAAAAATACGAGCAGAGCAATCAACTATAAGTAATATCAGATTAAGAACTTGCCATAAAAGGAAGGACAATAACTAGGGAGAGAACAAGACCCAATCAAAATCGCCAAAATTGCCCTGAACCTGAACTCTCTCGAAAAACATTGTGCTATATACCAGGGATGGCGAACCTTTTTAAGAAGTTGGGTCAAATTTTGTTTATTATTTTTTTAGTACTAGCTCGTGGGTCACTTGGAAAAGAAGAAGGAAGCATGGTAAAAAACTGCTCTTTTTTATTCTCAATTTCTTTTAATCCTTTTAAACGGTATCGATTCCTTTTTGTTGTACAACTTTTACTTTTGCAAGTGAAGAGCAAACAATCGATATAAAAGGGGAGAAATCATCCCCATCCCTCTGCACTGAGTTTTTAATCAACAAGGATAAGAAAACAACACACACACACACACATATATATATATATATATATATATATATATATATATATATATATATATATATATATATATATATATATATATATTAGGGCTTCCCTTATATCAGCGAAAAAAAAATTTTTGCAGTTATCAAAACGCATACCCTCTAATTCTTTTTAATATACTAAGCCTTACTGAAATATGAAATTTCAACTTCCTACGTTAATGTTAACCCGTGCCGACAGGGCCCCAAAGTTTATGGAAATAGACGTTTTTGAGCAGATCTTAATTCGTAGCTAGGTCATTGCAACTATGCATATCATAGGTAAATATTGATTAAAAGACAAATTTAAGCAATGCCTTTATTATTAAAAACTAAAGTTACACATAATTATTCAGGATACTTTCATTTTAAGGTCTCTTTTTTACAGTCTGGATACATCTTAATATGTTCTTGCACACATCGTAATAAGAACTGTTTCTGTTCTTCTTCTGCGGTAATTAAACCATGGAAGGCTTTGCATTAGCTTAACAGCTCTTTCAGCTGTGTCATTTACTGCTTTTAAGCTAAAATTCTTATTTTTAGCTACCAAAAAGGCTGCATTTTCTTCAATCGCGAAAACAAATTTTTGCTCTTGATGGATACGAAATCACTTAATTATTTCTCTAAAACAATAAGAAAAATTAGTATCGCAAGAAAATTAACAGAATTTAAAATAACACATCAATTAAAACTCTCATCGTATAAAGATAGAGACATCTCTTCCTTCGATGGAACATATATCTTCCCAAAATCATATTAACTTTCTCTTAGTAAGTTCGCTACAATATTCGCCTTGGTTTGTTTATAAACAATAGCATCAAAGAGTGGTAATACGGCTATTTCCTCTGATAAATACCACTGGTGTTAAATGAACTTGCTCAGGGCCTCTTTGGAAATCAATTTGTGAACTGTTTCATACTCTTTTAACGTCTTTAAAAAACGAAAATCTTGATTCGCCGCCTACACCGCCAAACTGCATCCAAGCCAGGGCATAACATAAACTGCTACAATGAATAAACTAACATCTTTCTACGCTCGTTTGTCCCAACGCTCATTTTGAACTGAGACTGCAGCAAACATATTTTTAAAGAGAAATAGCTTTTGCCATCCATTGTGCTGGATGCATTGCGCCAGGAGGTCTGATTTTAATTTTACTCTCGTTATCTCCTCTCAAGAAAATAACAGATAGTTCGTTTAGTTCCCGATAATCGTCACGTATAATGGATTTTTGCAGTTCATGGTTAAAAAACGTCACCAATCCGTTAATGGTCGCGTCAAAAAGATGCTGTTTGGCAAATCTGAGCCTGTTTCGATAGCATTAGGATTAATGTTTTTCCAGTTGTCTCTGAACTTTTTGATCAGTGGAATATCGGGACTGCTTGCGACTTGGTAGATCTTTGTTTCAAATACACTTTTCAGAACCAGTTCATAAACATGATGACGGCAAGCAAAGAGTAACAATACTCTTTCTAGATCATGTTCTAAAAGCTCACAAACTCCATTCAAGCGGTCTGTATTATATGCTGTCGTATCACAGCACATTATTTGTACTTTATCATTGAGGTTCCATTCTTTAAGTGCATTTGAAACTGCTTTAGCTTTGCTGGAAATCTGTCCTGTTTTCATACTGCAAGAAGTTGCTCCGTATCTCTAAATGAAATAAGAATCGGCAGGCGTTCTTCCTTAGAACTGCTCATATCCAGGCGTGGTAACAATTTTCAATCGTAATGAACGATAACTACTTCGGGCAAGTTATTCTGAAAATCGGATTTTATAGATTCCGCTCTAACCTTTCTCAATGACTCACCTCACCAACCAAGAAAATGCCTTTTTTTACTGCTTCTCAGTTCCATTGACATCTTCGAAATATAAAACAATGCGCGTTAATTACCCAATAAGCCGAGAGTAAAGCCCGGTTTTTCAAGTGTCAGGTAGAAGCGCCGTGCGAAGAGATTCAAGTACAACGTCACGAATTCCTATACCGGTATAGTGGTTAAGGTGTTAGCCTCTAGATCGGAAGGTTCCTGGTTCGAATCCGGACATGCATGTTTGTAAGCGTATGGTGTAGAGGCGGCTGGTGCACCTTAAAACTGTCGTGGCCGAAAGTCCTCACGTTGGGTTGGTGTGGAAATTTGGAGAGTGGGGTGCCAGATCAGGTGTTGCTACGTCATCTGACCGTGGTTCAAAATTACGAGGTGTTGTCCTCGGATTTTTGCCTTAAGGGATTGATCCCGGACCGTCGTCAATAGCCCTTTGTATTGCTCTAGTACGACGTTAATTACAAATTACCAATTACCGCTCCAACAGGAATTTACAACTTATAGCAACGCTGCGTGTTTATATTTCCTAAGAAGCGCATCAACTCTAATAATCCGTCTCGTGATAAGTTATTTGAACTAAATTCTGGTGGTAGGACGTGGCGTATGACGCATTTGACTGCTTTGGAACCATTCTGCTAGGAAAACCCGCCTTTACTGACACAGCAAGCACGGTACACGCGCGCCACGGATTGTTCATCCGAGCACATTTGAAGGAGGTAAGGAAGGAGAATTCGACTATATCCACACGTTTAATATAATATTTTCATTTTTAGTGTGGGATCATTATAATTTGCTCTAATTTCAGACATTTTCCCTTATACTTCGTAAATCAAATTATCAAATTTTTTTTTCCAAACTATGCTGCTTTGAAATTCAACTAATTCCATTTCTAAATCATGGATACCTAGCCATTTAAATTCGTTTAACTCCATTGTTTCGAATTTCGTTTTGTATGGATATAAAATAAAGTGAAATGTATTTTCCATACTTTTAAATTGATTAAGGCCCCGTTCACATGAGGCGTTTGAAACGCGCGCTTGGTAAGGTCCCGCCATTTAATTATTTTTTTTATTCCTCTAATTCAAGTTACTATGTTTACGACCTTGAAGAGCGGGCCTCGCTAAACGCGCGTTTTACGTGCCTCATTTGAACGGGGCCTTAATATACTCTAGTTAAGGTTGTCTTTATTATTAGTATTTACCACATCTGTTCATTCTCAAGCGGTATTTTATAAAATTACATATTTTACTCAATCGGCCTTCATATAAATCTCAAAACAACATTATGTGTAATCACACACACACACACACACACACAAAAAAAATCTAAAACTTTTTACAAAAACCCTTTATGCATTTTTTTTTTCATTTTTAAGTTCTTTACTTGTATTTTCTTCATATTTTTAAAATAGAGGTTCGAAAAATAGTTAAAATTCTTGATGTATATGAAGAAATGATGATAAGTTTATAAAAATCAACGCGTGGGTCGTTTAAAACGCCTTTGTGGGTCAGTGTCTGACCCTCGGGACATAGGTTCGCCATCCCTGCTATATACCCTGCCATTTTGGAGGCTTTGTAAAATTTTCTGTATCCTTCCCACGTCTCTTACCTCTTGATCATCACTCGACGAGTATCCCACTTGAGCAAGGGTTCCCAACCTTTTAGTAACTGCGTGCCACTTGAAATTTTTAGAAGTTTTTGGCGTACCACCAGTTCTATATTTTTTTAGAAACAGATATCTAATGTCAGAATTGTCTTATATTTTTTAGAAACAGATATCTAATGTCAGAAAAGTGCCCAATGGTTTGTTTTATTTTAATTACAATACTAAGAAAGCTTCATATTTTATTATTATTGCACTTGTATTTCGTATTAATGATCTTTATTTTGTTTTAATAAATGGAATGTTTTAATAAAGGAAAAAATAAAACGATTATTGAAAATTACAATTTTATTTTTTACTCTCAGGTCTAAAAACAAAAAATTTAAAAAAATTAGTACAAACTGAGCAAACAAAGATTAACATAATCAAAAATCAATTTTTAGTGCGAAACTTGTTGTTTGTCTTTTATTAAAATATCAATATCAGGAGCAATGGAGCTTAACTTCACTCTAAGTCCTCTTCAACACTTACTCTATTTCTATATTTATTTTTTGTATAGAAGAGTTCAGAAAAACCACTCACACACAAGTAACTAGTAACAAATGGCATAAGGAATAGAATAACGTGGTTGTACATACTAAAAAATCAAACAAACTTCGTAGAATATTTGGGTCGCTCGTATCATCCTTGCGTACCACCTGAAACGTTGCCGCGTACCACCGGTTGGGAATCCCTGCTCTAGAGAACCAGTTATATAATAGACTTTAAACACACATCCATAGTATTTGCAACTGTATTGTCAAGAATTTTAGGCCAGTCGAAATAAAAGATGGTCTCCAGTCATCTCAGAAGAGGACAGATAGCAGCCATTGCTACTCCGATACTGTATACTACAACGATCAAAAAGTACCTGGAATGGTGTTATAAAACAAAAGGTATCAATTTATTGATCAAAATTTATTACATCTCTTAAAGTAATTTCCTCCTACTTCAATGCACTTCTGTCAACGTTTTTCCAGTCCTCAAAATATGTCTTAAAGTCGTTTCTGTGAAATCCCTTCAGATTTCGTACTGAGTTTTCTTTTATTGCATAAATGAACTCAAAACGGTGACCACGAAGAGGGTGTTTCACCCATGGAAATAAGAAATAGCTACACGGTGCCATATTAGGTGAATACGGAGCTTTTGGAGCCGTATTTGTTGAATGCTTTGTCAAAATAATCATGAATAATAATAGCATTGTGAGAAGGCACATTATCCTGATACAAAACCAGAGTTAACTCGCCACAATTCAGGTCGTTTTCGACGAATTACTTCACGCAAACGATGCAAAACCCTCAAATAATAATCTTTATTTACCTTCTGGAAAGTTGGTGGAAATTCATAATGCACAACACCATGACAATCAAAGAAAACAGTCAACATTACCTTGATTTTTGAGCGACTTTGACGTGGTGTTTTCGGTCTTGCATCACCTATCAAGCGCCATTCACTTGATTGTTGAGGTGTTTCTGTATCAAACGCATAGATCCAAGTTTCATCACCGGTAATAATGCGTTTTAAAAAGGAATCGCCTTGAGAAAGCATCGCTCGGGACACTACAACACGATGTTGTTTTTGGAACAAATTCAAAGTTTTTGGAACAACTCGAGAAGCGACGCGTTGTAAACTTAAATGATCTTTCAAAATTGCTTGACATGAACCAAATGATATAGGAACTTGTTCACTAATGTCTCTTATTGTTAAATGACGATCACTAAGCACCAATTATCTGACCTGATTGACATCGTGATCATTAGTCGAAATGGATGGTCTAACACAGTGTTCCCCAACCTTTTTATCACCGCGGACCGGATCAACGTTTGATAATTTTAACGCGGCCCGCTGAGGGGAGAGACGTTGATTGTTTATATTTTATAAATACAGTTACACCAAAAAATGAATATAAAGTTATTTAACATTTTAATTCACTAGAACGCTAAATCAATGAGAACTCCGAGCTTGTTTCTTTGCAACGCGACGGTTTCATCTGGGGGTAATAGTAGACAATGACACCCGAAGTGTGTTGCTTATGTCCAGTTTATTCCGTTGTTTTGTTTTGGTTGCTGTCACTGCAGAAAACCTCGCTTCACACAGATAGGTTGTCGGAAATGGCAATAGGGATTAAAATGCTGTTGTGGCAATCTCAGGGCATTCCGCCATGACTTTAATCCAGAACACCGACAGAGTTGTCTCGAACGTAGTTTTAAGGTCGCCTTCATTTGCAATCTCCAGCAGTTGATCTTCTTGCACAGACATGCTAGATTCGCCTGATTTGGGCAAATGGGTCGCGGATCCATGCCTTACTAGTTCGTGGGTCTTTTGTGGTCGGGAAGTAGCGCTCGAACTTTTTTAAAAGCAAAGACAGGTGATCGTACACCAACTGGGAGAATGAATGTTTAGGCTCAGTCTTGCCTAAAATATCCGCTAATGACTGAACACCATTTGATCTGGTACCATTTGATGTCCAAAAGGCCTCTGTTCACGAGCGGTCCCCACAACTTCAGTTTGGCTTTAAATGCAGCTACTTTGTCTGCCAACTTGAAAACAGTTGTCACAATTGGAAAATAGAGACGTACAGAATTCAGAAATCATAATTGAAGCTCTAGTAACAGAACAAATTTCAAGTTCTGGTTTACCGCCTCCTAATTTAAGTGGACATTTCTTCAGTTTCATCTGGGGGTAATAGGAGACAATGACACCCGAAGTGTGTTGCTTATGTCAAGTTTATTCCATTGTTTTGTTTTGGTTGCTGTCACTGCAGAAAATCCCGCTTCACACAGATAGGTTGTCAGAAATGGCAATAGGGATTAAAATGCTGTTGTGGCAATCTCAGGGCATTCCGCCATGACTTTAATCCATAACACCGACAGAATTGTTGTCTCGAACGTAGTTTTAAGGCCGCCTTCATTTGCTATCTCCAACAGTTGATCTTCTTCTTGCACAGACATGCTAGATTCGCCTGATTTGTTGACAAATGGGTCGCGGATCCATTCCTTACTAGTTCGTGGGTCTTTTATGGTTGGGAAGTAGCGCTCGAACTCTTTCAGGTGATCGTGGACCAACTGGGAGAATGAATGTTTAGGCTCAGTCTCGCTTAAAATCCCCCCTAATGTCTGAAACATGTCCAAAATGCCTCTGTTCACGCGCCGTCCTCACAACTTCAGTTTGGTTTGAAATGCAGCTACTTCGTCTGCCAACTTGAAAACAGTTGTCACATTTGTCAAAATTGGAACATAGAGATATACAGAATTCAGAAATCATAATTGAAGCTCTTGTAACAGAACAAATTTCAAGTTCTGATTTATCGCCTCCTAATTTGAGTGGACATTTCATAGATAAGAACCACACAAACCCGAGAGAAATACACCACAGTAAATAAAATGGAAAAAATGTAATGTTCCTTGGCCGGCCCGGTACCATTTGATCCACGGACCGGTACCGGTCCGCTGCCCGGGGGTTGGGGACCACTGGTCTAACATATCGCGAATCACTACGACTGATTATATTTACCATCTTTAAACTTTTAATACCAATCAAATACTTTTATCTTTGGTAAACAGTCGTCTGTAAAAGCTTTTTGCAACATTTCAAATGCGTTTTTAGCAGAAATTCTATAGCAAAAACAAAATTTAATGATCTTTACTCGATTACATTCGACATTTTGGAAAAGCAACTAAGTGAAAATCCTTCTCTTACTAAAAATAAATTTATTTTCAGACGATAAAATTAAATAAATCCCTGATTTTTTTTTTATCCTACGCCCAGCTTAAGGCCTTTTGGCCATACGCTGTCTTGCCGTCCAATATAGCGAATAAAGTCCTTGGGGAGAAGTATCCCTGGTGTCACTGTCCTGTAAATTAGAGCACTCCGCAAGGTGTTGTCTGTTCATAAGACCATCTCAACAAAGCGGACAGATCGGGGAGGTAGCCACACCAATCCTAAATCCCTGATTGTTGCCACATGTGTATATAAGTCGTAAAAATATTTGATAAAATTTTGTAGATGATATCTACTATATATATTTTTTAAAGGAAGTATTCCGCATATTTTTTTTATCACAGTAGTAAGTGCCTATGAAGGTAGTCATTTCCGCTAATAGGTCGAAAACAAGTGACACAATCCTTGCCATTTTGGAGGCTTTGCAGAATATTTTTTTTACTATTTACGTCTCCTACCTTTCTGTCATCAGTCAACGAGCATCCCAATAGACATCTTAAGTTATAAAATAGGATTTAAGGACACTATCTACAGTATTTGCAACTGTACTGTCAAGAATTTTTGGCCAGTCGTTGAGATGGTCTCCTGTCATTTCGAACAGTTCTCGAAGAGGACCGATAGGAAATCTTGCTACTCCAATACTGTGTTAAGTGCAATTGTAGGAAGTCATGTCGGGTAATAAGTCGAAAACAAGTGACTTCAACAGTTCTGGCCACAAATACTGGGATACGAACATTATTTCTCAATACAACATTCCAATTCTTTCCCGTAGATGTGGGTTATGGTAGTTTCGTTGGAAGAGTAACTGATTAGCAACCAAAGGGTTACGAATCCGAAGCTCGGTCCAACCAAATAACGCCATATTAGGGATGCGACATCGATGTCGATGTTCTCAAAACATCGATGTTTTTAAGATCGATGTATTGGAGTCGATGTTTTAGTAACATCGATGTATTGGAGTCGATGTTTTTGTAACGTCGATGTTTATACTTGTCGATGTTTTTACGCTGTCGATGTTTTATTTTTAAATGAAAAAAGTACCGTTATAAAAATTTTAAAAATAACCAAGTAGCATAATTTTCATAATCAGCAAATTGAACATTCTTCTAGAACAAATTAGACATTCTTTTATATCAAAGTGGCTAAAAGTGAAGGGTCTGAAAAGTAGGGATGCGACATCGATGTCGATGTTTTCAAAACATAGATGTTTTATAAAAAACATCGATGTATTGGAGCCGATGTCGTATCACTAGTTGCTAAACCAATTTTAAGAAATGGGGGGAAAAAGTTTAAATACACTGAATTTTAAAAATATCGATGGTTTGGGGGCGATGCATTATCAACATCGATATTTTAATTTTGAACATCGATATTTCAAAACATCGATGTTTTGCTGTCGATGTCGTATCACTAGTTGCTAAACCAATTTTAAGAAATGAGGGGAAAAAGTTTAAATACACTGAATTTTAAAAATATCGATGGTTTGGGGGCGATGCATTAGCAACATCGATGTTTTAATTTTGAACATCGGTATTTTAAAACATCGATGTTTTGCTGTCGATGTCGCATCACTAGTTGCTACACCAGTTTTAAGAAATGAGAGGGGGGGGGGAGTTTAAATACACTGAATTTTAAAAACATCGATGTTTACGGGGCGATGTATTATCAACATTGATCTTTTAATTTTGAACATATAGATGTTTTGCTGTCGATGTCGCATCACTACGCCATATACAAGTGGGCTTATGCGTGTTAAATCTGTCGTGGCCTCAAATGTCCTCACGTTGGCGTGATGTGGAAGTTGGGAGAGTGGGGTGTCAGCTTAGGTTTCGACCTCATCGTCTGACCTTGGCTCAGTGTCACGAGGACTTCACTAAATGAGCGTTTTGTTGCTCCAGAGAGAGAGCGTGACGTTAGTTCAACTACCTAGCTTCCCTGTTGTGGAAAAAATTCATATGTAGCTCGGCCAATTATAGCCGAGCTAGGTGGCGCTCCCACTAGGGATGCGACATCGACAACAAAACATCGATGTTCAAAATTAAAACATCGATGTTGATAATACATCGCCCAAAAACCATCGATATTTTTAAACATCGATGTTTTCCCCCCATTTCTTAAAACTGGTTTAGCAATCTCAAACATTAATGTTCGCCGGGGGGAGATTTAATTTGTCATTTGCAGTGTTTATTTATTTATAACTAGTACTTTTTTAACTGTCAAAACAAAGTCAAAAAAATTAATAAGAACAATTAACAAATCTTTTATTTTCAAATTGAATAGTATAAAAGAAAATAATATTAACAACAATTTTTGACATTGGTACTATTAACTATAACTATAATTAGGTAGGTACATAACAATAATTATTATTAGTTATTACTAATTATTTTTAAACTTATGGGGGAAAACACAACAAACTTATTTTTTATTTGCTCTAAATAAAATATATTGGGCCGATAATTATTATAGGCCCTAATATATTTGTTATTTATATTTTGTAAAAAAAAATAATTTTGTTAACTTTCTCCACCTTAAGTCGACTTCTTTTTTCATCAGTTAGGATAAACTCTTTCTGATGGGACAGATGTCGCCATCACTGACAAATACTTAGTTGCACGGTTTTATTTTTCTTAATTTTTACTATGATGGTTTTTTTTCATTCAAAAATAAAACATCGACTACTTAAAAACATCGACAATGTTAAAACATCGATGTTAAACAAAACATCGGCTCCAATAAATTGATGATTAATACAACAATGTTTTTATAAAACGTCGATGTTTTTGAAACATCGAAATCGATGTCTCATCCCTACTTTTCACACCCTTCACCCTTGGCCACTTAGGTCTAAAAGTATGTTAAATTTACTGATTATTGAAATTATAATACTTTTTTTTTAATTTTTATAATGGTACATTTTTTATTTAAAAATAAAGCATCGACTACGTACAAACATCGACAATTATAAACATCGATGTTAAAAAACATTGGCTCCAATAAATCGATGGTAAATACAACAATGTTTGTATAAAACATCAATGTTTTGGGTCGATATCACATCGACAACGATGTCGCATCCCTACTTTTCAGACCCCTAGACCACTTTGGTCTAAAAGTATGTTCAATTTACTAAATATGAAAATTATGCTATTTGGTTATTTTTAAAAATTTTATAACGGTACTTTTTTCATTTAAAAATAAGACATCGACAAGTATAAACATCGATAAGTATAAACATCGATGTTACAAAAACATCGGCTCCAATACATCGATGTTTTTTTTTAAACATCGATGTTTGGAAAACATCAACATCGATGTCGCATCCTTAGCTGCCATTATACGACCCCTCCTAGACTGGCGGGAACGTCACTTAGTTGTAGATGTTTTGAATGAGATCTTTGTGTCCTTGTAAAACCTCACATCGCTGTACATTTGCTTAATCGTCAATAAATAGTGAGTAGAATAATTATTACCTGACGTGTAAATTAATGCAAAGAAGGTGAATGGAAATAGGTAATCAAAGGGATGACATCGTAAGAACCACCGAAGACAAAACGAAACGGTGTCGTCACCTGTAGACATCAATTTGAAGATTCAAAATCTACTAGTCATTATAGACTAACATATAAGCTCCTTGAGTTTATGTTTAGGTTGAAACAAATGTATGACCCACTCTCCATATTCCACTTCCCACCATGCCAACGAGGGTATTTGAGGCCATGAGTGATTTAACTCTCACCAGCCCCTACTTCCACAACGGTTTATGGCTGGATCGAATTTCGAAGTCTCAATCTTCCGGTTGCTTGTCCAATAATCTTCCAAACGGGCTTCAGCGGTCCGATGAATAATAGGGAATTCCTGGACGGTTAAACTGTTCTGAATCAGCTTCTGGATTATGGAATCATTGCAAGGAAACTGGAACTATCGATCCAAAGCACCGCTCAGATCGTCGTAAACTTTATTCCCAAGGGAAGACGAAATATTGTTACGCTTGACCAATGAGGGGATATGACAGCAATACTGATCTCGCCGGGCAACGGCGATAATCCACAGGTGTTGTTGCAATCCCGAGTATTGCTAGGCGCCTCTTATGCAAAAGTGGATTCAAACCCCACCATCACAGGTAGCTAGGTAAATATATTAATTAACATCGCACTGGAGCAACACAACGGGCTATTAGCAACGGCCCGGTAATTTGGTAATTTTTAGTTAACGTCGTACTAGAGCAACACAACGGGCTATTGACCACGGTCCGGGATCAGTCCCTTAAGGGAAAGATCCGAGGACAACACCTCGTAATTTTGAACCACGGTCAGATGACGAAGCAACACCTGAGCTGGCACCCCACTCTCCAAACTTCCACGCCAACCCAACGTGAGGACTTTCAGCAACGGCCCGGAATCAAACCCGAAGGGAAAGACCCGAGGACAACACCCTCATTTTTAACCACAGCCAGATAATGAGATCACACCTAAGCTTGCACTCCATCCAAACTTCCTTATTATACCTTGTGAGGACATTTGAGGCAACGACAGTTTTAACGTGCACCAGTCCCCACATACACGAGGGCCTCGGTAGCCCTGTTGGAAGAGTAACGGATTAGCAACCGGTGGGTTGTGAGTTCGAATCCAACCAAAAACCGTCGCGTACAAAGGGGACTGGAGCATTTTAAATCGACCGGGGTGTCAAATCTCCTTACTTAGGCGTGGTGTGGTAGTTTGGAAAGTGGGGTGCCAGCTCAGACGTGCCTTGTCATCTGGCCGTGATTCAAAATTTCGTCGTGTTTTCTTCGGTAATGGTAATTTTAGTTAACGTCGTACTAGAGCAACACAACGGGCTATTGACGACGGTCCGGGATCAGCCCCTTGAGGGAAAGATCCGAGGACAACACCTCGTAATTTTGAACCACGGTCAGATGACGAAGCAACACCTGAGCTGGCACCCCACTCTCCAAACTTCCACACCAACCCAACGTGA
This sequence comes from Metellina segmentata, assembly GCA_947359465.1. Classification (NCBI taxonomy): domain Eukaryota; kingdom Metazoa; phylum Arthropoda; class Arachnida; order Araneae; family Tetragnathidae; genus Metellina; species Metellina segmentata. Next base: position 23,022,205 of record OX375884.1, read on the forward strand.
GGACTTTCGGAAACGACAGATTTAAGGTGCACCAGCCGCCTCTACACCATACGCTTACAAACATCCATGCCCGGACCCGGATTCGAACCAGGAACCTTCCGATCTAGAGGCTAACACCTTAACCACTATACCGGTTGGTCGGCGTGTTTTCTTCGGTAATTTGGTAATTTTTTAGTTAACGTCGTACTAGAGCAACACAACGGGCTATTGACGACGGTCCGGGATCAGCCCCTTGAGGGAAAGATCCGAGGACAACACCTCGTAATTTTGAACCACGGTCAGATGACGAAGCAACACCTGAGCTCGCACCCCACTCTCCAAACTTCCACGCCAACCCAACGTGAGGACTTTCGGAAACGACAGATTTAAGGTGCACCAGCCGCCTCTACACCATACGCTTACAAACATCCATGCCCGGACCCGGATTCGAACCAGGAACCTTCCGATCTAGAGGCTAACACCTTAACCACTATACCGGTTGATCGGCGTGTTTTCTTCGGTAATTTGGTAATTTTTTAGTTAACGTCGTACTAGAGCAACACAACGGGCTATTGACGACGGTCCGGGATCAGCCCCTTGAGGGAAAGATCCGAGGACAACACCTCGTAATTTTGAACCACGGTCAGATGACGAAGCAACACCTGAGCTGGCACCCTACTCTCCAAACTTCCACGCCAACCCAACGTGAGGACTTTCGGAAACGACAGATTTAAGGTGCACCAGCCGCCTCTACACCATACGCTTACAAACATCCATGCCCGGACCCGTATTCGAACCAGGAACCTTCCGATCTAGAGGCTAACACCTTAACCACTATACCAGTTGGTCGGCGTGTTTTCTTCGGATCTTTCGCTTTGGGATTGATCCCAGATCGTCGCCAATAGCCCGTTCTGTTGCTCCTGTGCGACGCTAATTAAAATACCAACCCCACGTGCACGAATGTCTTTTGGTTGTATTGAGTTTCTAACTGTTCTAACTAAAAAGGTGATGTAACGAAATATTAAATGCCCCAACGAACTTCAAAGACATAACCAAAACTGTAAGCCATATGTAAGAAAATAAGAATAAAGTTATTGATGCTTTATGTATTAGCATTTCAATAGTAGTTATTTCATTTCTTGAATTTGCTAAACAGCTATGTTGTGTCATAAATCATAACACGGAAAAAAATAATCATGGCGTATGACAGGTTTTCAAATTTAAAAATTAACAATTATTCAATAAATTGGTAAATTGTAACATTTTAATGTATAGATAAAAAATATTGCAACAGCAAAAAATATAAGGTTAAAAAAAACATAGTTATTCTAAACTTTTATCGCTGTATTTACAGATACTCTTTTCTTGATATTAATAGATGGTAGGTATAATGTTTCAATGCTTACTACCAATCCTTGTTATTTTCCTTTGACGATTTAATACATTCTTGTAATTTTAGAACTTTACCTTTAGAAAAAACTGAGTTTTTGACTTTACCTCTGAGGTCAAGTATCGGTCGTTATTTTATTTTATGAGTTTTGCTCCGCGTAATTTTTGTTTTGTGTTTTTTTTTTTTTTTTAGGAAGTTTGTTGTTGTCCAAGTGTATTTATTCTTTTTTTATTTATTTGCCTGGTTGCATGCTCTGCACTTCGATCTTATTTCATTCCCGGGTAACCGGAGTAATCTGTTGCGATAAAGAAATAAAAAACTGTAACTTGACTTAACTGTTGGGCAATGGAATCGAACTGATTGAAACAGCAAATTCCTACTTTCTTATATATATTTCTTCATATTCCATAAGGTTGTAGTTTTTTTGTTGTTGTTGTTTTATATCAATGGAGTCGAAACGTCATTGAGAGAGCAAGCCCACTTTCTTATCAATCCTACTGTCATATTCCATAAGGGGTGGGGATGGTGGCGGGGCCCTCCCCCCCCTAGGTCAACAGACACACCCGGTGCGATCCCCTCTTTTAAACTTTTGAAATTTTAAAGTTTTAATCTTTTAAATATCATGTAGGATCATTCTCAATAATATTTTTAAAACATGACACTCTTAAATTTTAACTTATTTTAAAGCATATTCATTTCACAATATATTATACTTATTCCATAGGAACATACCTATATCACGGCTTAATTTATTTATTTCACCTTTCATTTGTAAATAAACATAATCACATTCATTATATTCACAGCTCATATTCACAGCTCATATTCACAATTGTGTTTTACAGTTCTTGTTTCAATTTTATATATTGTTCTATAAATTTCACTAATTTGATTTTTGTGTAAACAAGTTTTTTTTTTATTTATTGTTCCTTTTCTCTGTTCTGTTTGGTTATTCTCAATACTCCCGGTATGCCACCGGCTCATAGTTCTGTTTTGCCCGGTTTTTCCAGAGGTTTTGTTTACTTGTTAGAGTTTTAAGAGGCCGCTTATTCCGTGCATGATGTAACTCCAAATCGGGGATTGTAACCTGACCCATACCATTTTTCTTTGAATTATTAAGTGATCGATCGGCCGGCGTGGGCCCCTATGGACCTCCTTGTGCTGCGGTGGAAGTCGCCCCTTTCCCCCCCGATCTTATTACACTCTAAGCCTAACGGTGGGTGGATCCGGGGAGGGTCCAAAAAAACGAAGCATTTCAACAGCCGTCTATTTAACAACCATTAAATATAAAGGTATTCAACCAATTTAACGTTAATTTTAAATAATATCAAATACCATGGACAACGCCGTGTAATTTTTAACCACGGTCAAATGACGAGGTAACATCTGTACTGGCACTCCACTCTCCAAACTCACACACCACTCAGGACAGAATTTCAAACCAGAAACAAACAGGAATCGATTTCTGAGCACGCCTCTCCCACAAAAGCACAACCGAAGCATTTCAACAGCCGTCCATTCAACAGTTATTAAACCTAAAGCTATTCAAACAATTTAACGTTAATTTTAAATAATAATACCAAATACCATGGACAACGCCATGTAATTTTGAACCACGGTCACATGACGAGATAACACCTGAGCTGACACGCCACTCTCCAAACTCACACACCACTCAGGACAGAATTACAAACCAGAAACAAACAGGAATCGATTTCTGAGCACGCCTCTCCCACAAAAGCACAACCGAAGCATTTCAACAGCCGTTCATTTAACAATCATAAACATACGCCTATTCAAACAATTTAACGCAAATCCCAACTCAGATTACATCCAGCGATATCAAAGAACGACGCAAATGGGAATCTAAAATCCAATTCCTCATTTCCCAACTCCTTTACATCCAATTCTCGTTGGCATGCATTTTAATTTATAGATGATGCATGATGTTCGTCCCACGAGATTTTCCGTTATTAATCAATGACAAATTCAAAGTACAAATCAATAACTCATTCACCCATCCCATAATGCAAGATTCATTCAATTATAGCCATCTTTCAGGACACAAAATGGTAAATAATGGGTCAGCTTCCATTGGGAGGTATTATGTTCCTTTGATTCACAGTCGTTCCTTGGTCTGCAATGGTTTTCAAAAATGGATTTAATCAGCCAACATTCTGCGTTCCTACACAAATGCAGATTGACTTATGTTACAATAGCTGAAACGCTCGACATTAAGGCGTGCTCGTATTAAACGAACCGGTACTTAAAATAGCACTTTCAGGCTACATTGATGTCAGGGGAAAGCAGATATAATTAGGTAACTTGAGCTTTATTGGAGAGTTCCCGAATGGACGATCAAAGTTGTTACTTAAAAGCATTAGGTTTCGCCAGTGGTGAATGGGAATGATTTAAAGTTGGTTTCAAAATACAAATTGGCTCTTTTGCGAGGGTGCAACGAACCTTATCTGTGGGATACTTAATCTGCTTTATGTAGTCGGGATTCTCAATGTAAACGGACACGCCAAATGCTCCAGCGCGATGCATTTTGGGGTTATCTTAAAGTGTAGTCAATCACAGTTTTGGCAGTTCCACTTTTATCTAATTGGTGTTGGCCAATCAGCTGCCATAGACTAATTCGAAATGTATACTTTGGGGGTTTTATTGGTGAACGATGAAATTGTGTTTGTTGGTTGGTTGAATGTATTGAGCTTTATTGACCAAGCTGAGCCAAGCGATGTCGAGTAAATGGACATATCCGCACACACGAAAAAAGTGTTTCTAATACATTCTACTACATTCCTGCTGCAAGAATGTCGCCAGTTCAGTTGTACATTTCGGACAGGGTTCCCTGGTCCGTAAAAATCACTTTAACGCGTCCCACAAATGTCCTACGGGGTTTAGGTCGGGACTCTGAGCAGGCCAGGGAAGATGTTTTACGTTCATATCTCGATACCACTGCTTGACAGAGGCTGCAACGTGACATGGAGCGTCCTAGATGTAACATTCGTCCATTCCATAACATTGCCAGAGCGTAGGAAAGGCCTGATTGTCTAAAATGTTCATGTAGGCGTCGTCAATGGCGCCCGTCAATGTCCATCAATCAAAATTTCTATCAGTGTGCCTCAATCAATTGACAATCACGTCAATCGCCTCCTACACGATCAATTGGTAGCTTCAATGAACCTAATTGACAATAATATTAATCGTCTAGGGACCCACTTAGGTCGAAAACGTGCTTGCCAAGAAAAATGCAAGCAACATTGTAAATAAAAGAAATACCCATATGGGTTACACATATTGAAAAGAACAGTATGATCAGTCAGCAGCAAAGGGTACCACTGATATCCATATGTTAAGAAAAATGAATTAATCTTTTTTAATGACCATTTTATTTATGAGATCTAACACTCAAAAAAGCAGTGTCGCTGTACATTCGTAAATTAGGTTAGGTCAGCGACTTTCATAACTTTTCATCTCAAGGCATGCATAAACTAATTACTAAAATCCTGCTGAACACCAAGAAATATATTACATTTTTTGGCCTATATGGAAAAAAAAGTGCACCTGTGGGTATCCGTTATGTACAGCGAAGGAATGGGCCGATCTTAACCCTTCAAGTGGTTTTGACGAGGTATCTCGTCCATCGAAGTCTGACAAATTTTGCTAATGACGAGATATCTTGTCCATCAAGATCTGGTCAGTTTTACTAATGAAGAAGATATATCGTGAGGACAACTACCAGGGAGTTAAGAATAACTTTGAATTTAGGTCATTTGAGATTTTCTGAGTACCTTTCAAAGACCAATAATGTCATTCCAACTTTGAAAAAATGTTGCATCTTCAAAACGTAGAAGATTCAACTACTTTTAAAGTTTATTCAATATTCGGACATTACCTTACTTTCTGTGTTAAATTTTCAACTTTCCATCAATGTTTATTAAATGTCAGATGTTCAAATAATTTTAAACGTTTCATAAGCAACAAATGTCTTGAAAAAACTTTTGTATAATCTACGTTAAATAGCCTTGAATATTCAATCCAACCAAATTCCATACTTTGGTAACCTTTTTCAACCTTGAAAATCCGAAATGTGCTACCAGGAAATGGTGACGACCTTATCCTCCGAGTGATTTCGGCGAGATATCTCGTCCATCAAGGTCTGACGTCGTCAATAGCCCGTTGTGTTGCTCTAATACGACGTTAACTAAAATTACCATTACCATCGAGGTCTGACAAATTTTGCTAACAACAAGATGTCTCCTTATCAAGATATGGCCAATTTTATAAAGATTTCGAGATCAAGATGTAGTCAGTTTATTCTAATGACGAGATATCTCGTCCATCAGGATATGGTCAATTTTGCTATTGGCAAGATACCTCGTCGAGACTTTGAATGGAGGTCATTTGCAATTTTCTGAATTTCTTTCGACGTCCATGATGAAACTAAATCTCTAACATAGCAATATCTGTGTCTACAGGATAGCCATAGGAAAAACTTTAACTTAAAGCAAGTGGTGCTGTCATTTCACATAAACACGTAAGTTCAAGAATTAATCTGCTTCTGAAAACCGAAAATTCGTCGGGGGCAAGTACTCAAGAGTGATATATCCCCATCAAGAGCGATTTGCTAAAAAAATAATTGTATTTACGTACCCATTCTGCTCTAAAGTTCTGGCAGTGGTTACCACTCTGGATTGATCCCAATCCACCTGCGCCGACCAACCGATATAGTCGTTAAGGTGTTAGCCTCTGGATCGGAAAGTTCCTGGTTCGAATCCGGGACCGGGCATGGATGTTTGTAAGCGTATGGTGTAAAGGCGGCTGGTTCACCATAAATCTGTCGTGGCCGAAAGTATTCACGTTGGGTTGGTGTGGAAGTTAGGAGAGTGGGGTGCCAGCTCAGGTGTTGCTTCGTCATCTGAATGTGGTTCAAAATGACGAGGTGTTGTCCTCTGATCTTTCCTTTAAGAGACTGATCCCGGACCGTCGTCAATAGCCCGTTGTGTTGCTCTAGTAAATCGTTAACTAAAATTACCAAATTACCCAATCCACCTCCAATAACCTTTGCCGACCAACCGGTATAGTGGTTAAGGTGTTAGCCTCTAGATCGGAAGGTTCCTGGTTCGAATCCGGGTTCGGGCATGGATGTTTGTAAGCGTATGGTGTAGAGGCGGCTGGTGCACCTTAAATCGGTCGTGGCCGAAAATCCTCACGTTGGGTTGGCGTGGAAGTTTGGAGAGTGGGGTGCCAGTTCAGGTGTTGCTTCGTCATCTGACCGTGGTTCAAAATTACGAGGTGTTGTCCTCGGACCTTTCCCTTAAGGGACTGATCCCGGACCGTCGTCAATAGCCCGTTGTGTTGCTCTAGTAAGACGTTAACTAAAAATTACCTTACCTTACCATTACCTTCCAATAACCTTTTGTGTAACGAATACATCGTTGTGTTATTCCGGTGTGCTGTTAATTAAAATATCTAAATACCTTTGTGTAACGAAAATTCAACTAACTGCCTTTCTTGAATTGTAATTGATTCATGCCCCTACATCAGCACGCCAGAACAAGGTTGAGATCCAAGTGACCACTCTCCAAACTTTCACATCAACCCAACGTGAGGACTTTCGGCCACGACAGATTTAATATACACCATACGCTTAAAAAACATCCACGCACTGACCCGGATTCGAACCAGCAATCTTCCGATCTACAGGCTAACATATTAACCAACAGACCCGGTTGGTCGGCAGCGTTGTCCTCAGATATTTCCCTTCGGGACAAATTCCGAAACGCCCGTGTGTTGCTCTCATGGAACGTTAATTATTTTCTACCTACATCTGCTCTAAAGTAGCTTTTCGGAAAATCCTCTTCGAAACAACCTTTATACGATACTCTAACGAAAAACAACACTCGAGATTATTTTTACTGGTGTTACCGAAACTATCTTCGAGCGCGTGTCAAAAGTTCAAAACTAAGCGGTTGAAACGAAGTAAACACGATTCACAAACCGTTTCGCAATCCGTAAGGCACACGAGAGCCATTCTTGCGGCATGCCGATTGGAAATCGCTGCCACAAGCGAAGGGAAACACGGGAAGTTAGCCTGAGGTTACAAGGGCAGTCTTGAATGTAGAATAGACTTTGATCAGCTCCTTGAATGAAGAATTGATATGTCAGCTCCTGTTATGTACCGAACCAGTTCCCCCGAGTAAACATAGATATTCTGAGCACCTGGTGGGAACATTTGGCACGATCCAAGATTTATCCAAGCTCCGTGGAAAGGATACATTGAAGTGAGCAAATGTTTGAGTGGATTGTAAGCGTGGATTAGGATTTTCCGTTTAAAAATACCTTACCAATTTAAGCCTCCATTTGGTTGAGACGATTTATCTCTGGATAGGTAGGTATTTTAATTAATGTCACGTTGGAGCAATACAACGGGCTATTTGCAACGGTCCGGGATCAAACGGAATTTTGAACCAAGCTGTATGTACAAAGGCTATATTGAATTGTGTGGTAAGGTAAGGTAAGGTAATTTTTAGTTAACGTCGTACTAGAGCAACACAACGGGCTATTGACGACGGTCCAGGATCAATCCATTAAGGGAAAGATCCGAGGACAACACCTCGTAATTTTGAACCACGGTCAGATGACGAAGCAACACCAGGAGTTATCTTTGGGAGATATCGACAAGCTGTATGTGCAAAGACTATATTGAATTGGTAAGGTGAGGTAAGGTAATTTGTAGTTAACATCGTACTAGAGCAACACAACGGGCTATTGACGACGGTCCGGGATCAATCCCTTAAGGTAAAGATCCGAGGACAACACCTCGTAATTTTGAACCACAGTCAGATGACGAAGCAAAACCGAGAGTTATCTCTGGGATATATCAACAAGCTGCATGTGCAAAGGCTATATTGAATTGGATTAATCTTTGGGTGAATCGTAAGCGGGGATGAGAAAAGAAACCTGTTTTATAAATATAGCTCTGTGTCTTCTTTCTCTCTGTTTTGTAAACATCTTACCAATCTCAAAATGGTTGAGACGTTATATCTGGTAATGGTAATTTTAGTTAACGTCGTACTAGAGCAACACAGCGGGCTATTGACGACGGTCCGGGTAATGGTAATGGTAATTTTAGTTAACGTCGTATTAGAGCAACACAACGGGCTATTGACGACGGTCCGGAATCAATCCCTTAAGGGAAAGATTCGAGTACAACACCTCGTAATTTTGAACCACGGTCAGATGACGAAGCAACTCCTGAGCTGGCACCCCACTCTCCAAACTTGACGACGGTCCGGGATCAGTCCCTTAAGGGTAACTGGTAATTTTTAGTTAGCATCGTACTAGAGCAACACAACGGGCTATTGACGACTGTCCGCGATCAGTCCCTTAAGGGAAAGATCCGAGGACAACACCTCGTAATTTTGAACCACGGTCAGATGACGAAGCAACACCTGAGCTGGCACCCCACTCTCCAAACTTCCACGCCAATTCAACGTGAACGTTATATCTGGATAGATAGGTATGTATTTTAATTAACGTCGCGGTGGACTAACACGACGGGCTATTGGCGACGGTCCGGGATCAAACCAGAAAGGAAAGATCAGAGGACATCACCACGTAATTTTGAACCACGATCATATTACGAGGCCACACCGTTAGTTTTCTCTGAGATATATCGAAAAGCTGTATGTGGTAAGGCTACATTGAATTGTATAAATATTTGGGTGAATCGTACGCGGGGATGGGAAAAGAAACCTGTTTTAAAAATATCTCTCTGTGTCTTCTGTCTCTTTGTTTTGTAAACATCTTAACAATCTCCAAATGGTTGAGAGCCGACCAACCGGCATAGTGGTTAAGGTGTTAGCCTCTAGATCGGAAGGTTTCTTGTTCGAATTCGAATCCGGGTATTTGTGCTGCATAATTGTTTGTAAGCGTATAGAGGAGGCTGGTGCACCTTAAATCTGTCGTGGCCGAAAGTCCTCACTTTGGGTTGGTGTGGAAGTTTGGAGAGTGGGGTGGCAGCTCAGGTGTTGCCTCGTCATCTGACCGTGGTTCAAAATTACGAGGTTTTATCCTCGGGTCTTTCTCTTAAGGGATTGATCCCGGACTGTCGTCTATAGCCCGTTGTGTTGCTCTAGTACGCGTTAACTAAAAATTACCAATTACCAAATGGTAATGGTAATGGTAATTTTAGTTAACGTCGTACTAGAGCAACACAACGGGCTATTGACGACGGTCCGGAATCAGTCCCTTAAGGGAAAGATTCGAGGACAACACCTCGTAATTTTGAACCACGGTCAGATGACGAAGCAACACCTGAGCTGGCACCCCACTCTCCAAACTTCCACGCTAACCCAACGTGAGGACTTTCGGCCACGACAGATTTAAGGTGCACCAGCCGCCTCTACACCATACGTTTACAAACATCCATGCCCGAACCCGGATTCGAACCAGGAACCTTCCGATCCAGAGGCTAACACCTTAACCACTATACCGGTTGGTCGGCCAATTACCAAATGGTTGAGACGAGTTATATCTGGATAGATATGTATGTATTTTAATTAACGTCATGCTGGACCAACACGACGGGCTATTGGCGACGGTCCGGGATCAAACCCGAAAGGTAATTTTAATGGTAATGGTAATTTTAGTTAACGTCGTACTAGAGCAACACAACGGGCTATTGACGACGGTCCGGAATCAGTCCCTTAAGGGAAAGATTCGAGGACAACACCTCGTAATTTTGAACCACGGTCAGATGACGAAGCAACACCTGAGCTGGAACCCCACTCTCCAAACTTCCACGCCAACCCTACGTGAGGACTTTCGGCCACGACATATTTAAGGTGCACAAGCCGCCTCTACACCATACGTTTACAAACATCCATGCCCGGACCCGGATTCGAACCAGGAACCTTCCGATCTAGAGGCTAACACCTTAACCACTATACCGATTGGTCGGCTCAAACCCGAAAGGAAAGATCAGAGCACACCCCCACGTAATTTTGAACCATGATCAGATTACGAGGTCACAACGGGAGTTATCTCTGGGATATATCGGCAAGCTGTATGTGGTAATTGGTAATTGGTAATTTTAGTTAACGTCGTACTAGAGCAACACAACGGGCTATTGACGACGGTCCGGGATCAGTCCCTTAAGGGAAAATTCCGAGGATAACACCTCGTAATTTTGAACCACGGTCAGATGACGAAGCAACACCTGAGCTGGCACCCCACTCTCCAAACTTCCACGCCAACCCAACGTGAGGACTTTCGGCCACGACAGATTTAAGGTGCACCAGCCGCCTCTACACCATACGTTTACAAACATCCATGCCCGGACCCGGATTCGAACCAGGAACCTTCCGATCTAGAGGCTAACACCTTAACCACTATACCGGTACAAGCTGTATGTGGAAAGGCTACATTGAATTAGCCGACCAACCGGTATAGTGGTTAAGGTGTTAGTTTCTAGATCGGAAGGTTCTTGGTTCGAATCCGGGACATTCCTTTCCTGTCAACCTTATTAAAAGAAAAATTAAGAATTCTACGATTAAAGGCTGGCAGGAACATTATAAAAGCTCCACAAAGGGACTTCGTCTGAAAGAATTCATAACGGAAGTTAAAACTGATACCCTCATCATCGACCGTTGGCTTGTTTGGTTCCTTACAGGGCACCGCCCGTTTTGGGCCTACCTGCACAGATTTAAAATTAAAGGTACAGACAAATGTAATTGTGTGAGGTGGTGGACGCTTTCCACTACCTCTTCGACTGTCCATTCATGCAGGCAAACCACATCAAGAGACCAGCCAGAGAAAATAAAGCCATTTGTCTCAAAAATATAATGAATAACAAAATTTCTCGAACAAAGATCAAGTCCTGTGTGATGGCGGCGATGGGGATGGTGGAGGGTCCCTCTCCCCCCTAGGGTACTTGACGGACCTGGTGGCTCCCCTGTCTTCTATGATAAATTTTTAAGGTTTTAACTTTTTAAATCATCTTTCATATTTTAACTAAAAATTTTAAAAATCAGATTTCACTTTTTACTTGCTTTTATCCTAAATCACTGTATTTATATTCACATCGTTTTAATATCATCACATACATCTCATCGTTACATAAATTATTTATTTCACAACTCATCAATAAATAAACATCATCTCATTTTTCCATGCATACCCATTTATCACAAACATACCTCATTCACAACTACTTCCACTTTTAACTTCCTTAAATTTGTTCTTCTTTTCAGTTTTGTTTTGTATCCGTGTTTGTATTTGTATACTTGTTTATATTTTTCTTGTATCTTATCTTTCATAGTTTATAGGCCGACCAACCGGTATAGTGGTTAAGGTGTTAGCCTCTAGATCGGAAGGTTCCTGGTTCAAATCCGGGTTCGGGCATGGATGTTTGTAAACGTATGGTGTAGAGGCGGCTGGTGCACCTTAAATCTGTCGTGGCCGAAAGTCCTCACGTTGGGTTGGCGTGGAAGTTTGGAGAGTGGGGTGCCAGCTCAGGTGTTGCTTCGTCATCTGACCGTGGTTCAAAATTACGAGGTGTTGTCCTCGGATCTTTCCCTTAAGGGACTGATCCCGGACCGTCGTCAATAGCCCGTTGTGTTGCTCTAGTACTACGTTAACTAAAAATTACAAATTCATAGTTTATATATATATATATATATATATATATATATATATATATATATATATATATATGCCGACCAACCGGTATAGTGGTTAAGGTTTTAGCCTCTAGATCGGAAGGTTCCTGGTTCGAATCCGGGTCCGGGCATGGATGTTTGTAAGCGTATGGTGTAGAGGCGGCTGGTGCACTTTAAATCTGTCGTGGCCGAAAGTCCTCACGTTGGGTTGGCGTGGAAGTTTGGAGAGTGGGGTGCCAGCTCAGGTGTAGCTTCGTCATCTGACCGTGGTTCAAAATTACGAGGTGTTGTCCTCGGATCTTACCCTTAAGGGACTGATCCCGGACCGTCGTCAATAGCCCGTTGTGTTGCTCTAGTACGACGTTAACTAAAATTACCATTACCATAGTTTATATTTAAATATCTTATTTTTTCGGTGTGCCACCGGTGTTTATCTTATTCTGGTCCCGGTGTGCCACCGGTTTTTAAATTCTGTTTTTCCGGTCTACCGGATTGTTTTATTTTTATATATTCAATGCCGGTTATACCCGTGCTATTTGTAGAAACCAAAAAAAGGTATTGTAACCTACCCCAAACCTGATTTTTTGAAAATAATAAATGATCAATCGGCTGGCGTGGGGTCCTTCGGGTCCTCCTTTATGCTGTGGTGGAAGTCACCCCCTTCCCCCCCCCTGGAACACATTACACTCTACACCTAACGGTGAGTGGTTCCGGGATGGGTCTACAATCCGGGTCCGGGCATGAATGTTTGTAAGCGTATGGTGTAGAGGCGGCTGGTGCACCTTAAATATATCGTGGCCGAAAGTCCTCACGTAGGGTTGACGTGGAAGTTTGGAGAGTGGGGTGCCAGCTCAGGTGTTGCTTCGTCATCTGACCGTGGTGAGTGGTTCCTGGATGGGTCTACAATCCGGGTTAGGGCATGAATGTTTGTAAGCGTATGGTGTAGAGGCGGCTGGTGCACCTTAAATCTGTCGTGGCCGAAAGTCCTCACGTTGGGTTGGCGTGGAAGTTTGGAGAGTGGGGTGCCAGCTCAGGTGTTGCTTCGTCATCTGACCGTGGTGAGTGGTTCCGGGATGGGTCTACAATCCGGGTCCGGGCATGAATGTTTGTAAGCGTATGGTGTAGAGGCGGCTGGTGCACCTTAAATATATCGTGGCCGAAAGTCCTCACGTAGGGTTGACGTGGAAGTTTGGAGAGTGGGGTGCCAGCTCAGGTGTTGCTTCGTCATCTGACCGTGGTGAGTGGTTCCTGGATGGGTCTACAATCCGGGTTAGGGCATGAATGTTTGTAAGCGTATGGTGTAGAGGCGGCTGGTGCACCTTAAATCTGTCGTGGCCGAAAGTCCTCACGTTGGGTTGGCGTGGAAGTTTGGAGAGTGGGGTGCCAGCTCAGGTGTTGCTTCGTCATCTGACCGTGGTGAGTGGTTCCGGGATGGGTCTACAATCCGGGTCCGGGCATGAATGTTTGTAAGCGTATGGTGTAGAGGCGGCTGGTGCACCTTAAATATGTCGTGGCCGAAAGTCCTCAAGTAGGGTTGACGTGGAAGTTTGGAGAGTGGGGTGCCAGCTCAGGTGTTGCTTCGTCATCTGACCGTGGTGAGTGGTTCCGGGATGGGTCTACAATCCGGGTCCGGGCATGAATGTTTGTAAGCGTATATTGTAGAGGCGGCTGGTGCACCTTAAATATGTCGTGGCCGAAAGTCCTCACGTAGGGTTGACGTGGAAGTTTGGAGAGTTGGGTGCCAGCTCATGTGTTGCTTCGTCATCTGACCGTGGTGAGTGGTTCCGGGATGGGTCTACAATCCGGGTCCGGGCATGAATGTTTGTAAGCGTATGGTGTAGAGGCGGCTGGTGCACCTTAAATATGTCGTGGCCGAAAGTCCTCACGTAGGGTTGACGTGGAAGTTTGGAGAGTGGGGTGCCAGCTCAGGTGTTGCTTCGTCATCTGACCGTGGTGAGTGGTTCCGGGATGGGTCTACAATCCGGGTCCGGGCATGAATGTTTGTAAGCGTATGGTGTAGAGGCGGCTGGTGCACCTTAAATATGTCGTGGCCGAAAGTCCTCACGTAGGGTTGACGTGGAAGTTTGGAGAGTGGGGTGCCAGCTCAGGTGTTGCTTCGTCATCTGACCGTGGTGAGTGGTTCCGGGATGGGTCTACAATCCGGGTCCGGGCATGAATGTTTGTAAGCGTATGGTGTAGAGGCGGCTGGTGCACCTTAAATATGTCGTGTCCGAAAGTCCTCACGTGGGGTTGACGTGGAAGTTTGGAGAGTGGGGTGCCAGCTCAGGTGTTGTTCGTCATCTGACCGTGGTTCAAAATTACGAGGTGTTATCCTCGGATCTTTCCCTTAAGGGACTGATCCCGGACCGTCGTCAATAGCCCGTTGTGTTGCTCTAGTACGACGTTAACTAAAATTACCATTACCACTACATTGAATTAGATAAATCTTTGGGTGAATCGTAAGCGGGAATGAGATAAGAAACCTGTTTTAAATATATATCTGTGTCTTCTGTCTTTCTGTTTTGTAAACATCTACCAATCTTCAAATAGTTGTGACGAGCTATCTCGGCCATAACGATCTGACCTATTTTGCTAATGACAAGATATTTGATCATGAAGGTATTGCCGATTTTTTGTGAAGACGAATTACAGATATGATCAGTTATCTTCTAGTTACGAGTTATCTCGTCCATCAAGATATGGCCAGATTTACTGATGAGACGAGTTACCTCGTCGAGAAAACCAACAAGAGGGTTAATATAATTTTCTGAAGTTTTAGCATCGACTTTGGGGCCCTAGTAACCCAGTTGCAAAAGTAGTGGATTTGCAATCAGAGGGTTGCGAGTTCGAAACTCGTTCCAACCAAAGACCGTCGTGTACGGGGTAGGGATGCGACATCGATGTCGATGTTTTCAAAACATCGATGTTTTTTAAAAAAACATCGATGTATTGGGGTCGATGTTTTTGTAACATCGATGTTTATACTTGTCGATGTTTTTACGTTATCGATGTTTTATTTCTAAATGAAAAAAGTACCGTTATAAAAATTTAAAAAATAACCAAGTAGCATACTTTTTATAATCAGCAAATTGAACATACTGTTAGACCAAAGTGACCAAAGGTGAAGGATCTGAAAGTAGGGATGCGACATCGATGTCGATGTTTTCTAAACATCGATGTTTTCTAAACATTGATGTTTTTGAAAAAGACATGGATGTAATGGAGCCGATGTCGCATCACTAGTTGCTAAACCAGTTTTAAGAAATGGGCAAAAAAGTTTAAAAACACTGCATTTTAAAAACATCGATGGTTTGGAGGCGATGTATTATCAACATCGATGTTTTGCTGTCGATGTCGCATCAATAGTTGGTAAACCAGTTTTAAGAAATGGGGAAAAAAGTTTAAATACACTGAATTTTAAAAACATCGATGGTTTGGGGGCGATGTATTATCAACATCGATGTTTTAATTTTGAACATCGATGTTTTGCTGTCGATGTCGCATCAATAATTGCTAAACCAGTTTTAAGAAATGGGGGGAAAAAAAGTTTAAATACACTGCATTTTAAAAACATCTATGATTAAAAGCATCGATGTTTTTGGGTCGATGTATTATCAACATCGATGTTTTAATTTTGAAAATCGATGTTTCAAAACATCGATGTTTTGCTATCGATGTCGCATCCCTAGTACGGGGGGGGGGAGTTAGTGCATGTTGAATCTGAAGTGGTCTCAAATATTCTCACGTTGGCATGGTGTGGAAGTTAGGAGACTAAAGAGCCAGCTCAGTCGTTGACTTAGTCATCTGACGGTGGTTTAAACTTACGAGGTGTTGTCTTAGAACCTTTTCTTTCAGGATCGAACCCAGACTGTCGTCAATACCCTTTGTGTTGCTTCAGTGTAATGTTAATTAATTACCAAATATCATACTCTTCCAATTTAACCCTCCAAGTGGTTACTATGAGATATGTCGTCCTTCAAGATCTGCTCAGTTTTTTCTAATGACGAGATATCTCGTCCAAGATCTGGCTAGTTTTGGTAATGACGAGATACCTTGACGACACCGAGCAGGAGGGTTAAAATAATTTTGCAAAGTTTTACCATCGACTTTGTGTTTAAATTGTGTACAATGTTCAATGACACATGAGCAGGGCCTGATTTAACAGTATGCCGCCTATAGGCTAAAGTCCATTTTCCGCCCCCTCTATAGTTCATATTTGCTTAAATACATTTGTTTTTTTCAACAAAAGGATAGAGTTCATTGGTGGTTTTATCTTTTTTAAACATAAAGTTCATTTAGTTTAGATAAAACTACAGTTTTTTTTAATGGTTTACATAATAAATTATATAATCAAATTAGTTATCAACTCGTTTTTTTTTTTTTTTTTTTTACCCACTTCTTTTAAGATTTGGAAAAAAATGAAATGGGTTTCGAATTTAAATAATTAATTTTTTCTTGGAGATCAGTGATCACTATTTTAAACATATTTTTATATTTTAATGCCAATGATTTTCTTTTGCGTAATTGAAGAACTGTGTTCAATTTGAATTAAGTTCTTCTACACGGAAATGAAATTACACATAATGTAGTTAATTATTGGTTTAATTGTTGAAAAATATACAAACTTCTCTAAAACAACTCACCCCATGTAATCTTCATGTTCAAATTTACATAGCTTTCTTACGAGATTTCTTAATGGCAAACTCGTTAATAATGTCCTCATATGAAAGTATTTTTGTTGTATTTGCCTCAATAAAAAGTAATGAAAGTGAGTTTAACCGTATTTCAGAAATACTAGTTCGGAGATAGTTCTTAACTCTTCTAAGTCAGGAAAAACTGCGTTCTCCCGCGCAATTCGTAGCAGGTATGCACAAACTTATCCTTACAGCAATGTCCAAATTGGGGTAAACTTCTTGTAAGGAATTACACCTCAGAAATTTCGAAATTCCTTCCAACGATTTATCAGATGGGTGATCATTACCCACAGTACAGTGATTTTTAAAGTGGATGCACTTCAGTGAAATCCGAATCCAAATAATTTGTGAAGACGTGGTTAAGGTTTGTGGCCTTTTCCCTCAGTTCCTCTTCTCCATATCTGTATTGTTATCACACAACTGAGTTATGATATAGAAAGTAGGCTATGTAGAAGGACTAAAACATATTTTTGAGTAACATGTATTCTTAAATTCGTACGGAAAATATTATTAAAGTCTGAAATACTTCATTTTAACTTTTGAACAAATTGCCAAACTGCCGCCCCTGAAAAATTTGCCGCTCAAGGCTGCAGCCTACTTAGCCTATTTAGAAATATGGCTCTGCACATGAATCATTGCTTGCTCAATTTATGCCATTTAATCTCCATAAGTTAGGTTTCTTAGACCCGTGATCTATCGTACCTCTTGGGATTGTTTTTCTTGTTGCATATTATCCTCCATATACGATACATCGATTAGTTATTGTGTTGAATTGTTTAATAAGTCACCAACTTCTTTTGAAAGAACTTTTGATGAGTTTTTGTTTCATTTCGCTTGACAAAGTTGTGACAAGAATATTATCTTCTTTTCATTTAGTCTGACTCTTGAAAACTCATTTTCTCAAAATTCGTTTCTTAAATATCGTTTCTACATGTGGCGCCATCTAGTAGAAGTAAAGCGCATATAATTGCACTTATCTGTATTGTTAAAGTACTTTTAGTATTTTTTGAAGTGTACCCATATGCTCTGTTTTGTGACAAATAAGAAACAAAAAAATGTTGGGTGAAGTTCAGCAGTTTTTTTTTATAATTTATATTTAGTTTTGAAACAAAGTTTCACTACATGAACGTATGGTAAGAAACTTCACGAGATGTTCGATACTGATCACATGTTGCGCCATCTAGTTCTTGTGCATTCAAATAAAAGATCATTTTTATAGTTAGAAGGTTTATTTATAACTTTAAAAATTCGCTTTACAAAACCAATCTCATAAAAATGAACAATTTTACGAAAATATATATAAACATTTCTCTTTTTCGTTATTGAATAACCTTTTCATGCATTATGTAGCAAATCTATCTCCAGTAAACTTGGGAAAGAAGTAAACGCGCACGCGAAATCACTTAACTAAATCCAATTTATATTTATGAAGGATATCACAAAAAAAATACAGATACTTATGGAATATAAAAAGAAAGTAAGACTACATTGAATTTAGTTTAACTGTTGTCACATACCAAACACCAATATATAATTGCTTTCTACGCACACCTCTGAATAAAATTTCTGTTCAACTGTTTTTACGCAATCCCAAATCGGATCTTAGCCAAAAGTTTTGTTAGAATGACAACAATTTAATCCTCCTTTTTAATGTTCATTAAATATAATGTTCCATCCAAAACCTTTTGTCGTACGAAGTGGAAGCGAATGTCAAAGTGTTTCATCCACTTACTACACGACGTTCGGGATTCATTGACGCTCGAATTGCGGACAAATTGTCTTCATAAATAACAATTGGATTTCCCTCGATCTTTGTTATACCGAGCTCACAAATGATGCCTCACAACAAGTAAACTTCACTAGCAGCCACAATTCTAAGTGCGACATATCAGCCTCTGTTGACGACAAGGGCACAAATGCCTGCTTCATAGATCCCCAGGATACTGTACCTACCAAACACCTTAAATGAAAATCCCAGGTTGTTCCCAGGTCCCCAATTCCATGTCCATCGACACATCGTTGATTGTTATTTATTTCTCTGGTAAACGAATTTAATTTCTACAGTTTCTTTGATGTATCTCAGCAACCTCTTCAAAGCTTTCCACAATAGTTCAGCACGTGCAAGTTCAGCACAGCACGTGCAGCAGGCGTGACTGGTATCCGACAAGAAAACCTCAGATCAGGTCTTGAGCACACTGTCCACAAGCAACAGATCACCTGTTTGCACTTATTCCTTATTCTTTCATCGATCTTTTAACTTTGGCTTGTGAGGTTAGAAATGGGAACAGAGTGACAGTTTTCCATTCCAAATCTCTTTAACATTTATTAGGAATTATGATTGGTCAATTTCTTACCTTCTTTTCTCTAGATCATGAACTAGTCTATACATACCTAGAGAAAAACTTTTCCCAGATATTTCATCTTAAGTTTATCGGTCATCATCTTCTTCACATCAGTTACGTCTTTTTCATTTGAAAACACTATCAACAAATCATCTATAAAGAGAAGAACAAATATAGTACATTCATCTTTAATCCTGATGTATAACCAGTGGCCATATTCCAATCTTTTAAATCTATTTTCCAAAATACCTTTAGTGAACTTTGTATTCCAATATCGTGGTGATTTCTTCAGACCATACAATGATTTGTTTAACCTAAATGCAGTTGATTTCACAGTTTTTTTATTCCTTCGAGCACTTTCATGCATACTTCTCCAGCGCCTGTCCGAGAGAAATTTATTGCAGATGCAAGATGATGATGATGATATGACGCCCCTCCATTCTAAAGATCCGCCGAATTGTTCCCCTTCCCCCATAGAATAGCTTACTGTTAAATTAATTTATTTCATTGCAAAAATGAGAACTTTATATTGTGTGACAGATTTTTTTTTTTCTGCTAGTCCTTCACAAGTTAATGCATTTTGTGACATTAAACACATCCATTGTACTTATATATAGTTATGCCATGGTGATTGGTTTACATAAAAGTCAATGGTACTTCTTCATTTCGAAATAATTTAATACAGTAAATTCAACATTACTGGTAATTGGTAATGGTAATTTTAGTTAACGTTGTACTAGAGCAGCACAGCGGGCTATTGACGACGGTCCGGGATCAGTCCCTTAAGGGAAAGATCCGAGGACAACACCTCGTGATTTTGAACCACGGTCAGATAACGAAGCAACACCTGAGCTGGCACCCCACTCTCCAAACGTCCACGCCAACCCAACGTGAGGACTTTCGGCCACGACATATTTAAGGTGCACCAGCCGCCTCTACATCATACGCTTACAAACATCCATGCCCGAACCCGGATTCGAACCAGGAACCTTCCGATCTAGAGGCTAACACCTTAACCACTTTCAACATTACATTTACATTATAGCATAATATGTAGTCACGGGAAAAAATACGATCCACCTCCTTTATTTCGAGCCCTTGTCATACTAGAGCAAATTCCAAAAACCAAAACAATTGCATTCGGGACGTCTTCATATCAAATTTTGCACAAACAACCAAATTTTTAATAGAAGCACCATGTTTTGATGCAACTAGCATTTAAATATCCCGAGATATTCAATGCTAAAGTTAGTTTAAATTTCAGGGATCATCTCCACATAGAAAGACGGTATTCGTAGATAGAAAAAATTGAAATTTCGTTGGGGGATGATATCGATATTAAATTAGAGGTGGGGGAGGGATTGTGGTCTCTAAAAACGTTTGATCTTTTAGAGAGAAGGGTCTAAAATCACGAAATTTGTAATTGCAATTGTAATTTTTAGTTAACGTTGTAATAGAGCAACACAACGGGCTATTCACGAAATTTGATATCTATACATATGAATGACCGCTAAAGTTAATCAACTTTTGTGTGTGTGTGTGTCGGGTGTTGTGGGCGCCGGCCTTGTCGGCGCCAGTGCCATATATAGGGCTCTGGTGCCCTTGGTAAAGTCAGGACTAGGCGGCCCTATGTCAAAATGTATACAGACAGAACTGGGACTAAAATTAAAAAGCATACCTGGATATACTACTTCATTTATAAAACAAAATTCATAAAATTAACTACATGCAAAATTTTAATATCTAAAACCTATAACTTTACTATTTTGCTTTACGCGAGGAATTTTCTGTGATTATGTCATAAAAGTCCAAATTTTCTGCCACCTATCGTAAAAATGAATGAAACAGCAAGGCTTGTCGAACGTCCTTGCCCCATGCTTGACCGGAAGTAGTTATGTTTTTATGTAGTTGTGTAGTTATGGTATGTTAATATGTTTCAGTTTACTAAAACTGGAGGACGCCACTATAACCGGTAAGGCAATTCCTGGGGGTGATAATTCCTGGGGGTAATAATTCCTGGGGTAATCAATATCTATAGTCGGATATGAATCTTTAGAGGATATTTGCATATACACTTTAACAAGTCTAAATTGGGTAGCTGACTCTATAACCTCAATAAGTTCCACAACTTAGTTAATGAAATTCAATGTTTCAAAACTCAAGTCTTCAACATTAAAATCCTTGGAATACTGAAGCCCGAAATCCCCACCCCCTCCGATTTGAGTATTTAATTCTTTTGTCATTCTCACTATTATATCTTCGTTGGAAAAGAAAAAAATTAGAAATATATATTCTGCCACCTCTGTGTGGATGATTTTACTACGCTAACCGACCCCCCTTTATTCTGGTCAAGCCCTTTATACGACACTGGCCAGTGCCCCCTATCTTAGCGCCCGATGCGACCGCATCTGTCGCATGGGCCTTTGACCGGCCCTGTATTTCTCTGATGTCTCCATTCAGAAAA
Organism: Metellina segmentata; assembly: GCA_947359465.1. NCBI lineage: Eukaryota > Metazoa > Arthropoda > Arachnida > Araneae > Tetragnathidae > Metellina > Metellina segmentata. The sequence continues at coordinate 23,043,741 of OX375884.1, forward strand.
GCATTGCATACATCCATTTCATAAATACACTACCCTACGATAATGGACCGAACAGCAACATGTGATGATATAAGTGAAAGAATACATGCTTTGATAGGGGGATGGTCCCCCACGTGCTGCAATTACACTAGCAACAATTATGGGCATACTTTTAACAAGGTTTTGATACACAGCTATGTGTATTTGAGTCCATTCCTGCTGCAAGAATGTTGTCAGCTCAGCTGTAGAGTTCGGACGTGGTTCCTTGGTCCGTAAGCGTCGCTCTAACTCGTCCCACAAATGTTCTATTGGGTTTAGATCGGGACTCAGAGCAGGCCAGAGAAGAATTTTACATCCATATCTTGATACCACTGCTTGACAGTAGGGATGCGACATCGATAGTAAAACATCGATGTTTTGAAACATCAATGTTCAAAATAAAAACATCGATGTTGATAATACATCGACCCAAAAACATCGATGTTTTTAAACATCGATGTTTTTAAATTCAGTGCATTTAAACTATTTCCCGCATTTTTTTAAAATTGGTTTAGCAACTTGTGATGCTACATCGACAGCAAAACATCGATGTTCAAAATTAAAACATCGATGTTGATAAATACATCGCCCCCAAACCATCGATGTTTTTAAAATTCAGTGTATTTAAACTTGTTTCCCCATTTCTTAAAACTGGTTTAGCGACTAGTAACAATGCGACATCGGCTCCAATGTGTCGATGTTTTTTCTAAAACATTAATGTTTAGAAAACATCGACATCGATGTCGCATCCCTATTGTTCAGACCTTCATCCTTGGTCACTTTGGTCTAAAAGTATGTTCAATTTGCTGATTATAAAATTTATGCTACTTGGTTATTTTTTAAATTTTCAGAACGGTACTTTTTTCATTTAAAAATGAAGCATCGACAACGTAAAAACATCGACAAGTATAAACATCGATGTTACAAAAACATCGACCCCAATACATCGATGTTTTTTTTTAAACATCGATGTTTTGAAAACATCGACATCGATGTCGCATCCCTACTTGACAGAGGCTGCAACATGACACGGGGCGTTGTCGACCATGAAGTAACATTCGTTCATTCCATAAAATTGCCAGAGCGTAGAAAGAGCCTGATTGTCCAAAATGTTCATGTAGGCGTCGGCGTTCAATTTACCAGGAACAACATGCAAAGGTCCCAGGTCATACCACGAAAAACACCCCCAAACAAATTGTCGGGTTTTATGCAAATCCGCTTGAGTCCAGTCCATTGTTGTAGGGTAATGTTGGTTGTTTTCTTTGGTTTGCTATTGCCAAAAATATTCGAATTGTTTCTAATTTTGCAACAGGAGGATAATTTTTCTGAATAATCAATCTTCATCTTGTTGAAAACCTTTTGTGCAATCAAACGTGCCTTGTATTTTACAATTAAATCTCCTGCTTTTTTTTAAACACAGTATCAAGCACTTGACAGTTTCTTTGATTTCTGTCTCTACTGTTCTCATCAAGTACTTTCATCTCTTATTACCTCTTTCTAATTACCGATAATCTTGTCAGGTTTTCTCAAACAACTCCGGTGTCTTAGTTCTCAAATGTTTAAAACTTCTCTTGGTTCCTCTTGAATTAGATCTCTCTCCCTGTGGTCTCTTTAAGTGCACTTCCCTTCGCTCTGTAGATTTTTTTATCAATTTCATTTTCAAGTGTTTCTTTTCCCTTGAGTCTTCTTATATTTTATTTTGATATAAATGCCACATCTCTCTCGCAACGTCTCTATTTTCATCTAAAAATACTATTTACACTTTCACTTAATTTTCATAGCCAATACTCCATTTCAACTCCAATTTTATTCGCTTTTCTTTTCATACATGAGCATCACCTCTATTCCAAGTCTCAAAACGAGTTCATGTTCTCAGGATTTTTGCCAAACCATATCTCACAAAGAGTTTTGAAACTGAAGTTCCACTTATGTTTAAAACATGTACACCAGTTTAATGCTAAAGTATATAATGTAAAGAATTGTGAGCCAAAAGGAATTTTCCTTATGCCAAGATATTTGATTTTTAAAGTTCCTATCCTAATAGGAAACGTATATAGTCAGCATTGCGACAGTGGCACAATTTACCAGGTTTTCATGCAACAAAAAAGTGAAACGTAAATTTTTACCATATTACTGCGGCAAAAAAAAAAAAATAATAAATAAACATTTTTAACTGGAGTTTTTTTTTTTTTTATATCTCCTGGATCGAGATCAGATTCATTCATTTTGATTTGCTGAGCAACGGATTCGAGTGAAGCAAAACAAGTAAAAAGTTTTGACTGGCCTTCAAATCACTGTATAGTGATGCGTAGCAATCACCGGGAGTTGTCGAGAGTGGTCACACCTGACCCCACGAATAAAACTGTCACGGGCAACGCCGTGCTGGCCACGCAATGGCTAGTATAATACATTTTCTCTCTTAGTAATTCAGAAAAAACGGATGATCAAGTACTAATTATGATAGCATGCCCTTTAGGGAAAATACAAGTACAAATAAACTACAAATAACAGTATATATCACTAGTACCTATATATAAATTATTTTTGCAAAATTTCTGTAACTCACAATATAATTCACATTACATAGTAGTTCTAATTGTATGATATAATGCCTTATAAAACTTGTGTACGAATAATAATATGCAAATTGTGTGCCTTTTTAAAATTGGCTTAAAATATTTCTGTACAACTTATAAAATGTTTTACAATTATTTCGATTTTTTTTAGTTTCATTGAAATTTGAGTTATTTTAAAAGAAATGCCATTATCACAAGTACCTTTAAATGAACTTGAATTATAATTTATACCTGATAAATTTCATGGTCATATAGTTAGATTCGAATTTTTTTCATATTGAAACACAATTTGTTTTGAACTTTAAGTAATTCAAATCATTGACTCTAGATTCACCTCGTTACTATTAACTGTTTTGAAAAATATTACAAGTGCATATTCTTTTAGTACAGAAAGTAAAGGGGCTTAAAACACAGAAGAGAGATAAACAAGAACGGAGCTGTCGGTAAATATTATTGCACTCAAAAGTACCCAAATACTGCTTTAAATCGATAGGGACGCAACATATTCAATTTTTTGTCCAGATTTCACAAAAAAAAAGGGCATATTCCATTTTACCATAGGATCAGATTTATTAGTCAATGATATATGGCAATAGTGCGCTAACGTACACAAGTTTTTTAAAGAAAAATGAAGCCCCATGAGAAATTAAACTTATTACATAAGTAAAGCTTACCCTTTTGCCCAACAAAAAGTTGTACTCAAAAACTAAAACTTCACTTCAGAAAAACTTCTGTAAGTGAAGCTGAACTTGATTAAAAGACTGCTGATATTGTACTTTTTAGAGAGAGAGGGGTCTCTCTCTCTCCCTCTCCCTACAAGATAATCCCCTTTTGTTTTTGTGTGTATGGAGGATCCTTTGAGGTTTTTAACGTATATGACAGAGTGGTTGTTTTTAAACGACGACGCGACCAGATTACAGTTAAACTAGTTATTTATTTTAACCCAAGAATTTATATTACTTACAAAATTAATTCCAGGTTTGTGTTCCTAGGTTATAGATAGGATCATATGGATGTATAGGATAATGTGGAATCGCCCCAAAATGGCCGACGAGCGCGTGCCTAAACAAAGTTTTAGAAATCGTCTCCATTCTTTCAAATCCGTTGAAATTTTTGCTCTATCTATAACGATCTAGGAGATAGAAAAAGCAGCTATACAACTCCAATTAAAACTTTATTTAATCTTTGCGTCGGCTGAATTCATTCCTCCGCAAAATCAAAAGGAAACGGAAAAAATAAATTTTGAATCTGTTATCTCCTTATGCTGTTGTCATTCTAAAGAAAACAATGATGATATTAAATGCCATTAAATTAATTTTAAAATGTTCTAGATTGAATTTTAAAATTCGGGCTCGCACCAAAATTGCAGAAAATTCAAACTATAATAGTAGAGATTACTTAGATCAATTATTAACCGAATTTTTATGCAATTCTATATTAATATACAGCTGTGAATAATAATCAGATATACCCATAACAGTTCCACTTAAAAATAAAGATGCATGTAATATAGAAAAACTAAAGGGGAAATATTTAAAAAATATTACTAAATTATATACTTGGAATCTCAAGTACCTAAATAGTTAGTCTTCTGCAGTATTAAAGGGAAAGTTTTTCAGAAAAAATTCAACATTTTTGGAAACATTTGACTGAGGTTGTTTTTGACCTCGGTCGTAAACTTACAATCAGTGGCTCTGAGGTGATGACTAATCTATTCATGAAATCCCAATTGGTATAAGTTCTTGACATTTTTATATTATTTCCATTATCGCTTATTGTGTTTATTTCTTGGCTCTTGCGCTTTTAAGAGCGGACCAATAACCAATTGGAAGAATACGAGAAGTGAAATAATATTTCCATGGACAAATATTTTATGTATTGTTTACGGGAACTGGGAGTGCCAAGCCTTTTTTTTTCTATGGTATACATTGTGTCTTTTGCTTGCTTCCTGCTCAGAAAACTTATCAGTTTATCTGGAGACCGGAATTTAGACATTTTAATATGACTTGGTAGAGCTTGATAACATTAATATCAGTTATTTCAGTAGACTTCTCAGCATTTCTAAAAAATCAACGAGTGGTATTTCCTACGCAGGTGATGTTTGGCCATAGGCTCGTGTTTGTCACACAAGGGGAGGACAGCTTCATTAAGAACGATAATACGACACAGATGCGCAGATAGGCAATCATGTCCGATAATTAGGCGAAAAGCAGCCACTGTCTTGGTCAAACAAGGAACGCCCAAAAAGTAGTCTTTTCCATCTTTAGTTTCTATTTTACATAGGAGTTCATCCTGGTATGTCGACTGCATAAATTGTTTTATAAATAGTTTAGCATTGAGGAAAGATGTTTCTTGTTTTATACCGTGCATTACAGAACCTTTTTTGGCAAGAAAATCTACCTTATCGTTACCATATAAACAGATAGATACCTTATACGTTTGATTTTCTTTTAATAAATAATTTTTTAATTAAATATTTATATTTTCGCAAGAGATTGTGACGTGACGTCGATTGGATCTCTTCGCAATTCGAATTTGGCCGCATTTGACAATGACGAGGCCACCATGGGCAACGCCGTGACGGCTGTTATCCAATAGGCTACCAATGCGAATTCGAAAACCAAATGGAATTTCGTAGCAATCACCTGGGGTTTAGCTAGCAGTGGTCACATCTGACCCCACGAAAAGAACTGTCACGGACAATACCGGCCACACAGTGGCTAATTCCAAACAATTGTCTTTAGGGCGGTTTCATGTTTATCCATTTCTTCAGAAGTTAAGTCGCCTCCAATATGGCAACTTTTTTTCTTCCTCTGAATTGCAAATTTCAGTTAAAGCCTCTTTTATATGGGTGAAATCAAGTTTTATAACTAACTAGCCACTGCGTGTCTAGCCCGGCGTTGCCCGTGACCGTGGTGTAAAGTATTAAGCTGGTGTAAAATTTTCCGCAGATTTCAAATCCGTTGAAGATATATTCAATTAAAAAATTATTTATTTAAAGAAAATCATATTTTTAGGTATCAATCTAAACTGAAATATTCCGCAGATTTCAAATCCGTTGAAATTTTTACTCTGTCTTTAACGGTCTAGAAGATAGAAAAAAGAACTTTGATTTATCGTCTGGCTGGGAAATCAATCGCGCAAAATCAAAGCGGAAACGGAAAAAAAATTATCCACGTTCTGCAGATGAAAAAACTTTTTATGGTTCCAAACCCTGACTGCAATGTCGCATGAGTAGAAAAAGTTATCCGCGTTTAAAAAACCAATGTTGAATAAAACTATTAAATTCAATTAAAAATCTTCTAGATTGAATTTTAAAATTCGCCGCAACCCAAAAATTGCAAATAATTCGGACTACCTGTGTGCCAAATCTCATTGCTGTAAGTGCCATAGATCGTCAGGATTTTGCGGCTGCGACAAAAAAAAAAACAGACAGACGAACAAACACTTCCTTTTATAATAGTAGAGATACAACATCTGCTCTTGCTTACCATCTTGCATTAGAAACTCTTTTCACTGCACTTAAAGAGACGCTGTCGCAACTTTTCTCCAACCCTAATGAAAAGACATTTTAAAGACCTCGGGCAATTTCTTGGCCCTTTGGTATTCCGGGGCCCTACCGTTTAATCCACCTCTGCTAATGTGACAATTGGATGATTTTATATTAAATTTTGAAATGTGTCATGGACTTTTCGCCTACTTTGCATATACAGTACGAAGTCCGAAATCCGGAATCCTCCAGACTTCGGCTATTCCATATTTTGGATTTTTCCGGATTTTGAATTATTGGCATTTTTTCACAGAAATCTTTAATCTAACACACACACACCCCGCGCGAATTTCGCGCTAGCAATAGTAAAATAGCAGATATATAAATAGGAATAATTTTTTTAATCGATAAAATTTTTTTAATGTAATGCAACAGATTTTTTACTTGCCAATCTTCTAATTTTTCTTCTACTTTACTGCTTATTTATCGTCCTTACATTACCCTTTTATCGTGCTGAAAAATGTCAAGATATGTCATTGTCAAATTGATAGGTGGCATTTGGTAAGTAGTTCTTCACTTACGAAAAATTTCTATAGAATTTTATAAAAGTTTCTCTGTAGGAACAGAAATCTATCTACAGAACCGTATAGAATTATGGTCCGTTTTTTATAAGCTCCATAAAGTAACCTCTATTAAAAACTCTGTATAATTCTATGAAGCGCATTTCTTTTGTTTCAAGGCTTTACTTTTCTACCAAAACTTCTGTATGGATTATATAGAAAATTTTATTATACAGAAATACATTTCTATTGAATCAGCTCATTTTCTCTCTATCAGTTTTCTTTCGTTTCGCTATAGAACGTTAACTTCTCCGTTTCTCTTTCGATTTTTTTTTCTATCGAAACCAAATTTCGTTTCTCTTTTGAAATCCATATAGAAATCTCTATATAATCGATAGAAATCTTTATAGAATTCTAAGGAACTCCATAAAAGATTTTTCGTGATGGTTATTACAATTTTTTTTAATTTTATTTGTTTGCTTTTTACTTTGTATGTCACTTAACTGGCCATGGAAATGATATGTCGGTCTGCCTTTGACACGTTTAAATTGTTACAGATATTATTCAATACCCTTTGAATAATTATTTTTTATTAAACATTTTCAATAAAACTTTTTGTGTACTTTTCTCCAATACACATGAAATATTATATAGGAGGCCATTACGGCGTTGGTTTGCGAAGCAAACCAAATGAGAATGCGTAGCAAACACCAGTGATTGGCGAGCGTTCAAAATGGTTCACTGTCACGGGCAACGCCGTGCTAGCCCAAAATAAAAAAATCCGACATACCTTCGGTAAAAGGTGATTTTTCTCAAATATTTTCTTTAATTACTTGATTTTTTCCAACACAATTTTGTGCATTGGTTTACAAGAATAACTATTGTTTATTTTTCTTTCAAGTATATTTTATAATAAACTAGCAGCTGCGTGGCCAGCACGACGTTGCCTGTGACAGTTCTTTTCTTGGAGTCAGGAGTGACCACTGCTCGCTAACCCGCGGTGATTGCTACGAATTCCCATTTGGTTTGCGAAGCGATTTGATAACAGCCATCAAGATCTATTGGAATGAATTCCCTACTAATTCTATATCATGAATATAATGAATGACATGAACTATGGTTTGCTTTGCAAATTGGATAACAGCCAAAACGGAGTTGCCCGTTGTTCCAAATAGGAATTCGGCGTGACGTCACAATCTCTTGCTATAAATATTTATTGAAAAATTATTTATTAAAAGAAAATCAGACGTATTAGGTGTCTATCTAGTGTCAAATTTTACGCAGATTTCAAAACCGTTGAAATTTTCAATATATCTTTAACGATCCCGATTTTACAAAAAGGAACTAAATAATGCCAGCCATAATGTTTTTTATTTTCTTTGCTTTCTTTCGCTGAAATCGTAAGAGGGCAGGAAATGTAATCTGTTTATTTTTTTTAACGCGAAGGTTGACGTGACGTCATAATCTCTTGCGAAAATATAAAAGATATTCAATTTAAAAATCTTATTTGTTTAATAAAATAATATTTTTAGGTAACGATCTGATATGAAATTTTCCGCAGATTTCAAATCCGTTGAAATTTATGTTCTGTCTTTAACGGTCAAAGGGATAGAAAAAAGAATTAAATAACTCCAGTTAAAAGTTTATATGTTTTTATCGTCTACTGGAAAATCATTGCTCTACGCCTACTTTGGGTTGGTGTGGAAGTTTGGATAATGGGGTGCCAGCTCAGGTGTTGCTTCGTCATCTGACCGACGTTCAAAATTACTAGGTGTTGTTCTCGGATATTTCCCTTAAGGGACTGATCCCGGACCGTCGTCAATAGCCCGTTGTGTTGCTCTAGTACGATGTTAACTAAAAAATTACCAATTACCAATTACCTGGACCGTCGTCAATAGCCCGTTGTGTTGCTCTAATACGACGTTAACTAAAATTACCTTACCTTAATTTACCACTTGAATATAGCCTTTGCACATACAGCTTGTCAATATATCCCAGAGATATCTCCCGGTGTTGCTTCGTCATCTGACCGTGGTTCAAAATTACGAGGTGTTGTCCTCGGATCTTTCTCTTAAGAGACTGATCCCGGACCGTCGTCAATAGCCCATTGTGTTGCTCTAGTACGACGTTAACTAAAAAATTACCAATTACCCGAACCGTCGTCAATAGCCCGTTGTGTTGCTCTAGTACGACGTTAATTAAAAATTACAATTATTATTACATGCTGTTGTCATCAATAATAATTAAATTTTATTAAATTCATTTAAAAATGTTCTAGATTTAATTTTAAAATTCGCTGCAACCCATAAATTGCAAAAAATTCGGACTGCCTGAGTGCTAAACCCCCTTATTGTAAGTGCCATAGATTCGTCAGGACTTAACATTTTAGCATTTTATTAACATTTTAGCTAACATGCCTTAGCATTTTAAACACATTGTAGTCATGAAAAACAGAAAGCTCAGGAAAAGCACTTATTATTTTATAAGTCAGTAGGTTTCACCCCTGACATTCGAAGAAAACCTCAGCTGTAGCTATTAAAATTTTATCGCATATTCTTTAACGTAAAATTCTATATATTCGATATTTTTTGGTCTCTTTTAGGGTAATGTACCCCTTAAATGTGATCAATATGAAATGTTTAGTTGAACTATGAGAACACAGATGGCGCCAAAACATGTAAACAAAAGAGACGAGTCAGCGTTTGCCGTTTCCCAAGAACGTGGCTCTCTGGGAATACAAGCAGATTAATCCATTATGGCCTGGTATGGGAGGGGGAAGGAAGTAGATTTCTTACCCTCTGAGCGGCATGGCACGGTGACGGAGAGCCTGGTAGAAAGGAGTGGGCTAGTGGTGTGATTGTGATTGAATGAGGCCTAAAGTTGGGTGGTGGTTTAGTATTCAAATGTGGGAAAAGAATGCTCCTGAACATGAATTGCTATGCTTAACCCGAGTTGGCTTCTGAGTTCAGTGCATTTCGTTACCGATCCTTCAAATTGTGAATCGTATTCATAAAGTTATTTTTATCAACCACAATTGAAAATGGGGAACTGCTTCAGCCGTTCAGCCAACAAGAATGTCAAAAAAGGAGATCCTTCGGGACCACCTTCTGTTGAAAGAAATATCGACAATGGACCTACGCCGATTAGTGTTCTCGTTCCTGTTCAATCACATGAACCCACAAGTATTCGACATCCTGATGCGATTGCTAGAAGTGGTCCCATGTTACCCCCAGTTCCCATAAACACTGAAAACTTAAGTGGACATAGCGCCAAAGTGTTTGTCGCCTTGTATGATTACGATGCACGGACAGATGAGGATTTAAGTTTCAAGAAAGGGGAGCATTTAGAAATATTAAATGATACCCAAGGAGACTGGTGGTTCGCCAGGTCTAAGGCCACGAAAAAAGAAGGCTATATACCTTCGAATTATGTGGCGAAATTAAAATCTATCGAGGCTGAACCGTAAGTAGTATTTAATTTCTCCAGCTTATACTAATATGTCATAATACATTGCTGCGCGCGTACTTGTAAATAATTTCTTTTTCTCATGCTTCAGCATTGTTTACAAAATAATAGATTTCGAAAACTGAAATGTAAACAAATCCTTATTGCTGGCAGCATTGTTTGTTTTTAATATAGTCAAAAAACATGAAATCACATACAAAGCTGAATAATTTTCCTGTTTTTAACGTAAAATCACGATCAAAATATTAGAATATAAACATTAATTATATAGCTAAGCTCTCTTGTGCATGTTTGCCATATCTTGTTTATTTAAACCTGATAACACCTGTTTTTTGTTGCTTATTTAAAAAATTTATTAGTTAATTTTTATTTTATTTGTTTGGAAGTTTAAAGAAAAATGCAGCCTTATACTTATTAATTGTATTATTTCCTTCACATTTATAATTCCTCACTTATCGTTTGAGTTTATTTACATAAATGTCCATACAAGTCAACTTCTATGATGAAAAACCATCTAAGAAAAGTGCATCACAATCCATAAATTCAGGAAGTTAATATTGATCTTCATAAGCTATACACTGCTTAATCAGCTTGCATTCATGTTTGACAGAAACCACAGCTTTGGATGTGCAGCTGGAATTATTTGCTTTGTATAAATTTATGCCACAGATGGTGTAACTGATTGTTACTTTAATTGTGATCACACAGCTGCTGTATGACAGCTTCATGGCGTAAAACATTGGAAGGCTCAAATATTTCTGCATAAAAGTAAACACTGCACTCAAATTTTAAAATATCCTCAGAAAAATATGTAGTTTCAGCTCAGTACTTGAGCTTTTAATTGTAAACCTTCACATTTCCCAGATAGTAAAAAATTAATTTGATGAAATGAAGAGCAAGTCAAACTATGTATAAAGTTTATTATATCTTAATTAGTAGCTGTGAATGTACTTAAACACACACACATTCATAAGGTAATATAAAAAAAATCAGGGTTGGAAATAAGGAGCAGATATCAGGCATCAATAGCACCTAAACATTTCCTTGGTTACCAAAATACTCCACTTGGTTACAATTTCAGATTATATTTTGTTTATGTGAATGTGTATAAACACTACAGTTAATGTCTAGTGCCTATGCTTTAATGACGATTTGCCTTTATGGCCTTTTTTCTCTTTAAGGACTACTTGTTTGGGGTCAATTGTTGTTTTTACGTTTAAATATTGAGCATAAATTGTTGAAGGAAAAATAAATGGTTAATCGAAATTTGCGTTATATATATGAAAATATTCTGAATACTTAGTCATCAAAAAGTCAACTGGGTCTAAAAATTGAATGGTTGAAAAAAAAATTAAATGTTTAAAATACAATTATCAACCTCTAATTTTGAACCCCGATAACAATCTAAGTTTTTATACAGGTATTTTCATTTGCATATCATGCTGTATTTTGCAACTACTAAACACATACTGTGTAAATACTCTGAAGAAATACAACTTTTGAAGAAAAAACTTAATACAGTGGGTCGTAAAAGATTTCGTCCATCACACATTTCTCACTGTTTTCTTAAGGGTATGTTGATTTAAATCAAGTGGTTTTTAGTTAAATCATTTTTTCAATTGAACTGAATTATCTTTTTACTTTACTGCAGTTTACTAATAATATTAAAAATAAAATAATCTGAAGCACAGAATGCGTTATTTTATTCAAATAAGTTTACAAATTTGTTTCTACTCAGTAACACCTGACCAATTACCTTTTTATCTGTAAATAATTGGATTCCCTAGTAGAGATGATGGTAGTATTAATTAGGATGTAGTTGAACCAACTAGTGCATCCTAATTAGTACTACCAGCAGTAGAGAAAGTAAAATACAACTTGCTTCATATAATATAAGGCTGTTTCAGAACTCTTTATATTTGGTTAATATTATTAATTATAAATATAGGTACATTTATAATATTTATCCCAATGTCAGAGGGGGGGGGGGACCTAGTCCCTTCCAAAATATTTTTGGACTCAAGGAGCTCAGGTTTCTAAAACTTTGCGCCTCTTGTGATAAAGGGATTGTTAAAGAGAGATTGAATCACTGCATATTAGGTTATTCATATTATTTGTACTATGTACCCCTTGTGTTTGATGGTCCTGGGTATACTTTAAAAGTTTTCAAGGTGGGTCAGCTCCTAGGGCATGTTTTGGTGTTGGTGTTTTTTTAACATCCTCTTTGGTTTCTTTTTGAAAATATATACATCTTTCATTTATGAACCACAAGGGATTCTTGCCCCTAGGAGCCCATGTTGGGATGATAACTCACTGACAAATATTTCTATTAGCTAACTGAAAACAGACAGGGGCCAGTTCATGTATTGCACTGTGTTTTTGGTTAATTTTGAGTGTTTCGTGTGGTTGTATAGACTTGGAACTATGCTTGACAAAAGAATCGAGCACTGCTCAACTCATTTTCAATATGTAAAAACGAGCACTGGATGCCCTCTTCCTAGCTTCCCCATGGAAGAAAATTGACTGAACTTAAATAGAAGGACTTTGATATTTGCTAAAGCAAAATATTCATTCAGTATTAAGCCTGTAATTTTTGAAAATTCAAGAGAAAGTACATAAGTTTCTAGATTTCCTTTATGAAAATATTGTATTCAAGATATCTTGTATATTGAACAGGGTAAATTAATTTAGTTATTTGTTTAAAAGAAAGATATTCTCACTAAGCCATCTTACCATCACAGTTACTTTTGTATTTGTAGAAAGAATATTTTCTATTTTACACTTGAAACATATTGTGTTAAAAAGACTGAAAAATTTAAATTTTAATTATTTATTATAATTTATAAAAATTTATTGAGTATAAAATTAAATTTTCCTCCTCCAAAACTGATTATTTTTTAAATTAGAATTTAAAGTATTATGAATTTGTATCATGAAATGCTATTCAAATGTAAGAATGAAAGTTACAAAATTATAATCTTAATTGTTTTAATTAATAAACATTCGCCCTACTATATTTTCTAAACCATGTATGTATTAATGTTTTTTAACATATGTTAAAAAACAACTCTATCCTGAAATTACACTGATTTGCATGGCTCATATCCAACAATTGTAAAAGCAACAAATTTTTTAAAATCAGATTTAAATTTTAAATAAATCCGAATTTGGATTTTTTTTTAACTTATAATTTTTTTTTATTCCCTAATTTTCATGATATTTGCAATGATGTAGTTAAAATTACAAAATCTAAAATTTTAGTGTATCAAAATAATCAAATAGTTGTTTGAAGTTCAGCTAAAAATATTTAAATTGCCATGAAATCAGTCAGACTAAAGTAATTCAGCACCATAAAAAGTACAAATGAGTTAAAAAAAAATAGGAAATTCAATGCTTAAATTTTTTGGCATTTTATCTTCCACCTTTGTTTTTTTATTAAATATCAATGTTTGCACCAGATATTTGGTCAAACTGAATATCCTTCCACTTTGCTTGAAGAGATTTTTAATGGATTTTTCACCATTTTAACAAAACGTGCATGATTTCTTCAGATTTCCCCAGAAAGTTAACAAGTTCTTAGAAAATTAACAAGTTCAACAAATCTTTTGTCTAAGATCAGATTTTAAGTTTTGATTGTTTTATAACTACCAGACTTTTGTATGCAAAGCACTATGTTTTGGATTGCTGTCATGCTGGACTATAGTCTATTTTAATTTAAAATTACCACTGAAAAATTTCGCAATTCTTTTTTAAAGGTAGGTATGTACTGTTAATAAATTCCAGTGATTCTAATCCAGTTGCCGAAACACACCTAAATCATTACAGAATATACTCTGCACTTGACAGTAATTGAGCTGATATATTACTGACCAAACTGATTTTAGATTCTTTCATTTAACTGGTTTGCATTAATTGTTGACAGGAACGTTAATTCAGTACTGAAAATTGATTTTAATACTAAAAATTAACTTTGATTTGAGCTTCCTTCAAATTAAAAAGTAGGTCATTACCACTGTCAAATGCAGAACATATTCTATAGTGATATATGTGTTTGTATAGGCAGCTGAAAAGTAGATATACTTGAATTTATTGCTAGTATTAAGGTTCAATATGCATGTAAATATGCATAAGGTTCAATATGCATCTTTAAAAGAAATTTTAAAATTTTAGCAGTAAATTTGAATGAAAACAGATTTTGGTCCAACATGACAGTAATCTGAAGTGCTTTGCATACAAAGGTCTTTTTGGAAAATAAAAGATCAAAATAACCTAAAATCTGATCTCAGCATGAAGATTTATATCCAATCCTTAATTATCTGGAAATCTGAAGAAGTCGCTCATTTTTAGTCATAAGATAGTAAAATCCATTGCAAATCTGTCTTCAGTAGATTAGAAGGAAATTGGTTCCAGTTTTAACATAGGTTCCAGTTACCTCATGCAAATAATGATATATTTAAACTTAAAACAATCTAAAGTGTAAGACAAAATGCAAAAGATCTTAGACATTGATTTTCCTGTTTTAGTTTCACTTTTGTGCTTAATGTGGAAAAAGGGCAAATACTTTCATCTGCCTGATTTCAAGGTTAAATAACATTTTCAATGTTTTAGCGAAACTCTTGATTATTGTTTTGATGGGAGGCTGAAATAGAACAGTTTAATTATAATTTTTAAATCAAAATTTTTACATCCTAATTTAAAATTCATGAAAATTTTTAGAAATGTGAGATGGATGAATTCTTTAGTGATCCACTGTATATATTTTTTTGTAAAGTTTTTTCTATTCATCAAGAAATTAAAATATTTTTGTCTAACAATCCATTCTAACTTCTTTTTCGCCTTGATCTCAAATGAGTTTTTGTATTCATATTTTATGAGAGTACTAATAATTCTCTCATTGAAATACTAGAGTTAATCTGTAAATACTTAGAACTTTTCATTCAGTATGTTTCAGAGCCTTCACATATTAAAATAACCTGATAAGCATTGTAATTTTGCATTGATTTGTTATTCATAAGTATAAGGACACTTTAATTAATTGCATTTTTATACACAAACTAACAGAGTTTTAAATTAGTGAGGGTTAGTTGTATTTAGTACCTTTAAGTTTTGTTTTGATAGCTAAATTTTCAGACTTAGTTTCCTTTTTTATGTATATTTTCTGAAAATTTGCTTTAAGGGAGCAAATTTTAACAAATTAACTGTTCTTTCTAACAATCTAATGCAAATGTAAAACAAAATTTCTCTCATTTTTTTTGGCTCAACGTCCCTTTACAAAGAAAACTCTGCTAATAATGAATTGCAAATGAAGCAGTGCCTATAATTTTTTAATTCCCTCAAAATCTTTATGTAGCTGTGTAATTTCAGTTTTTCAAAGAGCTAATTTGGAAATAAAACTACTTAGAACAGAAATTATAAAGTTATTTCTGGAAATAGCTGTTCTCAAAATTACTTGGTGTTATCCTCGTATCTATTTCTTGGGGATTGAACCCGGACCATCGCCAATTAGTTCGTTTTGCTTCTATGCAATGCTTAATAAAATACCTTCCTACCTGGAAATGAAGTAGCAAATCAGAATTGCACTAAAATACTAGATTTCTCACTATTATTGACAATTAATATCAATAAAATGAAAAAATAATCGTGGTGTTCCACCACTTTGTATTATTGCTTATATTTGTCACTTGCAGTGCACCAAACTTGTGTAACTGCTTGTCACACAATTTGTAAGCAATCTAATAGTGATGTAAGTCTCACCTATGTATTGTACAATAAACTTGATATAATGGACAGATTCTTGCCTTTGCATACTGGACTTGTAAGAACCTGTGTAAGTCAAAATGCGCACATTACATAGTACATGCTAACATTCACTTGTTATGACCTGTTTTATTCATGCCTAATCTCATCAGTTAATAAATTGCATGTTACAACGTATAACTCTTGTGACAATGTATCACTGTAGTTAGTGTCTGGATGGCCATGTGGATAAGTGTTTGCTTAAAACAGTTTTTTAGAATTTTTTGGCCAATTCTGCTTTTTAATGCTCCCCTATTTTCCCCTGGCCCTCCCCCCAAAGAAAAAAACTGATGTTTTCAAGGGGTAGTGCCCACATAGGGAAATAATCATGAAAACAAAAATAAATAAAGGGGTCCCAAATGTAAATAAGTTCTAGCCCTAGTCATAAATTATATTTTGTTTTATTCATTCATGTAAACAAAATATATTCTGAAATTGCACCCAAGTGGAACATTTTGGCAACTGAGAACAAATGTTTTGCTAACTTTACTGATTTCTTACCTTGTAATTTTCTTTAGTATAGTTTGCTTGGATATATTACTCTTCAAGAAAAGTGACGCAACTGGAAAAAAGTAAACTTTACAGGAGAGTCAAAAAAAAAATGCCTAAATATGCTGACACACACCTTGACCTGTTACTGAGAACGTAATAAAGTTTTCAAGATTTTAAAATTGAAAATAGTTCCCAATTTCTAAACATTGACAATAATTAAAATAGTTCATTTTAATCAACCACTTACACCGTTTTTAAGAAGCATCTTATTTATCCAACAATGGAGGAGATTCCTACAATTTAAGATTTCTTGCATTACAAATTCTTTATTTCTCATAATTTTAATCAAGAAAGTTATTTGATGTCTATCCCTAAAATGATTTTACAAGGAAATCAAAAATTAATCTGCTTTCGCTTGAATTTTCGCAGAAATGATATAACTTATTTATTAAAATATTAAAAAGTTCTCTCTATTTAAGATCAGTTGATTTTCTTCTGAAGTATTTATTTAATAAGCTATGAAGTGAGGAGTACTCTTAGGTAACATACTGAAAATAAATGTAAAACTGCTTATTCCTTGCCCATAAATTTCAAACTCCCTCTTGAAGAGATTTCAGATCTAGTCTTCCCAAGCTTTCCATGCAAAAAAGCATGTCAAAATTCACTGAAAACACTGCAGTGTTTGGACTGACCCCATTCATATAAAACTCAAGTCTGTTGATAAACATATTTGTGAGTGATTTGTTTTCAATGTTCGTAACAAGAAATATTTGGTCAGTTATTTTCATACCAACAATTCCCATGAGATCAACCCCCCTGGGTCCATCAAATAAGGATCATCAATCTACCAACAACCGTTTAAAAATTTTATGGTATGGCAAGGACCACTGAACATAAGGAGATAAATAGTACAAATAATACAAGTAACCAACTATGCAGTGATTCAATCTATATTATTAGGTTACTTTATCAGAAGGGTTGGTAGAAACTTGAGGCCTGGCATCCTAGGGTCCTAATGCTTTTGTTTGGAAGGTCAAGCCCCTCAAACATGAGATAAATATTTGAAATATACTGATGATATTGGTAATGATTTAGGAAAACATGATAGATTTTAAAACACTCTTATATGAGATGCACGTGGTGTTTTACTTGTGCTCGTAATTAAATTTTTGCAAGCGGGAGCCACTGCATCCCAATCAATACTTTGATCTCTAGAGTGTTCTCAAAGCGAAGCCAGTTATTTTAAATGTAAAAAAGGGTCATTCTTGGGGGTGTTACTGAGAAAAAGCAAATTTTAAACATATTCCTTTAAAATAGCATTTATGCTACTCTAGGTTATTTCAGTTTCAATGTTGCTATTAAACTTTATCAAAGAAAATTTAAAGTTTGATTTCAATCATGCTTTCTAAAATAAAAATCACTTGATTTTTTAAGTCAACATACCCATAATGAGAAATGGTCCCAAATGCCAAGACAAACTTGGTCTTTGATTGGGCATATTGATATGTCCATGTAAACAAAATTAATTTTGCATTACATGTGGATAAAACATTGGCAACTGAGCAAATGCATATAGATGCCACTGACGCTTGACTCTGCTACCAAATTTCTAACCCTGATGTAAAATAAAAATATTTTATCCAACTTTTTCTCTTTTAATTAATTGTATGTTTGATTAAATACGTTTTTCTATTTCAATAACTTTCAGCATTTTACTGTTTTTTTCCACTTTTACCTGGCTTTTACCAGTTTTTGCTGGCAAAAATACCAACTCTGGACCTTACAGTAGGTATAACATGTGGGTTATGTTAATAGACATACAGTTGTAAATCTGGTGGAAAGTTTTTGTCACTATTGTGTCAAATATATGGCAAGCATAGGCAATATTTGTTTCTCATGGCTAGTGATTTTCAACCTTTCATCTCGTATAGCACACATAAATTAATTACTAAAATTCTGGTGTTCACCAAAAATATTACTTTTTTTGGAGATCTGACAGAATTATATATGTATAATTTGATTGATTTAAAAAATAATAGTAATTATACCTACCCATTGTGCTCCAAAGTTACTATTTAAAAAGTTTTTTTGAAGCTATTTATGATACTTTAATAAAAATTACTCAGAATTATTTATTCAAATATTACTTGAAATTATTTGCAAACACTCTTGTAAAACATTTTAAAAACTAACTGGAAATGAAATAAATCTTACATAATTTAAACCGTTTCACCATCCTTCAGGCACTAGTGCCATTCTTGCAGCACACTGGTTGAAAATCGCTGGTTTGGGTTTAAACGCATATTGTATATAAACATTTTATTATAAAAAATTATATTTGGAAAGCAAACTATTGAAAATTCAAAACAGGAAATATACTACATATCTACTATTATAAAAGGAAGTGTTTGTGTGTCTTGTGGAGGTGTCCAGACAAATCTATAGCACTTACAGTCATGAAATTTGGCACTCTGGTAGTCCTGATTTTTTATAAAGATATGATAGAATTCTATGACTTTCAAATTGATTGGTAAAAATCTGCTCTACATTTTCCATCTCTTGCCTCTTCTGTGAAATACACTTTTAATATCATCACTTTACTTAAGAAAGTGTGATGTGCTTCATATCTTAAATATGCCAGCATTCATGTAAAAGAATGACAGAAATCCAATCCAGTCTACAAATATTTATGTATGTAATATTTTAATATAGGGCAAAAGTGTTAGAGTAATAAAGTTATATAAGTATCAGTTATGTTTTCGACACTAAATTGCTTTATTGCCTTTCTTTAAATGCCAATTTGCATTATGAATTCAAGATTTACATGATCATTACAGTAATGTATATTGAGTACATTTTGTGGTTACTCCCCTTAAATCGTCAAAATTTCTTGGTCCCTTGAGTGACGATTTATCTAGGCTTTGCTGGTTTTTTTAAAAATCAAATGAAATATTAGTTATTTTGTTCTTTGAAATAACTAATTTTATGTGTCTCTATAATTGTTATACTATTAATTAATATATTCATGTTATAATATTATTATTACTTAATATTCATTAGATGTTGGAACAATTCCTAAAAATCTTAGTAATAACATTGACATATGTCCATGTAAATAACAGGGCTCCTACAGACGACTTTTGAACCTAGACCTAGTCTGAACCTAGACCATCAGGGGTATCTTTAAGTAAAATCTTCTGAAAAGTCCCCATTTTTTTAAAATATATTCACTACATTAAAAGGTCATTTTAGTTTACTTACAAAAACAAACCTAAAAATTTTAGGGGAAAGAAAAACGATAATTTTAAGATTTTTCAAAAATGTAATGAATTTATCAGTGAAATTATTTATTTTGGCATAGTTAAAATCTATTTCAATATGAAATGTTATTGCTAATTTCGTCAGCTGAAAATGCGCATTTCATATTAAGAAAATATTTTAAATTTCTTCGCGATCTCTTTACCACCTGTTTCATACTCGATTAGCATATTTTGTGCTTTATAGCCCCGATTCACCACGCTCAGCTAAAACTGCTACTAAAATAATGTTTAAGAAAACGATTTTTGCTAAGATTAATGCTACTATATCACAAATGCTAGGCTATAGCAGGCCAGTAATAAACACTGTTGATGATCCTTACACTATTATTGCGGACTCTAATCTCTGAAATCCTTGACACATACGAACACCGAGTATTTGTTTGGTCTTTGCCGCTGTGTGTGTGTGTGTTTCATGGTGACACCAACTGTTGACCTTTAAGCAGGTGAATATTTCCCTTCCAGCAGTGTCAAAACCGGGTTTTTGGGTGTCGGGATATTTCGTAGGTAGCAGATGACTTCTTTTTCGGGAAGTAAAACTTAAGATGAAGCATATCTTTATTACTTTGAACCTCATACAATTACTTTTTTTTTTTTAATTCTTAATTCGAAGTTAAAAAAGACGAGAAAATTACACATTGTATATTTTAAAATGCTGGTTATTAAACATTTGATGACATCTTACGCATCGTAAAATATGTTAGCACGTTGACGATTCCACTGACTTCAAAATTAGATAAGTAAATTTCTGGGTAATAATCTTTTGGAAAATGTTTTCCAGGAGAAGAATAATCGAAATTTTTTTACTTAAGCCAAATAATGCCATACAATAAATATTTTTAATCGATGAATGACTATTCGAGTGAAAAAACCCACAAGTTAACAATGTTCTTCGGAGGCTATTAGCTAGAAGAAAAAGTAAAGATTTCAGTTATTTTTGTACTCTGCTCTTCAACAATTTTGCTCGAAGTGTGATTTATTTTCTTTCACTATACGTGTAATTTTTTTAGGTCACTCAAAGAGTTGGTTTTTATATCCTAACCAATAAAGCTGAAATATGGGGCAATGTGTTGCTTTTTAATTTCACTGTGGCATTAGCATTGCCACTGTAATGTATAGAAAATGTATCTTGGTTATATAAATCCTATACAAAATGTAGATTTAAAATGGAAAATTCTCGAATGTTCTACAAATTT
This sequence comes from Metellina segmentata, assembly GCA_947359465.1. Lineage (NCBI taxonomy): Eukaryota > Metazoa > Arthropoda > Arachnida > Araneae > Tetragnathidae > Metellina > Metellina segmentata. The sequence goes on from OX375884.1 coordinate 23,064,651, forward strand.
TAATGTATATAAAATATTCTCTGCTAGCTATTATAATTACTGAACCTCACATACGACTACCTGTTTTTAATTCTTTATTCAAAACCTAAACAATAAAACGAGAGAACTAAATACTCTTTCTCTCATTTTTGGGCATTGTAGAAAGCTGTTTATAAAACATTTGGCATCTCACACATCGTAAAATATGCTGTCACGTTGGCGATTCCACTGACTTTAAAATAAATTCACGTTTCCAAACATATTTAGCGAGTTACTTTTCAAAGGAAAGTATACTTTTTCTATTTGCTTTGACGAGAGAACGAAAGAGAACAATGTCACGCATCAGCAGAATTGCAAAACGCGGATTATTCGTAAAACGCACGAAATGTGTCATTTTGTTCCGTCTCCCGAAACGGAGAATAAATTCTTTTATTGCCGTCATTCCTTTTCTATTTCAAGTTTTTCTCTATTTCAAACCTTTCATTGTACAGTAAAGATATTTTCCGTATTTCCCCGGGAACTCCCTTATTAGAGCTCATTTTTTTTTTATCCTCCCGGCTCCCGTTTTAACCTTTTATATCTCAGGTATGTGTCATTTACAATCAAGATCGCTAAATTTAAATTATGTTCCTGCCAAATGCATTCCGATATAAACTGCCATTATTATCGACCGTTTAGACTTAGTGATACTCATTCATAAGTATCGAAAAATTACCTATAATCGATTGAAAGTTTAGCATACTCTAATCAATAGCGATGCATTTTTCCGGATTGTAAATAAAAAGTATAGAACAAAGTTGGTTCATTATTTTCATTGATTTACAAAACAAATTCATGCGCCAAATCTTTAGATCTTGGACGATGTTTTAAACATCCCTGCCTCAAATACCAATTCTGAAATAATTTTTTCACTGATGAGCAATAAATAAACTGATCAGAGAAATCGAAGCTGCTCAGAACTGATTAAGTTGGCTAATTTTAACAGTTAATTGATTAGTTACAAAGTTTTTGAAATTTGCTGAAGGATAAAAAATGCATTGTTCTGTAGCATTTCGTGAACAAGTACAATATGTGTTCGTGTACGCGTGTCAAGACAAAAATACAAATTTGTATATTTTTATTCTATATTGACTTGTATATTACATGACTATCAATCAATTGTTTTGTGTAACATTATCCATTCCATGAACAATTACCGAAGAACTCAGATTATGTCGCGACTAAAACTTCCTTAAATTCATGGCCGAAAGTTGGTCCTCTAAATAAAGAAAACATATTTATTGTACATGCAATTTTACATAATACGTTTGTTCAAATTATGAAAATCTTTCTGTTTAAAATTAACTTTCGATGAATTAGATGTAACCAATAAAGAAGCAGTTCAGTTAGTATGGTAACAAGGTTTGTTAATCTAAGCTTAACATATGTTTTGTAGATAAATATTTTGCGTTATAGATTGTTTAAAAGCCACTTTTATTTTGTGTAGCTAAGAAACATTTTATAATTTTTTCGGAGAACTGTTCAAAGTTTTTAAATTTTATACACTTTGATTGAGCTAAAACTATTCAGTTTTGAAAATTATCAAATCAAGTATTCATACTTTTCCTTTCTATATGTTTTTAAAATCTTGAGTAAAATGTTTTAGGTCCCCCCATACGTAAGCATCTGCCTCTGAACTTGGTGACTCGAATTTCATTTAAATTTGTTACTTGCGTTTGAAAAATTAATCTCATGTTTTTATGAGTTTGTTGCCCTCGTTCGTGCAGTTATTTTATGAAGGGTATATCGTCAGCAAAAGCGTGAAAACCCTGTAAGTCGAAAAAAAAATTTGATTTCGGGTTGTTCCGTAAACACGCACAGTAAAATCGTCTGCATCCGTCTCGTCAATTTTTAATTTTTTCAATTAGACAAATTGTTCCTCCGAAAAATCACAATTTATAACTTTTTCGGCATGTGATAGAACATGGTGACAGAAAACGTATTGTCAAAAAACTAAATCGCGATTTATCCAACTATGCACTACTGCTCATGTGAATTCAAAATAAATTTCTATTGTAATTATTAGTATTCTTGGCCATTTCTTTTTTACACATTACTGAGACCCATTCTTCCTCAACATTCCGCGTACGAATGATGGCCACATTTCGAATGTTCGAGTACTTTTCAATTCTGCTTTGGTTGATTCAATTTACAATATCGAATTATTTCTTTGCTTCAGGCTTGGATTTCCTTTCGTGTAAACTTTTGCGTTCTACGCCTTCGGTTTCTGATTAATTTAAACCAATTTCCATTGTAACTTCATCAGTATTCTCGACCATTTCTTCAGCTTGCTGTGGAATGCCATCCATAACTTGTGTTCTGTCATGTGTCACGCCAAAGAGTTTTCTCCCTGTTGGAATTTCTTTCGACTAGAGGAATCTCAAAGATATTGTTCTCATATTGCAGGCGCGTCTTGTAACTTCATCTCTGGAAGGTTAGCACTCCTTCACACAAGATAATCGCCTCAAGTGAAGCGTGTAGTTGAGATAACTCGTCACAGCCAGCCTCCAATTAAAGGGAAGAAGCCTACGTTTCACTACCCAACAGGAACGTAAATTGTGCGGCCAAATAAATTATTCGCCAAATGCCTCTCGATGAGGCTCGTTATGGGAGAAACTGCATTTATTATTTGCCCTGCATTGTGTACATTGAATATGATATTGATAAATAGCTCCATCAAAGGCGGTTAAAAGTCCAAAAAGAATTGTGTCATCAAACAATTCAGAAAGCTGTTCGTAATCCATAGCCAATATAAAGTCTTATGAAATGTATACAGCTTCAAAAGCTGACATTATTATTTGCTTTTGCTTTCTAACTAAATAAAAAGAGGAATTTCCGAAATGTCTATTTGCATTTTGCATTGCTGATACTAAATTCTTTTTCGCAACGTTCTATTATTTCAATGATTGTCACATTTCCAAAAGTTTCAGTTTGAAAGCTTTTGTTTACAAACCTATTGTGTTAATTCGTTTCATTACTAAAGCAGAATGAAATTATTTACGCCATAGTAAACTAACCCCTAATGAACGCAAACTCATCTCTAATTTCCTCCGTAATCTGCATTAAATGTGGAAGATTTTTTCAAGAATTGAATTTTTTCACTGAATACCAGTGCACGCAGATTCTGGTGTTGGACGGGGAAAATATTCGGTAAAGGAATTTAAATTCTAAATTATGTTCATTCCATAGTGTTCTCGAAACTGGCGGTCTTTAGTCGTATTTTGCACCTTTGAATTTTGCTTTGACGACGGAGTTTTTCAGATCCAGTCGTCGTTTTAGACGCTTTTTTCTGAACATGGCGCACATTCCGATCAATCTATTGTTTGTTTTCTTTCTAACTATCTACATTACAGACTACTTGTATATACAACTATCAGCACTGAACATGTAATAACCAAGAACAAAAATTCTTGGTGGGAAAAAAGATCACCAAATAAAAATAGTCATCCAATCCCCCTATGGTAGGGTTGCTCAGATTTGCTTAGACTAAGGCCACATAGATTCACTGACTTATGGGAGAGCCTCCCAAAAACCATGAAAGTTGTCTATCGTATATTATTTATTTTGTTTGTATTATATTGTTACAGGAAGGACAAAGGTAATAGAATGTAAACAAAGAATTTAATTTGATGCGTGGCATTACATTGATTTAATATTTAGTTCGATTTTTGTATAGCCAAGCACAAAATTGATTCAAGTCAGGTTCCAATTTTTCGCTTTGTTAATGTTCATAACTGAAAAAGCTTGTTCAGATGCATGCTGACTCAAAGAGCCTTGCGCATTTTAATGCATATTCTAGCAACGTAGTTTTAACCTAAATTGCGTATCGTGTGACTTGTTAAAGTTAAAATAGCATTCGGTGTTGCAGGCCGCCAGCTAATCTACGGAGGATCGCACGAGGCATCGCTGTGCATCCCTGCCCTGTGGTCATTAATTGCGATGTGTTTATACCAGAGTATGCTGATTTAAATCGAAGGTTAAAACAACTTACAAGTTATGTTATTATTCTTTAGAATGAAATAATCTGAGACAAAAAGCATGTAATTTTATGCGAATAAGTAAATTTTGCCTCTGCTCAGTAATCCCCCCCCCCCCTCCCCCGAACGATTCTTTTTAACTGAAAATTGCTGGTTTCCCGACTTTGAGGACACGAGATGATAGTATTGATTGGGATACCGTAGCGCCAACTTGGAGACTTTATTGGAGGCAATTGGCAATACGTTAAGTAAAATCCTATTAAATCAAGACATTTTAGATATAAATAAATTGCATCACATTTTTTTTTCATGATTTTTCACACCCTGGTTACTTCTCATACGTAAACAAAATATACCTTGAAATTTCACTTAAGTAGAGCTGTTTAACAACCGAGAGAAAATATTTAAGTGGCCATTAACACCTGACTTTCTGCTCCTAATTTTTAATCTTGGCTTATTTGTGCGGAGCTTGAAATGATTTTGATGAAATTGTAAGGACTACATTCATTAAATGGTAATATTTATGTAACAATAAAATAAGTATCATTGCCCATTCTACCTTTTGCAATAGTCAAGACAGGAGGTTGTGCATTCCTATCATCAGATGTCCGGGTTTTTTTGAAAAGGGAAAAGCAAAATTTTAGCTTTTACATTGAAGCAGTTTTTAACCGACTGTTAGTGAATAATCTGCAAAGTTCCAATCAAATTCTCCAGAGAGAGACCTGTATTTCATAACTATTGTTTTCTTCGATATTGTCGTGGTTCAGAGCTCACGTTAAGCTGTTCGTTCCTGTTTGGGTTCTTTGGACTCGCCTCATTTAGTCAGCAAAATGCTATAAGTTGACAACGTATCTCTTACCTCCCTTGTACATACTCTCCAAAGTAAATTTTGTTGACAATCTTGAGTTTTGTTTTACCTGTGTTTAGGGAACAAAAACTCTGTTCTACCTTTTCTTCCCGTAACTGGTTCAGAGGACAAGACTCAAAATTGATGGAAAAATCGTTCTTTACTTTTGATTTAAAAATTGTTTGCTATCAAACCGGATGGCAAAAGAATGCTTCACAAATGGAGTGAATTTGTATGGAAACTTTCGAGAATTAAAGTACTGACAGAACATGTGGAGAAGTTAATGCGCGTGGGGCCTATCGATTTTTGCCACTTTATCAAAACATTTTGACTACATATTATGTAATAACTTCCGAAGAAACCTACTATTTTGTGAACCAAATTTTGTGGAAGGCAGAACATTTTAGTGGAAGGCAATCTGCAAATTGTTTATAGCGTAAAATAACATAACTACAAAATTTTCTTTTGTAAGTTTACTGTACCCTTAAACCTGAATGTCCCGAAACACCGAATTAAACTGTATTTTAAAAGTCCCCGCATAAATTTGCTCTCTTGAACAAAATGTTATATATTTGAATAATATATCACCCCGCTTACTAAAACAAGGAACTTGCATGTGGGAAAGAGCAGCTGTTGACTTTTTTAATAAGGTTCCCATGATTCTTAGAGTACTGTTACTTTTATTTTCTTATTCCAGCCCCCTGGGAAATCGGTAAAATACCAAAATGTACCTGCATGACTTCAAATCCACCCATTGGTTTGGCTGCTGTTTCGAATATTTTGCCTGTTTTTATTGAATTTCTTGGTACAATTACAGTTTACGTTTATAGCGGTGGCACGGCCCTTGCAATTTTTTTGCCGTACTTCTAGTAACGAGTTACGGTAAGTTGAGGCAACCTATCTGTATTTACGGTTTTTGTGGTTTTCATGGCAACCTCGGCAAACGGAAACTTTACATTTCGATTATTCTAGAAAGTTCTTACAAAAACCGTCAAAAGTCGTTTGATTCCATTGGTTCGTCATAAATTTGTTCTTGATTATTTCCATTGGTTATTTTAATTTTAAAATATCCTTTGATTGCATTGGTTGTTTTAAAAAAAAATTATTTGATTTCATTGTCTAATTTAATGGTTTTTCTCCAGTTGTGGAATTTTATTATAATATTTTTTAACGGTAGAGTTCTGACATTTATTGTTTGTTCCCCATTTGTGGAATTTTCTTTTTTATTAATTTTTTTTCCAGGAACAGTTCTGACGTATCAGGTTGTATTTTATTTCTTGCTTTTTTCTTTTTTAAATCTTTTTCTTTCTCAATATGCCCACTGTATTTAGTGTAATTGATAAGTTTCAGGGTATTCTTAACCAACATTCGCAGTTTAGTTTTTCTGCTGGTTCACAATTGTGTTTTGAAATGTGTTTAAGGTTATTACTTTTTGTGAAAGTTTTTAAAAAATATACTTTTTAGTACGTTCTGAAATATGTTTTGAATGTTTCATTTTCCGTTGTACAAAGAAAAATATTTTTTAAATAATTATTTCCTTGGCAACTTTAGAAGTGCACCAAAAAAAATTGCCAAGGCCATTGCCACCGCTATAAACGTAGACTGTAGCTGTACCAATTTATTTTTATCTTGCGTTTGGCGCAGCGTGTCTTATTTAGGACCTTCGGTCATAAAACTCAAATCAACCAACCGTAGCTATTCGCATGTTGGTGTCTTTCTTTAAAGACTGGGTCATTGTATTGCATTTACAGTACAGATTACCAAAAGGTAGAATATACGGTTGATAGGTCAGAATTTGCCAAACAGGCGAAAATATTCAGAAAAGTTGAGTGCCTAATACTGGCGGTCTAAACACTAGGTAGTCGAAACGAAATTTAGAGGTGCAAAATAAGATTGATGCCCTTCAATTTCCTTAAGGACTGTTTGGGCCATTGCATTTACAGTACAAATTGTTGAAAGGGCGAATGAAAGTTTGATTGGTTGGAATTAACTCCATCCAAGCGAAAATATTCAGAAAACAGACCTAGTCGTCAAAAACGACGACTGGGTGTAACAATTCGGTCGTCCAAACGAAATTGAAAGGTGCAAAATACGACTAGCGACCACCAGTTTCGAAACCCTAGAAAACCAGTAAAAATTTTATTCCAAAAATCTTCCTTTTTCGAATATTGTTACCGTTTTACACCAGAATATGGCGAACACTGCAATTCCGTGAAAAAGTACAAGACAAAATCCAAGTTGTGTTGGAAAGTCTTCCACTCTAATTGTAGATTACCTGGATGAAATTCACAATGTTTTTACCTATATTAGTGTTTGTGGATCTGGTAGAGCCATTTTTTTCGGTCATAGAGGGATATACACTCATGGAATGGTGATGCAATTACCACTCACAGCACACAATAACACTCACAGCCGATGGGCAAACCCTGAGCCACGGCGTACCCATAATCCTCCTAGTGGTTTCGACGAGACATCTCGCCCATCAAAAGCTGACCAATTTTGCTAACGACGAGATATCACGTTATTGCTGATTTTGCGATGATGACGAGATCAAGATCTGATAATTTTTCTTTCCAAGACGAAATATCTCGATGTGAAAAGATCTGGTCAGTTTTGCTAATGACGAGATTTCTCGCCGAGACAAGGACCACCAGGACGGTTTAAGTATATTAAGACCGTCTAAGGGGTCGAATGTCTTCGGCTAGTGAGCTATGGACATGCCCAGGACTAGCCAATGGTCCGACATATCCTTTCTGCAGGCCCCGAAGCCACGAAAGAAAAAAAGTAAATATAAATAGATGAAATAAAGGAATGGAATATATAAATTGTTTAAATGAAATATAATTTACTAGGGGGCCCGCCCTGCTCGCTAACGCTCGCCAACCCCCGGAGGACTGCTTCGCAATCCTCATTGGTTCGCTGCGAAAACCTATGCTCGCTTCGCTCGCATGAATGAAGACGTGTCCTAGCAAAAAAGAATGTTTACAAAATAAATTCCAAAAAAATATTTTTTCAAATCTAAATTTGCCGTATTACAGAAAAAATATATACAGTACCTCTGGAATCAGAATTCAAATGAAAACTTTGAGCAAATTTTGCCTCGAAATGTGAGCACTGATTTGGAAACTGAATACCCAGCATTCTGTTTGAGTGTACATTTACCCAGCACTCGAGCCTCCCACACTTTTGAATTTGTTGTCGAAAGTTGTAGTGCAAGCGTCTTATTGAACTATAATTGTTGGCCCTGAAAAGGACCGTTTTTTAAATGGCCCTGAAAACATCCACCGCTTTCTTTAATTTCTATTAACAGCAACAGTTCGACTAAAATTAATTTTTTTTTTCAATAAAATGTGATCCGATAACGCTATAAATTCAACTGGGACTCGTGACTTTGCGGTAAACAAACAATCGTACAATATTGCCAAAACGCGATAACAAATAACGTCTTTTTTGCGTGCCACGTAAGAGAATTTTATATATATATATATATATATATATATATATATATATATATATAATTCTCTTACGTGGCACGCAAAAAAACGTTATTAAAAGACGAATTCTGACCAATATATATATATATATTGGTCAGAATTCGTGCCAAACTAGCGAAGATTCAGAAAAGTTAAACTCAGAATGACGGCTAGGTACAAACTCGGTCGTCAAAACGAAATTTAAAGATGCAAAGTCCGATTCATGTCCTCTAATTTCGAACCCTGGCAGCAACAGTCCGCCAATGAAAAATTAGCTGACGAATTTCAGTTGCAACCCTGTCTGTTCACTTATTCTTTCAGGGTCGATTTCATAAATGTGTCCGACTGACTAACATGAATATCTTCGTCTTGATCAATTAACATAGCCTCATTAGCCTAACATGCTGCTCCCCGCAGCCTGTGAGCGTTGTTGCCTGTGTCACATGTGAGAGCGAGTAATTGGGCAATGTACTTTGTCTTGTTAGCTGCCATAACGAAGCAGATAATTGCATCACCATTTGCCGAAGGGAACGGTTTTCCCTCTGCATGCAACCAACTCTTCTCTCCGATACTGGTGATTTATCTTGGTTACCGTTTTCTTTTTCCTGTGAGACTTCAACGAATTGTCGCTACAGTCATAAGCAGGCTAATGATCCATTCGCTACGCCAATGTGAGCGTACGTTATATTTAGAGTAGATCGATCTGCGAATTCCGTTGTGGATGCGTGTTTATTAAAGCGTTTTTAGAGTTTTCTCACAGTTCCAATTTTGGCTAGTCCTTACCTAACATGGCTCAATGAGTATGCCTGCTGCGCTAGCAAAACCTGCGAGTTGTAGGCGGTGCAGGTTCGATTCCTACCTGGGTGTATTTCTCTCTTCCGTACTAGTAAAACTTCCATTGCGTGGGTAATACTTGATATTGTATATCTTGTTTTTGTCGTAGCATCGTCCTTGCTCCATAAAAGCCTAACCAACCTTACCAGTGAGTTTCCCATTGCGCTAACAACCTGCGAGTTGTTGGTGACGCAGGTTCGATTCCCTACAGAGTGTATTTGTCTTTTCTGTGTCATTATAACTTTCCTTGCATGTGTAGTTGTCAGGCACATTTCCTCTGGGTGTTTACGAACTTCACGATCCCGGGGTAGTCTAGTGATATTTTCTTTTCACGTGAGGTTTACTGCACTTCGTAAACACGGGGATCGCGCTCCCAGGTTACCCAAGCTATCTTTTTCGCTTTCATCCCACTCCACTGTTCCCCGATCTCTCTTTTCCTTCGGTATTGATCCCGAAATGTCACGAATAGCCCATTTTGTTGAGAATATTCTACAAACATTAAAATCGTCATCTGACCGTTTCAAAATTACGTGGTGTCCTCGGATCTTTCCCTTGGGGTATTGATCCCGGACCGTCGTCAATAGCCCGTTGTGTTGTTCTAGTACGACGTTAATTAAAATTACCTTACCAAACATTATATCTTGAATCCTAGGATTTTTTTTAATCCAAAAATTTCAGGAAATAACAATTTATTGATAACATATAATCGTTATTTTATGTATCATTCACAAGTTTAAAAGAAATTATTTATAATTGTTAGTTTTTGTTGAAAACCCTGACACGGTTTATCATGCATTACTGATACTGCTGATCCCTCGGTGAAGTCTAGACTCTAGAGATGTGATAATCCCCCTCGTATATCTGCATCTAACTGTTCACCACGCACATTAAACCTATTGGTTGGAGATATTTATACAAAGAAACTCTTTGAATGAACTCTAAGCAACTTCACATTGTGAAAGAAGGAAATAATTCACAGTTCGAGCAAAATTGTGGAAAAGAGCAGAGCACAGAAATAACCGCAATGTTCTCTTTATCTTAACCTCAAAAAAACATTTGAAAACTTGTGATTGTTTTTCATTTATGTTTTCATTCACATCGATTAAATATTACAGTTATACCATTTTTTAAACTTTTAAGAAGAAAATTATCCGTTATTCTTTTTGAAGAACTATTAAAGCACTACACTCGAAATACTTTTATGATTCTCTCCCAAGGAATTAAATTATAGTTAGTACATTTTCCCACCACCGTAAATACAGATGGATAGTTTCCCAAAATGATGAGACAGTCGAAATATTTGTAGGTATGTAAACTGAGGGAATTTATCGAGTAATTACATGTGGTATTTTCATGTGTTAAAATACCAAACATCCCATTTCAGAATAATCTTAATAAATTCCCTATGTCTGATCCGCTTTGCGTTTAATTTTTCTGCTCATTGTAATCACTGGAATGGCCGATTTGATTCCCAAATTCCGAGGAAAATTGCATCTTGTTCTCCGTCACTAAAACTGATCAGAGTTGGGCTGCAGTTTGTCAAAAACAACTGCCTTGGAAATTAATGCGCAGTTTTCGGAATTAAGCGTACTACATGGATATTGTCTGGACGTTTGAATAATTGCTTGGAAAATATATTTTGATTTATCTCTTCTGGGTTTTTCTAGGAATAAATATGGCTATCGCTTAGTGCAATTTATCCGGGGATAGTGTTTTGATTTGTCTTCTCGATTTTTCTAGGAGTAGATATGGCTATCGCTTAGTGCAATTTATCCAGGGGATAGTATTTATTATTGCTTCAATTGTGCTTTTAGATCTTTCTTATGTGAACCAGGATTTTCATTGTAGAAAACTACTTTTTACCTTCCTTCGAATAAAACTTTATTGAAACAATTACTTGAATTTTATCGTGCCTTTGAAGTGAGTCAGTGAATAGTCATTCCAAATTTCTTATTCTTTACTCCAGTGCATTTCTCTTCAGTGTTAGTAAAATTTTCCTGTGCTTATATATCCATTACTAGGATGTCCGGCGCAGCATGGTCAAATATTGCCCTCTTGCGCCATAAACCGCCCAACCATCTTATTCTTTAACTGAACTACATTTGGGGAGTTTTAATGGTCAGTTATAGGCCTGGCTGGGCCAAATACATGACAAATTAACCTAAGTTTCAGGTTTAAACTTGAAGGAAAGGCAAAAAGTAGAAGTGCTGGCGAAAATAAAACTGAAGGGAGGACAGATCAATAGGGTATATTTACTTCGAGGAAAATAAACCACCTGGGGGTACTTGAATATACTTAGCATTATTGTTATTTGTTACTTTTTTTGTTCTAGTCACTTTTTGTCACCTTTTTCTACACGATTAGTCACTTTTTTGGTTCAATTAGTCACTTTTGTCACCTTTTTAGACCTTGAAACAAGTTAGGAGCCCTGTAATTAGAATCATTGATTTGCCTAGCATAGCATCCTGCCTCCATGTTTGGTTTTCACCAGCTTATTGTTTCATGCTGCATTTTACGTATTGAGACGTACTGGGCCATGTGGTTTGCAAAGAATATCTCTGCCAAAACATTTAAGAAATTATTTATTTTTCAAAAATTTATGGTCATTAAATTCATAGTTAAAACTTGTGGGCGCTGCAAAAAGAGGAATTGGGAGTATTCTAATGCAAAAGTACTCGTGTACTCAAAAGTATTCGTTGTACTAAATTCTTTCGTACTTGAATGCAATACATCCACGAGTATTCAAATGCAAAGGTATTCAGATGCAGGAGTATTCATCCTAAGTATTCGAATACCGATTATATAAATGGAATTTATATGTTGTCTGATCTTCCTATTTGTGTATTTTTGTTTTATATATATTCGAATAATTTAAAAGAGAACTTTAAATTACCGTGTATTCGATTCTTACAAGTTCTCAATTGTGCCCATCTTTAGTAAAAAGGATTACTTATATTAAGGGACAATCAAACGGCCGGCGACTGCGCAACCAAAGCTCTTCCGTTTTGTCCTAGAGTGGCTATATATATAGCGAATGTTCTTCCTGTTGACACCGAGGGACGGCTTATCAAAGGTGGCTGCCGAATACCCCTCAAAATCATTTGGACAGGAAGGAGATCTTCCAGATGGACATAATGACAGATTTACGATCGGCGGTCAGAGTTGACGGTATCGACTCCCGACCCCAAAGAAATCTGGAAAGCTCATCAAGGTTGTTACTATGACCGGTTAAGCACTATCCACACGCTGCGCTGTGCTCAAGGAATTGCGCGCCCAGTATGGAAGGTAAACTGCGCAGCGCTGTGCAGTTTTGACCACACGCAAACATAATCTCCTCAGTGTCGGTACATCAAAGGAAAGTGAGTGTTTCTGCGCGCATTATTTGGAAGGCCTTTTTTAGTTCACTCGCGCACACCGTACGATTCATCACCGGGGCCATCAAGAAGAAACTGGCCGGCGCTAGGAACGTAGAATATTTATTTTCTTCAGATTTTAAGGTGATGATTGATTTAGACCGTTCCTGAACTGTATGATGGGTGTACATAGGAAAAGGGGGTGGGCTTCTTATGACTTCACGGTATATGAGTTTTAGTTACTTTTATGAGGATTCATTAGGCGTTTTCTTGTCCCACAATTGTACTTTTTTTTAACAATTCAGTTTGTTGTTTTTTGGTTTAACAGCTCTACATTATGTATCGCGGGTTAAAAGGTAAGCTTTACTTTAATATATTTCATACTACCATTTAAGTAGTCTATTTGTAAGCACTGTTTTGGCCATACATCGTTGACAATTTAATCTTATCAGATGTGACACACTGGCGCGTCATCCCTGCTGTGCAGCTCAGCACGTTCAATATTGGCAGGGCTTTACAGTATCTAATATTAAACACGCCAGATAATAGTACAATCTTTCAAGGAACTGTTGTTTCAGTAATGTTTTCCAACTTTGTGAGACATCTCAGATACTTTCATACGCAGCCCTTCCCTCTCTGGTGGTTGTCTCGATAAGGTATCGCACCACAGGCAAGACGTCCAGATCCTGATAGACGAGAGATTTCGTCATTGTAGGAAAACACTGACCAGATATTGATCTCGTCATCATAAAAATCAATGGCATCTCATGTCAATGATGAAATGTCAAACTACCGATGAGATCTCATCGAAACCACTTGGTGGGTTAACGAGCGTCATCTCTCAAAACAAATGTTGCATATACTGCCTATGTAAGAATTGTATAGTCATACAATATTAATTCAATCCTTGTATGCTAGTTACTTCCATGGTCCCCCCCCCATGTGAGCCGCCTGTTGGAATGACTCCGCCAAAAGTGCACAAGATTTGTCGCCACTTAATCTCCCCAATTCATGACTGAAAGTTGGTCATCCTAGTTGAAACACTATATTTGGACAAAGACCTGGACTTCGTGTTTATTTGAAAGTTAAAGTATGACTTGTTTCAAGGAAAGACAAACGATTGATCGATCGGAGTTCGTGACACGCCCGCAGAAGGATTCTGAAAAGTTCAGTGTAGAAATGACTAAAAATTCCAAAACTTCGCTCTTCGACGAAATTCATACAGTGAATCATTAAAGGCATTGAGGCACAACCAACTTTCGACAATTTCTGAAAAACATCTGCATATTTTTTTCTTGAAGGAATATTTTTCATTACATTTGATGTCTTAGGTGTAAACAAAATCTATAAAACAAAAAAAACAAAAAAAAAAAAACGTTTATAATAAAAAAATACATTTTTGAACTAATTTATGTTAGTTGACTTAATGTATTTAGTCTAGATTTTAAAAGATTTTCACATATCGGTTCTATTTACCCCCATTCTCCCAAGGTGTTATTCAAGGTGTTAATTTTCGAAAGAAATTTAAATGTGCTAATTATATATTACAAACATTCCCAAGTATTTTTAATAGGATTGCAATCTAGTACATGAGTTTTAAACTTTGGACAGTGGTATAGAGCCTAGTAATATACAAATACCGAAATTTTGCGACGGATTTTTATCCTGATTAAGTTTAAAATGTGATAATATACCCGTTTTGTACCACTTTCTTTTAACAGAACTAGGGGGCTCCGCCCCTGCTCGCCAACGTGAATGGCTTTTTATTTAGATACTCAACCATGAAAGTCGAATTTTCTTACAAATTTAGCATTAGCGGACTTAAACATATCGCACCCCGGCAAGAAATGTGACACAAGTCAAAAAATAAAAATTTTGATGTTATGTCATTGAAAATTATGTATGAGGTGCCCCGGCGTGTTATATTACTATTCTATAGAATATAATGGAAGTTACCACCATAAATACTTACCTAATATTTAAAAGAAGCTTTTCTATTTCAATATAAGTTTTATAGTATCCTTTAAATTGATATTTTTCTCAAATTCTGCAATTTTTAGCTGTGTCACTTTTCTTGCCGGGGTGCGATATGTTAGACTTCATAAGTCAAATGATCGTGTCTGGTTTTGAGGAGATGAGGAATATTCCTCATGGTACACCTCGCCTCGCATTCACTGTCACACTTAGGACGTTCAATACATGCTTTATTTTCAGTTAGATTTGTCTTTTGATGCTTGAAAATATAATGAATAGTGTATTTTCTTGCATTGAACACATTTCACTAATATTTCTCATATTTTCCACAGAAAAATATGTTTTCTAAGATCGATAAATCATCCATTTTTTGGGCCCATCTTTCCAAATTTGTTGCAACTATATGAAAATACCAATTTTGTATATAAATAATAATAGATAGATAGAACTGGTGTCTATTTGTTGCATTTTTTCTGGCTGCTTTTCCAATAGCTTTTTGACCACTACTTTCGCTTAATACAAAAAAACGCAATGAAGACCGTGGTATCCCGGCTAGAAAAGGAACAGATTAGCATCTGGAAGATTGAGTTCGAATCCAACCAAAGACCGTCGTATACAAAGGGATCTGGGGCATTTTAAATCTCGTGGCCTCAAATGTTCTAACGTTTGCATGGCGTGGAAGTTTGGAGAGTGGTGTGCCAGCTCAGATGGGACTTCGTCTTGTGCACGAGGTTCAAAATTAAGGGGTGTTGTCCTCGAATCTTTCTCTTGCGGATTGATCCCGGACCTTTGCCACTAGCCCGTTATATTGCTCCAGTGCGACGTTAATTAAAATACAAAAACTATTATATTCGTTTATTATTTTAACTTTATCGCAAGCCTCAGAGCACATTTGCTACAAAATATATTATATTCGTTTGTTGTTTGAACTTTATTTTAAGCCTCAGAGTCCATTTGCTACAGCTCAATGAAACCGAATAAAATTGAATGACGTTTAATTTTGGCGCAATAGCTTTTGGTTCTCAATTAGCATTTTGGATTTTTTTTTTTTGTACCCCAATAATTTTTTAGAAGCTGTTGGTGCGAAATACGACCCGAACCCTGATCTATTTATTTTACTGCATTGTGTTGCTTATAGTTCTCGTACATTAGCAAACTATGTCCTTTTCTTGGAACGTTTTTGCGTAAAAGTACTTTAAGTATCGCATAGCCGCTACCCACCGAAGGTCAAGGAATCTCTTTCCTTTGAGCGCGTGTTTATAAATATACTTTCTTTACGATGACACTGAGTGAAATATGACTACATTAATAATAGGAGTGTTGATGGATTGCCTTCCAACTATGGCAATGAGGCTGCAAATTAAGCTACTCCGTCCCATTCCCCTCTAGATTAGCGTTGATTTAGATCATCGGTTCCAAACTTTTTCAGCCTCGGAGTCCCTTTTTGAAGCGAAAGTTTCTCGTGGAGCCCCAAGAAATGTTTAGTTCTATCTGTCTGTGTTCTAGGAGGCATATTACACACGATACGTATACGGAAGTATGAATAATAAGGTATATATACATTAATAAAGGAAACAATTTAAAAAAGAACAATATTATTTAAATCTACAAAATGATACCAGTTAAGATATTTGAAAAATGTTACATGTACACCTGAAGTTAATGTGAACAATGTATCTGCTTGCGGCAGGGTTTGTCAGTATCCAGTGTCACAGAAGTCACTTTAAGACGTATATCGTCTTCCGCGTCCAAACGAACTCGCATTTAGTTTTCGTAGCCGTGTACCTCGTAAAGGCCGTTTTGCAGATGTACCAAAAGGCAGGAAGAGCAATGTAGCTTTCGAACTTAATATCAAGAGATCCTCCCCAAACTGAGCAAAAAAATTCGGGAAAGAGTTTGCTTCTAAATGATGCCTAAAGCCGAGTTTACATAGGATTTGCATAACTTCTCTCCCTCCAAACATCGAAGCTATTCCGAGTAACTGCAATAAGGGGGTCCGGGACACAAAAATCGTCAAATTTTCGAATTATTTTTTATTATTTTAAGAAATTCTCTGTGTTTTTCTGTTTAAAATGACGTCTAAATCATGTTTCTATCTTAATTAGAACTAGAGATATAATAATTTTTGTGGTGCGTTGTTTTGAAAATCTAACACTCTTTGACAGTTGTTGTCATGGCAACAACACCTGTCTTTAAAACTTTAAATGCGGTAAAATGTATCATGGAGAACCATGATACATTTTTTCAAGATTTCCTGTATTCAGATTGCTATAAGTCGAAAACCGATGAAGTTTAAGGGCTGAAATTTGGAATATATCTTTTTCAAACATTATACTTTAATTTTGATTCAGCAAATTTGAAACAAATATTTACTTTTAAAAATATGACTTTTTTAAAAAAATAGTACCTTAAAATTTTCAAAAATTTTCATTCAAATATTTTTTATTGAATTAATATTTTTTAAATTGCTGAATCTAAATTAAAGTTTATAAATTTGTGAATAATTTACTGCAAGAATTTTGAAAATGGATCAAGAATATTTTATGTTTTAGCAATTTAAAATAACCCCTCTTTTTTTCAAAAAATTTTAATATAAAATTTTTTAAAAAGATTTTGGAAAAATTTTGTGTTGAAATTTTGTTTATTAGTTAGATGGGTAATCAGTGCAAAAAAATTCTAAATTAATTAATAAAAAAATTTTATCAATGTGTCCCTGTCCCCCTTAATTTTATCATCAAGATCTCGAGTCGGGGTTTCGATTTGGAGAGTGCAGAGCCAAATTTGTTTTCCACCATGAGTCGGTAAAGATTAAAGGGTTGAAACTTTTGGGGGAGCGTTTGCACCAGAGTCGGTCAAAAAATTGGACGAAAAGGGGAACGTAAAACGTCCTCGACACGAAAAAGGAGAGAAATGTATATGCAATTCCGGTGTGTAAACGAGGCTAAACTGTGGCGGTCCAAAACCATGTCTATAAGGACCTCATATTCTGCCGCAGTGTGAGGGTTGATGGTTTTGACTAAGGATAGCAATCCGATCCGGCGGATCCGGTATCATTTGGCTACCTACCGGATCCGATAGAACCGAATTTTTTTTAAATTAAATAATCGATTATTCAAACCCAACTTTGGAATCGCAGAATCGTTTATTAAGCAATCGATTGTGAATGAATCGATTTTATATTTTAAAGTCATCAGTTTGGAAAATTCTTGTAAAAATAATAAATTAAATTATCAATAATATTTTTTTAATGAAGAGGAATTAGAAAAGCAAACTCTGCAAGAAAATGATGACTATTGCAAAAAGACAAACTTTAGAAAAGAAACAGATTTTGAGAAAATACTAAAGAAAGAAATGACTTCATATTATGAAATGGAGTCAAATGAAAATATTTGTCTCTTCTGTACGACTACTTAATGACGGTTAAACCAACTAGTGTCGAAGCTGAGAGGGCCTTCTCCGCCACTAGTTATATTTGCAGTTCATTGAGAAGTAGGTTGGGGGATGACACTTTTAATACGATTTGTTTCCTTAGATCGTTCTTTCAAAGTCAAAAGTGATTTTCATTACAATATAACTTCGATTTAAGCAATTAAGAGTTCCATTGTTTGTTAAGTTGACCAAAAACTGCCAGATTAGATTTTTATGTTAGTATGAGACAAGGTTAGGTACAATTTATATATCATTTGCTCAACGACATTAGAGATAGAGACTACTTAATTTTAGATAAATAGAAAAGTATTACGTTTTAAATAAACTGATGTTTATTGGTGTGGAAACTAGTAAGTCTCATCATCATCAATCCGTTTAATACTTACTACTAGTAGTTTCTGTAATTAATTGTTGGTAATTGATTTCCTACCTATGGATAAGTTTTAATAATGTTGATTTTCTAATGCTAAAATAAATGTTTTGTTCGTCAATTTGAAATAATATCCGTTTTACGTAATTTGACTCAGCCGATTTTGGAAAAATACATACTGGAGAAAGACTTGTTAACAAAGTACCAATCCAGCCGGATTAGTGTCAATCCGGCCGAATTGAAAATCGTACCGGATTGCAATCCCTAGTGTTGATCTCACTGAAAATGGATCTACAATCCACTCGTAATTTTATCGAATCAATTCCTGAGTGTCCCTAGTGGTGGAAGGTATTCAAATTTTGAAGCTAATTGTTGAGGCTGTCTTTTATTATTGCTGGCAATGATTCATTCATTGTTATGTTATTTTCTTCTAAAAAGTTTGAAGTCAATGGGAAATATGTCATCCTTATTCTCGATGCTTTCCATGTACTGAGAACGCTATTCCGCGCGGCAATTTTGTCATTAGCATTGAATAGTATTGTCTTCCGTTTACCTTGTATGGATGTGCTGAAATCGTGTTCATTTTCGAAAAAGTGTCTGCCAAGTTACATTTGCACAACCATTCCTGATCATTCAAATAATCTGCTAGCAAACTGTTTTGGTCATTCAAAAGTGAAAAAAAACTTCCGTAAGCAAAAGGGATAGATATTTTAATTACTTTTTTGTAAATCAATCGAATTTATCCCTATTTTGTGTGTGATGATCCAAAAATGTATACATATTTGGTGTGCCAAAATTTTAGTTCGAAGTTCAAGTAAACGCAAGTGATTTAAGTTTTGTCATCTACGTAACTTCCGCGGATGAAGCCCCCTGAGAATCACTCGCGGAGCCCCAGTTTGGGAAATTGATTTAGATTATCGTTTCCCAAACGTTTTTGGCTCGGCCTCCCTTTTCGAATACAATTTTTTTTGCGACGCCCCCTCTGTGAAGCTATTCCAACTAATTATAAATTGTAGTTGTGTCTGAATCTTTCAATTTCCAAAAATATTTATGTGGCGCCTGTGTTTGGAAATAAAACTAGTTGGAACCGAAATTTAAAAGCTATTTGTTGAAAGGAAATAAAAAATAAATTGGGTGTAAACATTAGATTGCTCAATATTGTGAGAAATTAATTGCAGTCAAATCAGTATAATTAGATAGGAAGTGAGGAAGAATTAGCCTGGCGTTATGCTACCAATTTGTCCTTTTTGGGAATCATTACTAGGATTATATGTCCTTAAAATTACTTTGAATGTGTGTCCTTAAAATAATTAAAATATGTGTTCGTAAAATAATTCAAATGCGTGTCCTTAAGTAAAATTACTAGAAATGTGTCGCAAATGACCTTGAAAACTGTTCTTGAGTTTGAAAGAAAAAATCTCCTAGGTCAGCGATTTCAACTTGTGCTCCTACGGATGGTGAAATGGTTTTGTATTAGATTAATTTCATTTTAACGGCTTAGTTTTGAACTTTTGACTAGTGTGGTCACAAATAATTTTGAGTATTTTGTTACAAAGTATCGAACATAAATTGTTTCAAAAACATATTTCAATGTCACTTTGGAGCAAAAGGGATAGATAATGTAATTACTTTTTTGCAAATCAATCGAATTTATCCCTATTTGGTGCTTGATGGTCCAAAAATGTATGCATATTTGGTGTGCCAAAATTTTAGTAATTCGTTTTTATGTGCCATGGATGAAAATGGTTTATTAACCGCTGCTCTGAACAGCTTTATACTATTGCATTGAGGACCCTAATTACTTATTGAATTTATTTGAAATTGGGGGGTAACTGAAAATGAATTCCTGACATAAATGACTGCATAGATATCGACAGCAACGTTGCAGTATGTTCTCAAGGGGCCAAAAAGATTTAACTACGGAATTTCTAAAAGAGAGTGAGAATGCGAAAGATGAAACTGAAAATGAGGTTGCTTGGGTTTTATGGCGCAAGGGCCATACTGCACGAAACACAATACCAAGTAATAAACATACACATGTAATGAAAGTTTTACTAATAAAATTCCAATTCTTAAATCCTTTGAAATGATTCTACCTTACATCAGTTCAAGCTGCAGATGATGAATTAAAAGTACTAAATGATTCAGTAAAGGAAGTTAATTGTACTGACAACAATTCGTTTCTGTCGAAATTAGACAAGTACTTTGTGTTATAATACGTATGTAAAGTAGTATTAAAGCTTGGAGAATGTTCAAATCAAGCTCTAAACTTATGAATACAATCATTGAGTACATTATGTTTTTCCTCTTTTGTCATCAAAATTTCTCGGTCCCTTGAGTGACGACTCATCGAGGCTTTACTGTGTTTCAGTCTGGAACACTTGAGTGAAAACGTAACACCTTGACACAAATCAAAAAGAAAGGCTTTTGTGTTGAGCCTCGCGATGGATTTAAAAAAATTAATTTTAAAAGTAAAACAGCACAAATTTGGCGATTCATTATTTCTTGCAGTCGTTCTGTTTTATCTTATTTATCAATTTTATCTAAAAGCTTGCTGACGTTAAAAGACTGACCTAATTATTGGAGTCTAACTAATCGGAGTGAAGAGAATATCTAGTAACTTGGCAATTCAAGGGGAACAAAAATCTTTCGTTGTTAAATCATGTGTAGGATGTTAAAAAGTAAACAAGTGCAGTTAAAATCCTGCTCAAGGATGGTCTAATGAGTAATAAGTTCTTTTCGATATTTTTTTTACCTTTAATTTGATTCAAAAACTGAAATTGCGAACATTGAGAAAATAAAGTTAGCCTTGTTATATCGGTTTTTTCATTTTGGTATGTTTTATTGGGGTTTTTTTTTTACAAAAAAAATATCCAATTACGCAAAACAAAAATAAAACATCGAAACAAATGAAGAAATAAGACAAGTACAGTTGAATAAAAGATCAAGCAAAATACTTCAAATTGAAGCAGTTTACTCATTAAATTGAAATCATTAAAAAAATTCATCAACCTTTGATGAATTCAAGTTTAATAAATCGATTTTTGCAAAATTGAACCGTACATTCTTTTTTGAAGACTAAAATAATTTATAATTTCTAGTAATATACCTGGAGACGTTAAAATGAATCCAAAAAACTAAAGGGTATGAGGTCGTAAGAAATTTTATAAAAGCAATGTCTCACTGATCTCACTGTTTTGAAATCGAAGCGATTTCGCAATTCAAAAGAATATACCCTTGAAGATTCATAATTCTTAAAATGCAATATCTCAAAAATATATTGTTTTTTTGTCCTTCGATATCCAGTAGTGACGATGATTCCAAATTACAGATTCATTCCCAGTATCGATTTAACAAAATGTTGGTATTATAAAAATCTCTTTTTCAATTGATCCAACGAAACTTTTAGCATGCAGATTTTATAACATCTTACAATCCCTAAGAAAATATAATCCGAGATCAACGGGGGTTTCAATAGTTCATACACCTAAATGATACCCATGGTGCAACTTTAAACCCTCCAAATGGTGGGTGGGTGTGTGTATTTTTTTCTACTCTTAATTCTCTATTGCACACCACAAGAATAAGCTAACTGACAAATGCCTCAAAAACTTTACTTCCTACTTGTGTGTGTTTTTTTAGCTAATGAAATCAGTCACCCCTAGTTTATAATTTTGAATCAAACTGTTGCATACTTCCTTTAAATGTTTATATTATGAGTGCTGTTAATCAGGAATATTTATACATTTCTCTTCCTGGCGTTTAGATTTACGATGTCATGTGTGTTTACATTAAGTTACAACTGGCTGTTGCAATCTTTTATACTATGCAGTAATTGACCCAGTTTCCTCTGAGCTCGGTGTAGCCATTAGTGCTGAAATCACAATGAGTGCAGAAAAATTAAAGCATTTGACCACTTCTATGATTATTCTGTGGTGCATTTACTTAGTTATAAAAATGTAAGATTAATTGTGATTTAAATCAGTGATTTAAAAAAAAATTATTTTATTAAAATCATGATTTTAATCGTTGATTTAAATCTTAACACCCTGGTATGCCCATTACTTGACGTTGTCTGTCTTGTGTTTGCCGCAACTTCGCCAGATATGGCGATTGCGCCATAAAACTCAAATTCAGCCAACCTTGTTTCGTGTTCAGCGTAGTCACGGACGCCAACTCCTTGAGCATACTTGCCAACTTTTGCGGATTATCCGTAATTTTTACGGATTTCCGGGACAATTTTTTACAATTTACGGAAACAATGGATGAGTTGGAAAAGTAGCTTTGCTGTCTTCAGGTAATCCTGACACAAGTTTAAATGGTATGGAACATGTAGTTTCGGATGCAATGTTTAGGTATTCATAAAATGAATGTTTTTTTTTACAGTGTGTTTAGTTTGGTATTAAAACATTACTGCTTTGCAAGGTTTCTGCAGTTGATAAAAATGTGTATTTTTACTATACTAATTGTGAAATGCTGATGTTTCCAATATACATTAGTTCATGTATTTATGTTGTGTTTTATGGCAAGGGGCGCAAAAGTTTTACTGATGCACAGTTTTCAAAGTTGGCTAGTATGCTAGAGGGTCAAATCCCTTACTCCCGGGAGTTAGTGGGTTTTCCCACTGCACTAACACCCTGCGAGTTGTAAGCGGCACATATTAGAGTCCTTCCTGTATGTGTTTTTCTTCTGTCGAGAAAGCTTACCAGGTATTTGTCTCTTTACTTGACGTTTTTTGGCGCGCTTAGTCCAAAAAATGATATTTGTGCCATGAAACCCAACCAACCAGAATCTGCGTTTTAAGACGCCAGGTGTAGAAGTTTTTTGTTTACTTTCCAGCCTATCACCTAATTTAAAGAATAGACTCTGCTCATAGTCACGTGGCTCGACTACAAACTCGGGAGCCGTGAAATATGAAAAAATCTGGTTACGGTACAATATCAAACAACTTGTCCCCAATAATTTTTCACAGTTGGCGTCACTCGGTATAGTTATACGCATATTCTTAGGTATGTTTCCTCTTCTGCAACCCCTCTGGAAATAACACAAAATTGTCTGTTTCTACTGAATTCTGAAAAGAATACACTGTTCTTTTCTTGCTCCAAGCAGAATTTATTTCATCTACGTTAGGCATTTCGATTTTCGGACAACTGTCCTGGACGAAATTATGGACTCTTGCCAAGGTCCCCTCTTCTATTAATCCTCTGAAAGTTTCCCAGTGAGTTATTCCGAGTGTCAGCATTTGAAATTTTTGACCTTGATTTGAATCTTGCCTTATTTTGTTGCAATACTAGAGTTGGAGCTGAATCTTCAGTTCGCCAAATCCGTGAAATTTCCTGTTTTCCTTCCATTATTGATTCGACTCCTTCCTCTGTATCGGTCATCCTTGTGTGTATATGTTCATTTATGTGACGTTTGGCGCAGCTTGGCCGATTATGGCCCTTGCGCCATAAAACCCAAAAACTAACATATTGGAAAAAAAGATTAGTAAAGTTAATGGCATCAAGCCTATTTTAATCCTATATTTTATGTTGACCTGGGGCTTTAATCTAACTCATTGTTTTGATGGAAGTGTGTTACTTTGTTTTAATGTTAATTCCTGTCAAGTGTTGTAGACGGCGTAGGTTCAATTCATTCGACTTACCAATGAGTTTTTCTGTGTTTTGTGTCAGTAAAACTTCCTTGTGCTGTGTTTGCTCATTTATTTGACTTCTGTTTGGGGCAGCTTGGCCAAATATGATCCTTGCGCCATAAATCCCCAAACCAACCAACATTATTCTTTTGATAGAATCTTTTTTAGTCTTACGTTCGAAGCAGCTTGGTCCGTTATGGACCTTGCTTGCGACATAAAACCCAAATCAACCAACCAACCCTCTATTGATTTCTTTTGAAACTTAGCCGACTGAACGTGAAAAGCTGCAATTTTACAGATCAGTTCTGTAGGGTTTGCTGTTGAATTCCTGAGAAGTCATGAGAAAATGGTTGACGTATGTCTTTAAAGGCTTTGTTCAAGCTGTATTTTATGGGGAAATGTTATCCATGACTGCTCTGCAATTTATTTTGCTCCCGCTGGACTTGCGTTATTACCTCGAATAAATTGCCTTCAAGAAAACATACTTTGTCCATCTGTAATGCTTCATTATTGCTACCGAGATTGCTTTTAAACCGGTTATTCTGATTCGAGGTTTTCGGTCTGTTTTTTAATCTTTCCTAATTCTGCAAGATTGCTCGTAGCGTACCGGGAATGGCCTCGAAGATCGCTGAATTTCCCTACTGAAAAAGTAGAAAGCGGAAGCATTCAATAACTATCAAGTTGAGGAATATTGACTAGTCATCGTTATGTACTAGGTCATCGATCCACGTTTCTTGGTAGATCTTTTCCTTTTCACTCGTAGACTGGGCGGAAATTCGGTGATAATAGGCTTTCTAGTCAGGGTTGGAGGAAATTGCCTTTTGCACAACTTTAATTATTTGTTCTCTAATCTGTAATATAAGCCATCGATTTATATAGCAAGGAGTCCCCGATTCCATTTCACACGTGTTTTTCCAGTTAATCTCCTGCACTAAAATGATGAGACGGAAATTCAAACACTAGTGATAATAAGCTTTCTGGTTATAGTAAAGGGACATTGACTTTTGCAAAAATTTAATTATTAGTTTTCTAGTCTGGTATAAGCCATTCAGAAGTGCACAAATATTCCCCAATTTTGTTACTTCCACACATATTTTTTTCCTGTTAATCCCCTGCACTTAAATGATTAGACAGAAATTCAAAGACTAGTGGTTTTGTTTTCTGGTTATAGTTGAGGGAGAAATTGCCTTTTGTGCAAATTTAGTTATTTGTTTTCTATTCTGTAGCATAAGCCATCGATATAGTGCACAAATATTCCCAATTCTACTACTTTCACACATTTGTTCAGATAAATCTCCTGCACTAATGATGAAACGGAAATTTAAACAATAGTGGCAATGAGCTTTCTCTGGTTGTGCCTTGCTCATATTTATTTATTTGTTCTCTAATTTAGTATTACTTGATCAAAAATCTTGTGTATGTCTCTCGCCATAAATCCAAAACCAACCAACTAATCTTGTTGTCCATCGACCATATAACAAGAGTCGCTAATTCTATTACTTGCACGCATCTTTTCCACTTAACCTCTTAGTCTAAAATGATGAGTATGTTTCTAACATTGATTACTTAAAAATTATATGTGCCTTTAATTTTTCAAAACTTTCTAAAAATTTGCATAAAGAAGAAAACGAAAGAAAGAATATAAGCATCCTTTGAACGGCCTAAAAATACTCTGATAAATTTTTGTGCTAAATATAAAAGCAAAAAAATAGTTTCTAATATGTGGAGTGCCTTAAATATATTTTGCTTCACTCTGCTACAGCTTCCGCAATCATTTTATACTATGCCATCTGTTGTTGTGAATATGTACGTTGTATCCCACACAGTGTAGTATGTATTCCTAGAATATATACACAGCCAGCAACCAAGTCACAATTGCATCTTGTATTTTTACCATCTCTTATGCAGCTGAATGAGCTTTGGTAATTCAAATGTCTTGACCAAATATGGCCCTTGCGCCATAAATCCCCAATAAACCAACAAATGTCTGTTTTCTGTGGTAATTAAACTGTGTTCCTTCGAAATACGCATAGCCCGTTGTGTTGCTCTAGTACGACGTTAATTAAAATTACATTACCTTAGAAATACGGTCTCGGGGGCATCTCCCTTAGGTGTCTACGGGCTTCACAGATCCGAGGTACTCTAGTGACCTTTTCTTTTCCCATAGGGTTTATATACTGTCTTCAATAAACGCTTCGACGCAATTTTTCTTTCATCGCACTACTATATTCCTCAATCCTTTTCTTTCACATTTTTTGCTTGGCCAAATATAACCATTGCGCCCATAAAAGCTAAATATAAGCACAGCCAACCTTATACCCACTAAAACCATTATCTCTCTGACACTTGACTTTGAGCAAGTATTACCGAGTCTGAAATCTAACCATAGCAGCCGCGTAAGTTTCTTGAGCTGTGCATTCATCACAAGGCTGGTCTACTTCGATCTGTTACATATAGCCTCAAAACGCGTAAAATGGCCTTGAATAAGTAAAAAGCGATATAACCGAACACGCGCTATAGATGAGTTGAAGTAACCACACAATAAAACCGTTACGGTATCTGCATACGTTCGGAGCACTTTTTTTTAATGCTATTCAGAAGCAATTTAATATTATTTTTATAATTATTTGTGTTCAAAATTAATTTTACACTATCGATAATTAAAATTTAAAGAATATATTTAACAAAAAGTGAAATTTTGTGTGTAAATTTAAAGTTGTTTTTTTTTTCGAAATTTTGAAAAATGATACAGGGTATAAAGTTTAAATTAGCAGCAAAATAGCATGATCAGAGTAAACTAGTGCTTCTTCGAGAAGTAGAAAGATATTTAAAAAAATAAAGGTTTGATGACTCATTGAAAAATTTTTAAAGGATTTTTGATCATTTTGTAACATTGATATTAAAATGCAAGTTCATAAATAAGAAAAAAAAAATAAAGATATCAATTTGATTCTAGAGCATGCTCTAGCAAATACTATTTCGAATGTGCATAAAAAAATTTATAAGTATACATCAATAACTTTTTTAGTTATCATTTCTGGAATTGAATGATTATGCCTAAAATGTAATTCTGAGAAAAATTCTTGTAAACAAAATCCAAGAGAGTAAAGAAAATGCGAAATTCTTGTAACAAATAAGTGAATTTAATTAAAAAATTGTAGTGGCCAATTTATCGAAGCATAATTATTATATGTTTTAACTTACTATAATTGATAAAAGGTAGAAATTATGGTAAAAATTGAATATTCTTATTATTAGTTCCCGTTTCGTTATGCTACTTTCGGTATAATTAACGATTTCGTTCAAATTTTAAATTGACCTAACGTTTTTTCTATTAGTCGCACATTGAAAGTTTAAACTGTTTTAGAAACACAAAAGTACAGGGAATTTTTTAGTAAAATTCAAATTTTCGTCAAAATTGGCTTTTTTAACGTATGCAGATACCTTAAAAACAATATTGTCAAAGAAAATTTTTTTATACAGTTTATCAAGATATAAAAAATTGAGCTAACAATATTGTTTGGCTATATGTTAGGGTCTATTTGTAAAAGCTGGTCGACATCAGCTTTCGATCGTAAAATTAGTGTAATATACAGTGAATCCGGACTTGGCTATTGATCCATTCAACACTGACTCATGCCATGGGTTATTCCGCTGCGTCATTTGCGTTGAGAGGGAGATTTAATGAACTTTGGGGCTTCTTGTTCACCATAACAGCTGTTAAATTCGCTCATGAGATGGTACAGATGAGCAGAACTGTTATATTTAAATAAGTCTTGGCTGTTATTGTTAATTTGCGACACCGGATTTTAAACTGCTGTCGCAAAAAAAAACAGCTTTGTTAATAATTTACATAATTTAAAGAAGTCCTGTGGACTTAAAAATCACCTAAAAAGTGAAAAATGTAAAAAAAGAGAACTTATTTCTTATCACAGCAATATATTTTTGACACAATTATTTTGAATCTTATTATTTGAAGCAAAAAAAAACAGCTTTGTTAATAATTTACATAATTTAAAGAAGTCCTGTGGACTTAAAAATCACCTAAAAAGTGAAAAATGTAAAAAAAAGATAACTTATTTCTTATCACAGCAATATATTTTTGACACAATTATTTTGAATCTTTTATTGCAGATCTAAAATTGTTAAAGAACCGTATAACATATTCGGGGTTTTATATTTACTTGTTTGGAAAACATTCTTTTATAATGCTTGGGGATTCCCGTGCGAACCTTCACTTTATATTTTTGTCCATCGCAAGGAATAAATTTTATACGTGTTATATAATATTTATTATTTTTTTCATTTACTTTGACGTTTGGAAGAATTCTTCTGACCTTGCCCAGATGTTTTCTAACTTCATCGTGGCGCTCCAAGAGATTCCTATTTTTCTTGTCTTCTTTTACGGGGCTTTCATTCACAAAATAAAGACTTAGTTTGGCAGAGAAAATGGCAAATTGTATTTCAAGGGTATTTAGACCCTACAAAAACTGCTAAGATTCTTTCTTTGTTTCACTTGCAAAATATGCAATTTTTATGTCATTTTTGTTTAATAGGGCAATTGCTTTTAGGGTCATAAATGTATTTTCTAGAAATGTTTGGATTACCAAAATCCTAGTCCTTTTCGCGAGTGATCGTTTTCAATGAAACAATGGGATATAAATAAAAGTAACAGATGAATATATGTTTTTGGTTGATGCAAAAATTCGGTACCTTGTTTGGCGCTAGATGGCATTGCATCGCAAAATAAATGAAGTGTTATCTATTTCACACGTGTTAAAAGTTTTGATGTTTGAAAATAAGGAATTTCAGCGATTAGTTGGGAAATGATGTGTTTGGTTGTGTTTTTTAAACTGTCTTAAGCATTAAAAATGGCAGAAAATAAGGAACATTTTCGACTTATGCTTTTTATATCCGAAAAGGCAAGAATACTTTGCACACTCAAAAGATGTGTTGCGTATAGTGAGTATGCCGTTGACGCTTCCACGTGCCTTAAGTGGTCCTGAAAGCTGTGTTACTTGGATCAGTTCCGTAGACAGAAACCTCGAAACTTCTATGAGCGCAGGATTATGCAGCTACCGGAGAGATTGAGAACGGTTATTGGACAGACTAGATTAACCCCTTGAGTACAGATTTATTTGAAAAAAAGCAGTTCGGATTATCGTTTGCACATTAGTTTCTGTTATATTTTCGTATAATCGTCTGCACACTAATTACTGTTATATTTCCGTATAATCGTCTGTACACTAATTACTGTTATATTTCCGTATTATCGTTTGCACACTATTTGCTGTTATATTTTCGAAAAATTTCGTTTGATAATAATGGCAACAGTATGAGAGAGATCGCACAGCGTTTGATCTCCGCGTTCATTTCAAAAAACAATGTCTGATAACGCAGCCGTGTAAATATTTCCATGTACGGAATCGGATTAAATAAAGTGTATTTTTGTAGAGAACGATTGAATAATTTGATTCACGGAGAGTCGCGTAACACCAATCACTCTTGCCATGAACAAGAATGTACGTGTTTAATTTTGTCCTAGTTTGAATGACGAATTAGACTCGTCATCCGTAACGTAGGCAAAACAAGTGCATGACGAGTCTCAGTCGTCAAATGTACTCAAAGGGTTAAATGTAACTTTTAGTCGATAAATAACTTTTCTACAATTTTTATCAAGAAAACGGGATGAACTTTTGCATCAACCTATTAGAAGTAATATCCCATTCTAGTGCGAGCTATTGTAAATTTTGTGATGCGCTAGTCATAAATTTTCTACTGTTCATACGGCCGCCTCAGAACTGGATAGTAGCCTTAGCTCGGTTCGAAATTATCAGTCTTTAGGCTTATTTTTTCCCTTTAAATTTTGCTTTAGCGAGCAGGTTTTAGACCCTGTCGTCATTTTTGTTGCTTAAGTTTCCTGGATATTTTCGGTACTAAGACGCTAATCTCGATCAGTCGCGTTTGTTTTAATAAGTACTCCGAAATATCTGTAAATGCATCTATCTGGTATTGTACTATAAACACAATACAATGTACAGTAGATTCTGTAAGCCTGGCCACACACTGAACCCAGCATATGACAAAGGATACGACACGCGCTTGCTTACTCAAGTTTATGTCCAAAAATATGTCGGTACGCATGCGTATTTCAATCAAGGACTGATGTTAGATGTGTGGCTTGCCTAAAACTAAATACAGAGGGCGCTAGTGCTTTAGCAACCTGTTTGTCGTGTTACTCGAATGTAATTTTAACATGCTGCTTATATTAAAAATTAATGACAAACAATGCAGGGTTCTCTCACGTGTCTTAAAAAGCCGTACTATCTGCTGAAAGTAAAAACAAAATTGGGGGTCGTCGTGGCTCAGTGGGTGCTTGGCCTTTGCGCCATAACCCCCCCCCCCCACCACCACCACCACCACCACCAAAAAAAAAATGCCACCTTTTAATTCTTTCAACAGTGCTTATTTTATTCCACCTTCATTCCCAAAAGGTACTCCAGTGATTTTTCCTCCCTTTCAATTTTACCTTCCCGCCTGTCCTTCCTTTTGCTTTTACTTCCTTCCTCATTGGGCTGTCTGCCTTCTGCTTGGCGCAGCTTGGCCCAATATTCCTCTTGCTCCATAAAGCCCAAAAACACTCAACCTGCATTCCTAAACCAAGGTCAATGATACTCGTTTTTGCACAACTCATCAAAAATCGATGGCATGATTCTAAACCTTGGTAGGAAAAGGGCTTATGTTTATTTTACAAGTTTTTTAACAGATGAAGAAATTTTTAAATATTTTGATATGTTCGAAGTGTATTTGACAGGAGAACATTAGCACCTTTTTTTTTTACTTTCCTCTCCTTCAAAAGATCTGTGGACATAAATCAAATTCAGCAAATTTGGACATTGGCTCTGTTTTTCTAGCCGAGGTACAGAATTATAGGATATCAGAAAATTGATGTTTTTAAAACTGGGTCCGCAAAACCTGACCAACACTCGCGGGATAATCTACTGTTATCTGCGTGAAATTGTTCTTTAAAAATGAAGAAAGGCCTTAAATATACCCAAATGCTTATTTTGCTGCATGAGTGGGAACCGCGCAACGTCAAAAAGACGTAAATCAAATTAGCTCTTGCAATAAGCATTTTTTTTCGACGGTTTGTTTATGTTTACGCTTAAAAACCCTCTCATGCACATCCATGTAAACAAAACATTTTGAAATTGCGTCCCAAGTAGAGCATTTTGGCAATTGTGGTAATGTGTCGGTCATTGACGCCTGACTTTCGACTCCTAATTTCAAACCCTGGGCCCAAGGGTCTGAGTCTGAGATCACTGCCCTGCACCGTCTTGTTTCTCGTATTTCTTTTTCACATGTTCATTTTATATTCACGTCCACTTCCTCTTTTGCAATTTCTTTCCCATTGCCTCGTTTCCCGTAATTCCGTCGAGATAAGGACGTGTGGGGACAGATCGCAGCGAAAATGGCCGCGGTGTATGCAGAAGACCTATGTCCTGATAAAAGTGTAGGATAGTCAATTGCTGAAAGTTGATAAGAATATCGTCCAGTGTCTGGGAGCAAACCAGCTACGGTCAGTATCGGTTATATGGTCAGCTCAGCGGTCCAGAAAAATCGGACCATATATGCGGAACAATACTACACTATTTAATTATGGCAGGATTATATTCACCTATCAGAATATAGTGCTCATGAACAAATAATTAAACTTTTAAGAACTTTTTAAAAATTAATTCGCAAAATAAAAACTACAGTAAGAAATATGCTATATATTTTTAGTGAAATTTATTAGCTTAACTAACCAATCTAAGTACAGTATGCATACGTACGTGCATCCATATTCAATGCACTTATCTCTGCTATTATAAAAGGAAGTGTTTGTTTTTCGTTATCAGTCCTGACGAATCTACGGCACTTACAATAATGGGATTTGGCACTCAGGTAGTCCGAAATTTTTTTGCAATTTTTGGGTCGCGGCGAATTTTAAAATTCAATCTAGAAATTTTTTTAATGAATTTAATTTTAATTGTTTTCTTTGGAATGGCAACAGCATAAAAGATCGCAGATTTTAAATTTATTTTTTATTTCCGTTTTTATTTTGCGCTGAGGAATAATTTGTCAGCAGTCTAAAAAAACGAATAAAAATGTTTAACATAAATGGACGTTCGTATTCGTCACGTATGATCCAAATGAAACAAAGTTTTTCTTTACTCCTTTCGTCTCATTTTCAACGTACTTTTCAAACAGGGAGAGATCACTTCAACCAATGAACAGACAGATGTCTACCTGTTGTGCTTGGGGAGGAAGATAATTGAAGGAGGTGGGTAACGCCGACGATGATTCAACGCAAAAGAGGGGAGGGAAGTAATGGCGTAAATTTAGGTCCTCTCCGGGGTCGCAAAAACTTTTTTTTCTTCTGGTCATTCTCTGTGTTGCTCCACGTCTCAAGAAATGTTACAACAATTACTATTTTTCAAAACAAAAACTGATAACCTCCTTGAAAAGATGAAAAAAATCGACCATGTAACCGATAACCAGGAAAATAAAATGACTATATAAGCGGTGCGGTTTTAACACGTGTTCCCTATTAAGTTAGACGGAATCTAAGAAAACTGACCATATAAGCGGGGTGACCATATAGCCAGTACTGAATGTATTTCCTGCCAGTAGTTGTCGCTGTACAAAATTAAATAATTGCTATCTTGCCATTTTTGTTCAGGGGTCGCCAAGGCTCTTCTGACTCAGTAAAGCTTTCCTTGTGTCTGTGGCCCTCATAGCATATCTTCTTTAGTTGTGTACGGGGGCATCACAAACCCGATGTACCCGAGCAATTTTTGCTCCCTTTCATTTTTACCCTCGCCTACTAATAGATCATTCTTCCTGCCTCTTTGTGTTATCTGTCCTATGTTTGGCGCAGCTTGGCCATAAAACCCGAAAACAACCAACTAACCTCGTGTGTGGCCGTTTATTTTAACTTTGGCTCTAATGGGCTGTTCCTTTGAATTAACTTTAATTTGAAGATGTGGTTCGTTTTTATCCTTCGACACTGATTATTCGTGACCCATTTTATAACTCTTAAAACAGTACTGAAAATCAAAAAATAAACTTTTAATATTTTTTTATCAGTTTTTAGATTAATTACAGTGCAAAAAAAAGTTATTCTATCACGTTGCATTTATATGAATAAATATTGAAAGGAAATACATAATAAATTTTTGAGATGCTTATTTTAAGATTTAGAAATCTTCAAGTGTGCATTTTTCTTAATTGTGAAATTTCGGCTTCATTACTTTGAAGCACCGTAGAAACAATTTTTTACAACCTCCAGCATAACAAAATTGATTCGCTTCTTTTAGTTTCTTGTATTGATTTTCCAGAAAATAAATTATTTTGTGTTAAACCTTTAAAAAAAAAAAGAATGCAATAGTTTTTCTGCGATTAAATTTTTTTTAACTGTATAACTCTTTCTCGGGGGGTTATTTTAATGATTTCAGGTCAATTAGTAATGTGCTTCAATGAAGCGTTTTGTTTTATCTCTCTCATGTCTAACTGCATTTGCGTATGCCTTTTGCATTTTTTGGACAGTTTTATTTCTCTAATTGGATGTTTTCCTGTCGAGAATCAATAAAAAATAATTATAAAAAAATAAACGTGTTTTCGCGCCGGTTGGCCTGTTTTTATACTTCTGAAGCAATAGATCATTTAGACACTTTTTATATTTAAAACATATTTTTTGCAAACGCTGATGTGCAAAATAACCGGACGTATTTTGAAATAAAGTCTCGTTCAAATGAAACGCAAATGTTTATTTCGATGCATAGCAAACTGCGGGCTTTTAATCTCGTAACAATAGGCAGCCAACTTTTTTCTTCGTCTTAGAAAGAAATCTGCGTAGATGAGGCGTGAAATCAGGTTTTTGACGACAGGATGAACTGGCATTTTCAAATGCGCTTCTATTTCGTACCTCAGTTGAAATTCCTTGTGGTCTACAAAATCTTCATAACTTGATTTACTCTTCTCCAATACTAGAAGCGCAGTCCTGGTAGATTTTGAACTGCTAAACTGACAGCTGATAAGAAAGGCTCAACGAGTAAGAGCGTAGTTGGGTGAGCTCAGTTTTAATGCGATTCGAGCGAGAAGGCGGTCGACCTAGGTCATGGGGCTTTAGTAAACACAGGTCAGTTGATTTCTGAACAGGTGTGAAAGGTCTTGAAAAGGACTATCATCGCAGAAACCAAAGAAACTTTAAAAGATCGTCATAAAGGATATATCTCGCCAACTTTGGAATGGAACGATAAACTCGGTATCATAATCCCTCCAATTGATCAAGGGATTTGTTAACGTTTCTACCAATACCCTAATTCAACTAATAGGTTCGTTCAAAACAACATGAATTAACTGCCATCTGGCGTCGCCTTCTACCTATTAAAAAATTACCAGTTTAAATTTTTCA
Organism: Metellina segmentata; assembly: GCA_947359465.1. Lineage (NCBI taxonomy): Eukaryota > Metazoa > Arthropoda > Arachnida > Araneae > Tetragnathidae > Metellina > Metellina segmentata. The sequence continues at coordinate 23,099,017 of OX375884.1, forward strand.
ATGTAAATAAGCTTAAATAGAAGGAATAACCATAATCAATAAACATAATCCGAGACTGCCGAACCTTTTCAGTTGTTTTATCTTTATGTACTCGTGTAAAGCCAGTACATCCATTCTGAATCCCCTTTTAATGTCAGTTTACCATGAGAACTCCTCCAAACAGTCAGTCCCTGTTTGTTGCCGTAGTAACGGATCTTATCCTATTTTTCATAAGGATGCCGGACCGGAGTTACTTAGTGATCTTTTATTTTCCCATGGGGCTTTAGTAAACACGTGGGTCGCGTTACCCGGGATATAACAAGCTATCTTTTTTCTGCTTTCATCTCGCTATTCTTTGTTTCCCAGTCCCCTTTTTTTATATGCTTTATTAAATATGGCCCTTGCACCACAAAACTTCAACCTACCAACTATTGGGATGCTTGAAGAAATGCATTTCAAGTTTGTCATATTAGCTTACTTGATGACAAATTGGAAATATAGTTGTTCACATTTTGACTTGTCAGCCCGAGAAGGTGTGTTAAATATAGCCACCACTACAAAAATTAGTTTAAAAATAATAGTGTATGTACCTAATTCTCAATCATTAGATACTTACGATTCCACCCTTCCCTCATGATATGAGCAGACCTCAAAAACCTTCCTGGCAGTTTGAGACAATGCAGTAACTTAAAGACCTTTAATTTCTTTTTTTCAGACGCTTTTCTCCTTTCAATTCTATGTAAAAAAATATATATATTTTTAGTCATCAAACGCTTCTATTATTTTCCACTTATGCATTTCACAATTTTTTTTCCCATTAAATATCTTAATATTATGGCAACTTTCAGTTTTCAAGGCTCACTAATTTTCATTACAGGAGCTTTACGGCTCTTAAAGGCCCATGTGCTCCCATTATCACCATCCAACTTCATAAATTACTTTTGGGTAGACTAGGTTACACTTTCTTGTGTCTTGATAAAGATCTATCTAAGAAAACTGCATCGTTCAGCCGCCAACATTCGCGAGAAAAGTCAAATCAAGTCGTCCCTACTCAAAATGGACGAGTCCCGTTTCCATGCCAACCTCCTCCACCCAGACTGGGTGTCGGGAGCAGTTAACCAAATCCAGTTTACCTATTTTTTACAACATTTACACTTTTTTTCACCTGCGAAAGTATCGGGCTTTAAACCTGCATTTATGCTAATTGTCTATAAATAATGCCATCCAAATCCGCAATTCTCGTATTGCTGAAGAATAATTTTTCCATCTGTTCTGAAGGCGACTGAAATATGTGTCATTGTATCTGATATAAACACTCTCTCAAAAGTGTATATGAATAAAGTCGAGCTACTGAATGCTTAGCTCCTTATGAATAAAATTCTATCAATCCTCATCCGTCTGGAAAGAATGCTAGGTAAAAGTTTTCCAAATTCTTCTCGTTTCATAGAATTAGAGCGTGTCTCTTAAGATTCATTTAAATAATGTTTTGTACTGAATGTTCCCTAGAGTATTCGAGTATCTCTTCTTTTCATATGTTGTGAGACATTTAGAACTGAATTCAATTCATCTTAAGGCTCTCTCGTTTTATAAAACAGTGCTATTGTCAAATTTTAAATATCGACTAGGGATGCAACGTCAATGTCGATGTTTTTTAAAAAACATCGATGTATTGGAGTCGATGTTTTTGTAACATCGATGTATTGGAGTCGATGTTTTTGTAACATCGATGTATTGGAGTCGATGTTTTTGTAACATCGATATTTATACTTGTCGATGTTTTTACGTTGTCGATGTTTTATTTTTAAATAAAAAAAGTACCGCTATAAAATTTTTTAAAATAATCAAGTAGCATAATTTTTATAATCAGAAAATTGAACAAACTTTTACACCTAAGTGGTGAAGGGTCTGAAAAGTAGGGATGCGACGTCGATGTTTTCAAAACATTGATGTTTTATAAAAAAACATCGATGTATTGGAGCCGATGTCGTATCACTAGTTGCTAAACAAGTTTTAAGAAATGTGGGAAAAAAGTTTAAATACACTGAATTTTAAAAACAGCGATGTTTTGGGGGCGATGTATTATAAACATCGATGTCGCATCACTTATTCAAATTTCTTTTTCAATGTTTAAATTGCTACCTTTAACTACGTTTTGCCAGTTAAATAATTATTTTTTAAAAAAATGTCTCGTTTTATGGAATTGACTAAGCTATATAGCATTGCTTTCTTTAAGAGGAAATGTCAAGATTAAATAGAACTTGTAAAAAGAAACTTCCTTATTTTTACAAAATCCACTCGCTTTTTTTTTCATTACTGATTTTTCTAGTACTAGTCTAAATTTTATTGCAATAAAATCAGAAAGAAATACGAATCGACATTGCTTAATACATTCGTTAATTGCAGACAGTGTCGTAACAATTCTATACGCAATGTTGCTTAGTTTTCTCCCTATTTGGTTTCCTTTGGTTATGAAATTTAAAAGTAGTTATCAAGCATTTCTCCGGGTCCTTTGTTCCTTATCGGATTTTTCTTTATTTAAAGCGGATTTTTTTATTTAAATTAGATTTTTTTTATTTGAATTTCTGTAGGCCCTATACATTGTTTTTATAATAGTTATACAAAAAGTTTTTAAATAAAAAATTGAGTTTGTGACATGACAAGTAAATCAATATTTATTTTAAGTAAACAAACAGAATTTGTGACATGGTAAATCAATATTTACTTAACACTTGTTTAACTTTAAAACACAAGTTGACATCCGTCATAGTTTTTCTTGAGTAAATTACATCATCCTGGTAACAAATTTATCGGTAAGTCTAAGTGACAGACCTAAACTTAAACTATAGTCTGCGAAGTAAAATAGAGGACATAGAAATAATCAGAATATAGTAAATTCTAATAATAAAACTGCCGGGCAGCAAATAATAAAATAATTTTCATTAGTTTTAATTCATATTGGATCTTTCTTCTTCCTGCTGACATTTTAATGGCTGTTTGTGTGTGAAAATGTGTATTTCTGCTCTTAAATCTCTTCGCAAGAGATTGTGACGTCACGTAAACTTTCACTTTTCAAAAAAAAAATTTGATTGCATCTTATGCCCTTCGCATTAAAAAAAAAAAAAAGAATTTATTATATGCAGTAATCGACCCACAGTTCCATCTGATCTGTGTGTAGCCATTAGTGCTGAAATCACCATGAGTGCAGAAAAATGAAAGTGTTTAACCACTTCTGTGATTTTTCTATTGTGCATTTACTTAGTTATAAAAATGTAAGATTAGTTGTGATTTATATCAGTGATTTTTTTTTAATCATGATTTTAACCGTTGATTTAAATCTTGACACCCTGCTACATGCTACGTATGATATATAAGTACATAACTTAATTATATTTTCGATTCCCTAGTATGTTCAAGTATTGTGTTTTTTTATAAATGAACAAAAAGAGTTGACAGTTTGCTATCTCGCATGTTCTTTTTTCCGCATTACAGAATTGCATATTTAAATGTATAGTTTTGTAATGTTTCATAGTGCCACATGCTAGTCTAAAGGCAGCAAGTCCAAGTTTGGTCTTTTCGTGTTGAAGATTGTTAAATGCTTCGTATATAAGTACCTAACTTAAATAAAGAACGCCAAAACTCATGCAAAAAAAAATCTCTCAATCAACAGTTCATTGGAGCAATTCCATACGGTTTACTAGTCGCTAACAATCATCTTCATTGTTCATAGCTTTGTTCATGCGTTATAAGTATCAGATTGCATAACAATTGTTAACCTTAACCCTCCAACTGGTTTCGACGAGATATCTCGTCCATCAGGATCTGATATTTTTTGCTAATGACGAGGTATCTCGTCATCAAGATATTGTTGATTTTTCGATGATCCCGAGATTAAGATTTGATCAGTTTTCTATCAACAACGAGTTTTTTCGTCCATCAAGATCTGGTCAGTTTTCCTCCTCCGACGAGATATCTCGTCCATCAAAATCAGGTCAGTTTTAATAGGTACCTCGTCGAGACAACCATCATCAGAGATCAAGACGAAACTTGCAGGTATTGCCTTCTGGATTTGATAGCAAAGTAGTAAACATTAATTGGCCCTTTTTTCATTTGCTGGTGAGTAGTTGCCCGTGAATTGCCGACTGAACGTGAAGCCATCATCGCACTTTTTACTTCAATCGCAGTTCAATTTTAGATTGGTATTTCCCAACTTTTAAGAGGAAAAAAAGCCGTTTAGAAAAGACGAAAATCGGCACGTTTCCCCGTGCCCATGTAATGTTGCTCGCAATTTGAAAAAAGGTTACTTGCAGTTGCGATAATGGTCTGGTATTCTTGGGCGTCATTTCAGCTGCGAGAATTTGCGGACCTAAATATATTTTATTACATGCGACGCGAGAGGGCCTTACTTGGTAGTTAACTATTTATATTCTTTTGAAATTGCTTTTTTTCCAAAAATAAATGTTTTCTGGGCTGTGATTTAAAGCGTCTGACATCCTTAACTGACTTCGATATCTCCTTTTGAAGAACCCAAAATTAAAAAAGATCGATTCTCTGTCGTCATAGTAACATAGTGCCTCTGGAAACGCCCGCCGTTTACAAAATCGATGTCTCCGAGCCTGCCCCAACCTCCTTCCACCTACACTCGCTCCTTCATTCACAGGAAACCGCCGCTTTTCCATGAATCGAGTCTGAAATCTCCTGAATTTAAATGGTCAAAATTTCCGTCGCATTTGGGAAATCGTTTTGTAAACTTAAACGCAAAGATGTCAACCATTACGGATTTGTTACGGATTCCCTGTAATTACTACGAACAGTAAATTTATTACGGAAAATGCCATTTAATCTTTAGACTACTGCTGCTACAGCAGTTGTACTAATATCGCGCCTAGAAAGAATTTAGACTACGGACAGTACATCAGTTTTACCTTGAAAGTGAAAAGAATCTCGCCAAGAAGGAATCACGCTTGTAATATCTAGTATAGTAGGAGTCAAAATCGGAGTTAGGGATAAAACAACGCGGTCGCCAAAAATTGGCGCTTAAGAACAATCTAAAAATTCCCAATCATATTACCATTGCACACTATTTTTGTTTAAGTGTCAATTAGCTGTTAGCAAAGTTTAAAAGTTGTTTTTATGTTGTTACCGAAATTCTACGTAATCATTTCTAAAAAAAGCTACTGAATTCTGCGTATCAATACTGAAACATTAATAGAAATCAATCGTCTTATTTTTTTCAACATGGTCGGTTAGAGGTTATCCCTTAAACGTTTACGATGTCGATGTCTCCTAGTTGTTCGTCCCTAACCCCTGCACGCTCCTTCATTCATAGGAAGCCGTCGCTTTTCAATGAATCTAGTCTTAAATCTGGATTCAATGGTCACTGCGGTCCACTACAATCATTAACGTGACATTTACAGCTGAGGATACCTATATTGAATTTGCTCTACTATGAACTATGAGTAAATAAAAAGGGGTTGTCCGGGGGTTTTTTCCTCGCAACTGTACATAGGGACCAACTCTCCCTTATTTCCCGGAAACTCCTGTATTAACTTTTTTAAGTGACCAGCTGTCGATCTCGTCCAAAGCAAAATTGGTCAGATCTTGATGGGGGGGGGGGATATATCGTCGAAACCACTTGGAGGGTTAAAATTGATCAGGGGACAAGTAAAGACTATATAGCTATCAGTGCGATATAATGACGGATTGCTGTATTTTCAATGCAACTTTAATTTTCCCTTGAAAGCAAGATTCTAATAAACGTGAAAAACGGCATAGGCCTTTATGACTACTGAATTCACGAGAGCAGTGGTGGATCAAGCACTAAGCTTGAGTCTGTTTTATGTGTTATAATAAGGCCCCGATTTCCTCATTGACCCCAGGTTTTATCTGCGCTTCTGATTAAAAATAAAAGAAAACAGTATTTTGAAACACAGCACGAATCAAGTACGCTTGACTGTATTTTTGCAGAAGCCAAGACGAAGGGGTGGACTGTCGACCTTCTGGAGGCTGCCACTAAAGCAGGCCTCGAAATAGATTTTTTAATACAGGTGCACCTTGTGCACCTAATTTTTTAAATTAGGTGCACAGATTATATTTTAGATGCACATTAAAAAAAAAACGTAATATAAGAGCATTTATGTAATGTAAACTACTTTATTAGTTGGGTGTGTTTGGATATGTTACAAGTAGATAGTAAATAAAAATATTTAAAAAAAAATTTTATCTGCGAAATTATTACGTGCAAGTATTCAATCATTATCAGACATTGGTGGGCAGTAAGAAACGTCTACGTTTTTGGCAGATCTTTACCCATAAAGTTTAGTGTCCATCCTTCTTTTTGTATTTTTCCTTCATTGCAACATTTCTGGATTAAAGTTTTCGCATAGTGTGTAATTAGGAATTTTAATTACGTTCCTTCAGAGCGAGTAAGGTCGATACTAATATTTTGTTCAAACATCAGAATAACATAAAATATGTTTCCCCGCTTTTTTTAATAAGTGCACTGCGTACATCTAGAGGGAAAAAATTAGGTGCACAATTTTATTTACAATTGCACCTGTGCACCCGGGTATTTCGAGAACTGCACTAAAGTGACCAACTCTCCCGTATTTCCTGGTCGTCATCTGACCGTGGTTCAAAATTACGTGTTGTCCTCTGATCATTTCCTTAGGGGATTGATCCCGGATCGTCGTCAATAGTCCGTTGTGTTGCTCTAGTAAGACGTGAATTAAAAATTACCAATTACCCGTATTGGAGCTAATTTTGTTTATCTTCCGGGCTCCGTATTAACCTATTTCTCCCGTTCATTTCATAAACAATCAAGATCGCAAAGTTTTCTTGTATATTATTCCTGCCAAATTACATTCCAATATAAACTGCAATTCTTATTGACCGTTTAGACGGGTACTCATCCGTAAATTTAGAAAATGTTCTGTTATAATCGGCAGAAAGCGGAATATCCATTTCCGGATTGTAAACAGGAAGTATAGAACAAAGTTGGTTCGATATTTTCAGTGATTTGTAAAGCGAATTAATGTGCCAAATCTTAATAAGATCTCCGACATTGTTTTTAGCATCCCAGGGTTCAAATCGGATCTTTTCCGTTGGGATTGATACCGGACCGTCGTCAATAGCCCGTTGTTTTTCTCCAGTATGACGTTGATTAAAATACCTACCCAGGGCTCAAATGCACTTGCTGAAAGAGTTTCAAGGATGAGCTAGTCTAAAAGTTGTACAAAATTAAAAAATGCTTAATTCTGCAACAAGAGTGGACTATTACATATAAGTCAGGACTAAGAAACACGCAAATTTGTAAATATTTATTCGATATTTTAATCTATATGTGTACTATTTTATGTAATATATTAACTTTTCCAAATCTCCCTTAAACATGTCCGAAAGTTGGTCACCCTCAGAGTTTGACCTAATAAATGTTTTCGTTTTATTTTATTACTTCCTTAATCAACATCAGTACACCAATACTTAATTTTTCCTTGGAAATATTTCTCCAATACCAACTTACACCTAGGCCTTTATCTTCCCATTCTTCTAAAAACTATTTCTATGAAAAAATTGTTTTAAATGTTTTAAAAAATTTCATTTAAATTTAAATTACTATTTAGTTTGAAGAAGGAATTAACTCAATTTTATGTGATGTTCATAAAGCAAAATGTGTGATAAAATTTCAAATAAAAATTTTATTTGATCCTTTTGAAATTCATATCTTGCATTTCTAATTAATTTTCTAAAAACTCTATACATTTCGAAAAATATTATTCAAAACCGTAATATTTGCTGAAAGTCCTTTAAAAAATTTTAAGACTTAATTTTTACATGAACATATTTTTATTTTACCTGTTTTTAAAATACAAGGTCAATGGTACTTGTATAAGGTCAAGTGACATCAAAGTCAACAATATTATATTCATAGGTTAGCTAAACATTGATATTTTAGAACTGGGTCTGTGAGACCTAAACAAAACACTAGTGAATGTAAGAATAAGTAATGTATCAAATTGTATGTGATATGTTTCACCAACACAATGTATTTGGCTTCCTTCTTACCTACACTTCATTCCTTAATGTTTTATGAAAATAAGCCCCTTCCCCTTCCCTTGATCAACTAAACTATCTCATTCACTTGTAAATGTTAACATGACTGAATTGAAAATACATACATACCACTTGTACTTATTCCCTATCATCACGTTTTAGAATACCTATTTTATCATTAAAAAAATTGGTGATTTGTAAAATTGAAATGATTAGTTTATTATAGTTACTTATGTAATAAGATTAATGTCTATCATAGTTGTTTTCATTATATAAGCAAGCTCATTTCTTCATTTTTATCCTAGGTGGTACTTTGGAAAAATAAAGAGGATAGAAGCTGAAAAGAAGCTTTTATTAGTAGAAAATGAACATGGAGCATTTTTGATTAGAGATAGCGAAAGTCGTCGAAATGATTTCTCTCTTTCTGGTAGTATAGCTTCTGATTTTACTGTCAAAATATATTTGTGTAACCATATTCCTATGTTAAATTAAAGCCCTTTCACAAATATTTTCTGCTTTCATATGCAATGAAAAGATTTTCAGAGCATTGGGTCCATATTTGAGGTGTTACGAAAGATTGGTTCAATATATATAGCCATTTTGACACCTGTTCCATACTTGTAATATGTAGTCTAAAATGTCTGAATATGCAATCTCAGGGATTTTGCCATGATTTTTGTTCTAACCTGCAGTAAGTTGTAGCATTATAAAATATTAGTGTTTAAAAATTGTGTTAATATATTATCTAACAAACATAATCAGCATATTAGAATATAAAATTGAAACTCATTTAATCTTTAACCCTTATCATTCTAAGAATATTATAGTATGCATAGACTGGTACTTAGACAAGTCCAAAAAAAAAGTTCCTTATATTGTGCCATTGTATACCTTATAGTCAGCAGTGAGTTACAAATCATCAAAAATAGTATTTAGAATTTTTCCAAAATCGGTTGAATTTCTTCATGTAAATCATAATTCCTATGAAAAAAATTTTAAACAGTAGAATGCTGAAATGTCATTTGATTTTGTCCATAAATAGCTTGTTTAAATTTATTCTCTTGAAAAGTAGTGAAGTCATGGTTACATAATGATAGGTTGTATTAAAAGTGTTTTAAATGCAATTCAACAAATTTGTTTTGAGTGGAAAATTATTATTAACTGTACAAGAAGTTTTGAATTTGTATTTTAAACTTTCTGTCTATTGTAAGTCCAAGTTAATTGCAAAAGAGGCCATCTATGCAACAACACTATGCGACCATCTATGAAAGTTTTTATTATTAAGTTTGCTATTAATTTCCCATATTTGACATATGACAATTGCAGATGTTTTTCTCTATTGCAATTTAAAATTCGTTAACTCCCTTATTTTTTGTTTTTCAAGCAACTGCTATTTCCTCCTTAACCCCAATGATCAGCCTTTATCTGTTCTAAAAGTATCTTCAAGTATATTTAAATATTTCGTCAAAAAATAGAAAATATTTTTATTTGCTGAAAACTGAAATTTCAATCCACAGACAGAATCTTTGACCCTACTCATTCTGGTAACCATGTTTTGGTTGACCTCTTGTGTTCTTGTACTTTGGCTTTATGGCTTTGCATAAGTATATCAATTTCCTAAATTCAAAATTAGAATTGTGAAAAGGTATTGTCATATTTATAAACATTTTAACACTATATCTGTTATTAAGTCTAATTTTCGTTATTTTCTTGCCTTATAGTAAAAGACGGAGATACTGTGAAACACTATCGCATTCGACAACTAGATGAAGGTGGCTTCTTTATTGCAAGAAGAACAACTTTTCGTACTCTGCAAGAGCTTGTGGAACATTATAGCAAAGATGCTGATGGTCTTTGTGTAAATCTGAGGAAACCTTGTGTTCAGGTAATAAGGATTTATTTATTTCCTGAATTAATAGATTAATTTACTTCCTAAAGAATAAAAATATTTTTTATTTCTACAGTTGAATTGAGTTTTTTATGCAAAATTTATATAACAATAGCAAGAAAGAATCAAAAGTGTTAAAATGTTTCATTGTTATATGAATATTGTACAGGATGGTGTTAGGAGATAATTTTTTTCAATATTTAAAATCTAAATCTTTTATTATTTAAGTGTGCTGAAGACATTTTCTATAAAAATGTGTACTCATTATTAATTATACTATAATACTCACGGTATAGCAAATTTTACTATAATCTGGAAACCATCTTTAGATAAATATAATTTTAGATTTGCCTATAATTTAAATCATAGTCCCCTCAGGGGCACGTCTTCAGGTGTGTACCGGCATTACAGCCTCGAGGTACCCGAGTGAGCTGTCCCTTTCATTTTTACCCTTGCTTACTTTTCTGCTTTTCACTTGTTTTCCTTCATCATAATGCCCCCAGGTAAACACCTCATTAGATGTGTACAGGCTTCTCTGACTCAAGGTACCCTAGTGATCTTTTCTTTTTCCCTGGGGGTTTACTGCCATTAGTGAACATGGATACATGTTCCTGTGTTACTCGAGCAATGTTTTTCTGCTTTCATCCCACTACTCTACCCTGATCACTCTTTTTCCCTCTCATGGAATTGCTGTAGCCCAGTTGGGAAATCAAGATTAGCAACCAGAGTGTTACAAGACCAAATACCATTGTATACATAGTGGTCTTGTGCATGTTAAATCTCATGTCCTCATGGTGTTGGGTGAAAGTTTTGATTGGGGAGCAAGCTCAGGTGTGACCTTGTCATCTGACCGTGGTTCAAAATTACATGGTTTGTCCTCAAATCTTTCCTTCTGGTTTTGATCCAGGACCATAGCAAATAGCTCCTGTGCAATGTTAATTAAAATACCTACCTATCTACCCTTTCATTATGTTTGTTACTTGATATATTGATACATTTGTTACTTGATCCTTAGATATGTCAATGCATATTGCTGAACCTGCAAGCTTGATACGCGACTTAAAACTGAAGCAAAACTAAACTAAAATAGGATATTGAAGCATACTATATCATTAGTAACTCTTGTTAATTAATGCTGGGGATTTATGCTGTCAAACTTAACTTAAAGAGTAATACTTCTGAATGAAAGATCTTCAATGCCACTTATATTTTAAGTTTTAGAGCTAGCTAGTTTTTCTTATATTTATACTGACATTTGTTTTTATTATCATTCATTCAGGTGGAGAAGCCTACAACAGGTGGATTGTCACATAATACCAGGGATCAATGGGAAATCGACCGGAGTTCACTTAAATTTGTTCGTAAACTTGGTCAAGGCCAATTTGGTGAAGTGTGGGAAGGATTGTGGAACAATACTACTCCTGTAGCTATAAAAACTCTGAAAACAGGTATTTATTCATTTTTATGTGTTTAACTCATTTTATTTAAGCCATTGTGCCAGGTAAAGTTTCATGTCAGCTTTTTCCATCAAGTTCATATCTTATTACTGTTGTTTTAGCTGCATGGTTTTTGTATCTGTACTAATATGAAAGGAAGTGTTTGTCTGTTTTCTGTAATCAAAGTCCTGACGAATCTATGCTACTTACATTAGTGAGATTTGGCACACAGGTAGTCCGAATTTTTTGCAATTTTTGAGTTGCTGTAAATTTTAAAATACAATCTGGAACATTTTTTAAGGAAATTTAATTATTATTGAATATAACAGCATTGAAGATCACAGATTCTAGATTTATTTTTTCTGTTTTCATTTTGTGCTGAGGAATGATTTTCCCGCAGACAATAAAAAACAAATAAACTTTTAACTGGAGTTGTTTTTAGTTTTTCTATCTCCTAGATGTTAAAGATAGAGTAAAAATTTCAACGGATTTGAAATCTGCAAAAAATTACGCATTAGATCGATACCTAAAAATCTGATTTTCATTAAATAAATAATTTTTAAATTTAATATATCTTTTATATTTTTGCAACAGATGTGACATCACATGGCATTTGAGAAATCAACAGATTCCATTTCTTGCGCTCATACTATTTCAGCGAAGGAAATAAAAACAAAAAGAATTTTGACTGGCATTGTTTAGTTTCTTTTTGTAAAATCTGGATCGTTAAAGACAGATTAAAAATTTCAGTGGATATGAAATCTTCGGAAAATGTTACACCAGAAAGATGCCTTATACATTTGTTTTTCTTTTTATAAATAATTTTTCAATTATTTATTAAAAATTGACAATGAGCGTTTGCCATGATAGCTGTTATCTAATATGCTACGAATTCCCATTTGGTTTACATAGCAAACCAACACCACGGATAACTGCGTTATGGCTGTTATCCAATAGGCTACAAATTCCCTTTTTAAAAAATTTGCTTCACATACCAAATAGTTTTCGTTTTATATAGAGAGAGATTTATTAGTTTATTTCCTCCCTTGAACCAACGTTTTCTACCTTTTTGGAATTGTCACTTACAACGCCGTGCTGGCCATGCAGTGGCTAGTTGAGTTATAAAAGTTCCACACAGTCCTTAAAAAGCCCTTGAAAATAACAATTTGAATCCATGAATTTCAAATAAGATTTTCTTTCAAGTGAAAAGATTTCCAATTTGCACATTTCCCCCTTTCTTCTATCATTTTCACTGCATAATGATAAAAACTGATGTTTGTGACACCTTAAATTGTGTTTTTTTAGTCTCTGTGTGGCAATTTTATTTAAAACTTGAAGAATGGGTACCCTGATTATAGAAAGCTATTCAATTTTCGGTGAAAAAACATTGTATCCATGCTTAATTGAATGGTCTTTCTCATTTGAAAATTTTAATGCCTGGCAAACTTATGAGTGATTAATAATATTTAAAAATCATATGTTATGTTTAAAATTTTATTTAGGGACATCAAGTCTTTTAATTAGTTCAGATTTTTCAATAACTGGAAGCAATAATTTACAATTGTATGCAATGTGTTTGAATAGCCACAAAATCAAATACTTTAAAATGATCTTTTTGTAACCTTCATTTTCATAGTTAAACTTATTACATACCCAGTGGAACATTTAAATTGATTTTTTTTTGTTGAATCTATTAAAAAGATTGTATCTCACAATTTTGCTGAAAATAGATATTTAGGCTGTGTAATGCTTTCTCGGATGTTGTTACGCTTTGAAGGATTTCAATACAATAAATAATATGCCTTTGTAAAGTGGGTTTTTTTGCCTATTATCTTCTGTATTTGAAAGTCTTTTTTCTTGCATTTTTGGGATTGTTTTTTGCTTTCTAATTAGATATTTTTCTGCAGAGAAGCAAAATTTTTAAAACTATTCAACTTATACCAGGGCTTGAAATACCCGGGTGCACTGTGCACATGAAAATAAAACTGTGCACCTAATTTTTTTTACGCTAGGTGCATGCAGTGCTCCTAACGTTAAAAAAAGGTTGGGGAACGTGTTTTAAGTTACTTTGATGTTTGAACAAAATATTAGTATCGACCTCTCTCACTCTAAAAGAACGTAATTAAAATTCCTAAATACGCACTATGTGAAACCAAAATCGCTGGGCCGTAACGCGTTTATACAGGAGGAAGGTCTACTTGTGTCACTGCCACCAGAACTTTCCGATGATCAAAACATTTTCCAGATGGCTCTGTTGAAGCGACTGTCTTGACAGCCGTTAGCCGGAGAATTTAGATGTTTAAATATTTTTACTTACCTTCTACTACTAACCTATCTAAACATACCTAACTAATCATGTAGTTTACATTACATTAATGCTCTTATATTACGTTTTTTTAAATGTGCTCCTAAAATATAACCTGTGCACCCAATTTAAAAACTTAGGTGCTCCTGTAATAAAAAATCTATTTCGAGGTCTGACTTGTACACGATTACTTTTCAAAAGCACTCACTGATTCCTTTATTTTTTGCAGATGTATTTGAATTTCAAATTAAAATACACATATAATACTGGAAATGAGTATTTCTCTGTATTAAATACTGTTCAAGTTTTACAAATCACACTTTTTTTATATAAACAGTGAGATTTAAGGAAATGTTCAACAAAAGTGTAATTACTTTTTTCATTGATATTTCTTGTTCCTACCCTTTAACTTTTACATGATAAATTATATAAAATAGTATTGGAAAATCATACTTGAGAAAATTTTTACTTTTGTCGCATTATTTTATAAATTTTAGTATATACTGGTAATTTTTTAAACAAATTTTTTGCTGTAAAAAGTTGTCTTTTTTGTACAAAATAATCATTTTATTGAGTTACAATTTATTGTGAAACAACCAAACTACAAACTATTTAAAATTGCTGACAGAATTATTGAAATACTAACTTTATGCTCTCATTTCATATGCTATGACTTTTTTTTTATCAAAATTAGTAAATTTTGCTATTGTTTTTACTTTTGTTTCTTAATTTAAGGAAGATATTTAAAATTATGTGTTCACATCTTTCTTCCAGGTACAATGGATCCGAAAGATTTCCTTGCTGAAGCACAAATCATGAAAAAACTTCGTCATCCAAAATTAGTTCAATTGTATGCTGTTTGCACACTAGAAGAGCCAATTTATATTATTACTGAATTGATGAAAAACGGCAGTTTGCTTGAATTTTTGCAAGGTATGGTAAATTTTATATATTTTTAGTTTTCCCATGTGTTAAGAATCTTGATTTTTTTCATGTTTTTAAATGCTTAAATTTCTCTAAAATTTTAAAAAGCAGTTTGAATTCTCATTGATTTAAATGTTGTGTTTTAACATTTGTAGGAAAATAAACATACAAATTTAATTTGGATTTTTGTAAATTCATACAAATCCCACATTTCTATTTGAATACATATTTGCTTTGAATATGTTTAAAAGTTAAATTGAATTATGTATTTTGCTACAGACGTTTTAGACATGTTTTCAACTTATGTGGTCTTCTCTTTATTCTTTTAAAAATATTCACACGTTTCTTAATATTTAGAGGAAATAAGAATTATTAAAAATATGAAACATTTTGAAAAGTAATAATTTGGAACCACTAAGAAAAAATTTTATCCATAAATTTATATAGTTTACTGGTTACATTGTACTAATGTGAAACCTCTATCTGGGAGACATAAAATTTAGTAACTGTATTTTTTACTACTCCCCTATCATGCACGTTAATGTCACCACATGATGCGGTTTTTTCTATTGATTTTTCTAGTTAAAAATTTTAGTATCTCAGCAAACTGTTTTGTTAACTCCCTGTTCAATGTAATCACAGTTCATTTTAATACATTTTCGGCTATATTCACAAGTCTTGAGTTAGTTTGAGGATCAGTTGATCCACTAGTACAAGTTAACTTGCGAATTATCATGAACAGTATTCTCAAACGACGTGTTAAGTGATCCAGGGATTAAAACATGATGCTAGCTGTGCTTGGCTACTACCGTCTCCTCACGATTGCGTGATGTTGTTTATATTGGTTACGACGCTTGAATCTGCATTCATACTTATTAAGCATGTACTTCACCGTAGAATTGATTCCAAATTGTGATTAAATATAACGATACGGTATTTTAATTTGGGTCTGGGGGAAAAATGCAAAGGTATTCAGATTCAAATTAAATTTTTATGGAAATCTAAATTTTGCAAGAAAGAATTGTACACAATGTCTTGACAAATTAATGTAATCCAATTATCTTTGTACTTGTCAGTATGGGTGTGTGTTGGTGGTGTGAAAAGTAACTTGTATTGACAATTTTCTTTCATTCGTAATAAATCAACAGAATAATTTTTATTCTACGAAGAATTTGCATCTGCCATGGTCATATTCTACCGTTCACTCTCTCATTCAGTTCTATTCTGGCGACTCAGAATATAGTTCAAACCAGAACACATCTGGGCATATCTATTTTATAGAAAATGTAATCATGTTCTTGTTCCGATTCATAAGATCAGTTAAATGCGTGAGGACACTTTCAGCACTTGGGAGGGTAACCAACTGGAGTGGAGGGCTTTTGCGGACGGTGGTGCTGCCATCTATCTTTTCGCCAAACTGCTTGTTTACATTTACGCAGCCACTTTTATTTTCATTTTTCTTTTGAATTTCAATAAAATTATGATATAAAATTTTCCATTTAAGCAATATTTTGATGAGGAGATGAGCTGCTATTTAGCAGGTGCTCCGTAATGATACGTCCAATCCAGTCGTCGCAAGAATACTGTAATTTAGCATAGAATGAAATGTGTCATCCATTTTGTTTTGCTTGTTTCTTCGCAAAAAGATAGTACTGCACATGTGTTAACTCTAACTCGCGAGTTTACTCGCCGATTTCGGAGGATCAAAATGTAACACCGAAACGGCAGTTTAAACCAAGATCAGGCATTGTGTATACTGTTTTTCGATAACCCAGATATTATCGTTGATCCCCAAGTTAACTCTCCGACTATATTTTTTCAAGCTTGTTTTATATTTTCTTGAACATATATTACTGTTCAAAGGATTGAGATTACAGATTTGATCTGTGCTTGTCTAGACCAAGTAGGATAAGAAAAAACAAAAAGTTGAAAATAGACAATATTTTTGACAAAAAAAAACAACATTTGAAGTTATAATTCCTTCTAAAATTTCTCTGAAATTATTGCCACCCCATGTACCTTCAAACTTATTACCCTCATTTCTTTGTATCCCTCTTAGCTAAGTGTTGTCTATATGTGCCCAGAAAAAATCATTTAGATATAAGCCGGTTCCAATCTTAAAATTCCACTGTCTGTATTGACCATTTTTAACCTTTGTTTACTCCGGATAGTTTTTTATGACATAATGTGCTAAGAAATACCTAATGACAGGATGTAATTTTCGAATTGAAATCAATTAATTTGCAACACACTACAAAATCATTTTTTGCAATATACTTTTTTAGAAACTTGAAAGATCTTTTAAGGATTTTGTTATTCATATTATATGTGTATCTTCAGACTATTCCTATCTAGAAAATCATAAATAAGTTGTTAAAATTGTTCCACTCTATCAATAGTTGAGATGTTCAATGCATACGTCTGTTAATTTTCCCCAGTGATTTGTGATCCATTAGATTCACTTTCATTACATGATTCTAATTCCCTGGCATAACATATTTTAACAGGTAATCTGAAATAACTCTGACAAAATCAATGAGAGTGAAACTTTGCATAAACACATGAAGATAAAATAAATTGTGCCTCTAGAGGACTCTTTATTAGTGTGAAATGCATCAGTAATGTCATAAATTATTCAGTTGTAAAGTCTCCTCTGCCGACGATACATGCCAATATATGGTGTGGTATGGAGTCGAACAAAACCCTTTCAAATTATGCCAAGCATTTTGCAGCTCCCACTCCATATTCTGGGGTTGGGGTAATTGACAGTCTAGCATATCCCAGACATGCTCAATGGGATACACAACTGGGAATGTCTAGTGGAGGAAGGGTTTTAACACCTCAGAAGCACTCCTTGGAGAGGCAAACTTTGTATTACACTGGCATTATACTGACCCCCTGGACATGTGACATGAAAGGCAAAATAACAGGCTATTGGATTTGTTGAATGATAAATGCTGCCAAACCACAGTGTATCCACACCTAAAAGGAACCTGCTGTCATTCGTGATAGCTCCCCACACTATTACATAAGAGTTGTAGGGGAGTGTCATTTGACAATAATCTGATAATGGTAGTGTTGGTCAAGTCTGCCACACATAAATACAGTGATCATTTGCCAATGGCAGAAGTGGGATACATCACTAAACATATCTGCTGCCGTTCCATGTCTCTCTCAGGAAAGGCACTACTTCAGACTGTGCCAACAAGCAATGAACACGAGTACTGCCTCCAACAGACATTTGACAACGGTTTGTAATGCTACAGGAGGCTATATAGCTGACAACATGGATCATTGGAAGATCAATAAGGAAGCTGTTAGAACAGTTTAAGTTTGTCTCATTATCATCAGCTTATCCTCAAATTTTTCCTAGACCAACCAGAGCCTTTATGATGTGTATGTATAGTTTCATTGACCCCCTGCTACCAGCATCTTATCATAATAGTCAGTGTACATCCTAAATGATTTGTGATTCATTGGCATGACCAACTCTGCTGTCCCACAGTGCACCCCTTTTAAAGTCATTCAGTTGAGTATATGATGTTCAAATGTGTTGCCCAAGCATTCTTGGTTACAACTGTTAACAATTTAATGGTAACACCAAACCAGAATATTCACTGATACTTCAATAAGCCTCAGAATGGATACTTCACATGTGTAAAAGAGTGCTTTTGGCATTCATTGGCATCCAAACTTTAATTATTTGCATGACTGATACTGAGGATTTGTGGTGAACTACTTTTGAAGTAATTTTGGACATAAAGTTGCACTTTCTTTCACATGTCTTGCTAAAATTTTGAGTATCAACCTTCAAGGCTAATCAATAAATGTTTCTGACTATTATGTTTTTTTGGTACTGTACATCAAAAGTGTTTACTTTTGATGGAATGGTTTACATAGAATTCCAACACCAAGTGATAAAATACATGGTTTTTTCTTATCAGTAACAATATTTAATTTCAGGTCGAGGAAGATCACTGAAACTTCCACAGCTTATAGATATGTCAGCACAAATTGCAGCGGGTATGGCTTACCTGGAGTCACAAAACTACATACATAGAGATCTTGCAGCTAGAAATATATTAGTAGGAGAAAGCAACATTGTGAAAATTGCAGACTTTGGATTGGCTAGGTTAATTAAGGTATGCTTTTTTAAAGTTTCCGAATTTGGAATCATACTTCAATAGTTTTATATAAATTAATATATGAAAGAGACAGATGTCTGAAGTGAGTAAGGAAACTAAACTGTTATAGAATAACTTTTTTAAGTCACAAAATATGTATCCCATATATGTATCTATAAGAAGTAATAGACAACACAGCTCTAAAATAAATAAGTGCCTGTGACTGATTTTATGTGTATTTCATGTGCTGAAAACAAATATGACGTTTGTTTTTGCCCATTACCTCTTGTTTGTGAGATCTGACAGTAGCTTATGTCATCACATTAAATTAGACTTCAAGTATAGATGTTTAATTGAAAAAAAATACAGCAACACTACTGTAAAATCTGCAATAGATTAATTAAAGATTAGAAATAAGAATCAATTAAAGGAAAAGTTAATTTTGTTTACACAGTTAATTTGCAGATTCTAACAATAATGTGCCATCATATGAGTATACCATATGCCCTGGTGTCAGATCTCCATTGTCTTTATGTCCTGGTGAAATCGTTCACCTTGTTCTTCAATAGTTTCACCATGTTTTTCAGGGAAATAGTCTAAATGGCTGTGCAAGTAATGAACCTTTATGCTCATATTACAACCAAGGTTTCTGAAGTATGTAAGCATGCTGTTAACTAGTTCAACATAATTTTCAGCCTTGTGGTTGCCCAGAAAGTTCTTGACAAGGACAAATGAGATCCACGCTTTTCGCTCTGTCGCATTCATGTAATCCACGAAATGAGGATCGTTTGTGAGCAGTCTGATTTGAGGACTATCAAAATTTTCACTTTAATTAGCTTTCATGAACTGTTTCATTAACCCTAGCTTTATATGCATCAGAGGCAAGATGATTCTGTCTCGACTGACTAAGGGTTCACGAATAAAATTTCTTTCTCCAACAATCATGTTCTCTCTCATAGGCCACTTTTTTCTTATACAGTGGTATTGTTTGGCACTGCTATCTCATGTGCATAAGAAGCAAGGATATTTTGTGTAGCCCCCCCCCCCCCTGCTGACCAGAAGAAAGTTAACCCTTTGAAGTGTGAGTGAGAAACAAGCAGTCATGTAGAGGCTAGATCAGGATATGTCCACTTGCTGCGGTTATTTTAGTTATTCTGGTAATTGTTACAAAACAAAAATAACAGTCATTAAAGTGGCTTACGGTTCCCTCCAAACCATTGTGACACCAAATTTTAGACTGTTTGTTTTCATTAGTCCACAATCGTAGGTGTTCTGTTCAAGTTTTACACACATGTGAAGCCCATACTTTATCTTGGCCATCAAGCCTAACATTAAAGTACCCTAAGTACGCTCTTTTAACAAAATCCAAATTGGCCTTTTCTGTTGTCTTTCAGGGTGTACTCTCCACGTATGTAACAAAATACATTATGATGATTAAAACAATTTCTTTGACTGGATGCCATTCTATAAATTATGTTAGATGTAAACACTATGTTATGTCAACAAATATAGCTTCATACAATCAGCTGTACAGAGAAAAGGGAAGAAAAAGCAGAAATCAATCCACCTAAAATACTTAACCACTACTCAATGAGGTTTTTTTTATAAAACTAGGGGGCTCCACCTCCACTTGCCAGCCCCGAGGATTGCTACGCAATCCCATTTGGTTTGCATTGCAAACCAATACTCCTTTTGCAGAGTCAATCTCCTGCAACAGTTCATTGATGTCACAGCGAGTTTCCTCAAGGCTTTCATCCCCATGAGGCTTTTTTTCATGAAGGCAGTTTGATGTTGGATCTCGGCGCATCTGTGCGAGGAACAATTTGTACCCTATCGTGAAATTATACTTTTCATTGCATCGAATTTATGTATTACTTATTTTATAACGTTAGAAATAGTACATTCTAAGGTTTCCAGTGATATTTTCAAATTTAAAAAACTGATAGTATTAAGTTATAGATGTGACTGTTTTAACAAAAAATAACAAATTTCCTAAAATTCCGAAATTTGTTTGACCAACTTTTAAATTATATCAAATTTATTGATAAACCAATATAAAAAATAATCGTACTGCAAAAAAAAATAAAGGTACATTCGAAGGTCTTTTGTGATGTTTTCCAATTTAAAACCTAATAGTAATAAGATATGGATATAACAATTTTTTTTAAAAAGTAACGAAAATGTCCCGATTTTAAAAAAATGTTACTATGAACCAAATTGAAATTTCTAAAAAAAACTTGACAAGTTGCAAAAATTCACATTTACAGGTACTGTAAAAAAACTCACAGCTGAAGACTGAAAATTTGTATCTGTTTTGCTCACTCGCTGTAGAATTTTCGTTTTTTATTTTTATTTTGACACTTAATACACCCTAAACTATTAGCTGCATCCGAAAAAATCTTCTTTATCTTGTTCCCTGTACAATTTTGAACAAACCATGTTAATTTCGTAATTTTCTGACCGTTCTTTCTCTGCAAACTGTCTGAAAACTTGTTTTCATATTTGAAACCAACACACCAAATATAGTAAAAATCAGTTCAAAAAAGATGTATTTTCATTCTTTTCTTTAATAAAAATGAATGATACATGTCAAACTGTCCTCTATGTTATATTTTATTTTATTTACTGAATTTAAAAAGGCTAACACTGAAAAGTGCAATTTTGAACTCAAGTATAATATGGAATGTAATATTGAAAAGGTTTTTCAATACTTTTATCCTATCTTAATTTTTTTTTTCCTGTATATTTAATTGTTTTCTTTGTAGGAGGATGAATATGAAGCAAGGGTAGGTGCTCGATTTCCGATAAAGTGGACCGCACCAGAGGCTGCTAACTACAGCAAATTCTCTATCAAATCAGATGTGTGGTCTTTTGGTATACTTCTTACTGAGCTTGTCACTTATGGGAGAATACCCTACCCTGGTAAATGCTCTTATATATTTTATTATTGATATTCCTTAAAGAAAATTTATTTCAAAATTTCTTCTGTGAAATACTCCGTTTTTAATTTGACATTCTCTTAGTTGAAATTTTTTGTGTATACTTATGATAAAATTTGTTTGGTGCTTAATTTTATTATTTTTAAAGGTATGACAAATGCTGAAGTGTTGCATCAAGTTGAGCATGGCTATAGGATGCCATGTCCGCCTGGATGCCCTCCTGCTCTTTATGAAATTATGTTAGAATGTTGGCACAAAGATCCTATGAAACGACCTACATTTGAGACTTTGCAATGGAAACTTGAAGACTTCTTCACCATGGAAGGGTCAGAGTATAAAGAAGCTTCCTTGGCCTACTGACAACTACCTCCACGCCCTAGGTATGAATGGGGTGTGCAGCAGCTTGGTCGAAACATATTGATTCCACATTATGATCTCAATGGATAATTAGTCTTCTATGTTTAGAAGAACATTTAACTGAAAAATCGAATGCTGTATTCAAATGCTTTAACCATGTTGGTGTAGCATTTTCGAAGAATTGATGTTAAGAACGAGCATGTTGCTGTACTTGACAAAATTTGGAGAGTAATAAGCAATTGACTTGATACTTGTACTGAATGAATGTATCCTAGAGAATTCAACCAAGCATGTGCGTTAGTTGGTATATTTGTAAATTATGAAAATTAATGTAATATATCAGAATTAATCCCATTTTATTTATTGAATTGTGTTCGACTTCCCATTCCCTTTAGTATTATAGTGATAGTGTATCTTAACAGAACTTATTTCAAGTGTATGAAAACATGCAACTTGAGCTCTTAAAATAAATGAATTTTGTTCATTTTTTTATCTGTGATTGTATAGTAATTTGATTACAAACTTTTTTTTCTTACCTACTTTAGTGAAATGTCTTAAATGTACTTCAAATTAGACTGCTGCTAGATTAAGAATTTTCACTGTTGGTGATTTGAATTGTACAGTGAGCATTTAACTATCATGCATTTCCTAATCACGCAGTTAAGTATAGGCATTTCATTCAGTCAATATATTTTCTGAGCTGAGCCACTCATGCCAACACTGAATTTTGATACCAGTATCGCGATTGCATTTTCTTGCAAATCATAAACATTTTTCGAATTTTCATCTGTATAGGAAAATATTAGAAGGTCATGCTCTTAACTTAATGATATAGTAGCATAAGTTTTGTAAGACTCATGTGTCATACTTGTGTATGTGTAATTAATCATTTGTCTTGCAGCTACTTAAGTGTTTTGTGAGGTTAGAGCGGTAATTTATTGGGGCCACATGTCATCAACAATATTGCCTTATGATTGAAATCTAGTTGCCGTGCATATCGCAATACTGCTGTGCCTCTTGATGGAAAATACTTTTTTAACATATTCTATACAAAAAATTAAGTTTTTAAATTGACATGTGTCATTGCCATGTTGATACCAAGAAGTTTTTTTACCTAATTTCTAACTATTTTTATAGTTTTAGGTTCATAGATTTTCTTTACTGTCTTGTATATTATGAAAAAGTTGATTGATTCATATGTATGTCAGTTAGATTTTGTCTTGTGAAAGTTAAATTGTAAAAGTTTAGATTGATAATGTTTTTTAATGAATTCATAGACTCTTACGCTTTCTATTCCAGTGACATGTATACCTTCAATACTCCCATTCCTAAATTTTACAAGTTATGACAAAATGTATTATTGAATGTTAACAGATTTCTTTTTATCTCTGAGTCATTTTCTGAATAAAACTAACATTGTCATACTCTGTCTATTTTTTTAGTGTATAATTGTTTCTATTATCTTAATATGTCATTAACTCAGTGTTTATGTATAATGTACACAAAGTTCAAGAAAATATTTTATTTTGTAGTTTACCGTATAGTAAAATATTTTATGGATCTGCAGTGTTTTCGAGATTTTCAAATGATTTCTATGACAAGTTTCAATGTAATAGACACATTTTCAAACTATATTTTTTATTAGATCTTCATCAGCTAATTAGAAATGGACAAGTTCCTTTTTAATATACATATTTAATAAGATGAGAAAGAAACTTAAGTCAATTTGTTACTCTATTTTAACTTGATCATGATCTGCCTTTTTGGAGCATGGTGTAACTTACAGTTGTGAGACCATGTTCAGTAGGATGGAAAACAATAGTTCGAAATCAAAAACTATTCTGTAAAAAAGACTGGTTATCATTGTAATTGTTTTGAAATTCGCAACACATTTTTACCAACATTATCATATCTTGCCAGTTGTTGAAAGGCAATGAATGCATCATCAATGTCATATATCCTCTCCACTATTGGATAAATCTATAAATAGACAATCACATTTCTGTATATTTTTCCAATGTTTACTATAAGGTGTAAATTTTCATTATATTTACTTCATTCGAATTATATCAAAAGCAAACAAATTTTCAAAAGCCATTGATTTATAAATCTTTCCTTAAAATCATTGATTTTGTCAGTTGCATTTCAAAGTTATTTAAACTTTCTTAAACGCAAATATATTGCCCACTGATCTTTTTACAGTTACTTGACAATTCTAATGCAACATTTTCTCAATTTCATTTTTTAAATTCCAATCAGTGTCAATATTGTCCCTTTACAAATGAAGTTGTTTTAAATGACTTGTAAAGTTTGATCACTTTTGCAACAAAAAAAAAGTGAATTTGCTCCTGTAGAATGTTTTAATCTATATACATGTTAACTGAAAATAGGGGTAGAGATGCCATTGAAAGTTTAACCTTGTGTACCCAGGGTGTCTGTTGCCTGCAGGTTTTATTCATTAATCTTGCTTTAAAATAATTTATTTACTATTTAAACAATGTCTTTTGATGCTTACTATTTATTTTTGAATTTTATAAATTATTTAACTTGTCTAACTAAATTAGCTATTAACCAAATAAAGTTGGGACTGCGTTGGACATCAAAATATCATGTTCCAAGTTATGTGTTTCAGAGAACTGGAAGGATGAACTTATTTCATTAGTCCAAGCTGTTTTAAGTTTATGAAATGCACCATTCATAGTTATGCTTAATTTTATGTACATTATACACATTTTTTAAGCTTAAAATATCTCCACTTGATAATTAAAATTAAACAATGCATCTATAATTGATGATAATTAAGAAACCATTGTTTATGGGGCGTTATACAAAATAGTAAGTATTCATCTTTTAAAGAATGCTGCTTTAAGAAATTTGCTGGAACATAAAATGAGTTAGGCTAATTTTTATATTGCTTTCTGTTACAACTGTTATATTTTATTCCATTCTAGAAAACTATAATTTTATTAATCATTTACCTTTCCTTCCTCTACAAGTTCTGCAGTTTTCACTAAATGTTCTCTATCAAATGAAAAATTACTCCACCAAAAGCTTGTGAGTATCCCTTGTTTCATCTGAAAAATAATTGAAATTTACACTCTGTTATTGTTTATGTACAACCTTATAAGGCATGGTTGATGAAAATTTTATTTATGTGATTGAAAGATAAGACCTTGCCTTTCTAATCCAGGCCAACATTTGTAGTGCCAATGCAAGCAAGGATCCCACAAGGACATCAAATTTATCAGAAAGTAGAGGAGTTGTTGTGAATGTAACAACTTTACCCCCTGGACAACTGACATCTACACATAGTTGATGAATTATTGTTCCAATGGCGTTTATCACAACATCAAACCTGTTAATTCAGATAGTTAATATTGTAAATTGATAACATTTTAGAGGATTATTGTATGGAAAAGTTCAGATATTCTCAATTTATAACATTTTTACAACAGTGCTTCAAAACATTTAACCCACTGAAGAAATATGAAAGTATATACCTTTTTCTTTTTCGAAATTCTGTTTCAAAATCTGTTACAGAATACACTATGACATCATCTGCCCCAAGCTCGTGACACATTGGCAGGCCAGCAGTAGGTACACTTGTTGTAATGTTTCCTCCCCATGACTTCAGCAACTGCATCGCAAAAAGGCCAATTGGGGAATTCCCTGTGACCAACAAAATCCTAAAAATTAAGTTGTGAACTATTAGAATACACCAAAAAAGCACTTAAAGTGAGAAAAGATGGATAGTATTCAAGGATAAGTCTCAATCCAATGTGAGATATATATATTTTGTGTGTTCCTCTCGTCCTTTTAGAATACCCAATTACAGGGTACAAAAATATGACATGGTTAAATGATTGTGATTCATTTGAGCTGACAATTATGAATTTATTTGTTATTTTCATCATTTTAATGATGCTTGATTTAATCAAAAAAATAATACACTGTTGGCTTCCAGTAGAAACTCAGCTAACAAATAAAATATTTTTTTTTTATAATTATCAGCATGATGGTGTCTATTTTCTCCAGATTGCAATAAGACAATTATTTCTCATAGTGAAAACTGAAACTTGTCTTGTGAAAAAATGAAAATATTACTAAAAATATATCTATAAATACAGCAGGGTATTGCAAGAAAAACAATATTGATACTCTACCTGCCGCTTTATAAAATCACTTCTGTTCTAACAAACTTGTTTTTATTAAGTTTTTGGCTCTTATAACCGGTGATTTGATATTTAGATTTAAGAAATCAAGTACTATTTTTCATGACACCATAGGCTAAATTAAAGTAATACACAATGGTAGACTCAAGTTAAACTAAATCACTTCTGTTCAAACATAGTTGACTTTAATTAAGCATCTGATTGTTGAATTATACCAAAATGAAATCAAGCACTACTTTCTTGTAGCCAAATCAAAGTGATACTCAACCCAAAAGTAAACTCGGTAATTGAAGGTATTTTATTTTTAAATAGATATAAAACTAATTAAATTAATTAGGTTTATGTATTAAAGATGGTTTGGACGTCGTGAGGATGCTTTTCTAGCTTGCTTTTGAAAATTGAGGAACCATGTGGGAAAACTCTAAAATTAAAATAAAATTACCGATAACTGAATCACTTCTTTTAGCTGGTCGTTTTGGCTTAGGTACTCATACTAGTCGTTAGACTGAAAATTTTAATTTGTAAACGGCTGTTCATATCGTTAAGCAGTGATTTTGTAATATTTTATTAATTTAAATTTGTTTCCGAGAATGATTGCATTGATCTTCACTTTTGTTGACGCCGGAACTACTAGAAAAATAGGTATACCACAAGAACTGCTCTAGACAGTCTTCCTGTATAAACGGACTTACACTGTGTTATAATTTACTCCGGTTGCTAACCTGCGACTGAATAGATATAATCTGTTAAATATTCCTTTATTAAATAGATGTATTCAAAGAGGAGGGTCAACCCCGAAATTATCTCTTGATACAAAACTCAATGCTATAAGCTTAGTGTATGTACAAGGTGGTAAAAAAACCGCGAAATCAGGGAATTCTCAGAAAACTTTTTTATTTTGGAAAAATCAGGGAAATTTTGAAAAAGAAACGGCAACTATTATCGTTTGTTCCTATTTTAGAGATGTGTGATTACGAGTACTTTTGAGAATCGAATAAATCGTATTTGCCGAAATTGTAATTGGAATAAAGAACACTGCCGTCATAATTTTTATAAACACCACAGCCGCCGTTTTTTTCGCGACCGCAGCGTCTTGGTCGCCGTGAGGCCGATGATGCAACTTGTGGTACACAATTTAAAATTTGTGCAACTGATGATGTTTTTTATGTGCATCAAATTAATATTTTTTGTTGCAATTACATTTTTGTTGAATTTTTTATGTATACTTGCATTTGGATTTTGATGTATAGTATGATAATGTAGGGTCAGGTGTAATAAGTTCAGTCAAATTATTTTGTATTTGTTCTATTTTTTCAATTGCTATGGTAAGAGTTCCATTAGGGTTCCAACCCTTACAATAACAATTAAAATATCTAGAGAAATATACAAAATACTTGTGGAGAATTATCCTTTTACCCCCCCCCTGACCCTAAATATTTAAAAATAGTGTTGTGTGGATACTGTATAATATCGATACCAATCACGGATCACAACATTTGTTAAGAGAATTGTAAAATCAGAGAAATTTTTGTGAGATAGTCAGGAAAAAAAATTTTCAAGGATTTTGTTACTACCCTGATGTAAATCGGACTTCTATTGAACACCTTAACATTGACATGAGCTATTCAAACATTTGCAAAGAAAATGCTCATTTATCTGGTCAGGATTGGAGTGGAGGTCAGCACAAGATTTGACCTCGTCATCTGAATCTGGTTCAAAATTACTAGGTGTTCTTGAATCTTTCTCTTCGTGATTGTCGTCATCTGACCGAGGTTCAAAATTACGTGGTTTTGTCCTCTGATATTTCCAGTAGGAGATTGATCCCCGACCGTCGTCAATAGCCCGTTGTGTTGCACTAGTACGACGTTAACTAAAAATTACCATTGCAGTATGGTATTTTTAATTAACGTCGTACCACAGAGCAACACATCGAGCTATTGACGACGATCTGGAATCAACCCCCGTAGGAAAAGATACAAGGACAACATCACGTAATTTTGAACCATGGTCAGACACTTAGCAGTAAGAGATTCATTTTCTGTCAAGCTAAATAAAGCGATGATACGTTACGATTTCAGCCGACCAACCGGTATAGTGGTTAAGGTGTTTAGCCTCTAGATCGGAAGGTCCGGGCATGGATGTTAGTAAGAGTACGGTGTAGAGGCGGCTGGTGCATCTGAAATCTGTCGTAATCGAAAGACCTCACGTTGGGTTGGTGTGAAAGTCAGGAGAGTGGGGTGGCAGCTCAGGTGTTGCTTCGTCATCTGACCGTGGTTCAAAATTACGAGGTGTTGTCCTCGAATCTTTCCCTTAAGCGATTGATCGCGGACCGTCGTCAAGAGCCCGTTGTGTTGCTCTAGTACGACGTTAACTACCGTTACGATTTCAGAGACATTGAAAAAATGATGATTGATTAACACAGATAAATTAAACCCCTACAGTTGCCGAAACGACGATAAACTGCACTTTAAGATGATGCCGGTTGCATCATGCCAAAGCATTTGGACAGCAGAAAATCTTGGCTTATAGTCTGATTTATTTATTTCACTGAAAATCCGTGGTAGCCCCGCCGTCGAGTAGAAAGCAAGCTTGTGCACGTTAAATCCGCCGTGGCCTCAAATGTCCTAACGTTGGCCTGGTGTGGAAATTATTAGATTGGGGTACCAGCTCAGGTGTGACTTCATCGGACCGTGGTTCAAAATTACTTGTCCTTGGATCTTTCCCTTCGGGTTTGGTCCTGGACCATCGCTAATAGCCCCTTGCGTTCCTCCAGTGCGACGTTAATTAAATACCTACCTACCTTTTTCTCACCTTTTTGTTTTTCTTGACTACAATTTGCTTTTGATGTTCCCCCAGCCGACCAACCGGTCTGGTGGTTAAGGTAATGTAATGGTAATTTTAGTTAACGTCGTACTAAAGCAACACAACGGGCTATTGACGACGGTCCGGGAAAGATCCGAGGACAACACCTCGTAATTTTGAACCGTGGTCAGATGACGAAGCAACACCTGAGCTGGCACCCCACTCTCCAAACTTCCACGCCAGCCCAACGTGAGGACTTTCGGCTACGACAGATTTAAGGTGCACCAGCCGCGTCTACACCATACGTTTGCAAACATTCGAACCAGGAACCTTTCGATCTAGAGGTTAACACCTTAACCACTATACCAGTTGGTCGGCTGGTGGTTAAGGGGATAGTCTCTAGATCGGAAGGTTCCAGGTTCGAATCCGAGTCAGTGCATGAACGTTTGTAAGCTTGTGGTGTAGCTGGTGCACCTTAAATCTGGCGTGACCAAAAGTCATCACGTTGTGTTTACGTGGAAGTTTGAAGAGTGGGGTGTCAGCTCAGGTGTAGCCTCGTCTACTGACAGTGGTTCAAAATTTACGTGGGCTTGTCCTTGGATCTTTCCCTCAGAGGATTGATCCCAAACCGTCGTCAATACCCCGTTCTGTTGCTCTAGTATGACGTTAGTTAAAATTACCAATTTAATGTTTACCTCTCGGAAATTCAAAGCCCGTTGTGTTGCTCTAGTACGACGTTAACTAAAATTACCATTACAATTATCAGTAATTCAATCGCCGACCAACCGGTATAGTGGTTAAGGTGTTAGCCTCTAGATCGGAAGGTTCCTGGTTCGAATCCGGGTCCGGGCATGGATGTTTGTAAACGAATGGTGTAAGGCGGCTGGTTCACCTTAAATCTGTCGTGGCCGAAAGTCCTTAAGTTGGGTTGGCGTTGAAGTTTGGAAAATGTGGTGCCACCTCAGTTGTTGCTTCGTCATCTGACAGTGGTTCAAAATTACGAGGTGTTGTCCTTGGATCTTTCCCTTAAGGGACTGATCCCGGACCGTCGTCAATAGCCCGTTGTGTTGCTCTAGTACGACGTTAACTAAAAATTACCATTACCAGTAATTCAATCAGTTGCTGAAACAAACAATCCCATTTATGAGCATCATTTATGACTATCTTTAAAAGGGTCAAGGGACCTTGGTTGCCCGATTGAAAGATCATCGGATTAGCAACTGGAGGGTTGCGAGTTCAAAACCATCGTGTGCGAAGTTAGGGAGCTGGTGTACGCTATATCCGGTGGCTTCAAGTGTCATAACCTGATGTGGTGTGGAAGTTTAGAAAATGGGGTGCCAGCTCAAGTGTTGTTTAATCCTCTGACGGTGGTTCAAAATTACTCAGTGTTGTCCTCTGTTCTTTCCATTGAAGGTTTTAATCCGTACTGTGGTCAATAGCCCATTGTATTGCTCCAGTACGGCGTTAATTAAAATACCTATCTAACTAGAAATGAAATATACACTATCCCCTTCAATAATGGACCTGACGCCAGCTGGTTTGCATAAAATGTAGTGAATAGTGAACACGTGACTGCACTGTAAAAATGTCTTGATTGTACCGATTGTAAAAAATGTAGACACGATAACCATACGAGTTCAACGAGATTCCTCGAAGGGGAAAAGGTGTCAATTTTAGACTTCTTATTTCCACGGCTGTCTCCGGGCTCTAGTCTAGACTGATTGATCCCCAGACTGAAATTTATGTAACCTAGAACAGCTTATGTCTGGCGAACATTTGGATGAGTGCTCTGTACTAGTGGTTTTTAATTGTTTTGTAAAAAAATATTGAGGATTGTGTGATTTAATGGCCTAGCGGCCAAATGACCGGCATTTGTCAACAACACAAAAAATTCCAGTAAAACAATTAGATATGACAATCATTCAGCGGGATTTCTTGACGGGAAACGGTTGCCAGGTTCAGACTGCTTACTGACCTCGACTGACATCGAGCTTATATCCACCGAATAGAATTTGCTTATTCCCCAGATTGATTTGTGCAAACAAGAGCAGTTTATGCCTGGTGAACAATTTGAACGAGTATCCTGCACTTGCGATTACTGATTTTTCTGTTGAAATATATTGAGAAGCATGTGAGATCTAATGGACTAGTGATAAAATAATAATTCGAAGTGACATAATAATGCGAGTAAAACAATTAGATATGATAGTCATACAACGGGATTTCTTCATGGGAAACGGTTGGCCAGGTTCAGACTGCTTACGGACCACGACTGTCATCGAGCTTATATCCACGGAATAAGATTTGCTTATGCCCCAGATTAATTTGTGCAACCGAGAGCAGACTATGTCTGGTGAACAATTTGAACGAGTGTCCTACACTTACGATTACTGATTGTCCTGTTGAAATCTATTGATAAGCATGTGAGATCTAATAGACTAGTGATCAAACGACCGGCATTTATAAACAACACTTAATTATACAAGTAGATCGTACTATTAGGGAAAGCTGGGACAATGAATAAATGAACTTAGGCTGGTACACTCATACTTATCCGAGTGAAAATTTAGGAATGGAAAATTAAAACAAATGAAAAACATTCAGTTTCCCCTTGAATGAATAAATGAACTTCAGCTGCTCCAAAATATTGCAAACAAGTTGTTTGCTCTGGGTCACTTGAAGTAAAAGGGTATTCTAATTCCCATTTGTATGTGTAAAATTATTTTATTTTCCTTCCCTTTTCAGAAAAAATGTGCTTCATCACTGACCTCTTGTTTGTTGTTGTCTTGGGGTTGAGACAAGCTTGATGCATTATTGCATTGCACCCTTGAATAGCTGTGAATGGTAGACTAGCCGCTTCCTCGAATGTTATATTTCTGGGTTTTCTGGAAACTTGACTTTCTTTGACCACCACATATTCTGCTATGAGTCCTTGCAAGCAGTACGCTGATGCAGCCCACACCTAAATTAAAGAAATGCTTGAAGCTGTTGTGAGTTAATTCCAATCCTCCACTAGTGTTTATCCCTATATAAAATGGTAACTGAAAACCATGTTAAATTACCCCTCGTGCGTATATTGTATTCAGAAGCAATTTAAATTCACTTCTGATTTGTTTATAACAATTCAGTCAATTCCTTTTTATGATTAGATCTGATACAAAACCTTTTCCTATTTGAATCTTCCTTTCCCTTGTAGCAATAGGGCAGTTTTGTCTTGGCCATGTATCTCGTCATTAACAAAACTTGCCAGATCTTTATGGTCGAGACATCTCGCCATTGACAGTTTTGACCAGACCGTGATAGATGAGGTTCACGTCGAAATAAATGGCAGGGTATAAAACATCAGTCATAACCTCATAATTTTGGTTTATCCGTTTCGTTAAAAGCTAGATTTAATACGAAATTAAATCAATATATTCTTTTTTTTTTAAGATTTAACTATTACTAGGGGGCCTGCCCCCTGCTCGCTAACGCTCGCCAACCCCCGGAGGATTGCTTCGCAATCCTCATTGGTTCGCTGCGCGAACCTATGCTCGCTTCGCTCGCCTCAATGAAGACATGTGTTCTAGCAGAAGGGATTGTTTACAAAATATGTTACCAAAAAAATGTTTTTCAAATCTAAATTTGCTGTATTACAGAAAAAATATATACAGTATCTCTGAAATCAGAATTCAAATGAAAACTTTGTGCAAATTTTGACTCGAAATGTGAGCGTTGATTTGGAAATTGAATACCCAGCATGTTGTTTGTGTGTACATTTTCCCAGCACTCAAACGACCCACACTTTTTCATTGAGTTTGTTACCGAAAGGTGTAGTGCAAAAGCGTCTTGTTGAACTATAATTGTTGGCCCTGAAAAGGACCGTTTTTTAAATGGCCCTGAAAAGATCCTCCGCTTTCTTTGATTTTTATTATAAACTAATTGCAACAGCTCATTAAAATTTCCTTTTTTTTTTTCAATAAAATTTCATCCGATAACGCTATAAATTCAATCGATGTGCGAGACTTCGCGATAAACAAACAATCGTACAGTGTTGCCAAAACGCGATTACAAATAACGTCTTTTTCGTGAGCCACGTAAGAGAATTATATATATAGATATTACTTTAATTTCGAGGGTTGCTGGGTCACAGCCATATAAATATTGGGGAAAAGGTTCATGGTCATAGGTCTTGGCGCCCATATATAAGTTGAACTCGAACTGTGCCTTTGAATGACGTAGTACGTGTGTGACATTAGAAAACGAATAATACTTCAAAATAAAATCATACTTACCTCGTCACCTTTCACAACTTCATTTACATCACTGCCAACATCTAAAACTATTCCCGAACATTCTCTACCGAGAATGATCGTAGAATCATCTTCCGCATGCTGCCAGGGAAAAAGAAAAATTTTAAAGCATTTTTTGTATGATTATTTGTCTTTTTAATGGGATATACAGGGTGGTCCCGAATTCATGGTACAAACTTTAATGGTAGGTACAGGACATTGTAACAATGATTTATTGTGTAGGAATGTATAGTCGCAAGTGACGCGGTGAGGCGTAAACAGGGGAAATAAAAGGAAAGAGAAATGGAGTGATCGGTTGGTATCATTGCCGGTAGAGGGCAGTAGATGTCTAGCCGCTGTTGAACATGATGCATCGCAGTAGGGAAAAGCGCCATTCACAATTGTGCTGCCGTAGACGATGGGTGACTTTACGTATGCAGAAAAAGCAGACATGCATTACATGTACGGCCGTGCAAATGGTAACGGCAGAGCTGCGTTACGAATGTATCGCGCGGAGTATCCTGATCGACGAATGCCGGATCATAGAATTTTTCAACGGTTACATCGTCAACTTTGTGAAACAGGTGCGTTCGACGTCAACAGACATGGCGCTGGTCGAGTAAGAGCTGTACGCACTCCAAGGCTGGAAGAAAGCATCTTGAACATTGTGGCTGATAGACCCGAGTCAAGCACAAGAACTGTTGCGCGTGACGTAGGTGTGAGTCATCAGACTGTATGCAGAGTGTTAAACAAAAATCGCTTACACCCCTTCCATTTTCAGAAAGTACAAGCATTGAATCCGGCAGATTATCCTCGCCGCGTGAACTTCTGCCTGTGGGTGATGCAGCAATGTGCGTTGCAGCTGGATTTCGTAGATTATGTGCTATTTACAGATGAAGCGACATTTTCACGCGAGGGTGTCTTTAATGCGCACAATTCCCATGTGTGGGCAACCGATAATCCACATGCAACGCGTCGACATGCGTTTCAACAACGTTTCAGTATTAATGTGTGGGCTGGTATTGTGAACGACTTTTTGATTGGCCCATACTTACTACCCACGCGGCTCACTGGCGGAAGCTATCTTATTTTTCTGAAAGAAGTGTTACCACAACTGCTGCATGATGTTCCGATCGCCATTCGTAACCGCATGTGGTTTCAGCACGATGGGGCGCCAGCACACTTCAGCATTGATGTACGGAATTACCTGAATGCCACGTTTGGTACTCGATGGATTGGGCGTGGTGGACCAGTCCCTTGGCCACCCCGATCTCCCGATTTATCGAGCCTCGATTACTTTTTATGGGGACATCTAAAGCATCTTGTTTATGAGACTCCAGTTGACTCAGATGAGGATCTCGTCGCTCGCTTATCTGTAGCTGCTGCAGGTGTGCGTGAAATACCAGGCATCTGTGAACGTGTACGCCAATCGCTCCACCGACGCTGTCAAGCATGTATCGATACTGGTGGACGCAATTTTGAACAATTACTGTAAACATGACACTTGTCAACAACGCTTTCAATAAAATCTTTGTTTTTCCTTTCGGCCGTTATTTCCCCTGTTTTCGCCTCACCGCGTCACTTGCGACTATACATTCCTATACAATAAATCATTGTTACAATGTCCTGTACCTACCATTAAAGTTTGTACCATGAATTCGGGACCACCCTGTATACGGGTAAGGTAATACAATAAAAATGTAAAAGCATTTTTTGACGAGTTTACTTGGCTTTTTGATGGGATATTGTGTTAGTAAGATACAAGAATATGTAAACACTTCCTTTGTGTTATTAGTTGGCTTTTTAATGGAAAATTGTGTTAGTAAGATGGTACAGAAAATGTAAAAGCATTTTTTTGTCTTATTGTTTAGCTTTATAATAGGTAGGTATTTTAATTAACGCCACACTGGTAGCAGCACAACGAGCTACAGACGACAGTCCGCGATCGAACACGAATAGTATGGCAGATGGGAGAAATAATTCTAAGAATTGTGCCTTTAATGATAGAAGCATACAACTTGGGGCACATATACTTTTTTTATGAAGATTTAATTTTTGATACGAGGCCATCTCAGATTTCGCCTATGACAGTAATAGCGGACATTCAAAATGGCAGCTTCTGAATATTTGTTGGGCTCCTTTTAGATATTATTTGATGATATTTAATGACAGCTATTCAAGTAATGGCAAATAATTGTTGTTTTGTGCATATAGTTTGCTATTTTTAATAATATAGACCATATTTTATATATATACATCGATTTATTCCGATTCGATTTATAACAAACATATTCGATTTATAACAAAATGGCGGCCTCTGAGTATATTTTATGTACTCCTTTTTTACTGTCATTTGGTGATGTTAATAGCGTATTATATGTAATTTTGCATGAATGGATGCGCTATAAACATGTGTTCATGTCATCATTATATTTTCATATTAAATTTTTCCACAGATGAAACGATAAGAAGAAAATAAGATAAAAATATGGATATTGTGCATTTTGCTGATTAATCCATTCAATACTGGTACATCTGGACAATTCAAAGAAACAGAGTGGAATAAGTGTTTTATCTGTCAAGAAGACAAGTCTGAAGTCTTCAAGTCTTTTTGAATGTCCGCCATTTCTGCCATAGGCGAAATCTGAGATGACCTCATATCCTAAATTAAATCTTCATATATGTAGTTTATGTGCCCCAAATATATGCTTTTATCGTTGTAGTTGTTGTTTCTTATGCCTACACTGGCAGACCAGAGGAGTGCCAGGCCCGTCGAAGACGGCAAGAGGCGAGGGGAGTGCGCCTTCCATGTTATTGAGCCCCATTGGGAGGAAGCCGACTTTGCTCGACATACATGACACATCCGTTTTACAGGAAGGTCCCTTTCATACATCCATTCACTCATACATATCGTAATTTAGATCCCAATCAGAGGCCGATAACCCCCTGATCAGGTACCCCCAGAGGTATTGATTTGGTATGGGAACATGGGGGACATCGTGACCACGACCTATTTAACGTGCCCCAGTCACCATTAGTGAACACGACGGTCTTTAGCCAGGTCGAAGCGCCGATCCCGCGATCATCAGAATTGTAGGCTCCGCCGAGGACAGCACCCACAACCCTTCTGATGCGAGCCCGACGCTCTACTGACTGAGCTACCGCGGCTCGCTTTTATCGTTAAAGGCACAATTATTTCACATATCTGAAGTGAAGGGAAAGATCCGAGGATAAGACCACGTAATTTTGAGCCACAATCAGATGATGATGTCCCACATGAGCTGGCACCCATACTTCCACATCACGCCAACGTGAGGACATTTGAGCGCACGACGTATTTAACAAGTCCCTCTTTGTTCACAGCCGTATTAGGTTGGATTCGAACTCGCGACCCTCCGGTTACTAATTCTTTGATCTTCCAAACGGGCTACCGCAGTCTCTTTATAATAAGATCGTGATAGTACGAAATATTTTGAAATAATAAAAAAAAAATTTAACGATATTTAACCTACAAATATTTTAGATTAACGTAATATAACAATCGATTTTATTAGAGGACTTCAACTGAAGATTTTCTTTACAAATTGAATTGAAGTAGGCTTCTTTAAAAATGAAAGGAAAAAAAACATAATATGAGGTACACCCGTCAAAAAAAAAAAAAACTCACCCGATCGCAATTGCACAATTTACATCACAGTACAAAACGGAAGGTAGCAATCGATAGGGGTGCATGTTTTCTCCAAATACCAAAATTAAAAATTTGTCTAAGGGGTCGTCTTAATATTAAATTGGGTGCTTGCTCCGATATTTTCAATACGAACCCCCATCTTTTATCACAAATTTGGATTCCACATACAATTTCAGGTGGATTTGATGAAAAAATAATGAAGAATGGCGTAAAATTGACCGAGAAAATCCATAAAAAACATTGAGGGAGAGTGTAAATGTTCGGAGTTCAATCACATTATAAATATTAATAGAGATGTGAAGAGTGGCCGTCGCAATCAATGACCTGTAGCATGCGCCTTGGTATTGAGTCCATTAAGATGGTGACAAAGTCAGAAACCATTCTGATTGAATCTCAGGATCTGTTGGCAGAAATTTTTGTTTTTACTTTGCAAACAATCCCCAATAACGATAATAATCATCGAATTTTGCAAACAGTCTGACTGCGCTACTAATTATGCACTTGATGAGCTGAAATTTGGAATTCCGATGTTTCAGTTGAGACGCATGAAGGCAAAATTTCCCAGGTTTCTATTCATAATTTTTATGAATATTAATTTCATAATTAATAAAAAATAGTAAAATTTAGTTCGATGATAAAAATGTTTATAGATTGTGTTTGGGTTTTTGGGTAGCAAAGGATGGAAAAACAATTTCCCAGGAAAATTAATGTTTTTAGCAAATATAACAAAAAACGTGAAACACCAATTGAACATTAGGAGATCTAATTTTCAAACACTTACAAATCGATGAAATATCCAATACAATTGATGAACTTTTTTCATTTCCGCTTGACATTGTGTGTAGAATCCAAATTTGTGATAAAAGATGAGGGTTCGTATTGAAATTTTTGGAGCAAGCACAATTTAATATGAAGACGGCCCCTTAGATAAATTTTAAATACTAGGGGACCCGCCCCCTGCTCGCTAAAGCTCGCCAATCCCCGGAGGATTGCTTTGCAATCCTCATTGGTTCGCTGCGCGAACCAATGCTCGCTTCCCTCGCATCAATGAAGACATGTGCAGACCTAGCAGAAAGGATTGTTTACAAAATATGATATTCCAACAAAGTATTTTTCAAATCTAAATTTGCTCTATTACAGAAAATATATATACAGTACCCTGAAATCAGAATTCAAATGAAAACTTTGAGCAAATTTTGAGTCGAAATGTGAGCGCTGTTTTGGAAATTGAATACCCAGCATATTGTTTGTATGTACATTTCCAACACTTTTTCATTAAGTTTGTTATCGAAAGTTATAGTGCAAGCGTCTTGTTGAACTATAATTGTTGACCATGAAAATGTCCGTTTTTTAAATGGCCCTGAAATGATCATCCGCTTTCTTTGATTTCTAATTATAAACTGCAACAGCTCGACTAAAATTCATTATTTTTTTCAATAAAATTTCATTCGATAACGCTATAAATTCAATTGAGGTGCGAGGTTTCGTGGTAAACAGACAATCGTACAATGTTGCCAAAACGTGATAACAAATAACGTCTTTTTTGCGTGCCACGTAAGAGAATTATATATATAGATTGATATTTGTAGAAAACATTCATCCCTATCGATTACTACCTTCCGTTTTGTTCTGCAATGTAAATTGTCGTTTTGTTTTTTGATGGGTGTACCTAAAATGTTACAAGTTCCATTGTTTTATCTGTTATATTAACAACCATAAATGTTTGTAGCATATATATAAGTACATGCATTTTACTACACCACCTACCTCATTGTTTTGCAAGAGGTACGATCGAATAGATCGTCCGTAACCCTTTGTCACCAGAAGATCCATTGTGTCCAGTCCAGCAGCGATAACTCTGATGAGGACTTCATCCGCATTAAGAATCTTTGGAATAGGCAAATCCGATCGTACTTCAACTGACTGCAGAATACATACAGATGATGATCAATTTGAATAGATTTCCAAGTCAACCCTTATTTGGTTTCGAGGTTAAATAAATTTGTATCACTAGACATTCGCATTGCCAAATGTACCTTTTAAATACACCCTGTGTTGACTAATTTATGAGCTTTAGTAATTTTACAATAATAAAGAGTTCTAGATATTTTTTTCATATTGTGAACTCTTTCCTTTCTCTTCATATACACACATCCGATCGAATACTGACATGGTCAAATAGGACCCTTGTGCAATTAAACCTAAAAGCCAGCAGATCGAATACTGGCATCGGGTGGTTACTAGGGATGCGACATCGATGGCGATGTTTTTTAAAAAAGATCGATGTATTGGGGTCGATGTTTTGGTAACATCGATGTTTTTTGTCGATGCTTGTCGATGTTTTTTTTAAATGAAAAAAGTACCGTTATAAAAATTTTAAAATTAAACCAAGTAGCATAATTTTTATAATCAGCAAATTGAACATACTTTTAGACCAAAGTGACCAAGGATGGAGGGTCTAAAAAGTAGGAATGCGACATCGATGTCGATGTTTTCTAAACATTGATGTTTTAGAAAAAAAAATCTATGTATTGGAGCCCATGTCGCATCACTAGTTGCTAAACCAGTTTTAAGAAATGGGGAAAAAAGTTTAAATACACTGAATTTTAAAAACATCGATGGTTTGGGGGCGATGTATTATCAACATCAATGTTTTAATTTTGAACATCGATGTTTTGCTGTCGATGTCGAATCAATAGTTGGTAAACCAGTTTTAAGAAATGGGGGAAAAAGTTTAAATACACTGTATTTTAAAAACATCGATGTTTTTGGGTCGATGTATTATCAACATCGATGTTTTAATTTTGAACATCGATGTTTTGCTATCGATGTCGCATCCCTAGTGGTTACGATCTTTTGGCAGACTGTATTATTATGATGGATTAAATCATAGATGTCAAATATACACTATATGGACATAAGTAGTTGGTCACTGCATGCTTTTCAGAAAAAATGCTTTATTATTCTATTTAGTAACGGGTAGGCCCTCCTTTTGCTTGTATTACACCTTTGCCAATCGAGGCATACTTTCCACAAGTTCTCTGGGCAGGAATACCTCGCCATGCCTCTTGTAAAGCTGTGAGAAGAGATTGTCGTGAAGATGGTCGTGCGTGACGGTGTCGTACTCGTCCCTGCAGTTTGTCCAATAAGTACTCGATCGGATTGAGATCGGGGCTCTGAACAGGCCAGTCAAGCAAATTCACCTCATTTTCAGGAAACTAGTCCAGCAGACGTTTTGCAATATGACATGGAGCTCGATCCTGTTGGAGAAACCAACCATCATCGCCGTTGTATTGCCATAGTGTAGGCTATGCCCAGGGTTGGGCGGTAAAGCGTTACTTGTAATAATTACTTTTTACAGTAATCTAATAGGTAATTCGTTACATTTGAAAACAAGTAATTTTACAGGTAATTCGTTACATAATTTTCGATAAAGTAATTTTAGCTACAGAATGCGTTACAAAACTCAAAAGACTTCTTAAAATATTGTGAACCGCTTAATATTTCTTTAACACAAGGTGTTAAAAATAGATTTAAACATTTTTTTTACTGATAAAAACGTAGTGACTGCCAGTGTTCTTCACCCAAAGTTTAAACTCGGTACTTGGCTTGATCCTGTCATAACTGATTCTGATTGGGATACTGTCAACGCATTTCTTCAAAGAGAAAATATCAAACGAATCGTAAGAAGAGAAATATTGTGCTAAAAAAATGAAGCCTTTACTACTGATTGTACTGATGATGACCAACATTCATCTAGCAGTGACAGTGAATTTTTTGAGACAGTAACTAGACATCCTTCTGCCGATTTTGAGTTGTCCACTTATTTTCAAAACAGAGATTGCAGTTTGTCTGCATTCTCTTCTCTACCTACAGTAAAAAGCATGTTTGTAAAATACAATACTCCAGCCAGTGCCAATAGCCAGCCAGTGCGGCTGTTGGAAGATTGTTTAATTCTGGCGGTTTGTGTCTCCGGCCTAATCGCAGCCGCGTAAGTGACAAAAATTTTGAGATTCAGATTTTGCTGTATCACAATAAATAGATTTTCTTATAACGATGTGATAAAGTTCATAAAAAAAATCTTTCGTTTATTAATATCTACATTATTTTAAAAACATTTGTAAATATGAAATTTTGTCGTAAAAAGTAATCTTAAAAGTAACTGTAATGTGTTACATTGAAAAGTAGTAATTTTACAGGTAATTCGTTAGTTTTTGCGAAAAGTTATTGTAATTGTAACAAGGGGGGGGGGGGTTACATTTAAACAAGTAACCGCCCAACCCTGGCAATGACGAATTATCCAGAACTTCGAGGTACACGTCAGCGTTTATTATACCAGAATACATAAAGCAATGGGACGAGTCATAACCAAGAAAACAAACCTCCCTTTAAGATGGATCCTCCGAATTTCAGCAGTGTCCAAATATTTTGTCCGAATGGTGTATGTAGGCTGGCTGAGCATAACAAGATTTATTCCTTAATGCGATCATTTTATTCATTTAAAATAAAACACAATTCTTTAAATATAAAACCGAGTGCATTGTAATAATCACAATTAATTGACGCTCGCTAAAACCAACTCCAATTTGTATCATGAATAAAGGGAGAGTTTTACAGCTTCTGTCAGTCAAAAGCCCAGGAGCACCCAAGGGTAGAAGTCTGACTTTGCTCCTGGTGACTGCCAGCTTTAGCTGGGCAAACGAAATGGCCTTCACGCCTAGGGTGGAAGAGAACTCTCCCTACCAGGAGAGAACTCCCGTCGTAGTTCGCCAATTCAGGGGATTATATTTATTTTATACTAGCAAAATACCCGACCTTACTCGGTTTGATGTGGTTTACTCTAGATTGAAGATATAATCAAAATTTATAATGACTTACGTTTTTTGTAGAGTAAAAATTTATTTTAACACCTTTCGCCATCTTTATATTTTCTACAACTTACTTTGGACACAAATCCAACACATGCATATCCATTCATGTAATACATTTCGTATACATCGCACAATTGCTGTATGACAAAGCTCAAAAAGACGAAAGGTGATACTAAGGTTACTACTATAAAAGACGATTTATAGGAAGATTTGGAATTCCCTTTCTTAAGTTGTTTTCATGTGCAACTCAATTAATTAAAATTACGATTTACGGCGAGTGCTCTCGCACTCATAGTCAACAAAACAATATTTTTTTACCTGTGGCACTCTTGCCTCCGGTATGCGACATTGTGAAATTTTGCAATCTTCTCCTGTCATTACTACAACGAATTTTTTAATGTTGGAAAAAGTTCTAGTTTGGATTTTTAAACATTATTATTATTTCAATAACGACATTATTCTTTAAATAACGGCATTATTCTTTAAATAACGGCATTATTCTTTAAATAACGGCATTATTCTTTAAATAACGGCATAACTACACTTAAAATTTACTGAAAATTTATACTGACTTACCTAACATTTTTAAGTCTAATACTTTGTGGTGCTGTTGGGTGTGATGAGAAGGAAAACACATTTATTAAAATAATTAATATTTAAAACAGGAAACAGCGAAGTAAAACAAAATAAAAGATGTCGTAAAAAATTGTTCCAAAGATATAAATTTGTGATTCAATTTTATCTCTTGATCTCGCACAGTTGCCACAACTTACAACTAAAAGTGTACAAAATTTAGAAATGTGAAATTAATTCAGAGCGAAAGAACCAGAAAAAATATCACTGCTCGCTCGATCGTGTTCATTCTCGTTTCATTGAAAAATATCGTCTGTCCCAAATTTTCGGAAATCGTTTTCATTGCGCAAAGAATAAAAATAAGACTCGAAATAAATGACGTATCAGAAATGAAATTCCATAAAAAAAAAAAAAAAAAAAAAAAAAAAAATTTGAAGAATAATTACTTTTTCAGCAGTACTGGTAAAGCAATCGAATTAATCGTAATATTCAATAGACATTCCAATTTTTCCAAAACTACCAAATTATGGTTGATTTAAGTATACTTACTCAGATGTTTTAGCATGAAACTCGTCTAAATATAACAATAAAGAAATGTTTAATATTGCCTTCACTAAATTAATAGTTAATGTATAAAATAAAATACAATGCAATCATATATCTGGAATACAATTTATGTGATGCCTACACAAACACACACACACAAAATCGAGCATAGAACAGAAAGACGGACAGACAGACTTTCGCAACCAATTCCACTCACTAAATCAAGATAAGTACTCTCTGTATGCAAATTTCCATGAAAATATCTTAAACAGCGTGGACGTGTATAGGGCACAACATACAGACAGACAGACAGACAGACAGACGGACAGACAGACACCAAACGAGAAAAAGGCGGATTCGGCATCAGAAGGGTCCAAAACGGATAGAAAACTTGAAATGCGTCGAAAATATTGAATGTACAAACAAACACTCCATTCTTATTTATATAGATTTTATATATAATTTTATATGCCCACAGCGCTAGCAACCATCGAGCTGTAGGCGGCGCATGTTTGATTCCTTCAGGTTCTGTCCTCCCCAGGGTGTATTTCTCTCTCCTGTGTCAGTAAAATCTTTCGTTGCGTGTTTGTTTATTACATATTGTATGTCTTGTGTCTGGCGCAGCATGTCCAAATATGACCAAAAAACGCCATAAACCCCCAACAAACCAACAAACCGATTTTATGTGTGAATTTCCTTTTAAGTCACATCCAAATATAGAACAAATTTTGCGCAATTTGTCGACAATCGCTTATACTAACTCCTCTTTTATGAACTTTCTTTGAGTCTTATCCGCATATGAGAACACATTTTCATACACTCATAACGAACTTTCCAATTTTACAAATTTTTCTTATACTCCTGGGGTTTATAAAAAGGAGCTTGCGACTTTACTTTTTCTTTGAAAATTTTAAACAAATTCTAATTCCCTCCAAATTTTTCAAAATTTAACCAACTTTTCTGTCTCTTGGGGTTTCTAAAAAGGTACGTTGCGACAGTACCTTTTGGTGAAGGGTTCTAAACAAATTTTAATTCCTCGTAACCAACTGTTGTCAGTAACTCGGGGTTCATTAAGCAACCCTGCGACTATACTTTTAAAAAACTATTAATTGAATTAAATGTTTAAATATTTTAAATTCAAAATGTATATAAATTTGTTAAGATGTGGATTTTTTAAGATTTACAAATTTTCCT
This sequence comes from Metellina segmentata, assembly GCA_947359465.1. Lineage (NCBI taxonomy): Eukaryota > Metazoa > Arthropoda > Arachnida > Araneae > Tetragnathidae > Metellina > Metellina segmentata. The sequence continues at coordinate 23,143,135 of OX375884.1, forward strand.
AGGTAAATTTTGAAGGCTTTCCTTTAAAAAATATAGACGTCCACCTTGTGCGCCACTGGTATCAAAACAAATTTTAAAGCAAACCCACACATTGGTCCAACATTAGTCCTGCGACACTAAATAGGATGAAATGCGCATGCGTAACGACATATTTACTGTCTACGGGGTGTTGCCTTGAAATGGCGACAAAATTGCTTTAGAACATAGTATCGCAAACTACGTTTAGTTGGTGAAATTCTCAAAAATACTTATGAAGGGTGTGACGTCGAGTGGAGCAAAAATACCAATAATAAGTAGAAACGTTTATTTGACAGCATGATTAAAACATAGCCCATGGTGTAAAATAGGTACAAAAAAAGTTACTTGACAACATGATTACAATACAGCCTGTGCAACCTGTACAGTATGTCAGAAAGAAGACGAAGAGAAATTATTACAAGAATTGTTTGAAAATGCGACCACGAAAGTCATTGCACAGTCAACAGCGACATAGTACCAATTGTCGGACGCGTTCAAAGATACCGGGTGTGCTGCCGATATCTGCCGCAGCGACGGCGATCCGTGCTATGAGATACTCCACTGTTTCCACAGGCGTCTCATACACGGCTGATTTAAGGTGTCCCCAAAAGAAGAAGTTCAAGGGATTGAGGTCCGGTGAGCGTGGAGGCCAATCAACAATCCTGAGCGTCCAATCCACCTGTAATGCGCAGTGACGAAAGGCTCCGGTCGCTGTGTTTGCTTCAAGGCAAGATGGCAGCTACAAACAAAGTGCTGCACGTGGCAACCATGGATGGTGAGAAATCAGCGTTCAAACTATCGCCTCTTTTCCCCTGTCCTCTCGACGTCTGTTTTTGCGATTTTCACTAAACGCGTTTGCGATAGCTTGTTCTTCGGTAATTTTGTTCCTCTTGATGCCTAATATCACCCCTCTGAGTTTGTCGCCACTTCAAGGCAGCACCCTGTAGAAACGAACCACGAATGCGCATGTTTTTGGCTTGCCTAAGGAATGTAAATGAGCTTTTACAATGGGTGTAACATTTTACAAACATACACTTTTATTATTTTAAACTTACGTTTAGATTGAGAAATTATTGTAAAGAGAATTTACCGATATTCCGTTGTAAGATCTTATCACAACTCCTTTCATGCAGGGCAACTTTTTTCTTCTATTCCTGTTGTGGATCACTTTTAAAGTTCGGGAAACGAATAAGTGTAAACTGCTAACGACACTTATTGTTGCTACACCTGCTATTCCACACAGCAAAGTCGGAGAAACTGAATAAATAAAATAAGTAATTTTATACACACATGCACACTCGTAAGTTCTCCGGGCACATATTCATGGGACACCAAACGCTATAGTTATTGTCAATTGGCGACAATCCGGGATCAATCCCGAATGGAAAGATCAGGTGGGTAGGTATTTTAATTAACGTCGCACTGGAGCAACACAGTGGGCTATAGGCTATGGTACGGGATCAAACCGAAAGGAAAGATCCGAGGACAACACCATGTAATTTTTAACTACTGTCAGATGACAAGGCCACACCCACGCTGGCACCCCATTCTCCAAACCTCCACATCACATCAACGTGAGGACATTTAAGGTAATTTAATTGGTAATTTTTTAGTTAACGTCGTACTAGAGCAACACAACGGGCTATTGACGACGGTCCGGAATCAGTCCCTTAGGGGAAAGATCCGAGGACAACACCTCGTAATTTTGAACCACGGTCAGATGACGAAGCAACGCCTGAGCTGGCACACCACTCTCCAAACTTCCACGCCAACCCAGCGTGAGAGGAAAGATCAGATGACACCGCGTAATTTCGAACCCAGGTCAAATGACGAGGTTAACACCTGAGCTGGCACACCATTCCATGCACGTGAGATGTAAGTAAACTGCATTGCTTAGCATTGTTGTTGAGAGCAGCTTCAAAACGTGTGATCAACATGTTGACTAATAGTCACATGACTACGCTACGTGAGAAAGTATCTTGATTGGCCGATTTGGCATCATATCGCCTAGTTTGGCGATATACATCCTATAACAGGGTGAGTTTTAAATTCTCATTTTAATATTGACGATAAAATTGACGAAAATCTACCACTGTGCCTCGTGGACCAATCAGATGTTCAATCAATATATAGGCATCTTCTCCCGTCCCATGGAGCCGACCAACCGGTATAGTGGTTAAGGTGTTAGCCTCTAGATCGGAAGGTTCTTGGTTCGAATCCGGGTCCGGGCATGGATGTTTGTAAACGTATGGTGTAGAGGCGGCTGGTGCACCTTAAATCTGTCGTGGCCGAAAGTCCTCACGTTGGGTTGGCGTGGAAGTTTGGAGAGTGGGGTGCCAGCTCAGGTGTTGCTTCGTCATCTGACCGTGGTTCAAAATTACGAGGTGTTGTCCTCGGATCTTTCCCTTAAGGGACTGATTCCGGACCGTCGTCAATAGCCCGTTGTGTTGCTCTAGTACGACGTTAACTAAAATTACCAATTACCTAATGTGAGTTCAACAAAACTTACAGTATATACAGTAAATAATATACATACCGAAAACTTTGAGCATTTATTTGTGTAAGAACGTGAGTATTTAGGGGCACCCCCTCCCCTCTGAATATATCACTGTTTTAACTCAAAAGAAAATTCTTCAACAGGTGTGTGCCGACCAACCGGTATAGTGGTTAAGGTGTTAGCCTCTAGATCGGAAGGTTCCTGGTTCGAATCCGGGTTCGGGCATGGATGTTTGTAAACGTATGGTGTAGAGGCGGCTGGTGCACCTTAAATCTGTCGTGGCCGAAAGTCCTCACGTTGGGTTGGCGTGGAAGTTTGGAGAGTGGGGTGCCAGCTCAGGTGTTGCTTCGTCATCTGACCGTGGTTCAAAATTACGAGGTGTTGTTCTCGGATCTTTCCCTGAAGGGACTGATCCTGGACCGTCGTCAATAACCCGTTGTGTTGCTCTAGTACGACGTTAACTAAAAATTACCATTACCATTACCTATCAACAGGTGTGTGTGTAACCAATGTGTTGTAAGGTAATTTGGTAAGTTTGTAATTAGCGTCGTACTAGAGCAACACAACGGGCTATTGACGACGGTCCGGGATCAATCCCTTGGTAATTGGTAATTTTAGTTAACGTCGTACTAGAGCAACACAACGGGCTATTGACGACGGTCCGGGACCGGGATCAGTCCCTTAAGGGAAAGATCCGAGGACAACACCTCGTAATTTTGAACCACGGTCAGATGACGAAGCAACACCTGAGCTGGCACCCCACTCTCCAAACTTCCACGCCAACCCAACGTGAGGACTTTCGGCCACGACAGATTTAAGGTGCACCAGCCGCCTCTACACCATACGCTTACAAACATCCATGCCCGGACCTGGATTCGAACCAGGAACCTTCCGATCTAGAGGCTAACACCTTAACAACTATACCGGTTGGTCGGCATCCCTTAAGTAAAAGTGTGTTGTAAGGAATAAAGTGAAGAATTTTTTTAAATTTTAGATTGGGCCTAGAAGTTTTTTGATGTTTTAAAAATTATTTTTCGTATTCTTTAGTGTCATCTGACCGTGGTTCAAAATTACGAGGTGTTGTCCTCGGATCTTTCCCTTAAGGGACTGATCCCGGACCGTCGTCAATAGCCCGTTGTGTTGCTCTAGTACGACGTTAACTAAAATTACCAATTACCAATTACCGTATTCTTTAGTAATGTAATTGGTAATTTTTTAGTTAACGTCGTACTAGAGAAACACAACGGGCTATTGACGACGGTCCGGGATCAGTCCCTTAAGGGAAAGATCCGAGGACAACACCTCGTAATTTTGAACCACGGTCAGATGACGAAGCAACACCTGAGCTGACACCCTACTCTCCAAACTTCCACGCCAACCCAACGTGAGGACTTTCGGCCACGACAGATTTAAGGTGCACCAGCCGCCTCTACACCATACGTTTACAAACCTCCATGCCCGGACCCGGATTCGAACCAGGAACCTTCCGATCTAGAGGATAACACCTTAACCACTATACAGGTTGGTCGGCTTCGTATTCTTTAGCGGGTCCGCGGTAGCCCAGTTGGTAGATTTGCGGATTAGCAACCAGGTGGGTGGGAATTCTAAACTCGATTCAGCCACAGACGGGTGGGAGGCACTTTTTAATGGGTAATGGTAATGGTAATTTTAGTTAACGTCGTACTAGAGCAACACAACGGGCTATTGGCGACGGTCCGGAATCAGTCCCTTAAGGAAATGATTCGAAGACAACACCTCGTAATTTTGAACCACGGTCAGATGACGAAAACACTTATTAATGGGAAATTGTGTTAGTAAGATGGAACAGAAAATTTAAAAGCATTTTCGTCTGATTATTTAGCTTTGTAATAGGTAGGTATTGTAGGTATTTTAATTAACGTTACACTGGAGCAACACAACGTGCTATAGGCGATAGTCCGGGATCAAACCCAAAAAGAAAAATCCGAGGATAACATCACGTAATTTTGAGCCACGGTCAGATGACGTGGCAACACCTGAGCTGGCACCCCACCCCAAACACTCTCCAAACTCCCGTAACAACCCAACGTGAGGACTTTCGCCCATGACAGATTTAAGGTGCACCAGCCGCCTCAACACCATGCGCTTACAAACTGATGCGATACAAATCCATGCACTGACCCGGTTTCATACCCGAAATCTTCCAATCTAGAATTTAACACCTTAACCACAAGACCGGCTGTTCGGCTTCTCGAATAATTGGTGATTGGTAATTTTTAATTAACATCGTACTAGAGCAACACAGCGGGCAATTGACAACGGTCCGGGATCAAATCCGAAAATCACACCACGTAATTTTGAACCACGGTCAAATGACGAGGCAACAGCTGAACTGACACCCCACTCTCCAAACTTCCACGCCAACCCAACGGGAGGACTTTCGACCATGACAGATTTAAGGTGCGCCAGCCGATTTTACAGCATACGCTTACAAACATCCATGCACTGACCCGGATTCGTACCCGAAATCTTCCAATCTAGAGGCTAACACCTTAACCACCAGACCGGTTGGTCGGCTTCTCTGTAATTTGGACCGACCAACCGGTATAGTGGTTAAGGTGTTAGCCTCTAGATCGAAAGGTTCCTGGTTCGAATCCGGGCCCGGGCATGGATGTTTGTAAACGTATGGTGTAGAGGCGGCTGGTGCACCTTAAATCTGTCGTGGCCGAAAGTCCTCATGTTGGGTTGGCGTGGAAGTTTGGAGAGTGGGGTGCCAGCTCAGGTGTTGCTTCGTCATCTGACCGTGGTTCAAAATTACGAGGTGTTGTCCTCGGATCTTTCCCTTAAGGGACTGATCCCGGACCGTCGTCAATAGCCCGTTGTGTTGCTCTAGTAGGACGTTAACTAAAAAAATTAAAAAAAAAATTACTCTGTAATTTGGTAAATTTAGTTAACGTCGTACTAAAGCAACACGAAGGGCTTTTGACGACGGTCCGGGATCAATCCCTTAAATCAGTGCTCCACAACCTTTTTATCGTCGCGGACCGGATCAACGTTTGATAATTTTAACGCGGCCCGTTGGGGGGGGGGGGGGGAGGAGGTACGTTGATTGTTTATATTTTAGATCGTTTTGATTTAATAATTTTAATTTAATTGGATTTAAACATGCCTTCAAAATAAAATACAGTTACACCAAAAAATGAATATAATGTGATTTAACATTTTAACTCACTAGAACGCTAAATCAATAAAATAGTTTCCAAACCACAAAAAACCCACGAAGCGCTCGAACTCTTTTAAAAGCAAAGACAGGTGATCGTGCGCCAACTAGGAGAATGAATGTTTAGGCTCAAATCCCCATTAATGTCTGAAACATGTCCAAAATGCCTCTGTTCACGCGCCGTCCCCACAACTTCAGTTTGGATTTAAACGCAGCTACTTTGTCTGCCAACTTGAAAACATTTGTCAAAATTAGAAAATAGAGACATACAGAATACAGAAATCATAATTGAAGCTTTAGTAACAGAACAAATTTCAAGTTCTGATTTACCGCCTCCTAATTTGAGTGGACATTTCATAGTTAAGAACCGCACAAACCCGAGATAAATACACCAAAGTAAATAAAATGGAAATAATTTAATATTTCTTGGACGGCCCGGTACCATTTGATCCACGGACCGGTACCGGTCCGCGGCCCGGGAGTTGGGGACCGCTGCCTTAAATGAAAGATCCGAGGACAACACTACGTAATTTTGAACCACGGTCAGATGAGGCAACACCTAAACTGGCACCCCACCTCTCCAAACTTCCTCACCAACCCAATCTCTAAAAAAATAAAAGGAAGTGTTTGTTTATTTGTCTTTTTGGGGCCGCAAAATCCTGATGATTCTACGGCACTTACAGCAATGAGATTTGGCACACAGGTAATCCGAATTATTTGCAATTTTTGGGTCGCGGCGAATTTAAAAATTCAATCTAGAATATTTTTAAATGAATTTAATAGTTTTATACTTTTTCTACTCGCGTGACCTTGCAGTCAGGGTTTGGAAACATAAAGTTTTTTTTCATCCGCATAAATTGGAGAAAATTATTTTTTTCATTTCCGCTTTGAATTTGAGCGGACACAAATAAATTTCCAGCCAGACGATAAATCTTTCAACTGAAGTCAGTTCTTTTTTCTATCTCCAGACCGTTAAAGATAGAGTAAAAATTTCAACGGATTTGATATCTGCGGAAAATTTCAGTTTAGATTGATAAATAAAAATACCATTTTCTTTAAATAAATAATTTTTTAATTGAATATATCTTCAACGGATTTGAAAGCTGCGGAAAATTTTACACTAGATTAATACCTTATATCACGACGTTGCCGGTGTTGGTTTGCGGAGTAAACCTACACCACGAACACGGTCAACGCTGGGCTAGCCACGCTGTGGCTAGTTGGGATGCGACATCGATGACGATGTTTTCAAAACATCGATGTTTTTGAAAAAACATCGATGTTTATACTTGTCGATGTTTTATTTTTAAATGAAAAAAGTACCGTTATAAAAATTTTAAAAATAACCAAGTAGCATAATTTTCATAATCAGCAATTTGAACATACTTTTAGACCAAAGTGGCCAAGGGTGAAGTGTCTGAAAAGTAGGGATGCGACATCCATGTCGATGTTTTTAAAGCATTGATGTTTTATAAAAAACATCGATGTATTGGAACCGATGTCGCATCAGTAGTTGCTAAACCAGTTTTAATAAATGGGGGGAAAAGTTTAAATACACTGAATTTTAAAAACATCGATGGTTTGGATGCGATGTATCATCAACATCGATGTTTCAGTTTTGAACATCGATGCTTTGCTGTCGATGTCGCATCACTAGTTGCTAAACCAGTTTAAGAAATGGGGGAAAAAGTTTAAATACACTGAATTTTAAACACATCGATGGTTTGGATGCGATGTATTATCAACATCGATGTTTCAGTTTTGAACATCGATGCTTTGCTGTCGATGTCGCATCACTAGTTTCTAAACCAGTTTAAGAAATGGGGAAAAAAAGTTTAAATGCACTGAATTTTAAAAACATCGATAGTTTGGGGGCTATGCATTATCAACTTCGATGATTTAATTTTGAACATCAAAGTTTCAAAACATCGATGTTTTGCTGTCGATGTAGCATCATTAGTTGCTAAACCAGTTTTAAGAAATGGGGGGAGAAAGTTTAAATACACTGAATTTTAAAAACATCGATGTTTTTGGGGCGTTGTATTATAAACATCGATGTTTTAATTTTGAACATCGATGTTTTGCTATCGATGTCGCATCCCTAGTGGCTAGTCTCGAATATAGGAGCGTTCACTTAAAACGTTCACTTAAAGTTGCAAAACTACATAATCATTGTTTCCAAGTAAAATTAAGTGGTGGAAGCTTTACACACAAAGTTTAGTAGTTTTTTCCATACTTATGTTAAAAAGAAATTTTTCCACACATATAACTGGGCAGTAGTAGTCCGGTTGTTAGAATAGCGGATTAGCAACCGGAGGGCTGGAGTTCGAAATTTGACCTAACCAAAGACCGTCGTGTACGTTGGAACTGGTGCAAGTTAAATCTGCCGTGGCCACAAATGTCTCCACATTGGCACGGTGTGGAAGTTTGGTGAATGGAGTTTTAACTCAGGTAAACCTCGTATTCTGACCATGATTTAAAATAACGAGGTGTTGTCCTCGAATCTGCCCCTTCGGGATTAATCCCACACCGTCGCCAATAGTCCGTTCTGTTGCTCGATATATTGTGATGTTAATTAGACTCCCTACCTTTCTATGGCCTAATTTAACTAATAAATTAATTTAATTAATAATTTAACTAAGTTAATTAATAAACCAAATTTGCGGTGGTTTCCAAAATTCTTTTCGTTTCTTTAATAGATACCAGACACTTAGATATTATGAGAGTGTCCCACTTGTGCTTTTGTTACCTTATTTCTGTTGCAATTTTTTCGATAAACACCTAAGCATATATTGAAACTTCTGTTTACATCTACAAATCCCAACTCAGATCATGCAGAAAACGGGTTGAAAATTTACTGATCATAGGGCAACTTTTTTGTTGCAGTAAAAATGGGAAAAGTTGCATTTATCATTCCCTAAAGTTGCATTTATGGAAATAAAGTTGCATTTATTTTTGATGCACTAAAATTTAAATTTAATTATTCATAAAAAATGAAAAAATTCAATATATACTGACAATTTTAGTCGTGTATAACACTATTATAATACATCATTAAATACAGAAGAACGTTGAATGGCCGATCCTTGGCCAGTAATTTCTTTATACTTGAAAAACTGCTCCAACTGCAGTCTTATAATGTGCTGTATCGGATAGCAGAAGCGCAAAATCCTTTCGCTCAATATTCAGAGATTTTAAAACGTCATTTACAAGGCGAACAACATATTGATGATCGACATTCGCCTCACAAACTCTGCAGTCGATTACACAAGTTTCCTCAGAATTATCGAAAGTGCCAACCAATATGTTAAGGTACTTGTGATTTATTTCACTTTCGTCTGTTAGGACGAACAACTTCTTTCCATGAACTTCTTGTTTGATCCGCAATACTTCGGCGTTCGCAATATCAGACACACGTGATCGTATGGTTGATTGAGAGGGCAAAAAATTAAATAGTAATTACATATTGATTAATTTTAAGCTAAATTTGAAAAAGTTGCAGGTGGTTGCATTTATGCTGTACCGTATCGACGAAAAAGTAAAACCACTTCCTGGTTAAAATAATTATATTAAGAACTAATATTTACAGACTTTGTACAGCTACAGTTTTATAATTAAAGACGATATTCATCACCGATACAATACAGCCTCCTTAAGGTCAAAAGTCTTTCAAATCTCTGCCGCTAGAAAAAGCTTCTGTTCCAAAGTGTCTCATCCCAGCCCGCTTCCTCCTGTCGTCACTAGGGATGCGATATCGACAACAAAACATCGATGTTTAGAAACATCGATATTCAAAATTAAAACATCGATGTTGATAATACACCGACCAAAAACCATCGATGTTTTGAAATATCGATGTTCAAAATTAAAACATCGATGTTGATAATACATCGACCAAAAACCATCGATGTTTATTAGCATCGTTAGTTATTATTAATTATTTATCAACTTATGGGGGGGGGGGGAAACATAACAAACTTATTTTTTATTTACTGTAAATAAAAAATATTGGGGACTATAGTTATTATATTCCCCAATATTTGTTATTTTACACTTGTAAAAAAAGAAGTTTGTTAATATTCTTCACCTTAAGCGGACTTCTTTTTTCACTCACTATCCCACCAGTTAGGGAAAAAACTCTTTCTGATTAGTTCTGATTAACTCTTTCTGATAGAACGTATGTCCCCATCGCTGATACATACTTAGTTGCGCGGTTATTTTTCTTAATTTTCAAAAATGTCTCACTTTTTTTATTTAAAAATAAAACATTGACAGCATAAAAACATCGATGTTAAACAAACATTGACTGCAATAAATTGATGGTAAATACATCGATGTTTTGAAAACATCAAGATCGATGTCGCATCCCTACTTTTCAGACCCTTCACCCTTGACCACTTTGGTCTAAAAGTATGTTCAATTTACTGATTATGAAAATTATGCTACTTGGTTATTTTTTAACTTTTTATAATAGTACTTTTTTCACTTAAAAATAAAGCATCGACAGTGTAAAAACATCGACAAGTGTAAACATCGATGTTACAAAAACATCGCCTTCAATACATAGATGTTAAAAACATCGATGTTTTTTATAAAATATCTATGTTTTGAAAACATCGACATCGATGTAGCATCCCCAGTCGTCACTTCCGCAGTCGGACCAGGGGGTGGACTTGGGGAACGTTTCCCGTTGTGAGCTCCCACGATTCTGGATGCTCTCAGGACGTTACAATGCAAAAAGTTGCATTTATGCAGAAAGTTGCATTTTTGTTGCGGTTATTACTCGCTTATAAAATGTAGGAGGAATTTTGGTTTTAGTACTTAACATGCAGCGTAGAACGTGTGAAAAAAAGTTGCATTTGTTGCAAAAAGTTGCCTTACTGATCAAGTTCGTACTCAGACCTATGTAAAACACCATAAATATATCCATGAAATGACCGTATAAAAACGACGTAGAAACGAAAAAAGTTCAGACAAAACAAGAATGAAACATTCGGCATTAGATGGCAGTATGCTAAGAATCGAAACTTTAAAAAGAAGTTTATAAACATACACTACCCTACAATAATGGACCGGACGCCAGTGGATTAGCATAAAATCCGACTTCTTGTTTGGGGGTGTTTTTCGTGGTATGGCCTGAGACCTTTGCGTGTTGTTCATGGTCAATTGAACGCCGACGCCTGCATGAACATTTTGGACAATCGCCTTCTTCCCGCGCTTTGGCAATTTTATGGATTGGACGAATGTTACTTCCAGGACGACAACGCTCCATGTCATCTTGCAGCCTCTGTCAAGCTGTTGTATCAAGATAGGGATGTAAAACGTCTTCCCTTGCCTGTTCAGAGTCCCGACCTAAACCCCATAGAACATTTGTGGGACTAGTTAGAGCGACGCTTACGGACCAAGGAACCACGTCCGAACTCTACAGCTGAGCTGGCGACTTTCTTGCAGCAGGAATGTACACAAATACCCACAGCTGTGTATCGAAACTTTGTTGAAAGAATGCCCAGAAGGGTTGCTAGTGTAATTTCAGCACGTGGGAGACCCCCCCCCCCCTATTAAAGCATGTATTATTTCCCTTATAACAGGGACGGCCAACCTTTTCAAGAAGTTGGTCAAATTTGTACATTATTCTTTTAGTATTAGCTCGTGGGTCACATGGAAAAGGGTAAGGGAGCACTGTAAAAAACTACATTTAAAAAGTTAACGCTTCCTTTTACTTATGCAAGAGAAAGAGCAAAAAAAATTTTATTAAAGGGGAGAAATCATGCCAGTCCCCTGCGCTGAGTTTTTACTGAATAAAGAAAAGAAAACAATATATATGTATATGTATGAAATAGTATATTTTAATAGATAATATAGTTACAGGTTTGTGCATGTAAATAAAGTTAAAGTATATTTAATGAGAACCAAACATCGTTAAAAGAGCATTAGCAAGTTTCTTTATTGATATAAAATTATTTGGTAAAGAATCATACGTTTAATGTAATATTTTCTATTTTTAGTGTGTGTTCATTATAATTTGCACTAATTTCAGGCATTTTCCTTCTACTTCAAAAATCAAGTTATCAAATTTATTTTTCAAAAAAAAAAATGCTGCTTTGAAATATTCAACTAGTTCCATTTCTAAATCATGGATACCTAGCCACTTAAATTCGTTTGACTCCATTGTTTCGAATTTCGTTTAGTATGGATATAAATTATACTGAAATGTATTTTCCAAACTTTTAAATTGATTAATCTCTCCTCCAAGGCTTGTTATATTTCTTGTTAATCATTTAATATTTTTTATTGTATTTTCTTGAACGTCAAGCGAATTCTTCATTGTTATTGTGTTTTTAAAATGTTTTTGTAATTGAGAGGAAAATATTTCATGATTTTCATTTCCAAATCCCTAGTAAAGATGTCAAGTTTCGTCATAAATATCCTAATATTCTCAAACATCATTAAAATAAATTGTCCATTTCCTTGAAGTTTTTTATTCAGTTCATTAAAATGCTGAGTGATGTCGCATAAAGACATGAAATCATTTAACCAATCTAAATTTAAAAATTCATCAAAATTATTGTTTTTTTAAATTCAAAAACAGCTTAATTTCTTCGAATAGAATGACAAACCAATTAAGAACTTGACCGGAACTGAGCCATCGAACATTGTTGTGTATCAAAATCTCTGAATACTGGCACTCAACTTCTAATAATTGTGCTAACTGTCGTGAATTAAGACCTCTTGCGTTTATAAAGTTAATGACTTATTATAACTGGCATTACATTGGAAAATGTTGTCAGTCAGCAAAAAAACATTAGTGTGTTTCTCAAGGATACAAGGTCAGTAATTCGAGTGTATAAATATGTCTTTATTATTTTTGTATTTTCCACATATGTTCATTCTCAAGCGGTATTTTATAAATTTACATATTATACTCAATCGGTCTTCATATAAATCTTGAAACAGCATTATGTATAATCAATAAGTCTGAAACATTTTACAAAAGTCATTTATGCATTTTTTATTTTTCATTTTTAAGTTCTTTATTGGCACTTCTATTTTCTTCATATTTTTTAAAAGAGCGGTTCGAAAAATAATTAAAATTCTGTATGTATATGATGAACTGATGATAAGTTTTTAAAAATTAACTCGTGGGCCAGCCAGTCTCTGACCCGCGGGTCATAGGTTCGCCATCCCTGCCTTATACCATCACATCTTGCTGTCCGGTCCATTATTGTAGGGTAGTGTATAGTTCATTCTTGTTTATCTTCCTTACTGAGAAAAAGTATCAACTTGTCTAATTACTCACCGGAATAAAAATATTTCATTAAAAGTTTTATTACTTTTTCTAAAAAAACAGTCATAGTTGTTGTCGTGCAGTCTTCCCCGAGTTTCAAATAACATATTTGACGTTAATTTTACTTGTTAAATTGTTCTTTGTTGTTTCTTGACCCAAAACATACTGACGCAGTTTCCACACAAGAAACGGAACGCGGTAGCCCAGTTGAAAATGCAATAGATGTTTTATAAAAAACATCGATGTATTGGAGCCGATGTTTTTTTTAACATCGGTGTTTATATTGTCGATGTTTTTACGTTGCGATATTTTATTTTTTAGACGAAAAAAGTACCATTATAAAAATTAAAAAATAACCAATTAGCATAATTTTCATTTTCAGTAAATTGAACAAATTTCTAGACCAAAGTGGCCAAGGGTGAAGGGTCTGAAAAGTAGGGATGCGACATCGATGTCGATATTTTCAAAACATCGATGTTTTATAAAAACATTGTTAATTGTTCTTATTGATTTTTTTACTTTGTTTGCTATTTGTTACTTTACTTTTTTTTTTACTGACAGTTAAAAAACAGCTTAGTTATTAATTAATAAACACGCAAAAATTACAAATTAAATCTCCCCTCCCCGGCGAACATTGATGTTTGAGGTTTTAATGTGACATCGACAACAAAACATCGATGTTCAAAATTAAAACGTCGATGTTGATAATACATCGCCCCAAAAACATAGTAGTTTTTAAAATTCAGTGTATTTAAACTTTTTCCCCTATTTCTTAAAACTGGTTTAGCAACTAGTGATGCTACATCTTCAGCAAAACATCGATGTTCTGAAACTTCGATGTTCAAAATTAAAAGATCGATGTTGATAATGCATCGCCCCCAAACCATCGATGTTTTTAAAATTCAATGTATTTAAACTTTTATCCCCATATCTTAAAACAGGTTTAGCAACTAGTGATGCGACATCGGCTCCAATACATCGATGTTTTTTTAAAGCATCAATATTTTGAAAACATTGACATCGATATCGCATCCCTACTTTTCAGACCCGTCACCCTTGGCCACTTTGGTCTAAAAGTATGTTCAATTTGCTGATTATAAAAATTATGCTACTTGGTTATTTTTAAAATTTTTATAACGGTACTTTTTTCAATTAAAAATAAAACATCGACAACGTAAAATCATCAATGTTACAAAAACATCGACTCCAATACATCGATGTTTTTTTTTGAAAACATCGACATCGATGTCGCATCCCCAGTTTTAGGCTGCTAAACCAGTTTTAAGAAATGGACGAAAAAAGTTTAAATACACTGATGCTTTTAAACATCGATGTTTCAAAACATCGATAGTTTTTTTGGGCGATGTATTACCAACATCGATGTTTTAATTTTGAACATCGATGTTTTGCTGTCGATGTCGCATTTCTAGTACATGTGCGATGGTGCACGTTAAATCTATCGTGTCCTCACGTTGCCATGATGTGGAAGTTTTGAGATTGGGGGCCGGTTCAGGTGTTGTTCTGGTCATCTCACATTGGCTCAAAATTTGGAAATCCTGTCATTGGAGCTTTCCCTTCAGGATTAATCCCGCACCGTCGCCTATAGACCGTTGTGTTGCTCCATTATAAAATTAATTAACTACTTAAGTCAAAAGAAAAATCGCAATTTAAACTGATCCACTTGCTAACAACCACGGGATCACTATTTTCGAGGATAGAGTGCTCCTCCTTTGTGAATTGGAAGTCAGCTTGTTTGAGGTACGTATCTAGTAAATGAATGTCTCATTGAAGCAACATAACGGGCTATTGGCGACGGTGCAAGATCAATCCCTGAGGGAAGGATCCCAGGTCAATGCCTCGTAATTTTGAACCACGGTCAGATAACGAGGTCAACACCATTGCTAGCATCCTACTCTCCCTACTTCCACACCACGCCAATGTGAGGACATTCAAGACCACGACCGATTTAACGTGCTCCAGCCCCTCGAACACGACGAACTCATGCCACTTTCAATGAAATCTGGATGATCTTCTGGACTCGATTCCATGCGGATGACATCAAAGCCATTTTTACGACGGAGTCCACTGTGGCAAGATCATGGAAATGAAACGGTCGAAAAGGTTGTCATACCGCACCCCGGCAAGAAAAGTAACAACTCAAAATTACAGAATTTGAGAAAAATCAACATAAAGGATAACTCATTGAAATAGTACAAGCTTCTTTTAAATTTAAGGTAAGTGTTTATGGTGGTAACTTCTATTATATTCCATAGAATAGAAATACAGGGTGTCCCAAAAAGATCAGTACAACTTCAACAATTTATATACAAAAAAATAGACCTACAGCAAAACTAGTTACAACAATAGATAGAACTAGGGGGCCCGCCCCCTGCTCGCTATCGCTCGCCAACCCCCGGAGGATTGCTTTGCAATCCTCATTAGTTCGCTGCTCGAACCTATAATCGCTTCGCTCTCATCAATGAATACATGTGTCCTAGTAGAAGAGATTGCTTACAAAATACGATATTCCAAAAAAATATTTTTCAAATCTAAATTTGCTTTTTTTCAGAAAAGATATGTACAGTACCACTGGAATGAAAACTTTGAGCAAATTTTGACTCAAAATCTGAGGGCTGATTTTGAAATTGAATACCCAGCATGTTGTATGAGTGTACTTTTCCCCAGCACTCGAGCCACCCACACTTTTTTATTGCGTTTGTTTTCAAAAGTTGTAGTGCAAGCGTCATGTTGAACTATAATTGTTGGCCCTGAAAAGAACCGTCTTTTAAATGGCCTTGAAAAGATCTTCCGCTTCCTTTGATTTCTAATTATAAACTGTAACAGCTCGACTAAAATTAATTTTTTTCCAATAAAATTTAACGCTATAAATTCAGGTGAGGTGTGAGGGTTTGTGGTAAACAAACAATCGTACAATGTTGCCAAAACGCGATTATAAATAACGCCTTTTTTGCGTGCCACGTTAGAGAATTATATATATAGATAACTCAAAAAGTTTTTTTTCTACAGTATATTTCTGACCATTCCCACAGCGTTGGATTGGCAGGGTTGGCCCCATAGCATAGTCGTCCCGATCATCTGACAATACTCCACTAGACTTTTTCTTTTGGGGTTATGTAAAAGATGCTGTGTACCGAACAAAAGTTAACAGTATCGTGGAATTGAAACAAAAAAAGATCCAAACAGCTGTAGCTACTGTTGATGTTAGCACGCTGAAACGTTTGTGGATTCAATTGGAATATCGTCTTGATATTCTTTGTACTACAAAGAATATCGTTATTTGTCAACAAACAAAATTTTTTAAAGAAAAATTTAAACAAAAGGTTTTTTGGAACTTTACTGCTGTAGTAGAAAAAAACTTTTTGAATTGTGCTATATGTTGTTGTAACTAGTTTTGCTGTAGGTCTATTCTATTTTTTAATAAATTTTTGAAGTTTGTACTGATCTTTCTGGGATACCCTGTATAACACGCTGGGGCACTTCATACATATTTTGCAATGACATGACATCAAAATTTTAATTTTTTGACCTGTGTCACTTTTTTTGCCGGGGTGCGATATGCAAACCTTGTGTGGCGATTGAGTACATATACGGTGAATATTTGTGGCGCCAACTCGTTATCACTGCCGTTACTTTCGGCACCAATAGACAAATATGTGAGCCAAAATCTGCGCTAAAGACGCCAATCGTATTGTATAAACGCAAAAACCCTTCCCCTAATTTGACAAATACTCTTTCAAAAGCACGTGACTCGAATCATTGACCTCCAAATTCCGTTAGAAGGTCGATGACTCAAATGTTGCCACATAGATCGAAAGCTGAAGGCTAAAAAATGGCATTTCTTTTTCAGGATTCTCGGCGGTGTCTAGTATAAATGAAATGTCACAGAAAATTGCGCCATCGAAATGAAATATTTTATCACAAATGGAATCCATTTTCTTTTCCGGACGTACACAATTCGACTAAAAACGGCAAAGACGGAGAAATGAGAACCTTAAGAAATGTGCTCCCCTTAACTTGGTTTTTGTTTTGAGTTCTCATTAGTTTTGTTTACGTTACTGGAAAACACAACAAACAAAATCTGCGTGATGTTTTTTTATTAAGTGAAAATAGTATTCAGTAATATGACTGAAATAAATCTCAAAAAAAATTATAAAGAGGACTCTGAACATACTTTTTTGAATGAAAAAAAATCCATCCAAATGGACAATACTTATAACTACAAAATTTTTGCTCTTTCCTCTCGATAGAAGTGTTTCTTTTACAATTAATCGATCAAAATAGCGATACATAAAATTAAACACAGCAAATATGAAAATTTGCGTAGATCGTATAAGTACAGTATTTGTATAGTCTAGTCATAGTTTATTATTTTTTGTGTTTAATTAGCATCATTAATTTAAATAATTTTATAAATTGTTTCATCATACAAATTTGTTTAGGCTTAATGAAATATCTTAACATATTTTTGTCGTAAATTTGAGAATTATCGGGACCTTAAAATTATTTGCGCCTAGAGGGTAGAAATTTCCTTATTCTCCACTGGGAAAGGCCTTCGATAGAAAAATTGTGTTTTGAGACATTATTTATTTCATACATTAATTTAAAGGTTTCGCCAATTAGAAAGACAGTAAACTGTTACAAATAAGCAATTACTCTGCATCGTAATTCGACTTTATTAATAGTGAGTTTTTTTACTGTAGTTGAAAGCAAGACTAATCGTGGTTGAAGAAAAGCTGTCAAATGATGTAGGTCTAGAATCCTCGGTCCAAAAAAAAGAACCGTCGTGACTGTGTGTAGGCTCACTGCGCCAGCAACCTGCGAACCAACGGCGAACGCAGGTTCGATTCCTCCCTGGTTGTGTTTCTCTCTTCAGTGTTAGTAATATAGACGAAATTTAAAAGTAGAATGAGCAATGGTAACCTTCTTGTGCCCATGACAAATATTAGTTGTAAACGGGACACTTAGACTACTTTTGTCAGCTGGGTGGAATCGAACATCCATCATCTGATTGGTCCGCGCTACATAGTGGTATTCTTTGGTGATTTCGTTAATTTTGTCACCACTCTATTGGAATGCGCATTCAAACACCTAACCTGTCATTAGAAGTTTTTCTCCAAAAGAGGCGATAAGATGCCAAGTCGGTCAATCAAGTCAATTTTTCAGAGCAGTCATGTGACTACTAGTCGACATGTTTGGCACACTTTTGAAGCTCCTCTCAATGCCAATGCTCAGTCTACTCACATATCAAGTCTATGTCAACAACGAAACCTTTCTTGTATGTGTATGTCCATTACTTGATGCTGTCTACCTTGTGTTTGGCGAAGCATGGCCAAATATGACCCTTGCGCAATAAAACCCAAAAATCAAACCAGCCAGCCGGTCCAGAGAAATGAAACTGATGGGGGAAATCTCTACAGCATTAATAAATAAGGGCGAAGACATGCCACACCAGTAGTTCCAAAATTATACGGAAATTAAAGTTTTTCATAGAGGGCGATACCGCCTCCAGCGAGCTTTGAAGGAATCTTTAGGGGCAATGCTGGCCCCAGAGAAATAAGAGGGCATGAATTGCAAGAGTGGATAATAAGATGCTAAAAATATGTGTGGCCAAAATGTTTCAACCAAGTACTTCATCCACTTGACTCTACAGACACTCATTACGGTTATGAGCTGTCGCAAGAATAATACGTTGCAAAATATAACAACTGATAGATCGAAATGGACAGCAGATCGTAATAAATGATTGCTATGTATGCATCTGAGCGCACTTCTTACAAGTACAGCGGGCGGAGTCTGCATGTCAGGTTTACTGTAGTATATAAATAGGTTTAAATACTTAATGTACTGTAAATGTGAGAAGATTGAAATAACTATTAGAATGTTTACGGAATTGTGTGAAGAGCAGTTATCAAAATACGGAATACCGAAGAACGGTCAGAACGCTTCACAAAACCTGGAATTTTAACGGATCACCTTTGTAATTTTGCAGAGTAAGTAGATATAAATAACAAATAAAATCAACGAGTAAAAAATTTAAGTGGTTAAGAAAACCGCAGACATTTGCTTTCAAATTGAGACAACCACGTGGAGGGATATGACTTATGACTTGTTGAAGGGGTGACTCCGAAGAGTGCCAGCACCGCGACTGATTGTCCACCAGGAGGGTTAATATGATCGTAAACAATCCAAAAAACTTCCTGTATATATTCTCGATTTCTTTAAGATAACAAAAGTGAGTACTCACGCGCGTCAATACATTGATTGACATTCAACTTGAAATCCATGGACAGCATATTATTTGGCGATCGGCATCCTTTCGAAGTAATCTAAGCTATTCATGAAAAACAAAGATTTCATTAGCTTAGTGTGCATTCGACGAAACTCGTTACTAAGGCGGTAGTTCACTGGGTCGGATGCAAAAATAGCATTTTCAGAGAGCGAGTTTATAAATATATCTACCCATCAGTCAACGCTTTTGCTGAGGAAAAACACTGGCAATCCTTATAACTTGACGTGCCATAACAAGCGCTTTAAAATAGGTAGTTAGTGTTTTTATTATTTATAATTTATACTGAAATTGATCATATCGTCTTAAAATATTTTAAGAGAACAAATTATATATGAAGACTTTTGTGGCAAAGCTTTTTGGTGTGTATTTTGCAAGCTTTTTGAGACGCCAAGGAATAATTTCTTAGAATAAAAACATCGTTTTAGAATTAGCGGAAAATAATTAAACAATTAACGAAAAGAACTTTCAAAATAGAAACAAATCCACGCAACTGATTATTCTTACAACCACAAGATAAGTATTTACTTTAATGAAAATTCTACTTTTTATGAAATATTGCTACAAAGAAGCCAAGTTCTAATTTTTAGTTTTAAGTCTAATTGAACCAGGTTATATAATATGAATGTCCAGTCGCAACAAAATAGTTTAACACTATCTACCAGCCAACCAAACGGTATAGTGGTTAAGGTATTAGCCTTTAGATCGGAAGGTTCCTGGTTCGAATCCGGGTCAGGGCATGGATGTTTGTAAGCGTAACTGGTGCATCTTAAATCTGTCGCGGCCGAAATTCATCACGTTGGGTTGGTGTGGAAGTTAGGAGAGTGGGGTACCAGCTCAGATGTCTCGTCATCTGACTTTGGTTCAAAATTACATGGCGATTTACCGAATGGCTTAGGCTAGGACGGTGGTAACTAGTTGAATACACAATCCACCAATAAGTACTTTGACATACATGTAAATTTGAGAACACTCGAAAAAATGTTCCTACTTCACTGAGAGAATATTTTAATAAATAAATTTAGAGAATAACCAAAAATTTTCCTAGTTTGCTGAAATTATAAAAATTAGAGGAATACCCCGAAAACGTTCCTACTGTTCACTAAAATTACAAAAATTAGAGGAATATCTGAAAAAATGTTCCTAGTTGCCTAAAATTATGAAAATAAGAGGAATATCTGAAAATTTTCCAGTTCACTGAAATTATAAAAATTAGAAGAATAACCAAAACATGCTCCTAGTTCCTTGAAATTATAAAATTTAAAGGAGTAACTGAAAATGTTCAAGTTCACTGAAATTAAGAAAATTAGAGAATACACGAAAATGTTCATAGCGTAATGAAATTATAAAAATAAGAGGAATATCTAAAATGTATCTTGTTTATTAAAATTATAAAAAAATAGGGAAATTACTGAAAGAAAATGCTACCATTAAATTAAATTTCCCAACCGGTCAAAATGACCGCGGTTGATATATTAAAATATATCGCATGAGAAGGTTAGAGGACGAACGAAAATATTCATATTATCCATATATAAATGGGAGATTCTCATAATGTGGGAATACTAAATGTTAACTAATGAGTAATTTTGAAATTTAACATCAATATATTTTTAGTGTATTGTTTATAGGCCTAGAATGCAATATCCAATCATTCAAAGACAGGAATTGTTCTCCAAAATTACTAAAAAAAATATTTAATTTCAAGATCCGTAGGTTACAGATTTTTGACATTGCTTTCCTTTAGGTAACAGATTTTGGACATTGCTGGCCTGTATGTTACACAACTTTGGCACTGCCCAAAATCAAATGACTTTCGGATACTGTGTTATGACAGTTTTGTTACATTATTATTATTATTATTATTATTATTATTATTATTATTAGTATTATTATTATTATATTACATTGTGCCAGAAAACGAAAGTTAATTTGCACGTTTGAAAGAAATTGTTAATTTGCGTATTTGAATGATATAAATATATACAAGGGTTAGACAAAATACTGTGAACACCTGTGAAAAGATAATTTTTTTATTAATAGGCCGTTGGTCCTCCTTTTGCATGAATTACAGCTTGTATCCGAGGTGGAATTGACAAATACAAGTCACGTACAACATTCAGAGGGATACGTTCCCACTCAAATTGCAAAAAAAGTCCCTAATTCAGAAAGTATCCTTGGAGGGGGGAATCGATTGCGCAGCTTGTTTTACAAAATACCCCACAAAGGTTCAATTATATTGAGATCAGGGGACTGAGGGGGCCAGATGAGGCTCTCTATTTCATCGTCCTGTTCATAAAACCAGTCTCGGGCAATTCCACAGGTGTGAATGGGGGTATTATCATCTTGGAAGACTGGTCGTTTATCAGGAAATACAGTTTGCACCATTGGGTGAAGATGGTGATTGGGCCAGAAGACTGACATAATCCTCTCCTGTAACACGGTCATTCAGAACAACAAGTGGACCAAGACCACGATGTGATATCACATCCCCAGATTATCACTGAACCGCCGACATGCTTAACCGTAAGCCGAAGACAGTCAACTTGATAGGCTTATGATGGCGTTCTCCAAACGTATACACACGTCCATTTGTCGGGAATAATGTGAACGACGATTGGTCTGACCGTATTACATTCTCCCATTGTTGTTGTGTCCAATTTTTATGCTCGCGACACCATATTAGTCGCTTCAAGGCATTGCATGGTGTAATCAATGGTTTTGAAATAGCCGCTCTGCCATGAATATTTGCCATATGCAGTTCACGCCGGATAGTTTTTGATGAAACTGCTTCCTGTAGACGTGTATTCATCTCAGATGTTATCTGGGATGCTGTTGTCTTGTGTTTATTTTGTCATAATCCGCTTCAAAACCCTTCTGTCTCTCTCATTCAGCTTCGATTTTCGACCACTGTTGTGCTTTTTAGATGCTCTCTGCTTCAAATATGCTGACATTACAGTCGACACTGTACTTCTCCCAACACCTCGAAGGGTGGCCGTTATCGTTACTGAGGCTCCAGCTAGACGAGCCACAACAATCATGTCTTTTTCGAAATCAGAGAGGTCAGCCATAACGCAATTTTAACACAGAAATATATTTTGCATTCGACTTCTATCACTGCTAGTTGGAGGGGGGGGGAGGGGACAGAAGGTCCTGGGCCGTAGGCCCTCTACCTTCTGCAGGAACAAACTGGATACTGAAGGGGAAAATGATGAGTTACAGAACTTTATAGAAGTGAATGTATGGTTCCATTGTCCAATGGGAGTGAAGGATGGATCAGGTGGGAGTGGTCACAGAGGGTCAACAACAATTAGCTAAAAAGCCGATGCAAAATGACCTGAAGTTTACATTAAAATCAGAACAAGATTAAAGTTAAATTAAAATAAAATTAAAGATAAAGAATGGCTCTTGGCCTTTTCTTGAATTCTCTTTGGCGGGGGTCGTATCTGGGGATTTGCTGAATTGCGGGATTATCGATAATTTCGAGTTTTGCATAAAATTTATGAGCAGGTTTACTGAAAAATTGTTTCAGTTCAGTAATTTTTAGATCTTCACGAATTTTAACGTTTCTGTAATACCAGGGGTAACCACTGATATTACGGAGAGTATCGTTTTGGTCACTGCTAGTAACAGACTGATGTGTGTACTTTCTCATCCGCTAGGTGGCTCCCTTCACCGCTAGAGGGCAGGAGTATACGAGAGTTTTCTTTGGAGTGCTATTTTTTCACAAGTGTTCATATTATTTTGTCCAACCCCTGTATATATTTATATCATTCAAATACGCAAATTAACGAAAGAGCAAAATAAAAAGCATGGGTATTCGACCAGAAAACGAAAGTTAAAACTAACCATCCAAGCGCACTTAGAGCTGCAAACTGATTATAGATAGCGCTGCACAGCACGCAAACGATTATTAAAGAATTCAGTTATTCAAAATGGCGGATCCCGTGAGAAAGCTCAATGTTTCGAGTGGATGGCCCCATAGTATGGCCACCCCGGTGTCCTAAAATTACTCCACTCGACTTTTTCTTTTGGGGTTAGGTAAAAGATGTTGTGCACCGAACAAAAGTTAACAGTGTCGTGGAATTGAAACAAAAAAAAAGATCCAAACAGCTGGTAGATACTGTTGATCTTAGCATGCTGAAACGTTTGTGGATTGAATTGGAATATCGTCTTGAGATTATTCGTGCTACGAAAGGATCTCATGTGTAAATTTACTTAGGTAGAAGAAAAATCCTTTTGAGATATTCCATCTACTGTTGTAACTAGTTTTGCTGTAAGCCTATTCTTTTTTTTTTTAATAAATTTTTTAAGTTGTACTGATCTTTTTGGGACATCCTGTATGTTAATGTCTACTAATAGGTATAAAAATACGACATCAGTCATTAGTTATAAATTGTAATGCTTTAAAATTAGAGTAGATTTGAATATTTTAAAATTATAATTTTGTTTTTCCAGATTTTCAAATCATGGATTTGTTTAATTCTGTTAAGTTTTATTACTAATTCCAAAATTTTCGGGTTTGGTTGATTTTTGTGATTTTTTAAATAATACACTGCTGTTTGTAAAAAAGGAAACACCATGAAGGAATCATCCGAATGGAATGAAATTTGCAGCAAATGTCAATTATAGGATGTTATGTAAAGTAATAAAGTTTCAGAGCCACCACGCATGCATGGTGTAAGCAGCGCTCTCTGAACTGTTGCTAAAAGCGTATAAATAGAGGGCTGTAGCGGAAGGTTGAAAATAGTGCATGGTTATTTTTTAGTGGCGAGCGTTTAGTGAGACCTAAGTATGCCTCCACGACGAAATAGGGTGAAATTTCAACAACTTACGGAGTTTGAACGGGGGAGAAACATCGGCCTTCGTGAAGAAAGATTTTCTTATCGGGCAATAGCAGCTAGTGTGCAGCGGAACAGTTCCACAGTGATGCGAGAGTTTGGAAGCAGTGGACCGGCGAGCACCGGACAACTCGAAAAACTGGGAGTGGACGACGGAAGGTGACGTCAGCGCACGATGATAGACACCTGGTCCACATGGCGGTGAATGACCGTACGGCTTCCTCCAGTCAGTTGGTAGCACTTTGGTCTACTGCTACAAATGTACTAATGTCTTCGTCAATTCGCCAACGTCTGCTGCACCGTGGACTGCGTGCAAGGATTCCTTTATACAGGATCCCCCTCACGCCAAACCATCGACGGTTGCGTCTGCAATGATTGGCAGCAAGTTGTCTTTTCTTACAAATCCCACTTTAATTTGTGGAACCATGATGGCCGCATTCGTGCTTGACGCTATGCCGGTGAACGCTGCCATCCAGAGTGCGTTATCGAACGTTAAGCCGCGTCCACACCGGATAAGCCGAGCAAAACATGGATGATTGATTAACCCCGGAGACAGGTTTGATTGGCAGCTCGTTCAGTGTAGACGGGGAATGAACATTTTGAGCACGAGCAAAATGATCCGCTTCTTGTCGGTACATCAAAGAAAAGCAAGTGCTCGTGCTCGCTCTATTTGGACGGCGTTTTATCGTTCCCTTGCTCGACGTTCAATCAATCACTGGGGTCATCGTTTAGAAACGGGTCGGGGATCGGAACATAGAAATATTTATATTTCTTCGCATTTTAAAATGATACTATTATTTAAGTAGTCTATTTGTAAGGATTGTGTGTTTTGCTATACATAGTTGACGATTAAAACAAAGAAGTGAAAATGTAATCTGCCCATATTAGTGTCAAAATTGATGTGTCCATCCATGTGTATTTAGATGGTCTATATTAGTGGTCTTGGGGAATTTTGCACGTCTAAATCTCTGCTATTATAAAATGAAGTGTCCGACCTCCACTACGCAATGTCCGGACGAATCTATTGCACTTACAATAATGAAATTTGGCACACGGGTAGTCCAAAGTTTTTGCAATTTTTGTGTCCAGCCTAAATTTTAAAATTCAATCTAAAACATTTAAAAAATAATTTATTGGAATTTAATTATTATTGTCTTCTTTGGAATAACAGTTGCATAAAAAGTTAACAGATTCTAAATGTATTTTTTCCGCTTCCGTTTTCATTTTGCGGAGAAAGATTTGTAAGCAGACTAAAAAAACAAATAAAGTTTAAACTTTAGTTACGTAGGTTTTTTTTTTCATCTCCTTGATCGTAAAAGATAGAGTACAATTTTCAACGGATTTGAAATATGCGGAAAATTTCACATTAAATCTATACCTAAAATATGATTTTCGATAAATGAACAATTTTAAATTGAAACTCATATTTTTTCCAACACGAACGCCACTTTCTGTGAAGAATGACATTCGTTTGATTCGAGATATCACATATTTCATTTCCTACGCTCAAACCATTTCACAGCGAAGAAAAGCAAAACAAATAAAAAAGACATATTGACTGGCATTGTTAAGTACTTTTTTGTAAAATCGGGATCGGACAGATGAAAATTTCAACAGATTTGAAATCTGAATAAAATCTAAACCCCTAAATCTCTACCTTCCATTTGATTTTCTTTTAATAAATAATTTTTCAATTAAATATTTATATTTTCGCAAGAGATTTTGACGTCACGCCGATTGGATCTCTTCGCAATTCGAATTTGGCAATGACGAGGTCATTACGGCGTTGCACGAGGTGTTTGTTTGCGAAGCAAATCATAATTTAGTTTGCGAAGCAAATCAAATTAGAATTTGCTGGGAATCCATTCCAATAGGCTACAAATTTCCATTTGGTTTGTGAGGCAAACCAATGCCATGATTGCTGTTATCCAATAGGCTTCGCAAACCAAATGGGAATTCTTAGCAATCACCACGCAGTGGCTAGTTTAAGATAAATAAGAGGTGGATATTTAAAATGTATTTAAACTTTTTTGCAATTAAAGAAAATTTTAAATTGTTACACTGCAATATTAATACGTTTTACCGAAAAATGCCGAATTGAAAGAGACATTCAATATGTTGGAACATATGAGTGAAATATTCAGTAAGAAATTTTTATTTTGTCGGGAAATAATCTGCTAATATCAATTTTGCAAATTATACAGGGTTAACGATGAAGTGGATTATTTTCCGAGGCGGCTATTAGTTTAGGGTTTATTAAGTGTCCCAGTAGGAAAAGCGTAATTTCTACCGCGTGTGAGCAAAAGACGTATACATTTTCAGTCTTTTGGCTCCTGAGAATATTTTCCATCACGGGTGTCACCAAATGTCGCCTTTTTGGGGAACTTTTCTTCCTATTTCTCTTTAATAAATCTTTAATGATAATATACGCTGCACTCACGATTATGCGCCGACTTCGTAAAGAACGGGACCTTAAAACAATCTGCTTCAAACAATAAGTTTGCAGTTTAACTTCAACACACAACCAACCAGATTGATCGCGAGCACATGGAACATTTTGTGTCCGAGCTGTCAAACCAGAGAGATTGATTCACCAAACCTGTCTCCGAGGTTAATCAATCATCCATGTTTTGCTCTGCTTCTCCGGTGTGGACGCGGCTTTATAGTGGCCGAACATCCGGAGTTATGGTCTGGGGTGCGATTATGGACGATCTCAGCTGCTACGAATTGAGGGTAATCTGAATAGCAACAGGTACGTCCGTGAAGTGCTAGAGCCCGAAGTCGTTCCCTTCCTTCAAGGCATCCCTGGAGTTATCTTTCAACAGGATAATGCACGCCCACTTGTTGCAAGGAATGTTCGAGACTTCTTTTCAGCCCAACACATGCAACTTCTTCCTTGGCCAGCTTATTCGCCGGATATGTCGCCTATTGAGCATGTGTGGGATTTGGCTGGTCGGCGTCTCGCTCGTTGTCCGCGTCCTACAGCTTCAAAAGACGAACTTTGGGTGCGCATACAAACAATATGAAATTATCTTCTACAAGCAGACATTCAACATCTGTTTCACTCAATGCCACGTCGTATAGCAACGATTATTGCAGCGCGTGGTGGATACACCAAATACGGATTTCGGACATTTAATATTGTTTTTTTTTGCTTTGAAAATTTTTTCATTTATTTGTACAAGCCATTTGTGTATTAAATTTCATTTAATTCTGATCACTCCTTCATGGTGTTGCATTTTATACAAGCAGCAGTATATATATTTACACATTATACAAAAAGGAAAACATGATCATAAAATAAAAATAACTTTATCCTTGAAAATTCCTGGAAAGTTATAATTCCTATAGAATTAATCAGGAAAAAAATCATTCTAAAAATCTAAGTTGCATCTTAAAAATTTATTCAAAGGATCATTACAGCGTAAAACTGTAAATAAAATAAAAAATTATTTTAAAAAAAACCGAAATTCTTTACAATTTTATTTGAGATTGTTGCTACATCACGTCCAAAATTATTTAATGATCGACCCCGTCGCCATTTGATATCAATCGTTACACGTTCCCGGACACGTGCCTAGTAATGGTATTAATATTGTATCTACTAAATTCACTTTATTTTTCGATAAAAAACTATTAATCTGATAAAAGAGATTATAATTAATGTTTTTTTTTATGTTTTGAGACACCGGCACCTTTGTGACATAAATTAAATCGGCAAAAAAAAACCCCGGCATATTGATCGTTACTCTTTGACATCGCGAAATGCTAGAATGGCTGTAGTTTTGTTTGTTTGTTAATTCTTCAAAATTTTAAAGTAATAATGCCATCTACTGATCACAATAGTAAATTCATTCATTTTTTTTTCTGCGATTCTGGAAAACACATTAGAATTTATTTTCTGGGTGATGTACTGATCAGTTAACATTTTAGATGTCAAAAATCCGACAATTTTAACTAAAGAATTTAATTTTAAGGATATTTACACCAAAGTGTTGTAATAAATTATACTAATTCTTGTCTCTGAATAGAACTAAAAACCCATTGAGAAAAAAAAATTAATTTTAAGAATTAAATTTACTTGCTGTCAAAGATTAAAGTTATGAAATGTGTCTTGTTCCCTCTTTTTGAGAATTACTCAAATAGAAAAAGGTCCCTATGTTATAAGTAAAAAGAAATTAAATGTAACATAAAAAGATCACGTAAATATCTGAAAACCGGTCAGTTTGACCGATTGGTACTTCTAGTGTGAAAATATAGATATATCTTCTGCACTCAATAAAAGTTCTGGTTTATTTTTGTGAAAAAATCTTACGTCAGCTATTCTAACGCAATATTAGTGGCACCTTCATATTATTTACGCACTTAGCAACAATCCCTCTAAATCCTACCCGCTGTTGAAGTACATACTCAGAAAATAATTTCGGAGGGATTCAATCTTCATCCAGTTATCTATTCTAATAGAAATGCCCCAATGTTAACCATCTCCGTGGTTTATCTTCGCACGAAAACTGCTTTCTAGTGACCAGCCTGTGGTATAAAACACTGTTCAACAGGAATAATTACAAAATAGTATGTTTCATTTCATGAACAAAGCTTCCTAGTACACCATTTCATGAACGAGGATTCCTAGTACTTGTTGCAGATAGAAAGAGTAAATTTAAATCCTTGTAAATTCACTCTGTCAATTATATTTCAGAATAGCGTCAGTGTGTTGGCTACCTTAAAAGCGATTTCAACAGTAACAGTTATCAAAATAGTATGTTCCATTTCATGAACAAAGCTTCCTAGTACTCCATTTCATGAACAAAGCTTCCTAGTACTCCAATTCATGAACAAAGCTTCCTAGTACTCCATTTCATGAACGAGGATTCCTAGTACTTGTTGCAGATAGAAATAGTAAATTTAAATCCTTGTAAATTCACTCTGTCAATTCTATTTCATAATAGCGTGAGTATGTTGGTTACCTTAAAAGCGATTTCAACAGGAACAGTTATCAAAATAGTCTGTTCCATTTCATGAACAAAACTTTCTAGAATTTTGCATTTGTATGTTATTTTTTTATTCCACATTCTTAAAACTTAAAAGCCATTCCTAAAGAAGTAGTTGTCCAAATACTCTGTTCCATTTCATGAACTGACCCCTAGTACTTCTTGTTGATAAAACGAGTAAAAAATTTAAATCCTAGTAAAATTCACTCAGTCAATTCTATTTTGTAAATTTTCAGTTAATATGTTCGTAATAGTAACACAAGGGGGAATCCATTTGTTGCTAATAATCGAATGTCACGGTTTGAAGTTGGATGTTGCAAAAGTCAAATCTTATAAACTGATGTAATAGTGTGATAATTACTGAAAAATTAATTGATCGCCCAATATACAAAGAAAAATAGATTTCTTATTTAAAAAAACAGGGCATCAACACTGTTGAGTGTAAACACAAATTTAATAATTTAATCTGTTAGACATTTGTTAAAACAAGCATCAACACTGTTGAGCAAACACAAGTTTGATAATTTAATCTGTTATACATTTATTAAAAAGGAACGATAAAAATATACATATGAAAAATGCTCATTTTACACAGGAGAGATATTTAAAATACAAAATTCTTCCATATGCATACAAACTATTGTTAATCTTGATCCATTGGCCCAAAACTGGAGGAAGTCATTCCATGCACTAGATAGAAAAGAAAAGTACACACACTGTTAGAGTTAGAATCTCTCTCTCTTAAGCATAAAATACAAAAATATCCATTAAAATTATACTATATAACTTCTTTCCTCTACAAAAGTTTATAATTAAGTGGTTAATTAATCTTGAAGAGAACTCCGAGCCAACTACAGCAGAACGTACATCCAAGAATGTTGCGAAGCCTAAAGGAAAACGAACGGAAGTGAAGTGAAGTAATTCTCCGATTTAGTTTGGATTCCTACACTTGAGTTTCAGTTCTTGTTCTTCTGCATTGGGATGTAGAGGAGACGAGGGTATTATGGAATACCATTCACATTTCTAAAAATAACTTTACTGGTTTGGAATAAAAATCCCCAAAATCATCATGAGTGCAGACAATAACTAATTGGTATGAACTGTCACTTGTAAAAAAAATACTATTTATTTTGTTGTTATAAAAAAAATTATTTAAAAATAGTTTCAAATAGAGGTTAATATGAAATAGTCGGGTAATATGAAATAGGTGGTTTAAATCATTGAAAAACAGCTGTAGTAAGGGACCCAATTTGTCTCTTTCCTTTTCGGCCTACTACATGAGGAACTTTACTTTGAACCACAGACAAACCAGTTTCGTTAACATTAAATATCATGTTAGGAGGATAGTTGTTTTTTGAAAACAACATCGATCAGGTCAAAAAATTTGTGTACTTTATTAAATCCCCTGGCTCTGGCAAAAGATGTACCCATGGGTTTACGGACTGAAAGTTTCGGTTTCCTTTTCATAAAGGCGTAGAACCAGTCATTGCCAGCAGTTTCGTCCTTAAATAGATGGGGTATGTTATTGCGAACCGGAATTGGCGTGTCGGGTATTATGGAATACCTAGTATTCCATAATACCTGACACGCTATCTTGGAAAATGAACCTTTAAACTGATGGACAAAACATTCTGAGCTAAAAATCGACCACAGTATTTCAAACTACAATTCTTTTAGTGTACATTATGCTTAACATCAATGTTCAAGTCGCATGTGTACTAATATGTTAAAATGTTTGAAAATTTACCTACAAAAGCTCTTGAAAATCACAAAACACACTTTGTTCTGTAACGAGTGGTACGACAACAACATGTGGTCAACTATCACTGCACTGCATCATGGGGGTCTTTCTTGAGTAGTTCATGGTACTCCCACGTGACAACAGCACCAATCAGAGTCGAAACGTAGGGAGCGGTAGTGTTTCTGCGGCGGAAAGAGTTTCCTGTTCCTTTTCCGGTTGTGACGTCAGTTGATTTTCGAACACGATTTCAGCATTTCGCCAGTACAATTCCGAAGAATTCCGAATTGAATAATGACAATTGATTGGTCAACACAATTGAATCAAGAGCCAAACTACGCTCGAACTGCGAGAAACTACGTTTTAAGGTTACCCCGATGTGTGTCATGCGGGAGCGTTTAGGAAGCGTATGTAAAATCTTCATTTTCCCGTCTGATGTGTTTGTTTGCACTGAAAATGCCTCTAACATTTACGTGTTGCGGTAGCGAAATGTGTGTCTTAATGAAATTTAATTTCTGTTAAGGAGCGTTCTCACGAATCAAGTTTAATTGACCGATTATAGTTGATCAATAAAAGTCGAATGTGACTTTAATCAGTTAATTTTGTTCACATATTTCAATAGAAACTGATCAAGTTTAATTTTTAAAATGGCGTCGAAAGCAGCTGTGCGTGAAGTTGTACAGATAGTTTGTTTTGTTAAAAAAGAACTAAATACAATTTTGTTTAACATGAGAAGAAATCGTTAGAAACGTTGTTTAAGCAAGTTTAGCTTTAGCAAGTATATCAGATGGCTCCTGCGAATATGACTGTTATCTGTTGCATGATTCATTTGAAACTGACGACGATCATTGATTTGTATGAAGAGAAAGTGAAAACGCAGGTGATGTTTTTAAGAGTTCCAATCGCTTTTGTCTTATTACAGTTTGAATTCGTTCCTGGCAGATGATTGCATCGTAAAGAGGCATCTGTTTTAGCAGGACAGTGACAAATTTAGCAAATATGTCGGTTTCATAATAAGTCTAATTTTTATTCCTTTGCACTAGTTTATCAAGTTTATCAATTGCAACTCCTGCATCTTTATTCTTATATTTATCAAGTCGGTGTGGTTATGATACAGTCCTAAAAATATTAGCATCACACTTCAGACTACTTGAGGCTCATTTTTTAAACTTTCTTATATCTAAAAACAAAACACAGACACACGTGACCAGATGAAAGCGAACTTGACTGTCAACTGAAGTTCACACGTTTCAAATTGAAAGCAGATGGCGGATGACTCATCACTTGAACGATAAAGTTTGAATGGGTCAAACTTTTCTTGATCCACTAAAAAGTTGATCAATTCTATTGAAACAAAGGTTCTCACTATAGTTTTCATTCAACTTTTGTTGATAAACTATAATCGGTCAATTAAACTTGATTCGTGAGAACGCGCCTTTATCAAGGGATGCCGGGCTTCTGGGCTTACATGGATGAAACGAAACCTACGTATTGTGTTCAGAAAATTATTTCACAGGAGATTTGTCGCATTTCGATCCTCAATGAACAAGGGAAGACATCTGGTAGATGATTTGGATTACAAGGATCATTGACCCCCTCGACTATGAAACCAGCTAGCATTTTTAAGGTTACAAAAATTATATCTTGATGAATGAGTCTTCAGTCAGCGAATGCCTCCATGACAGCTTTGGAAACTTGAAGAGACATTTCAGACTGAATATCGGATTATAAAATGTACAATGTACTTATTTGCACTTATTGGAATAAAATTTTTAAAAGAACAGTACTCTCTGAACAATTATTTTACATTCGCAACAAAATGATTTTGTGTATATTATTCCAATATACATTAAATATACACCACAAAAGGAAATAAATAATTTTATATAAACAATAATTTTCTTAAATATTTCAATATTTCTACCTTTCCTGTGAATTTTAATTAGTTTTATTTTTCTTGGAGTGTTTCACACAATTTTGTGCTTGGGTTTGCGTGTACACCGCTATTTATTTTTTTACTAATACTTTCAGACACTATGAAAACAGAAATTTTAGTTATAACAATTTTTATCGATTTTTTAAAATAACTATTATAAATTCTAATGCCACGCACGAACTTATCAAATGCATCCTAAAAACAACCACAAAAGGCTTGATTTAATTACAAAAAATCCTTAACATTAAAAGCAAATTGTCATGAAAAACAAAAATATGAGAAAAAGGTAGGCAGGTAGGGTCAGGCGGGTAAATGTAAACAAACTATACAAGCGCCCACGTGGGGTTCCGAGAAACTAAAAAGTCGTGAAATTTGAAAGGTGGCAACCCTGAGGAAGTAATATGGTGATCCTGCATTTCTTTGAACCGTAGCTGATAACAATCTATTTAGTTAAAAAATTTGTGGTTGAAACGTTTGGGTTTTAAAATTGTGGTGCTTAATTTTCTCCGGCCCTCCATAATATATTGAAAGGTATTTTGTTCCAATTCTTTACTATATGGTCAGTTATGTATCTATCGAATAGAAAATCATTGACTTTTCCTTCATGCACCTACAGTTGAATGTTTACAATTACCCCATATTTTTCCAAGATACGGGGTAATTGTAAACATAACTTTGCCAAAAATTTCGTTCAATTTGGATAGAAAACCAATGTGTTTTTCTGTGTCATTTTATATTTAATCGTATATAGAACGTTTGAATTGCGTTTTATAGCATTTTTCGTGTTCTTATGGAGCAGAAACACTGATTTACTAAAACGTCACATATATGGTGAAGTTCTTACAACTGACCAAGTTCTGTCACGCTTGAAGGAGGTAGAAGAGAAAAAGAACAAAAGGTAGCCGAATGAGAAGAAAGTGAAAGAGCCAGGAGTAAGCAAAACACCAAGAAAGAAGCAAATGGAAAGGAAAGCAAAACTCTAGGCCAGCGAGGAGGAGGAACTATTGAAAGAATTGACTAACATTGACGATGAAGAGTTTTAAGTTTTCCAAACATTCAAGCAAAATATAGAAGACTAGCTTTTAGTGGAAGTTAAATATTTTGGAGCCATCCATGGTAGACATTGATAGGACTATGTTTCTAATTGTAGATGGTGAGTGAGGGAAAAGGAAAGAGAGAGAAAACACATTTTTCGTATGTATGAAGGGTGGATGTCGTTTCAAAAGAGGAGATTGAGGTCAGTGGACTCAAAAGCATTCATAATACATAGACTAAATTCGTTGTGGTCGAAAAAGATTACTTTTGTGTTACCAAATACAATGTCAAAGCAATTTTACTTTCTCCAACCTATTTTAAAGAAGGCCGTAAAGAAATTTTCAAATTTGAGGGCACTGTTAACGTATAAGAAATGTAATGTTCATTTGTTTTAGTACCCAAGTTTGTATTTTTCAATTTTTATTTTTCAATTTGTAATTTTCTGTTTTTTACACTAAATACATTCTTTGTTTAGTAAATGTTTGAATTATTTATTCTTATGTATTCCTGGAAGTTCACCTCATGATCAAAGCAATTTTCAAGTGTCACGATATTTTGCTGGGGTATGGGGTAAGTGTAAACATCAAAACGGGGTAATTGTAAACATGGTATTACAAGGGTTAAATGCCATTGGAGTGCCTTCTACTGCCATAACTACTGCCCGTGCTGTCACTTGTTCAATAATCAATATCAGGAGGAAAATAGTTGTTTACAATTACCCCTACTTTTAGGGGTAATTGTAAACACGTGGTATAATTGTAAACAGCCGAGTAAGGTGTTAAATTTCTTTTCTGGAATCTTCGTAATAATTAAATATCAAAGTAGAATAGTGACAAGAGAGTTAGTTTAGTAGGGTGAACAATATTTATTTACTTTATCGAGAGTTTGAAAGTGAACATACAAATTTTGTTTACAGTTACCCCGCCTGGCCCTAGGTATTTTGATTAACATCGCACTGGAGAAACATAACAGGCTATTAACGACGGTCCGGGATCAAACCCAAATGATAAGATATTCGGTGAGAAAAAGGATTTTACGTTTTAAATGTTAATCAGTTTCACTCCTGACATTCGATGGAAATATTTTAATAAAGCGTTTAGTAATGAAATGAAATTTTTCACACATATTCTTTAAAGCTGCACATTTAGGATACTGTGTTCAGTTAAGCAAATGTAATGAAAACATTTCAATTAAAAATTAGGCTCCACAGCACATTTTAAACCTAGAAACAAAATTAATGCTTTCGTGATAAGTACCAAGAAAACTGTTGACAACACTTGGGCATCAACCTTTCCAATTACACAAAATTCTATTTTTGCACGAACTTTTTATACGAATTTGATGTAACACGAATTCAAAATAAATATTTCATTCTCTTTTTATACGAGTAATTTTGATCGGACCAAGCCAATTTCTAAGAATTTTTTGCCTAAATTCTAAGAAAATTTTTTATTTCTGACATAACCTGTATTACACCGAACGTTTATCAAATACGATTTTAGCACGTCGCCAATAGAAATTCCTTATTAATAAAGATCGGTTAACGTCGGTCTTCGTATTAATAAAGGTTAATTAACGTCGCAATGGAGCAACCCAACATTGGCGACGATCCAATATCTATCCCAAAGATAAAGATCCAATCGAACTTGTTAAGAACAGTTGATTGGTCAACGCATATTAGATTAAACACATAACGTCACCAAAACGGTGATAAACCACATTTTAAAGTAATCCTGTTATGTATCATGCGTGGGCATTTGGACAGTGGTAGTGAAACTTCGTAGATTGTTTGCACTTATTCGAACATAATTGAAAAATTAATGCCGAGAGTAAGTGTAATAATCTTAAAAATTAATCTTTGGGTATCTGGAGAGGTGAAAAGCTTTCATCACACATGCAGAACATAGGGCCTTAAAAGATATAAACGACAGGTTAGTGTAGAGGTACATTTCTAAATAATTCCAAATACAGTAGAACTCCAACTATCCGAACTAAAGTTATTTGGATCGCTTTGAGAAAAAATAACTCAGTAAAATCAGCATTTTAAAAGTTTTATCGGCGAATGACAAAAACGAAAAGGACGAAGTGTCATTTGAGGACATAGAAACATCATAGTGAAATTCCTGTCTGTTCCGAGTGCAGTGAAGAGGACGTAGGCGAGTGGTTGGTGTGGTGATTCTTCATACCCTGGATTCTCACTCTCCAAATCATCAGTGACGATGAACTCAGTGGAAGAGAAGTATTCAATGATGACCCGGAAGATGACGATATTTTACTCAACCAGAAACGGGACCGTCAGCTAGTAAGGCGTTTGAGTGCCTTGACACAGCACTAAAATAATGGATAGAGAGACAATCTGAGTGCGACACACCATCTACAGCTACTCATCGACAAGTACCTGTCAGAATTGGCTGCACGGTGTACCATATGGTACTTGCCGACCCTTTTCCCTAACACGTGGACGCTGGAATGTTTCGGAATGCGAAAACAACTTTAGTCTTCGCACATGCGGCGACGGCCCATTTGATCCATTCACAGCTGGAGTTTCCGTCGGTTCCCCGGTCTCGTATCTGGGATCAAGTTTTTGCGGTGGGGGACTCAAGTCGGCATGACAGACGGTTTTCGCAGCTGTGTGGGGGTGTTTCTGTTCGGGAGAGAACATAAACATCTCTAGAGGGCTCGGAATTCACCCCCCCCCCTCTCGTTGTCAGCGGCGGTTCT
This sequence comes from Metellina segmentata, assembly GCA_947359465.1. NCBI lineage: Eukaryota > Metazoa > Arthropoda > Arachnida > Araneae > Tetragnathidae > Metellina > Metellina segmentata. The sequence continues at coordinate 23,179,703 of OX375884.1, forward strand.
GCGAAGCGAACGTGGATTTTTGGAGATTCGGACTCGAGATTCAACGAGAGACAGACGTCTCTGTTTTGCCAATTTTGTTACTTTGGCTTCAGGCAGGTTTCGGTTGTCGATGGCTGTGCCCATAATTATCTTGTAAATATTTATGTAAATAAATAATTTAATTTTAAACCAGCTGTCCGTCAAATTCTTACATGACGGTACAACGGAAACGAGTAAGAACAGCGAAACAACTGACTTTGACCGATGTGTTCAAGCAATGATACATTTTAATACAGTATGCAAGTACAAAATATAAACAAAATTGTTTTCGGTCATTAAAATTACTTTACATACTAAAGCAAAATTCGTTTTTTTTTTTGCTAAGAAATAACATTTTTTCGTGAATTATTCAATTATCCGGATGTTTTATTATCCTGATGGGGGTCTAGTCTCAATTGATCCGGATAGTTGTCATTGGAGTTCTGTATCACTATAATTAATTTTACTAATGCAAAATTACTCCATTGAAAGAGAATTATTTAAAATTTATCTGAAATCACATCTCAGGCAAGCATGTCAACGCTTAAAAGCTATTTTTTTTAATAAAAAATGTAGCAATTTTCCGCACTAATTTTTTCAAATCTCAAAGCAGTTTTATATTAAGTAGTTTTAAAAATTGGAAATTTTTAAAGAGCAAATTTCAAAAGCTTTAATGTCTAAACATCTTGAAACTAAAGTTGACCTTGTCACAATGCTATCTCCTCACTAACTGTTAAGGTGCGTACACATTTACGAGTCGAACCGTTCACGAGCAGGGCTGTAGTGGAGGTATACGGCGGTATACGCCGTATACCCTCTGGTTTTCCCAGAAAATTCCGTATACCCTTTGCTTTTTATTAAAAGCTACGAACACCGCTTTGTTTTTCCTAGAAAACATCGCGAGAAACATCACGTGACACGCAGATAGCAACAACGAATATCGAACAGTAAAAGAAAAGTTTCTATTTCAAGATATCCCCTTGGTACATAATTCCAAAATCGTACCTATTAAGCAAAAGCAATTCATTCGAACTATTGTCGATAGAATAAAATTCAGACTTTGTTCTGATGTTAAAGAAGAAAATTGTCAACTTTTGGAGGATATATCCGTGCTTGATCCAGAAAATATAAATATAGGGGATATTCGCCGTGTAGAAAAGGAGGTAAAAAGGGTCTGTTGACGTTTTGGTATAGATGAAATGTGCACTATTCTGGGTTTGAGGGACCAATGAAAACGCCGAAGTTGTTCCAGAAAAATTAAAGCCTCTTTTAATAACAATTGAAATATTACCATGTTTCACGACCGTCTGCGAGCGCGTGTTTAGTTTAATGAATACCTACACGTTTCGTGGAAAGTATAAGTAGTAAGTACATGCTTCGCCCCCCCCCCCATTGAAAAGATTCTACGGGTATCAGAGTGTTCCATTCAAAGAGTGTACCATCAGAGGGTATACCATGGGGCCCCCATGATTTATGTACGACTACAGCACTGTTCACGAGCCGCTCGTGAACAGTTCGTTGAAATTATTTTCACCACGAACTTTTAGCTATCCATGGGATAGGAAGGAACCAACCGCGAACCACCAAGGTCACGCCTCGTCAGCCACCGGTAATGACGATGGTGCCTGGAGGTTCGCAAGATGAACGAAGAACTCACGACACCGTCCAAATCTGAACCAAGAATGCATTTGTGTTCGTCGAAAAACCGACAGGAAGCGACATGAGCGGTTCACGAACCGCTCAAATCATGCCCCGTCCAAACCATGAGAACTAGAGGCTCGCGAACAGTTCGGCTCGCAGATGTATACGCGGCTTTACATCCCGTCTCAGGCGAGATGGAATTTGAGTCACGTGGTATTAGGCGAGGCTATTTGTTGAACTAGAGGGTAAATCAAACGTAAACAATGCGTTTCCAGAACTGGCATATTTAGTGTAGTTTCTGGCTCCGATTTATAGTTCGTTGCCTGAAGCATAACAGTGATTTCGATTGGGTGAAACAAGTAATCACTTGTGGTGCTCGCCATACCTGTTTTTGATAATAGCAGCCCTTCCCCAGGCTCCTTATTACCTTTTACAAATGAGTAGGGGGTAGTTGAACTAACTAAATAAGGGAAAATTAAGTTTTCGAGATCTGTGGCACCCTGTTGAGTATAAAAGCTTAACCCTCCAAGTGGTTTCGACGAGATATCTCGTCCATCAAGATCTGACCAATTTTGTTAACCCTCCTGGTGGTTGTGTCAACGAGGTATCTTGTCATGATCAAAACTGACCAGATCTTGATGGACGAGATACCTCGTCATTAGAAGAATATTAGCCTTTGATCTTGTCATCATGAGAAACTGCAACGTTCTCACATCATAAAAAAATTGGCAATATCTTGATGAAATATCTCATTACGGAAAAATGGGTCAGATCTTGTTGGATGAGATGCCTCGCCGAAACCTTGTGGGAAGGTCACGAGAAGTTCATCATCAAGATATTGCCGAACTTTTGATGATGACGAAATTAATGGGCAGTTTTCTTCCAATGACCAGATATCTCGTCCATCAAGATCAGGTCAGTTTTTCAAATGGTGTGACACCTCGTCGAGACAACCACCAGGAGGCTTAATATGTTTTATATTGTGTTTATACATTTAATAGCTTTCATGTTATTATTTTCTGTTAACGTAAAAATCTATTACGAACTTTCACCTTGTATTTCCGCCTATATTATATGTCTAGTGAAAGATGTTTCGTGTATCATGTATATCTTCTATGTGTATCATACATCCCTGCCCCTTTACCGCCCTTAAACTCTTTGTTGGTAGGCTATGTAACTTAGGTCGTAAGAAAAGAATGAATTTCCCAAGGTCATGTGCTTCTCGCCGGGGTTGAATAGGTTTTGTGTTCACACTTACTATTTCTTCAAGTAGGAAATATTATTATATGTTGTTGACATCTAGACTAAAATATTTTTCAGATAAAAATGTGAAAAAGTGTCTCAAAAGGACTATGACTAGTAGTCACTTTTTGCTACAAGGGGTAGGTAGTAAATTAAAGTCGCACTGGAGCAACACAACGAGCTATTTCTACAAGGGTTAATTAGACCACGACGTACTTAAAATTCATGATGTTTGATATAATCTCTCCGCCCTCACTCTCAAATATATACACCCAACATCATATCGTCCACACAATAGTCCTTCAATTCACAATGCATCAAATGAATAATCAGTGATCTTGTGATGAATATGAACCAAACCAACAGATGAATTAGAATCTAATGCTTTTACATTCCAAACCATGTGTTCCTACATGAAATGTCATTTCCTCATTCAAGACATTCGTTCAATTTTTCTACATGTTTGTCTGAAAGATATTTTAATCCCGAAGTCAACAATTTTTATATCGAGTTGGTAATTTAGTCAGGATGCCAACAACTTTTATATCGAGAAGTAGTTTATATCAGATGTCAACGACTCTTAGATCAAGAGATGTTTTTGTCCAGATGTGTGTGTGTGTGTGTAAACAACATATACGACTGAAAATTACCATGTTGTATAGAGTATTACCAGATGTTGTATCCATTCCACTGGAACCAGGTTCGGTGTCTACTTCGCTGCTGCTTGGCACTGCATCCATTTCATTGCTACCCGAAACTACGTCGACTTCTCTGTTGCCTGGCATTGCATCCGCCTCACTATTGCTCGGCACTGCGTCCACATCACTGCTACCTGGCACTGCGTCTACCTCACTGTTGCTTGGCACTGCGTCTACCTCACTGTTACTTGGCACTGCATCCGCTTCACTGTTGCTTGGCACTGAATCCAATTCACTATTGCTCGACACTGCATCCGCTTCACTGTTGCCTGACACTGCGTCCACCTCACTATTGCTCGGAAGGGCATCCGCTTCGCTGTTGCTCGGCTCTTGTGCTCCACTGTTGCCTGGCAACACCTCTTGACTTGCTGACTGCATGTCATCTTGGCTGCTACTGGGCATTACTTCTTGACTGGTACTTGGTTCCGTAACCCCTAGGCTGGCACTTGAAGGCATATTCACCAGATCACCACTTCCGAATGGTATAAAATCTGAAGAGGATGTAGCTTCACTTTCTGCATTACTTTTACAAGTATTGTTGATGGGGGTTTGTCGGACAGGAGGACAGTATGGATTTCCGCCACTAGATCTACTCTTTTTACCTAAAAAAATATTTTTTTTTAGAAAAAAATCAATAACAAGCAATATGAAAACTAAAAGTATTTTGTGTAAAATACATGATCTTCACCCCTAAATATTTTGATTGCCACAAATGTAAGAAATTAAAATTTAGATTATTTTGTACTAAAGAAACTCATATAAGATGATGGATCTTAACCATAAATATTTTTTACCAAAAAGATTTTTAAGCATGGGGTTGAAACTGAAATTTAAAGGGCCATTCTCAAGCAAAGTTGGATGGCTAAGTCCTGAAAGATAGATGAAATCTAAAATAGATGTATTTTCCAAGTTGATTTCTACTACCCATTAGTACCCAGGTTTGTATGGGGGATTCACTTTCATTAAACATTAGCTATTTTTTGCATATCAATTCCTGAATCCTCTGGAAGCTCAAAAGGTAAACACATATCACTACTGGTTGGATTCTTTCATTCATGACACTGAACTACCTACCAGCACTACTGATGGGGGAGTTTCCAGATTGACTAATTTCTTCAGAAACAATCTTCTTGTAACACTAATATTTTTAGCTATTTGAGAAATAGCTGTTCTCGTGGGAGTCATATGGCTTCCACAAAAAACGTTCCGTAAGCGATATACGGCCGTGCTAACAGGTTTAACCGGCCCTCAGGTCAGACACGACATTCCGAATATTTTTACTAGGCCCGCAGACCAGATGATACCAGGTATTCCTAGGTATTTTTTTTTTGTGTATATTTTTTAATTCGTTCTGGAGCAACACAACAGTTGATAGATAGATAACAGATATTCCTAGAGGATATTCATTTATAAAAAATTAATATTTACAAATGTAGAAAATCAGAGCTTAGCGTTATTTCGCAAGTAGTTATGCTGAAATTAGCGCAAGCCCATTTATATATATTCATGTTTATTATGTTGCTATTCAAAAACATAAACAAAATTCACGTATTGCTTCTTATTCAGCGTTATTCTTAGTATGCAAAGTTACTGACGAAATTAATATTCGAACAAATTATGACCATGAACTTTGCTATATTTTGATGGAAATCGATTCAGAAATTTTTTTTAAATAACTGAGCAAAATTTTAGTTCTTTACTCCGATCATTTTGTCCCAATCGGGGTTAGGGATGCGAAATCGACAGCAAAACATCGATGTTTTGAAACATCGCTGTTCAAAATTAAAAATCGATGTTTATAATACATCACCCAACAACCATCGATGTTTTTAAACATCAGTGACTAATACTTAGTTGCACGGTTATTTTTTACTATGATACTTTTTTCATTCAAAAATAAAACATCGACAACCTAAAAACATGGACAATGTTAAAACATAGATGTTAAACAAACATCGTCTCCAATAAATCGAGGGCAAATACAACAATGTTTTTATAAGACATCGATGTTTTGAAAACATCGACATTGATGTCGCATCCCTACTTTTCAGACCCTTTACCCTTGACCACTTTGGTCTAAAAGTATATTAGATTTACTGATTATGATAATTATGCGACTTGGTTACTTTTAAAATGTTTACAATGGTACGGACCTGGTGGCTCCCCTGCCTTCTATGATTAATTTTTAAGATTTTAACCTTTTAAGTCATTTTTCACTTTTTAAATAAAAAAAATTTAAAAAATCACATTTCACCTTTTACTAGATTTTATTCTAAATCATTGTATTTATATGCATCGTTTTAAATTTCATCACATACATCTCATCACTACATAATTATTTATTTCACAGCTCATCTGTAAATAAACACTTCATTTATCCTTGCACATACCCATTTATCACCAAACATATTCTCATTTTCAAAATTACTTTTACTACTAAACTTTTTATACCTGTTCTTTCTTTTCGTGTTTATGTGTCTTTGTGTTTATGTGTCGTGTTTATGTGTCTCTTATTTGTGTTTTTGTTGTGTGTTTGGTTTCATGATTTGCATTCAAGTATCTTGTGTTCCCGGTATGCCACCGGTATATACCTAATTCTGTTTCCGGTGTGCCACCGGTTTTTGAGGCTATGTTTTCACCGGTCTACCGGATTGTTTTATTCTGTTTTATCTTCAATGCCGGTTATACCCGTGCTCTTAATGTAAACAAAAGAAGGGGAAATGTAACCCACTCCTCATATATTTTTAATTGAAAATAACAAATGATCGATCGGCTGGCGTGGGGTCCCTCGGGGCCTCCTTTGTGCTGTGGTGGAAGTCACCCCCCTTCCCCCCGGAACATATAACACTCTACACCTAACGGTGAGTGGTTCCGGGGCGGGTCTATAATGGTACTTTTTCATTTAAAAATAAAACATCGACAAGTATAAACATCGATGTTAAAAAAACATCGGCTCCAATACATCGATGTCGCATCCCTAATCGGGATCACATCTTTAGGTGTGTACGGGCTTTACAAACATGAGATACCCTAGTGATCTCTTATTTTCCCATGGGGTTAACTGCCTCTGGTAAACATGGGGGTTTTCGATCCCAGGAAGCTCAGGTGATCTTTCTCTGCCACTCTCTCTGTCCTTTCTTTTCACGATTTCTTAACATTGTCTTGGGTTGCGCCCAGCTTGGCCTAATATGGCTCTTCCACCAAAAAACCCGAAACCAACCAACCGATGATAAACTATTTAATTGCTGATAAGAAATGAGGATTTCTTCTTGGAGAAAACAGCTGAAATGTTGGGCACAGTCATTAAAAGAATTATTCTGAATTGATTGCAATCAAAATATATCAAGATTGATGATTTCTTTTTGAATATTGATTTTAAAATTAATATTACAGATAAAACTATTTTTTAAAAGAAACGTTGCGTGAGTTTTGTTTGGGTTCTGTAGTATATATATAGCAACTCATTAAAAAATATCACTTTGATAATATCCTTTCAAAGGTATGAAATAAAGCACCCGCGAAGCTAATTCTGCGTGTATGCCCATTCATTTGACGTTGTTTGGTACAGCTTGGTCAAATGCGGCCCATGTGCAATAAAACCCAACCAACCAAACTGTTCAGGATCACAATCCAGAAACGGTTGGACCAAATGACTTGAAATTTGGTATCCAATGACAAATTTTGATAAACATTTGAAATTTGGAGGCAAATTCATGTGTAGCTGTTTGAAAATAAATCATAAAGTTTGTGCGCAATGTGATATGAAGACGACCCCTTTTGCAAATTTCGTGTATTTAAAATTATAGATATTATTAACTCATATATATATATATACCCTACAATAATGGACCGGACGCCAGCGGATTTGCATAAAATCCGACTACTTGTTTGGGACGCCTACGTGAACATTCTAGAGAGTCAGGTTCTTCCTACCTTCCTACGCTCTGGCAATTTTATCGAATGGACGAATGTTACTTCTAGGATGACAACGCTCATGTCACGTTGCAACCTCTGTCAAGCTGTGGTATCAAGATATGGATGTAAAACATCTTCCCTGGCCTGCTCAGAGTCCCGACCTAAACCCCATAGAACATTTGTGGAACGAGTTAGAGCGACGCTTACGGGCCAGGGAACCACGTCCGAAATCTACAGTTGAGCTGGCGACATTCTTGGAGCAGGAATAGACACAAATACCCATAGCTGTGTATCAAAACCTTGTCGAAAGTATGACCAGAAGGGTTGCTAGTGTAATTGCAGCACGTGGGGGACCATCTTCCTATTAAAGCATGTATTCTTTCCCTTATACTATCACATCTTGCTGTTCGGTTTATTATTGTAGGGTAGTGTATACATATTTGTGTTTAAATTTTAAGTTAAGTTAATTTTTTTTTGCTAAGGATAATGCTTGTGAATGCTTCTCAAATTGATTTAAGAATTAAACTGCATATTACATACAAATTTATAAACTACATGCTACAAACAGTTTAGATATCAGTAAATTTAGAGATCAACTGCATATTACAAATTAATTGCTGTATGTAAAGCAACCGTTGTAGCAAACATAAAATTATACGTAGAAAATGTGTGAAATTAAAAAAATTTCCTAACAAAAATCTATTGGAAAAGGGTTTGGAGAGGATGGCGCCTCAAGATATTGGTATCCCAGGCTATAACTAAAATGGATTAAAAGGGTACAAAACTGTAAATGTTTTAGTTTAAATTTAATTGTAAGGAAATTAATTTTGATTAGCTAAGGATAATACTAGAAACTGTTTCTAACAAATTTATAAGAGTTCAACTGCATATTGCACACAAGTTTAGAGATCAATAAATTTAGACATAATCTGCATACTCCAAAAAATTTTTATATCAATAAATTTGGAGATCGACTGCATATTACAAATTAATTGCTGTTTGTAAAGTGCTACACAAATTTGGTGCTTAGTAAATTTAGAGATAAACAGCACACTACGCAAATTTAATTAATTTTAATTCAACTACTATGTTTGTAAAACAAACATGGAAGCAAACATAAAACTATTCACAGAAAATCGTGCGAAATTAAAACATTTTCTTTTTTTTTAATAAAATATCCCTACAACTGAACTCATGAGAAAAATCCTCCGACAGTTAAAATTGCTGCATGTGAATAAATCTGATAAAATTGTTTTATTGCGAACAACTTCTGAATCCTAGCTTGAAAAATGGTAAAGATGATTTGTTTGTCATTTCATCGATTGTTCTCAAAGTAATTGTAGACGAAGACAGTTAAAAGGAAGGCAGAAAACAGAAATTTTTGTAAAGTGAGAACGATAAGAAGTCTTCTCGAATGTCCCCCCCCCTTCTTATAGTTCTATCAATGAAAACTTTAGAAAAAGCAGTCTTCGAATCAAGAAGGTACATTTTCTTCGGGGGCATATTAGGGATCGAGACTGGAAAGGTGACTTTCGAAAGGAATTTCTACATCGGACCAGAAGATGAACTGGCCTCTTTTCTTCAACACCTGAGGGCAGAAATACTAGCTGGACGATTGCAGTAATTTTATCTGATCTGCACAATTTATAACTAACGCATTTAAGTGAACTTGTCAGAAAAGCAAAACTACACAAGTCACATAACTTAGACTCGAGTTTTAGGAAAGATCTTTGCGTTCCGGAAGAAACCCTCATTACCTATGAAATCTATTTTTTCCAACTGTAAAGTATAGGACATTTAATATAATGTATCTATATAATTTTATATTTTTGCCTAAGAATAAAATAATAATGGCCTCTTTTGTCTTTCTGATGTGCACAATTTGTAACGCATTTTAGTGAACCTACCAGAAAAGCAAAACTACACAAGTCACATAACTTAGATTCCAGTTTTAGGAAAGATCTTTGCGTTCCGGAAGAAACCCTCATTACCTATGAAATCTATTTTTTCCAACTGTAAAGTATAGGACATTTAATGTAATGTATCTATATAATTTTATATTTTTGCCTAAGAATAAAATAATAATGGCCTTTTTTATATTTCTGATGTGCACAACTTGTAACGCATTTTAGTGAACCTACCAGAAAAGCAAAACTACACAAGTCACATAACTTAAGACTCTTGTTTTAGGAAAGATTTTTGCGTTCCGGAAGAAAACCTCATTACTTTTGAAATCTATATTTTCCAACTGTAAAGTATATGAGACTAATATAATGTACGTATATAATTTAATATTTTTTTCTTAAAAATCAAATAATAACGGTCTCTTTTGTCTTTGTGATATGCATAATTTGTAATGCATTTAAGTAAACCTATCAGAGAAACAAAACCCTTATGAAAAACTTTTAGAGTTCCGTAGTCAAATACTATTTCTTCTATAGAGTAACGAAATTTCGGTTCCATAGAAAAAAATTCTGTGGAAATTTCTATAGAGAAAACAAGCTCTGATTCTATAAAAATGTATTTCTGTGGGGAAGTTATAAAGAAAAATCAAAGTCGTGAAAGAAAAGAAATGGGTACCATAGAATCCCCCCCCCCTATAGAGGTTTCTACATACATTTATTTTGAGATTGTAACAGACTTTTGTAGAGGTTACTTTATACATCGTATAGAAAAACAAGTTATAATTCTATAGACCACATTTTCTATAGAAAAATGTATAGACGTCTATAGGAAATTTTGGTAAGGGTTTTGACTCGAGTTTTGGGAGATATTGGTGTTTTGGAAGAAAATCTCATTACTTTTGAATTCTATATTTTCCAATTGTAAAGTATCTGACACTTAATATAATGTATATAATTTCAGATTCTTTTTAAATGTCGAACATCATCTTGCTGGTCTAACATGGTTTAAATCAATAATTTACGCATAATACTCATGTTTTAATACTGCAATTTTATATTTATGTTCATTGAACCGCGGTCGATATTTTATAATCGACTTTTTAAATCCACTTTTAACCGTACAATTTCTTCTCTGAATCCTCGTGTTGTTGACCCAACGTGTTATTTGAAAACGACACTTTCTCTGTTTAGTTTGATTTTGAACTTTTCACTACAAAATTCTTGCGCTTGTGATCTGTTACTTCTTTTTTTTTAAAGTTTTACATTTACATATATATTATTGATTTACTTTGCGCTTGGCGCAGTTTGTCTTTTTTCTGGACCTTGCGCTATAAAATCCCATCACCAACCAACTATATTTTTTGCTTAAAATGGTATTTTTGTCTTTCCTCTATCCAGAACAGCTATACCTAACTTATGTTAAGCTGTAGTTAGTTTTTATTACTTATTTTTTGTTATAAAATATATTACTTAATGAACAGATTCAGAATTTGTGATTTAATTTCGAAAATTTTTGTCCCATTGTCAAATCGAACAATTTACCCTATTATTTGGCCTTCATAATCAAAATGAACAACTTATCAAATGCGTAAATAGCAAATTTTTGAAGATAGAAGTTTCTTAAATAACATTAATGAAATTAATAGCCATTAAAGTTTTTTAAATCTCTCAGAAGCTTCTAAATAGAACTCTGTAATGTAATTCAGAACTCTGCAAGTTTCACACCAAAAATTGTTAATTATTCCTTCAGAGAACATTCAAGATTTGGACTCATTGAATGTAAATAACTTTTCTAAGGAGTTCGCAAAAAATAATCTTTCAGAGGTGTTCATCAGTGCCAAAAGTTAGAAACCACTGATCAGGTGCATTATTAATAAGGTCTGATGATTCTGAGGTACGAGTCGATGCTTTGAGTTTCAGTAATGACAATTGACACATGTTCACAATCTGTAAAAACATTTTAACTGATGAAAATAGCGCATATCTATAAATAAAAAGCAAAAGTCAAACTAAAAGTTAAGTGCTAGAACATTTAAACAACCCAGTGAGCAGCAACAAAGAGGGGATATTCATAGTTTACTAATTTATAATTAATGTATAAATGAGAATTGCATGTTTAACTATCAGAGTACTTCAGCAACCATTTTAGCAGATAAAAAGGAATTATTATTTTTTATTAAATTATAATTCATCTATAAATAAGAATCAGGAGCTAATTGCTAGATTATTCCAACATCCCTTATGAATAGCAAGAGAAGGTATTCATAACAGGGTTATTGTTATCAAAAAGATAAAATGTCTCTGTAACAAAACGAAAGGTGAGAACAGAATGTATCAGTATATGCAAGTACTTCGACAGTTCAATAAGGTATTGCATAAAATGCTACAGCTATTTAGTAAGAAATCGACAGTTATGTGAACGGGGTAATGTTTCAGAACACAGGTGTACCAACCTCCAAGAGGTCCGAACATATACTTTTATAAGTCGAGCTGAGTCCCCAAAACATGAGGAATACGTGACACAAAAATGCAGATAATTGTACTAGAGTGAATAATAAATGTACTGCAGTGAATAAACAAAAATAATATTTTCGACAGTGAACATTTAATGATATAATGTTCACGTAACAAAACTATACAAATACTGTCAATGACAGAGAAAACAGTGCGCAAATGCATTTTAAGATTTCTAATGAAAACTGTGGAAAGCAATATTGACTTATGAATACGAATGAACTTAAAAACTACACATTTTAAGAGTTGGACTTTGACCTCAGTGTACTCAATTGGCAAATGACAATAGATATATCGCAAAGAATGAATCGAGATCATCACTGAAAAAGTTAATGGATAACTTATAAAACCTTTACATTTAGAATTGTTCAATTTATACTTCAATTAGTCGCCTCATTTTATTTTAGGTAGTTAGAAGCATTAGATACACAAAAAGCATAACTGTCAGGTGCTAAAAAGACACCATTAATTTTTTTATGAATAGAATACAAGCATTTCTATTTACATTTTAATCAGTGACGTAACTAGGAATCAACCAACAAAAAGTTTGGTTTTGCTTGTTTTTATCTCCCAAATCAAATATAAACGTATGTATATATCACCTCTTGTGATAGTCTTTATTCAAAATATGTGTTTCTTTAATTTTGTAATAATTTATAAAATTAATGAAATCTGAAAGGATGAACAGGTAAGGAGAAATGGTTTTTCTCTCCGACATAAGCATATTCCAAATTTCATATCAACACTTCAAACCGAAGGGAAAAAAGGAAAATTAATTTCGAGCTTCAAGATTTGAATATTACTTTGTTATTTATTTCGGAAACATAACTTTTGTAGAGAAATTTCTGTTTTCAGGTAACCACGATACATCACTTTTTATATATGCTTACACACAGTAATATTTTACTTTTAAATTTAGTCTAGTAATATTAGACTTCTAGTTTAGTATGGTCCGGATCTCCGTTTGCCATAAAAATTCTATTTCTAACCTTAGGGCCCCTCCGAAATGAAATACTGTCTGCGCGCTACTGACTTTAATAGTAAGCAATCAAATAAATGTGAAAATAATGCGATCAGAAATTTCTTTAATTCAAGTACAACAATTGAAGGGATCAGAATTGATATGAGATTGAACATAAAGTTTATTTCTAATTTAGTAATTGTTAATTTTTTAATTAACGTCGTACAAAAGCAACACAACGGGCTATTGACGACGGTCCGGGATCAATCCCTTAAGGGAAAGATCCGAGGACATCACCTCGTAATTTTGAACCACGGTCAGATGACGAGGCAACACCTGAGCTGGCATCCCACTCTCCAAACTTCCACTACAAACCAACGTGAGGATTTTCGGCCAAGACAGATTTAAGGTGCACCAGCCGCCTATACACCAATACGCTTACAAACATCCATGATCGAGCCCGGATTCGAACCAGGAACCTTCCGATCTAGAGGCTAACACGTTAACCACTATAGAGCCCCCTTAAATGAAATTTTAACAAAGTCACTGACTTTAATGGCAAGCACTGTAACAAGTAATGCAATAAAATATTATCTTTGAGTCAAGTGTAAAAACTGATGGCACCAGAACTGATATGAGAGTTAACACGAAAATTCCATTTCTTAGAACCCCTTCCGAAATAAAATCATGGCTACGCGACTGACTTTAATGGTAAGCACAAATAATGCAAACAGGAGTTATCTTAAATTCAAGTGCAACAATTTAAGGAATTGAAATTGATGTGAGATTTAACACAAAAATTCCATCCGAAATGAAATATTGGCTACGCTACTGACTTTAAATGTAAGCACTAATAATTTTAATAAGAAATTATCTTTAATTCAAGTGTAACAATTGAACGGATCCGAATTGATATGGTATTGAACAAACAAACAAAATCCATCTCTAATTTAGAGCCCCCTAAAATAAAATCGCGACTAGGCCACTGAGTTTAATGGCAAGCACTGTAAAAATAATGCAATAAAATATTATCTTTGAGTCAAGTGTAAAAATTGATGGCACCAGAATCGATATGAGAGTTAACACAAAAATTCCATTTCTTAGAACCCCCCTCCGAAATAAAATCTTGGCTACGCTACTGACTTTAATGGTAAGCACAAAAAATGCAAACAGGAGTTATCTTAAATTCAAGTGCAACAATTTAAGGAATTGAAATTGATGTGAGATTTAACAAAAATTCCATCCGAAATGAAATCTTGGCTACGCTACTGACTTTAAAGGTAAGCACTAATAATTTTAATAAGAAATTATCTTTAATTCAAGTGTAACAATTGAAGGGATCCGAATTGATATGGGATTAAACAAACAATATCCATTTCTAATTTGGAGCCCCCTAAAAAAAATCGCGACTAGGCCACCGAGTTTAATGGCAAGCACTGTAAAAATAATGCAATAAAATATTATCTTCGAGTCAAGTGTAAAAATTGATAGCACCAGAATTGATATGAGAGTTAACACAAAAATTCCATTTCTTAGAACCCACTCCGAAATAAAATCCTGGCTACGCTACTGACTTTAATAAGCACAAATAACGTAATCACTAATTATCTTGAATTCAAGTGCAACGGGATTGAAATTGCTGTGAGATTTAACACAAAAATTCCATCCGAAATGAAACCTTGGTTACTCTACTGACTTTAAAGACAAACACTAGTAATGCAATTAGAAATTATCTTGAATTTATATGCAACAATTGAAGAGACCAGAACTGCCGAGAGAGCTAACACATTTTCCCTGTCCATCCGAACACAAAATATCAAAACAATGAACTCACCTCTTTGCATGCGGTGGAGCGAACGGTTAAGATGACGATCAACCGAATTTCAGACGCAGAACTGAGAACCTCTAAACACTCCCCATACAATGCAGGTGCCCCTGCGTATTTCAATGCTGGGCTAATGCCTCGGGCCAATACGGCGAGCGAATAAAAAGAAAAGAAAAAATCAGAGTAACACAGCGGGCACTCAAAACTAATGGCTCATACAGCATCGAATTATCCAGCGAGGCAGGTTGGTATGTTTGTAGCGTTATGGTAAAAAAGAACCACTGAACACCTTGACAATTTCGTCGACTTCTCGTGAATCTTCAACCGCTTGCTGAATCTGTTGATTCGATGTTTAAAAAGCGATGTTCGTTGGGGATGCTATAATAGACAAAGGGACGCTAAGGTTTCGTAATGTTGTTGACTTCAAACGGGAATTCCGAGGTGCGTTCGGGTACGATGGAAGTTGTATTATCCGCCAGGTGGCGGTGGTATCCGTGAACTTTTCACCAAACAGGTAGCCGAAGAGCGGAAAAGTTGAAGCTTGTTTTGTTTTCGGTTATGGTAAAGACTCGTTAGAGGGAAAACAATAATTGTCGCAACAGAAGCGGACAGACAGTGGCTTTGTCAGAAATGGGCTATGTAAGGCTGACCATATTTCTTCGAGACAAAAATGAGACATTGGGATAGCAAAAACGGTACTGGGGAAAGGCGAAAGCTGATCATGTTATGTATATTTCTATTCATAAAAATAAAACGATAAGCGTAGCCAGGCAGTGACTTTGTCAGAAAAAGGCTATGTTAGGCTGATCATAATTCTTTGAGACATTGGGATAGCAAAAACGGTACTGGGAAAAGGCGAAAGCTGATCATGTTATGCATATTTCTATTCATAAAAATAAATCATAATTCTTTGAGATATTGGGATAGAAAAAACTGTGCTGGGGTTATGCGAAATTCATTCTCAGTATTCATCATATTCTGTATTCTTTATATTCTGTTCATGTTATATGTATTATTATTCATGAAAAAATAAGTCGATAAAAAAAGTTTTCATCACATAAGCATATTGAGCGAACCATTAAACTTCAGTGACAGGGCCCATGCAAAAATTTATGTAGACGTAGTAGATATTATTCAATTTTCGTTCCATGAATATTTCTGCGATGAAGTAATCTTACGTAGCAAATTTCGGTCTTTTGACACTTTTTTTTAATTTATTCCATTCCGCAATACAGTTTTGTCTTGCAACAAACATGGCCCTCATTGTCCCAGTACTTATGTGGAATATCTCCTTTAACCACATACAGTTCGTAACACAACATATTCTCCCAACTGGTACTTCTGGAACAAAAAGAACAAACGTTATTTCAAATCCGTTGAAATTTCTACTCGTATCTTTAACGGTCTAGGACAGGGACGACGAACCTTTTTAAGAAGTTGGTCAAAGTTGGTTAAAGTATTTTTAATAAGAAATCTGTTGTTGGTTTTTTGTCAGATAATTTCTTAATATCAGGTTCATATTCAGTACTCATTAGTTTAACGCATTTTGCAGTAAATTCATTTACGAGTTTATTTCTATTGGTAGACTACAAAATTCATCGAAGAAAACAATGTTTCACATGAATATATGGAACCAAACATAGTTAAAAGAGCATTAGCAAGTTTCTTCATTGATATTAAATAATTATTCTTAAAGAATCCCATATGTTTAATATAATATTTTCAATTTTTTTGTGTGGGATCATTATAATTTGCACTAATTTCATAATTTTTCACTTATTCGGAAATCAAGTTATCAAATTTATTTTTCCAAATTATTCTGCTTTGAAATTCAACTAATTCAATTCCTAAATTATGGATACCTAGCCAGTTAAATTCGTTCAACTCCATTGTTTCGAATTTCGTTTTGTATGAAAAAAAAGGGAAATGTATTTTCCATACTTTTAAATTGATTAAATCTCTCCTCAAAGGCTTATTTTATTTCCTGTATAATTATTATATATTTTTTTTATTGCATTTTCTTGAATGTCAAGCGTATTTTCTGTTGTTATTGTGTTTAGAAAGTGTTTTTGTAATTAAGGAAACTATTTCATGATTTTCATTTCCAAATCCCTAGTAAAGGTGTCAAGTTTCAACATAAATATCCTGATATTCTCATACAAATCTTAAAACAGCATTATGTATAATCAATAAACCTAAAACATTTTACAAAAATCATTTATGCATTTTTTTTTTTTCATTTTTGAGTTCTTTATTAACACATGTATTTTCTTCATATTTTTAAAAGAGGGGTTCGAAAAATAATTAAAATTCTTTATGTATATGATGAAATATGATGATAAGTTTATAAAAATCATCGTGTGGGTCATTTAAAAAGCCTGCGCTGATCATAGGTTCGCCATCCCTGGTCTAGGAGATAGAAAAAAGAACTAAACAACTCCAGTTAAAAGTTTATTTGCTTTTTATTTTCTACTGGAAAATAATTCCTCCGCGCAAAATGAAAACGGAAACGAAAAAAATAAATTTAGAATCTGTGATCTTCTATTCTGTTGCATTCAAAAAAATTAAATTTCCTTAAATTCATTTTTAAATGTTCTAGATTGAATTTTTTTAATCCGCCGCGACCCAAAAATTGAAAAAAGTTAGGACTACCTGTGTGTCAAACCCCATAACTGTAGGTGTCATAGATTCCTCAACACTTTGCGTGCAGGAAACAAACAAGCAAACAGACTGACAAACACTATATATATATATATATATATACATACACACAGGCATGTTTGGGAAGTTTGGAGAGTGGAATGTCATTCAGGTGTTGGCCTCGTCATCTGACCGAGGTTCGAAATGGCATGGTGTTGTCTATGGATCTTTCCCTTCAAGATTGATTAAGGATCATCACCAATGGCCTGTTGTGTTGCTCCCGAACGACGTACGTTCATCTGTCTACGTACCTTAATATGCATTGTGAAGTATGGAAGTAATACATGGACACTATTAGCTAAGCTGACTCCAATCTTCTCAAATATCCACAGTTCTTTGGATCGCAGGAATCCCTTTAAAAAAGTGGGTCCGGGCATGGATGTTTGTAAGCGTATGGTGTAGAGGCGGCTGGTGCACCTTAAATCTGTCGTGGCTGAAAGTCCTCACGTTGGGTTGGTGTGGAAGTATGGAGAGTGAGGTGCCAGCTCAGGTGTTGCTTCGTCATCTGACCGTGGTTCAAAATTAAGAGGTATTGTCCTCCGATCTTTCCCTTAAGGGACTGATCCCGGACCGTCGTCAATAGCCCGTTGTGTTGCTTTAGTACGACGTTAACCAAAAATTACCAATTACCCTTTAAAAAAGTAAAAAGTCAATTTCCAGAAACGAGAATTCAATATTCACTTGTTAGGATTGATCACGGACCGTCACATATAGCCCGTTGGGATTGCTCCAGTGTGACGTAAATTTATCTACCTACCTACATCAATATACACTAGAGGCTATTTAATGTAATTCCTGAAAAAATCCTTATTAAGATGCAGGTATTTAGTAGCTATTTTTGGAACACCGTTTTGCAATAGGGTGGACCGAAAAAATTGAATTTTAACATAGAATTCAACTATTTACAACGAGCCAAGATTGTAAAAACAAATTAGTGACAAAATAAATATGCGACTAAATCAAATCCTGAAGTTGAATAAAGAGAAAATCCTTTTGGGGAAACTACAATAATTGATGTGGCATCGAATGTCCTTACGTAGACGGTCGTCAATAGCCCGTCGTATTGCTCCAGTACGACGTTAATTAAAATACCTACCTTACGTTGGCGTGGTGCCGAAGTTTAGAGATGTGGGTGGCAGCTCAGGTGTCCCCTCGTCATCTGTCAGTGGTTCAAAATTACGTGTTATCCTCGATTCTTTCCCTTGTGGATTGATCACGAACTGTCACCAATGGCTCGTTTGTTGTTTCAGTGCGATGACAGTTAAACTCTCACCCTACCTACCTCATATATTGAATGAATAGATGGGTGATTGGGTGCAATATTTTTTCTCGAATTGTCATCAGAATTATTATTTGTAGAGCCTCTATACATTTTTGATTCATTGTATATACCAGTGAATACCAATGGTGAGCCAATGCGTCTCTTCCTTGAATTAAGAAGGGTTCATATTAAAAATTCAAATCCAGTTTTATTATTATTTCAGAGCGTTTTCAGGTCTTCATTAAATGTACACTTTTTTATTGTAATATATTTTTATTATATTTATTTTTATTAAAAAAATTTTGAAATAATTATTTTGTATTTTCTTTCACTTAATTGTATTTTTTATGTGTGCTTTACACAGCACTTAAGACTTATGTATAATATGAAACCATGTTAATTAAATAATATAAAATTTCAATTTGTGTATTTAATACTATGTAACTATGGTGTGGCTCTTTATATTATACTAGCCACTGCGTGGCTAGCCCGGCGTTGCCCGCTCAGCAACCCAACACCACGGACAACGCCGCGATGTAAGGTATTAATCGGGTGTAAAATTTTCTTCAGATTTCAAATCGGTTGAAGGTATATTAAATTTAAAAATTAGTTATTTAAAGAAAATCATATTTTTAGGTATCAATCTAAACTGCAATTTTCCGCAAATTTCAAATCCGTTGAAATTTTTACTCTATATTTAACAGTCTAGGAGATAAAAAAAAGAAGTGTGACTATAGATTTATCGTCTGGCTGGATAAGCATTTCTCCGCGCAAAATCAAAGCGGAAACGAAAAAAATAATTTTATCCGCGTGCAAAATGAAAGCGGAAACGTAAAAAATAATTTTCTGAGGGTTCTCCGAAGCGTTGAAAAAAACTTGGGGTGGTTCCAAGGTCACGTGGGTAGAAACGTCAAGATTGGGGTTATTCTTCTTTCGTCCGGACGAAGAACCAGGTAGAGAATAAAACTATTAAATTCATTTAAAAATCTTCTAGATTGAATTTTAAAATTTCGCCGCGACCCAAAAATTGCAAAAAATTTGGACTACCTGTGTGCCAAATCTCATTACTGTAAGTGCCATAGAATCGTCAGGATTTTGCGTCCGCAAAAAAAAAATAATAATAATAAAAAGACAAATAAACATACAAACACTTCCTTTTATAATATTAGAGACTAACTGAATTACCCGGCTTTGCTCGAGTTGAAATGGTTAAACGTTGATTGAAAAATGAATTAGAATAATCCCTTTTCTTACATAGAAAATTGCAATCATTTAAGTTGTACCGAAAATACTTTTTAACTTCCCTCTTTTAAGTTGTACGGAAAATGCTTTTAAACTTCGTTTTAACTTTTTTATAGTTTCTACAATTTACTTCGGATGCAAATGTATACATTTAATTCCTGAATAATGTATTGCAATAAGCAAAATATTAAGACACACAAACAGAAACGAAATTCCGATGAAAAATACAGAATTCTGAAAAACGAAAGATGTGCAGTGTGGAATGTCGACTTCCTGAACTGAAATAGAGCAATTCGAAAAAAGACAGAAAATTATTGAAAAAGGCGATAACGATTTATGAAATTTAGTAATGATCAAATATGACCGTGACATTTCCCTGTATTATCTCAAATACCGAAACCCTGTAGAACGTGTTTCCTTGTCAATACCCATTTATTGCAAGAAAACAAACTTTAGATTTTAATGGAATCTGAGAGGAATGGGAATCGGAGAGGCCCATCTGTGCGAAACCTTACAAGATGTCTCCACGCCAAACAGAAATTTTGAAGATGGAGAAGATGCTGTCTCTAAAAGTCATTGAACCAGGATAATCTGATTTTACTTCTCTCATTTTAGTGGAAGTGACAGGAAAAGATGCAAGACCATGCTTCGACTATCGAAGACTCAACAAGGTCACTAGAACCTAGTACTTTCCTCTGCCAAACATTGAGCAGCTAGTTGAAAGAGTGACAGCTGCCAAGTATATCACCGTTTTAGATTTGACACGAAGGTATTGGCAAATGTCTCTAAGCAAACGAACTCAGATATATTCAGCGTTCGTGACTAGTTTTGGGACATTTCGACCGTTGAGATTATCATTAGGTTTGAAAAATGCCCCGTATGACTTCAGCCGTTTCATGGCCTAACTATTTAAAGACTGTGGAGAATTTGCATGCCCTTACTTGGATGATGTAACCTTCTATTCCCTAAGTTGGAAAGAACAACCGAAAAATCTGCAAAACTGTCTTAAAAAAGATGCTCGCAGCTCAGCTACACATCAAGCCTTCTAAATGCCAGTTTGCTCGTGAGTGCGCATTTGGTTGGTCAAGGTCAGAGAACACCTAGTGAATTGAAGGTACAAGCTGTTTGGGACTTTCCGATCCTTTTTCGACAAAGATAGATTCAATCGTTCTTAGGACTTGCAGGGTATTATCGAAAGTATATCCCTGATTTCTCAGTCAATGCAGCATCACTGCTAAAAGGGAAAAATCTTCCTGCTGCTGTTGAATGGACTGACGCTTGCCAAGAGGCGTTTGACAAGTTAAAGAAACGATTATTGGAGAATCCGTTATTGTATAGTCCAGATTTCTCGCTAGTTTCTCGTCCAACGTGACGCGTCGTTTTGGGATCGGCATCGTTTTGGCACAAGTTAATGACATCGGAGATGAACATCCTGTCATGTACTTGAGTCTGAAGTTCTCAAAAGCAGAACAAAAGTACAGCAACATCGAGAATGTGCTGGTTTGGGTGGACAAAAATACTGGTACCAACCTCAAACTTTTACGTTGGGCTTTCATCTTACAGCCATTCAATTATGGGGTTGTCCACAAGAGGGGGAAACAACATCAAAATGCGGATTCTTTAAGTCGCAACCCTTAATCCTTATTTTTTAAAGTTTAGAGATCATTTTAATACTTGAGTTATTTGTGAAAATTTCATCTTATACTCTTAATGGTAATTGTTCTCCTAAAATTTTCAATTAGTGGGAAGATTTGTATGTACACTCTATAACAAAAATATCGACGCCCCAAGGAGTTGTCCGATTGGAATAAAAATTGGTGGATGTGAAGAACAAACATAGAAAAACAAACGATTAAAATTTTAAAACAATTGAATGCTTTATTTCAGAGTTTGACCGTTACAAAGGGACGAGGTCAATAAGGCGTTGGACTTCCTCTGGCCTGGATACAAGCTGTCACCCGGCGTGGCATAGACAGAAAAAGTTCCCGGATGGTGTCCTGCGGAATTTCTTGCCAAATTGTCTAAAACTGTGGGGCTCAATGGTCAACATTCCGGGATAGTTGCAATTGCGTCCCATAACGTCCCAAACATGCTCTATGAGAGAGAGGTCAGGAAACCTACTGGCCAAGGAAGTGTTGGGAAAACTTGAAAACAATTCATAGCAACACGTGCCGTGTGCGGCCGAGCATTATTTTGTTGAAAAGTAAGTCCGGGTGTCGCAAAGGGAACGGTAACATAACCGGTCGTAGAATATCGTCTACGAACCGCTGTGCTTTAAGTGTGCCAGAAATGGGGTCCGGCTTTCAAAGGTGATGGCACCCCAGACCATAATGCCCTGTTCTGGGCATGTGTGGCGTGCGATAGTAAGGGTAGGATCCCCACTCTGCCCTGGACGTATCCAGACCCGTCTGCGGATGTCATTAGGACACAGTTGGAAACGGGACTCGTCATTAAAGGCGTACGTCCCCAGTCAGCGTCGTTCCAAGTTGATCGAGTATGGCACAACTACTTCTTGGTGCGTTGATTTTTTTTAATCTCTACTATTATACAAGGAAGTGTTTGTTTATTTCGCTGCTGCAAAATCCTTACGATCTATGGCACTTACAGCAATGAGATTTGGCACACAGGTAGTCCAAATTTTTTGCAATTTTTGGGTCGCGGCGAAATTTTAAAATTTAATCTAGAAGATTTTTAAATGAATTTAATAGTTTTATTATCCATCGGGTTTTTAACGAGTTTCTACCAGAGAGAGAGTAGAAACGCCAGAAATGACCTTGCCACGACAGCCCTTGGCCGTTCCTCCGAAAGAACGCGGAGAAAATTATTTTTTTCGTTTCCGCTTTGATTTTGCCTGAGGAATGATTTACAGTCACAGTTCAGACATTCACGAGGCGATTTACAGTCACGAGGCAACGCTTCAGGTGGTACGCAAGGTTGATACGAGCGACCCAAATATTCTACGAAGTTTGTTCGATTTTTTAGTATGTACAACCACGTTATAGGAAAAATGGGATCATATGAAATCAATATGGTGATTAACGTTTTTATTACACTGTAATAAATGACGCTATCAGTAGCAAATTATTTAAAGAGAAACTTTGTTGCTGATTATCTATTTCTATTCAATGGCTATCTCGGCGAAATTAAGTTGATATCTCTCCCTGTTCATGCCATTTGTTACTAGTTATTTGTGTGAGAGTGGTTTTTCTGAACTTTTGTACATAAAAAAATATATAAATATAGGAACAGAGTAACTGTTGAAGAGGACATAAGAGTGAAGTTAAGCTCCATTGCTCCTGATATTGATATTTTAATAAAAGACAAACAACAAGTTTCGCACTAAAAATTTATTTTGATTATGCTAATCTTTGTTTGCTTAGTTTGTACTAATTATTTAAAATGATTTGTTTAAAGACCTGTGAGTAAATAAATAAAACTGTAATTTTCAATAATCGTTTTATTTTTTCCTTTATTAAAACATCATTAATACGAAATACAAGTGTATTAATCATAAAATATGAAGCTTTCTTAGTATTTTAATTAAAATAAAACAAGCCATTGGGCACTTTTCTGACGTTAGATATATGTTTCTAAAAAAATATAAGATTGGTGGTACGCCAAAAAGTTCTAAAAATTTCAAGTGATACGCAGCTACTAAAAGGTTGGGAACCCTTGTCATAGACCGTTAAAGACAGAGTAAACATTTCAACGGATTTGAAATCTGCGGAAAATTTTACACCAGATTAATACCTTACATAACACCACGTGCACTGGCAGCGCAGGGCTTGCCACGCAGTGGCTAGTAGAGTATATTTTGAGTACAAGGCACTGATTGCCATGACCTGAACTCTTGAACATTTCCAATGACTGCATACATCTGGAGACTTTCCCTCATTCTTCGAGAAAAGTTTCCTCAGTGGGGAGAGGAGTTTATAAGTCTGTAAAGCCTTTAGCAGTTCACTAGATGGTGATCCTCTGCGGATGCTCAAAAAAACACTTTGGAAAGTGAGTTGGAAGGAGTAGAGAAGGATGTGTGATAATTCGTTTTAAAAGAAAACTAAAATGAGTCCATTTTTTGTGAGTTTCTCTAACTTTTTATGTCGTGTGATCAGTGGCGGATAAAGTCAAGAGGGGGCCCCAAGCGGTAAAACTTCGGAGCCCTCAAACTCAAGTTAGAAAAAAAAATTCAAGAAAACTGTCATTAAGTTATTTACAAAAACAAAGTAATCAAAAATGTCATACATAACACATTAGATAAATTTATTAAAACAACATTTTTTACTTGAATTTCCGTCTTGATTATTTCTTAAAATTCGTCAATTATTTTGGCAGCGTCAATTCGGTTTAAAATTTCTTGCTTAAAAATATAGAATGGCTATATTAATTAATCTTTCTTCTCCCATGATGCTACTTAAATAATTTTTACACGTTTTAAAACAGAAAACGATCTTTCTACTAACGTATTAGATAAGTGAATTGTTAAAAAAAAATTTTAAATACTATTTCATCATTCGGAAATGTGCAAGACAATTCTTTGGCGTCTCGATAGATGTAGGGTGGGGTTTTTATGGTGTCCATTTTCTTTAGAAATATTAAAAAATGGTCAAATTCATCTTCAAAAGTACAAACATCAATGTCAATTTTGTAAATATCCTTCAACTTTTTTTATCGTGTTCTTTTCTTCTTCTATTAATAAATCCAAAAAAAAAAATTCGAAAAGGCTCTACTACAACTTCATGCGTCTGAGTTCTTTGAGATAATTCTGCCTTGGTGTAATCACATATGACACAAAATGAATTGACTCTGGAATTTTCTCTTATTGTAAATTCACATGTCCGACTTTTTTGTTTTCAGAAGAAAAAAAAAACTTTTTTTTTTGTCTGCGAGTTTTTCTATCTTTCACGTTAAAAGATAGCTATGATAAATCAGTCAATTTCAAATTTTTCTCAGAAAATATTTATAAAATTTTCTAATGACCTTTAGTAGGATAGATACTTTCTCAATAGTTCGCATTCCACACTGATTGCAGTGATTTGCTAGTAACATTTATTCTTTGTAAAATAGTATTCCAAATAACTGTCATTAGGGCGATTTCATATTTGTCCATTTTCTTCAGAAGTGAAGTCGCCTCCACTAATCACTATGGTAACTTTTTTTCATCTGAATTACATATTTCAGTTAAAGCCTCTTTTATATGGGTGAAACCAAGTTTCATAGTTAATACAGCATCTGCTCTTGCTGACCATCTTGTATTAGAAACTCTTTTTACTGAGACGGAATGTTTACACCATTTCTAGATTTCTGGTTAAAATTTTCCAGCGATGGGTTGACGCTGAAAAAAAAGTGAATAAATTCTTCACAAACAAATTACTGAATTGCAGCGCTACAACTTTCTGCAGAGAAATTTCCAATTAAGTTTAAGAAATGATTTAGCACATTGAATAAAAACCGTACTTGGGCTATGTTCTTAAATATGTTCTTGCAAATCTGAGTACTTCCATGACATATTAGAAGCATTACCAACTGATTGCCCTAGACAGTTTTCAATTTCCACTCCTAATTTTATTAAAGTTTTCAAATCTTTTTGTTCTTTGATGTTCTTGTTATATGATCTATGGGAATGAATTCCACAAACCTGTCCTTTATATTACCACAGCATAAAACATCGTACCACAAAAGTTAGTAGATCGACATGCAAAACATTGGGAGGATAGTCAACAATTATATTATAAGTCGCACACTTGATTTCTTCAATTATTTCAGCTCTTACTTGATTGCAAATAAGTCCTACAAAATCGTCGTTAGTATTATGAGATAAATAGATTATATTTCCTCGTCCTTTGTTGGCATATTTTTGTAGGTGTAACTTCCAACCTATCAGCAGTCCAAGTAGGTTAAATAATTTCGTTTCCTATTGAATTATTTGCTTTTATTGTGACTCCTAAATCCTAATCCTAAGGACTCAGAAATTTTATTGTTGATATAATTCTATTCAACACACCTCTCCAGTAACATACTTCTTTTCCTGTAATAGTTGAGTAGCAATTCTAATGAATTTTGTTGATCTTTTATACATATAGTACACATGACTGACATGTTCTTTCGAAACTTCGTGGTCCGATAACAAAACAGTAATTGATCTACAATTTTTTGCAAACCAGTTATTGATTTAGACTTTAATGTTGAGTAAAGTTTGCAAGGGTAGCTGTAGACACTTTTTCTTATTTCTGAAAATATCAACCAATTTCTCTTTTCCATTTGATTTCTTTCTGTAAAAATTATCATAATAAAGTCCTCTCTAATACACTTTCATCTCTGTCTTTATACACTGATTTCAAATTCTCTATATTCCCGATATTTTTTGGTTTGTTACTAAGAATATGGTCAATTACAGCATCTGTAAATATTGTTGACAATAAAGCTATATTATTTACTACTTCGTTGTCTTCTCTATCGAGGCATCTTTCTGGACTATATCTTCTGCGTTTTCGCAATCACTTTTTACTGGTCACAACTTTCCTCGAACCCTGACGAAAAGACATTTTAAGACCCTGGGGCCCCATTGATATTCCTGGGTCTCACGTGGCCGCTTAGTCCGCGTACCGCTTAATCCGCCCCTGCGTGTGATGTGTCTGTACTGTGACTGTGTGGTAATTACTAAAATTTAATTTAAACCACGAAAGGGAGTGCTCTTCATAATGATCTAGTTATCAGACTTTAAGCAAACCCCCAGTACAGTGTCGATCCAATTAAAAATTCCAAATTACGTAATTAAAAATTCCAAATACCGTTTCACCTTTCGAAAAGCGCATCAGTATCATTTTTGCGGCTCACCGGTTGAAAATCGCAGTGACTTAAGCCTAATCCTTGTATCCTGAACAAGGGCGTACCTACTGAGGCGGCTATTTGAACTTAAGCTCCTCCCCAGATCTCTTAAAAAACAAAAATATCAATTCATTGATTGCTTCTTTTAAAATCGCGAGTTGTTTTGATATTTTCTCCTTGTAGTCAATCGTCATCTGGCCGTAATTCAAAATTACGTGGTGTTGTCCTCGGATTCCATCCCGGAACGTCGCCAATAGCAATAAATTTATTCCACGCATTACTTATAGTGGTTTAAATAAATGATCAAATTTACAGAGCAATAAAACAAAAAAGTGATGCCGAAAATCAATATCCTGTGCAGCCGCCATGCGCGTTTCGATCAGAGCCTGTACACGTCGTGGCATCGAATCATACTGTCATGCTGAGGAATGGCATTCCAGATTGGCTCTATCTGAAGCCAAAGTTGAGCTGTACTCTCTTCCCGACAAGCGGTACGAGATAATACCAGGCTTGCTCCTCAATGGGTATCCGGGGAAGAAATGTATGGTCATGGAAGAAGCGGAACCTGCCGTGCACTGAAGAAGGCTTGTAATACATTCTGAGCAACATGTGTACGGGGATTGTCTTACTAAAATACAGCTCCGGGAATGCGTTGTAGACTGGATAGGACCCCTCGGGCTCCATAACTTCCCTGATGTAGCGCCCGCTGTTCAGGGTTCCCACAATTTGATGTAGGCGGGATCGCCCAGACCATAACGCGAGGCGTTCGTCCGGTATGACTCCGGAAGAAGGCATTCACCTCTGTAGCGTCTGACAAGTACGCGTCCATCGTTTTCCAGTTATATTCCAGATTGTAGCGGTATTCATCTGAGAGTCTTCTCACTTGAGAACTTGTTGCCAATCGGCGCGCCATTGACTGTGTTGGTGAGTCCATTGTAGCCAGAGGGATCGATGGTTCAGCGCCAAGGGAATCCTGCGAAGAGGAATACTTGTTCGTAGCCCATGGCGCAGCAGCCGTGGGGGTAGACAATGACACACCTGTAGACGTGCTCTAATGTTGTGCCAACGCACGAGAGAACGCTGTACGGTCCGTCATCGCCATGCGGATGATGTGTCTGTCGTCCCAAAGTGACGTCATATTGCGTGGCCCACTGCACACGTCCTCTGTGTCCCCTGTATCTTTAATGACATTCGAAATCATCTATTGTTCTAATTTTTTTAGGAATTATGCTCAGATACTCAACTTGAGTTTAGTGGAAGAATTTTTCAACTTCATTGCATTATTGTGAAAGCTACTGTCAGAACAGTTCATTTCAAGTAGTAAGTTTCAGTCAGCAGTGGACATATATTTTTGTTGCATTACGCCAAGAGCGAGTGGCTATTCACAATGTGAAAGTCCACCCTCACGTAGTATGGTCATGCTTTCCCGTTCGAACTACGTTAGTTGCTCGTATCGCACTCTGCGTTTTTGGCGAGGTATATTGACTTCAAATCAATCATTTACAGCAGTCAAACGACGATACACTTTTCATTGCACCTTTAGTGCTTTTTATACACGGCTCACTTGGAAGTTAAGAGGGTGTTTCTCGGCCCACACATGCGTGATCGCTTTATAATTCTAATCATTTGCATATCATAACCTGCACGTTTCGTTTAATTGGCATGATTCAACTTAAACAAACAGTAGTGTACAAACAAGTGATTTATAACACTTAGTAATATGGAAAGAAATATGCAACACTAGATAACTCTAAAGCTAGTCTGTTTTTTAAATCACCCCTTACATAGAACTTACGATAAAAATGTATTCCCCATCCAGATTGATGTTCTATGTGTGCCTCTATACTGAAGTTTCGCCTTTACAAGTACAATATTCAAAGCTTCTACACAAATACAGTAATACCGCTTTTTTTCTTGTCATATGATGAATTTTAAGTCTGTAGAAGAAATAGCAATGTTTGTTTAGAAATTGGAAAGTCACCTGTTTCAACCAGTTATCTTAGTCTGTATCCACGGCCCCAGCTGCCACAAAGCGAAATTTTATAAGCATCCAAAGACGTCAAATGAGGGAGCTGGAGATTCTTCATCGGTTAGACCAAAAACGGAAGGTAGAAAATTGTAAAAAAGTACCTTATGTATTCAAAAATATTCTACGAATAATTTTACACCAATGGAATGGTAATGTAATTAACGTCACACTAGAACCAATTAGAAAAAAACGCGCGATATGTATAAACTAAGCTTCTCTAGGTAAATTTATGTCGGCCCTTGAACTATTGTGCTTTTTCTAGACTCCCAAGAGCAATTTTTCGATGGTTACTGCATTGCAAGGCATTTTGCAAATCGTAACTTTTGTTACAAAAGATTACTTTTGATTCACTGAAAATGGAGAGTTTGTACTCTGTAGCTCTCCCGTCTGCACGACCCTGCAAGAATACTGAAGTTTCTGGATACTACCTAGATCTGAGTACACCAACTTTGAGTAAGTAGTACATTGAAATGAATCATAAGATAGGGTTAGTTTTGGGTTTTGTAACAAAGGGGTCATATTTAGCCAAGCTAAAACCATTAATAAGGAAGTATATTATGTCTTGATAACACTCAATTTCCATAAGATACTTTCAAACCTGAAATACGAATACAGCAGTAGGGTATACCTTGGAAAGTTTGACCTTTTCTTCCCCAGCCCATTTGTTGTAGGTATATTCTTCCTATTTAAACATAAGGATATCAGAAACCATCACTAACACCATAAACAATAGATTTAAATTCATATACCATACAAAATGCAATTTTTCATTTATCAGATGAGGCAGCGCAATGATTGTTATACACAAACTTCTGACATTGTTTAATTTAATTGGATTAAACTGCATAATTACAAAAAGGTCCAAGAATCAAAATTTATAAATTTCCCTCCTAACTAAATGACGTGGATTATTTAATATATCCGAGTATTTTCGTTCTTTTCAAAACATTAATAGTTAATTTTTTCAATTAGTTGTGACTAGCCACTGCGTGGCTAGCCCGTGCCCGTGAGCAAACAAACACCACGGGCAACGCCGTGATGTAAGGTATTAAACTGGTGTATAAAAATTTTCCTTCCAAACCTTGACTGCAAGGTCGCATGAGTAGAAAAAGTTCTCCGCGTTTGAAAAACCGATGGAGAATAAAACTATGAAATTCATTTTAAAATTTTCTAGATTGAATTTTAAAATTCGCCTCGACCCAAAAATTGCAAAAAATTCGGACTATCTGTGTGCCAAATCTCATGGCCGTAAGTGCCATAGATCGTCAGGAATTTGCGGCGGAGAAACAGACAGACAAACACTTCCTTTTATAATAGTAGAGATTACACAACTTATGTAATTACATTGTGAGAAAGCTAGTTACTGAAAATAAATCTTTGTTAATAATTAGGATAAGTTGGTTGATATGGTGTTTTATGGTTCAAAGGCCATATTGACCAAACACAAAACGAGGGAGGGTAAAAAGCTAAAAGCAGATGGGTAGGTAAGGGTAAAACAGAAGTGAGGGCAGATCCACTCAGGATTAAAAAAAAAAAATTTAAAGAGTGCCTCTTTATTGGAACTCTTTAAATAAACAGGCTAAGTAAAAACAATATGTATGTCTTCCTCTCTCTAGCAATTCATTGTCTGAACAAATAAAAGATGGAAACTTGTACATATTTCCTTGTCCCAAATCAGAATTTTTGTAGGAACAAGTTTTAAAATATTACTATCCCGAGTTGTGTTTTTAGCCATGCTATCAATAATTCTGTAGTCAACTTTTGGCAACCATAAGAACTTGAGTACGCTATAGTAATTGGTAGGTATACTAACATGGTAATGGTAATTTTAGTTAACGTCGTACTAGAGCAACACAACGGGCTATTGACGACGGTCCGGGATCAGTCCCTTAAGGGAAAGGTATACTAACATGATCTCTGATGAATTTCCCTCAAATAGCAAATTTGAAATTGTCATAGTAATACATCAAAATGCCAAAGAAATTAAAATAAAATATTTATTACACATTAAACATTCTTATAAGCATTGTACAAATATAAGGCAGAATAAGATACACTGTCCATTATCTAATAAATGAAAAAATCACCTTAAAAAAATTGATTATAAGGATACATAGTAACTGTACACATTAGTTATATTTTATGCTTTATTGGTTGTATTCATTCTGCTTTGGAGAACTGTTATAAGCATTCAATTTTCATAAAAACGTTTCAATAATATTACTTTATTGTAAGCATTTTTAAAGCAGGTAAAGTTATCCTGACAGTTGAGATAACATTCCACATAATTTTAGACTCATATTGCTGCATCTTTACAATGTAATACTGTATACAAATATTTTCAAGGATATGACAATAGTGAATAATGAATGGCTATACTCTTTTGACTTTAAATGAGTCATCCAAAGGATAAAAGAATTTTAAAATTTATAAAACTTTAAATTTAAAATTAATAAAAAGTAGGACAACCTTTGTTTATTGGTAGATTGACAATTGCAGGGAAGTATAGTAATGGAAAAAATACTCTTCCCTGAAGGATGCAGACTGCAAATCTAGTGAACATTTTCACTATTTCACAGTACTAAAGTGTGAAAACCCACAATAATTTTGAAATATACATAATGGTTCGCATTTCCACTTTAATTATTTTCATCCTTATCATAAAATTCAAAAGGTGGGTCCACATCTTTAAATAAGTTTATCAGTTAAGAATATCACATGGCATCTTTCAAATACAATCAGTTCCAATTCATGTCCCCTTTTTACTCTTCTTGTTGGTGTTAGATTTTTATACTACAGGCTGTACAATATCTCACGATTCTGTTACTTCCATTTCTTTATCTTGATCCTTATCATCATCATAAAATTCATTTGGTGGGTCCACTCTAAAAATATTTAAATCATATATTAATAACAAAATAATTACTGTAACAAATCAAAATGTAATCAATTTTTTAATCTCCTTTTGAAAACAGTCAAATACTGAAGGACAATATTAAATAAATTTCAAAGGACAAGGTAGCTTTTTTGTTGCTCCATTAATTAATTAATTTTTTTGCAACACAAGGACTAATTAGCTTAATCACGTAGATGATAAAGAATAATATACAAGATTCAATACAAGACTTCCCGTTTAACCCACTTTCAGAAGTTAAATAATAAATGCAAAAGTATTTTCCATGAATGCACTATTCTTTATGTTGGAACCCTGATTTACAAGTGAATACTAATTTCTTGGATTCAGCGGTGGTAAGGTGATATGTACCTTCCAGGCTTTAGAGCATGAAATAAGCAAGTACTCCACATATTTTAATGTACAATAATGAGTATACCAATTTAAATCTTGATTGGAAAATGATTTTTATTTTAACTTAAAATTTTTATTTTCTTTCATAAAAGAAAATGAATTAACCTAGGACATGGGGCATTTTGTTGTATTTTTGAATGTTAGAAGATTTGCTTCTACTAAGTACGTAACACCCCAAGAATGAACCAATTATTGAAACTAAATATTATTTGTTTCCTTGCTTTGAAGGAAACTTCAGTGGAAAACAGTATTGATCATGATGACAATGATAACTGATCAAGAAGTATTTCTCTTTAGTCACTGTAAACGAAAGTCATAGATTTGTTTATTGGCAGACTGAGTTTTAAACATATGTGGCCAGTCCACATAACAAAGTATTTTTGGTAAATTGACATTCTGTTTCTTATGGAAAGGATGGAAATGGTTGTGCTTTCAAGATACAAATTGTTATTCCCAATAAAGGAATGAGTAGTTCTCAACAGAAGATTTTTTCATTATATCATAAACAAGCACAGGGTACCCACATACTAACTAGAGTATTATTAGACCCACCTGGAAGCAAATAAACAGACATTGTTTTTAAAAAACTCTTTATGTGCATAACATGTATCTCCTACTTTCAGGTTTGTAAAAAGATAGTGGTTATTCCACTGAGCCAGTCTGATTAGTAATTAAAAACATGAAATTTGACCACTAATGTAAAATATTCACAAGATTACTTGTTCAATTACTCTCAATTCAGATATTCCATATACTTAATGAATTTTTCAAAAGGAGAAGGAAAACAAGTTACTTTGCTTCTGCTTCTTGCACAGTCATTTTAACATCAGGATCAGGTTCTTTATCATCTTTTAATTGCTCACGAAGAAAATCTTCAGGAACATCCTGCATTTGTACACTAGGAGCATGGATAAGACCTTTCAAATTCTCTGTCACAGATTTAATAATTGCTTCAAGATACTGAAAAATATAAAGGATAATAATAAAGATCAATGTTTCATTATTCATTTAGTTTTTCTTACCTGAATACAGCATTCATGGTAACTTTAATTATGAAAGTGTAGAACACAGATGTTTTTATAGACACAGAAAAATAAATATCTTAAAATAGTCAGTTACAACCAAATAGTGTTGAGGTGTGTGAGAGCAGTATAAATTACTACTTCAAATAAAGAAAGAAAACTTGGTTAGAGTTTCCATTAAATTTGACTTTGTGTCTGTAAATGTAAACTATTGATACATGAAAACTATATTTTGACAATAAAACATTTTTTAATCACCTCATCACTATTTCTAAATGAGATTGCAATGGGTAGCTTCATAAAAATTTCAGATTGTAGCAAGATTTTAAAACAGAAATTGATACATGGACTTTTTAAATACAGGTGACCCTCCTAACACGGATTCTCTACAACACAGTACTAAAATTGCGAAGACCCTCGTATAACTAGAAAATAGTTTCTGTATTACATGGTTTAATTTTTACCTATTGGTGGTCAATTGGACAGTAAATAGAGACCCGTTAGGTTTTTTTCACTTGTCTGTCTGTCTGTCCTGTTCTATCCGTTCTGTTCTATTCTGTCTGTATGTTCTATCTATTCTATCTTTCTGTATTTGTGTGTGCCCTATGCACGTCAACACGGTTTAATACATAGTCAAAATGTTTTTAAAACATATGAATTTACTTATATTATTTAATGATCCTTTTGTAAATTTTTAAAATACAAATAATATGTTAACTTTTACTATGTTTTAGTACTCTGTATAACACGATTTCTATACAACTATCCTATAGCATGGTTTCCATACAACACGGTATCAAATATACAAAATTGTATTACCCCCATGTTTTGTATAGCACGGTTTCCTTATAACACGGTACCATTTGACAGTGCTATAAGAGGGTCACCTGTACTAAACTATTATATGAGGTTGAAATTTTGAGAAAAGATTAAATAAAATACCAACAAAAATAGAACAAATACCAGTGATGTCAATATTTATTTAATCTCTACTATTATAAAAGGAAGTGTGTGTCTGTGTTCAGTCAGGTGTCCAGGCAAATCTATAGCAGTCATGAATTTGACACAATGGTGGAACTAAAGATGACCAAATGAACCCTGAATTTTAAAATTTAATCTAGCACATTCTAAAATTAATTTCTTAGCTTTTTCCCCCATGTGGTTCTTTATTTGGATAGGTGCTAAGCTTCTATGGTGCATGATGGTCTTCCAACATCACTGGGCTTTTTCTCACACTGCTTCTTTTGGACGTGCACCAAGTTTCCACTGTCTGTCACACTTTGAATTTGTATCATTTCTGCAATTTTATTGCTTACTTTTTCTTTAGTTTTAAGACTTTTTAAAAGTAAAGCGATATTTAATTTTTATCATTTATGCAATTTTTTGTTTATTACTGCTTAATTTGGTTTTGTCAGAATCAGTGAGGTCGACATTTTAAAAGCATAAATTTGTCACGGGCAACACCATGCGGGTACTGCTAGTTAGTTATAAGAACCAATGGTATATTCAATGGCATATTATATTTTTAAGTCAGTTCTTTTCTCTAACACCTTTTAAACTCATGAATTGGAAATTCCTTATAAACAGTTACACTGAAGTACCAGAAAAACTGGCACACTGTCAAATATTTGCTAAGTCCTCCCATGAGAGCATAGAAAAGCAAAAATAAAATGGGGCATGAACTCCACAAGCTTGTTGAAATATTCTGTAAGTATAGAACACCATACTTCCTACAAAGCATTCCACAATTCTGCTGTATTCCAAAGTGTAAGAATTTTGTGTTCCATACCGAATTGCATGGCATCCTAGATGTGTTTGATAATGTTGAGATCAGTTGACAGGTGGGAATGGCAACACTCCAAACTTGATGTCTATCTTACCATAATTTGGAATGTCACTTGTGTGGTGGAGCATTGTTCTGTTGGAAGATCCTAACCTACACTCTGAACATGAACAGGTGTACTTATCAGAAAGGATGAATACATAGCGTTCACCTGTCAGACATTTGTAGATGTACGAGGGTTCCCATTGAATCCCATTTAAACAAGCCCCATACTATAATGGCCATTCTGTACAATAACATTGACATGCGAGATCCATTACTTCATGAGATTTTCTCCACGTGGATCCTTCCATCAGCCTGAAAGGGTTACTTGTTTCCATTCGTCAAGTGTCCAGTGGTGGTGTTCCTGAGCTCAGGTGAGGCTTATAGCTGTATGTTGAATATTTGTCAGTAGTACTCAAGTTGGGCATTGGCACCTAAAGCCCATATCTTTGAGGGCC
The DNA here is from genome assembly GCA_947359465.1 of Metellina segmentata. Classification (NCBI taxonomy): domain Eukaryota; kingdom Metazoa; phylum Arthropoda; class Arachnida; order Araneae; family Tetragnathidae; genus Metellina; species Metellina segmentata. The sequence goes on from OX375884.1 coordinate 23,215,090, forward strand.
ATTTAGTCCTTACGATGATACTTGTTGAGGGCCCAGCAACGAATTCGGATGTTATTAAAGGTAGTGTTACATGTCTCTATCATATAAAGCAATTCTTGCTAGAGACGCTGGTCACACTCACCCAGACTTTTAATGTCTAACACTGCTGTCATAAATTACAGGTTTTTATCAGAATTCCTGAAGTCACTGTACACCCTTGAAATGGTAGCACGTGAAAATCTTTATTTCTCTATCTCTGAAATACTGACACATTTCAGGATATCCAATTATTAAACCCAGTTAATAATCCTTTAAATCATGATAACTTGTCATTCTCATGGTGGAAGGAGCCAAATATATATTGTCTTATATATGCATTGGCAGAACAATGATGTGCACAACCTTACATAACACATTTTCTGAATAATCATTAATTTCAATATAGTATATTAATAAAACTTATTCTTTCAAATTAAAGCATCTCAAACATGGTCATAGTAATACCTTACATAACATGGTCATACCTTAACCACATTTCACTCTCTTTATACATTTTCTTTCCATTAATTTTCGAACCTTAGAAAATTCGCTCAACACCACCTTATCACATGTGAAGCTAACTGGGACAATTTTCTGTTACATCCTACATTGTTTTCACAGCACAATATAAAAAGCTTGCAAGAAATGTTACAAAGACAATATAAACAATTTGAAAGTTATTTAAATGAACTTGAAAAGCAAGGGGGTATTGTATATTCCTTGTGCTTAACTTATCACACACTACCAATGCCAATCGTCCAACATTAATAATGATATTTAAACATGCAACAAAAGAAATTTGGCAAGAAATAAAATATCTGTAGCAATTTCAGCCCTTTGAAAGATCATTTAATAGGGTTGGGAAATATTTTTCACACAAGAAGCAAATTCATAATGTCTGATAGTCACATAGTCTATTAAAAACACTGACATTTTCTATGTCAGCAGAGTTTTAAGTGGTATTTTAAGTTTTATATCCTATAAATATAAATCTGTCAATGAAATTTGAAAATGAAGCCCTCAACTTAAACACCCTTTAAATAAATAATCAACAATGTGTAATTCATAGTTTTAAATATTAAAAATGTTCTACAAACCATCAATCAATCAAAATGTGTTTGTATCAGGCATTACTTCTAAATTAGTATTTTTTAAGTAGCACAATTATTTAAAAACAAGTTACAAAGGTAGTTTTGACTTAACACTTATTTCAGAAGCAGTTTTAGCTGCCCATAAACATTAATCAAAAAAATTATACAAAATGTGATAATTAAGCATAAAACAGTATTGCAGAACTAAAAATTCGAAATTAAGTAACAAATTAATTCCTCAGCATGAAGGAATTTTTAACACTAGTAGAAGCATTTTTAGCAATTAACTGCATGCCATTATTCAGGCACAACAATCCTTTTGAAATTTATATTTATTATATCCCCCAGTATATCTTACTGATAAGTTTACTGCTGCAAAAATTTAAATCACAATAATTTATCCTATACTGAAGGTATTTCCCAGGATTTATGGTATTTTGACATTGAGAATTGTGGAATAGTTCCATCATCTACGAGTCACCCTTTTGTGTACATATTTTCTTTTTTTCTCATATTTAATGTTTTTCCAATTGATTTTTAAATACTTTGGAAATTGGTATACAAAATATTTCTAGTATGAGATCAAACTATATAAAAAAAAAGATTTTGAAAAAACAGTATTTAATTGAAATACCTGTTTAGAGTTAGCATTATCTTGCTTTGTGTTAATATCTGGGTGCAAGGTGAAGTCAGGAGCAAAGTATTCGAAGTATTCTAACAGAAAAATATTTCATTAAATCAAATACACCTATTTTATGAATCAAAATATATGAACAATGATATAAAATTCATACTACTATCTCTGAAATGAAAAATACTTTTCACATTCTTTTATTTTAAATTTTCTGAGCACAGTAACACCAAAGTAATTCTTTGAGGGAACTAATTAACACTTAATTTCTTAATATGTATTTTCAGAACAATTTTTTTTACATTTATATTTTTATTCAGAACTTAAGGCATAAGATTGCACAAAAGTTATTATTTCAAATTTCACAGAAGTTTCAACTCGTTATGTCAATATCTAGTCTAGATCAATACTTGCAATTGGAGCACAACAAAAGATTCAGAAATAAGTCAAAAGAAATCAGAGAAATTTTCTATTGTCTTTTTAAAAACATGGCAAGATTAGAGGCACTAATTTCCTTTTTAGTTTAGTCACTGCAGAAAAGCTGCTAACAATTTTATTTTTATTTTTTAAGCTGTCAATAATTGAATTTGATGCTTATGCAAAGTTATATTATTAACAATTTTTTCTCACAATCGACATCCTTCATACTCTTTAAGCAAATCTCATTTCATAATGCGGACATAAAATAATTAAGTAACAAATATTTATACATAACAATTATTTTTCCAAAAGAAAAATATTTAAAAAAAACCGCATCTATGCATAAAGACACCAAATTAATGTCAGTCATACAATTTCTAATATTCATAAATTTTCTTGCAATTACATCATAGAGAGTACAATAGTGTTTAGAGTTTTATATTTCAGAGTCCATTTCATGAATGGTAGTTAACTAATCAGTAATAAAGGCTAGATAATGCAAAATTTCGCATGGCAATCACCATAGGAAATTATTTATTTGATTGAGTCGTAATCACTGCTAAGGACATCAGTCTTAGGTACATCGTTTATATTTAACCTGTCTCATAATTTAAAGAACCCACACAAAATCAACACGTTTCCTTTTTCACCATTCGGATAACTTCTTATCATTTTCTCATGTTAGAAAGAAATCAAGATGGCTCAGCTAAAAGAAGTTAAACGTGGGAATGCATTGTAAACATTTAACCACACTCAACAGAATGAATACCTTAAAATCAAATGATAAGTCAAAGAAAATAAGATCCCATTTCCGCAATATTTAAATGTGATTTACTCATCAATTAAACTAAATAGGTTTGATAAAATAATTTAACAATAAAATTTAAATTTGAAAAGTTTTGCAAATACCAAAAGTTATCAAATAGGATATTGACCCTACAATGTGTTGTTTCTTAGGTACGCAATGTTTCATATTACAAGCATGTATTACTTTCCTCAAATGATTTAGCAAGATTTAAGAAAAAACTGCCTAAATACGGCCATCTAAATTATTTTATTCAAATTTTTAACTCATGATATCTGAAATTCTAAAATTCAATTTTAACTATCAATTTGGGTGAAATTCAGGTGTGGATTAGGACTAAGAAATAAAACCACTAAAAATAAAATAATTACTAACATGCATCCAAAAATGTTGTAAGTTCAATCTAGAAATATGTCATAATACATAAATGTTTTCAATGAGTAGTTTTTGGTTCATGAAAAAAAAAATTAAATAAATAAATAAATTTGGAAAACACATATTCAAACTTTTCAAAATCAAAAGAAGTCTGATACATCAACAATGGTACAGAAAATGCCCATTGCATCTTGACTACTATTATACCTGGTAATTTGGTATTTCAGGGCTGCTACAAAGAATGATGTGTAAAATAGCTTTAGTAGAATGCATTTTTTAAAAATAGAAGCAAAAATAGTCTTCTATAAAAGTATGAATCAGTTAAAGCAAATTATGCTCATTAAATTTATTTATAAAATTTCATACCTTCATAGAATTTTTTTAAATACCAAAATAGCAAAGAAAACTAGAGCCAAAGAATAATTTTTTAAGGTTTCTTTTCACGTTCAAAAAAGATTTAATAAAGTTTTGATTGGTTGAAAAACTTGAAAATTTACCCTTTACACAGATTGAAGCAACTAAACGAGGATAGTAATCCGATTTACTGAGATGATTGTAAGGGTTTTGGTTATAGCAAATTAAAATTTCAAATCAGTAAATAAACATATTAAAAGTTCCTGTTTGCAAAGGAATAAAAACAAATTAGTTTGGAGGCTTTCCAAAGTGAGGTCTGCAGATCTCAACCTAGAAAGGGAAGGTAGTTAATTAACGTATCATTGGAGCAACACACAGGGCTATGGCAACACTAGCGACAGTCCAAGATCAAACCTGAAAGATAAGATCCCAGGACAACACCTAGTAAATTTGAACTACACTCAGTTGATGAGGTCAATACCTGAGCTTGGCACCCCGCTATAGAAACTTTCATACCACGCTAAGACAAGGACTTAGAGGGCACAAGATCTAACGTGCACCAGACCCACGCACACTATGGTCTTTGGTTGGATTGATAGTTTCGAACGCACAACCCTCCAGTTACTAATCTGTTTCTCTTCCAACTGGGCAACTATGGCCCCTATCTAGGCCTTATGAGGATTCAATAAATAATTCAATAAACTCCAACCCTGCAATAGATGATGTTCAAGAGGACAACTGTAGGTAACAATGCAGAGCAGTCTTATAACAACTTTTCAATAACTGAAATAGACTTGTCTTTAGTACATTTACATACCATTATATGGAATTTCACTACTAATGTTTTCTTCAACTAAAAGAGATGTCTCATAAGTCCAACACCTTGACACATTCCTGACAGTGTAGCCACCTCCACCAAGAACTAATAGAGGGACATTTAAATCTTTCACAAATTTGACACACTCACTGAAAAAGAATATTGATAGTTAGTAAAACTATTACATTACTAGTTACTTATACTAAATTTTAAAAAAAATAGTACATCATCACTTATAAGCACAATTCAACTCACAGCATATAAATCCCTAAATTAGCTATATTTCATCCTTTAAAATTGAATGACATTTAGGAAGCAGATTTCAACAGAAAACGTTTACTTGTAGGGAAATTTTATGTTATCTAGTAGACCAGTCTACAACTGAAGCCTTTAAATCAAAAGAAAAACTCTAAAAATAATTAGAGTTTTTAAAGATAGGTTTGGTTTATTCCAAAACCAAAGATAAAACATCTACATATACATACTCAAATAGTAAGTCAAATAACTAAAGTAGTACAAAGTATAAGAAAATTGTCATCCCACTCCCAAATAACCTTGGTGCTTCAATAAACCTACAACACTTTCTCTATGAAACAAGCATTAAGAGTCCATTCAGTACCATATTATATTAACAGTTACATATTCAGCTCAATTAAGGAGTATTAATAAAAAGTAAATATAAAACTGAAAGTTAATTTACAATTGAAATGAACACCTCTATTGAAAAGACCAATAAAGATACAAGTACATTTTCTTACAAAAATAATGAAGTCTTATTTAATAGAACAAGACTTCCAAAAAGCAAGTAAACAATTTATAAAATTCAAGACAGATTAGAAAACATTCAACATCTGAAATCCAGAAAAATCTAAAATTATGCTTTTTGTATAACATTAGGATATTTTCTTAATTGCAAATAATTCCATCACTAATGTATGATAATTCAACGTTTCTGCTTTCCAGATGGAATAAGTGAGTATTAACAGTAGACTTTTGGAGCTGAAACGTTAAAATTGGACATGATGACTTACCCATGACCTTTAGTACTTAAAGCAAAACAGCCTAATCTGTCACCAGCTAAAGAGTCAGCACCGCACTAGAAAAACATATTCAAATGTAAACAAGCTGATTTATTTGCAGCAAAAAGAGAGGAATAAAAGGAAGACATAATTGAACTTATGAGCAAAAAATCAATGAATAAAAAAAACTATTTTAGGATATAGACGAAATTCATTTTTACTAGCACATCATAGAAATTTTACAAAAACTATTACAGAATCCAATATTTTTCTAAAATTTCTATTTGTAAGTCTGAGAAAGTGAAATTAGTTTTTCTGTAGTGGGATAAAATGCACTTTGATTACAAAAATATATACCTGTAGAACAATGCAAGTGGGCTGGTAAAACTCCATAACAGCTTGAATTACTGGTTTGAATGTCTGGAAGTAGCCTAAAAAAGATGCACATGTTTGATTGTAAGAAATATGTGTTTCTTACATTCCATTCATTCAGTAAAATTACCATTCATTATTACTGAATTTTTAAGACTAACGATTAAAAAAGTAAATCTATAAAAAATTAATTATTCAATCAGAAAATTACATTCCGAAAGAAATTGCTCTAGAGAACAAATCAATGCAGTGATTTTCACCCTTTGAATTAAGCTAACTGGAATAATTTGTTAATAAATTTGTGGTGGATAATTTTTTGAGATTCAAATGAAATACTTCCTTTGTTTTCCCTTCATATTTGTTTAAAATACAAATATTAAACTTTACATAGTAAAAAAGAAAAAATGATTTTTAGAAATTAGTTTTAAAGCATTCTTTTTTTTAACTTCTAATAACTTTCCTTATGATAGCTGTCAATTAATCCTTATCCTATGAAAAACTATATCCACTGGTACAAATGTAATCATACATGCATATTTTATTCATAAGGCATGAACTTTTTACTTATGTATATAATTCAAGTAAAGGAAATTGATAGGCATTTGAAAAAGAACGAGTGGTGTTGATGTATCAGGGCATCATCAGGCTGACCCAGACAACACAAATTGTATTTCTACTCATGAGCAGAAAGAATGCTAAAAAAATGCTCATATACTCTTATGAACAATGAAAAGCAAGGCAATAACTTCAACATGAAATATTAACAATCAGAACTCAAGAAAAAAATATAAAGACAGTGTAGGAAAGAAATAGAGTTTAAATAAAATTAGTATTAATGGTCCAGACATACCCCACACGACGTTGAACAATTCCACCCCATATGAAGACAACCATCAAAGGTTTGCTACGAAAAATTGATGTATCTTCATGATGGGTAGAAGTGTCTTGTGGGGTTTGTATGGGCTTTTAATTCTATTTTTCTACACTGCTTTTATGACTTGTTTTCCTTGAATTCCGATCAATTTTCATGTTGAAATGGTCACTTTGTTTTTCATTTATTGTTCATAATGGGGGTTTGGAGTGTGTGAACAATTTCTAGAATTCTTGCTCTGATGGAAGCCCTGACACACCAACACTCTACCCACTTTACTTTCAAAATTCCTTTCAATTACCAACTGGAATTATTACCTCACAATGTTATGTCTAGCAGTTTTAGCATACATACATGGAGTTCTGTTCATTTAATAATTTTCCATATTTTCGGATTTTTAAATAAAAGTTTATTTAACTAATAAACTTTTATATAGAAAGAATACGAAAGGATGTAAAAACTTATAACTAACTCTAACTAGAGTTAGTTATTAAGTTTTTACATCCTTTTCGTATCTTTGTATTAAATTTTATGTATATAAATCCCTTGACTCATTAACATTACAGATTGAGCCTCGTACTTTCGGTGTAGGGATGTTTTCCCAAGTAAGTGAAAAGAGGGAGGTAATCTGATTGGTTTGCAGGTCATAAGTGTGGAGAAAGTTTCTAAGAAAAAAGGGGAAGGTGATTGGTTAAGGAAGACAGATTGCTAAAGCCTGCATAAATTAAGGAATGCTCACCACTTTGTGAAAGGTTAGTTTTAGTCTTAGTAAGATTAATTTTAATGCTAAAAAAAATGTTTTAAAACTTCAGTTTTCCGTATGGAAAATTTACTTACTATTATCATCAATACCCTCCTTCAGAGGAACATTGACAGAATAATAGCGACCACTCTCTGCTCCAATTTCATACATGTCACCTAAAACATAAGTATTTTATTTTACCAATTTGTACATGTCACAAATTAAAGAAACTTTAACAATTTGCAAAATATGTATGAAGCTGTTCATAAAATACAGTTAAACAAAACTAACTTAATACGAATTACTGATAATACGAAATAAATTCCAATCTGGGTCAAAATGTACTTTCAAATAATGTTAACTCATTCATTTAAGAATTCAGGTTACATTACACTAATCCTTAATATCCAGTTAAGACAAATACATTTTCGAAACTTAAGGGCAAAAGCGAATTATTTTCAACGGGTTTCTTGAAGCTACGAATTAATTCCCATTTCTTCATGCTCAGTTAGGAAAAGATTGTGAACAACCTGTCTTCCCACTTTTGCAGGCTGTAATGAATGGTGCTTGATAAAGGACTGCTGATACAAAGTCTACCTCAAGCCTATTTTAATAGCAACCTCCAGACTATTGTACAGGAGCGACTGCAGGAGCCCTTTTGTCAGACAGTAAATACTTTCATTGGGCAAATACTATCTCTTTGGCCATTTGAACTTATAGCTCTTAATGAGAAGCAGCATTTCTGCTTCTGGTTTGAAACTTACTCTTGAAATGTGTAAAAATGCATTTACTACACTACACTAAGTATTTCAAATACCACTTCCAAGTTGCAACCATGTGATCAAGGTATTCAATGCTTGGAGCTACATTACAGAAATGGGATGACACGGTGAAGCAAACTATTTTCATAAAGAAATTCCATTTAATATTAATCTATTGGAAGCATTGAAAATCATAAGTACATGGAGAGCTGTTATCCAAGCAACAATTCAAAATTGTTTCTGTCATGCTGGTTTCGCTATTTCAGATTTAAGAGGAACAAATGGAATACCTTAAAGCTGCATTTCCCAAACTGTGCGTCGCAGAGCCCTTTGGACTCAGCGAGTGATTTTCAGGGGCTCCGTTTGTGGCAGTTATGAAGATAACAAAAACTAAATGGCTGCTTCCATCTAGCGGGAAAAATGAAAATACTTCCATCAAGCGAAAAGTAAACTTTTGCTGAAACTCTTCTAAAACCACTAGTAGAGAAGATAGTGAACTGCATGGTGGACGAAACTGCAAACTTGATCTCCAGTGTGCCATTATCAAATAACACTGTGCATAATCAAATTCAGGATCTATCAAACAATATTAAAGATACCATAATTTCCCGTAACAGTCAAACGAATGAATTCAGTACATCCATACAAGGGAAACGGAAGACAATATCCGATGCTAATGACAAAATTGGACTATTGAAGAAAAAGATAGTGTTCTACATGGAATGCGCCGAGAATAAGGATATGACATGTTTATCAATGACTTCAAACTTTTTAAAAGAAAATAATTTTACAATGATTGAATTATTGTCAGCAATAATAAAAGAACACCTTAACAATTTGCTTCAAAATTTGAATTCATACTTTCAAAGGAACACTCAGGAATCGATTTCAAAGAATTCTGAGTTGATTAGATTCATTTTCAGTGATATCAAAACCAGTGGCCCTCACTGTGGCAGAATATGAGGTACTTGTAGACATGATTTCAGACAGCCACTGTCAGGCATTATTTAAAAGCAAACCACTTCCCAAATTTTGGGCTTAGTTTGGGGAGGATCTTTCGATATTAAGTTCAAAAGCTAAAGGCCTTTCGAGGTACACAGCTACAAAAACTAAATATCAAGCTCGTTTGGACGCAGAAAATGATATGCGTCTTTAACCGACTTTTGTGACACCGGACATTGACAAACTATGCCGCAAGAAGCAGGCACAGTGTTCACATTAATTTTGGGTTTGCATGTAACATTGTAACTATTTCAACTATCTTAACTAGTTGTTATATCATTTTGTCGATTTAAATAATAAATAATATTGTCTCCAGTTCTTTTTTAGTATTGTTTACTTTATTAATATAGTATAATAGCCAATGTGTCAGTATAATAGCCACTTTTCATGGGGTCTGGTGTGACCACTGTTCACTGACACTCGCCCACGGTGATTGCTAAGCATTCCAATTTGGTTTGCTTCGAAAGCCAACACCACAGGCAATGCTATGAGGGCCTCGAAGTGGCTAGTAATAAGTAAATGCTAATAAAGAATTAAAAAGATATTTTAGATTAAAATTTAAAAATCAAGCTGGACACATTAAATCTTACAGTTAATGAAAATATTAAAAAGAAAAAACAATAATGAAGAATCCCACCTCCACCCAACATGACACTGGTTACAAATCAAAAATTATTTATTTAATAAAAATCACTTTCAATTTATCGAACTAGTGTAAAATATTCTGCAGATTTCAAATTTGCTGAAATTTTTGCTTGATCTTTAACAATTGTGAATATAGAAACTACAAATAGTCTTTGCCAGTGACAAAGTTGAAATAGCTAGCAATAAAGTTATACTAATCAACAATGTGAATCAAAACAAGCTAGAATCGGAAATCCATTAAAAAGAAAACAAAAGCTCCAAAGGCATTAGGACGAAAAACGAGAAATCTGTCCTATCTCCAATGTGACGTCATAACTTGACACAATTCCAAGGAAGGAAAACGCAAAATTCTTTCCTTTCTTAAACTGAGGAGCTATGATGTCAGATTCCCAAAAAGAACAGAGGGTGAAAAAACTAACATTAATTTAAAATGTTCTGAATTAAATTTTCAAATTCAGGTTGGACACAAAAATTGCAAAAAATTAGGACTATCTGTGTGTCAAATTTCATTATTGTAAATGCCATAGATTTGTCAGGGCACTGAATACATAGACATGACACAGAGAAACACTTCCTTTTATAATATTAGAGATACCTTACTTTTCATAATTTTGTATATGTATTGTGTGTAATATGCCTCATAGAACATAGATAAATAGAATTAAACATTTCTTGGGGCTCCTCAAAAAACTTTTGCTTCAAAAAGGACTCTGTGGCTGAAAAAGTTTGGGAACTGCTGCCTTAAAGAATCAAATGAAATCCACGGAAGTGTAGAGGATGCTCGAAAATGAGGAGTTATTGTCCAATATATAAGTCATCATGATGGACGAGGAAGTTTTAATGATAGAAACATTAAGTGACTCCAAAATTGTATAAGATTTATTTGTGGAAGAGAGTGAAGAAAGAATAAATGGAGATTCCAATGTACATGAAGCAATAAGCATGCCTTCTTTAAAGAAAGCTGCTGCTGCTGCTGACTTAGAAATTGTGAATTGCTTTACATTAGGCAGCAAAGACTCATACACAAAGATTTTTTAAAGAAATGTCACAAAAAAAATTAATGACTGGTTTAATACAAAATTGTGCAATCAGGAAATATCTATGTAATCAAGAATTTTTACACAATCAAGAATCATCTGTATAATCGTTGTGATAAAAATACCATTTATGTGTGAACCAAGAATTGTATGGAAAAGTATATAAAAACATTAAGATCTTATGATATTGTCAAAAAATACTTTTCCTGAATTTGGATTACACAAAAACTACAATTAATACTAATATTTTCTTTCACGGTCCCATGGAATTCCTCTTAACGAGATTTGACTATACTAATAATTTCAGAACATATTTTGGTACTTTTGTTAGTGAACACAATCCCTTTTTGGATAACAGTAGATCAAATAAGCTACATGAGTTTCAAGAGTGAAACTATCTGGAATAATCCAGAACATATTTAGATTTTGTTACAAAATTCAAATTAACTACAAATTAAAATTTTTATTTCATATCATCCATACACATTTTTAGCCAATTTCTTTCACAAAAGTGCAGAAAAACAAATTAATATTATTGCAACTTAAAAAACATTTTTAATAAGAATTATTATCCTACCTGTGCCAGGAAAAAAATAATTCCCGTATTTGTGGAATGAAACTGTCATAACACGGTCAGTGAGATAAAATGCTTCTTGAACACCATCGCCATGATGAATATCAATATCGATGTACAGAACACGTGGATGATATCTGGAACAGGAAATGGAAAAATTTCAATAAATACAATTATTTTTTCAGTAGTATACATTTATTAAACAAAAACTAGGGTTCTGTAATTATAAAAGAACTGGAGAGGTTATAATACACAAAGTATATTTAAAATCAAATCAATTTAGTAAACATTCTTTAAACATCTCTTAAAATGTAATACAAAACTCAGTAATTTGTTTCATTAGAAATTATTATTTATTGATTAATCCTACTTGCTAACATATGTCAAACATTGCATTCAAATTCATTGTGGCAACGCTTGAAAAGATAGTGCACTGTCAGTCAACTAAAAAGTACTCTATGGTGGTTGAACTGCTTTATACTACCGTAATTATAAGCTAATTTTTGTATTAGCGGCCAAGTTCTAAACAGTACTCCTCCATTAGAATTTAGCAATGGCTGAATTTGATGGATGTCATTCTTAGTTGGCTGATTGCCAGTTGTGACAGCTGTTTTAATATCATAGGTATACCTCTGTATGCTTGTTTACGACCATTTAACTGTCCTGTGTTACCTTTAGCATACAAATCAGCACATGGCAGCAGCTTTTTTTAAAAGAATCTGAGTGGCAATAAATAGTGAAGCTGTGATAAGAGTGGAGTTAAATCAGTCGTTGATCAGAGCTTCAGACAACAGTTGGGTGACAGGTAATGCATTGGCAATTAAACTACTTATCATGAATCATTTATTAAAGCACATGTCATTGAGAGTTTGTTGAAAGTAAAATCAGTCTATATACTAATAAGTAATCAATAGTGGTAAGGTAAAACAAGCAGAATAGGTTAGCTCGAATAGTGTGAAAAGCGCTCGGAGCAGGAAAGTAAATCATGACGCACAGCCTGAAAAATCAGTTGCTAGCACCAAAACCCTTTCCAATACTGGAATTAGTTTTCCCCTTGGACTAATCTAGCTAAAAGTGAATCGCACCCCAAAAATATCATTTTCTATCTAGCATATGATAGGACAAATCTACACACATAACCTCACTCTTGTATATATCACTTTTTAGAAATACCCTATTCAAAGGCATGAAACACTGATATTCAAAACTGTGCATCCTTCCATATTGCTCCTTCAACCTCAGACTATTTTAGGATTCGACTCCCCTGGGTTTGACTCCCCTTTGGCAGTTTTACTGTCTTTTGGATTTATGGAATCGGATTTGCAGGGAGATTGTGGACCATTAAATAGTGTCTAAGTTACTTTTGTGCTTTTTTACTTGTAAAAAGTAATAATCCATTACTTTTACCAAAATGACTTCAGGAAAAAGAATTGTTGGGACAAATTGCCTTACCGATTTTCCAACTTTATAAATAAAAAATATACAGCATCTTGTTGCGGCATCTTAAAAGTATGGAAGACAATTCTTACTCATAAAGCACTTACATTTTAAGAAATTAGAATTTTTTTTTACATCTTGTATTTGAGTATGTATTTATTTATTTCATTGTACGCCAACTAACACTCAATTACATACATCCTATTTGGTTGAAAAACAATTATAACAATTAAGTGCATGTAGGATGACTTATTATTTTTTTAAAAACTAATCCTGGTTGTTAGTGATTAAGCTGAGAGCATTATAAATCGATTCCTTATGGAATATCAGAAGAAACAATTATTATTCTAAATCCGAGCATTAACTGTTTCGCAAAGTTCATGAGAGTTCCTGGGAAACCATATTAAAGTTTTAATAGCAAACCATGTCTAGAGCAACCAAACAGCAGGAAGAGTACCTTAAAACTAAATGAAATATTCTAGTCTAATTTAAGTATGAAAGTAATTAATTTTTCGGACACTAAACACAATCTCAAAGAATATTTTACAGAACACAAATTTGATAACAATTTAAAGAAAGAAATGCAACTGAAGCACAAGTGGTGTCTGCATTTCCAAATGCATCGCTAAGTTAGATTGTTAGGAATACAAGATTTACATATGGTTCCTAACAAAAATACATTCTTCAATTACTGGAGTCTTATTTAGTGATTTGTAAAAAATATGTGCTTCGGCGATACCAAAATTAACTTTAAAAGAGAGCTCCATAAAATAGCATACAATGTATTTGGTTAACGTTTAAAAAATACACTAATAAAATGAACAAAAAAAATTTTGAAAAAATATATTTCTTTATTTGTGAAAAAATGCAATTAAGCAATGGGGAAAAGCATTGAAAGAAAAAAAATTCCGATTTCAACCATTTTTGATTAATATTAACAAGAATATGATGCACATAAAATGTATAAAACTGACAACTTCATCAATCATTGGACTCATTTTTTCCGTTTGTGGAAATTTAGTGATGTATGAAATACAAAAACAGTTTGTGCATCCTTTACATTTTTCTCTTCAAATTAAATATCAAATTTGCCTTCCATAGAATATATTCCATAATACTATATTAAATGTTTTGTGAAAATGGATCCTTTCATACTTAAATGTAATTATAGAATATTTCAATCAGTACTTACATACTCTTCCTGTGGTTTTGTTGCTCTAGATATGGTTTATTATAAAAACCCGAATTTGGTTTTCAGGAAGTTTTCAAAACAATGCTCAGTTGATGATTTTTTATTTTGAATAAATCTTTCATCAAATATTTCATGAGGAATCTGACTATGCTGGGCCTAGGATAACTTAAGATGACCCTAATTTGCTTTTAAAAAATAATAAAACATCTATGCAATCAATACTTTCGGTTAGTTTTCAACCAAATATTAAATTGCATATAATTGAATGGAAAATATACAATGAATTTAATAAATATTCAAAAATACAATGTGTTTAAAAATAACAATTTTGTTACGCATATGAAACGTAAGTAGTTCACACATGAGAAAAAAAAGTCACAATGAGATACCTAATTTTTTTATTAAAAAATGTTGCGAAATAATAAATAAAAAGGCTTTTTGTCCAAACAATTTTCAATCAAAGAAATTTGATAAAACTGCAAAACAAAAGCAAATGAAGCCCAACCTAAGAATATCAGATGAATGGAACTATACGGAAAGGGGAGCAGTCTTAGAGGTTCGTTTTTCAAACTTTTTAACAGTGTATTACAGTAAGCATTTTTAAGATTTTCATTTTTGGATATGTAAACTTTGACAACTCCAGAGCAGGAGCTAGTTATTTTATAAAGAATCAAATTATGCTTTTCTCATTCCTTCTTTGTGCTCAAGTCATGGTGTTGACCTGTTAGCTATAAGTGATTTAAGATTGCCCCAATTGAATTTTGATCAATTCTATGGTGACTGCGACCAAGTAGCTATTTTTACTAAATAAAATAAATTAGAAATCATGTAAGTAAGTTGGAAAGATTAGGATGTCACTTTGCAGTGGATTCCAGCAGTCTATAGCAGACAAATTATACTCGAAATCGGATTCAAACTGATTGCACAGTTGGTGCGACATCTGGAAAAGTACTGGAGTGCATTATAACCTCTTTTGTTTTGATTACATGAGCCTTGATTATTTAATGAAGGTCTCTTACCTTTCAGCCACATTCACAGACAAGGCAAGAATTGACCATATAGCTACTCAAGTTAATTTGCACAGGTTTCATCTTATGGGCTTGGATAAATGCCTTGTTTGCCCAATTTAAGGAAACATTGAAATATATTTTAATTTCCTGCACCAAAGAACTTTTAACGAGGACACTTGACAAGATTGTGGAATTCAGTCTATTATTTTTATTTTATCCAATTCTTATTTCATGACTGTTGCATTTCACAAAAATAGAATATTGTGAAATCACAAAATAAAGTTCAATTGTCAAAGCATATTTCTGAAAAGGGTATGATTTCATTAACAAGTAAATGCATCAAATTATCAGCTACTAAATGAAAAATTACATTTTTGGGAATAGCATTGTTTCACAGCAAATTAATTAATACAAAGCAAATATCGACCGAGCAGCATCAAAAATGTATTTGTGATGATATTCCAGACACATCGTCACGATACCATGTAAAATGCATCATCGAGCAACTCACTTCTGTTAATTTTTGTAGTAGTGGCTACATTCCCCACACTTTAAGGCAGTGATTTCCAAACTGTGAGGCGTGGACTAGTGCAAAGAGAGGCAATAAAAGTTTAACAGAAATGTAATTTTCGTAACAGAACATACATAAACTTTCATAACATGACATTAAATTTCATCATCTACTTTTTAAAAGCTTTACTGCCACTTCTGTCTCTATCTAACTCTGATATAAACATTTATTTGGAAAAAATATATTTTGCTGCAATGGATTGATGAATTGTGATTAGTATGATGTAATATACATAATTAGTGCATACTATGTATGACATATATAGGTAGATAGTTTTCATAACTACAGTAAAGATTTTTTTTTTTTTAATGGAAACTCCTTGTTTTGGAAATTGGATGACACCACTAGTTTGCAGTTTGCAAGTGCATAGATTATTAACCGGTTGCTATAACTGCTATTCGCAGGAATCTTTAAAACTATACCCTCAAATTCAAATGTCACTAGTAGCTGAAGTGTCAACAGAAGCATTTCATCAGTGTGCGACTGCGCTTTTTATTGTTTTTGATGCCTACTTACTTATAACCATTAGTAATTTAACAGTTGTATTTTTCAAGAATATAAATTTAATCCTAATATTTTCAGATGAATGGATAAATATTTGACTGGTTACAAGAGAAAATCCACTAATAATGAAGATATCGATGTTGATACAAGTAAAGGCAGTGGGAGCAACAGAGAACAAGGAGGTAGAACTTCTTTGAAAAATATACGATTCAACCTATTCATCATTAGGATTCACAAGTGTTATAGGTCGCTTGGAATAACCATTGTTTGTTTTGTACGAAAGCTTTGGTTGCAAATAGCAGGGCTTATAACAGGTTTAAAGGTGCAAAAAAAGTGACTAATCGAACAAAAAAAGTGATTAATCGAGCAAAACAAAGTGACAAATAACAACAATGTCAAATATGCTCCAAAACATTTTTCTGCAATTAATATTGTCTTTTTTTTCTAAAGAGAAAAATGTGAATTTTTAAAGTCTGTCTCTCCTGACCAGTATCATCTGAGACTCTTGCCGCCCCCTTCAATCATTACTTGAGCAAGTGCTACTTCCTTAAAATCTTTATTTTTTATCACCTTCTTGAGATATCCTTGGCTTTTTTAAACAATTTTGAAGCACTGTGCAATGCCTTATCCTCTTCCTTACACATAATTTTAAATTTTAGTTCTTCTATTACTTTTATTTTCTTTGCCAGCTTCTTAAAATTTTTTTTTCTGCTTCCAGTCTTTTTCTTTTATGCCCTTCTAGAATTTTTCTTGTGCCTTCTGTTTTATATCTTCTAAATAGGCATTGTAGGCTTCATATGCAACCCTTAGCTTTGATGTGATCGGCACCAAATAAGGTTGATTGTCAAAATTTACCAAGCTACTTTAGACCGTCATCAATGCATTGAGTGTGCGTTCTGTCAAAGTCATGCTGTCTCCTGTCAAAGCTCTTCCTGAGGCTGAGAAGCCACGTTCAATGTCAGCACTACCATGAGAAGGTGACAGAGCAGCTTTCACTAACTTTGACACAACTGGGTATTTAGCACAACTGGGCACACCACTAATGTCTCGCAGTCTGAAGAACTGGTTCCAGTAAACACATTATTCACTCTAGATCCTTTCTCAAATTCTCTTTGGAGTAATTTCCACTCATCCAGTAGTATGTCTGTTTTCACCTCCTATGGCATGGCTCTTGCAACTTCTAATATTTGTCGTAAACTCTCACTACTGAGTCTCTCAAGAGGACCAAGAAAGGATAAACTTTTAAGGAGAGATGAACTGAAGGAGGACTTCTTCAAAAGATATTTAACACTAGCAATGGTAATGCTTATGACCCCTTAGAAAAATTAAATTCCTTTCCTTCTCTTCACATTCTGAAGCGCTTTAGAAATTTGATCTACAATCACAATATCAGCCAGAGGCAACAGTTTCGGAGGACATATATCTTCATTTCATCCATCTTCAAATCTCGAATAAATTTCTCTTTGTAGATCCTACTCAAAATTATTCTAGTCAACAATTCAAGTTCAGAATGAAGGTTATGCATTAGGGACTTTTTAGACTTTTTATGAAGAAATTCAGTCACATGATAATATATACTTGTACTAGATATGACAAATATCACCACAGCCTTCACCCCTTTTTTCTAAGTACAATAAATTAACAATTTTTCTGTAGCCTGGTCTTTGTATCATGTTTGGCTTCTTTATTGGAATGCAGTGAAAGAAATACTTTTGCACTGCAATTCACTGTTCAAGCAACCTTTCAGAAGCTGGCTTTAGGCTTAGCCACATGCTTGATGAAATAGTGCTTTAAGTCTTGCTTAATTTGTGGAAGCTTCAAGTCTTCTTTAATTTGTTTGTATGTATGTTGACCAACGATTAGGCCACTGATTAAAAAATCGGAGTATAGAAAAAGCTAGTTCAGACTTATCTTCCCCAAGCTTCAAAGTCGACTCTTCCATTCTTCCTATATCGAATTCGTTAGCACCAGGCTATGTGACCAATGGTGTTGTGGGGGAATTCGATGGAACAGCGTTCCACTGCCTTTATGGAAATTACGAAGGAAACTATACATTCTGCTGCTCCGTATTTAGAGGGTTGCTATTGGTTATTTGATGGCAAGATTATCTTATTTAGTGATACTTAAGACTCCAATTCTTTTCGCGAATCAAAATCAATATTATAGCAGCAGGAGCCAGCCGTAGCCATTACATTATGATCGTTTATAAATAAATAGAAAAAATGTTTGATTTTGACAGAAACACAGGCGTCATTTAAAAGAGGAAGGGGAATTGTTCCTCCTTCTGAATGATGCTTAAATGGCGTACCTGCCTTATAGGAAACTAGTCTGGACAAGTTCCAATACAAGATGAAATTACGCAATATGTACTAGGTTGACGTTTGACTTTTGTTAAAGGAAAAAAATGGAATTTTTTAAATTGCGCACTAAAAATTGTTTTCTTCAAGGAGAATTTAAGAACTTAAACAACTGAAAAATTGACAAAATGTCGAAAAAAATGACAAAAGGTGACAAAATGTCAAAAAAATGACAATAAGGGACATGTTATAAGCCCTGAGATAGTATGAGACCAGGCAAATTGAAATGGCACCTTAAAACTATGCATTCCGATTACATTGGTAAACCCATCGAAAAAATTAGATGAGTTTAATAAACAGAAGCAAACATTCAAAAAATAATTTATGTACCATCAAATGCATTGCTAGTGTCGTACCAAGTTTCTTACAAAATCCCGCAGTGAAAAAAACACACAACAGGAGAAACTAGTTTTGCAGAGGCTATTGATACAGTTTAAATGACGTTCGGTGAATCGTATGGAAAACAGTTACAACAAATACCGCTTGCTGATAATACAGTTGCCAGAAGAATCGATGATATATCTGAAGATATTTGCTATCAGTTAGTTTCTTAAAGACAAAGTGAAGGCAATCATAAAAAATTGGAGCATCAAACATCCAATTTTAAAAAATAAATTCAAAATGTTTCCTTTTTAAAATTATTTCTATGCTAGAGCTAATATTGAAGCAAACAAACATCTATTTACTGAACACTTGGATGGTTTTCTAATGCCCTTTTCATATTATTTCAAAGATCGATTTCACAAAGTTTGTGTGGATCAGTATCCATTCGGCGATGAACAAGATGATGAATTTGGACTGACAACAATTGAAAAGGAAATATTGATAGCATTATGCGATACTTCATTGAAACAGAAATTTCCAAGTGAAACCCTTGTTCAATTTTGGTTGAATCGAAGTGAAGAACATAACACTTTGATAAGCAAAGCAAGTACTGCTGCCATTTGTAACATCATCATTATGTGAAACAGGATTTTCTGCATTATGTGCAGAGAAATCCAAATATCAAGCCCTTTTTAGAAAAAGAGCAATAATACCTCGATTTGAAAAACTTTGTGCTAATTAACAAGCACATCCATTGCATTAACAAAATAGTAAAACCTTGTTATTATTCTGTCAGTTATGTTTTTCACATTACATTTTTTACCATTTACAAATGTGTCTGAATTATTTTATGAAATAAAGGGGGGGGGGGCAAGATTTTATTTTTTTTAAAGGGGGCGTAGTAACACTAAGTTCGGAAACCACTGCCCCACACGAATAGCCAATGGGATTTTTAAGTCGACAATCTAAAAAAACAGTTTATTTGTGTAACTACAGAATGTAAAATAATATCTAAACAAGTCAAAATCCTAACTTACTTCAAAAGTTCCAAAATAGCAATTACAATGTCATTTACGTAACAGAAACCTGAAGCCTGAAATGCAATATATAATTTATTTAAAGGTGATATTAATATTGTAGAAAATAATGACAATCACACAAGTAAAACAGGTGTTTCTATAAATCACTTTTTTTAGTTTTTTCCAGGCATTTTAGAGAAATTTCAATGCAATTCCATAGGACACATGAAAAAATTTACTTAATCCAGACACTTATTGATAATCTTTAAAAAATAATGTAAATAAATTACATTTTAGCATGACACTAAAAGCAATAAAATAAAACAAATGCAAATAACAAAAATTCACCAATAGATTTCACCTTTTCTAAAAATTTAAACAAGGAAAAGCAATTTTGAAGGTCATGTTTTGGATCTAAAAAAAACCTACCATTTTTTTTTTGTGCAAATAACGGTCTGAGAATTCAAAGTAACATAGATTCTATCTGTACTGTTTATAGATTTAAAACTTTACTTAAATAATGTATAATGTAACAAAAAATTCAATGGTTCACTAAGTGTTGGCACTTTGAAAAACAGTATAAAGTTACGAAATTCAGTCTTCAGTTAAATAACTGAATTTAAAATACTGGAAATAAGAGGTTTTAAACTATTTTAGGTAAGGCAAGTATCAACAGCATGTTTTAGTAACCAAATATACATGATTATTCATTTAGTTTTTAAAACCAGTCCATAATAAGCAGCGTGTCTGCTAAGAAACATCGGTCCAATCTATTTTAAAATTCAATCTAGAACATTTTGTTTTCCTTAGAATGGCAACAGCATAAAAGATCAGATTAAAAAAAAAAAAAATCTGTATTTCTGTTTGAACTATTTCAGCCAAAAAACAAAACAAATAAAAAGTTTCAAGATTTTTGTAGTTCTTTTTTCCATCTCCTACAGCATTACAGATAAAGTAAAAATTCCAACGACTTTGAATTCAGTGGAAAATTTCACAGTAAATCAATACTTAAAAATATGATTTTCTTTAAATAAATAATTTTTTAAAGTGAAACTTTAATATTACAAACACCGCTGTGAATAATGACCTTCATTTGATTCGAGGTTGGGAAATCAGTTTCCATTACCAGCGCTAAAGCGATTCCACAGTGAAGGAAAGCAAAAGAAATTTAAAAAAAACATTTTGGCTGGCATTGTTTAGTTCTTTTTTGTAAAACGTCATTAAAGATAGATTAAAAATTTCAACGGATTTGAAAGCTGCGGAAAATTTACACCAGATAGATACCCAATACATTTGATTTTCTTTTAATAAATAATTTTTCAATTAAATATTTATATTTTCAAAAGAGATTGTGACATCACGCCGATTGGATCTCTTCGTAATACGAATTTGGCAGCATTTGACAATGAGCGTAGCCCGTGGCATTGGTTTGCATGGGCCATGATGGTTGTTATCCAATAGGCTATGAATTCCCATTTGGTTTGCGAAGCAAACTAACACCACGGGCAATGGCGTAATCCAATAGACTATGAATTCCTAGCAATCAACTGGGGTCAGCGAGCAGTGGTCACACCTGACCCCAAGAAAAAAACTGTCAAGGGCATTGCCATGCAGTGGCTAGTAGGCCTGGGCGACATATCGATACATCGTGAAAAACCGGTTGAGGTCGACATCACCACATCGGTTTAACGAAGGCGATGTATGGTGACATCGTGCGTCCTTTAACTGGTTTTAAAAACTAAAATGAATAATCATGTATATTTGGTTACTAAAACATGCTGTTGATACTTGCCTTACCTAAAATAGTTTAAAACCTCTCATTTCCAGCATTTTAAATTTACACAGCCATCCTTTAGCTAGCACAGATCTCGCAGTCATCATGATTTTTCCCGATCTCACATAGCCATTCCTTAACTAGTGCAGATCTCGCGGTGTTCATGGGAATAGCAAATTTTTTCAGATCTCACTCAGCCAATCCTTTTACACAGATCTCACAGCTTTCCGGTGTCACAATGTTCGATGTTTTCAAAGCGCATGCGCGATACATCGTGAAAAACCGATGTCGACATCGCCAAATCGGTTTCGCGATTTTCGCGTTGAGTTGCCTAGTTAGTATCTCATGGTTTTCCGGTGTCACAATGTTTTCATAGTGCATGTGCGATGTCTGAATTGCCTAATCAATATTTCCAGCTGAAATTTCGTGTTATTTTAGCATCATTGGAGGAAATTTGGATTTTGGTTTAGATCGATACAACGATTCCAATGTTTATTTATGCACATGTGCGATTTTCCACCACGGTACTCAGATTTTCAATGCTGCAATGAAAGGCTTACTAATGAGAATTTAATAATTAATTTTGTGATTTCTGCAATGTTTTTTTTTTTTTTGGGGGGGGGGGGAGGGAATAAGGTGACACATAAAGATTGAAATTTAAAATTTAAAACTACGAGGGAGCGAATAATTCTACTCTACTTGCTGAATTTATCTAGATAAGCTTTATATTATGTTTTTTAATTCGTTAATGTTTTTTTGCTTAAAAATACTTAAGAACAAAATAATTTTTCAAAATCTGTGAATTTTAAAGGTCTGTTTTAATTTCTTTTTAATTAATGGGGAATTTCTCAAAACCACTTGTGTCCTGATGATGACTTTCGTTTCCAGAATTTTTTTTTGTGTAAAATTGAAATTCAGTATATTTAAAAAAAAATGATTTTCTACATTTCAAGTTGAATTCCGAAAACCCTCTCTTGCTTCTTGATGTTAGAATCAATCCGTTTGCATCCCTTTTTGTTGTGAACTTCTGTGGAAATCTAGGTTATATATGCCGTCATCATTACTAGAGGAATCAAATGCCACTTTATTTCTATTTATGTATAAGTTTTTCTCTTCCTAAATAAGCTAAATTTTTAATCTACTCGATCATATATGGTGCGTGGAACACACACACATATATGCAAAATCTTGTTTTAAATAACACATGTTTTTTAAACGTACAACGCGGATCTTTATTTATTTTTTCCCAACCACGATTTTATATAGCAAAGAAAAGAAAGAACTTTTAAAAAATGTAATGCATATATATACACTAGCCACTGAGTGGCTAGCCCGGCATTGCCTGTGGTGTAAGGTATTAATCTGGTGTAAAATTTTCCGTAGATTTCAGATCCTTTGAAGATATATTCAATTAAAAAATTATTTTTTGAAGAAAATCATATTTTTAGGTATCAATCTAAACTAAAACTTTCCACAGATTAAGTTATAAGATTTATCGTCAGGCTGGAAATTTATTCGTTCGTGCAAAAGTCAGAGCGGAAATGATAAAAATAATTTTCTCCGCAGAAGAAAAAAACTTGGCATGATTCCACACCCTGACTGCAAGGTCACAACTGGTAGAAAAAGTTCTCCGCGTTTGAAAAAGCGAAGGAGAATAAAACTATTAAATTCATTTGAAAATCTTCTAGATTGAATTTTAAAATTTCGCTATGACCCAAAAATTGCAAAAAATTTGGACTACCTGTGTGCCAAATCTCATTGCTGTAAGTGCCATAGATTGTCAGAATTTTGCAGCCACGATACAGACAAACACATCCTTTTATAATATTAGAGATAGTGATGTAGGAACAAGGTTTTACTTTTACTGTGTATATAATGCATGGTTAACATCACAATAACATGATGTTAGAATGCCTGTATCGCAATGTAAAAATTTGAACATTGCCCAGGCCTAGTGGCTAGTTACAACCAATTTCTTTTAGCATATATACACTACCCTACAATATTGGACCGAACACCAGCGGATGTGCATAAAATCTTACTACTTGTTCGGGAATGCTTTTCGCAGTATGGCCTCGGACCTTTGCATGTTGTTCCTGGTAGATTGAACGCCGACGCCTACATGAAAATTTCGGACAATCAGGTTCTTCTTAGGCTCTGACAATTTCATGGAATGGACGAATGTTACTTTCAGGACGACAACGCTCCGTGTCATGTTGCAGCCTCCGTCAAGTATTGGTATTGAGATATGGATGTAAAACGTCTTCCTTGGCCTGCTCAGAGTCCCAACCTAAACCCGATAAAACATTTGTGGGACGACTTAGAGCGACGCTTACGGACCAGGGAACACCGTCCTAAATCTGCAGGTGAGCTGACGACATACTTGCAGCAGTAATGGACACAAATACCCATAGCTGTTTATCAAAACCTTCTTGAAAGTATACCTAGAAGGGTTGCTAGTGTAACTGCAGCATGTTGGGTACAATCCCCTTATTAAAGCATGTATTCTTTCCCGTTTAACATCACATCTTGCTGCTCTGTCGATTATTGTGGGGTAGGGTATCTCTCTACATTAAGAAAAGATTTCGCCTCTGTCGCAGGTTTGAAAACTGGGTTTTTTCACTTAATTCTTAGATGGTTTCCCGAGAAAGTATGGATCAGAAAAATATGAAATTAACATGGTTTGTTCTTCATCGTATTTTCTGGACAATTTTGAAGATTTTTTTCCGATGCAGCTATTAGTTTAGGGTTTATTAAGTGTCAAAATTGAAAAAGCAAAATTTTTAACGCAAGTG
This sequence comes from Metellina segmentata, assembly GCA_947359465.1. Taxonomy (NCBI): domain Eukaryota; kingdom Metazoa; phylum Arthropoda; class Arachnida; order Araneae; family Tetragnathidae; genus Metellina; species Metellina segmentata. Next base: position 23,239,607 of record OX375884.1, read on the forward strand.
AGCAAAAGACGCAGAAATTTTCAGTCTTCAGACGTGATTTTTTTAGAGAACCTCTGAACGAGAATTTTTACAGCTCATCGTGTTTTATAAAAAATTTAAATTTGGTTCCTGATATTTTTTTTGAAATTCGGAAAAATCGTGAAATTTTTGTTAAAATTGTCATATCTATATCTTATAACTATTAGTTTTAAATTTGAAAACATCGCAGTATATCTTAGAATGTACTCTTTCTTACGGTGTAATTATTTTTTAAATTGGTTAATAAATAAATTTGATCTGATCATAAGTTGGTCATATAAATTTCGTACTTTTTAGATCGCGAAAGGATAACGTTAATTTTTTTCACAGAAATCATGGTTACATTTTCTGACTAACGGGTTTGACAACAGCCCTTGAAACTCGCTGTGACGTTATGCTTGTTTTTTGTTCGATTTTCAGGCGGTTTGCCGATTAAGTACAGATCAGAATATTACGAGATTAACATGGTTTATTCAAAATTGTCTAGGGAACAAGATGCAAGTGGTTTTTCACTGATGCGGTTATTAGTTTAGATTGCACTATAAGAAAAAAAGGGAAATCACTTGCAACAGGAGTGTTAGTTTGCGAAGCAAACCAATTTCGATTGCATTGCAATCACCAGGGGTTGGCAAGCAGGGGGCGGAGGCCTCGCTGTGACGCCATGGACTGAAAAGTTAATTGAGGATTAGAAGAATTATTAAGATAGTTTTGCCATTGCAGGACATTGACTCTGCCAAAGGAGCATTGTTTTGCGAAGTAAAGCAAATGGGATTGCGTAGCAATCCCCATGGGTTGGCGAGCAAAAGCGAGAAGGGGCCGGAGCCCCCTAGTATATATAAAGGATAAAAAATTACATGTACTATACATAAAAGGTTTTATCCTTAAATTATAGAGACAAAATCTAGTACACAATTTCCCCATCAGTGGAAAATTTTTCCCTCCATTGACGCGATTTCCGGAGTGATCCATACATTACGCTGAGTTGCGAATTTTCGATGCTTTAGCAGAGAAACTGGAATTTTTGGAGTACTTGGCAACTCTGAATTCCATCTCTTCAACTAATAGCAATTTACATTTCCAATAATAAATTTACAATTCAACTAAAAGGATCGTCACAGCACAAATTAGAGTAACTAAAATTTCTACTCTTTATGGTTTTTATTGAAAAACTTGGTAAAATTAGCCTACATATATCTGGCATCGAAGAGTATCTCAATTCTTTACTGAATGTTATTTCATATTAACTTTTGAACGAAATAAGTTGGATTTTCAAAACAATTACCATTTTCAGCATGATTACCAACTTGCTTCTTGTACAAAGCATGAAATGTAATTATAGAAAAGTTTGAAACTAGAACAATCATTTATTTAAATACATTTATTAAACAAGTTTGTGTTAATAACAAATTAAAGTAAAACACATCCATAAGTACATTTAACAAATATCAGAATGAATAGAGAAGCTACAAATATATATTATAGTGGTGTAACTATGTATTGCTTTCAACTTTTTGTTATAATTAGATACTTACTAAACAAAACTAAATATAAATTTTTAATAATCTGTAAAATGAAGAATAGCAAACTAATTTAGCATTTTAAAGTTTCCTTGATGTGAATTTACAAATTATATCTTTAGTTTTATACTTAATTTTTATACAACAGAAATTATTAAATACTGAATAAAAATAACAAACCTCAAATTTTTTAGCATGATGAAGACCACCGGACCAGTTAATAGCAATATCACAACACTAAAGAGGAAATATAATTAGATACAAGAAACATTTATTTTTCAATATGTATTCATCGAAATACAATTGCTCTCAACATTACATTTCAAGCAAATAAAAAGAATAAAAAAGCTACTAAAACTTAAAAATGGATCATTTTAAATGACTTGCATACTGATTACTTACTTGATTATTAAGACGTATAGCTCCTTCCAAAGAAGCACCTGTATACATTGAACAAAAGTCGAATAGTCCATCAAATACAGGACTGCAAAAAGTAAAACATATTTTAACTTCACATGATTGTTGAGTAAGAGATATGAAAAATTTAGATAACTTTTTAATATTTCATATGCTTACAATTTTTATAGAGAATATACTTTAATAAAAAGCATGTTTCAACAAAAATACACTTATATAGCATGATAATTCATAGCAATGAATATTATTTTACATGAATAACAGAAAAAATTACCAGTCATCTCCAACATTGAAATGGCTAAGACTTTTATTGAAAGACTGTATATTATGAGGTGTTACTCGCTGCAAAAAGTCTATGTAATCATCTGAATGAAAACGACTCATATCATGGACAGAAGCACGATATGGACGGTAGATCTGAGAAATAAATATAAATAATGTAATATATTGTTAATAAATTGAAATCTTAAATAAAAAAATTATATCAGAATTATTTCATCCAAAGAATAGATAGCTATTCTCATTTGACAAAAAAGTAAAAAATGATCAAAATAAGCCTTACAGTTATTACTTTAAAATCCCAAAAATAATCCCATGTATGAGAAATTTTCTTATGATAGAAAAAATCTGTTTACCACCTGTTTTGCAGCCAGTGTTTTTATTTTTTGTAAAATGTGAATGAAAAAATAAGGTATAAAAACTCATTTAAATCTTCCTTCAGACAACTACTAAAAGTAAGAAAATCTCTAGATTAGACAGAATAAAATTATAGGTGCTAGATTATTAATGTCCTTACTTCATGAAATTAAAATCCACAAAGTATTCCCAATTGTTTTCATTCAAATCAAAATTAATATTGACCTTTTTTTATATTACATTATAAATCACTTGAAAAAATCATAACTTATTAAATCAGTTTCATGACTGGAGACCCCAGAAAATAGTCTGATTTTTACTGTAATTAGGTAATGTTTCTGAAATAAAAGTCAATGAAAAGAAATTTCATTGATTTAAGTAAAAAATTGTGTTTGAGATTCACACAAATTAATATGCTAATCATGTGGAAATATGCAATTATATATAGTTGCACAGTTTTGAAGTCACTTATTGCCAATTTGGAAGCATCAACTGGGCTCTGCAGCCAAGCATGGTAAAAGCAGTTTATTAGAGCCACTTCAACACATTTATTGGTTTTTTTAGGGTTTAAGATCACAAATATAGTTTACTTTTTAATCATATTTTGTGATTTTCAACATTTTTAGATAAAATTTACCGATTAAAAAAAAAAATTATATATATAATACGTAATTGTTAAATAATATAGTATTATTGTATTTTTTTAATGTAAATGAGAGATACAACTAAACTTTTTTAAATTTTTTTATGTTGCTCGAGCTCTGTTTCTGTTGATTTAATTCAAATTGTTTTAAGTCATTCAAAATTTATTGTAATAGAAACTTAGTTTTACACTTAGCTGTGTCTGTCTACTTTCTCCATCTGTCACCTCATTCAATCTTCCTAAAATTGGTACAAGTCTTTTGTTTACTATATTGGATAATTTTATTGTAATAGATTATCGGCACAGAATACGTTTCCTAACCTTAATGCCATTTGTTTTCTTGAGAGAAAATATAATAGAAAATGGAACAAGTCATGCAGAAAATTGAACCTCTTCAAGGAAGGAAAAACTGGGAAGATTGGAAATATTTTATTCAGATCAAATTAAAAGGAATTCTAAATGCAATGGAATTAAAATTTCAGGAAAATTAAGAATTCCTAAAGAACCCAGGAACAGTGCAACAGTAGAAGAAAGAAATATCTACAACAAAGACTTGGGTAAGTTTAACAAGTCACAATCAGAAATCATGTTACTATTAAAAATCAACCTTGAGTCCAAAAGTGAGAGCTCAAATAAGAAATCTTGTAAGCCCAGATGAGGTTTGGACAGAACTCCAATCTTTTTGCTGGTGTAGAAGAAAATAAAGCCTCTGAAATTTGTTTGGAGTTTTTTGGTTGTAAATGGAAAGATAATCTAGGTATGGCTGGAAACTTGCCTTCAACCAGGCAACTTTGGAACAACCTTCAAGAAGAAATAGGAAAATGTCAAAACAGCAATAATGGAAAATTGCTACAAAAATGCAAGATATTTGAAATTCAACCCAGAGATTATTCAAATTTTCAAACAACTTGGTTTATGATTCATAAAGATAAAGAGAGGAATGTGGACAATCTTATCAACTGGCTCTGCACAGAAGCAAGCAAGTTAACTCTAAATCAGAATGTGTTGCTCAGGAAGCCTTAACATTCAGAAAATTGTCAAAGATAGAGTAAATGAGAAAAATAACAACAAAGACAAGAGGTACACATATTCATGCAATTATCGTAAAAAGAAAGGCCATTGGATTAAAGATTGTTATAAATGGATTGCTGATGGAAGACAAAAAAAGGAAGACATCAAACCAAGAATTTTAAAAATAATACAAGATTAGAAACTTCAAGGGAAGTAAATGTATTCGTGCTATCAATAGATGATCATGCATTAAAACAGAAAATGATGACAAAAAAAACTGGTACTTTAATAATGGTGCCAAAAGACATTACTAACCAAAATCAATTTTTCAAAATCGATAGTGAATTTGAGCACTCTGTAATAGTAAGTTCAGCAAATGGACAAGAAGCTGAAGTTTTGGGTCAAGGAACAATTGAAGTTGAATCATTTGTGAATGAAACTATTCTTCATTTAGTTCTTGAAAATGTGTGGTATGTTTCTGATATTAAGTCTTTAAAAAATCTTTTTTCAACTCTACAAACTCATGATAAACTTCCCAACAGTGAATTTATCTCAGGACCAAATTGATGTAGCTTAAAGGTAAACAAGAAAACATTTTTATGGCTATCATAAAGAGAATGGAGAACTGTTTAAAGTGGAAATGAAAGCAAAAGTATCCCAGTCAACAGAAGCAAATTTCATAGATCAAAATATTTTGCAGCTGTTTATCATGAAAGAATGGGTCATCAACATAAAAGACACATATATTAAAGATCTTATTGAGAGAGAATTGAACACAAAGGCAAACATTAAAGATGAAAATTGTGCAGGATGTATAAAAGGAAAAATGCATTGTCAGAAACTTGGAACCTGACCACAAGTAACCAAGCAGGGAGAGACACTGCATGGAGATATTTGTGGACCATTTCAAGTTCTATCAAATTCATGGCTTCGTTACTTTGTTTGCTTTAAAGAAGATTTTTTTTGAATGTGCTTTGTTCACTTTATCAAAGAAAAGTTAAATCAAGTGAATGACGAAGTAAAAGTACAAAGTCATCATATCAAAGAATTCAGCAGTGACAATGGTGGAGAATTTCATAATAAGCAAATGAGAAAGTTACTAAAGAAATATGGTGTGAGACAGCTCTTTACAACACCATATACTCCACAGCAAAATGGATGTGCCGAACAGGAGAATAAAACCTTAGTTAAGGCAGCTAGATCTTTCATGCATTCCAGAAAGATTTTTCCACAAAAGTTTTGGACAGAGCTAATCAATACAACAGCATATATATTAAACAGAACTGTGAAGTCCTCAGTTGATGGAAAGTCATCCTATGAAGTATGGTATGACAAGAAAAAAAGACTTAAGCATCTACGAGTGCTTGGAACTGCATGTAAGGGATGGATTCCTAATCAAAAGAGAAGCAAAATGGATCCAAAGGCAAGATCTGGAATTTTAATAGGCTATAATCATTGTTCCCATGCCTTTGTCCAAAAAAATTCAGGGAGTTTTAAAAACCAAAAATTTTTTTTTCAAGGACCTGAAACTTTTTATAGCGATCTAAAACAAGGCATGTGCATAAGATGTCAGTTAAAAGAAAAATGTGAAAAATATAAAGAAAACGCTAAAAAATATATTTCTCCATTTTTTTTAAACTACTGACAGTCAAAAAAAAGAAGAATCATCAATTTTGGTTATAAATTAAATTTTCTTTTGTCACAGAATCTGTGATTTTTTTTTTGAAAAGTGGGCTTCTCGTCTCAATGCTTCTTGTATCAGGTTACTTGCACACATGTCGATTTCAGTCATGGCGTAAAATATTGTATGATAAATTCTTTGGTGGCACGAAGAGTATGGGAGCTTGCACACGGTTTGATCTACACACGACACAATCTCCGTTTTGCTCTCGTCCACTGCCACTACAACAGACGGCTGTTGTGGTTTATTTTGTTTGATAAACAAAACAAATCCAAAGTTTTGACTGGTGTTACAGCTTTTTTATTCTCTAGTCCAAGTTTCTATTTTTGTGATCATTAAAGATAGTAAAAATTTCAATGGATTTGAAACCTGCAGAAACTTTTACACCAGAAGGATACCTTAAATGTGCTTTTCTGTAAATAAATAATTTTTAATTGTAACTTTTATATTTTCGCAATACAAATTTGGTTACATTTGACGAAGATATGCATTATGAACACAAAAAGGTCCATTAGAGGTTTTCTATCTTCGTAATCATTAAAGATAGAGTAAACATTTTAACGGATGTGAAATCTGCAAACAATTTTACACCAGATTCATACCTCAGTTAGTCTGAATTTTATGCAAAGCCCAAATTCTGTTTGGGCAACGCCATACTGGCCTGCTAATTTGAAACAAAATATCCTTCCCATTTCTAGTCTAAAGATAGAATTTCACAGCGCTGAGGCACGTGTTTGAAGAAACTTCCTCATTTTACGAAAATGGATAATTCAATAATTCGAAACTGTTAAGTTTTCATTCTTGTACATACAACATCAATTTTACAAATTTTTAATGATAGTGTAAAAGTGAAAAAATACGGTGAACCCCTTCAAAACCTTTAATATTTTATTTGTATTTCTCATCAATCCCTGAGACAACTTTAAAAATGTTCAAAGAGGCATAACTCTTTCATGTTTGTATAGTTCGAAATGTTAACACGGTGTGGGCAATCTTGCAAGAAAATCAGCGAATGACATGCGAGGAGGTAGAGGCATCAACTAACATTTCGAAAATGACGATATTTCACATTCTACGCAGCAATTTACAGCTTCGCCATGTTTGTTCCAGATGGGTTCCTCATCACCTTACTAAAGAACAAATGCAACAAGAATTCACTAATGTTGTGAGTGGAAACAGATGCTTCAAATGATCCAAATTTCCTAAAGACTGTAATAACAGGTGATGAATCTTGGGTGCATCATTTTGATCCCCTTACCAAGTCCGCAAGAAGTGTATGGCACAGATTCTCCACCTCAAAAAAAAATCCGACAAACCAAATCTGATGCCAAAAACTACTGTGAATGGTGAATATTATATTTCAGTTTTGAAAATTTTACGACAACACATATCGAGATAGCGACATGAACTGGTAGGGAATTGGACATTACATCACGATAATGCTTGCCCGCATGTCGCTACTTCTGTTCAGCAATATCTTAGTAAATGCAATATTAAAATCATGCCACATCCCCATTACAGTCCAGATCTCGTACCATGCGATTTCTGATGTTGAAGGAGAAGTTGCATGATAGAAAATTTAATACAGATACTGAAGTTATTACAGCAGTGCAGGGTTCTTTGAAGCAGCTTCCAGAAAAAGGCTTCCCTACTTGTTTGGAAAAGTGGGTTGAACGATGGGACTGTTGTGTATCATCTGAGAGAAGGTATTTTGAAAAGAATGGCGTATTTTTTCTGTAAATATATTTCTTAGATTTTTTATGATTTTACTCTCAGTTTTTATGGCATGCCCTATGTATATCACGTGGTGTCAAAGCACATAACACCTCAGAATGACACTCAAATTGTGCACCTGCTGTGAAGGAAACTATTTTGGACACGTTTCAATGCAAGACAAATTACACAATTATGTACTAGTCAAAAAAAAAAATCAAGTCTTTCAAGGACTTTTTACCAAGTTTGGTAATTTTCAAGGACATTCAAGGGCCTCTAGTTAGGAAAAATAAATTTAAGGACTTTCAAGGACCATGGAACCCTATGATGGTGATGATAGCTACAGAATTTATTATGAAATAAATGATTCAGCATTTCGATGTTGTGATGTAATATTATAAAAGGAAGAGTTATCAAATCCACTACCAGTGATTGTAGAATAAGAACAAACTACAGATGAAGGTATTGAAAATAAATCTGACGATCATTTAAATGAAAAAAGAGAGCAGAAACAGCAGAACAAAGAAGATCAAAGACAACTTAGGAATAGATCTAGAATTAAGAAACCTTCACGATATGATGATTACAGTTGGCACACAATATTGGAAAATATGGATGAACCAGAAACCTATGACCTGAAATAAAATCTCTAAAGGAAAAACCAAAATTGGGAAGTAGTTGTTAGTAGTTATTCAGTTTTTGGCTGAACAAAATCTATTTAAACAAGGAAATATGATTGGTATTGAAAAAACAGTAGCTGATATTCTAGCCTAATTTAATTGCAGAATTTCTTTAAATTTTGTCCTAAATAAGTTCTGCAATGTGCTCATAAAGTAAAATAACAAAAGAAATTGTCAGCAAAGAATACGAAATGGAAAAAGCGATAAATGAACTCCAGAGTCAAAATGACATAAATGGGTATCCTAGTGTTAAATGAGAATTACACTAATACCTTTTATCATCAACCGTGATCAAACTTATGAACATTCCCTGTTTGCACAGTTAAAATTGACTCGAAACTTTTTTCGCAGTAGCATTTTGATATGTACTCTTCAGATATATACTTTCATTCTAAATATAAAACAAATAAAGGCATTGGAAGAATTTTACTGTACCATTTTACTACTATATATAAATTATAAAACATAAATAAACTGCTTTTTTTTTACAAGAGAAATTGTGCTATACATAAAAAACAGAATACACTAAGGACAAAATAATCCACTTACTTGCATCTTTTTGTACAATCCATAATGAAGTACTAAACTATGAGTAACTGACAGCCTATGAGGTTTCATGGGATGTCCAACACCTATGAACATCATTTACATTATTTCAATCCAAAACAATGAATAATCATGCAATTACTAAAACATTTTAAATAATTCAATAGGACAGAGATAAATATTTTTGGGCATCGAAAAAATGTTAACCATGACATAAAAAGGCAGTCAGGCTTTTAGAGAAATAAAAAACAGTTGTGCATCAATAATTGTACTCAGGCATGTTATGACTTCAGATGTAGGCAGTGAAATTATTGAAAAAATTATGATTATTGTGAGAGCAAGCAAATGATTTTTTTAATTTCTTTAATTTTTGCTTGACATTTTAGCAACTCTGAAGGCAAATTCTTAAATTTAGATAATCTGATGGTTTCTACTTTTGAAATCACGGTAAATGTAGAAGTTACAGCATCAGTTTCAATATACATACTTAAGATATACATTTTTTATTAATAAGACCAGACTTCAAAAATCAACCCAGGGAACACCAGACAAAATAGAGACAGCTTTTAGATGGAAAACTAGTTGCCACCACAAGTAAAGTAAGTCAAAAGAATTAAGGAACCCATGAGAGTAAGTATTTTGAGCTCAACCTTACTGTGGTCCATGGACTTAATTTCAAAATTGTGACGTAAATTTTCAACATTTTACGAATTACATTTAATGATTCTTATATTTGTTCTTTCTTTTTTAGTCAATGCTTATTTGATTAAACACCAAATTGAGAAAATAATTCATAAAAATGGGAAGTTCATTAAGGGGAATTAAAATTGCTTCTATAATTGGATAGGACTTGGCAAAAGTTGGTAAAATTGAGTGGGTTCATAAAAACAAGCATCAACTGAAGGGTGACGAACTGTAAAGCATGAATTTAAAGGAAGATTTAGTCACAAGCTTTTTAGCAGCAGTTACTCAAAAAAAATGTTCATGGAATGAATATTAAATAAAACAATGAATTTACATTGTACATAATATAAATGTCACATAGAATAAAAATTCATAAAGTTGAATGTTCCTTTGTTCAAACCGACATGTATTTATCCACTAATACAGCAGAAATAAGCATTTTTTTGTCTTGTGTAAATTAAAAATCTTATTACCTCTTTTGTCAGTTAATTTTTACCATTAACTTTTGATTTATTTAGCTCCAAGCTACTTTTATTACTGATTAGCAGGTCAGCATGGCGTTGGCAGTGACAGTTCTACTTGTGTTCTTACAGATACTGAAAACACTAAAAAAAATCAATAATTTTAAGAATGAGTCCCACCTCCACCCAACATGACACGAGCATATCACCTCATTCCTTCCACCTCACTGTGATCCTTGAGGAATGCTATCAACTCAGTAAAATCGAAATTAGTTCTAATTTTATAGTAATATACCCAGTTTCATATAATTAAAATGTTTATTCAACATGAAAAACTTTAAACTATTAACAGCAAAAAAAATTGTAATTAGGAATATAATCGAACAATATGTCAGTTCTGTCATACTTGGAAGCCGAGTTGAGATTTAATTTCATTCAAGGTACGCAGGCTTAGGAATCCAGAAAAAGAACATAGTACTGATATGAGTAAGCAAATAACTCAACTCCTCAATCTAGTTTCATCAATGCAAAGGCATTCATTAGGAAAGGGTTATAAATTAATTCAGACTATGGTAGTTTCCTTTAACCCTCAGTCACACTGGAGTTTCAATGTAAATATACATTCCATAATCTGCCCCTTGCATGACTTCTAATCAGTTTTGACCAAAATAATTTTTCCTGGGATTTTTTTTCAACTAATAAATGCAGTTATTTAGTCATTAAATGTTCTGGGACAAAAGCAATACCACACTACTTAAAAATCTTGAAATGTTCAGATGGTTAACTAATTCCCATTTCATTATTTCAGTTCAAATCTCACTTAAGTTGATTTTTGAATGTATTTTGCTAGATGTTTTTTGAATAAATATTTGACAAACAAATGAAAATATATTTTACAGGATGACAATCATACAGATGTTATTTCCTAGAATCAGTATTATAAAATTCATTATTCCAATTTATATGGCCCAAAATTACATATTTTACTTTCAATATTTCAAAGTTCTTCCCTTATGAGGCTTTTATATTTCCTAGATTGATCATATAGGGCTAAACATGCTTTTTTTTTTTAATGACATCTTCACTAGTACTATAAATAATTTCTTAAGGTAGATCCTATAAATCAAACTAAAGTACAATAGGTTTAACATGCGCTATTGAGAGCAGTGTTTTTCAACCGCCTCGTCACAGCCCAGTACCTGGCATCAATTATACCAGCCCACAAGAGGTTCAGAATGCTCATTTTTTGGTGTAAGGTCCAAATTAGGACAAGTTATGGAAGACCAAATATAGCAACAAAAGCTACATAAAGATAAAATGAATGAAAAGTACTAAACGAAAAGACAAAGGTAAAACATAAGTTTACACTAAGTAAATCCTGAGAGGGTGAAAAGTTCTGGAATTTATAATTTTTGGTTTTTTTGTTGTTGTTTCTTATGCCTACACTGGCAGACCAGAGGAGTGCCAGGCTCGTCGAAGATGGCAAGAGGAGAGGGGGGTGCGCCTTCCATGCTATTGAGCCCCATTGGGAGGAAGTCCGACTTTGCTCGACATACATGACACATCCGTTTTACAGAAAGGTCCCTTTCATACATCCATTCCCTCACACATATCGTAATTTAGATCCCAATCAGAGGCCGATAACCTCCTGATCAGGTACCCCCAGAGGTATTGATTTGGTATGGGAAAATGGGGGACTTTGTGACCATGGCCAATTTAACGTGCCCCAGTCACCATTAGTGAACACGACGGTTTTTAGCCAGGTCGAAGTGCCGATCTCACAAGCATCAGAATTGCTGGCTCCGTCGAGGACAGAGCCCACAATCCTTCTGAGATGCGAGCCCAACGCTCTACTGACTAAACTACCGCGGCTGTTTTTTTTTTTTTTTTTTTAAAGCCTTGTTTGGATAAATATTTCAGTGGAAATATTCTCAGGTTAATTATTTTCAAATGCATCAAAAAGATCAAACCCAGAATGCCTCATCAAAATCTCTAGAAAATGTCAGTTCTCAAATATGATACTGAATACTATTTCGTTGAAAGTTCGTATTGCTGCCTGTGTGCAAGTGGTTGTTCCTAGATTTAAATTTTAATGTGAATAAGAAGCTTAGCATTTTTCATTTTGATGTTAAGAAATCTCATATTGATGGTGTTTGAAGCAACAAATATAAATTTTTGGTAATGAAATTAGATGTGAATAAAAATCACAGTACAAATAAATTAATTTGATGATGTTAGTCTGAGGAAACTACAATGTGCTTAAAGTATTCATTATTTTAGAGAATAACTAAATATAACATCATATTTGTAAATGAGTCATCAGTGGTGTAGTAGTAAATTAAGCATTGCCTGAATGCTCTGAGCTGGGTGGTACTGTTGATAGAGGGGTTGAAGAACAGAATTAAGCAGCATTTAACAATTTTTTCTTATTTATTTATCATAAAAAAATAAGCAGTGCAGGAGCAGCGATCAAGATCCACTAACACCCCTGGCCACAACTAATACATAATTATATTAAAACTCTTTGATTATGCCATAATTGTATTTGTTAGTTTATATATGAACTTAAGAAAAGTGGAGATATTAATGAGTACATTTGTTGGAACTAATCCCGCATTTTATAAAAAAAAATTATCAGGCCAGTCTCATGAAGGTTGAAAACATGCTTAAAGCATTTTATTCCGAAACATGCATTGGCATTCAATTAGGGCGATTCTCAGCTGGTGAGCACAAGTACACCTTACGTGTAACTAGTAAATCGCGCAATATGTAAGTCATTTCAACAGTTTAGATTTGAACTTTTGACAAGTGTGTTCACAGCTGAAACTTAAACTTTCAACAGATTCTTCATTTTGGTTGCATCTTAAAAGTGAATTTTCTAATATTACAAAAAAGCAATGCTTCCTTTCTCTAGATCACATGTATAAATCAAGCTTATCTGCAATGAATGATATGAACAAAACAAGATTGCAGCTGAAAGCATACCTGTCAACCTCCCACAAGACAATACGATGGTAATGGTTAATTAATGTTGTACTAGAGCAACACAACAGGTTATTGACGACGGTCCGGGATCAATCCCACAAGCAACACATATGAAAAAATGCCCAAGTTCAAATATCTCATTAATCATAAAGTGTAGGTACAAAACCATTAAAAATTGTTTTGAACTAGGAGTAATGTTTTTTGTTGCAACGTATGAGAAAGCCATTTCGGAACAAGGGTACGCAATTATCCATTTGTTTTATTATTCAATTATACCTGTCTTTTTGTCAGATTGTGGGAAAGTATAGCATTATATTGGCGTACAGCAAAAGTTTAGAAATATGTTGTGTGCCATGATATGAGTAAGTTTGAAACACGAGTTTTCATTGCTCTGAAGAAAACCGGTAAGTTCGAAAGATGTGAAATAAATAGTACAAGAATGAAAACAATTAGAAATTCCGAAACATACAGTATGGAAAATCAAAGCATCGTATCTATCACCTTTAGAACAAAAACGAATACTAACCGTAGTGAAAGCTTCCGACATCTGGATCCCAGAAGTAAACAACTTGTTTCTTAGACATTGCAATGCAATATAAATACGTTTAGTCAAAATCGAAACAATACTAACAAAAATTTGAATACACGTTATAATTATGGATGTCTAAAAACTTTCATTGGCACAACATATTTTATAGCAAAATCATTGTCATCTTAAAAACGTTTCAAAATAAAAATGAAAGCATCGATTTTCTTTTTTGTTCACAAACATAACACACCAATCCAAAACATTTCTAATGAAAATTTATTGTGACAAGTGATTTCCCATCCAAAACAAAAGGACGCTAAAACCGCTCCGATTCAATTTTATTTAGTGACTGACAAATGGGCTGTTGGCCTGTTGCTGTTCCACAGAGAAAACACTAGCGCGTCTTTTTAGTAATGGCTCTTCGTTACGTGGACGATTCTATTTAGGACCGTAGGGAGGTCGGTAGATATTAAACTCGTGATAAGTGAATCGATTCTTCAGTTTGATTCTTTCGTAACTTGTTTTGATCATTTGATCTACAGTGAGCTATGATTATTTACTTGTCTGGTAGTCTTTTTTTGTGTGTCTTCTATGATTTTTTGAAGCAGATTGATGGAATGTATGATTGATGGAAGGGTACTTATACTTTAAAGAGCTTCGTTTCGTGAAGCAACGATGGCCTAATGGCTAAAGTCACCCACCTTCAGATTAGCGTAGGCAGCGGAGGATGACTTCCCGAGTTCGAACCCAGCTGGCGGAAAAATTTTTAGATCCTCCAAATTATTAAAAAAAAATTCCAATTTAATTCCTTTTCATTCAAATTTACTTTTCCTAATTTTTAATACCCTTTTCATATTTTTCCAAGCTTCCGTTGATTTTACATAAATAATCTAAGAACCACTCCTGAACTCACTACCAGCTGATATTTTTCCGCCCCTCTGCCGTCCCCTATGCTTTAGGATGATGGTGTCGTATCCACCGCTGGCTTAGGACCATTCTGATGTAACAAAAAGCATACATAAAACACTAACTTATATAATTATTAACTTATATAATAAAAGGATACAATTTTCGGCTGCCACCTCTACCCACCCATAGCCATGGATCTGAAAAGAAAAGAAGAAAGCAGAAAGGAAGAGATAAATCGCCAACAACTATAAACCTTGATGACATACGTATCTAGGTCATGTGATCCGATTACCCGATCAAGTTGGACTTGCGTAAAGTACTATCATGGGATTGAGGCGCCTGTCCTCCCCACGGTCCTAAATAGAATCGTCCATGTAACGAAGAGCCATTACTAGAAAGACGCGCTAGTCAGAGAAAACAGCAACACACTCTGTGAGCTGTTATTTCAATTGGAGTGCCAATTTTAGTAACAGTTTATGAAACAGCGTTATTTCAAAATAACAGTATGGGCCTCTTAGGTAGGTAATGGTAATTTTAGTTAACATCATACTAGAACAACACAACGGGCTATTGACGACGGTCCGGGATCAATCCCTTAAGGGAATGAGCCGAGGACAACACCTCGTAATTTTGAACCAAGGTCAGATGACGAAGCAACACCTGAGCTGGCACCCCACTCTCCAAACTTCCACACCATCCCAATATGAGGACTTTCGGCCACGACAGATTTAAGGTGCACCATCCGCCTCTACACCATACGCTTACAAACATCCATGCCCGGACCCGGATTTGAACCAGGAACCTTCCGATCTAGAGGCTAACACCTTAACCACTATGCCGGTTGGTCGGCAACAACAACAAGTGAATGGAAATGAAAAAATTGAAATGCATTCAATTTATAATGCTGGTCAATTTCAGGAAAGCTTGTAAAGTTTTGCGAAGGAAACAAGTGTGGTCCTAGAAAAACAGGGTTTTTTAAATAGAAATTGGTTCAACTGTAAAACGTATTAAGTATCTTAAATACGTATTTTCCATGTTTGTTTGTGTTCGAAACCATAGATTTAATGACATGAATTTTTTTTAGAAGAAATACAAGTATGCATTTTTATTTCATAATAGGGTAAATTTTTTTGTTTACTTTTAGCAACTTTTTGCACACATAATTAAGAAATATTTTTCCCCTACAATTTCAAAATGTTGTAAGCGCTATCCAGTTAATTGCTCACTTAATAAGTTTACAGTTTAATAATTTTTTTCAAAATCGTGTTCTCAAAATCATATAACTTATTCACAAAGGAGGAATACGTATAATTTTTTCAAATGAACAAATCAAAATTGATTTATTTTTTAAATTCCTTTTTTTTATAAGAAACAACAAATGTACATCCAATAATTAAAATCCACCAAATTGTGGAATATTTGCCAAGTTGATGACTACATTTTGCTGAGCACTCTTTTTGCAAGCAAAAATAGGTTTTGAACAAATAATTCATTTCATTTTAAAACCAGGTCGGAATTCACATATGAACAGTTGGGAAAGAAATCATTTTTATTGTAGCCCTTACTTCAGGGATAATTTGCAATTTGGATTTAAAAAATGTACGTCTGGATATTTCGCATTTCTTTGATATGCTTATCTACCATTTGAGAGAAATGAGTATTAGCAGTTTTAATCTCACGTCTCCAATAAAATAAGTTACTGGAAAATTGTTTGGGTTTTTTTTCATCTTTAAAGACCCTATATGCAAAAAAGTCAAGATTCAATTTCTACCAACTATTTCAGATTTCCCCCTATATTCATAATTTGGTTGGTTATCTCTAAACATCGGGCTCAGTAAAAGTGCATTTTGATGAAGCATCTACCATACTATTGTATCATTTCGAAAAATCGTTTTGCAAGTGCCTTTACTTGGCTGGCACATTAAAGTCACATATATAGGCTATAGCAGGGGTTCCCATACTTACTAAAGTCGTGGCACCCTCAAGAGAACTGGAATTTTCTCACGGCACCCTCGTGTTATAATATCTATCTGTAGTTCTATAGTACCATTTGCCAACAACAATGTTGTTGTGCGCACAATGAATGAACTCGAGTTCATTCAATTCCTTTTTCAAAACTTCTTTTGTGTCAGGGGATATGCGATCGGATGGAAGCGAAACAAAAAGATTGTTTTCTGCATTAATATGTTAAATATTGGGAGTTGTTTCTTTCCCTGGTCGAAATATACCCGAGAAATTCTCTAACAATGCGTTTCATTCTGATCTTTGTTCTCTATTTATGTGCCTTCCTTCATCGTCTCGTCAAGTGTATTGGATTGACATCAATATATGTTTTTGCTACTTCAACAGTTCTTTGGAAAGTATCTTCAGAAAAGGGAAATTTTTGTCTCGGACAGTTAATAAAAACTCAGTGGTTGTTAGGAACATTCAACACCATTTTGGTTTAGCGCAAAGTCTGTCCTTAACAGAGTTCGATTGTTTTTCGCTGTTGGAAAGGCAATTAATTCGGTTCTGACTGAACGTAATTCAATTTCGACATCTACCTGGGTTTTGCGTACCTCGATATCTCTCTCAAAACCATCAGCGAATGCGACGTTTGCTGCTTCAAATTTTAATCATTTTCTCTTAAAAGTCGGTATAGCACTTCAGCAATCGAGTGACTCGCTCCAGTATCAGCACATTCTATACCATTCAAGTCTAAAGATAGAATTTCAACGTGCTGAGTCACGTGCTTGAAGAAACTTCGTCGTTTTACGAAAACATATATTTCAGTGATCTGAAACTGTTTCTGTTTTGGTTCTTGTACGTACGACGTCAATTGTACAAATTTTTAATTATAATGTAAAAGTAGGATAATATTTTCTATGTATTTCTGCATCAATCCCGAAACAACTTTAAAAAATGTTCAAAACGGCGGAAATCTTTCATGTCTGAATAGTTTATTCAAAGAAGCAATGGGACAACGCGACAATGAAACTTTTTTTAAATATATATTACGCCCACCATCGTCTTCTTAGACATGAGGCGTCTTGCTGTCCAATACAGCAGAAAGGTGGTCAAAGGAAGGTCAAGAGCTCCAAAGTCATCACAAGAGCGAACGTCAAGCAGGGAGGTGCAACTGAAAAGGTACTCCCCAGTCATGTGCATAGTATTGCAGAGTGGAGAATCGGCAAGTCCAACCCTAAATAGATGGTCTCGCAAATAATCATGTCAGGTGATGACTCATAACTACGTTATAACCTTGACTCTAGGGAGGTGGGAAAGCTGTGTATGCTTCTGGTTACCAAATAGATAAGTCCAGTGGCGGATCAAGTCGAGTGGGGGCCCCAAGCGGTAAAATTTCGGGGCCCTCAAATTCAAGTTGGAAAAAAAGTTTAAAAAAAACTCTCATTAAGTTATTTCCTAACAGAAAAGTAATCAAAGATTTCATACCATGACACATGAAATAAATTTATTAAAAAGACATATTTTTACATGAATTTCCGTCTTGTTTATTTCTTGCAAATTCGTCAATTATTTTGGCAGTGTCAATTCGATTTAAAATTTCTTGCTGTATATACAAAATGGCCATAATAATTCATCTTTTTTTTCCCATAGTACTTTTAAAATAATTTTTTTACACGTTTTAAAACAAAAACGATCTTTCTCCTGACGTATTAGGAAAGGAAATATTGTTATAAAAAAATTTTAATACTCTTTCATCATTCGGAAATGTGCAAGACATTTCTTTGGCGTCTCAATAGATGTCTGGTGTGATTCTTATGGTGTTCTCATTTTCTTTTAGAAATATTAAAAAATCTTCTTCATCTTCAAAAGTACAAACATCAATGTCATTTTTGTAATTATCCTTTAATTTTTTTATAATTATTATTTTGTAATTATTTTTATCCATTATTTTGTAATAATTTTTTTCGTGTTCTTTTTTTTTCTTCTATAGATAAATCCCAATCAAAAAATATTCGAAAAGGCTCCACTTCAACTTCATACGTCCGAGTCAAATGACATAAAATGAATTGACTATGAAATTTTCTCTTATTGTAAATTCATGTCCGACTTTGTTTTCTTCAAATAATATTTTTCTCTTTTGTTGTCTGCGAGTTTGTTCATCTTCCTCGTTAAATGATAGGCCTGATAAATCTCAATTACCTCTTTTTCAAATTTTTCTCTGAAATTATTTATAAAATTTTCTAATTACTTTAGTAGGATAGATCCCTTTAATAGTTCGCATTCCACTGGTTGCAGTGATTTACTAGTAGCATTTATTCTTTGTAAAATAGTATTCCAAATAACTGTCATTAGGGCGGTTTCAGATTTGTCTATTTTCTTAAGAAGTGAAGTCGCCTCCACTATGGTAACTTTTTTTCATCTGAATTACAAATTTCAGTTAAAGACTCTTTTATATGGGTGAAACCAAGTTTTATAGCTAATACAGCATCTACTCTTGCTGACCATCTTGTATTATAAACTCTTTTTGCCGAGATGGAATATTTACACATTTTGAAATTTGTGGTTAAAATTTTCTAGCGATGGGCTGAAGCTGAAAAAAATGCGAATAAATTCTGCACAAACATAAATTACTGAATTACAGAGTTAAAACTTTCTGTTGAGAAATTTTCAATTAAGTTTAAGGAATGATTAGCACACGGGGTAAAAATCGCACTTGGCTTATGTCCTTTAATATGTTTTTGCAAACCCGAGTACTTCCATGACATATTAGAAGCATTATCAACTAATTGCCCTAGCCTAGACAGTTTTCAATATCCACTGCTAATTTTATCAAAGTTTGCAAAACTTCTTGTTCCAGATATGTGTTTATCTATGGGACTCAATTCCACAAATCTTTCCTTTATACACTCTATAACAAAAAAAATCGGCGCACCAAGAAGGAGTTGTCCGATGGAGACAAAAATTGGTGGATAGGAAAATTATGTATAGAATAGAAAATGATTAAAATTTCAGAACAATTGAATGATTTATTTCAGAGTTACAGTAACGAGCTCAATAAGGTGTTAACCCGCCTCTAGCCTGGATGCAAGCTGCCACACGACGTGGTGTAGACCGATAAAGCTCCCGGATGGTCTCCTCCGGTATTTCTTGCCAAATTTGCTACAATTGTCGGACTACGTCATCAACATTCCCTACCGGATGCAGTCGCCTTCCCATCATATCCCACACATGCTCGATGGGAGAGAGATCTGGTGATCTGGCTGGCCAAGGAAGTGTTTGACAAGCTTGAAGACAGTTCATAGCAACACGGGCCGTATGTGGTCTGGCATTGTCTTTCTGAAAAATAAGCATTGGCTACTGCGAAAGGAACGGTAGCAAAACAGGTCTCAGAATGTCGTCAACGTACCGCTGTGCAGTAAGTGTACCTCTAATGACGACCAAAGGGGTCCGGCTATCAAGGGAAATGGCACCCCAGACCATAACTCCTTGTTGAGGGCCCGTGTGGCGTGCAATAGTGAAAGCAGGATCGGGACGCTGCCCTGGGCGTCTCCAGACACGTCTTCGATGATCGTCAGGACACAGTTGGAAGCGGGATTCGTCACTAAAGATTATACGTCCCCAGTTAGCATCATTCCAGCCTGATCGAGCCAAGCACCACTGTAATCTGGCTCTACAGTGTGCAGGAGTGAGTGGCAGGTGGCGTAACGGTCGGTACGAGCGTAGATTTCGCTCTCTCACCCGTCTGTGAATGGTCATGGTGGACACTCGTGTGTGGATCGCACGACTGATGGTTGATAGCGATGAATCAGGCGCTGTGACAGCTGATCTAACAATCACTCTGTCCTCGCGATCTGTTGTGGCCCTACGTCGAATGCTACCATCATGACGCTGAAATCTGCCATTGTCCACCCACTCTTGCTAGCATCTTCTAAGCGCCGCATCGCTTCGACTCACATGACGAGCGATTCTCCGATTTGCCCAACCTGCCTCTTTCAATCCAATGATACGACCTCTTTCAAACTTCTGAAAGTTGCTCGTAATGAGCTCGAATCCTGCGGCGAGGCATTTTTTCAGTCGTTGAAAGGTATCCTAAATCGCAATGCAGCAGAAATTTTTAACAACAGTTCAAGAACAACTCCCTGCTGGATGCGCAGTTCTGTTGGGTATAAAGTTTTCGAAACCATCCGTTCAACCTTTTGTCGTTAGTTTATAAGCATGGATACTTGATAAACATGTACGCTTTTGCTCCGGGACGTTTCTCTGGAAATTCTACCTAAATTCTTCCCCTATCAATGTGTGCTAAGTCCCTCTCTTTTCAGCGGTACATTTGTACTCAACCCCTGAGTTTTTTTGAATTTGAATGTCCAACCAATCACGGCACGCCAGCGAGATGACGAGGCGTTTTTGAAAAGGCTGGGAAATAGTTCACCCTTCGTTTTCTCGTGCCGATTTAGGCGAAAAATAGTTTTCCCACGAGTTCACGGGAGAAGAACTTTAACCACTCAACATCCAGGCTCCGAAGCTATAAGAGAGGCGGGTCAATCGGACTCGTCCTATTCGCTCTCCGATGTTTCAGTGGCTGCGGTGATCCCAGTCGCGGTGGAGTTTTCTGTTTGAAAAGACACGCTAGTGAACTGGCTGGAGACCGATGATTGATTTCCCCTCCAGGATGACGTGCTCTCACATCCGCCGTCTAGAATCAAGTGTGGCCGCCCAGTGATCAAAAAGGAGGAACAGCGTCCTGCTCTAGCGTCCTTCTCCGAATTCCAGAAGTTCCTATTTGTGATGATCACGTGAATGAGCCAACGTCCTGCTCCAGCGTCATTCTCCGGATTCCAGGATGACGAGCTCTCACATCCGCCGCCTAGAAGCAAGTAAATCCTTGGCCGCCCAGTGATCAAAAAGGAGGAACAGCGTCCTGCTCTAGCGTCTTTCTCCGGATTCCAGAAGAAAAGTTCCCACATCCACCGTCCGAAATTAGAGGAAAACCCAACAAAATGGCCTCCCTGTGACTCTGGAAAGTGTACCATCATTCCGATCCAGCGTCCCTCTCCGGAATCCAGTAGCATCCTCCGTTTGTCTACAATGGGCAATTATAGATTATCGTTTTCCTTACTTTCCTTTATTTAACTCTTTGCTCCTGAATCGATTCTTTTGATATTTTGATTTTTTCCCTTATTTTTGACCCGTGAAGCGTCTCTTGAGCAAAAGCCCTTATTTTGGTTAATCCATCATGATATCGACTTGAATAACCAAATAGCATGCTTGTATAACCAAGATCGTTTATAAGAATTGATAGTAATTGATTTGTGTTTTGGTTGTGTGACCTAGGAAGAGTTAATATTATTTTTTATCAAGATGTGTATTATACCAATGTTTAGCTTAAAATAAATGTATTTTTTATCTTTAAAGATTTGTTTTCTTTTCCCCTCTTTTAGTGAAACCTAATTTCACTATCTTTACATAGTTCCATCATCAATTACAGTCGGTAAGAGCCTTTTACACAGGGTTTTGTTCACACCGTAATGTAGAAATTGATTAATTATCCAAGCTCATTAAGAGTATCGGATCCAAAATAGAATAAACCCAATAAAAGATGGTGCCGTGACGTTCTGCCGACTGAGTTTTTGATGGTGCTATATTCAGGAGCAAGCTTAATTTTTCTTCCTTTTTTTTTGACCTTTTTTTTTAGATTGTTTTGTATGTGTTATTTAGATTAAGTTTTGTATGTGTTATGAGGGTATTGTGATTTTGTGAAGGGAAACTTTATGTGAAATCGCCCCTTTTGATAACAAAAATGACCACAAATCAGGTCAGACAAAACGGCCAGGTCAAGGACCTGTCGGTTGAGGTCAGCAGGCTGAGAGAGGAAAGACCCAGGGCACCACAACAGAGGGGTGAAACCAGGAAATGCTACAATTGTGGCATAATGGGTCATTTAAGTAGAGACTGCAGGGAAGCGAGAAACACTGGCCTCTCGCCTCGACAACAGCCAAACAGGCAGAGACCTTTTTCATATAGGGAGAACGTAAACAACTACCCGCAGGTTCCCCCACGACAAGGATATCAGGGTCCACCCAGCCAGCAGCATAGGAATTTAAACTAAATTCGGGCCAACAGGCTGTACCACTGTTGGAAGAGTCCCCTCCTTTGATACAACAGATGTTTACGTGTAAAGGATCCAATGACACACTTCTTTCTCTTGTTTTTTTTTGGCTGTAACACCCAGCTTTGGTGTTTTTTTTTTGGCGATTTCATATTCTGTGTTTCTTCGCTCATTCCACTTTACACTTCACTTGTATCAGTATTTACATTTGTGTGCATGCCCTTTTGTTTACATTTTTTAAGTTCTGTGAATATTGGTATCTACTTTAGTGAATTTGACTCAACAGTGTTTTGTGTTTTTGCTCGTGTCAGTTTGCCAGGACACACTATTCCTTTTTCCGTCCACAATTTTGTTTGTCAACAACCCACGTTTTTTTGTTTACTGTACCCGTTTTGTTGACATTCCACTATTTGGTTACATCATACTATTTGTTTACTTTGCACTATTTGTTTATGGTACTCATTTATTTTAGTGTGCTACACAATGTATTCGTATTATACAGTTTGTTCTATGGGCTTACATTCATGTGCAATTTTTGTTTACACTATACCCCATTTTGGTCCCAATTTGCATTTATGTTTTGAGTGATTTGAAACTAAAGGTGAACTGATGGTTTTTTATTTTTATCTAATGCAGGTGTTTAGTTATCTCAAAGATATTTTCTTTAGTTAAATTTTTAGTTTTTGGCAATGCTATAACGTTTAATCAAAAGTTTCTATTTAACTCCTTTTTTTAATGTGTTCCTGTGATACCTGCATTAAGTAGTTTTTCGGGGTTAACGAATACTAAAGTACACAGTGCTCGTTTACCTCATTCACGCTCTATTCAATGGTGTTCTTCGTTCTTGGCTTTAAGTACAATACTTGTTATTGTGGTGGAGCTTTTATGCTAAGGATTTTGTTTCCTAGTTGAGTAGTTTTTTTTGCCTTTTACTTAGTAAAAAAAAAATTGTTGCAATTTTTTTTAAGGAAGACGTAGGGCATTTGTTGGGTATAAAGTTTTCGAAACCATCCGTTCAACCTTTTGTCGTTAGTTTATAAGCATGGATACTTGATAAACATGTACGCTTTTGCTCCGGGACGTTTCTCTGGAAATTCTACCTAAATTCTTCCCCTATCAATGTGTGCTAAGTCCCTCTCTTTTCAGCGGTACATTTGTACTCAACCCCTGAGTTTTTTTGAATTTGAATGTCCAACCAATCACGGCACGCCAGCGAGATGACGAGGCGTTTTTGAAAAGGCTGGGAAATAGTTCACCCTTCGTTTTCTCGTGCCGATTTAGGCGAAAAATAGTTTTCCCACGAGTTCACGGGAGAAGAACTTTAACCACTCAACATCCAGGCTCCGAAGCTATAAGAGAGGCGGGTCAATCGGACTCGTCCTATTCGCTCTCCGATGTTTCAGTGGCTGCGGTGATCCCAGTCGCGGTGGAGTTTTCTGTTTGAAAAGACACGCTAGTGAACTGGCTGGAGACCGATGATTGATTTCCCCTCCAGGATGACGTGCTCTCACATCCGCCGTCTAGAATCAAGTGTGGCCGCCCAGTGATCAAAAAGGAGGAACAGCGTCCTGCTCTAGCGTCCTTCTCCGAATTCCAGAAGTTCCTATTTGTGATGATCACGTGAATGAGCCAACGTCCTGCTCCAGCGTCATTCTCCGGATTCCAGGATGACGAGCTCTCACATCCGCCGCCTAGAAGCAAGTAAATCCTTGGCCGCCCAGTGATCAAAAAGGAGGAACAGCGTCCTGCTCTAGCGTCCTTCTCCGAATTCCAGAAGTTCCTATTTTTGATGATCACGTGAATGAGCCAACGTCCTGCTCCAGCGTCATTCTCCGGATTCCAGGATGACGAGCTCTCACATCCGCCGCCTAGAAGCAAGTAAACCCTTGGCCGTCCAGTGACCAAAAAGGGAAGAACAGCGTCCTGCTCTAGCGTCTTTCTCCGGATTCCAGAAGAAAAGTTCCCACATCCACCGTCCGAAATTATAGGAAAACCCAACAAAATGGCCTCCCTGTGACTCTGGAAAGTGTACCATCATTCCGATCCAGCGTCCCTCTCCGGAATCCAGTAGCATCCTCCGTTTGTCTACAATGGGCAATTATAGATTATCGTTTTCCTTACTTTCCTTTATTTAACTCTTTGCTCCTGAATCGATTCTTTTGATATTTTGATTTTTTCCCTTATTTTTGACCCGTGAAGCGTCTCTTGAGCAAAAGCCCTTATTTTGGTTAATCCATCATGATATCGACTTGAATAACCAAATAGCATGCTTGTATAACCAAGATCGTTTATAAGAATTGATAGTAATTGATTTGTGTTTTGGTTGTGTGACCTAGGAAGAGTTAATATTATTTTTTATCAAGATGTGTATTATACCAATGTTTAGCTTAAAATAAATGTATTTTTTATCTTTAAAGATTTGTTTTCTTTTCCCCTCTTTTAGTGAAACCTAATTTCACTATCTTTACATAGTTCCATCATCAATTACAGTCGGTAAGAGCCTTTTACACAGGGTTTTGTTCACACCGTAATGTAGAAATTGATTAATTATCCAAGCTCATTAAGAGTATCGGATCCAAAATAGAATAAACCCAATAGTTCCGATGTTCTGGAGATCATTCATGGTCCATTCATTGGACACCAAATTTTAATCATTTGCATATTTGGTCAAAACATTTTTGCATACGAAATTTCAAAGCAATCGGATGATTCCTTCTTGGTGCGTCGATTTTTTTGTTATAGAGTGTATTACCACAGGATGAAACATCGTTTCACAAAAGTTAGTAGATCGACATGCGAAACATCGGGAGTGGAGTCAATAATTATCTATCTTCGGCGTTTTCGCAATACCTTTTTCAGGTCACAACTTTCTTCGAACCTTAATGAAAAGACATTTGAAGACCTCTGGGTCCTACGCGGCCGCATAGTCCGCGTTCCGCTTAATCCGCCACTGGATAAGTCCAATACTTTCCATCCGCCAACTCTCTAAGAGTAGAAATTCTTTTGTGTCGGATATTGCTTCTGAGAAGTCGCTCGATATTTCGAAGGAGGGAAACAAGGTGGATGTAAAGTCGAAGCCTCCTTAGCCAACAAATCTTCTTGCTCATTTACATAAATGTCGCAATGGCTAGAAATCCGTTGAAGGACGACATTTCTTCCAGTACCAAGAATTGAGTCGATACGCAGTTTACATTCAAACTCGATTTATGATGGTCAATGCCGATTTCTGATGCCCGATCGACAATGAAAAGTGGTTTATGGCCTTCAGTCATGCCTTCAACTGTGGTTGATATGAATGATATATATCACGTGGTGTCCAAGCGCGAAACACCAGTGTCATTCAGAAGGGGAGGGGAATGGCCCCCGTTCTGAATGACTCGCTTGCCGTTTAGGAAACTAGTATGGACAAGATCTGACGCAAGACGAGAGTACATAATTACGTACTAGTCAACCGATAATTTCAGCACTGGGGAATTTAAAAAATTCAAATACTTTCAAAGGTCCCAAGTTCGGAAAAAAAAATTTCAAGGACCGTGGGACCAAGGACCGTCCATCAAGATTTCCTATGGTTTTGCTAAGGATAACATACCTCGTTAAGACAACCACCAGAAGGGTTGAGTACATGCAATTTAGATAAATTACTGTTATGACCACTGTATTCTATTCAAGAAAGGATAATGTCTAATTACAGGACAATCATGTTGTTTCGTCAAAGTTATATGCTGTTTGACTACACTAACTGAAGGTTCCTAAAACTGCTCTTATAAAAAAAGCAGGGTGTTAAGATTTAAATCAACGATTAAAATCATGATTTTAATCAAATGATATTTTTTAATCATTGATTTAAATCTCTCTCACAACCAATCTTACATTTTTATAACTAAATAAATACACTTAACAAAATCATAGAACTCGTCAAATGTTATAAACTTTCTGCACTCATGGTGATTTCAGCACTAATGGCTACACCCAGTACTGATCAGCTTTTGAAAAAATGTTTGGCACTGGACAGTTGCAAATAATCTGAGGCGTCTGTGGACTAAGTAATCTGTTGAGTAAGGGATTCTGCCACAGTAAAGTAAAAAACAAGTTGACATCTATTTGAAAGTTTTGACAATGTTCATGCATAATTTTATAATATGTGTTACGAACAATAAAGCATTCTTTCAAGTGTGGGAAACATGGGAAAATATTGTACACCCGTCAAAATAAAAAACGACCCACCCGATCGCTATTGGACAATTTACATCGCAGAGTAAAACGGAAAGTGGCAATCGATAGGGATGAATGTTTCCTACAAATATCAATACTTTAAATTTGTCTAAGGTGCCGTCTTCATATTAAATTGGATGCCTGCTCTAATAATTTCAATTCAAACCCCCATCTTTTATCACAAATTTGGATTCTACATACAATTTCAGGAGGAAATAAAAAAATGTAAGCAATTTTGTTGGATTTCTCACCGATTTATAAGTGTTTGAAAATTAGATCTCCTAAAGTTAAATTGGTGTTTCACGTTTTTTTGTTATACTTGCTAGAAACATTAATTTTTCATGGAAATTGTTTTTTCTTCCTTTGCTACCCAAAACCCCAAACACAATATATTAACATTTTAATTATCAAACTAAATTTAGTATTTTTTATCAATTATGAAATTAATATTCATAAAAATTATGAATAGAAACATGGGCAAATTTTGACACCATGTGATTCAACTATTATTGAAACATCGGAATTCCAAATTTCAGCTGATTACGTGCACAATTAGTAGCGCAGAAAGACTGTTTGCAAAATTCGATTATTATCGTTATTGAGGATTGTTCACAAAGTGAAAACAGAAATTTCTGCCAACAGATCCTTTGATTCAATCAGAATGGCCTCCATACCAAGGCGCCTGCAACCACTCTACCTGCAACAGGTCATTTAACTGCGATGGCCACTACAAGTCTTTATTAATATTCAGGTGATTGAACTCCGAACATTTATACGCCCCCTCAATGGTTTTTCTCGGGTCAATTTTACATTACTTTTTCATCAAATCCGCCTGAAATTTTGTGTAGAATCCAAATTTGTGATAAAAGATAGGGTTCGTATTGAAATTATCGGAACAAGCACCCAATTTAATATGAAGACGGCCCCTTAGACAAATTTTAAATATTGATATTTGCAGAAAACATTACTCCCTATCGATTGCTACCTTCAGTCTTGTTCTATGATGTAAATTGTGCAATTGTGATTGGGTGAATCGGTTTTTCTTTTGACGGTTGTACATTAATGTTATACT
Organism: Metellina segmentata; assembly: GCA_947359465.1. Classification (NCBI taxonomy): domain Eukaryota; kingdom Metazoa; phylum Arthropoda; class Arachnida; order Araneae; family Tetragnathidae; genus Metellina; species Metellina segmentata. The sequence continues at coordinate 23,267,374 of OX375884.1, forward strand.
TAAAAAAGTCTTTAGCTATTTATATTGTGTATGACCAGTAGACCTACTTCTAATGGCAAGACAGCCAAAGAAAAGCCTCACTAGTAGATCTAAACTACTTGTTACCCCTTTATTTGACTGTGGCCGGTGTGGCTAAGCTAGTGATTTTTTAAAATCGAGACATAAATACAAAATAACACAATTAATGTGATTAATAATTTATTAAATAAAAAAGACAACTAAGCTTTCTATTTGAAAGGATGGAAGTTTAAACACTATGAACATTTTTTGTTTTGTAAAATGCACCCTGAAACAGTCACCTGTCACTTTAACAGTAGCGACCCATAACAAATATTTATCTAATCAGACTATAATTTAGGTCTGTAACATAAACGTACAGATAAATCAGTTAACATGATGTAATTTACTCACGAAAAACTATGTAGGATGTCAACTTGTGTTTTAAAGTTAAACAAATGTTTTACCTTTAGGTTTTATTTTGAAAATTCATTTTTAAATGTAGCAAACTATGATTTTTAATAAAATAAATATTGATTTACTATGTCACAAATTATGATTGTTTACTTAAAATAAACATTGGTTTACAAGTCATGTCAAAAACGCTATTCTCTATATAACAAATTTATGTACTATAATTATTATAAAAGCAATGTAAAGAGCCTACAGAAATTTAAATTGAAAAAAAAAAAAAAAAAAAAAAAACGATTTAAATTTTAAAAAATTAGATTTATATTAAAAAAATCCAATAACTTGATTCTTAAAATAAGTCATTTTTTTTACACCCTGAAATAAAGTATAACATGCTTTGTCTCGGTGGGTCTAGAAGTATCGGGTGAAACCAGAAGTTATATTTGGTGTCAGAAATAAATTTTATTTCATTATAAAATCCTTCAATGACATTATCTTTTAAGAATTTGTTAATTGAACTGTTGAAAAAAGTATCATTTGTTGGTGAGTTAATGTACTAAGAACATATCAAGTGTCTTCTCATTTCATGTATGAGTAAGAGAAAATTAATGATTCAAGATAAATTACTAGAATTTTTGTAGACTTAACATCCATAACTGTTCATCTGCCAAGCTTTCAAATTGGCTTGACTGGTTCTCTCCATTCTGTTGTCTTTTATGACTCCAGAAAAGTTGTTTTCAATGCTGATCATTTGGATGTGAACACTGCATGTGTTCACATTTTCAGCATGCACACAGCATTTAAAGACTAGTGGATTTATGCAAAAGTACTAGAGCCCATGAGTTAATGGCATCATAGATGAATGCTCAACATTTGCCAACATGTATTTTCATAGCATGCAGAAATAAAAAAGTGGGATTCTCTCATATGCAAAGTGTATCAGACTGATGTATGCATTCAGAACTTGGTAATAAAGTGCATAAATGCACACCAATAATAAACGGACAGAACTTTGACTTAAAAAACAAATGTAAATTCAGTCTCAGAATCGTTAAAATCACAGGTGCACAGTATGAATTCGATTGTTTTAAAATGTTTATCAACAAATACTAAATGTGTGTTTTCGTATCTAATCCCCAATGAACATCGTTTAACCGGAAGTAAATACACAAATACAAAGATAGAATACAAGCACATAATATATAGATTATAATAGTGGAAGACATGTACTCACAAGTATTTTATACAGCTTTTTGCTAAGAATTCTTCAAGATTATCAAAAACAATATTTTCTTACAGCGAAATCAAATTAGTAGGCATTATATTTTGATTCGTCAAAGTAGGTCATGTGATGCATGCATATGCATCGAAAGTTTAATTTCTCCAGTACCTGATTTACGCAATGCAAAGGGTATGCGTAATCCAGGCCTCCTGTCAATCATATTGTTTTCGTCCCTCATTAGCTCGACACAACACATAGCGGAGAATCGTAAACAGCAATTAGTCACAGCAATGGAACCTCTGTTGCCTATAATTCGCAAGTTGCTAGTGCAAACCTAAGTCGCAGCAGCCCCGGTATTATTGATGGATGTCAAAAATCTATTAAACAGTTTTGGATATATTTATTTAGCACTATCAGGTTACAAAGGAAATGTAATCTTGTAGTACATACTTACATGTAGATGTTGTACAAGTGTAACTAAGGAGAAAAACAAACTACCTTTCTTCATGAATAGTAGTTGACCAAAAATAATTTTTCGAGTTAATAAAAACCATGTTAAATAATGCCTTTCATTTTGCTCTTCTATGGTCGATGCACGAAGAGTGGTTGTTTTATTTCCTGCACAGCTTTGCGATAGCAATGCAGCTTCATTAATATTTGAAGCTATTAGTGTACCAATATTTTTTAGTTAAAGAAACATAAAATCTTACTTAACGTTCTTGATACAGGTAGGTAGTCGAAATAACATGGCACTGGAGCAACACATCGGGCTATAGGTGATGGTCCGAGATCAATGCTGAAGTAAAAGATCCAAGGACAACATGCAATTTTGAATAAAGATCAGATGATATGGTTATCACCTGTGAGCTGGCACCCCACTCTCCTAACTTCCACACTAAGCCAAGGTGAGGACATTTGAGGTCAAGGCAGATTTAACATGCACCAATCCCCATGTGTAGACGATTATGGTTTGGTTGGATTGAGTTTCAAACTCAACCCCCCCCCCCTCCTTTTTGCTAATCCACTACTCTTTCAACAGGGCTACCGAGAACTCTGTATTCTTAATGCAAGATTGTAATAACTACAAGGTCAAGTCATATATATATATATTATTATGACCGCCCCTACCTCAGACATCAACTACACACAGCCAATGAAACGGGATGTGGTGGGTATAAAAGTTGGAAACATAGGCTATCTTGAAACATATCCTTCGTTGCTGTAATGGGTAAAACGCGTGATTTATCCGACTTGCAAAAGAGGATGATCATTGGCATTCGCGCCAAGGGCAACAGTATTTTGGAAACTGCAGTTTTTGAACTGTTTGCGTGCTGCTGTGGTGAAAGTGTACTGTGACTGGAGTAACAGCGCCATTGAAAATAAATAATGTAGAAACTGTGGTGCACCATGTGCCATTGATGCGAGAGGTGAATAACAGTTACGATGGTGTGCAAGGACTGACCGACATGTCACAGTTGAGTAGCGAACGTGTCAAACGAAGCAGGGGACTTCCAGACGTGTGTCTAAGATGAAAGTACAATGAACCCTGCACTCATGCTGATGAAGTTGCATTGGCAAAAAAGGCTTCACTATGCGTGGCAAGAACTGAACTGAACTGAACTACTACTGATTGGCAAAGGATTGTCTTCCCCAACGAGTCACGTTTTCTGCTCTATCAAACAGATGGACATTCACGTGTCTGACGAGAAACATCCAAGAACAAACATCTTGCAACCATTGCTGGAAGAACACTATATGTTGGTAGCAGTGTTATGGTGTGGGGAATGTTTTGGCATTGCCTGCGTTCTTTCGTGCCTGTGGAAGGTACACTCAACGGATTGAGTTATGTATCCATTGTGTTGCCGATCATGTACACCCATACATGTTGAGTTATTTCTCAGAAGGATGGGATCTTGCAGCAGGATAATGCCACATGTCCAGAATTGTCTGTGATTCGTTGAAGGAGCACGGCGAAGACTTCCAGGTGCTCCGACAGTCCCAAAATTCACCAGATGTGAACCCAATCGTGCATCTTTGGGATAAACCCGATCGCCATGTTTTCAGTATGAACACTCCACCATGCACCTGCTGTCGGACGAACTGCAGTCTGCATGGCTCCAGATACCTGTAGTAACCTTCTGCAATTTTATTGACTCAATCCCATGCCGTCTAGTTGCTGTCCATGCTGCAAAAGGCAGTTATTCTGGATATTAGCAGGTGGTCATAATAATGTGACTCGCAGGCATGAGAATGCAAAATTTCAAAAAAGAGGAAAATTTATTGTCGCCGCCAGATTGAAAACTCCCTTTTTTAGCTTGATGCTTATACGTACGAAACTAACATGGTTTGTTGTTGGGGGCAGACCCCCTAGTAAGTCTGACGATGTGAAAATTTTTACAATGCGATACATCGGCATTCTAACATCACGATATATCGTGATGTTTACCATGCATTTTATACATAGTAAAAGCAAAACCTTGTTCCACATCACCATATATATAATTTTTTTAAGTTATTTTTTTCCTTTGCTATAGAAAATCGTGGTAGGAAAAAATTAACAAATAAAGATCTGCATTGTGTATTTAAGAAATAATCTGGTGTAAAATTTTGCGCAGATTTCAAATCCGTTGAAGATATATTCAATTAAAAAATTATTTGTTTAAAGAAAATCATATTTTAGGTAACAATCTTAACTAAAATTTTCCGCAGATTTCACATTCATTGAAATTTTTACTCTATCTCTAACGGTCTAGGAGAAAGAAAAAGAACTCACCCCAGTTAAAAGATTTATCGACTAGCTGGAAAATAATTTCCTTCAAACAAAATCAAAGCGGAAAAGAAAAAAAAATTTATCCGCGTTCTGTCTGATGAAAAAAACTTGGCATGGTTCCAAGGTCTGACTGCAAGGTCACGTGGGTGGGAAAAGTCCTCCACGTTTGAAGAACCAGGTTGGGAATAAAACTATTAAATTCATTTAAAAATCTTCTAGATTAAATTTTAAAAATTCGCCGTGACCCAAAAATTGCAAAAAATTTGGACTACCTATGTGCCAAATCTCATTGGTATAAATGACATAGAATCGTATGCCATAGAATTTTGAGGCCGCGAAAAAAGCATACTAATACTACCTTTTATGATAGTAGAGACAAGGATGATTTGAAACAAGATTTTGCATAGATATGTATGTGTGTTCCACACACCATATATGCTCAAGTAGGGATTCAAAAATTAGCTTATTTAGAAGGAGAAAAACTTCAGCATAAATAGAAATAAAGGGGCATTTGATTCCTCTAAGTAATGATGACGGCATATATGACCTAGATTGCCACAGAAGTTTGCAACAAAAAAGGATGCAAACTGATTGATAGTAACATCAAGAAACAATAATGGGGTTTTGGGATTCAACTTAAAATTGAAAAAAAAATCTACTTTTGTTTTAAAATATACTGAATTTCGATTTCACTAAAAAAGGAATTGGAAAGTCATCTTTAGGATACAAATGGCTTTTTGAGAAATTCCTCATTTATTAAAAAGAAATTAAAACAGACCGTTAAAATCCCAGATTTTGCAAAACTATTTTGTTGTTAAATACTCTTAAGGAAAAAAAATTTAACTAATTGAAAAAAATGTAAAAAAAAAAAAAAAAAAAAAACATAGAAAAAATTCAGCAAGTAGAGAAGAATTATTCGCTTCCTCGCAGTTTGAAACTTTAATTTTCAATCTTTATATGTGTGACCTGTGACGTTTTCCCCGAAAAAAAACAGCGCCGAAATAAAAAAAAATTAACTATCACAAGAGATTCTCATTAGTAAGCCTTGTGTCGATCTAAACCAAAACTAAGACCTAAATTTTTCCCCAATGATGCTAAAAAACACGAAATTTCTGCTGGAAATACTGATTAGGCAACTCAGATATCAAAAATGCGCTAAGATAGCATCGAAATCGTTGGCGCTGAGTGACACCGGAAAACAGCGAGATCAGGGAAAATAGCGATGTCACGATGACCGCGAGTTCTGCGGCAGCTAAAGCTAAGGTTTCATAAGAAAGTGGAGCCGTTATCTAGCTGTGGATGACGTCACTAAAACGTTGTTTATACAAACAGATGGTGTTGGTTTCCTAGGGAGCGTTGTTTGTAGGCGTAACGAAAATTAGCGGAGCCGCCATTAGCATGACGATCGTCAAAGTGGTCTCAAACAGTTGGGGAACGTTTTTTCTCCTGTAGCGGCAGCATTTCATTTCCCGCGCAAAGCAATTCGATCGGAGGGAAGCAAAATAAACAAAAAATTTTGATTAGCATTGTTTAGATTTTTTTAAAATCAGGATCGTTAAAGATAGATTGAAAATTTTAACAATTTGAAATCTGCGGAAAATTTTACATCATATCAGTACCTTTATTGTGATTTTCTTTAAATAAATAATTCATTATTTTACAAATGTTAAATAATTTTAACAGAAATCTGGTTTTGGTATCGACCTGGCGTAGAATTTTACGCTGATTTGAAATTTTCACTCTATCTTCAACGATCCCGAAGCTAGAAACTTGGACTAGAGAATAAAAAAGCCAGTCGTCTGTATTGCCCAATTCTCTGCCGTATTTTGTCCGTGTAAGGTGACACCTCTATTCTGTTAAGACGGCCGCCTAATTATGGCTGCGGCATCATGAAGTATCACAGCTGCTAGATAACGGCTCCGCTTTCATAGGAAACAGTAGCTTTAAGGATGGCTGTGTAAGATCGGAAAAAATCGCGATGTCACGAGACTTCCGCTAGCTAAGGGATGGCTGTGTGAAATCGAAAAAAAATCGCGATGTGACGATACATCGCTATCGTGAAACCGATGTCGACCTCACACCGGTTTTTCACGATGTATCGATACATGGACCACGCCTACCCCTTAGTACATAAAAACGTCACTAGGACATCCGGTTCTTCAAAGCTTGCAATATACTCTCTTTTACTAGAAACACTAATTGACATCATATTCTTAAAAACAGCCAAAAATCACGTTAAAAAACGCGAAAAATTGCTTTAAAAAAAAAAAAACACAAAAAGCGGAAATCTGGAAGATTCTTATGCCCGAGCCTGCATCGACGCGATTTCAGGAGTGAACCATATATGACGCGAAGTTGCGGATTTTCGATGCTTTAGCGGAGATATTCCGGAGCACTTGGCAACTCTGAATATATAAAAACGTCTCTAGAACATTCGGTTTTCAAAGCTTGAAATATACTCTCATTGGCTAGAAACACTGTTGATGTCATATTCTTAAAAACGACCAAAATCACATTAAAAAAAACAGCGGAAAATTACTGAAAAGCGGAAAAAACACAAAAAGCGGAAATCCGCGGAAGATTCTCATGCCTGGACTCGACAGTGTATATAATGCATTAACCTCATAGAAAATTTAAAAAAAGTAAATATATTTCAAAACACTAATGCATTAATACTCATAAATACAAACAAATTCAATAAATCTTTATAAAATATTTATTAAAAAGGAATGAGAGAAATATACATATGAAAAATGTTTGTTTCACACAAAAATGGATTTTAAATACAAAATTCTTCCACATGGCATCCAAACTATTATAAATCTTCATCTTTTGACTTCAAACTGGAGGAATTCATTCCATGCTCTAGAACAAGTAGGATAGAATACTTCAAGTAGTCTAGTTACACATCCATTAAAAGCAACGTAATTCTAAACATTTTTTTTTTGAAAATAAAACTTATGAAATAAAATTCAATATAAAAAAACCATTCAGCAGGGGGTGAATGTAACATTATTTCAAGCATAGAAACGTTTGTTTCAGAAAAAAATAATAAATAGGTCTTCATGGGAAAGCAAGTCATTTAAGGTAGAACTAACCTAGTTAATGGGCACTCAGATTGAATAGTTAAAGTCTAATCTAATGCACTTACTCCTAGTTTTAAAACTAATCTGGAATATAGATCAGTATTCAAAATTAGGTCCACTGCACATTTCATAAATCTAAAAACATGATAAACACTTGTGATAAAACCAGGAAGTTTTTCAGATTTAAGTGCCTGTGATTAAAACCCAACGAAATAAATAGGTAGGTAGTAGTGTTTATGCAGCAATACCTGTTTCCTGTATGTGTCATTATTTGGCTTGTTTTTAGAACACTATTTCAGCGCTCTAAGTCAGTAAAAATTCCAAAGGTTAAACTCGTACAAGGGTCATTCTTGCAAAATAGGCAAAATTCATGTCCCTTCAAAATTTATAGAATTCTATCACTCTGAAGATTTTTTCAACTTTCAAGAATAGTTTAGGATCACTTTTATAATCTACAGAATTAGAAAATTAATGACATATTTTTTTATTTTATACATTTTTAAAACTTTAAAATGTCAAATATCATTGTCCTGGCATGTCCCTGAGTGAAATTTTACAATTTCTTCATTCATTAGGGTTTTAATATTTATTTATATATTCTTGTAAATAATTTATTCTGCTTCTTTATACATTTGAAAGGTTATTAGTTACAATAATGGAAATAATATTGCAAAAATTTCCAAAAGTAACTTCAATAACTATTGTCCCAAGTAATATCATCATTTTCCTGGCATCTCAGATATCATTATGTGGGCAATTAATAGATGACAGCACTGAGTTAGAAGAATACTTTTCAAGTAATCTGGGATTGAGGTTATTTAAATAAATAACTGCCATTTTGAAAAGTTATCAACTTTTTTTTTGGTCAGCACATACAAGTTCAGAGTTCAAGGTTTATGTATATTGAAGATCATTTTCCTGGCTTTGATAAAAATTAAATATGCTTGTAGTAAATTTTTAATTTTTTTTTTATTATCAAGTGTTTTAAAGATATTTCTTAAATGTGTGAAATTCAAATTGAAATTGTTAAGGGTTCATCCATTAAGCCCTAAACAAGCCTATTTCATCATTATCCTGGCCATCATTGTCCTGCCTTTAACATACCAAGTCAATGATGTCAAGACAGAAAATGATGTTTTATGTTCAGTATTTTATAAATATTTAAATTATTAACTGAAGACAAATATATTCTTTACTTTTAACTATTAACTTTTGATTATTTATTATTCATTGTAATTTTTTTAATAGTAAAATACCTTATAATGGGCTTGAAATTTTGAAACTTATTTGTTTCTTTTTTTTAAAACATAATGTTTTTGTCATTGCACCTAAAAATGTCTAGATATTACTAAATATCCTTTATCACATGCTCTTTTTTGTAAGTTGTAAACAATATATGGACAGATATGAGTGGTAAAAAGAAACAAACATATGAGGAAAGGTTGTTAAAGAAAAGGTTAGCTGAAAAACGTCGTCAGGAGCATATTAAAAAAAATTACATAAAGTTTGATACAAGAGAAATTGAAGAGGCATGTGAAATATATGTTAACCAAAAGAAGAAAGGAGTGGTAAGCCTATAGCTAAAATGAGTTCGAGGCAGAAAAGGGGAATTATAAAAATAGGAAAGAAAATTCAAAACTATCACTTGAACAAGAAATTGTCATCTGATAGAATTGGCTACCCAAACCAAGTGAAAGTGGTATAGATATTCAACTTTCAGGTTCTTCAAACCCAGACACAACAAGAGATGATAATGTTAAGAAAAAAAGTTAGAAGAGATAGAGCAGAGACCTACATTCGTATAAAGAATGGAAGAAAAATTTAAAAAATATACAAGGCAAATGGAAAAATACAAAAAGAAATACTACAGATCAAAAATAGCTGAGAATTGATTGCAGTAATTTTAACACCACACAGCAAAACACGCGTAATCTGTTAAAAAAGCATAAAAGTTGCAGAAATAACTATTCACAATGTTCCTACTTTCTAATAATACTTAAAATATTCGGGAATCCATAATTTCCTGAATTGTCATGTTCCTAGTAATTTTATTTATGTACTTAATCAGCTGAATTAAAAATACATGGTCATATGAAATGTTCGACAAGAAATTCATATATTTTTTTCTATTTTCATCATTGTCCTGGCAGGTTCGTCATTGTCCTGCCTTCCAATATTTTGAAATATTTTTTTCCTTAACAAAATGTTAATAAATTAGATTGCTGATATTTTTAATTTACTTAATGAACATGGTAGAAAATTATTAGGCCAAAAAAATAAAGTTTTAAAAACCTTCGATTGAAAAAATTTTAAGAAGCCAATTTTTCCTATTTCACAAGAATGACCCACTAGTGTCAGATGACAAGGTCAACACCTGAATGAGCCAAAGACTTTAGTGAGAGGCATTTTGTGTCAAGCTGGCATGGATGGAAGTGTTTCTCTGTGGTGATTAGTTCTCTTGTATGCATTCTGAACATGTCATGTTTCTTTTTCTAATACAATTACAGCAACACTAAAAATACCAAAGAATAACTTTCAAATTGATAAATAATAATTGATTGGAATATTAATTAGATTAATCACCAAACATTGCTAAAACAGCAGAAAACTATATTCAAAGGTAACCTGGTTATGTATCACTGAGAGAACCATTTGGACAGAAGTAAAACCTTCAGATTGTCTGCACTGAAAATACCTTAATGCATTTCGTGATATGTACTTACAATGGATTTGAAAAGGTCATTGGGTTTTTATGAAAAAAGAAAAGTAATCAAAATGTTACTAAGTAACTATACTAGTATAAAACATACTAATGTAATACTACATAAAATTAACTATTTAACAAAGTTATGCCTTAAGTAAATACACCAATATTAAGAAAGTACTTTTAAAAATTACAATTAGTTATTGTGTTTAAAAACAAATTGAGAATTTTTAGAGCATTTCTTGCAAATAAGAACAGTTTTCTTTTAACAATTCAGAAAATTAAAATTTTTTTAACAAGATACAATGTAATGCACTCTTAGAACCAAACTGCATTAGGTTTCATTATTCAAATTCTTCAACAAGAAAATGACTAATAAATTTATACCATTCATTGTACCCACTTTACTAGTACTAATCTTCTTCACTACTGCTAGGCAATGCATCCATTTCACTGCTACTTGGTCCTGCATCTGCTTTGCTATTACTTGGTCCTGCATCTTCTTCAATACTTGGTTCTGCCTCTGCTTCACTACTACTTGGTTCTGCATCTACTTCACTACCACTTGGTCCAGCATCTGCTTCGCTATTACTTGGCATTGCATCACAGGTGCTTGATTCTTGACTGGTACTTGGCTCTACCCCATTTAAGTTAGCGCTTGAGGAAGGGGAGGGTACATTTTCGAAATCATCACTTCCCAGTTGTACATCCACATCTGAAGCAGAACCAGCAGCACTTTCTGCATTGCTTTTTTGGAAGATTTTATTGATGGGAATTTGCCAAGCAGGGGTCGGTCGACGGCAATATGGATTTCCACCACCTTGTTTGGTCTTTTTTCCTAAGAAAGAAAATATTATTTAAGAAAACAAGCTAAGAAAAAACAACCATCAAGGTAATAAAACCAGATATCAGCTACGAAGTTACTTTGATACTCAATAGCAACACAAATCTTTTGCACTTAAATGATTCTACGGTGCTACCAGAATAACATTTCTAATGCAAAAGGTTCTTTTTAAGTAAACAACAGGTGTTAACTACTGTGATGCTCATTTTGAAGTACTCTTCATTTCAATATTTCAATCATACATTAACCATTTTAAATACATATAAACATACATACAGCTGTGGTTATTAAAATGCAGTTTATTTACAAGATAATATATAAAAAGTATTTAAACCAAAATTAAATATTTCTTGTACAGGATTTTAAAAATGCCTGAATTTTCTAAATTATTCAATCTTCATCTTATTTTTCAGTTAAGATGTTTTTAGAAAGTTGTTGAACTTATATTTTCTTGAAATAAAGCCTGTAAGAATAATTTAATTGTTCCTTTGGTTTTTGTCCCATATATGACAGTAAAAAGGTACGCTTTTACTTTAATATCTAAAATAATGACATCTTAAATTACAAGCAATATATAAAAACTATTTTTACTCTGCTATTAACTATACCTTTTACTTGTTTCAAACCAAAGTATATTTCAATAATTCAACAAATAGATATAAAAATCACAATTTGTTTGTGAAAACAATAGCCAAAACGTAGAAAAATCACAAGTTTCACAATGTTCCAGGATTACAATATCATTTGGCCGATTAGTGCATAGAATTATTCAACAAGCTTGTAACCACAACTGTGGGAGAGTTGAGACAGATATATATCCGCTTTAACTGAGGCAAAATCTACACGTTAAAAGTTTTTAAATACTGGAGCAAGTTAGCAATGTTCTTATGCTTTTCAGCCCAAAGTATGTGATTGAAGCAGGTGACTTAGATCCAAGCACAATGGTCTCTTCAAATGAACCCAGATTATCTCTAGTTGAATAACTGATGGTCTGGAGAGAAAGAACAAGGAACACCTAATCAGCATTGCAGAACTGCACACCTTTGGCTGCAGTAGTGATGACATGGACTGAATTTTCATTGGTATACCAAGAGATTGAAATTTCTATGTAATAATTTTTTGAAAAATATTCTCCAAGAGGAGAATAACCATATATATATAGAGAGAGTTTATTATGTAAACCATTAAAATTGTAGTTTTATCTAAACTAAATGAACTTTATGTTTAAAAAAGATGAAAACATCAATGAACTCTATCCTTTTGTTGTATAAAACAAATGTATTTAAGCAAATATGAACTATAGAGGGGGCAGCAAATGGACTTTAGCCTATAGGCAGCATACTCTTAAATCCATCCCTGGGTTCTTGGCAATACTGGCACAAAAGAACATCTTCACTGACCGAAAACAGAATAAGGACTTTGATCAGCAGTAAACTTGTTCGTTACTTCAATATTAGCAGGTAGGATTTTCTATCGATACATAATTCCCCCAACCATGCTAATTAGTCATGTTCAAAGATATATAGCCAGAGGGTAAAAGTGAAAATTAACGGTCGCCATGTGGCGACTGAATGTTTAAATGTGGAGACTGAAACACTTTGATACAGTCACCAAATTTTATGAAAAACATTACTTTATAAGGTGAAACCTACGATTGTACAGTTTTTTACTAAGGACTGTAAAAAAAAAAATTAAAAAAGAAAGATAGGTTTGGACACACATATCTATAACGTGTGTGTATTCTACAAAATATGTGAACGATCGTAAGGGACCACTGAATGAAACAAATTCAGTGGCCATTCACAAAATTTCTTAATTTTCACCTTTACCAGAGAATGCAGTTTTAATTGAATCTAATTCTTGGTTCCCATAAAACACAGAAGGATAAGGCGATTAGGAATTAAGAGTTAATTCTATATTAATTTGGGAATACATATGCATTTTCCTGTAACACTCATATCTGTGGCCTGCCCAGGGCTTCGTTACCTTTATAATTTATATACTCACCATCACTTGGATACCTCAGGGTCGTGATGCATGTGCACACCTTAAGATGTGTCTCTGGGGTCAAGTAGAGCATAAAGAGCATAGCTACTTTCTGTACACCTCTTGGTTTTAGATACAAATACGGTAGCTCAGTCAGTAGAGCGTCGGGCTCACATCAGAAGGGTTGTGGGTTCTGTCCCCGGCGGAGCCTGCAATTCTGATGATTGCGAGATCGTCGCTTAGACATGGCTAAAGACTGTCGTGTTCACTAATGGTGACTGGGGCAAGTTAAATAGGTCATGGTCACAAAGTCCATGTTCCAATATCAAATCAATACCTCTGGGGGTACCTGATCAGGGGGTTATCGGCCTCTGATTGGGATCTAAATTACGATATGTGTGAGTGTATGAATGAATGAAAGGGGCCTTCCTGTAAAACGGATGTGCCATGTATGTCGAGCAAAGTCGGACTTCCTCCCAATGGGGCTCAATAACATGGAAGGCGCACCACCCCCTCGCCTTTTGCCGTCTTCGACGGGCCTGGCACTCCTCCAGTCTGCCAGTGTAGGCATAAGAAACAACAAAGATACAAATATCTCATGTTTGGTGTGAACTATGGACCAGAAATGTATCAAAACCTTTACAAGGCTGTGAAAAAGTTTGCATTTACATAAATAATTTGATAGTGCATGAAAGAAATAAGATTATGCTATTAATTTAAGTAAAACCTATTGATTCCATTCAAAGAAATGGAGAAAAGAACCTTAAATAGACAGAAATGTGAATTGACTTTTCAAATCATCACATCAGTCATATTTTTAAATTGCCACAAAGGGTGTCTGACCAAGAAAAGTCAAACTACTAAAATAGAAAATTTCAGGCAATCAACAAAATTTGGCAGTGAAATCCGATTTCTAGGCTTTTTGAACTTTTCATTAAAATTTATTCCAGATGTAGCAACTATACCTGCATCATTGAGGAAGTTGACTAGAAATGATGAACTACTTAATTGAGAAATCGAGGATTTTAATAGATTGAAACAAAAGATTGCAAACTCTCCTGTTATAGGATTAGGCTCAATTTAGAATTTTCTGTGATGCAAGCCCAATGACTTGTGGCAGTTTTAGTTCAATTTTAAGAGGAAGGGTCAAGAATAAGATGAAAATAAAGCTTTGAGTAGCATCGAATAAAGATATTTTCAAATAGAAAAAGCACTAACACACACATTGGTTTGAGCAACAAACAATTGGTTTTGCCATAAACAAATACAGGGAAATATTTGGATTTCCTCACAAATTATGAGATCAAATTGATGGAGAAAAGATGGAAAAATAATTTTTCAATACTTTTAAATTTAATTATATTTTCAATAAAACACAAGTATACTTTTCGTAACTTTTATATATGTTCGGATATAGAAGAATCCAAAGTGTTAACATTTTTCTTAACTCTCCAATTTCAGTTAGTGTTGTTTCAGGAGATAATCATAAATTTCATTAATCATAGTTTACACAAAAAGAGATCTAGAATTCAAATAGCATAATCAAACACTGAAAAATAACTTTTTCAAGTGTAAAAACATTGTTAACAAAGATTAAAAATTAAAATACATATTTAAAAATGTTTAGAATACTGAGAAATTAAAATTTGATTTTTAAAAAAATCACTCAATTTAAATCAGTATACCCTGCTTTTCTTTTCATTTCTTTAAATAGATTAACCTAAGTAATAAGTTCTGATAAAATAGCATAATACAAGCACAGCACATGTTACTTATACTTATGAATCAGATACATACACTGAGAGCATAATTATAAACAGCAATGTTCATCCGAGTTTGGAATGTAATAGTACAGAGTCTACACAAGAAAACTTCTGCAAATTAGCAGGCATTAATCTTATTTTGCATTACTAAATTTTGCTTGGAAAATTTTTTTTGATTCAATCAATATTTTCAAGCTCTCTTTAGCAGAATTTTTCATGTGTATGATGAATTCTGAACAATCTACCGACTTTAAAAATAGATGCAATCAAAGCACTTCCTTCCTACTCTATGAACATAATAACATACAGTAAAAATTAGTTACTTAGTAGCAGTTACTTAACACTTTCGCTGCCTATTTCACGCCAGTGTGCAGTGTGTAGTCTCAGTAGCCAGTCACTCGTTCATGCAGGAAGAGCTGCGCCTCAACATTCATTCTCCACTTCAATCAGCATTATACGTTACGTGTGTCTGCTGCTATTGGCATGGAGTAAAGGTTAAAAGCTAGTTGTAAAGGTATGTGTGGTCTCAAATTTATAGCTTTATTAGTTATTAAAAAAAATCTTGTAATGAGTTGTAGAGACAATATCGTTCTGCATGGGCCTTCACGGCCTAAAAAAAAAGAAAATTGCAATCTAAGCCACTAACAGATGATGAAATTGCAAATTTGTTGGCTGAGCTTTCACCCATCTATTCTGGTATTGGCATGACGAAGGTGTCTGGTAGTTAACCTGTTAATGAATCTTAAAATTTTTAAATTCCAAAGTAATAAATAAGGTAACACAAGGTTTTTTAGTACTTTGGTTTTGTAATGAAATGCAAATGAAATTTTTTTATTATAAATTGTAGTTCTAGTCATCGGCTCTCTTGGTGTGCTTTTTTTATATTCATTTACTCAATCCTAGGAAGAAGGAAGCTGGATTTTCTAAGCTTGAATTTTGATTAAAATCTTGGATATGGCTGCAGCCTTGGCTTGATTTCTATTTGTCATTAAGCCACTGACAAATGATAAAAACGGATCTAAAAGAATACTATATTGCAGATATGTGTAAAATATTCATTTGAATTTTTGCATTGTTATGAGGTGCCAACTTGGTAACCTTTATTGAAAAAAGGTACTAGATCGCCAACTTGACATTTTTTGACAACTGCGCCATTCTAACAAGTGATTTTTGTAGTAAGTTCACTATTTATCATAAAGCTATGATTGAAGGTTAAAATCATAATGGTTATCTCCGATAGCATTTATCATAATAGACGAGTCAATCTTCTATTAAAAACGAGTCCCTGTGAAAAAAAGATAGAAAACGCTGGACCCCAAACAAAATATTGTACACAAAATTAAAAGGTCAAAGCAAGTGGTGATAACAGGCCAGTCTTATTATGATGCCTACATAAAATAAATTTGAAATTGTACCTCAGTAGAACACTTCGGCAACTGAGGAGAAATGTTTAAACATCATTGACGCCTGACTAATTTCTAACCTTGCTTTGCGATGCTAAGTTTGGTAGACGAATGGTACAAAATACTCCAAGAGCATATTCATCATACTTTTATTCTCTGCTGGGGTGTGGTTACCAACACAGTTGAAATCCCAAATAGTGAATACACATAAAAGAGACAACTAGCATCTATCCTTTTTCATTTTATGAAGGTTCCTCATCTTGTATATACAAGACATGTTTTTAAAGTAAATACCGTTTCGATATTCCGGCGCGCCAGTGCTGCAGTCTTCATTCCGCGCTGTTTACTTACATCTGTTGGCAAGCCACAGGCCCCATTACGGAAACATTCAACCGTGTTGACATTTGTTTATGAGTAATTAAAATGGCTCCGTTGATTGAGAATCCCGCCGATTGTGAAATACGATCATAATTCGTTTTCTTAGTGCTAAAGAAGTGAAAGTGGCTGAAATTCATCGTCAGATTAGTGAAGTGTACGGAAATGGGTTAGAGCTTTTAAAGATGGCCGCATGAATGTTCATGATGAGGAACGAAATGGGCGACCTTCTGTCATTACTGAGGATTTGGTGCAGAAAGTTGACGGAAGAGTGAAACAGAATAGACACTTTATGATTACATCATTATCTGATGAATTTCCTAATTTCATGCAGTATGAAATTGTGAGCGAACGCTTAAATTATCAAAAATTGTGCGCACGCTGGGTACCAAAAATGCTGACAGAGGTGCACAAAAACAAACATTTAGGTAGTGCTTTAACTTTCCTTCAGCAGTACAGTGAGGAAGGTGATGATTTTTTAAGCCAAATTGTCACATGCGACGAAACCCGAGTAGCTTACGCTACACCGGAATCGAACCAGCAATCCATGAAATGGCGGCATTCATCATCATCCAAGAGAGTGAAGTTTAAGCAAACAATTTCAGTTCAGAAAATCATCATGTGTACTGTGTTTTGGGACAGGAAGAGAGTGTTGCTTATGGATTTTTTGCCTCGTGGTCACACAATAAATTCTGCGAAATCCTGTGAGACCTTAAACAAATTGCACTGTGCAATCCAAAACAAAAGGCGTGGCATGCTGAGTAGGATGATCGTTTTGCTTCATGTCGATGCCCGTCCACACACATCTCAACGAACTCAAGATCTCATCACATCATTTGGCTGGGAACAATTTGATCACCCTCCGTACAGTCCCGATCTAGCGCCCAGTGACATATGTTCCTGCATTTGAAGAAGCATCTGGGCGGTCTATGCCACAACGACGATGATGACGTCAAAACGACCATGTTGCAGTGGCTGTCAAATCAGGCGACAGACTTCTATGAAGAGGGTGTTCAAAAAGTGGTTGTACAATACGATAAATGCCTTAATATTGGCGAAAATTATGTTGAAACATAGATTGAGGTACAGGCTTTCATATAAAAATAAATTTGCTAAGAAAATTCTACTTGCTTCGTTTTTATTTCCAAACGGTACTTACTTTAAAAACATGCCTTGTATAACTACATTTGCAGCAAAGGGCAGAATTGATCAGTCACCCAAACTTATTTGAACATGTTCCACTTTGTGGACTGGGATAAACACCTTGTTTACTTTCAATGGAAATACATTGGAGCCGATTTTATTTTTGTGCACAGGAGAAAAATTATACAAGATATTTGACAAGAGAAAGATCATGAAATTTAGTCTACTGTGTTTCTATTTTACCCAATTCTCATTTTATGACCATTGCATATCATATACATAGATGATGCAGTAAAATAACAGCTAGCAGCACTGGAATCATGAAATAAAGTAGTATATTCAAAGTTACACTATCACAGGGTGGTTACAAAAATTGAAGTAAAAAGTTCCCCGAGTTTTCCCTGATTTCCAGAGTATTTTTCATGAAATTCCCTGAGTATCTCCATCTGTTCGCAGAACAATTCTTCGGTAATTATGATAAACTAAAAAACCATAGACTGATAGATGAATAAAAATAAGATAAGTAAAAAATATTTTTACTGTATTCCATAATAGACCAAATAATATAAAGTTATAGATAGAATATTTAATTTTACATTTTTAACTATTTTGATGTGTTTGTAAAAGCAGTCATCAGCCCCTGAATCTGTCAATGGCGCCAGCGCTCGGGACATCTCTACTATTATAAAAGGAAGTGTTTGTCTGTCCTGTACACAGTGTCCTAATGAATCGATGGCACAAAAGTGAAATTTAGCACACATGTGGTCCGAATTTTTTGCAAGTTTTTTTATTGTGCCCAAATTTAAAAATTTAATCTAAAACAATTAAAAATTAATTAATTGGAATTTCATTATTATTATTTTCCTTAGAATGGCATACGGTATAAAAACATGACATTCTAAATTTATTTTTTCCCATTTGCATTAGATTTTCTCAGCAACGATTTTAGCGGACGAACAAAACAAATAAAGTTTTAACTGGAGGTATGTAGTTCTTTTTTCTATCTCCTAGATCGTTAAAGATAGAAGAAAAATTTGAACAGATTTCAAATCTGCGGAAAATTTTGCATCAGATCGATACCTAAAAACATGATTTTCTTTAAATAAATAATTTTTTAATTGTAACTTTTATATTTGGCCGCCGGCGCCGTGAAGAATTCTACCTTCCTGGTTAAAAAGATCAGATTAATTAATTTTGATTACCTGAGCAACAGATCCGAGTTCGTTCTGGTTCGAACTGGCGTTCTTCGTTGCTTTTTCTATCTTAAAGATAGAATAAAAATTTCCATGGATCTGCAGAAAGTTTTACATTAGATCCATACCTAAAAATATGATTTTCTTCAAATAAATAATTTTTAAATTGTAACTTATATTTTTTCCAATACGAATTTCGCTGCCGAGAAGAATGACCTTCGTTTGATCCGAGATTCATCCATTTTGAAGATTAACGGATTCGGGTGAAGCAAAAGAAATAATTAAAGTTATGACTGGTGTTTTGCAGTGCTTTTTTTCTATCTCAGCGACTGTTTAAAATAAAATAAAAATATCAACGGATTTCAAATATGCGGAAAATTTTACACCAGATTGATACCTTATACGTTTGATTTTCTTTTAATATAAATAATATTTCAATTAAATATTTATATTTTCATAGGAGATTGTGACGTTACGCTGATTGGATCTCTTCGCAAACGATTTTGGCCGCATTTGACAAAGACGAATCCATCAGGAAAAGAACTGTAACGGGCAACACAAACTTTTCAACAACAAAAAACCTCAGAGTTCGAAAATTTTAAAAAACAAAAAAATAACAACTTCTAACACATATGTATTAAAAAACACGCATAATCTAAATTAGTACTTTTTCGTTAGACGGGTGCAATTTTGGACTAAAATCAAAATCGCCAATCTAGGTATTTTAGAAAAAAATGATTTATTTTTTAAATGTTGATTAAATTGGAACCGGATATTTAACTTTTGCAAGTTTTTCCGGACGTTAGTACTTTTCAAAGCCGCAAGGCACTACGTTCCTATTATTGACATTAGGGAACGTGGCACAGCTGTAGACTTCGGTTACAGGATTTCTGTCCGTTACAGGTTTAATAAAACAGTATACAATGTATTCAACTCTTTTTTCTGAATGCTTACGTAAAAAATACGCTTCTCATTTTCGGAATGAAAACAAAATTGGCGACATTTTGATTTTGATTCAAAGTGGCGCCCGCATGGTTTAAGGAAAAGTACCAAATGGGTGCCATTTGCAAAACGAAATTCCAACTTTTCCCCCGAGTTAAACGAAACTTCCCGGAGTTTTCCAGAAAATGATTCTTCCCTGATTTCCCGGTTCTGTCGCCACCCTGTATCACCTTTCAAAAAATTCTAGAATACTTAACAGAAAATGAAAATATCAAAAGAAAGTATATGGGTCATTCTTGTGAAATAGGAAAAATTGGCTTCTTAAAATTTTTTCAATCGAAGGTTTTTCAAACTTTATTTTTTTGGCCTAATAATTTTCTACCATGTTCATTAAGTAAATTAAAAATATCAGCAATCTAAATTATTAACATTTTGTTAAGGAAAAAAATATTTCAAAATATTGGAAGGCAGGACAATGACGAACCTGCCAGGACAATGATGAAAATAGAAAAATATATATAAATTTCTTGTTGAACATTTCATATGACCATGTATTTTTAATTCAGCTGATTAAGTACATAAATAAAATTACTAGGAACATGACATTTCAGGAAATTATGGATTCCCGAATATTTAAGTATTATTAGAGAGTAGGAACATTGTGGATAGTGATTACTGCAACTTTTATGCTTTTTTAACAGATTACGTGTTTTGCTGTGTGGTGTTAAATTACTGCAATCAATTCTCAGCTATTTTTGATCTGTAGTATTTCTTTTTGTATTTTTCCATTTGCCTTGTATATTTTTTAAATTTTTCTACCAGTTTCTTTATACGAATGTAGGTCTTTGCTTTATCTCTTCTAACTTTTTTTCTTAACATTATTATCTCTTGCTGTGTCTGGGTTTGAAGAACCTGAAAGTTGAATATCTATACCACTTTCACTTGGTTTGGGTAGCCAATTCTATCGGATGACAATTTCTTGTTTAAGCGATAGAGTTTTGAATTTTCTTTCCTATTTTTACAATTCCTTTTTTTTGCCTCGAACTCATTTTAGCTATAGGCTTTACCACTCCTTTTCTTCTTTTGGTTAACATATATTTCACATGCCTCTTCAATTTATCTTGCATAAAACGTTATGGAATTTTTTTTTAATATGCTCCTGACGACGTTTCTGAGCTAACCTTTTCATTAACAACCTTTCCTCATATGTTTGTTTCTTTTTACCACTCATATCTGTCCATATATTGTTTACAACTTATAAAAAAGAGCATGTGATAAAGGATATTTAGTAATATCTAAACATTTTTAGGTGCAATGACAAAAACATTATGTTTTAAATAAAAGAAACAAATAAGTTTCAAAATTTCAAGCCCATTATAAGGTATTTTACTATTAAAAAAATTACAATGGATAACAAATAATCAGAAGTAAATAATTAAAAGTAAAGAATATATTTGTCTTCAGTTAATAATTTAAATATTTATAAAATACTGAACATAAAACATAATTTTCCTGTCTTGACATCATTGACTTGGTATGTTAAAGGCAGGACAATGATGGCCAGGATAATGATGAAATAGGCTTGTTCAGGGCTTAATGGATAAACCCTTAACAATTTCAGTTTGAATTTCACACACATTTAAGAAATATCTTTTATACACTTGATAATAAAAAAAAATTAAAAATTTACTACAAACATTTAATTTTTATCAAAGCCAGGAAAATGATCTTCAATATACATAAACCTTGAACTCTGAACTTGTATGTGCTAACCAAAAAAAAGTTGATAACTTTTCAAAATGGCAGTTATTTATTTAAATAACCTCAACCCCAGATTACTTGAAAAGTATTCTTCTTACTCAGTGCTGTCATCTATTAATTGCCCACATAATGATATCTGAGATGCCAGGAAAATGATATTACTTGGGACAATAGTTATTGAAGTTACTTTTGGAAATTTTTGCAATATTATTTCCATTATTGTAACTAATAACCTTTCAAATGTATAAAGAAGCAGAATAAATTATTTACAAGAATATATAAATAAATATTAAAACCCTAATGAATGAAGAAATTGTAAAATTTCACTCAGGGACATGCCAGGACAATGATATTTGATATTTTAAAGTTTTAAAAATGTATAAAATAAAAAAATATGTCATTAATTTTCTAATTCTGTAGATTATAAAAGTGATCCTAAACTATTCTTGAAAGTTGACAAAATCTTCAGAGTGATAGAATTCTATAAATTTTGAAGGGACATGAATTTTGCCTATTTTGCAAGAATGACCCATATGTATCCTTCATAATTAAAAACATTTACACTTACCACCATTCTTAGATGAACCACTTGAAGTGTTTCTAATTGCAACAGGATTTTTCCTCGGAGCTTTACCACCAGCTAAAATAATGTTCTCCATGTAAAATAAAACTACAATACAGAGATGCATACAATATACAGTTCAATTAACACAATAAGTGAAAAGCTAACTTTATTTACAACACACATGCATAGAAAAGTACTGAAAGTTACAAGGACAAATCTGATGCAATTGTGTATTAATTATTGAGTGTTTTTATGCGAGTAACTCATCAAATCTGTTGCTTACTGAAATACACAACCAACTCTTTTTTGAAGAAATAGTGCTGGAAATCAAAGAAAACTACAAAAGAAGAGCTAAGTTTTTACCATGGAAATCCTCATAAATGAGGGAAATGTTTTAAGTACTTTAAAAAAAGGCTATTATATTTAATTTTGAGACTTAATGTGTTCGAATTGCAAACTATTTCCTTACAAACTTGTCTGAAAGTAAAGTATATTTTTACTTTCAGCATGTGAAAAAATGATACCTAAAATTAACCCACAAAATACAATTCTCACCAGGTCCCTTAATATTCCCTTTTTCTTCCAGTCTTATTTGGACAATATATCTTGCCACACCTTTCATGTCTGAACTCAAGACATCTAATTATTTTCACCTCCCAGATTCTATTCCTTTCAAATAATGTATGAAAGATCATATTACTCCTTTGTTAAACCATTGACTTCTACCAATGAACTTGCTTGATAGATTCCTGGTAGAATAACCTCTCTTAATCCTTATCCCTCTAGCGAGATCATTGTAAACTATTCACTTATTTTCACGAGCCCTTTGGAACAGAACTCTTGGAGCCGTTCCAAACAACCTCCGTGCCTTATACAAATACAAATATTGACGACCAGCTACAGGCTCAAGCCCAACAAGGCTTATCCTTTGTTTATGAATTCCCCAATTCCCACTGACTATCCAATTGTGTCTTAAATTCATACACTCCCTTTGAATTAACTATATTTTCAGGCAACGCGTTCCAACTGTCTATTACCCTATTAAAGTAGTAGTTTTTCCTTAAATCCCGATTAAAATGTGTCTTATTCAATTTATACCCATGGCCCCTTGTTCTGTTATCCCTATTGAAATTTAAGCCCTTTGTGTCCCCTTGTTTTACAAACTTGAAAAGCTGAATCACATCCCCCCTCCTTCTTTCCAGTGTATACATGTTTAGCTTACTTAAACGTTCATCAGGGTGGCAACAAAATCCTCGAAAGAAAGTTCCCTGATATTTCCTTGATTTCCATGATAGTGTGACAAAAATTTCCCTGATTTTACAAATCCCTTAAAAAATGTCGGGATCCGTAATTTGTATCGATATACAGTACCCACACAACAATGTTTTTAAATATTTAGCGTCAGATGGGGTAAAAGGATCATTCTCCACAAATATTTTGTATTTTTTCTCATCAGATATTTTAATTGTTATTGTAAGAGTTGGAACCCTTAATGGAACTCTAACAATAGCAATTGATAAAACTGGGGAAAAAAATAAAAATATTTTGATCATGAACTTTTCATACCTGTCTCTACATTGTCCAAATATACATAAAAATGAAATGCAAAAAACATAAAAAAATTTTTACCGATTCAGTCTACGTTCAAAACGGGGACAACGATCTTGGCGCCTTTTTGGCGCACTTCTAGTAGCGAGTTAGGGCAGGTTAAGGCAACCCATCTGCATTAAGATTATTGTGGTTTCCATGGCAACATCGGCAAGCGAAAAGTTAAACCTTTTGGCTCGGTGCACACATCCGGTATTTTAATGTACGGCGGCGGTGCCGCAAAGAAAGTGCGGTCTGAGATACATTAGATCCAATGGAGTAGTGCACACATGCCTCCGGCGCCAATGCGGCGATGTACGTCCACCTTGCGTGCAATTTGTACCACAGTTCCCCACGGCGCTGCAGGTCGCCACACACGCTTCTCCGGTCTGAAGTAATTAATAAAAGGTTGATCCAGTAACGTCTATTTTGTTTCAAAATATACTTTTTGACACTAAGTTAGCGAAATAAACACGTTTTCTTCGATAGAATATTTATCGCAAATTGCACGAAATGAGTACTTGCGTTATTTCATGGTTATGTGTGCATAGTTGGGCTTCCGTGCCGCACGTTGAAAAATCGGATGTGTGCACCATGCCTTAGACTACGGACGGTACATCAGTTTTACCATGATCGCGCCAAGGAAGAATTTAGACAACGGCCAGTACATCAGTTGTACCTTAAAATTTATAAGAATCGCGCCAAGAAATAATTTAGACTACGGCAGTCACAGAAGTTGTGCATTGAAAGTTATAAGAATCGCGCCAAGTCGATAGTCGTAGTCAAAAAGTTAAATTTTCATTTTGAATCTCTAATATTATAAACGGAAGTGTTTGTCAGTCTGTTTGTTTCCTGCACGCAAAGTACTGACGAATCTATGGCACTTACATCACAGGTAGTCCAAACGTTTCGCAATTTTTGGGACGCAGCGAATTTTAAAATTCAATCTAGAACATTTAAAAATGAATTTGATGAAATGTAATTATTATTGAATGCAACAGCATAGAAGATCACAGTTTCTAAATTTTTTTTTCCCCATTTCCCTTATTATTTTGCATGGAGCAATGATTTTCTAGCAGACGATAAAAAACAAATAAACTTTTAACTGGAGTTATTTAGGTCTTTTTTCGATCTATTAGACCGTTAAAGATAGAGTAAAAATTTCAACGGATTTGAAATCTGCGGAAAATTTCACGTTAGATCAATACCTAAAAATATTTTTTTAAAAATAAATTAAAAATTTTAATTGAATATCTTCACAATTTTCGAAAGATATTGTGACGTTTAGAGATTTTCAGCGAGAAGAAAGAAAAAATAAAAATAAAACATTTTATGGCATTGTTTAGTTCCTTTTTGTAAAATCGGGATCGTTAAAGACAGATTGAAAATTTCAACGGATTTGAAATTTGACACCAGATATATAGATACCTTATACGTTTGATTTTCTTTTAATAAATCATTTTTTAACTAAATATTTATACTTTCATAAGAGATGGTGACGTCACGGCGAAATCCCATTTGGTTTGCGAAGCAAACCAACAAACACCATGGGCAATCCGTTAGGCTGTTATCCAATTTGCGAAGCAAATCATAGTTCACAATGTTCATAATTTGGTTTATTTCCCAAACCAAATGGAAATTTGCAGGGAATTAATTCCAATAGGCTACGAATTCCCATTCCATTCGCAAATTAACAGCACGGGCAACGCCATGATGCCTGTTATCCAATAGGCAACAAATTCTTATTTCGTTTGTTTCTCAAACTGTATTCGAAGCAATCACCGAGGGTTAGCGAGCAACACCTAATTAGTTAGCACCTGACCCCACGAAAAGAACTGTCACGGGGAACGCCGTGCTGACAACGCACAGTGTGGCTAGTATTCTTAAAAGTTCTTTCAAAATTCGTTGAACTGTCGGCTGATTTCAGTGGTTCATTTGAAATAATTCCTTCTTTGGCAAATTTAGAAGTGCGCCAAGGCCGTTACACCGCTATAAACGTAGACTGAAGCTTTATCAAAAAATTCTACAAAAATATAGTTGCAAGAAAAAAATATTAATTTAATGCACAAGAAAAAAATATTAATTTAATGCACAAAAAACACATCATTAGTTACACAAATTTAAAATTGTATACCACAAGTTGTATCCCTGGCCTCACGGAGACGAGACGCTCCGGCAGCGAAAACCACGGTGGCGGTTTTCGCTGTGTTCGAAAATTACGACGTCAGTGTTCTTTATTCAAATTAGAATTTCGGCGAAAACGATTTATTAGATTCTCAAAAGTACTTGCAATCGCACATCTCTAAATAGGCCACAAACGACAGTAGTCACCGTTTTCATAAATTTTTTAAAAATTCCCTGATTTTTGTGAAATTTGGAAATTTTCCCTGATATTTCCAGAATTAAAAAGTTCCCTGAGAATTCCCGGTTCTGTTACCACCCTGTTCATTATAGTCGAAATTTGCTAGCCCCTTTATTATTTTTGTAGCTCTGTGCTGAACCCTTTCAATTGATTCTATGTCCTTTCTCATATATGGAGCCCAGAATTGTACAGCATATTCTAGATGTGGTCTTACTAAACCCTTATATAACGGCAAGATTATATTCTTATCCCTTGAAGTTACAGTCTTTTTAATATACCCCAATAACCTATTAGCCTTTTTACCCGCAGCTGAACATTGGTGACCCATTTTAAAATCCCTGTGAATTATCACCCCAAGATCCTTGACTGTTTCTCCCTCCTTTACCTTTACTCCCTGCAGACAGTACTCGGCTCCACTGTTCCTGTAACCCATATGCAGAACTTGACATTTCCCTACATTAAATGACATACCCCATTTTACAGCCCATTCGGATATCTTATCAAAATCCCCTTGTAAATTTTCTATCTGTAACTTGGTATCCACTGTCCCCCATATTTTTAAGTCATCTGCAAATATACTAATTCTATTCTTAATCCCCTGACCTATATCATCTATGAAAATTATAAATAAAATTGGTCCCAAAACTGATCCCTGAGGCACCCCACTTATAACTTCTGTCCACTATGAATAATTTCCTTTTACCTGCACTCTCTGCTTTCTACCCAATAACCAATTCTTTATCCATATTAATGTTTTTCCCTGAATCCCCAGCCTTTCCAATTTAAACAGTAATGCCTCATGAGGTACTTTATCAAAAGCCTTTTGAAAATCTATGTACATGATATCCACACTGCTCTTATTATCCAGCTCCTCAGTAATTTTTTCGTAGAACTTCAAAGGTTTGTAGAGCAGGATCTGCCATTCCTAAACCCATACTGATTCTCTGATAACAGTCCCCCCCTCCTCCAAGTATAACATTATATGCTTTTTTAACAGAGATTCAAATATTTTGCAAATTACTGATGTTAGACTTACTGGTCTGTAGTTGCCCGGATCACTTTGTATTCCCTTTTTGAAAATTGGAGTTATGTTGGCCAACTTCCAATCCATTGGTACCCAACCTATGCTATATGATGAATTAAATATCGTGCGAATTACTTCCCCCAGTTCTTCCGCGCATTCCACTAGTACTCTCGGATAAATATCGTCTGGCCCTGGTGCTTTAGATGGCTTAATTCTTTTCAACTGATGTATTATTTCTTCCCTGTTGAATTTGCATTCTTTAATTATACCCCCTGCAAAGGCTCCATCCTTGGGATCCTTTTTTAAATTATAGTTACTATTGAAAACCCCCAGAAAAAAGTCATTTAACACATTTGCCATTCCCACCTCATCTTGAATTAATTCACCTCCCTTCCCCTCCAACGGGCCCAGTGTAGTACTAAATTTATTTTTACCACTTGCAATGCAAAAATTTCTTTTGGGTTTATATTTATTTCCCTTGTTAATTTTTCCTCCAAGGACACCTTTTGCTTCCGACTAATAGTTTTAAACTCCTTTCTGGCTTTCTGATATGCCTCCTTGTCCCTGTCGTTACCTGTGCTTTTATATACCCTGTATGTTCTTTGTTTTAATTTTAAAGCTTTGTGTGTTTCCCCCTGAAAACCACATAGGGAGCAATTTTCTAGATTTTCCTTTTTTCCTGAACGTTACATGTTTTTTTTAACACCCTGTCTAACTTATTCTTGAATTCCTCCCATTGTTCAGAATGATGCGGTGCTAATAATCCCCCTTTGAATGTTTCCTTTAACTCTTCCCTTATCTTATGAAAATTTACCTTTCTGAAATTTGGAATTATCCTATTGATTGTGTATGCTGACTGAAAATTTATACTTAATCTGATACTTCTATGATCACTTTCTCCCAGTGGCTCACCTATAACCAAATCCTGCACACTATCCTCATCATTGCTGAAAATCAAATCCAATATTGCATTGTCCCTAGTATCCTCATACACCATCTGGTACAAAAACAATCCTGTATCACTTCCAAAAATTCAGCCCCTTTCCCATTTGTATCTAGATTGTTTGTCCAGTCAATATTTGGATAGTTATAGTCCCCCATTAAAATTAATTCTCCTTTTTGACATGCTTCGTTTATCAGATTGCACATACCCTTTTCCTGCTCTTCACTACAAACAGGTCTATATATATTGCCCAGAATTAGTCCTTTGCCTTTGTCTGTATTCAGTTTCACCCAGACTGATTCTATACCCTCAGTTTTACTATTTAACTTTATTTCCGTACAGTTTAAGAATTCTCTCGCATAATTCAAAACCCCACCCCCTTTCCTATTCACTCTGTCCTCCCTAAACATTGTGAATCCACTTAATTCTAAAATTTGTGCATGTTCACTGTTTGCCCAACTTTCAGTAATCCCAATGATATCTATATCCTCTGCTTGTGCAATTCCCTTGAGCTCATCCATTTTATTTCTCACACTGCGAGCATTACAATAAAATACTTTTAGCTTATTTTTCACCCTTATATTGCACTTTCCCCTTGTATTATTTGTCTTGGTATTGTTTTTCTCCCTTACATTGCACTTTCCCTTTGTATTGTTTGTCTCCTGCAATTTAGACCCTGTTAGTTTTCCTAAGCAATTACAGTGTACTGTCAACCCTCTTTGTCCTTCCCATCCCTGCTTGTATTCTAGTTTTTTGACTCCAGAATATTCAAAACCCGCTTGCCAACCTCCCTATTACCTATCAGACTTGAATGCAAATTGTCCCTGCTTATCCAATCCCTCCTACACTTCTTCCAAACATCTAAAAATCTAACCTCCTCCCTCTCACACAAATCTCTTAACAACCCGTTCATCTTATTGGCCCTTTGATTTAACCGCCCATTACCTAACCAGTAATCCTAATACTGTTACCTCTGCCCCATGAGACTTAATGCCTTTTAAAAGTGTTTCTGCTTCCCTCTTAAACTCAACATTAGTAGTCCTCTACATCATTTGTTCCCACCCACACTACTGCCTTTTCCTCCCCTTTAACAACACCTGCCTTAACTGCCTCAACTACATGTTTTACCCTGGCACCTGGCAAGCAACACCTTGCAAAATTGCGCTTTTTACGCCCTACCATTTCTCCCAAAACCCTAACCATTGAATCACCAATCACTACCCCTCTAGTTACCTTATCCCCCTGATCAACATACCCCAAGTCTACACATTGGACACCCTTTTCCACTCCTTCTGCAGACCTCACCTTCAAAGCCTCCAGCTCCTTCCTCAAATCACCCAGCTCTTCACAACTCTTGCATGTAAATTCAACCTTCTCTGACATTTTAATCCCACTCACCCCCCCCTTTCCTGCCTCAACCATATTCCCACACAAGTCACATTCCACATAAAACTCCCCACTGGATCCCTCTGTCCTCATCTCCTTGAACATTCTAACTATACCCATGCTTATCCAAAGTAACAATCAATGCACAGAAAAAGCACTAAACAAAATCAAACATACAGAAAAAGCACTAAGTCAAATACACAGAAAAAGCACTGCACTTAAACACAAAATATTTAGGCCCAACGAGACATACGTGACTTAGGCCTAACGAGGCATACGACTATGTCACTATGTCTTTGGTATATCAGAAAATAAACTGGTTGTTATAGAACTTTTTGCTTCTCAATTTATGGGATCAACATTGCACTCAATCAACATTGCACTCAGTTTCAAAGGATCATTTTCACCAGTTGCCTTATATTACTCTTGTCATGCTTGCAGGCCATATAATTTCTGTTATGACAAATTTTAAAGTCAATGTCATGGCAATTTGTACAACGAACTACTTTAAGATGACACAGCCAATCCGCAGAATAAGCTACGTACTGTTCCCTGTCAATCCAATAAAACCAGTACTACCTTTCCCAGACATGTTTCCTGGCGTTGCAGAGATTCGTAACACCTACCCTTCTTCACATTCACAGGACTGGAGTCCTCCTGGCAGAACTTTCCCACATAGAAATCCTCCCCTACTTCATCCTCCTAAAGAAACTAACAAGGTCTTGCAATACTTAATATGAACAACTTAAATAAGGATAGTCAGTAACCATCACTATTCTTTGTGCACAAGAAGCATTTGTTGGATTTTCACCACCACAAACAGCAAAATAACTGAACATTTAACTTAAATTTTTGGAATTGAAATGATCAATGTGCCAACAAGCAGCCAGGTAAGTGGAATTATTTTAATTAATGCTAAAATTGGAAATCCAAATTGAAAGTGATCAAATATCTGTTTAATAGTGATGTAATATCAAATGTTCTCTTCAACAACTTCTGCATTCATTACAGCCATAAAACAGAAAAAAAAAAATGGAAAAAAATATATATATATTATTTAAATAAACAAGAAAAAAAACGAAATTATTTACAATCTTATTGAGATTGTTGCTACATAACGTCCAAAATTGAGTAATGATCGACGCCGTCGCCATTTGACATTGATCGTGCACGTTTGCCGTAAATGTGCCTAGTAATGGTATTAATAATGTATCTGCTAAATTCACTTTATTATTCGATAAAAAAACTATTAATCTAAAGAAAAGAGATTGTAATTAATATTTTATTTATGTTTTGGGACATTCTTAACATAAATTAAATCGGCAAAATATCGGAAATTCGATCGGTTCGCGATTTTAACATCGCATTTTTAAAAATAAGAAAAGTATATCTACGGCCAAGAAAATGCACAAAAACCATTTTAAAGTCAGATAAATGCAGTTTAAAGAGTACTTACCAATATATTTTTTGCTTCAGATATATAGAGCTATTCAATCGTTACTTTTGGACATCGCGAAACATGCTGGATGGTTTAGTATTTTTTCCTTGTTAATTCTTCAAAATTTTAAACTAATGATGCCATCCACTGATCAAAATAGTAAAACAAACTATCCTTATACTCTATTCATTTTTTCCTCCTGCAATTCTGGAAAACACATCAGAATTTATTTTCGGGGTGATGTAACCCCCCCGCCTCCCCTGTATCAGTTAACATTATAGATGTCCAAAATCCGACATTTATAACTAAAGAATTTAATTTTAAGGATATTTACACCCAACTATTGTAATAGTAAATTTTAGGAATTAAATTTATTTGCTGCCAAAGCTTAAAGTTATGAAATGAGTCTTGTTCCCACCTTTTGAGAACTAACCTGCAACAATAACTTGTCAATTACTTGATGTATGGTGGTCAATTACTAATACAATCACTATTCTGAACTTGCTTTTAAGGTTAACAATAGTTTAAAAGTATACATTTATGTTGTTTTTATACTCTGCTCTTTTCAACACTTTTGATCAAAGTGTAAATGATTTCTTTAACATCTGGCACAACTTATCCAATACTGGACGGACCTTGTACCATAAAACCCCAACCATCTTTGACAACATCAGCAGTTTTTTTCGAGCTCACTCAAAGTTCAGTGACAGTAAGATTGAAAAAGCATGATACATTTTTCATAAAAACGAATTATAAATCCTTTAAAAGTGTTTATATATATTGCAAATGATACATAAAATAATCTTCAGTTTCATTTCTGCAATCAATAAATTGCAATTTACTGAAAAATTATGTTTTTATCTGAAAATTCTTGAATAGAATAATCTCTACTGCTCTAAGTCTGAACTTGACTTAGTTGACTAAAATTGTGCACAATATCCAAGCTCATATGCAAACTTAATACAAATGAATTTACTAAACAAATTTGAGGGATGTACATATTGCAAAATACTGTATCCCTTTTCATTGTTACTATTTATTTTGTCAGAACGTTTATCTCTTAAAAACAGCACTACGAAAACTTTTACACTAACATTTTAATATTCTTAGTCGTTCAGTTTACAAGTTTTAGCCAATTCCATTCCGGTGGTTTCTCTTTTGTATCACTACATTTATGGAAATTCCACAACAATAGTATAGCTTTTAAGAATTGTTAAAAAACATTTTAAATGTCAAAATTGAACTGAACCACATTAAGTCTGGGTGGAAACCAGACAAAAAAAAAATTTACCTTTTCTTGCAGCATCTGCTTTGGTGCGCACCATGATTTTAGAAATCTAGAAAACCTATTACTGGTGACCAACTAGTTATATGAACGGCAAGTTTAAACTTTATAATAACGAAGCTGACACTCACATAACAGTGTTGTTTCGTCTTTCTGAATGTTGGAGTTGGAAAGGATTTCCCGCCGGCACAAATAGTAAGTTGAAGTAGAAGTAACAAAAAGAAAAATTGAGCTTGCTAATTATTTTGAATGATACCCAGCTATGAGACCAACCAGTTGGAAAACGAAGATTCTACCTCCTATTACCCAAATACACTAGTATGATACAAATTTAAGTTCGTAAAATGTATTTCTATTTTTATAACTGTCGTCAATAGCCCATTGCATTTTGCAGTGTGACGTTAATTAAATTCCTACTTACCTTTTATCGACAAACCGGTCTGGTGGTTAAGGTGTTAGACTCTAGATCGGAAGGTTCCAGGTTCGAATCAGGTTCAATGCAGGGATGTTTGTAAGCGTATGATGTAGAGGCGACTGGTGCACCTTAAATCTGTCGTGGCCGAAAGTCCTCACGTTGGGTTGGTACGGAAGTTTTTAGAGTGGGGTGCCAGCTCAGGTGTTGCCTAGTCATCTGACCGTGGTTCAAAACCACGTAGTGTTGTCCTCTGATCTTTCCCTTAGGGGATTAATCCCGGAACGTCGTCAATAGCCCGTTATGTTGCTCTAGAATGATGTTAATTAAAATTACCTTATCTTACGTACTTGCCTTTGAGTTACGGAGGCCCTTCAGAGAGGACGGTTGGCGAGTGGCGACTGTCTGGGACCAATTCCGAAGGATAATTCCCAATTACAACACCTCATAATCGTGTCGACAACACTAAGGTCAGATGACGAGATGACTCTCCAAACATCAACACTACGCCAACGTGAGGGAGGACATTTGAGAGCATGACACATTTAATGTGTACCGGCTCCATGTTTTCGATGGTCTTTGACTGTATAAAGTTTCAAATTTGCAGTCCTCCAGTTGCTAATTTAATATTCTACCAAGCGGGCTGCCACACAGCACCGCTTTGAAATAGAAAGTGTTTCAATAAAATGGAGTGGGGTGCCAGCTCAGGTATTGCTTCGTCATCTGACAAGAGTCTACAGCCAGGGTAATCCATCGAGCCGAGTCTCCTCTGATTGGTTGAAAAATCACGCTTTCGTGGGCCTCAGTTTCAAAGTTCACTGCGTCCGAGAGTACACAACTAGCTGAAATGTAAACAAAGATGTTTACCTTTTATCTTCCCATTTCAACGATAGAAATCATGCAAGAAATCGAAAAAATGACTCCCCAAATGTTGAATTAAACATACGATGTGCTTAAAATGAAAATTTTCTAAAATTTACAAACGACGTGTCATATGAACAGAATTTAAGAAAAAAGATACGTTTTCGCAAATGCTTCATAATTAACAATATTTTAGAAAACGTTCCTAACGACTGCATCTTAGCTTGTCGTAACTATTCTAAAGCTTATGAATGGAAGAAACGCTTTTTTTCTCATTCTGAAAAATTCGTAGGAATAAGATATTAGAATTATGATACAAACTTTAATATTGGCAATATGAAGAATTCAAGCTAGTATCAAATATTTTTTCATTTTTACAAGTCATGTCCAATTTAGAACAGCAAGAACCTATTAGGACTTTCATTTAAAAAAATATATACTGTTGAGTCTATTAAAGGAAGTCATCATTCCACTAAGAAACTTCGTTGTAAAGAAACTTCTTTAAATACAAATTTGTGAATTCAGCTATGAAAATATAAAAGAGACTAACCAATCCACTTTAACTGAAATACATATCCTAAACTGAAAAAGTATAACACTGCTTTGTGCTGTTCTTATATGGTACTTTGATGTAATCAAAACTAATAAAACAGCACTGAACACCAAGTTTGGCGTTCCCTTAGGTCATCATGGTGGGTTTTGCTTAGCTTCATTCACTTATACTAGTGATGATATGAATCTAGTAGTCTAATTTTATTTAAATTTATCATATCTGTTAAATTTTTTAGGGACTTCTAGTTTAAAACACAACATGATAGCTATTTGGGCCTAAGTGCATCCTTGAATAAAATATCCAATTCTTGTAATACTTCCTCCTGAAATACAAATCATATAGTTTACTGTGATACGTTTATTAATACATAATTCAATTTAATTAATTCTTCCAACATGCTTGCATATTTAAAATAATTTTACATAATACTTCTTATGTTAGTTTTGACAGAAAATACCTATTTATCAAGATTATTTTTCTTTTTATTAAAATAAACGGCAATAATATTTCTTGTACTTGAGCTTCATATACTGTTCACTTTAGAATAGATATCTGGAACTAAAAAATATTCATAATTGATGCATAATGAGATTTTCAAAAGGTCATCAAATATAAACATCATTTAGTCATCCATCAACACAGCGACAACCTACAAAGAAAAACAGTTATTCAAAATTCAGGAATATATTCAGCACAGTTTCAAAAAAAAAAATAATAATAATTCATGCAAACATCTCTATACCACAAGGCTTCTGCTTAGATTCAAGACTAGTTAGCTAATTACTATCTCCCATTTACAAGATTCAACCAAATCATAAACCTTAAATGTAAGAAAAAAGTATTTTTTGCATTATTTCAATAAAATATTGCATTTTAATGCAAAGAAAAAACATTTTTTTCATGCAAACATCTCCATGCTATAAGACTTCTACTTAAGTTTTAGATTAGTTAGCTAATTACTTTCTCACATCTACAAGATTCGACCAAAGCAGAAACCTCATAGGCAAGAAAAATATTTTTTTTTCATGCAAACATTTCCATGCTGTAAGACTTCTGCTTCGGTTTTAGATTAGTTACCTAATTACTTTCTCTTATTTACAAGATCAACAAAAGCAGAAACCAAGGCAAGAAAAAAAATAATACATTTCATGCAAAACATCTTCATGACATAAGACTTTTGCTTTGTTTTTAGATCAGTTAACTAATAACTTTCTCTGGATTACAGGATTTGTGAAAAAAAAGCAGAAACCTATTAGGCAAGTTATGCATCCTTCTCATGCAAATATTTAAAAAAACATAAGAGAAGCAACTATTACATACAACAGTTACGATTAAATCATTTAAGTATAGAAAAATCCAAATATACAGCAGATTAATTATAAAGGTCCAATAAAATGCAAAGAAAGGTCTAGGTAAAATGTTGCACATCAAAACACAAAAGAAAAACACTATTTTTAACATGCATCTATTTTAAGGTGTTACCAAAATATTTATGCACACACACACAGAAAAATCCAAATATATGGCACATCAGTTACAAAAGGATATTGCTCATTCAATGCCAAGAAAGAGTTCAGAATAAAATATTGTATTTCAATGCAAAGAAAGTATTCCAAGTAAAATACAGCACTTTCAATATATAGCTTCAAAATTGTTATCAAAATGTGTGCACATACAAAAAAAATGTATTGCACAATTGAATACAAAGGCATATAAATTACACAAGAAAAATATTGCATTAAAAAACAGTAGAAATCCTATAATATTGTATATTTTTCTGAAAGCAAGCTGTAAATAACAAAGAACCAACTGTCTTTCACATATTAAAGGAGATGCAGATTTCAACTCAGCAGTAAGTAAATGGGAAAGTCACACATTCAGTATGTCTTGTTGATATGTACAGTCAACTTTTGAAAATTAAGCCTAATACTTGTGGTTTCAGGTAAAACTTAACTTGTACAGTTATTGTCAACAATCAGAATAAATTTTAATTGTGGTACAAATGCTTTCTCAAAATAATATTTTATACTTAGATCATAGTCATATAAATGTCTCTTTTCTCCTTAAGAGTTGGTTTTTCTAAGGCTGATTTGGACTCTCTTTTTCTTTGTACTGTATAACCATTGTTTTGTTATACTTTTATTACGACTACTACTGTCCTTAACTGCCAAGTTATCTGTCAAAGTATTTTGTCTAAATGCCTCTAACGTAGGCAAAACTGGTTTTATTAAGTGTTGGGCCACTTGGATCTCTAGCACACTTTTTACAGAATCTGCGATTCTCTCTAAATTATGTTTAAAACGTTGGAAACTGATGTCAAATGGGGAATCACCATCACAAGTTGCAATACTTAGTGGCATTTCAGAACTTTCAACAGATGAATCACCATCAGATGTTGTAGTCGGCTGAATTTGAATACTTTGTGGTTCTTCCACGGTTTCAACTAAGTCTTGGATTCCAAAATCAATTAAGCATACCAAATGAATATGCTTGCACATATTTGCTTTAATCATTGAGTCTGGGCATGAACAAACAAATTTACACAAGCAAGCTCTACAGTCATCACAAACTAAATAACAATTAAAGCTTGGGTCACTAATTTGTACAGCAAACATTGAATCTTTGTTGGATGGCACTATCCAGTTATTCTGGTACTTAATAACTGACATGCGTGGAAGTATCAGACTAGATTTATGACGAGTTATCAAATCTTATACTTTTTAGATATTTTATTTTCCCCTTGTGTTGGGTTGTGAGATGATCAAACATTTTGTCTATAGTAAAGTTCATTGATGCATTATTTTTTAACCTAACACACATAAACTTTTTAATGCTAGATACAACTTGATCAGGATGCTTCTGATTTGTGTGTCTTTTTCAGGGATGAATTAAGTGCATATTCACATTCACAATGGCTACATTTAAACATCTTGTCAAAAATTTAAATTGCTTACCAGCACCACAAGTTGGAAAAAATTGGTTTTATTTCAATGTATCCAGGAATGACCTAATACAATAAACAAAATATTAGGGAAATTATTATTGCAGAATTAAATCATGGGTTGGGATTCCATTCAAGGATGGGTTTGCCAATTCCATCTACAGTGCAGTTACAATAAACAGGCAAAAAAAAATCTAAACCAGATTATGAGATTTATCACTATCATAGGCAAATCTAACCACTTGAAAGGAATATTTTAAAAACCAGGCAAAAAAGTGATCGTAAACACTTACCTTGATTAAATTGTCATTAAAGTAAGAAAAAAGTTTCACATCAATCTTTATTTCCTCACTGATCTGATTCATTCTTTTATAAAACAGATATTACTCAGTCATTTTTAAGTGAAATCTTATTTTAATTCCTTTAGCGTGCAGGTTAGTGTCGGTTTCTTGCATGATGTCTATCGTTGAAATGGGAAGGTAAAAGATAAACAACTTTGTTTACAATTTAACTAGTATACTCTCGAACGCATTAAGCTTTGAAACCGAGGCCCATGAAAGCGTGATTTTTCAACCAATAAGAGGAGACTCGGCTCGATGGATTACCCTGGCTGTAGACTCTTGTCGTCATCTGACCGTGGTTCAAAATTACGAGATGTTGTCCTCGGATCTTTCGCCTAAGGGATTGATCCCGGACCGTCGTCAATAGCCCGTTGTAATGCTCTAGTACGACGTTAACTAAAATTACCAGTTTAAATAAAATGATAAGAATTGAGTATCTGGCAATATTAACAAGCTCGTAGCGAAACATAATGTTTGTATAAGTATTTGTTTTGTCACATGATTGAAGTTAGTAAGCCCAAAATCTTTACAAATATCGAGCTGAATCAACTTTCTCATGCATTTCTACTTGTGAATTTAAGTTATAAAATTCCACCTGTGTTATATCTTCCTTTTTTGATGTTTTTTTGAAGAATCCGACCAACTCTTCATATGTAAGTATAAAAATATATAATAATGATAAAACGATTTTTTTTTCAATCTTGATTTTTGTAATGAATTTAACTAAATTTTGATCGTAAAATTTGTTTTCTTTCGTGGTTAAAGGTGTTTTAAAGTGCCCCACCTACTTTAAACAAGTGTGCTTTCCGGTCATTTTTGTAATTATTCCTTTTCCCTTGTTTTAAACGATACCATACTTTTAATTATATTAAATTGTATGAACTTATTTGATACAAAAAAGAGTTGGTTAGGAGCATTCAACAAACTAATTGTACGTTTTGCAATTATAGAGTTAATTTTCTTGATCAGAATTCTCAGGGAACCGTTCCTTTTTTTCACGGCTTAATGTTTTTGCCAATGTTAAACAGTTTCTTTGGTATAAATTAAAAATAAAAGGTTAAAACTTGAATTTGCCCCTTGTTTTCTGCGCACAGTTTAAATTGATTGCAATTGTTATTTAATTTTAAAATTAAAATTTTGAATAAAAATTACAAAATTTTTATACATATTTACCCAAACTATAAAAAATAAATATTTTTATTGCTGATTAGAATAAAAAAAAATTTCATCAGCAAAATTGGTCAAATTTTACTATATTTAGATCACTTCTCTGTTGATAAAAGCAAAAATGTTGTTACTTATCGCCCTGGACTAGAAAATGCTAGACCATATCCATACGATCCTCTTACCTGAGGACTTCCTTAAGTCTAATAGAATACATAATGGTATGTAGAATTCTGTTTCATGAAAATAAATAAAATATACTAAACAAAACCTTTTTAAGTAAAGTGTGTAACTTGCATTAAAATGATCAGTTAAAATAAAGTCATTTTAAAATAAGATAGGTTACGTTAAAATTAAAATAGGTAGCCATATGTTCCCTGTCCCCCCCAAAAAATGTGAATCTATGCAAGAACTATCTTGGAAGGAGTAATGGTGGTGAGAGCTGTCCTTTCCCATTTAGAATCAAATGAAGAAACTGGATTACATGATGATAAATCTGAAGAAACTGGCGGACGTTGACAATACCTAGATTAGTTTGGATTTGTATCACTGGAGATGGTAAAGGACAAAAATATATTGGCTGACTGGTGAATTTGCTACTAGAAATATTTTATATAAAAGTGATAATCCTACTAACTTTGTCAAGCAAAACATCAATGAGTCACGAGCAATGTGCATCAAAATTAACTTTTTTTCTGAATCATTGTTACTTTATCTCAAACACCGAAAATGGAAAATTAAAAAGTAATTGATATGTAACCAACACAAAAAATATGTTAGGTCAAGTAAGTGGTGCACAGAAATTATGCCAATAAAATTGACCATGCAGTACTACCATGTTTTTGCTCAACTGTACACATTGTTTCTAAAAAGATTTCAAATGCTTTTTCTGAATGATAAAAAATATTAAAAGTTAAAAAAGTAATATAGATTAATGGAAGAGTGGACATCATTAAAATTGATTGTGTATTTCCCCTTGTATAGCTAGGAGTTGAGGGTTGTTCATGTAGCTGATTTCTGGTCTTTTAAAAGTGAACATACTTATTATGGCATGTACTGTCAAGCTTAATTTTCTTTTTGTGACAAGTTTGCAACATATTGAACTTCATTCTGGGAAATTAATGCCGTTTTATTTTTACAATTCTGCATTCCACAGCATGTTGGTTTACAGAATGTAACCACTTTCCTTAAATTCTTTCTCATGTTCAAATTTCCCACTCTATTCCACTTCATTTAAAAATAATGATGTAATTTCTTGCATGTTTATTGTAATCTCTTAATAAGTGATATCTAGCTCAGGAGAACAAAAAAAAATGTGTAATAGCTTTAGAAAGGCAAACATAAATATGAAGTTTCCCAAATAACTACAACCCACATGATTGGATTGACTGTTGATTTATGGCAAAGGGTGGGTTGCACAAATGAAAAGGAATGTTGGTTACTCTGAAAACTTGGACAGTCTTTCAGCATGAGGGTACTTTAAGGTTAATAGGCCACATATGCACAGTTTTATCAAAATCTAATGGGGAGTTCCGAGAAATGGCGCAATGTTGGTAAACATTAAGGCTGGTCAATAATGTACCATTTTTCAAGAGTGCCCTGTTACATTTCGATGAAACTTGTTATGATACTCATACTACTAGTCTACCAACCCCTTGTAGCAATAGTCCAAATTTTGTTTAAAGAATAATTTTTTTAAATTGAATTAAAGCTCTTATTTATTTTTATATAATCCTTCATTTTTCAATTCATCAAAGTACATAAATATGTTCTGCGTCATGATTCGAGTGCTACCAGAGATGGCGCAGCAAGTTACAAGTTGCATATCAACAAATTAATTATTCCTTGATCAGCAATACTCAGACAGATTTCATTGCCTTATATGGTATCATTTGATGGGACATCTTACTGTAAATAGATGGGAACAGATGGATCACTGCGTGGGAGATGAATTTAGCTTAGCTTGCAAAAATTAATTATTTCTTATGCAATGGGCTGCGAAACTGTAAAAGGCTTGTGAAAAATACTCGGAGGTGCCAGCCAACCTCGAAGCAATTTTCTCATGAATCATTTTTTAATGTTACATCCCCCTTCCCAAGAAGACTACATCCTATGCGTCCATAGGGTGTAGGACATCTAGAAAGAAGCTGTTAATGAAAACCTAAAATTTCGAATAAACTAGCAACCATATAACCCAAAACTTCTATCTACCCATTTGCTATCCATCTATTGACATACAAGCTAACATAAAAGCACTTTTAACATTAATGACTCTTTATCTCAGTTATGGTAAAGAGTATAAATGCAATAAACAATTAGAATAGAGGATCCATTAAAATAACATTAAACACAATAAGTGATTATCATAATAGAATTATCAATGAGCATCAATACCACATAATAGAATTATCAATGAGTATCAATAGCACACTAGTTCACAATCATACCAAATCAAATGCTGTACAAAATAATACAACTAGTTTCCAGAGAATTCTGATCTGAAAAACTAACCTAATAAAAATAAAATAATAAAATTCAATAATAATAAAAATATTTCCAACTATAATACATTAACTTGTGTGACTAGTACGGACTTCAGAATATCAGGGACCCAGGGGCTTACCCTAATCTCTTCATTTAGCTACTGTCGCGAACAAGTTCAAAAACCCAACATGAAAGTACAGCATTTCTTGTAAATCATAAAATGATTATCACTGTAATTTAATTCTATACAAGTCATAAGAAAGTAGCGCTACTATAATCCTGGATTTAGGATGCATCAACAAATTCTCAAATACCTTTTTAGTTATTTTCTCATAATAAACAAAATACAATTTCACATTCCTTTCCATTATTTCTACACAGTAAATAACCCTTACTATTCTCTGTGTCTATTTATTTCTAAAAAGTGTTCCAATCATCCCCTCAACAACCTCCATGCCTAATAATGTTATTAGTATGTTATTGAAGCAATAAAGATTTAGTTAGAGAATTTCTGCCTCTTTTTGTGGATTACACTCTACACCAGGGATGGGCAAACTTTTTCAGTCGCATGCCAAAAATCGAAAAAAATAAATTTGGCGGGCCAAGATAAAGTTTTCTAAAATTTTAACAATATACAAGTATTACAATTTAAATATGTTAATGAGATGAATGAAATTGCGATTTCATTTTTAAAATTTCCTTATATTGAGGTTCGAAATGAGATGTACTGATTCTAAGGAACGAGGCTAAAGGCCCATCTGTCAGTCTACTTCTGAAATAATTCTTTCTAAGGTTCATAGTTGAAAACACTTGTTCACATATATAAAATGAAGCAAACATAACACTGATTTTCTGGGTGTGAGATATTAAATTTGGGAAACTTACTTTCGATAATGATTTGTAAAACTCTAACTTTGGCATATTTAGAAACAACTACATGAGATGATTGTTAGATTGCAACTCAATTAATTCAAGCTGCAAATCTGACCTCACTGCTTCACAATTTACGTTGAAAGGCATGGTAAAAATATCCAATTCTGTTTGAATGGCACTGAAATCTTGATATCTGCGTTCGAACTCAAAATGCAGTTTTTTCAAGCCATCTTCATAATTCTTAAGCTTCACTTCATTTACTGAGGGTATTGAATTTAACCTCGAGAAATGAGACAAGTCGTTCTTAACTAGCTGCCCAGCAAACACATTAAGTTTTAGTTTAAAAGCTTTGAGATGGACCCAGATATCGTCGATAAATTGATTTTCCCTTGCATCTTGACATTCAAGTTGCTTATATGACAAAGAAGATCTATGAAAAATGCAAAGTCCGAAAGCCATTCTGTATTTTCTAACATTTCGCACTCCGCAGAACACTGTTTCTCATGGAAGAACGACACAATGTTGTCTTTCAGCTGCCAAACTCGCTCGAAAACACATCCTGCACTAAGCCACCTTACTTTCGTGTAATAC
Organism: Metellina segmentata; assembly: GCA_947359465.1. Lineage (NCBI taxonomy): Eukaryota > Metazoa > Arthropoda > Arachnida > Araneae > Tetragnathidae > Metellina > Metellina segmentata. Next base: position 23,309,784 of record OX375884.1, read on the forward strand.
AGTACATCAGAGTAGTCAGATTGCACGGTCTGAAAAAAATCTCGAAATTGCCTGTGAGTAAGCCCACGAGATCGAATAGTATTGACAAGCTTCACGACTGCATCAAGCACGGGTTTCATATTCAATGCAGATTTACACAGAACATCTTGATCTATAACACAATGTAGAAAAACAACATTGTTCCTGGGATAGTTTTGATTAAAGAGTCCAAGAAATCCAGATTTTTTTCCTGTCATATTTGTTGCTCCATCGGTCGTAATATTACATATATTTGTTATAGGCACTTTCAAAGATAAAAGCCCTTCCTGAAATTCAGGAAAATTATCATATCCCGTTGTAGTTCCCTTTAACCCTCTAACGGCCACACGGGTCTCAAGACGATGTCTTCAAAAACCCAGAACGGCCGAGAAACCATTAGGAAAATCGAATGATTTCTTCCCCCTTTACACATCATCTATGGTCATCTAGGTACTTTCTTAGTGCACGGGACGTCCCGTGCTTTGTAAGGGGGTGTATATGAAGTGCTTGTTTCGACTTGTAAGTCGCATTGGGTGTTGGACATTAGTTACTTATATGTATCTATCGCACATATTATTAGTTGTGAAGAAAATATAGCGAAAAATAATTGACTACAGTTTATTTCTTATCACTTGTTAATTCTTTATACTTAAATATGGTTTTCCTAAATAATATATTCCTCAATCTTTAATTAGACTAACACATTTTTAAAGAAAAAAAAAATTAATTAATATATTTTCTAATACGTGACTGCTACTTCATTCATAACGTATATCTTAAAATTATCTTGTATCTCCGACTGTCTAATATATAAGCAAGTATGTGATTAAAAAGCGTTTTCAAGTCTGTTAAGTCCTATGTATATAAAAAATATTTTTCGGTTGAACATTTAGCGTTATAATTATAATTTTGCTATTCGTATAAAAATCAAATTAATTTTATTAAAAATTCTCCTATCCAGTGTAGTCATATTAATTATTATATATTTATGTGTAAAATTTTATTTGAAAGCACTCATCTCTACGATTATAAAAGTAAACGTTTGTCTGCGTGCGTGGACTATCCTGACGAATCTATGGCACTTATAAGAATGACATTTGGCACACAGGGAAGCCCGAATGTTTTGCGAATTTTGTACGAAGCCGAATTTTAAAATTTAATCTAGAACATTTTAAAATTAATTTAATAGAATTGAATTATTCTTGTTTAGATTTGAATTATTGTTGTTGATTTTTTTAATAAATATTAATTAATATTTATTAATAATTATAACCAATTAAATATTAATATTTTTGCAACAGATATGCGTCACAACGAAAATAACTCACGGGCAACCTCGTGATGGCCAAACCCCACTAAAAGAAAAGTCGTGCTGGCCACGCAGTGGCCGTGGTGTTGGTTTGCGAAGCAAACCAAATTGGAACTCGTAGTAAGAACTTTTTATAAGGGGCGAAAATGATTATTTTATGTTTCATAAATATACTCATTTTATAAGATATTCTCAGTTCATAAAGAGGAATTATTAATTTGACCGAGAAACCTATGCTAAAAGAATAGCATTAACATAATTACGTTCCTAAAATGCTTCATTTTTTAAGTAAAATAATTAACATGCTGTACAAGAAAATTACCATTTCCAAATTGTAGGTTTGAAAATAACTCTGTGATATTAATTACCGTGAAAATATGTGATTTCTCGCGTCCGTCAGAAAGAGTTTCAGATAGTCTAATGGTGAAGACCCAGGCGGCAAGTCATGAACAGGACTAGCATGCGAATTAAAGTTTGGAATGGATATATCATCGTTCCGTATATTGTTCGATTCCCATTCAAATAATATCATCGTTTCTTTCAATTTCCGGACTTCATCTACGTCACTGTCATTATCGGAAACACTATCCTCTTGGATTGAATTCTCCAAATCATATTTTGTTAGATCGTCTTCGTCGCTTGAATTTAAATCCGACTCATCTGTATCATTGAAAAGAATTCTTTCTATTTCTTCTTTCGACAATGTTTTCCTATAACGAGCCAGTTCGATAGTGAAGAAACCAAATTCTCTATTCAATAGCTGCACAAAACTGTCCGATCCGAAGCCTAGCTTGGAAGAAGTATGTGAAAGGGCGCAGTTAAAAGCCGATCCCTAACTTGTTGTTTGTCATTAAAGGAAACTACCCTACTGCTTCAGGCGAAAGGAGGGAGCATTGTAGTGAGGAAATGACGGATTGCCCTTCTCTGGGTTAGGGGGATAGCCAGTAGCTTTAATGACTTCGGCCGGTTCGGGCGGGTGCTGGGCTTTTGCATGTGAAGCCGCTTCGGGCGTCTTGGACGTTAGAGGGTTAAAGAATGCATGCACGCCAGTTCCTTGGTAATTTCAAAGTTCTCATCAACACCTCTTATAAATAATACTAATTGAGCAATATCATTTATATCAGTGCTTTCATCCATAGCTATAGAGCAAAATTTAAACTGGCCAATCTTTGACTCTAATTGTGATGTCAGATTTTTATTGATGGCTTCGATTCTAGAAGTCACTGTTTTTTTAGATAAGCTTACAGTCTCAAAATTATTTTTCTTGTCTGGACATAAAACATCACAAACTTGGAGCATACATTGTTTAACGAACTCCCCATCACTGACAGCTTTATTATTTTTAGCAATATTGTATGCTACGATGTAACTTGAATGTGTAGCTGCTTCTTGGATAGTGTTTACCTTCTTGAAAAAATTTTGTCGGGCTGATAATTTTTTACAAAGACTTTCTACATTTTGTTTTCTTTCATATTCTGACATTGCTTCGTAATTGGAATTCTTATGCTTAGATGTGAAATGAGAGAGAGACGGGAAATGTTATATTCTTTGAAGACTGCTACAGCTTTATTGCAGATGAAACACACTGGTTTATCTTTAACAACTGTAAAAAAATATTTCCAGTTCCATTCGTCATTAAAAGCACGGCACTCTGAATAAACTTTACGTTTTTTAGTAGCCATTTTGGGGTTGAAATATTTTACGAATAACCCAAACAAGCACTTGCTACGCTATACTTTTAATAATTTCACCACTATTCACAATGATGCTTTATGTCCGCAATCTTTCCATACGCAATTAATAATATTAAAACTTGCACCTAAAGAAAAGACTGCTGACTTGAGCTTAAAATGCACAGTCTGCCACATGTGAGGTCTAATTCACCTATATTGGATTCCCATATGTCTGCTCCCCGAGAAAGAGATAACGCTTGTTGGCGCCAATCTACAGCTATAACTAACAAAGAACTTCCGCTTTTAACACTTTACCGATTGAAAGCTGTCTGTGCTTGCTATTTCCGTCGATTTATGTTTTGTAGAACAAAAAAGAGAGAGAAAAGAGATCATCAGTCCTTTGGAAAAAAAGGAAGAAAAAAAATAATATTTAAACAAAGTAGAAAAGGAGATGGATATATAATGTATAAATCATATTTTTTTTTAATGTCTGTCGGACCGGCAAATTAAAATTCTATCCGCGGGTCGGATGAAACCTTCCGGCGGGCCGGAGTTTGCCCATCCCTGCTCTACACCAATGGATCATCCTCTCATCTTGCCTTATACCACTCTTGCTACTCCGTCACGACTGCAGGTATCTCGTAACGTTTGTGTTAATTTTACAAATATGCGAGCACTCGTAAGTAGCCACTGAATGAAACATACAAAATTTCTTAATTTTCACCTTTATTGTGAGCTGTACTTTCCATCTTTACAGGGTTTGTAATTAATGAGGTGGTTTTTGCATGGACTACCCACTTTACACTACTCAATACCTTAAAATTACCATTCTATGAGTAAGTTGACTATGCATGAGTTGCTTCAAAACAACTGTACTAGTGCAATTCCTACAATATGCAATTCTAATTTGTGTAATTTCAAAGAAAATAATGATTGAATATTTTAAGAGCCTACCTGTTTATGAGTTGTCTATTGATGTGTTACTTAGACAACTTGTATGATGCCTACTTTTCCCTCAGATTTTGAGGAGGAATTCTCACCTCAAGTCTGGAAAGGAAAATCATCTGAGTTTTTCTTTGAAATGTTAAAGCTGTATTGTGACTAATTTTTACAAATAATTTCATTAAACAATTAATGTCATTTATTTATTATGGTTCAGAGAATTCTTCACAATTTTATTTCTTTAACTTTTGTGATCTATAATTTTCAGAAAATTAAAAAATGCCGGAAATGTGGCTGATTTCAGCTCCAGGCGACAAGACATGTCAGCAGACATGGGACAAACTTAATGCTGCTACTCGGCCGGGGAACCTGTCCATTAATCATAAGTTTCATGTTCCTGACCTAAAAGTTGGCACTTTGGATACCCTTGTTGGTCTGACGGATGATCTTGCTAAATTGGATATTTATGTTGAGGGGTGAGTGTATTTTTCTTTTTCTTTATCTTTATCCTCTAATATTTAATGTGAATAGATTTGCAAATTTTCCCAGTTAAATTTATACCTATTTCCACCAAATCATATAAGAATGACATGTTTTATATTTAGTCAGAAAATAGTATAATTTATCTGATTAATAGAAAGCAAGTATATATATATATATATAGAGAGAGAGAGAGAGAGAGAAAATTGGTTTTAAAATAAATGACAAATAATAATATAAATATGTATAAAAATATAAATACAAAAAATAAAATATGTTTACATAAATAGTAAATATTCTTTTGTTTTTTTAAACAAATACTGATTTTTTTTTTGCTCTACTTCTCAAACAAACATGTTTTACAACTAGCACAAATGTTCAGTTTTATTTTCTTTACAAAAACCAATCAAAGGTAAGCCTTGTTGATTCTAACAAACACAGATCAAAACCAAAATGATAAAAATTAACTACCAAATTAAACAGTAATAAACAAAAAATCAATGATAAAAATTAATTCAAAAAGTCTTAAAGCTAACGGAAAAAAGCAAGAAACAATAAAATTGCAGAAACAATACAAAATAAAAAGTAGGCCTCACTAATTCTGACCAAATTCAAAATGACTAATTCAAAACCAAAATTTTTAAAAATTAACTATAACAAATTAAACAGTAACAAACAGAACAACAAGAATTAAATTTTGCTATACTTTCAAAAAGTCTTAAAACAGAAGAAAAAAGCAAGAAAGTTATGCTTTAAAAAAAGTCTTAACGCTAAATAAAATTAAATAGTTCTAAGTTATGCTTTTAAAAAAGCCGACCAACCTGTCTAGTTGTTAAGGTGTTGGCCTCTGGATTGGAAGGTTCCTGGTTCGAATCCGGTGTCAGGGCATGTATGTAAATTGTAGGGGAAGACGGGGTACAATGAAACAAGATTTACTAATTTTTTTTTCCTATCCACAATTTTACATGCACAAAAATATAATTAATGCATACTTTTAATCTTGTATTTTCCCCATCTAAATAAATTTTTATTAGGTTCTAAACAATATCTTTATTCTTGTAAAGTAACAAAAAGTAAATATCTCACAGTGTTTCATTGTACCCCGTATGGCAGGGTACAATGAAACACATACTGAGGTACAATGAAACACTCCAAATGATGCAAGCAATTTTCACCCTATATAGTTTATTTTAGTCACATTCAACTTCATTTAAATTTATGATTTCTCCAACCGAATAAATTTCCTTATGTTTCAGTTCACCCTCCTTGATTAAAACAATCATTTATACAGATACTGCTTGTGTCACACTGTTATATGCGGATATCTCATTCTTAGTACTTCGGTGATCATCTGGAGCTGGAAAATAATCCGGATCATCGTCATCTTCAGAGTCTGTAGGAGGCAGAGTTTGTTTTGAAAACAATCCCTTCTTAGTTTTTTTCCCCTTTTTATTTTCTAATTGCTTAACCATTTTTTACTTGTGTGGTTAGAACTAAACTCTTTTTTTTTTTTTTCTGTTTTCCTACTCTTACTTTTCTTGGACCAGCCTTGGGGTAAGGTTTTATCTCTTGAGGATAAATGTATTTCCTCACAGGTTTAGAGTTAGTGCATGATCTATGAACATTTGCTGATCAACCTGCAGTCAGTGATTCTGATTTACTTATGGCAAGATCCACCACTTCTGATTCTTGGGTTTTGTCTGTCTGGTCTTCAGTTTCATTAATCTGACCATGGGAATAATTTTCAGTAGGACAAGGCCTATCTGACTCATATGAACACTAATAATCTTCTTCACAAAACATTTCTCTATTGAAAGGCCATATTCCAGTCCCTGAAAAACCTTTTGTAATATTTTGTGGAGTGATAAGAAAATAAGCAGTGCCAAGCAAAGAAGATATCTCATAGATAGAGATTGTATGACCTGGATTACACAGCATCCAATCATTTGCAGCTAGATTGAAGAAATTTTTAAGTGACTTGAACACAGTTTTGTCTAAAGGCGGCTGCAATTTGTTACTGGTATGGGGGGCAGGGTTACAATTCCTTTATCTTTTGTAAAATTTAGACTGGAAATCGTAGTATGTGATTCATGATCCATTATTAGTAGAACTGGAATTTCTTTCGTTCAGCGTGTATGTGCCTGGAAATCTGTTAGAACATTAACAAAAATATCTCCATTCATCCAACCCGATTTTGTTGCATCACCCGCAGTCCCATGTGGAGCTCCATTCAACATGCAAAACTTGAAATTTACTCTAGGAATACTAAATAATGTTGTATAGAATTTCCAGAAGCATTAATAAATCCACACATAGTAACAAGAACACCCCTTTCACCAGAAGTTAATTGACCTATTTGTTTTTGGCCCCTTTGATTGAGAACTTTAGGAGGATTGTGAACTGTAGTAAGTGCAGTTTAGGACTATGAAATAAATAAACTATTCTTAAATGTTTTTGAATATAAAAAATCTATCTTACTATTGAAATCTGTACTTTTTTTAGACGAAATAAAAAACCAGTTTAATTTTACATGCTTTCAAAATGATTACTGTTTTGATTTGGTGTTGCCTTCTCCTATTAATGTTAGGTGTTGCCATTTCCTTGGTAAAATTGTTTTATTTAGATTAGTGACAACCAGTAATATGTTATTTTATATCAGTGATATTATATTTACCAGTGATATATTACTTCAAGTAAATGCATTCACCCGGGGCACAATGAAACATGTTTCATTGTATCCCGTCTGCAAGTGTTTCATTGTACCCCGTACTGATGTTACTAAATATAAAAAAAAATCAAGCTTCTGATATTTCTTTTTTTAATTTTGGTTTTGGAGGTATGAAGACAACAATACAAAGATAACAAAAAATGTATAGAAAAAATAATTATTACATATAACAACGAGGAAAAAGAAACAAAATTACTTTTAGTAAAGAAACTTACTTTCAATGGTGAAAAACCAATAATCTTCTATTGCTAATGTTGTAGAAGTGCGAATGTATCCAAATCACATCAGTAATTGGAACTTATAGTTGTATAACATATATATAAATAGCAACTTTCTGTGACAAATGTTACTGATTTTAGAAATGTTTCATTGTACCCCGTCTTCCCCTACTGTTCTTTGTTAGGGGTAATGATGGTCACCCATTGGGTGCTCCTTCACAAGTGGCCATCACTTCTGGCCTTGTAGTGGCAAAATGATTACAAATCAACAATGCCCGCCGTTGGATAAAAAAGAAATGCTTTTAAAAAAGCAAGGAGTAATACTACCCGAAAAGAGCAACAGCACTTGGCCATGACTCAAATAAAAAAGAACGCAAAATTAATCCAAGCACGTCCAAGGGGGAAAATAGAAGAAACACTAGATTTCAAACTAGAATTCCGATTTTAAAATATCGGATTTTTCTCGTTTATATTGATCTCGGACTGTCACCACTGTTTTTTCTACATTTCCATTCACATTTATTTTTTGGAAAACTGGTAGATTCTAGTTGTGAATATTTGTTGTTATAAATTGCTTGTTTTTACATTTGTGTAGCATCATCAAAAAGCTTGTGTCGTACATGGTAGAAATCCTGGAAGATCAAAAAGATGTGCTTCATGAAAATTTGCAAGTCAACACTTTAGATTTGAAGACCTATATAACATCATTCTCATGGGATTCAGCTAAATATCCAGCACGTCAGTCACTACCTGCAATTGCTGAGCAAATTAGCAAACAAGTTCAGCAAATTGAAACGGAATTGAAGCAAAAAGCTTCATCTTACAACAGCCTGAAGACGACATTACAGAATATTGAGCGTAAACAAACGTAAGAAAGAAACACTACTTTAAATAGAATCTTTTATTTGATGGTAACTAGATTTTCAATTTTAAATATTTGCTATTTATTTTTATTTAGTGGCAGCCTCTTACTTCGATCCTTAGGTGATTTGGTTCAACGTGAGCATTTTGTTTTAGATTCCGAGTATTTAACAACGCTTTTGGTTGTAATACCAAAGTAAGTTACTTTTTTATACCTAAGGCAAAAAAAAAAAGTTTGTTTCCTGTAACAGGAGCAGTAGGTAGGAACAGTTTTTTTTGTTGCAAAACATATTTAGAAAATACGCAAAAGGAAATATTATGTATTATCTGAGTATTAATGTTAGATTTAGAATTGATCAGAGATGTGATCAGTGATGTAAAATACCTGGGTATATTTATTTTTGCGGGTCAATATCATGTTCGATAGTATAGTAATCGATTATGATCGCTGTGACATCATTATCAATTAATCTTTTTAATGAATGTGTTTTTTAAAAATTAAATTAAATTTTTTTTAAAGGCTAAAAAAAATTTTAGAGTCGGAATTTTGTATTGTAATTTTAGGGTCGGTCAGATTACAGGAAACAAACCATTTTTTGTATGGGCTTAGTAGGTCTTTTTCAGTATATTGAGTTTTATATTAACAGAGAGGATGTAGAGAAATAAAATCAATCTACAGATTTCACAATTCTCAATTTATCCTCATTCAAATGTGTTTGATTTGTATTAGGAAGCTACAAAAATATTTAAAATATAAAATAAGAATGAGATGAAAATGTGGAAACTGTATACAAAAATAAGCTTTTTTGAAAAAATAGATTAAATTAAAGTATTACTGACACACACAGAATAGAAAAGTATACCAAGGGTAACTATATGAGTTGAACATGTGTTGCCTTGAACTCACAGGCTGCTAGCACAGTGGAAAACCCCACTGACCCTTTTATCTTGAGAAAATTATTGCATTGCTAACTATTACAGATCATCAGATGCTAGCTGTTGCAACCCATCTTATCTATTTGAAAAAATAGCCAAAAATTTTACATTGCAAAAAAATGTGTGATGCATTTTCTTTACAGAAATTTTAAAAGAATTATTCTATAAATAAAACATTTTTGTTTTCTATTTGAATTTTCATTGTTAAAGTTGCACTGTCATTTTACAAACACTGTTATGTTTATTTTCTCAAAAACTTTCATCTTCCGTGCTTTTTTATTTTTTATCTATTAATTTTTCTGCTGCAGTAATTTAATAATATTTTTTCACTAATGAAAAATTTAAAGTTATTGATTTAAAGCTTAACACATTTGATCACCTCTTAATCCATCCAGGAAACAATATCTTATACCTGGACCAGGGTTTAAGTCATAAATCCATTATCCATCACTTATGGAGTGAAGTAGTTTACAAGTATATTTTTCTATTGGTGTGCAAAGTTTTATCTTATGAATGTGGTATCAATGGTGTGTACATATAGGGAATTAAGTATTCATCAACCAATTTAAACAATTTTTTTCAGTATGTATACAAAAGAATGGGAAAAATCATATGAAAATATTACACCAATGGTTGTACCAAGATCAAGTCAGTAAGTTATTGTTTTCATGTCTCATTTGTCTGCAAGAATGCTTGATTTATTTGTTTCATCATCTTAACAAATTTATCAATTTCAGATTGATATTTGCGGATAATGAGCATTCACTGTACAATGTTACATTATTCCAAAAATGTGTGGACGATTTCAAAATCAAGGCCCGAGAAAAGAAGTTCACTGTCCGTGATTTCAAATTTAGTGAACAAGAATTGGCTGCTGGAAAAAATCATCATGCTAAGTTGAAAATCGACAAAAGTCGACAATTGGTATTTTCTCTTTATTGATATTTGAAATGCACTTATTACCTAAATTATATTGCCTATATGAATATTTTCTAGACGATATTTCTACCTTTTAAACAAAGAATTTTACTGCCTTGCTACATTTAAATTTGACATCACTAAGCTAATTAACATTTAAAAAGATATTTTATCTGTATATAATTATGAAATCAAAACTTCTGTTACAAACAGTAAAATAAACAAAAACTAAATCCTAATTATTAACATTAAACATAAATATTTGTTGATTCCATTAAAAAAACGTGAGTTATGAATTGACCCTGGAGTTTTAGGTTATAAAAATCGTTAATTAGGTTTTTTTTTTCGATTTATGTTTTTATTAGGTTTATTTTGATTTATAGGTTTTACACAAATAACTCTGTTTTAGGTTTTAACAAAAATATCACTTCAGATAATGAGACAAGTTTGTAAAAAAATTTACAATTATTTTATTTGCTGCAGCAAAAGTGTATCCCACATCTTTGAAAACTATTCATGACTACAGTTTACTGGAATCTTTTCCTTATGTCGATTTTGGGAGACCTAAACGGTTTTTAATCAAAAGACATGATTGTCACACAAACACTGTTAAACTCAGTCAAAATGGTTACTGAACTGAACTTATTCTCAATATTTTGAGTTTTCTTTTTAAATTCCTTCAATATCAACACATGATTTGACTATCACCACAACATTCTATAGATTAAGATGTAGTGATCCCGTTATTGGGAAATACAATCTTGATAGAAGTGCTCCTAGAGACAAATTAGTGCTTGAAATGTGTATTGGGTGAAGATTTAATTGTACAAATGTTTCGTTTTGTGTGAAGGATATTAATAGTACACACTACTAAATGTACACATTGTATGAATTGAAAAAAAGAGTCAACCGTTTTAACCAGTAATTTACTTTCAACAAGTAAAATTAGCAATGACTGAAGCATAAAATTGAAGTTCCTTGATTTTTCAAGCAGATACAATTTTGATTTCATATTTATGATACTAAATAAATTGTTTTGTTCCAGGCTATTGTTTTTCGATGGTTGAAAATAAACTTCAGTGAATGTTTCACTGCATACATGCATGTCAAAGCATTGCGAGTATTTGTTGAATCAGTGTTAAGGTAAATTTACGATTATTTTATTTAATTATTTTGTAATTCTGTTGTACACAAACATTGTTGCTCGTCCTCTGGTCTAAAAAATTCTAAACCATGATAATAAGATTTTGTAGCCTGAGCAGGAGACAAGGTGCCTTCTCGAGTGTCGCCAAAGCAGTTTGGAATGATTTGATACTACCAAATTGAAGTTTAGCTGGATACCAATGATGAGTAGGGAGGGTCGGGCTTTTTTAGATTTCACCAAGGACTAGATCTCTACAGTGAGTGCTATGTCCAAGAGTGAACTCACTGCCTCATTGGCAAGCGAGTCAGCAGTTTCTTTACCTAACATATCACTATGGGAAATAATCTATTGCTACATTGTGAGGTCACCATCTTAGAAAGAAAATTGAAAATGTCTCCTCATCTTGTGTACTATATTCGGCTAGTTCTTGAGTTATATAGAGCTCATGCTGTCTCAAAATCTAGACACTTGCTAGTAGATGTTTTGGCATACCTTAATACTGAACCAAGGTTATAATTTCTAAGTTTAAGTTTGATGTATTCATTTAAGTCCTTCATACAAACTCCATTGCCAATTCTACCTGATTCTTGTTTACTTCCATCTGTAGATCTGACATACATTGCTATGGATATTGTGAATACAAGCTTTTTAAACAAGTCAGAGAACTGAAGTTTCTTATTAAATGATGAGTAAAGTTCCTCAGGGAATTCGACATGCTGAAGAAATTGGGTAGGTTTCAGACATCTGGAAAGAGTTCTACCTTAAGTCCTGTTAGCTGATTCACTGGGTAAAGTGACATTGGGAGGAATGGGTAGAGTACATTAGGAGTTTGTCTCATGACCTAGACTTTAACACCATTTCAATATTCCCAACTAAATGCTAACAGGCATCCTTTGAGGACAAATTGGACTTAAGCCTTTTCGGGTGCCTCTCAAAACAGCTGCAACGCTTTCTCATTGTCATGGATCGATCAGTACATAAACATTCTAAGTAAAACAAATTTTACTTACAGTCCAGCCATGGAAGGTTGTTATTTTACTTGCATAGTTTTGAGTGAGTGTAGTAAATTAGGAAATAGGTTGAATGTAAGCAATACTTTCCCATGATCAGTGACATGCATCCTGTTTACCATTGGATGCTAGAAGCAATTGTATTGATGACAAGTTGGGAAAATAAATCATCTATGGAGTTCACCATACATGATTTTGCATATGACTTTTCCCTGACTTCCCATTGGGTTGGTGTGGAAGTTTGGAGAGTGGTGCCAGCTCACAGTTGTTGCCGCTTCATCTGACCATGGTTCAAAATTACGTGGTATTGTTTACAGATCTTTCCCGTAGAAGATTGATCCCGGATCATTGGCAATAGCCTGTTGTGTTGCTCTAGTACAATGTTAATTAAAAATTACAATTCCCTGACTTCCTTACCATTTTTAAAGAATAGACTGGCCAAAGATCATCTGGCTTTTCACCAGTCACACTACAGCATGTTATCAGTTTTTACCCATATCTGTATCTTTAAATTAAAAAATAATAGATCATTATTGCATAGTTACATTAAATTTTTAGTTTAATTTCTCCATAGCAGGCTTATATTTTTTTAGATTCGGCTTGCCGGTTAACTTTCAAGCAATGCTAATTCAGCCTCTGAAATCAACCAAGAAAGTAAGGGAACTGCTCAACAAGCTTTATAGTCATCTTGATAGCAGCCTTGCATCAGGATCAGTTGAATTTGTAAGTTTTTTCTTCAATTTTAAATTTATATTTTGTGTTTAACTTAAATTGATACTACTAAAATAAATTAATCCCTGCCACAAATTTTACTACTAATGTTTTCCTGCATGTCCTTGGACAGACCAGGTTAAATACAAAAAATAATAGCATCTGAAATAACATTTGTTATCTATTAACATAATTTAATGGTAATGAATAACACCATTATCATAATTTAAATTTAAAAAGATGTTACGATTATTGTATGCAGAAAATTTGTTGCCACAGTATTCATTTTGGAACTGCCTTTTTATAATTAAATGTTTGCTGTGCTGTTGAATCGGATTACAAACTGATATAAATTGTTTGACTTTTCAAAGATGAATTAAGATAATGAATTACGTTTTTGCAAATATACTGTGCTTAAAGATTTTGCTTGCTATTCAAAGTCTGCAACACATGCTTACATAAATTTCATAAAAATAGTGTATTTATTTTAACGTAAAAATGCATTAGTTGTTCTTGGTGGCATAAATTGTGTTTTCCTTTCACTTTTAGGACATTCCAGGTGGTTTGACATCATTTGGTGTTGAGGAGTATTATCCGTATGTATTTTTTAAGATAAATGTTGACATGTCTGATGATGCCAGTAAAAAATTATAAGCTGTTACAGTAATTAGATTCAATGTCTGTATACTTAAAATATGTAGGCCTTAGGTGTGTACAAGGTTCAGATGAGAATTTAAACATTCCTATACATAAACGGACTCATGATTCTATTTTAATCAAGTTATACTGTGTAGATGGTATATTCTGGATGTGACATTTAATTTTATAGAGAAGGTATGTATGCTAAGTACATTTTTTTAATTGCTCAAAAGTTTGAATATCCCAATGTTTACTTCATTGAATAAATAACAAAAAATTCAATTAGTTACTGAGCAGTCTGTCAAAAAGGTTTTAAATGCAGATTTATACATCTGCAATGCAGTATAGGAAAGAACATTGGGATTGCCAAAGCCATTTTTTTTTACCAATCTAGTCCTTGGTTCTTTGAAGTACATCATCCCAACCAGATTCCCTAGCTAACTGACCAACGTGTTAAAACTCAAGCTTATTCTCAATCCCAGTTAAATCAAAATTTTCATTTTTTCAACATTGATTTTACAATTCTTGAAATCACAGTATAGCTTTTTTTGTCACTCATGCCAAGGACACTTGAATCATCATTTTCATATATTGAGGATAGTTTTTGTAAGGTGTATAATTTGTATTAATAGCTTTACATTTGTTTTAAAAAAAGCATTGCAACTTTTCAAGCAATAAACAAAAATGTTACCCGAACTGTTATTATCTTTGATCTCATTTCTCAGTTTCACCTCTTAAAGTTTTTAGTTAATTTTTATAAAAAGTTTTGTAAATTAATGCTTATAAATTCTTAAAACTCAAAATTGAATTCCATGTCATAGATTTTGCTTAAATCACTATATTCTGATCTAGATATGTGCAGTTTCTTGAATATGGTTGTTAGTTTGGGGGTTGGTTTCAAGTGTTTTCTTTATTGAAATTTGTTTTTTTAAATGTATTTAAAAAATTAAGTTTGCAAATTTCATTATACAACCCTGTACATAATTTTTTTTTAAAGATAGTTATGTTTTAAAAGTTTATATTATGAAGTGTAAGATTCGTTTGTGTAGAAATTCTTACAACTAAATAAAAGTGTAATTATTATATTCTGAAGAAAACTATTGTGTAATATTATATTCTGAAGAAAACTATTGTGTAATATTATATTCTGAAGAAAACTATTGTGTAATATTATATTCTGAAGAAAACTATTGTGTAATATTATATTCTGAAGAAAACTACTGTGTAATATTATATATTATTAAAAACAATCCAGCTAGGAGGTATGACCAGATAAAATGTTATTTTTTTATTAAGTTTGAAATATGCAAGTACACATTTGATTTTTAACATTAGAATACGAAAGATGTTCTTTGTAAACAGTTCATTTTGAACAAATGCTCTTGCTTGATTTCTTAACGAATTACAACAAAATGCACACACGTCAGAGGTTTCCTCTTCAGCTACAAATCTTTACAAAATGCTACATGTTATTTATTGATTATATGTGAAAGAAGTTGTGAAATTTACTGTGAATAAGTTTGTAAAATTAATATACATTTATGTACAATGGTGATAATAAATTGTAAATTTGCAACTGTCAAATTTTGAAGTTTTACTCACTCTCATTCATTGATATGACATGTACTTTAGCAAAATTTACTGCTCTTCTTTGGAGATCATTTCTACTACACTAATAAAAATTTGTGTGAAATTCATTTCAGTCACAAGAGTTAAAACTTTTCATTCTATTAAAAATATCAGATGTCTAGTAAATAATTTTCTCAATGAAAAAGACATTAGCACTTGTTTTTAGCAATTTTCTTGTACTTTTGAATAAAAAACTGATGCAAGTTTATTAATGCACAACATTTATAATAATGCTTTGGAAGACTAACTATCATGAAACAGCACCTGGAGAAATAAGATACTTATTACATGAAGATAAAATTATAAATGGGATTTAGCAATAACTTTTTAAAAAGTGGCGTTTATCATATTTTTAGTATGTATAATAAAGACTTCCAATATTTATAATGCCAACATCCTTCTTTTCTAGAAAGCATACCATATCAAGATTTTTTTTTTTTAGGAGAGGTTACATTAAATGAATCTTTCCCAACTTCTGCTACTTGCTCAACGAATTGTTGAACTGATTTTTTGCCTATGTATTACACAAGAATGTTAAGAACCAGAGAAAAATTGACTGCAGCAATATTAACTATTTTCAATATTCTGATTCCATAACATTATTTTTAATTAGCCTGAGCGGATGTTCTCCATTTTTCCTAGACCTGTCTTATATTTTTTTTTAATAAATGCTAGAGCCTCTGTCACTCGCCTATTTTCTGAACCCTTTTCCTTCGATTCTATGCTTCCTATGATAAGGTGATCCATAGTAAATTTACCAATACAAAATGAAAACTTTCCATTTCAATGACTGCAACCTTCAGTTACCAGTGCAAGATTCTGAAACTTATTTAAATTGCCTTTTTTTTATCATATTTCACTAGAATAAACGTTTCTTTTCAAGCATGCATTTCACAAGGTGTTTCCAAATTTTTGTCCAACCCCTGTATATATAAATGTATTAGTAAAAAGTATAACATTTAACGAAGACTTCTGCGAGAGCATTGGTCAACTGAGAACGGTATTTCAATTTCACGAACGTCATTGTGGAGTAGATTCACAGCAATATGTTATACCATAAACTGAAATTAGAGGACAAGCAGCTTTCTTTAAGTGTGGATATTTTGATTCTGGCACGAGTTTCTAAAATTCAATTATTCAAGTAGATTTGTGCTGCATTTGCAATGCCTAATCCTCTTCCATCTCTAATGACTCCAATTTCCCAACCGCTTTTTCAACAAGCATTACTTCAGAAATTGGATATTCATCTTCAATATCACACATAAATGGGTTCACAAAATATGCACATGTAGATTTAAAACTTTTCAAATCTTCAAGCTTATGTTTGAAACCTGCTTCCAATTTTTCTTTGTATTCATCTAACTTTTCTTTGATATTAATATTTGCTTTTACTTATGGAAAATGATTAAATATTTGGTTCTTAAGATCGTACACAAAAGCTGAAGTTTAGCTTCAAAACTGAGTAGCTTGTGACAAATCAATATTTCCCCTTTCCTTGTAAAGCCAAATTAACTGTTTGCAAATATTCTAGCATGTCTGTAACATTAAGTCAGAAAGCCAAGATTCATTTTCTAATTGAGTATTTTTTTCTTTTGTTAATGTTACGATAGGATTTACACGAAATGGCTCAAAACATCACAAGTCGACAGTCACCTTACAACAAACCATAGGGTTAAATAACTGGGCGATTCATCTTTCGTCATTCACTCGCAACTCTTCTAAAAAGTTCTTAAAGTGATATTTTCGCATTTCAAGTACTTCGCTATGAGATGCTTGCAGTGAAGAGGTAAGAAATGTGGAATTTTAGAATCTTTCAAAAAAAAAAAACGAGACCTTGGTTTTTCTCTAGCATTGCAGGCATTCTGTCAGTCGCAACACTTACAAGTTTATCACGAGGCAATTCCAATGTTTATCAAGCTCATTTCTAACATTGATACTGCGAGTTGTTTCGGTAAGAGCTACTAGGTCTAACATTTCTTCACATTACTGCAGATACAGACAAAAACGACCAATTGTGGAACATCCTGAATGTCTACCGTTGAGAGCTACACTAAATGCTGTACAATTTTTCAATTATAACTGTGATTGTTTTACTTTGTCAATTTAACAAGATTCATGAAAAAAGTTCTAAAATAATTTTTTTTTAAGATTTAAGTTTCCTATGGGAGCTGCACTAGACTAAACAAAAAGCCACATTTGTCCACCCCTTGTATATACCTTTGATCTGGACATTATCGACTTGGGACTGATGCAAATCCCTAGGAGCGGCAACCATACTATGATTAAAACTGTCGTATCTGTCTACCGAAAAAGAATAGTAAAGTTATATTAAATGTATGGTGTTTATTTAAAGAAAAGCAGAGTGAAAGTTGATACTACCACTTCATATATATATATGGGCCAACATTTTCACAAGGTAAAATTAATTCCATGAAACACTTTTTAAAATGCTTCAAAATTAGCATCCATTGGACTGACTACCTGTCCTTCCTTTTATAATAGTATAGCTATAAGTTTTTAGCGGGATTAAAACTTGAGACAAAACAAATTTATCACAAGTGGAATACTTTTTACATGGTTAAATTTATCTATAAAAAATATAAAAGTTTTTTAATTTATTTAAGTTTTTACCATTTTATCTTCATGACCCAACAGTCTTTCAAACAAAATTGCATAAATACAAGATTTTCAAAATTAAAAGTATGAAATTAACTTATTTTCCCAGTTCAAACTCATAAGTTACCTTGAGTTTTATATTTTAAAGTAAATGAAAGAAAACTACACAAAATAAAATTTTATTAACAAATACATTTGTTGGCAGTAAGAACTTGAAGCTAGAATAAAATATAGGCTTCATACAAAAAAGTAGGTTTTAGATATCAAAATTCCTTAATTTGATTAAGTTTTGACTGGATGATCTAAAAATTCTATAGTTTTTGTAGTGGAAGACGGTTTCTTAAGCACATCAAAATACTAAAATTACCTTGATTAAAATAACACTTATGAATGCTTGGGTGAAGCAATGTTTAATTTCACTGCATTGAATTCCCATCTAAATGAAATTTTTAAAGAATGTTGAATGCAGATACAATTTTACAACTCTATTAGAGAAATTTGTTTTCATTTTCTTTACTGAGACATTGTTTCTAGAATAAGTTGAATGCAAATCTAAAAATATATTTTCTGTTTATGTTGTAATAAGTTAAGTGTTTTATTCAATACAATCAAAAAGTTCACTTCAATCAGTTATCAAGTTTGCTTTCTTTGCTAATATGTAAACATGAGATCTAAAAAATGTGTCTTTGTATTTCCACATACTTTTGTCAACTGCAGCTTTTTCTTCTGATTGAACTCCACATGTTTTATAAGAGTGAATCACTACATCTGTTTCTGAAATTAATTTTGCTTTTCGTACTGTTTTGTGATATAACCATAATTGAAATCCTATGGAATTAAGAATATTTTTCTTTGATTTAAAAACATCAAATCCTACTTGTACTGGATCATTCTTTTCTTCTAAAACTTTCGTTTTTAACAAGGTAACAAATGGCATATTAAGATTATGGGCAAGGACATCATTTTGGTACTCTGTGCAAAACATTTTCTTGTGAAATTTGAAAACATTGGTCTGTAGATCAAAATCATTTATCAAATGTACAAGACTCCATTTATTTTTAGGTACAATATAGTTATCTAAATCCATTTTTAAGATTACATTAGACTGATTTCTGGCAAGTATTCGATGGAAACAGTCTAGGAAGGAAACTTCTGTGTTGTCAAATGCTACCCGAGAAGCAAAAGGAATGTTCCATGGTAATAAAAGTATGTAAATTCCCTCTTTAGCAGAAATATCTATTAAGAGCTTCTTAGCCTTAAATGATAAACTTTCTTCATAGAAAATGAAAAATTTAACTCCAATCTGGGAATGGTAAATAATGAATTCTAAAAGTTTGTAAACATCTCTAAAAGCAGGTGGCAAAGGTTTTAAACACATTGCATATTTACCTGCATAAAACTGTTCCTGCGTGTAAGATAAAATAACTGTTGATGTAAAATTTTTATGTTTAAAAGTTACACTATAAGGAACTTCAGTATCAAAAGAAGGCACACATTCAAGGTATAAAAAAATTCCATGAGGTTGTTTTTGAATGAAAATAATATTTGATTTTGATACTACAGGGCGATCTGTATTTTCATAAGACAGTTCACATTGTATTTTTTTCAGATCTTCAGTGGGTAACTTTTCAACAAAAATTAACGTTCGAGTCATTTTTGAAAACCAATACGAAGCATAGATATAAATACCAGGAAACATTTCTGTCCAATATGGTACACCTGCTATTTGTTCATTTTTATGAAAATCGGCTTTTAAAGACTCTTTAAACTCAAGCAATCTTTCATTATACTTTTTTTCTGAATCTTGAAATTGAAATGAATTCATCAGTTCAAATAGTAGACTAAGTTTTGAATACTTGTGTCTGTAAATGAACATTAAGACAAAGGACAGGCACATGACCACAAAAAGAATTAACCGCTTATACTTTTTCATGCTTGGTCTTGCACTTACAGGATATTAATTTTCAATTCTCTTTTGCTAGGAAATCTGAAACAAATATACATCAGTCAAAATCAAAAAGTACTTTTTAAAATCAAAATTTTAATTAATTTCAAAAGTGGCCTACAAAAATCTCCAGGTACTGACACCAGCTTTGCTTTGATCAAAATTTCCTCTTCAAAATTATACATTAGGTAGATTTGTAAATTCAGGCACATTATGTACATAGATTTGAATGTGACCAAGCAAACATGAATTAATTGAATGAGGAGGAATGACTACTGCAAATATGCATAAAAATGTATGTTCATCAGTAGCATAGTGTAACATTTGCTATTTGGGATGGCAAGATTGAATTTGCTCAACTATGAACTATGGATCAATAAAAGAGAGTGGTTTTATTTTTTCACAGCTACATCTAGACAGCCAAGGAAACCTCTCATCGCATGATAGAAACTTTAGAATGTGGTTTTTGCATGCAATATTGAAGGTTTGAAACAAACGTTTCTTTGTGGGATAATTGATGCACAAAAATCATGAAAACAACATACATTTTCATCTGCCATCAAATTATCACTCATAAAATTACAACACCAACAAAACATTTGATGAATGGGCCAAAAATAATTGCATATTTTGGGGACAAGGAAGCAGCAGTCATGACAGAATGCAAGAGAAAAACAGATTTGAAATCAAAACTGATGTTCATTAAGATTCGTGTCACAAACTTTGTTTCAAGCATCACGTTTTATTGATACGGTAATGGTAATTTTAGTTAACGTCATACTAGAACAACACAACAGGCTATTGACGACGGTCTGGGATTAATCCCTTAAGGTAAAGAACGAGGACAACACCTCGTAATTTTGAACCACAGTCAGATGACGAAGCAATAGCTGAGCTGGCACCCCCACTCTCCAAACTTCCACACCAACCCAACATGAGGACTTTCGGCCACAACAGATTTAAGGTGCACCAGCCGCCTCTACACCATACGCTTACAAACATCCATGCCCGGATTCGAACCAGGAACCTTCCGATCTACAGGCTAACACCTTAACCACTATACCGGTTGGTCAGCTGTTTTATTGATACAGTTGATGATTTACAGTTCTTTTTGACAGGAGATGCTGGGTTTCAATGGATACTACCCCACTGATATGCATATTATGGATTGCAAACATATTGAGAAGTTAGCAAAAGGAAGCAATGAAAAAATATTTTTGTCATTTCTGGCTTGATATTAAACATGAATGAAACAAATGCCAGGCTCTTGTCGTCGTAAGGCTCTTGTCGTCGTAATTCGCCATCTGTGACTTCCTAATAACCTCTTGACACCAAATATTAAAATTGCAAAAAATACAATTCTATATATTACTTAGGAAAGAATGAGGTCAATATAAGGTGATATTGTTTTTTTATGAGATTAAGTTTAAAAGGAGTAGTGAGAGCATACTATGTTATTTCACTTCAAAGGAGACAGTTAAAAATAGATTTTTTGCTAAATTAAAACCTTGGCCTTATTTGATTTTTCAGTTTCACACAAGGCCTTTCTATCTTATTTGATCACTAAAAGTCACAGGAAGGCAGTGGTAGATCACCCACTAGGTGAATGTCTAGGATGTTTTTATATATATCCTCAAAATGGGGAATAAATTGTTTTACATAAATATTTTTTCATAAAATTTTCAACAAAGTTGATTAAACATTTTTTTAACTACTTTTGCTTGGAATTAATTCGTTTACTCTTTTTGGAAATTTCGACAAAAGATGCTTTTATCCACACTTTTGTTTCATGTTATTTAGCACCAATAAAACAGGTAACAAATGTACTTTCTTCCCATCAAATGCAATATATCAACCCTACATCAGTGTGGCTTAGATCTTATAATTTTTTTTTGCAATTTAATATTATTAACAATAATGGTTTTGTAATGTAAAAAAATAATTTTTGGTTTTTTTTTTTATATAAATCAAATAATCTTTTAGCGAACAAATCAGAATAATTCATCTGTAATTTACCTGGGCAGTAAGAAATTATTGAAAGTATATATCTACAAAAGTAAAGCCTCCTGATTAAACTGACAACAAAATCATCTTACAGTAGTTTGCCAAATACCTGTAATAATTAAATAACAGAAGTATTAAAATATTACTTTATCAAAATTCCCTTTGATTATTTCGTTAATTTTGAAACATTGATATGATAGATAGTGATTATGTATTGGTGAGAAAAACAAATGAGTAGACCTATTTTCATATTTCAATCAATGATTTGTATGAACAGGTATTGTATTTCAAGAATATTACAAAATTATTCTACGCATTTATATTCTATTAGTCAAGAGATATATAAAAGAAGCCAACACTTTTAGTAAGGTCTTTGGCCCCAGAATTCCCTCTGGTTATGCCTCTATTTAGAATATCCCATAAATATGAATTGTGAAGGTAAATAGTTTTAAACATATACTTTACCTTTTTGATGTAAATTATTGATGGGAGGAGGAGATAGATGAGTGTCTCAAATTCCAATTTGTCAGATAACTTGAAATAAAATATAAAAAATTTTAAAGGGCAAAAAATGTAAGACAACATGCACATATTTGAAACTACTAATGCTTTTACTCAAAACTTTTGAGTCAACTATCACCATGTAGACTCCCAATGAACCTTCACACACAAACATGGATAGCTTCAGTAAGATCAAGAACTCGATTTAACATAAAACTGATGTTTTTATTCAAAAGTACAGCAATAATTGTAGAGTTGCTATGCATACAGTGTACATATATCTTCAAAATGCCTTCCTGAGGGTCCCATATTAAGGACCCTCTCAATTAGGTTAGACAGATAATTAATTAACATTGCACTGGATCACACAAAGGGCTATTTTATCAATTAAGGACCAAAATGTCTATAAAATGGATCACGGTCAACTCGGTCACTTTGCAGGTATGCGAGGTGCTGAGGTCTTCATTTTTTAATGGGATATTGTACCAATGAAGAAAAATTTAAGCAATGTTATAGCTCTTTATGAGATCCTAAGTTGAGGACTTGAAATACATATGTTAACAATGTATGAAATTTGCTTTAACCAAGACAAAACGCAAATTTAAAAAATCAACTCAAAAAATATATATTCACCAAAACTGTTATGCTTCTGCCTCCGAAAAATAATTTTCCCACCAAAAGTAAACAATTGTGCTAGTTTGGCGAGTGTAAATTTCGTGTAAAGTTAATGAGCTCCAACTGATATATGCCAAGACATCAGAACATAGTACATGTAAACGAGTACATATAAACTATGCACTTCGCATATAAATTAACGTTTTGACAAAAAATTGGGAGATGATATTTCTGCAATTCCGACAAATGCCATGAAAAAACTTATCCTTTTTTTCGAAATTAATTTAATACATTTAAAATGTAAATGAGAAAATAAACGTAACAATTATTCCACACAACGTTTACAACTTTTGTTATGACCCTGACTGAATTGAATTGAAATTTGACACCTGAAAATGAATCCTTAATTATGAACGTTGCCAGGTTTATCTCAGCATCCTCTCCTGTTGTGGACAGTGTTTTCACTTTTCTCAAAAAAACTTTCAACCAAGTTCGTTTCGAAACGACAAAAAAAAAAAATTTAATTTTAATTTGGGTTCTTTAACAAAGTTTCACAAGTTTTGTTTACTTTTTTTATTTTTATCCATTCCATACCATAGGGAGCTAACTTTGCTCGTGCTGCCATCTGTTGTAATTATTTCAATTTTAAATTGTAATTTAATAAAATTGTGTATTAGATCATCTCGAAAATTAGATCTCGAAAATCACAACTTTAATTGTTTCGGGCAAATTTCGATCGACAAAAGAATTCTGTAACATTAGAAGCCAACACCACTGCTGTAGTCTATCTTCAAATTTATACACGAAATAAATAAATAATAGAATAACTTTTGGAACGGATCTTCTTTAATATTTATTATCAATAGCGTATTTATAAGTATTTGCGTAAAATTTAGATAAAAGGGGAAAATTATATTTATTTTAATTTTTTGAGATAATTAGAAATGTGACTTACCGTAATCTTGTTTTCATTTTAAAAATAAATTACCCAACTTCAAAAATGAAAAGTTGAACTAAAATTCATAAATACGGCTCAAAACTAGAAATAATATTTTTTAAGCAATTACTTTAATCAAATTATATTTTTATGTTTATGCTTCAAGATATTAAAAATTTGACTTCCACATTGACTTTAAAATTGACTTTAATTATCGTAACAATATAAATTGCATGTGGCGTATCTGTATAACTATTGTACTTGTAAAAATATACATTTAAACCTACACGATTTATTTTATTTACAATTTTCGCTTTAACCGAGTTTTTCGGTTATCCGAGTTAGTCTTGGTTCACATTAACTCGGTTAATCGGGACTCTACTGTATTAAGATAGTTTCGCCGTCGCATGAGATTGACTCTGCAAAAGTAGTTTTCTTTTTTTTAAATGTATCTGCAAAAAGAGTATTGGTTTGCGAAGCGTGCTCAGGCAAGCAGGGAGCGAAGGTTTCGCCGTCCCAGGAAATTCACCCTGCGAAAGAAGTGTTGGTTTGCGAAACAAACCAAATGGGATTTCTAGCAATCCCGGGGGTTACGAGCAGGGGACGGAGCCCTCTAGTGTATGTACAAATCCCAATGTGGAAATTAATAGAAATCTATAATTGTGAATAGAATCTGTCTGTCGCTCTTTCGCTCATATCCTTCGAGTGGCGCATTCATCTTCTCTCATCTAAAGGAAATGTAATCACAAATTTCATACCATAACACATTTAATAAATTTATAAAAAAAAACATATTTCTTACAGAAATTTCCGTCTTGCTTTTTTTTTTTGCAAATTCGTCAACTATTTTGGCAGCGTCAATTGGGTTTAATATTTTTTGCTCTATATATAGAATGGCCATATTAATTAATCTTTCTTCTCTCATAGTACTCTCACCTAATCTTTCCTTTTTGGATTGATCCCGGACAGTCGTCAATACCCCGTTGTGTTGTATAGTACGACGTTAGTTAAAAATACTAAAAAAAATACCTATAGTACTCTTTAAATAATTTTCTAGACCCTTTTAAACAGAAAACGATCTTTCAATTGACGTAATAACTGAGGCAACTTTTTGCAACAAATGCAACTTTTTTTCACGCATTCTACGCTGCATGTAAAGTACTAAAACCAAAATTCCTCCTACATGGGGTGTATAGTAAGTGAGTTATAACCGCAACATAAATGCAACTTTCTGCATAAATGCAACTTTTTGCATAAATGCAACCACTTGCACCTTTTTAAAATATAGCTTAAAATTAATCAATATCAAAGTACTATTTCATTTTTTGCTCTCTGAATCAACCCTTCGATCACGTGTGTCTGATCTTGCGAACGCCGAAGTATTGCGGATCAAACAAGTTCATGGTATTCGTCCTAAGACGAAACTGAAATAAATGGCAAGAAGTACTCTAAAACATTGGTTGGAACTCTTGATAATCCTGATGAAACTTGCGTAATCGACTGCAGAGGTACAGCACATTATATGACAGCGGCTGGCGCAGTTTTCAATGTTAAAAAAACTACTGGCCAAGGATCGGTCATTCAATGTTCTTCTGTATTTCAGAATGTATTATAATACTGTTGTACACGATTAAAATTGTCAATATATTTTGAATTTTTTTTTCATTTTTTACGAATAATTTATTTTAGAAATTAGTGTATCAAAAATAAATGCAACTTTATTTCCATAAATGCAGCTTTAGGGAATGATAAATGCAACTTTTCCCATTTTTACTGCAACAAAAAAGTATCCCTAGTAATAACATAAGGGAATTGTTAAAAAATGTTTAATAATATTTCAACATTCGGAGATATTGGAGACAGACGGTGCAAGACATTTTTTTCCTTGGCGGCTCGATATATTTCTGGTGTGGTTTTTATGGTGTCCTCGTTTTCTTTTAGAAATATTAAAAAATGGTCAAATTCATCTTCAAAAGTACAAACTATCGATGTTCATTTTTGTAGCTATCCTTCAACTTTTTTTGTACCGTGATCTTTTTTTCTTCTTCTTTTATTGATAAATCCCCCAAAAAAAATTTCGAAAAGGCCCCACGGCTGCATGAGCCTGAGTTCTTTGAGATAATTTTGCCTTGGTGTCATCACATGACACAAATGCATTGACTATGAAATTTTCTCATTGTAAACGGGTCAGGTGGTACTACTGACAACACCAATAAGAGGCATTACCACTGCTCGCTAACCCACGGTGATTGCTACGAATTCCCATTTGGTTTGCTTCGCAAACCAACACCACTGGCAACGCAGATCCAATTGATTGTTACGCTTTCCAAAAGCCTTTATTTTCAAATATTTTCATCTTCACATGATAATCTCTGGACGCAGTGAGATGTCAACACCATCAAGTAATGAAGGATATCAAAATTTTCAGAATTTTTAGCAATTTACATGAACCGATATACAGGAAAGATATCTTTTCTACTGGGAAGTCCTCGTTTGACTTTATGTGTTTTTCTTATGCGTGATATGGTGAGGTCAGCGTATTGTGAACATTCATTTATTTTCAACTGATGTGGTTTTATTAGTTTATTTGTTTAAACAGTTTAAGTTATATGACTAGAAAACGCGAAAATTGACCAGAATACCAATATATTTTAGTGGTTAAAAATATTTACCAACTCCTTAGCTTTCAAACGATACCGAGGTCTTGTAAATATTCGGAATATAATATTTTTCTAGTTACAGGGGGTATTTCGTTAGGTACTAGTAACATGTGCAAATTTGTTTCCATAGTTTAAAACTTAACTTCTGAAGAACGCAGTTTTTGCAGTTTTGTTTAAACGATAATAACTCAACAATGAATTTATCTATTATAATTATTTTGATATCATTATCTCTATTATTATAAAAGGAAGTGTTTGTCTGTCTGTTTTCTGTGATCAAAGCCCTGACGAATCTATGGCACTTACACTAATGGAATGTGGCACACAGGTAGTTAAAATTTTTTGAAATTTTTGGGTCGCGCCGAAATTTAAAATTTAACTTAAACATTTTTAAATGAATTTAATGAAATTTAATTATTATTGTTTTCCTTAGAATGTAAACATTTATTTTTTCCGTATTTCCGTTTGAACGCTTTCAGCCGAAGAACAAAACAAAACAAAAAAGTTTTACCTGGAGTTATGTGGGTTTTTTTTTTTTTGATAGTTAAAGATCGTTTCTCCTAGATCGTTAAAGATAGAGTAAAAATTTCAACGGATTTGAAATCTGCGGAAAATTTCACATGAGAGAGAATTATATTTTTATTATAATTTTAAGAACAATTTTGCTTTTGGAACAGAAGCATTTTCCTGATTTGAGTATAAATGAATGCTTTCATTCACTCCATTTTTGGAATACAACGACTAAAGATCAATTCTTCGTTTCCTGTACACCCTTACAATCGCCATTACTATTCATAATGGTAGGTACAGTAGAACTCCAATTATCCGAATCAATTGGGACCGGACCCCATTCGGATAATCAAAAATTCGGATAATTGGATTGTTTCCGAAAAAAGGGTCTAGTATTTTAATTAATTACTTAAATTAATTAAATGAAAATGCAATACTTTTACATGTTAAGCGTACTTACAAGTGCTATACATAAGTACAGTATATACGTACCGTACTGTAAATGAAAGTCATTGCTTGCTAAACATCTCGGTCAAAGTAAGCTGTTTGACTGTCTTTATCCGTTTTCGGGCAACCAAGTCGTGCATCCGCTTGACAATGAGAAGTTGCATGTGGTCACACTCTGGCTTTCGCTCCATCCACTTCAACGCAGTTTCTAAGCCGGCAAATGCTTCACTAGCAGATGGTCCCGTGTCTGCTTCAACTTCGACAGTAAGGTCATCTTCTTCAACGACACTTTCTTCTCTCAAACTTTCAATAAGTTCATCATCATTTAGAATTTGAAACCCAGATTCATTATTTTGCGAATCGCAATACGTTTCGGTCTTAATTTTTTTTCTGAAATTCTGAAAGCGATTCGGATAATCAGCGATTCGGACAGTCGGAGTTCGGATAATTGGAGTTCTACTGTATTTAAAGTAACGTCGCACTAGAGCAACACAACAGTCTATTGTTTGCCTATTGGAAAAATTATAATTTTAAGAACAGTTTTGCTCTTGGCACAGATGTATTTTCCTGAATTGAGTATAAATGAATACTTTCATTCACTTTATTTTTGGAATACTACGCCTAAAGATCAATTCTTGCTTTCCTATACTCCCTTACAATTGCCATTACTATTCACAAAGGTAGGTATTTTAATTAACCCCGCACTGGAGCAACACGCCAGGCTTTTGGCGATTGTCCGGGATCCAGTCCAAAGGGGAAGATTCTAGGACAACATTCACGTGATTTTAAACCACGGTCAGATTGCGAGGTCACGTACGAGCACCAAATATGAGGTAATTTGGTTACTTTTAATTAACGTCGTACCAGAGCAACGCAATGAGCTGTTGACGACGGTCTGGGATCAGTCCCCTAAGGGAAAGATTCGAGGACAACACCTCGTAATTTTGAACCACGGTCAGATGACGAGGCAACGCCTGAGCTGGCACCCCTCTCTCCAAATTTCCACGCCAACCCAGCGTGAGGACTTTCAGCCGCGACAGATTTAAGGTGCACCAACCGCCACCAACGTCACTTCTACTTGCTTTGTTGAAAAACAAATATCTAGACACATCTCTAACTTATAAAAGAGATATGCTAATACTTTTTTCATTTTCGTAAAACGAATTTCTACGGTTTAAATTCTCCACGCAAGTTCTGCTGAGTTTGGACATGTTGAGAACTTGATGGACGAGATATCTCGTCCATCAAGTACTTGTAGTCTCTCGTCATTAGATGAAAATTGAGCATATCGTGACCTCATTGTCATCAAACAGGCGTTAATATCCTCATTACGAGATATCTCGTCATTAACAAAATCGATAAGATCTTCATAGACGAGATTACTAGGTTGAACCACTTGAAGGGTTAAACACCCCCTGTGATAAAAGAAGACATTAAAGTCTATTTTTTTTCTTTTCCTTCCCCCGGGGAAAAAAAGAGCAAATTGATCTTAATAGGAATTTGTAATGGAGGTTTCTTCCGAATCATTAAAAAAAAGTTTTTTTCATAATAGCGCTCTTCCCTCCGTTCAGTTCGACCAACCGGTATAGTGGTTAAGGTGTTAGCCTCTAGATAGGAAGGTTCCTGGTTCGAATCCAGGTTCGGTAATGGATGTTTGTAAACGTATGGTGTAGAGGCGGCTGGTGCACCTTAAATCTGTCGTGGCCGAAAGTCCACACGTTGGGTTGGTGTGGAAGTTTGGAGAGTGGGGTGCCAGCTCAGGTGTTGCTTCGTCATCTGACCGTGGTTCAAAATTACGAGATGTTGTCCTCGGATCTTTCCCTTAAGGGACTGATTCCGGACAGTCGTCAATAGCCCGTTGTGTTGCTCTAGTACGACGTTAACTAAAATTTACTTACCTCCCCCCGTTCAGCCTATTTGCATACATTAGACTATAATTGTTTTTTTTTTCCTTCCAAAGAGCACAGTCATACATCCATTAATTTAAACGCAGCAGTTTTAATTGCGTTAAGATGTGAGTGCAAGGTATTATTGCATTTAATTTATTTAATGAATGCTATTTGGGCATTTAATTGATTTAATGAATGCATTTGCATTTCCGCTTTCAAAAGCGACAGCTGAAACGCTAGACGGAAGGAATTGAGCATAACTTTGATACATTAATAACCCTGACTGTGGAAGGATTCACGGATTAACAACCAGAGTGTTGCGTGTTCGAAACTAGGACCAGTCAAAAACCGTCGAGTTCGCGGGGGCTGGTGCTCGTTAAATCTATCGTGGCCTCAAATGTCCTCACGTTGGCGTGGTTGCCAGCTCAGGTGTTCGTCTAGTCATCTGACCGTGGTTCAAAATTATGTGGCATTGTCTTCGGATCTTTCCCTTGGAGATTGATCCCAGACTGTCACTCAGGTGTTGCTTCGTCATCTGACCGTGGTTCAAAATTACGAGGTGTTGTCCTCGAATCTTTCCCTTAAGGGACTGATTCCGGACCGTCGTCAATAGCCCGTTGTGTTGCTCTAGTACGACGTTAACTAATATTACCATTACCCAGACTGTCACCAACAGCTCGTTGTGTTGCTCCAGTGAGACGTTAGTTAACTACCTGCGTTGCTGTGGGACTCACAGTTTTTACACTAACCAAACGATATATCGCGCTTCTAAGGGGTAATGGTGATTGTAATTTTTAATTAACGTCGTACTAGAGCAACACAACGGGCTATTGTCGACGGTCCGGGTTCATTCCTCTATGCAAAAGATCTGTGGATAACACCACGTAATTTTGTACCACGGTCAGATGACGAGGTAACACCTGATCTGGCACCCCACTCTCCAAACTTCCACTCCAACCCAAAGTGATGACTTTCAGCAACGACAGATTTAATGTGCACCAGCCGCCTCTACACCAGCCGCCTCTACACCATACGCTTACAAACATCCGTGCACTGATCCGGATGGATTGTAGGGAGGGATATGCAAGTTATACATATTTTTCAGGTAGGCAGGCAGTTTATTTACGTCCCACTGGAGCAATACTGGGGGCTATTGGCGACTGTCCGGCATCAATGACGAAGGGAAAAATCGGAGGACAACATCACGTAATTTGGAACCACTGTTAGATGACGAGGCAACATCTGAGCTGGCACCCCACTCTCCAAACTTCCACACCAACCCAACGTGAGGACTTTCGGCCACGACAGATTTAAGGTGCACCAGCCGTTAAGGTGTACCAAATATAATTTTTCTAACCGGATTATTGGTCCAACCAACTAGGTCCAACCAAAGTAAATTGTGCACGTGAGGTACAGGTGCACGTTAAATCTATCGTGGCCTCAATTACCTCACATTGGCATGATGTGAAGGTTTGGAGAGATTGATGCCAGATCAGATGCGTGACCTAGTCGTCTGAATGTAGTTAAAAATTATTTTGTGTAGTCCTCGGATCTTTCCTTTCCGGTTTTATCCCGGACTGTCGGCAATGACCGTTGTGCTGTTTCAGTACAACGTTAATTAAATACCTACCTACCTCGGATATTTCTCGTCGGTTTGGATCCCGTTCCATTGCCAATAGCCCGTTGTGTTGCTCCAGTGAGACGTTAATTAAAAAAAGTGTGTATGTTTGGAGAGTGGGATGCCAGCTCATGTGTGGACCTCGTTATCTGACCATGATCCAAAATGACGAGGCGTTGTCCTAGAACCTTTTTTTATTTAGCATTGATCCCGGAGCGTTGACAATAGTCCATCGTGTTGCTCTAGTGCAACGTTAATTCAACAACCAACCTCTATAGTTCTGAGGAACTGTGTAAGCCATTTTTGTAAGTATTAGTCTAATTTAAAACTATTTTCCCCTAGGGGATTGATCCCGGACCGTCGTCAATAGCCCGTTGTGTTGCTTTAGTACGACGTTAATTAAAAATTACAAATTACCCATTATTAAAACTTTCATTTTGTTTTGGTAAGAGGAAATGGAAATTAGTTTACGTGGTACTGTGTGGAGCAACTCAACGGATATCGGACGCGGTCCGGGGTCAATTCCCGAAGGGAAAAACCGAGGACAACACCAAGTAATTTTGACCCAAGGTCAGATGACGAGATCAACACCTCACTTGGCACCCCACTCTCCAAACTTCCACACCACGCCAATGTGAGAGCATTCGAGACTACGGCAGATTTAACGTTCAACAACCCCCACGAACTAGACGGTCTTTGGTTGAACCTGGTTTCGAACTGGTAACCCTCCTGTTGCTTGTTCGCGACCCTTCCAACAGCTGCCCAGGCCGCGGTAGCCCGGTTGGAAGAATAACGGATTAGCAACTGGAGGGTTGTGAGTTCGAATCCAACCAAAGACCGTCGTGTAGAAAGGAGGCTAGTTCACGTAACCTCGTCGTATGACCGTAGTTAAAAATTGCGGGGTGTCGTCCTTGGATCTTTACCTTGGGGGCTTGATCCCGGACTGTCGCCAATAGCCCGTGTAATGCTTCAGTGCGACGTTAATTAAAATACATACCCACCCACCTATAAACAGCGCCCTGATTTTGTGTCAGACCTTCTTCTTCTGAGAAGGAAGACCCGTCTGTGTCACCCTTAACGTTGGGTATATCAGATTGCCAAATAAATGTCTGGGAAATTACTCTTGTGTCGGACCGGTCGGCATCAACAAGGTCCCAAAATCACCTTTCATAAATTTGGGATGGCAGCCGTCAGCTGCCCTGATTACTTCATCCTCGTGCGCTGAGCAGATAATTCGCGCAAGCTCCGTAATAAACGACGAAATCGGGTCTTCCTGAGCCAGCAAAAGGGCTCTGTCTGCAGTTTTGATTTCTCTCCGACTCAGGGAAGGGGACTGCGTGCCCCTCTTTTCACAATCGCTGCTTCAGGGCACGAGGGAAAGCAAGACACCTGGCACTTCGTCGCGCGATGGCCAGCTGTCCCTGGAAGAAGTAACAGGTCGTGAGCAATTCTTCAAAGGCTCTGTAGTGTACACCTCCCATCGTGAGAGATTTCCGACAGGTTCAACATTTCTAACCGCAGAAGTCTGCGATTTGTTTATTTATACGGCGGTGGTAGACCTTCACAGATTCCACTAGAGTGACCAACTTTCGGTCACGAGTTTAAGGGACATTTGGACACAGTTTTGTAGGCGCGACGTCACTGCATCAAATTTTTATGGAATGGATGTTAAACAAAGCACCTAATTTATATTGCATTTTATATATAAGTCACAAAAAAGAGTGAAAATATATAAATTTACGTGTTACTTAGTCCTAACACTGTTCACAGATGCTGCAGAACTCAACCTTTTTTTTTTTATATTGTGGAAATTTCAAAAACTTACGACTATAGTCAATTAATTGCTACCATTAGCTCGAAACTCTTTTGATTTCTTAGGGCAGTCCAACTGTTGTCTTTGAATTTAAAGAAGATTTGGTCGTTGCAGATTTTCGGAGGCGCGGCATCACTACATCAAATGTTCATCGAATGGATATTGTTAAACAGAGGTTTAAACACTAATTTATATTGAATTAAGTCACAAAAAATAGTAAAAATATACAAATCTACGTGTTTTTTAGTCCTAACCTAAATAGACTTGTCCACTCATGTTGTAGAACAAAGCATTTTTTATCTTGTACAAACTTCAAAAATGTATCACTAGTCAATTAATTGCTACCAATAGCTCGAAACTGTTTTGATTTCGTTGAGAAGTTCATGTATTGATCACCAGTGAAAAACTCTTTCAGTGTGGGCATTTGATCCTGGGATGCGTAAAACTAAGTCGAAAATCTTAATTTGGTTTGGCACGCAGATCAATTTGTCAATTTCTTGAAGCACTGAAAAAAATTGTTGAACTTACTTTATTCTATTCCTCCTGTTTATATTGGATCTTTCCTTTGGAGATTGATAACGAATTGTTGTCAATAGCCTGTTGTGTTGCTCCAACACACAAAGTGTAACATTAATTAATTACCATTAACATGTTCCTGTTAAAATCTGTAAATGGATATTCCACTTCTAATTAGGATATACTAAACTTTCTATACATTATTGTGCTTAATTTTTTAATAGTTTTGGACACGTTATTTCGGCCTATACTGTCGATAACAATGACAGCTTACACCTGAATGTATTTGTCAAGAATAACAGTTTAAATTTCTCGACCTATATCTATTTGTCCACTGTGCTACATAACTAAATATTTCTTTTATCCTCTTCAAATTTCAAATGCTGTTTACTACAATAATCAATTACTATAATTAGCTCCGACTTAAGTAGTTCTAAGCTTACTTGATTTCTCTGACGATCCATTTATTACTCATCAGCGAAAAAACTCTTTTAGTATTGGCATGAGAGTCTGAAATATTTATTAAACAAAACCTAAGTCAATGAAAATATCAAACAAACTTTATTCTATACTTTCTGTTTACAATATGAAAACGTATATTCCTCTATCGACCAATATATGCTAAATGATATCTGATATTATAGATAATTTTTTATTCAACTTTATTCTATACTTTCTGTTTACAATATGAAAACGTATATTCCTCTATCGACCAATATATGCTAAATGATATCTGATATTATAGATAATTTTTTATTCAACTTTATTCTATACTTTCTGTTTACAATATTATGCTAAATGATATCTGATATTATAGATAATTTTTTATTCAACTTTATTCTATACTTTCTGTTTACAATATGAAAACGAATATTCCTCTATCGACCAATATATGCTAAATGATATCTGATATTATAGATAATTTTTTATTCAACTTTATTCTATACTTTCTGTTTACAATATGAAAACGTATATTCCTCTATCGACCAATATATGCTAAATGATATCTGATATTATAAATAATTTTTTATTCAACTTTATTCTATACTTTCTGTTTACAATATGAAAACGAATATTCCTCTATCGACCAATATATGCTAAATGATATCTGATGTTATAGATATTATAGATAATTAATCCATTCTTTATGGATGAGTATCTCAAAGTCTAACCTATCGATATTAATGTCAGTTTATATAGGAATGCATTCGGCTGAAGTAAAAAAAAATTAAATTTCCCGTTCTTAATTGTTGACTAAATGTACGAGTGAAAATTGGTAAATACGGAGGTCGGGAACCATAAATTATCTCCAATACGAGAGTTCCCAAGAAATACGGGAAAGCTGTTCACTCTAGTGGCAACCTCCACAAGGACGACAGTCCACCTCCTTCGGGTTGGCTTCTGCAAAAATACAGACAAACGACTTAATACGTGCTATTTCAAAATTTTGTTTTCTTATCAGAAGAGTAGATAAAACGTTTTGGAACCTCAGGTCAATGAGGAAATCCGGGCCTTCCATAGCAGACGTGCTTAGTGCTTGATCCACCTCTAATCTTGCGCCTTCTGTAAAGTTATAAACCTATATCATTTTTCTTTTCTAAAGTCATGTTTCCCGTTTATTTCAATTTTGTTTTCGCTTAGTGCTTGATCCACCTCTAATCTTGCGCCTTCTGTAAAGTTTTAAAGCCTATATTATATTTCTTTTCTAAAGTCGTGTTTCACGTTTATTTCAATTTTGTTTTCTCTTAGTGCTTGATCCACCTCTAATCTTGCGCCTTCTGTAAAGATTTAAAGCCTATATTATTTTTCTTTTCTAAAGTCGTGTTTCACGTTTATTTCAATTTTGTTTTCGCTTAGTGCTTGATCCACCTCTAATCTTGCGCCTTCTGTAAAGATTTAAAGCCTATATTATTTTTCTTTTCTAAAGTCGTGTTTCACGTTTATTTCAATTTTGTTTTCGCTTAGTGCTTGATCCACCTCTAATCTTGCGCCTTCTGTAAAGATTTAAAGCCTATATTATTTTTCTTTTCTAAAGTCGTGTTTCACGTTTATTTCAATTTTGGTTTCTCTTAGTGCTTGATCCACCTCTAATCTTGCGCCTTCTGTAAAGATTTAAAGCCTATATTATTTTTCTTTTCTAAAGTCGTGTTTCACGTTTATTTCAATTTTGTTTTCGCTTAGTGCTTGATCCATCTCTAAACTTGCGCCTTCTGTAAAGTTTTAAAACCTATATTATTTTTCTTTTCTAAAGTCGTGTTTCACGTTTATTTCAATTTTATTTTCGCTTAGTGCTTGATCCACCTCTAATCTTGCACCTTCTGTAAAGTTTTAAAGCCTATATTATTTTTCTTTTCTAAAGTTCACGTTTATTTCAATTTTGTTTTCTTGGGAAAAATTGAAGTTTCGTTGTGGAAATACAGTAACCCATCGTTATATCGCGCCTCGAAACATGGCATTAACGGTAATATCGCTCTTTTGTACTTGTCCCTTGATGAGTTTTAACCCTCTAAGTAGTTACGACGAGATATCTCACCCAGTAAGATCTTCCCAATTTCCTTAATAACTAAATACCTCGTTCGTCAAGATCTGGTCAATTTTGCCAATGATGCGATGCTAGGTCATCAAGATATTGTCAATTTCTTTTATGACCAGATCGAGATCTGGTTATTTTTTTCCTATGATATCTCATCCATCAATATCTGGTCATTTTTGCTAATGACGATAAAACTCGTCATCAAGGCACTGCCAATTTTTCTTATGACGAAACCGAGAGATGGTAATTTTTCTTCCATTGGTGAGAAATTTCGTCCATCAATATCTGGTCAATTTTACTAATGATGAGATACCTCGTCCAGACAACCACGAGGAGGGTTAATTTTGGAAACAGCAGGGAAAAGTGAAGTCTAATTCTTTAAAATTGGGAGTTCAAAGTCACATTTGTTTCAACCAGTTGTCTCACGTCTTTTTCGCAGGCCTTGTTGCACGATTTACAATTTCGCGGATGCATTTATAGACAACGCCAAGTTAGATGGATTGAAGTTCTTCATCAGTTGAGTCACGATAGGAATGTAAAGAATCGTAGAAGTGCTGTCTTATCGAAAATATTTTACCGTATAAATTAGTTTTTCACATAATTTTGAAAAAAACCCGTTGGACCTCTGTAGTTCAGCTGGAAGGGTCACGGATTATCAACCGTAGGGTTGTGAGTTCAAAACTCGGTCCAACCAAAGTACGTCGAGTAGGGGATAGGGATGCTACATCGACAGCAAAACATCGATGTTTTGAAACATCGATGTTCAAAATTAAAACATCGATGTTGATAAAACATCGTTCCAAAAACATACATCGATGTTTTTAAAATTCAGTGTATTTAAACTTTTTTCCCCATTTCTTAAAACTGGTTTAGCGACTATGGATGCAACATCGACAGCAAAACATTGTTTTGATAATGCATCGCCCCAAAACTATCGATGTTTTTAAAATTCAGTGAATTCAAACTTTTCCCCCATTTCTTAAAACTGGTTTAGCAACTAGTAATGTGACATCAGCTCCAATAAATCGATGTTTTTTTATAAAACATCAATGTTTTGAAAACATCGACATCGATGTCGTATCCCTACTTTTCAGACCCTCCACCTTTGGTCACTTTGATCTAAAAGTATGTTCAATTTGCTGATTATGAAAATTATGCTACTTGGTTATTTTTTAAATTTTTATAACGGTACTTTTTTCATTTAAAAATAAAACATCGACAACGTAAAAACATCGACAAGTATAAACATCGATTTTACAAAAACATCGATCCCAATACATCGATGTTAAATACATCAAAAAACATCGATGTTTTGAAAACATCGACATCGATGTCGCATCCCTAGTGGGAGGGGGTGGCTTTAAATCTGTCGTGGCCTCAAATATTCTCACGTTTGCGTGATGTGGAAGCTTGAAGAGTGGGTTGCCAGTGGGTTGACCAGGTCATATGACAGCGTTTTCAAAATTACGAGTTGTTCTCAGATCTTTCATTTCATGGTTGATTTCCGACTGATAACAATAGCTCGTTGTGCTGCTCCAGTATAACGCAAATTCAACTACTGCTTCTCAAAGTAATTTTTACAATATTTATGTGAATTTATTCTCGCCTTTTTTAACTATCGTAAATAAAATTCTACAGTTTGAATTACTGCGCGAGTTAATTCCTCACTTTTACCTCTTTTATTACCTCATATATCTACCTCTCACAATAATTTTTACGATATGCTCAAGTTATATGCTTTTTAGACGTCCCCTGTAGTATCTCATCATAAGAATACAAAAGATAGCTCTTCTATCAAGTTCTCGTAGTTTCTCGTCATTAGAAAAAAACTGACAAGATCTTGACCTCGTCGTCATCAAAAAATCGGTAACATCCTAATGACGAATTATCTCGTTATTAAAAAAATTGGTTAGATCTTGATGGACGAAATAACTCGTTGGAACCACTTGAAGGGTTAAACGCTCACCATGATATAAGAAGACATCAAAGTCTATCTTTTTCTTTTCGTCCAAGCAAACTGATCTTTATAATGAAGATTTCTTCCGAATCATAGAAAAAAAAGTTTATTTTTGTAAAAATGTAGATTTATATTATTTTATATAAAAAATGTATGGATGAAAAAACAATTTCTCTTGACTAAATTTTTTGACATTAGCTATATCGCTCCTCTTGCGAAATCGCGATTTCGCCCCGTTATATAAATCAGTGCACGCTAAATCTATTGTGGTCTCAAATGTACTCAGGTTGGCGAGGTGCGGAAGTTTAGATAGTGGATTGCCAGCTCACGTGGTTAACTTCGCCATCTGATCGTGATTCAGAATCATATGGTGTTGTCCTCGGATATTTCCCTACGGGTTTTTATCCCGGACCGTCGCTAATAGCATTGTGTTGCTTCAGTGCAGTGCCACGCAAAGTGAAAGCACCTACTTACCTAACGAAAGTTTGTCTTTTGTATTACAAAAAAATATTGAGGTGTCCCCTTAAAAGCGCGCCGAACAAGGGATCTGGTGGTTGAGGCATTAGCCTCTAGATCGGGATGTTCCTGGTTCGAATTAGGATGCGACATCGACAGCAAAACATCGATGTTCAAAATTAAAACATCGATGTTGATAAAACATCGTTCCAAAAACATCGATGTTTTTAAAAATTAATGTATTTAAACTTTTTTCCCCATTTCTTAAAACTGGTTCAGTAACTACGGATGCAACATCGACAGCAAAACATCGATGTTGATAATGCATCGCACCCAAACTTTCGATGTTTTTAAAATTCAGTGAATTCAACTTTTCCCCCCATTTCTTAAAACTGGTTTAGCACCTAGTGATGCTACATCGACAGCAAAACATCGATGTTCAAATTTGAAACATCGATGTTAATAATGCATCACCCCCAAACTTTCGATGTTTTCAAATTTTAGTGCATTTAAACGTACACCATTTCTTATAACTGGTTTAGCAACTAGTGATGTGACATCAGCTCCAGTACATCGATGTTTTTTATAAAACATCAATGTTTTGAAAACATCGACATCGATGTCGTATCCCTACTTTTCAGACGCTTCAACTTTGGTCACTTTGATCTAAAAGTATGTTCTATTTGCTGATTATAAAAATTATGCTACTTGGTTATTTTTTAAATTTTTATAACGGTACTCTTTTCTTTTAAAAATAAAACATCGACAACGTAAAAACATCGACAAGTGTAAACATCGATGTTACAAAAACATCGATCCCAATACATCGATGTTTTTTTAAAAAAATTTTGAAACATCGAAGAAATTTGAAAACATCGACATCGATGTCGCATCCCTAGTTCGAATACGGGTCAGTGCATGGATGATTGTATGGTGTGGAGGTGGTTGGTGCACCTTAAATCTGTCTTGGCCGAAAGTCCTCACGTTGGGTTGGTGTGGAAGTTTGGAGAGTGGAGTGACAGCTCAGGTGTTACCTCGTCATCTGACCGTGGTACAAAATTACGTGGTGTTATCCATAGATCTTTTGCATAGAGGAATGATCCCGGACTGTCGACAATAGCCCGTTGTGTTGCTCTAGTACGACTTTAATTAAAAATTACAATCACCACTACCTTTTAGAAGTGCGATATGTCGCTGGGTTAGTGTAAAAACTGTGAGCCCCACAGCTAGGCAGGTAGTTAACTAACGTCTCACTGGAGCAACACAAGGGTCTGTTGGTGACAGTTTGGGATTAATCTCCAAGGGAAAGATCCGAAGACAATGCCACACAATTTTGAACCACGGTCAGATGACTAGATGAACATCTGAGCTAGCAACCACGCCAACGTGAGGATATTTGAGGCCACGATAGATTTAACGCTCACCAGACCCCGCGAACACGACGGTTTTTGACTGGTCCTAGTTTCAAACACGCAACCCTCCGGTCGCTAATCCGTGAATCCTCCACAGTCAGAGATATTAATGAATCAAAAGTTATGTTCAATTCCTTCCTAGCATTTCAGCTGTCGCTTTTGACAGCGAAAATGCAAATGCATTCATTAAATCAATTAAATGCAAATAGCATTCATTAAATAAATTAAATGCAATAATGCCTCTCACTCGCATCTAAACGCAACTAAAACTGCTGCGTTTAAATTGATGGAAGGAGGATTGTGCTCTTTGAAAAAAAAACAATTCTAGTCTGATGTATGCTAATAGGCTGAGCGGGGAAAAGAGCACTGTTATGAAAAAAAAAAAAACTTTTTTTTTATGATTCGGAAGAAATCTTCATTACAAATTCTTATTAAGATCAGTTTGCTCTTTTTTACCCGGTGGAACGAAAAGAAAAAAAATTGACTTTGATGTCTTCTTATATCACATTGGGCGGTTAACCCTTCAAGTGGTTCAATCGAATTATCTCGTCCATCAAGATCTAACCGATTTTGTTAATGACGAGATATCTCGTCCATCAAGATCTAACCGACTGTGTTAATGACGAGATATCTCGTCATGAGGATATTATCGATTTTTTTTATGACGATGAGATCAAGATCTGGTCAGTATTCTGATGACGAGAGACTACGAGAACCTGATGGACGAGATATCTCGTCCATCAAGTTCTCAAAAGGGACAAACTCAACAGAACTTGTGCAGAAATTTAAACCGTAATAATTCGTTTTTCCCTTAAGCTGTAGCGCTTAGATTTTTTCTATCGTCTCACAGAACGGCTCTTTGGCTTGACTCTCCGAGCCCCCTTACCTAATCACCAAACTTGAGCGATAGGACTGTGAGTGGAATTTACGACAGACGCTTTCCTTTCATAGTATTGTGTGGCGTGAGAAGAGATATCACCGGAGCATCTTTCTGCTCTTCCCAAAGCGTTCACACGTCACGGTCGGCAGGGTAGGGTGCACCGAATAAAAGGAGGGACCCTCTAGAACAGTGCTCCTCCCCAACCTTTTAATCGCTGCGGACCGGATCAACGTTTGATAATTTTAACGCGGCCCGCTGAGGGGGGGGGCGTTGATTGTTTATATTTTAGATTATTTTGATTTAATAATTTTAATTTAATTGTATTTAAACATGCCCTTCAAAATATAATACAGTTACACCAATAAATGAATATAAAGTGCTTTTACATTTTAACTCACTAGAACGCTAAATCAATGAGAACCCTGAACTTGTTTCTTTGCAACTACACGGTTTCATCTGGGGGTAATAGGAGACAATGACACCCGAAGTGTGTTGCTTATGTCCAGTTTATTCCGTTGTTTTGTTGTGGTTGCTGTCACTGCAGAAAACCCCACTTCACTCAGATAGGTTGACGGAAATGGCATTAGGGATTTAAGTGCTGTGGTGGCAATCTCAGGGTATTCTGCCATGACTTTAATCCAGAACACCGTCAGAGTTGTTGTCTCGAAAGTAGTTTTAAGGCCGACTTCATTTGCAATTTCCAGCTGTTGATTTTCTTCTTGCACAGACATGCTAGATTCGCTTGATTTGTTGACAAATGGGTCGCGGATCCATTCCTTACCACTTCGTAGGTCTTTTGTGGTTGGGAAGTAGCGCTCGAACTCTTTTAAAAGCGAAGACAGGTGATCGTGCACCAACTGGGAGAATGAATGTTTTTGCTCAGTCTTGCCTAAAATCCCTGCTAATGTCTGAAACATGTAAAAAATGCCTCTGTTCACGCGCAGTCCCCACATTTTCAGTTTGGCTTTAAATGCAGCTGCTTTTTCTGCCAACTTGAAAACAGTTGTCACATTTGTCAAAATTGGAAAATAGAGACATACAGAATTCAGAAATCATAATTGAAGCTCTAGTAACAGAACAAATTTCAAGTTCTGATTTACCGCCTCCTGATTTGAGTGGATATTTCATAGATAAGAACCGCACAAACCCGAGAGAAATACACCACAGTAAATAAAATGGAAATAATTTAATGTTCCTTTGGCGGCCTGGTGCCATTTGATCCACGGACCGGTACCGGTCCGCAGCCCGGGGGTTGGGGACCACTGCTGTAGAACATATATGGGCAACTCCGGCCCGAGGGCCGGATGTGGCCCGTCCCGGCTTTTGATCCGACCCGCGGAAGATTTTAAAATTACGCTCGAAAATAATTAAATATTCTCGGTTCTCGCCAACAAAAGAATGAGGGGGGAACAAAAGCCTGAACTACGTGGGCCAGTGTTTCTCAACCTTTTTTAGTTGACGGCACACTAAAAATGTCTTGAATTATTTGCGGCACACCTGAATATAAAAATGTAAAAGTTGGTATTTGCAATACTACCTTATATAGTTATTATTACTAATATAATTAGTATTGGATATGAGATGACTGAGCTTTCATGAACAAATTAAATCAAAATGAGGTTTCAAAGACGCCAGACACGTTATCGGCGACACATCACGCCACTCAATTCCACGGATAATCGGGAATAATAATTATAAATTTCGTTATTAATTGTATCCGAGAAACGGCCTTGCTCTTCTTGATTCCATTCCTTACTTGCGGATGTGACTGTTATAAAAACACTGATACAAATCAACAATACTCGGATAGTTCTTTACCATGATGAAAACTAATAAATCGAAGTATCAAACCAGGCTTACAGATGAAAATTTGGAAAATACTCTGCACCTGAGTATTAGTGAGATTGATCCCAACATTGATTATCTTGTTTTTCAAGTTCAAGCTTCTCTTTAATTTCTGGTGATTGCAAGTAAATACTTAATCAATACGATATTATTCTGTCCATGTAACTTTACCATATTTTTTTGTCCATGTACTTTATAAATATATAAAATAAAATAAACCTTATCATTATTACTTTTTCACAACTACCTATTATCTACGGCCCGCGACTTCATTAATATTCTAAAGTTTAGCCCGCAATTTTCCAAAGGTTGCCCATACCTGCTCTAGAAGGTCAGTCGCTGACAGTTCGTAAATGGTGATCGATGAGAGCGGTCACTTAAAAGGGGATGACATCCACAGTACACAGATCAATACCATGCCGTTTGGTGTAAACGAAATTTTAGCGGTAACAATTGTTTACCTGCCGCATCGAAAAGGTTAAGAGAATGAAAAAGTATTACCATATCTCTTATATAAGTTAGAGATGTATCTAGATGTTTGTGTTTTTTCATCAAAGCAAATAGAAGTGACGTTCGTTAGTATTTAATTAACGTCGCACTGCAGCTACACAACGGGCTATTGGAGACTGTCCGGGATCAACCCCCGAAGGGGAAAGATCCGAGGGAAACCCCACGTAAATTTGGAGCTCGGTCAGATGACGGGGTCACACATGAGGTGGCACCCCATTCTTCAAACTTCCACACCACACCAACGTGAAGACATTTGATGCCACAACGGAATTAACGTGCACCATCCCCCTTTATACACGACGGTCTTTGGTTGGATTTGAACTCACAATCTTCCCGGTTGTTAGTCATTTTACAACTGGGAATCAGTACGTCTAGTCATTTTCCGACTTTTCCAACCGGGCTACCGCGGTCGTAGAAGTGAAGGAGGCAACAAAACTCGTGCAGAAATTTAAACCGTAGAACTTTTTCAACAAATGAAATAGAAGTGGAGTCAAAAGAACTCGTGCAGAAATTTAAACCGTAGAACTTTTTCAACAAATGAAATAGAAGTGCAGTCAAAAGAACTCGTGCAGAAATTTAAACCGTAGAACGTTTTCAACAAATGAAATAGAAGTGGAGTCAAAAGAACTCGTGCAGAAATTTAAACCGTAGACGTTTTCAACGAATGAAATAGGAGTGGAGTCAAAAGAACTCGTGCAGAAATTTAAACCGTAGAACGTTTTCAACAAATGAAATAGAAGTGGAGTCAAAAGAACTCGTGCAGAAATTTAAACCGTAGAACTTTTTCAACAAATGAAATAGAAGTGGAGTCAAAAGAACTCGTGTAGAAATTTAAACCGTAGAACGTTTTCAACAAATGAAATAGAAGTGGAGTCAAAAGAACTTGTGCAGAAATTTAAACAGTGGAACTTTTTAAACAAATGAAATACAAGTGGAGTCAAAAGAATTCATGCAGAAATTTAACCTAAGAAATTTATTTAAGAGACTGATTAAAGTATTAGATATCTCTGATGAAAATTACCGAGAGATATAACTTTTTCAACCAAGGAAATAGAAGTGAAGGAGTGTCACGACAAAACTCGCAGAGAAATCGAAACCGTAGAAATTTATTTAAAAGAATTAACAAGCGCATTTGCATACATCGTACTACATCGTACAAAAATGATCGAGATCAGCAGATTTTACTTTTCCATCAAAAGAAATGAAATTGAAGTCGATAAAACTCGTGCAGAATTTTATTTAAAAGAATTAACAAGCGTATTTTACATTACTGAGCGGTAGATATAACTTTTTCAATAAAGGTAGGCAGGGGGTAGGATTTTCAACGAAGGAATTAGAAGTAAAGGAGCCAGCAAAATTCAGGCAGAAATCGAAACCGCGGAAATTTATTTAAAAGAATTAACAAGCGCATTTGCATACATCTCACAAAAATTGATGAGAGAGTCGACATAACTCTTTGAATGAAGGAAGAAGTTGAGGTGACACTGGGGTCAACAAAACTTGAGCAGGTAAGATGTCGAAATTCCACGTCAGTGAGGCCCTCCGCTCTTCCTAATTATCGTAATGAGCCGAGTCGCCCGGCGAAGAGCGTGAGAGAAGCGGATGGGAGGGAGCAGCGCACATCTGTCGGTGCCCGGATGTTGGCAGCAAACAGGCAAAACACGCTTTTGTGTCCCTTCCTTCCGGTACCCCTCGCGACCCCTTTAGGCCTGCCTTCGGAGGGGCCGATATGGTTTCGAGCTCGCTACTTGAAA
This sequence comes from Metellina segmentata, assembly GCA_947359465.1. Lineage (NCBI taxonomy): Eukaryota > Metazoa > Arthropoda > Arachnida > Araneae > Tetragnathidae > Metellina > Metellina segmentata. The sequence continues at coordinate 23,354,418 of OX375884.1, forward strand.
TACCGCAAAAAACCCCTCCGTTTCGCTCTTCGCGCTGAAGGCCCATTGACCAAATGTTACGCGGCTGTCTGAGGAATTGGGCTCAGCTGGTTAATGCAAATTTGGTGGTAGACAAAGGGTCCGGGAGAACAAAGCACCCCCTTCCCGTCTTTTAATTTATGCATCTGCACGATAATTGTGGAGATGTCTACATATTCTTTTATCTGGTATTTTAACATGCATTCTTTTATCGCCTAAAATAAAATCATATAATATTTTGATTTTTTTAAATATTACGTTGCTGTATGTTGATGTTGACCAAATGTTCCGCTGCTGTATGTAAAATTGTGTTCAGCTGGTTAATGCAAATGTGGTGGAATACAGAGGCGCCACAGGGACAAAGCACCTATCCTTGAAGTTTTCGTCTCTTACTTTATAAATCTCCACAATAATTATTTGGTTGGGTTCATTTTCTTATCTAATATTATGAATCTATTAGTGTATAGTGTAAAGCATCTAATATTTTGTTTAGTAAAATATTACGCTACTGTATGTTGATGTTGACCAAATGTTCCGCTGCTGTATGTTTAATTGTGTTCAGCTGGTTAATGCAAATGTGGTGGAAGACAGAGGGGCTCCGGGGACAAAGCACCCATCCTTTAAGTTTTCGTCTCTTACTTTATACATCTCCACAATAATTGTTTGGTTGTCTTCATTTTCTTATCTAATATTATAAATCTATTAGTTTATATTCTAATTATAAAGCATCTAATATGTTGATTAGTAAAATATTACGCTGGTGTATGTTGATGTTGACCAAATGTTCCAATGTTGTATGTAAAATTGGGGTTTGCTGGTTAATGCAAATTTGATGGAAGACAGAGGGGATCCGGGAACAAAGTACTATCTTATTTTATACATCTCCACAATAATTATGACGATGTATAAAATACGAGAAGGAAGGAATATGTAGACATCCCCACAATAATTGTGGAAATGTCTATATTTTCCAATCTCTAAGATTTCATCTATTTTTGTCGCCTAGTATTTTATCATCTAATATTATGGTTCATGATGACCAAATGCTAAGCAGATGTATGTAAAATTGGGTTAAGCTGGTTGATGCAAATTTGGTTATAGAAAAAGGGACTTTGAGGACACACAAAGCACCTGTCTCGAAAGTTTTGATCTTTTGTTTGAAACATCTCCACAGTAACTGTGGTTTTGTCTACATTTTCTTACCTAATATTTTAATATCTATTATTTTATTGTCTAATAATAAATCATATAATATTTTTATTTTAAAATATTAAGCTGCTATTTGCTGATGTTGATGAAATGTTACGCTGCTGCATGTAAAATTGGGTTCAGCTGGTTGATACAAATTTGGTTATAGAAAAAGGGACTTTGAGGACACACAAAGCACCTGTCTCGAAAGTTTTGATCTTTTGTTTGAAACATCTCCACAGTAACTGTGGGTTTGTCTTCATTTTCTTGCGGAGAGGTCTATACATTCTAATCCCTCTACTATTTTACCATCGAATAAAAAAAAAAACACCATCTAATATATTATTTATTAAAATATTATGCTTCTATACGTAGAATTGGGTTCAGTTTGGAAATGCAAACCTGGTTGTAGACAGACGGACAATGTGGACAAATGAACTCTTCCGTCTCTTATTCTACTTAATTTATGCACACCTTTGAGCACACATGTCATGGACCTTCCTTATAAAAAATGCGAAAACAAAGCATTTTATTTACTATTAAAATATTTAATCTTCCTGACAGACTTATGTCGAGAAGTCTGAGTCTGACGAAGACTAAAAAACAATGTAAGCTCTTAGATTCCTACTGTGTGCACCTCGTATATATATTTTTTTACTCTCCATTCCGATCCACTCATGCTATGGGCTTAGTTATCAAAAATACGAAATCGAAACCATCTAATTTGACTATTAAATTAATAGATGAACAAATTAATGTAATACCTTGGATTTCCACTGGTACCTCGTATATATTTTTACGCGCCACTATGAGCACCAGCGTCAAGGGGCTTTGTTTTTGAAAATAAGAAACTGAAATCATCTCTTTACATTAATTTAATGGTTCAACAAATCAATGTGATATCTAGGATTCCTTCGGTACCTCGTATATATATATTTTTTTGCGCACCACTTTGGGCACACGTCTCACGAGCCTTTATTTTCGAAAATATGAAACCGAAACCATCTGACTGTTAAATTAATGAATGAGCGAATTAATTAAATATCTTGGATTCCCACAGATACCTCGAATATACTTTTACGCGTCGCTTTGGGCATTTTCGATAATATGCCCAATGCGACGATTTCAATATTTTCGATAATATGCCTTTATTATCGAAAATGCGAAACAAAAAACATTAATCCAATAGATAAGTTGACAAACCTTTAAACTATCGGATCCTTATTAAACCCTTAAATTAATGATCGACAAATCAACGTACAATCTTGGATTCCTACCGTTTTCTCCATGCACCACTTTTGGCCCACGTGTCACGGGCCTTTTTTTAATCGAAAATGCGAAACCGAAACGAAACCCACCGATAGAGAGAACGGCAGGTCACCAGGAAAGTTCGTGGATGAAAAACAGTAACAATAGCAGTCGTAGTAGCTGGTGAGAGAACAGCTGATTCGGGCTATCCCACCATGTGAGGCGAGGCTGAAAAAACGAAACAGCATAAAATGATGCCAACAATAAGGATACGAGAGCGTGCTCCTCCGGCTCGGTTTCCGGTGGATGTAGGGGAGGATCAGCTGATGCGCACACCTCGAGGTTCCCAGATGTAGGTCCCGAGCACCTGCTGCACTTTCTTCGCGATCCCCGTGGCAGGAAACGCTCCGAGGCCTCGGAGCCCCAACCAAAAAGACAGTCTCTGTGTCTTTTTGGTTGCGGCTCCCCACAAACAATGAATCATTGGAGTGGACATCACTCGCAGCAGACCATCTCATCGTGAAAGCAGACCATCATTAAAATTAGCATGCACAAATGAAAAATTCTGATGGTTGAGTGCACCAAACATAAGACACCAAGAAAGGAGGGGAAGAAACTAAAAGCAAAAGGATAGGCGAGGTAAAACAGAAGAGAGTATATCACACTGGTACCTCGGGGTTCTGATACACACCTAAGGAAGATGTGATTCTGAGGGCGGTAAGGTTTGAATCAAATGTAGTTGGAATGGGCTGGAAAACGTAATTAATCAGCGGAGCCAAGATTTTATAGCTGACCCTCGAGCCGAGACAGCACTCGAGTGACACGCAGAAGCCCATCTAATCGTGAGAGGAGACCATCATTAAAATTAGCATACATAAATGAAAAATTCTGATGGTTGAATGATTGATTGTGCACAAGGTGCCATATTTGGCCAAGATGCACCAAACATAAGACACCAAGAAGGGAGGGGAAAAAACTAAAAGCAAAAGGATAGGCGAGATAAAACAGAAGAGAGGACTATCACACTGATACCTCGGGGTTCTGATACACACCTAAGGAAGATGTGATTCTGAGGGCGGTAAGGTTTGAATCAAATGTAGTTGGAATGGGCTGGAAAACGTAATTAATCAGCGGAGCCAAGATTTTATAGCTGACCCTCGAGCCGAGACAGCACTCGAGTGACACGCAGAAGCCCATCTAATCGTGAGAGGAGACCATCATTAAAATTAGCATACATAAATGAAAAATTCTGATGGTTGAATGATTGATTGTGCACAAGGTGCCATATTTGGCCAAGATGCACCAAACATAAGACACCAAGAAGGGAGGGGAAAAAACTAAAAGCAAAAGGATAGGCGAGATAAAACAGAAGAGAGGACTATCACACTGATACCTCGGGGTTCTGATAACACCTAAGGAAGATGTGATTCTGAGGGCGGTAAGGTTTGAATCAAATGTAGGTGGAATGGGCTGGAAAACGTAATTAATCAGCGGAGCCAAGATTTTATAGCTGACCCTCCAAGTAGTGACTGCGATCGAAGGTGGACTGGAGTGGTCGCATCACTTACGTAGCCCCTGCAGCAGCTCATCCCCTCGTCACAAATTTGGAAAAATTCAAAAAATTAGTATGCATAAATAAAAATTTTTTAAATACGATACAGGTGGAACGAACCGTCTGGATGGCTTGATTAATCCAGCTTAGCCAAAATTTTGTAAAACACTCTCTAGCAGGGACAGCACTCAAGTGGTCATCCTCCCAAGTACTGATCACGACCGAACCTTTATGGTTAAAATTAAAATTCATTGACGCACGCTAAAATTAAAATATTTGGATGGGCGTCAAGTTTTAGAAGTTAAGTAGAATAAATAATTTACGGTTAACAGAAATTATCTGTGATATAATTAATGGTCCAGTCGAGTCCTATCCCAAATTTTACAAGTGACAGAACGCTGCCCTATATTTGAACATGAAAATCTGTAAGTTGTAAGTGATTAATTTAAGGAATTGAGTTGTTGACTTCAGGACCCAAACGGAACACTCCACAACCGAGTTTAGGAAAACATGGGAAAGTTTGAAGCTGTTGATGCAAAATAGCATGGATTTTTGCGAGCAACTCTGAATCAAAATAAGGTAAAAATCTGGCAGTCAAACGTGTAATCGTCACGTAATAGCTAGTTAACAGTTTCGCAAAATGTTTTGGCTCATCACCCCTATTCAAACTGCTCGTTTTGGTGTTCCAGTGCGATGTAAAAAATTCAACAACCCTTCCTACCCTATTAAAAAAAAGTCGCCCTCAATAAGACTACCGCAACTTCAAATAAATTGCAAGTGTAACTATGCCTATAATCTTTTTAATTTCACCGAAATACACTACCTTACAATAATGGACGGGACGCCAGCGGATTTGCCTAAAATCCGACTACTAGTTTGGGGTGTTTTTCGTGGTATGGCCTGGGATCTTTGCATGTTGTTCATGGTCAATTGAACGCTGACGCCTACATGAACATTTTGGACAATCAGGTTCTTCCTACGCTCTGGCATTTTTATGGAATGGACGAATGTTACTTCCAGGACGACAGCGCTCCATGTCATATTGCAGCTTCTGTCAAGCAGTGGTATCTAGATACGGATGCAAAACATCTTCCCTGGCCAGCTCTGAGTCCCGACCTAAACCCCATAGAACGTTTGAGTGACGAGTTAGAGCGACGCTTACGGACCAGGGAACACCATCCGAAATCTACAGCTGAGCTGGCGACATTGTTGCAGCAGGAATGGACACAAATACCCATGACTGTGTATCAAAACCTTGTTGAAAGTATGCCCAGAAGGGTTGCTAGTGTAATTGCAGCACGTGGGGAGCATACCCCTATAAAAGCATGTATTATTTCCCTTATACCATCACATCTTGCTGTCCGGTCCATTATTGTAGGGAAGTGTATCTATGTAGCTGTGTGTTTATAAGCGTTTCGAAATTAAAAAGGTATACCTCGTCTATCAAGATTTTACCAATTTTGCTCACGATAAGGTATCTTTCATCAAGGTATTGCTGAATTTTTGATGATGGCGATATCAAGATCTGGCCATTTTTGCAAAGCAGACGAGACACCTCGTCGAGACAACCACTAGAAGGGTTAATGAGAAGGATTGGGCCTGGGAAGGATTGGGCTGTGCTACCAGTTTGTCTATGTTAAACTGCAGTGAGACTTCGATTAACCGTCACTCTTTCAATCGTCAGTTTCTGTTAACCGTCAGTAAGTTATTACGGAACAATGCCGCTCAAAAAGCAAGAGCCTCGAAGAAACAAAAGTAAATTTCAGACTATTTTAAAATGTGAATATATGTGTACATCTAGAGAGTATGTTCATGTAACAATATGTACTAACCTGTACTTAATGTAAATTGTATATTGTTTGTTTCTGTAAAATAAAATACACCGTATATACTGTGTTTTGCATGTATGTACAGTGTTTTTCCAGTTCATAAACGTGCATTTTTGATCATTCGTTCATATGAAATGGATGAGTTAAGGTTTTTCTGTTATCCGTCTATTCGATTAACCGTCACGATCCCGGTCCCGACCCTGACGGTTAATCGAAGCTTCACTGAATTTTCATTAGCAGCATTCTAAATCCTCCTGGTGGTTGTGTCGACGAGATACCTCGTCATCACAGCACAACTGACCAGATCTTGATGTCATCATCATCAAAAAATGACATCTTCATCATTCGGGATTAAATCGGCGTCACTGATGACTAGGGCAACTTTTTTCAACGAATGCAACTTTTTTTCACACGTTCTACGCTGCATGTACAGTATTAAAACAAAAATTCCACCTACATAGGATGTGTTGTAAGTGAGTTATAACTGCAACATAAATGCAACTTTCTGCATAAATGCAACTTTTTAAAATGTAGCTTAAAATTAACTAATATACAGTTAATATTTCATTTTTTTGCCCTCATAATTAACCCTTCTATCATGTGTGGCAGATCTTGCGAACGCCGAAGTATTGCGATTCAAACAAGTTCATGGAAAGAAGGAGTGCTTCCTAACAGACGAAAGTGAAATAAATGGCAAGAAGTACTTTAACACATTGGTTGGCACTCTTGATAATACAGAGGAAACTTGCGTAATCGACCGCAGAGTTTGCGATGTGAGTGTCGATCATCAATGCATAGTTCGCCTTGTAGATGACGTTTTAAAATCTCTGAATGTTGAGGGAAAGAATTTGCGCTTCTGCTATCCGATACTGCATATTATATGACTGCGGCTGAAAACACACTCAAGGAGATTTATACGGATTGCTCGAAAGAAATTGCGTGGCACACTTGTTTCACAACTGTAGAAAAAGTCCGCGTATTTTACACAAATCAGACAATCTCATCGCTTGTATTAAGGCAGACACAGTACAAAACAAGTTCTGAAAAGCCGCTTTCAGACCATAGCCAATAGCCTGCGCCAGTACTCATACCCTGGGCTACGTGGCTTTGGGTAACATTGTACTACTCCTACCACCTTCCCACTGTAAAGGACATTGCGAACGATTTCAGTGACTACGGCATTTTAGTGCGTCTCGTAATAAAAGCAGTGTGTGACCCAGAACTGTCAAAAAGTTTGCTGAAAATCAAAAGCATCTACGAATGTTTGATTCATCTCGTAGAAAAATTGAATCGAAAGCGTACAACATCAAGACAGCGTATGAAGATATCAGATCGATGGATTTTAAATAAGATCCTTGCAACCTTAAAGCGTATCTTAAAAAACGACTGGAAAAGAATAATGACCTGACGGTTATTGCTACACTTTCCCGAGATGATTTTCCCCTGAGTTAGTATTTGCTACTGCAACAATGTCAGGCAACATCAGTCTCTGCCGAGCGCCGATTTTCAATGTTAAAGAAATTACCGGCCAAGATCGGCCACTCACCGACATCAATTTTCTTCTGTATTTAATGATGTATTATAATACTGTTGTACACGACAAAAATTGTCAGTAAATTTTTCATTTTTTCAAATTTTACGAATAATTTAATTTGTATTTTAGTGAATCAAAAATAAATTCGACTTTATTTACATAAATGCAACTTTAGGGAAAGATAAATGCAACTTTTCCCATTTTTACTGCAACCAAAAAGTTGCCCTACTGATGACAAGATATATCTCGTCATTTACGAAATTGGTCAGCTCTTGATGGACAAAAATCTCTTCAAAACCACTTGGAGGGTAAAGAGGACAAAGTATCCTAAACTGACCAAAAATTCCAATTTTTTTAAAGGTATTCTTATAACTTCCAGTCAACTATTTGCAGTAGGATTCCTATTTTTAGAAAAAAGAATCCATAGCAACGCATCACTGTAGTGAGTGTCTGTTAGGTCAGATGGATAAGTCTATTTAGACCAGTCTTTTTAGCATCTGATTTCTCACTCTTGCTTCTCAAAGCTCTCCTGTTTCCCCCGGATCCATCATTGCCTCTTCAAGACTCCTTCAGTGTCCACTTTCGGAAATTATGAGCTACTTTATGATGACCTCCGCGCTAGGAAACGCTCCGGTTACGACGATATCTTTTGGCCGTAACCGAAAAGACAGAAAATGCCGCAAACAAGGAATCCAAACAAAGTACAAGTCTAGTCAAATGTGTAAAACCTTCACGCAATAGCTAATTGATGACGAGCTTCGTGCAGGAAATGCTTCGGCTGCGGCGATGTCTTAACGAGGGAATCCCACAAACAATGACTAAAAATGGTATAAGTTTAGTAGTCAAACACGTAAAATCATCATGCAATAGGTTATTTATGACGAGCGCTGACAGGAACATAGTACCGTTTAGGAGTTAGCTCTAAAATTCCATTTTTTTATGCTTTTAATATCTTTGTACTATTTTCAATCAGTAGAAATGTCCATGCAAACAATTATAATGCCAGAAACGATTGAATTCGAGATTCCGTACCTTTACATTATCAGCTACTTCAGAAACATGTGCTGTTTTTGTCGGGGTCAGGGTTAACAGGCCGTACAAAAAAAAACCAGATTAAATTTATAAATATACAGGTTGTCTATTAAGTCTCTTTACAATTTCAAAACTTTATTACAAAGGCAAATGAAAATACAGATGAGTGGAAATTATTACCAAATGAAACGTATATATTTAAGTTTTTTTTTTGCATCAATTCATACACCTTTATATGGGTACCATTAGTTGCACGAAGCACATCAAAATGGTACTCGATTTATTGCAATGTTCGCTACAGCATACCCTCATCAATGGTGGCAATAGAAATGGCATACACGATATCTTTAACATAACCCCATAAAAGAAGTTGAGGGGAGTGATATATGGAGAACGAGGCGGCCAGGGAATTGGGCCACCCTTTCCAATCTACCGATCGGGAAATGTTCGATTTAAGAATCTACATACATGCAGTCCCCAATGTGGTGGTGTATCGAACAAAGGTTTGGGACATCACTAATACAGATATAAGCCGAGGATCATTGCTGCCATTGCCACCATTGATGAGGATACGTTACAGCAAACATGGCAAGAAATCGAGTACCGTCTTGATAAGCTTCGTGCAACTAATAGTGCCCCAATAGAGGTGTATTAAATAAGGCACCGTTAATATATATCAATACCGAATAGTGGGGTTTTCAGATTAATTGGAAAGTTTAAGTTAAGAGGCGGCTTCCAAAAACAGTCATTCTAGCAATGTTATTTTCGCTGTTCTTGTCGAATCCATTTGCTTTCGAAGAGATGTCACCTTTTCGTTTCCGAGGAACCGACCTTTGAGACGAAAAGCGGGTTTTATGCAGATTCGGGCTCTTCTCGATGAGTACCTGTGGTGCAAGGGTGAAGTAGACAGCGAAGAGAGTTGAGAGAAAGAGAGAGTGTGTTAGAAGAGAAACTGACAGAAACCGATTGGGAGTCTTCACAGGTGTTGTCAAGCCATGCCAAGGATTTCACAGCTCCTTTTGAAACGTAAGTTCTGTTTTGATGTACAGTCATGTGATCAGTGACAACTCAGCCTCGTTTCTTAGTTAAGTCGTCGATTTTCTTCAGTTCCGTCTCGTTCCCATAGACCAGACGATGTAGTTAAAACCTCGCTTCGTATTTACTCATCGCGATTTCAAATGCTACCTCGGAAAACTCGTCACTGTGGGAAGGGCTTTAACCCTCGAAGTGGTTTGAACTAGTGATGCGACATGAACAGCAAAACATCGATGTTCAAAATTAAAACATCGATGTTGATAATACATCGTCCCAAAACCATCGATATTTTTAAAATTCAGTGCATTTAAACTTTTATCCCCATTTCTTAAAACTGGTTTAGCAACTAGTGATGCGACATCGGCTCCAATACATCGATGTTTTTTAAAACATCAAGGTTTTGAAAACATCGACATCGATGTCGCATCCCTATTTTTCAGACCCTTCACCCACTAAGTGTGTTCAATTTGCTAATTATAAAAATTATGCTACTTGGTTATTTTTAAAACTTTTATAACCGTACTTTTTTCATTTAAAAATGAATCATCGACAACGTAAAAACATCGATAAGTGTAAACATCGATGTTAAAAACGTCGAGGTTTTAAAAAAAAACATCGATGTTTTGAAAACATCGACATCGATGTGGCATCCCTTAGTTTGAACGCGATGTCTCGTTCATCGAGATCTGACCAATTTTGCTACTGACGATATATCTCGTAATCGAGATGTTACCCAATTTTTACAATGACGAAGACGAAATATTTCGTCGATTATGATCAGGTCAGATGCCTCGTCGATGCAACCACTCAGAGGGTTAAGTAGGATTTGAGTTTGAAGACAATCGAAATCAGGGCTGCCGCACTCGATTAAAAGGCGACTTTTTGCTGTAATTTTTCAAATCTCTTGACTAGTGATTCAGAAGTTACTTAATTAAGCATTTTTAAAACTTTCGAAAGTTTTGGCGACTTTTTTGAAAATGCACTTAAGGTCAACGAAATTTTATCCCTTTCGTTTGGGGCCGATATTCCTGGTGTCTCATTTCTCTCTTTTCCAAAGAAGGCACTATTGACACAACATTCTCGTTCGAGAATTCATTGCTACCAACGATCTATATATAAAATTCTCTTTCGTGGCACACAAAAAAGACGTTTTTTGTTATCGCGTTTTGACAACACTACGATTGTTTGTTTACTACGAAGCCTCCCGCCTCAATTGAGCCGACCAACCGGTATAGTGGTTAAGGAGTTAGCCTCCAGATAGGAAGGTTCCTGGTTCGAATCCGGGTCCGGGCATGGATGTTTGTAAGAATATGGTGTAGATGCGGCCTTAAATCTGTCGTGGCCGAAAGTCCTCACCTTGTGTTGGTGTGGAAGTTTGGAGAGTGGAGTGCCAGATCAGGTGTTGCCTCGTCATCTGACCGTGTTTCAAAATTACAAGGTGTTGTCCTCGAATCTTTCCCTTAAGTTACTCGTCAATAGCCCTTTGTGTTGCTCTAGTACGGCGTTAACTAAAATTACCATTACCATTACCCGCCTCAATTGAATTTATAGAGTTATTGGATGAAATTTTAGTGAAAAAAAGAATATTAGTCGAACTGTTGCAGCTTACAAACAACATTCTGGGTAGTCGATTTTCCAAGCAGCGCTCACATTTCGAGTCAAAATATGCTCAAAGTTTTCATTTGAATTCTAAATTGTTCGAGTTCTGATTCCAGAGGTAGAGTACAACTTTTCTGTAGCACAACAAATTTATATTTGAAAAATATTTTTTTGATTTATTATATTTTTTAAACAATCCCTTCTACTAGGACACATGTCTTCATTGATGCGAGCGAAGCGAGCAAGGTACGCGCAACGAACCAATGAGGATTGCAAAAAGCAATCCTCCAGGGGTTGGCGAGCGTTAGCGAGCAGGGGGCGGGCCCCCTATACACACTAATATTACATAACAGGACGGCTTTTATAGACAACTCCATCTACATTTATAACTGGAAGCAACACCTTATTTTGTAACTAACGGCGGATGAAAAAAAAAAATTCGGATATTTTTTCAGAGAAAAGTTTTTAAGGGACTCCAATTTCAAAGTTTTGGGTGGCAACCACAAGAGAAAACCATCGGAATCTGGGGTTGTTAGATTGTCACAGTAATATTATTAAGGTTGGTAGGTAAATAATCAACGCCACACTGGAGACACACAACAGAACGGGTTATTGGTGACGGTCAGGGATCAAAACTAAAGGAAAAATCAGAGAACATCCCGTAACTTTTAAGAATGGTGTTCAGACGACGAAGTCAACACCTCAGTTGGAGCCCCACTCTCCAAACTTCCACACCACGCCAATGCGAAGACATTTGAGGTCACGACAGAATTAACGTGCACCAGCCTCCGTGTACATGACGGTCTTTGGCTGGACAGAGTTTCAAACTCGCAACCCTCCGATTGCAGTGCGTTTCTCTACCAACCAAGCTACCGTGCCCCCACTTTATTAAGAGAATATATTTTGTTATGAAATTTAAATTTCTTGGAGTGATCTTGAATGTCTTTTTCCTACTTAATTAGCACATTTTGTGTTTTGGCGATTCATTTTGTATCAGAGCATATAAATATGACTTGAGGATTTTTTTGCTTTTTAAAGGATTTATGGGGCTACTAACGCTGCTATTTCACAAGTTTCTAAAATTGCCACTAAAATAAGGTCTAAGAGGAGACTTTTTCTGCTATTTAAAAAAATGTATGCTACTAATGCTACATTTCACAAATTTCTAAAATTGCTACTAAAATGAGGTGTCTAGAGGATACTTTTTGCTATTTTTAGAAATGTATACTAATAATGTTACTATTTCCCGAATTTCTAAAATTGCAACTAAAATGAGGTTCAAGAGTAGATTTTTTTTGCTATTTTTAAAAATGTATCCTTTTAATGCTATTGTTTCACAAGTTCCTAAAATTGCCACTAAAATAAGATCTAAGAGGAGACTTCTTTTGCTATTTTTAAAAATGTATGCTACTATTTAACAAGTTTCTAAAACTGCCACTGAAATAATTTCTAAGAGACCTTTTTTGCTATTTAAAAAAATTATGCTACTAATACTACATTTTATAAATTTCTAAAATTGCTACTAAAGTGAGGTGTTTAGAGGAGACTTTTTGCTACTTTTAAAAATGTATGCTAATAATGTTATTATTTCCCAAATTTCTAAAATTGCTTCTAAAATGAGGTTCAAGAGTAGATTTTTTTGCTATTTTTAAAAATGTATGCTTTTAATGCTATTGTTTCACAAATTTGTAAAATTGCTACTGAAATAAAAAAGAGACTTTATTATTATTAAAAAAAAAATTTATGCTACTGCTTGACAAGTGCTTTGGCGGTGGTAGTCCTGCAAAATGAAGTCAAAAATGAATACTCTTAACCTGATTTCGTATTTAATTTATTTGAAATCGTAATTGGAAGTGGACGTACCATTATAGACCTAAATGGCTATATAGACATCGATAACAACGTTGCCATAAAAGATTTAACAACGGAATGTTTCGGAAAAAAACGTGAAAGTGCGAGCTATGAAAGAGAAAACGAGGAAATTAATTCACCAACTTTCAATTATCTTCAAAATCTTAGAAACAATTAGAAATAACCTTTCAGGATACTGAATTTACAAGGTACCAGATTATGGAATAACTTGACAAATTAACAATTTACATTACTACTATACGGCAATGTGGTTATTCCGCTTAAGTCGTCAAAATATATTGGAGCCACACAATGGGCTATTGGTGACGGTCCGGGATCAATTCCAAAGGAAAAATTCCGAGAACAACATACCGTAACTTTAAACCATAGTGTTCAGACGACGAAGTCAACACCTGAGCTGGCATTCCACTCTCCAAAGTTCCACACTATGTCAATGCGATGTCATTTTAGGCCACGACAGATTAGCCCAAGCATACGGGACGGATTTAGATTGGATTTGATCCCGCAACCCTCCGGTTGCTAATCCGCTATTCTTCCAACCAGGCTACTGCAGCTCCAAAGCAACAAGGAAGAATGAGTATAAAATTAATAATGTCGACGACATGTTTAGTTGTAGTTGATAAATGCTGGCGCCTATCTTTTGACCGACCCTATTTTTGTTCAGACAACTTGAAGGCCCCAGCAGACCACTCAGGAATGACCATATGCGTACCGACACATTGCACGTTCCCTTCCTTTCCTACAAAATGAACCCCCGTAAAATTTTTGTCGTCGATTGGAAACTCGTCGGCATGTTGATCTAGAACTTCAACATAATAGTGTGACACGATTGTTGGCGAACTCACTGACCGAACTTTCCAGACCATATTTATGTGCTGCTTATCTTCGATGCTCTGATATACCGGCCACAATGATATCAAGGGAACCTTGTAATGAGTTGAACAATAGAGAAATAAATAGAATCCCAGCAGAAACTTAAAGTGCAAATAGAAAGATTTAGGGGATCATGTCAAAGTTGGAACAAAGGCATCGGGACAAGCGTCCTCAAGGTCTTTCACGGAACTTCCTCAATAATTCAAAGTGACAGACCGCTTGTAAACATTAATTTTTCAACCTGATTGAAAAGCGATCTAGAGAGCTGTGTTCGATGAACTGAGTTGGTTTCAATTTGTTGGTTTCAGCAAGTATTATTGTTGTTTTAGAGTAATGCTTCGAAATGCTTTGAGGGTATTATATTGGTTGCTAATCCGTTACTCTTATAACCGGGCTCCCTCTGAAAATAGACAAAGAAATTGTGAGAACTCTCCAAAAGATGCACCTCCGGGAGTATTGCTAAATGCCATCCATTTCCGTTTGAACCGAGTTACTTATAATTCTAAAATTCCCATCACGTACGCTCCGTTGTACGGAGGTAATTTCAAGAGGAGATGAAGATTGGTGAACCAGCAGATAAAAATATAAATAAATCGAACACACCACACACACACACACACAAATGCCGGCAAGTCTGGCAGCGCGTGGCCACAAATGAAGGATAGCAAATAAACTGACGCGATTGTAGTTTTTAAAGTTTAGTTTAGAACTGAGATATTAGGGGTGGATGTTCTCAGTCCGTAAATAGAACAACACACTCTGAACCAACGTATATAATAAATTATTTATGGCAAAATGGCGTTCCTTCTGTTCACACCAGCAACATCTGGTATAACGCCCGATCGGATCTGTTATAGCAATCGTACTCTTCTCACAAACGTCTGGAGACCACACCAGACAAGGGGTGCATTTTCTTACTTACTTCCTACATACCCATCAATAGTAGCCATTATCAAAGTAGAGATGCGACATCAACAGCAAAACATCGATGTTGATAATACATCGGCTAAAAAAATCGATTTAATTTTTCATTTACCATGTTTATTAAATTAGAAGTTAGACTTTTTTTTAACTGTCAAAACAAAGTCAAAAAAATTAATAAGAACAATTAACAAATCTTTTATTTTCAAATTGAATAATATAAAAAAATAATTACAACAATTTGACATAGGTACTACTAACTATAAGTATAATTAGGTAGGTACATAACACTAATTACATAATAATAATTAAAAATAACTAACAATAATTATTGTTAGTTATTTTTAATTATTTTTCAACTTATGGGGGTAAGTATAACAAACTTATTTTTTATTTACTGTTCATAAAAATTATTGGGCCCATAAATATTATATGTCCCAGTATTTGTTATTTACAGTTTGTGCCGACTTTTTCACTAACTATCCCACCAGTTAGGGAAAAAACTCTCTCTAATAAGACAGATGTCACCATCACTGACAAATTTCAGTTGCACATCGATGTTACAAATCTTAGTTAACTTAGCTAAAACATCGATGCTTAACAAACATCGGCTCAAATAAATAGATGTTGTCAAAACATCGATGTTTTAAAAAAAACATCGACATCGATGTCGCATCCCTATTATTTCTGATGGGACAGATGTCGCCATCACTGACAAATACTTGGATGTACGGTTATTTTTCTTAATTTTTACTATGGTGCTTTTTTTCATTAAAAAATAAAAAAATCGCCAACGTAAAAACATCGATGTTAAACAAACATCAGCTCCAAGAAATCGATGGTAAATACAACAATGTTTTTATAAAACATCGACATCGATATCGCATTCCTACTTTTCAGACCCTTCACCCTTGGCCACTTTGGTCTAAAAGTATGTTCAATTTACTGATTATAAAAATTATGCTACTTGGTTATTTTTTAAAATTTTATGATGGTACTTTTTTCATTTGAAAAAACAAACATCGACAACGTAATAACATCGACACGTATAAATATCGATTTTACAAAAACATCGTTTCCAAAACATCGATGTTTTTTTATAAAACATTGATGTTTTGAAAACATCCACATCGATGTCGCATTCCTACTTTTCAGACCCTTCAACCTTGGCCACTTTGGTCTAAAAGTATGTTCAATTACTGATTATAAAAATTATGCTACTTGGTTACTTTTTAAAATTTTATGATGGTACTTTTTTCATTTGAAAAAACAAACATCGACAACGTAAGAACATCGACACGTATAAACATCGATGTTACAAAAACATCGTTTCCAAAACATCGATGTTTTTTATAAAACATTGATGTTTTGAAAACATCGACATAGATTTCGCATTCCTACTTTTCAGACCCTTCAACCTTGGCCACTTGGGTCTAAAAGTATGTTCAATTTACTGATTTTAAAAATTATACTGCTTGGTACTTTTTTTATTTAAAAAAACAAACATCGTCAAGTATAAACATCGATGTTACAAAAACATCGTTTTCAATGCATCGATGTTTTTTGTTGTTGTAAAACATCGATGTTTTGAAAACATCGACATTGACGTCGCATCCCTACTCAGGAGTGTATGCGCCACAAAAGGGCTATGCCTAAATATCTTGTACTGATCTCGCTCATGTACCCTGCTTAACCGATGATGGTGGCGGAGGCTTTAGAGTGGAAGGCCAAGGTGGTGGTTCGAAAGTAGTAGGTCAGGCTTGGCTTGATAAGAGACATGGATAAACAGATTCTTCCATTAACCGTCGTGATGGCACGGCCCAACATTTCTTCTAATCGAGGTCCTTTCAAGCCTAACCAGTGTATAATCCGTTATGCCCGTTCCTCGGGTGGTTAGGAGGAGAGTGATTGCCTCCAAGTAAGAAAGAAGAAAGAAAGAACACAACAACGACGGTTCGGGATCAATTGCGAAGCGAAAGATCCAAGGACAGTACCATCCAAAACAACGGTCCGATGAAGAACCGGTGTCTTCGGAATCTTGAAATTTGTTATGCCTGCAAGAGATTATACGTCTCAATTTGTACGCGATCTTCCAAACCCAGCTAACTTACTTCAGTTTCTGGGAAGGACGAGGGCACTTGTTTTGACGTTTCTGCGCGCATCCTTTTCCTAGAAGGCGTCTTCTATGGTAACGTCAGCTGTAGAATTACCACGTTCAGTCGCGCATATAATTCCGATACTCAAATGGTCTATTACTGTTCCTTAGAGCTTATCAACTCGTCGTCATCTGACCGTGGTTACAAATTACTATGTGTAGTGTCCAGCGCTGTATTGGAGGGTATACGGTGGCATACGCCGTATTCCCTCTGGTTTTCCTAGAAAGTTCTGCATACCCTCTGCGTTTTCTTAAAAGCTACGTACATCAATTTCCTTTTCCTAGGAAACATAGCGTAAAATGCAAACAGCTATAGAAGCAAAAAAAAAATTATATTTGAAAATATCACCTTGGTACATAATTCCGAAATCGTACCTATTAATGAAAAGCAATTCATTCAAAGTATTGTCTACAGAATGGAATCCAGACCTTGTTCTGATGTTAATGAAAAAAATTGTCAGCTTTTGAAGGACATATCCACGCTTGATCCAGAAAATATAAATAATGAGGATATTCGCCATGGAGAAAAGGAGGTGAAAAGATCTGTCAACGTTTTTTGGTATAGATCAGCGGCTCCCAACCTTCCTTTTAGTTACTGCGTACCACTTGAAATTTTTAGAAATTTTTGGCGTACCACCAGTCTTATATTTTTTTAGAAACATATATATCTAATGTCAGAAAAGTGCCCAATGGTTGGTTTTATCAATTTTTAGTGCGAAACTTGTTGTTGGTCTTTTATTAAAATATCAATATCATGAGCAATGAGCTTAACTTCACTCTTAAGTCCTTCGTAGAATATTTGGGTCGCTCGTATCATCCTTGCGTACCACCTGAAACGTTGCCACGTACCACCGGTTGGGAATCCCTGGTATAGATGAAATGTTCACTATTCAGTGTTTGAGGAACCAATAAAAAGGCTCAAGTTGTTCCAGAAATTTTAAAGCCTCTTCTAAGAACAATAGAAATATTATCATGTTCCACGGCGGAGTGGGTTCTATGTTACTTTAATGAATAACGAGTGTAACATATTTGAGATCATCTTTATTGATTTCAAACATCCCAAAATGTTTATTAATGCAAATAGACCACCTATATCGAACACTTTCAACCGGAAAAAGTTTGTAAATTCTTGGTAGGGCCAACCATTGCTCTTCAGTAGACAATAGATCAAGAGTATGCGCTTCAAAAAGGCACAGAGACGGATTTCTCTTGTCAAGAAGTTTGGAAAATATTTCAATGAAAATAATAGAGGTAGACCTTAAAATTTGTTTTAAAAAAAATTGCATCCTACTTTTTGTGTGTTTAAATATTTTTCTCTTGACATTTCCTGTAATCATTTTATATCATAGCTAAATATTATTGAAGTGATATTTTTAAATTTGAATATCACTCATTGCTAGTCTGCACATTTTGCTTTGCATAAACACAGTAAACTCCCAATAACTCGAACCTTGTGAACACAAATTTCTGCTTAGGTCGAAGGTTCTTCAAAGTTCTACAGATCCTTTGATGTAATATAAAATTAATATAGGCATTTTTTTCTCGATAATTTGAACTAGAAATTAATTTTAATATATCTAATCTTGCAGGTTCCAATCCAATCAAAGACCGTCGTGCACGTAGGGGGCTGGAGCATGTTAAATCTCTCGTAGCCTCAAATGTCCTCATGTTGCCGTTGTGTGGAAGTTTGGAGAGTTGGGTGCCAGCTCGGGTGTACCCTCGTCATCGGACCGTGGTTCAAATTTACGTGGTGTAATCCTCAGATCTATTTCTTCGGGTTTTATTCCATACCATCGCCAATAGCGTGTTGTGTTGCTCCAGTACGACGTTAATTAAAATAACTATCTAGTCGCCAAGTAATATTAATGAGTAACCAAATTAATACTAGTTTTAAAATATTTTACCAGGGTTGTCAAGGTTCTTGGGACCCCTCATTATTTACATAATTGGAGCCCGGAACTACCAAATATGAGGGATGAATTTACAGATATGTTATACAGATAACCAAATACACAGAGACTCCATCTCACTTATCAGGTCGTCGGCTGCTTAATCAGAAGGAACGTCTAGTCCCACTGACCTGAACACCTTGGACCCCAATGATTGGCCCCGAAGCTCCCAAACATGAAAGATGAGTGCTACAAATTACAATAAGTTAAATTACGGTACTACAAATAACATTAAGTTAATACATTAAAATGGGTAAAACCAAATATTCAGAGTAACTGGTTCTTGGTTATTAGGTCGTCGGTTGCTTAAGCAAAAGGCTCGCCAAGACTCATTGACAACACCTTGAACCCCAATGAATGGCCCCGAGGCTCCTAAACGTGAAAGATCAGTGCTACAAATTACATTAAGTTAAATTACAGTACTACAAATTACAATAAGTTAAATTACGGTACTACAAATTACATTAAGTTAATACATTAAAATATGTAACCCAAAATATTCAGAGCAACTGGTGTTTGGTTATTAGTTCGTCGGCTGCTTAAGCAAAAGGCTCGCCTAGACTCATTGACAACACCTTGGACCCCAATGATTGGCCCCGAGGCTCCCAAACATGAAAGATCAGTGCTACAAATTACATTAAGTTAAATTACAGTACTACAAATTGAAATAAGTTAAATTACTGTACTACAAATTACATTAAGTTAATACATTAAAATATGTAACCCAAAATATTCAGAGCAACTGGTTCTTGGTTATTAGGTCGTCGGCTGCTTAAGCAAAAGGCTCGCCAAGACTCATTGACAACACCTTGAACCCCAATGATTGTCCCCGAGGCTCACAAACATGAGAGATGAGTGCTACAAATTACATTAAGCTAAATTACGGAACTACGAATTAACATTCAATTAATGCTTTAAAATGGGTAACCAAATATTCAGAATAACTGACTCTTAGTTATTAGTTCACCGGCTGCTTTATCAGAAGGAACGGTGGTAAGTCCCATGTAGGCAAGGTAATTTAATTAACGTCGCACTATATAGAGCAACACAACGGGACATTGGCGAGGATTCGAGATCAACCCCCGAAGTGAAAGATCGAGGACAACACCACGTGATTTTGTACCACGGTCATATCACGAGGCAACACCTGAGATGGTATCCCACTCTCAATCTTCCATACCACATCAACGTGAGGACATTTGAGGCAACGACGGTTTAACGTGGACCAGCCCCCCTTTGTACACGACTGTTTTGGTTGGGTTTGAACTCGCAACTCTCATGTTGCCAATCCGTTACTCTTACAACCGGGCTACCCCTGCCCGTCAGTCCCATTAACCTGAACATATTGAGACCGTATGAGCACGGCCCGCGTCTCCCATATAGGAAGAAATAGACTAGTGTGTTGCTCCAGTGCGACATAAATTCAACTACCTACCTCACTCAATATAACTGTATAGTTAGGTATGTATTTCCATCAATGTCGAACTGGGCTGTGTAACGGGTTATTGGCGACGATCCAGGATGAATCATGAAGGGAAAGATCCGATGACAACACTCTCGTAATTTTTAACCACGGTCAGATGACGAGGCAACAACCTGTGCTGGCAACCCACTCTCCAAATTTCCACACCAACCCAACAAGAGGACTTTCGGCCACGACAGATTTAAGGTGCTCCAGCCGCCTCTATACCATACGCTTACAAACATCCATGCCCGCACCCGGATTCGAACCACGAACCTTCCGCTCTAGAGGCTAATACCTCAACCACTATACCGGTTGGTGGGTGGAAAGATTCGAGGACAACACCACACGTAATTTTGAAACACGGTCAGATGACGAGGTCACGCACAAGCTCCAAATATGCAAATATGCTCATTCCTCAATGCAAAAGATCTGTGGATAACACCACGTAATTTTGTACCACGGTCAGATGACGAGGCAACACCTGAGTTGGCACCCCACTCTCCAAACTTCCACACCAACCGAAAGTGAGGACTTTCGGCCAAGACAGATTTAAGGTGTACCAGCCGCCTCTACACCTTACAATCATCCATGCACTGACCCGAATTCGAACCAGGAACCTTCCGATCTAGAGGCTAACACCTCAACCACTATACCGGTTGGTTGGCGCAAATTTGAGGAATAAGTATTAGAAATATGTATTCGTAAAACAAGTGGATAACCAGTTTCCGAAGAGCAAGCGTGAAGTCTCACTGGACTCGCTCATCATTACTTGAATTGTGATTACTTTTGTGGTCAATATGAACTCTGCCCTCCTTGCAAATTCAGTGTGAAGACTCAAGGGACTCGCTAATCATTACTTGAAAAGGGATTACTTTTGTGGTCCGGCCGCAAGTGGGTCAATGCGAGTCCATTGACCTATATGGATGGTTCACTAAGACCACAACAGTCTCGTTGATTTGGAGTAAGGATAGAAGTGCGTGGGATGGACAACTTAGTTCCGTTCGATTGTTGTATGCCATTTCTTCCCTTCGCTTTCAATGGCAAGGTGAAGTTACACTGGAATAAAAGTACGCAATGGTATTGATTAAATTTGCACGCTATTTGGTTCAGGCACGTACCCTGAAAATAATTTTGGAGAAGCCCAATATCTCCATCCCTTTCTCAATTCCAATCGAAAGGCCGTAATGTTTATTGAACTTTATAATTTGTTGACTGATTTCCGACCTACCTGTGGACATTTAATTTGTGTAATAAATGGAGATGATTTATGCTGATTAATTATCTTCAGTGTGTATTAAGATTGTGCAACGAATTGATTTCAGTAGCAGAACATTTCCTTTTCAATAAATGCAATAATCCTTTTTATGATTGAATCGCTCTTAAGAAGTGAGAACAATCCTTAATGAGTGAATTTAAGCTGATAATCACAATATGATTGGTGGAACTGAATTTAACAAATCAAACAAAAGTTCTTTTATTAAAAAAAAACCTATTTTGTTATTTACTAGGTGGCTTAGCCCCTTGCTCGCTTATGCTCGCCAAACCCCGGAAATTGGTACACAATCCCATTTGGTTTGCCTTGCAACCCATCACTTCTTTTGCAGATTTAATCTCCTGCAGATTTAATCTCCTTATAAACTATCTTAATAATTCGTATAATCCTGATTTGACTTTCCAGTCCATGCAATCATCGCGAGGGCTTCACCCCTACTCGCTTACGCTCGCCAACCCCCGGGGATTGCTACGCAATCCAATTCGGTTTGCTTTGCAAACCAACACTCCTTTCACAGATCCCATTTGGTTTGCTTCGCAATCTAACATTTTTTTCGCAGAGTCAATCTGCGACGACGAATTATCTTAATTATTCGGTACATGACGTCAAAGCGAGAGCTTCGGCATTTGCTCGCTAATGCTCGACAACCTTAATTTCAAGAAATTAGTTCAGCACACGTTTTGCAGTATGACATGAAGCCCGATCCTGTTGGAAGAAACAACCATCATCGCCGTAGTGTTGTCATAGTAAAGGCAAGGCCGAATTATCCAGAACGTGGAGGTATTCGTCAGCGTTCATGGTACCAGGTACTAGGGATGCGACATCGACAGCAGAACATCGATGTTCAAAATTAAAACATCGATGTTGATAATACATCGCCCCAAAAACATCGATGTTTTGAAACATCGATGTTTTTAAAATTCAATGAATTTAAACTTTTCCCCCCATTTCTTAAAAATGGTTTAGCAACTAGTGATGCTACATCGACAGCAAAACATCGATGTTTTGAAACTTTGATGTTCAAAATTAAAACATCGATGTTGATAATACATCGCCCCCAAACCATCGATGTTTTTAAAATTCAGTGTATTTAAACTTGTTTCCCCATTTCTTAAAACTGGTTTAGCAACTAGTGATGTGACATCAGCTCCAATAAATCGATGTTTTTTTATAAAACATCAATGTTTTGAAAACATCGACATCGATGTCGTATCCCTACTTTTCAGACCCTTCACCTTTGGCCACTTTGGTCTAAAAGTATGTTCAATTTGCTGATTATAAAAATTATGCTATTAGGTTATTTTTAAAATTTTTATAACTGTACTTTTTTTATTTTAAAATAAAACATCAACAACGTAAAAACATCGACAAGTATAAACATCGATGTTACAAAAACATCGACTCCAATACATCGATCTTTTTTAAAAACATCGATGTTTTGAAAACATCGACATCGATGTCGCATCCCTACCAAGATACATGAAGCAAAGGGTCGATTCCTATAAACCAAGAAAATAGAACACCACACTAAGATGGATCCTTCTCCGAATTTCTGCAGTGTCCAAATACTTTTCTCTATATACCGTATATATTCATTACTAAGTGTAAAAAAGCAATGATTTATAGACATTATTTTTTTTCCTTTTGCGTCCCCCACCTTTCTTTACATATCTACGTATCGCATGTAGGTGTATATTTTTCATTAAAAAAAATAATTTATAACACCATTGCTACACTTCTTTGCGTGTTCAACGTATTAGGTCAAGTTAATTCTTTTGGTAGACTGTTAAAAATTGACAGTAATCCTCTCTGTTAATTGGAATTGATTGCAATCTTATCCTATTATCATGTTAATTTTTTCTTAAGGTAATTTATCATTTTTTATTCGCAGCACAAGTTTTAGAAACGATTTTGGATGTAATTAAACGATAATGGTAAGGCTACACCGAAATTGTATCTGATGGTGCACGTGGTATTTTACAAGCTGTTATACTAACGTTACGTTGCATTGTTATCATTGGGATGGCTCATCAAGATGCGATGGAGTAGTCAGTTTTACAACGCTGGCAAAAATGTAGAAACTTGTTTTGTAAATATTTGCAGAAGAATCATCCCTGAAAGCATTTGTGTACGCGGGCCGCGGTAGCTCCGTTGGCAGAGCATCGGAATAGCAACCCTAGGGTTGCAAGTTCGAATCCAACCAAAGACCGTCGTATACAGAAGCGGCTCAATCCCATGATAGTACTTTACGCAAGTCCAACTTGATTGGCTAGTTTCACGGGCTTGGCTTCACTTGGATATCTTGCCAATCTGATTGTTGCAGTAACCATTTTGATTTTGATCTCGCCAACTTATCCTAAGTGTACTTATACTTTTAAAGAGCCATTATTCGGAAAGCAACGATGGTCTAATGGCTAAAGTCACCTACCTTCAGATTGACGTCTGCAGCGGAGGATGACTTCCCGAGTTCGAACCCATCTGGCGGAAATGTTTTTAGATCCTCCAAATTATTTTTAAAAAAATTCCAATTTAATTCCTTTTGAGTCTAAATTACTTTTCCTAATTTTTAATACCCTTTTTATATTTTCCCAAGCTTCCGTTGATTTTACATAAATAATCTAAGAACCACTCCTGAACTCACTACCAGCTGATATTTTCCCGCCCCTCTGCCGTCCCCTTTGCTTTAGGATGATGGTGTCGTATCCAACCCTGGCTTAGGACCATTCTGATGTAACAAAAAGCATACATAAAACACTAACTTATATAATTATTAACTAACACTAACACTAACTTATATAAAAATAAAAGGATACAATTTTCGGCTTTCACCTCTACCCACCCATAGCCATGGATCTGAAAAGAAAAGAAGAAAGCAGAAAGGAAGAGATAAATCGCCAACAGAAAAATTCTCATGACATGCGTATTTAGGTCATGTGATCCGATTAGCCAATCAAGTTGGACTTGCGTAAAGTACTATCATGGGATTGAGGCGCCTGTGTCGTATACAAAGGGTTAAATCCATCGTGACATCAAATGTCCTCTAGTAGGCGTGGTTTGGAAGTTTGAAGAGTGGGGTACCAGCTCAGGTGCTGCTTCGTCATCTGACCTTGGTTCAAAATTACGTGGTAGTTTCCACGATCTTTCCCTTTGGGATTGATCCAATAGGCCGTTGGGTTGCTCCAGTGCGATGTTAATTTAAAAAATACATTTCTGTACGCAGATCTTTCAATGCGTGCTTCAATGCGTTCAATGCTTTCAATGCGGAAATCTTTCAATGCTAAACGTGCAGCAGCCCTCCTTGAACCCGATGGTCTTTGGTTAAATGTTAAATCCATCGTGGTCTCAAATGTCCTCACGTTGGCGTGACGTGGAAGTTTGGACAGTGGGGTGCCAGCTCAGCTGTGACTTCGTCATCTGAAAGTGGCTCAAAATTACGTGATGTTGTCATCGGTTCTCTCCCTTCGGGTTTGATCCCGGACCGTCACCAATAGCCCTTTGTGTTGCTACGGTGCGACGTTTGTTCAAATAACTTATCTACCTACCGAATTGACACCCTGTCTGCACTACTGGTTTTTATTCATTTTCTTTGTTATTAAGAATTTCAACCTGGTTCCCGTTAAGAATTAAAAGCGACTTTGGAGATGCCAGGGCCCCAGGTGCAGAATTATATTCAGTGTTCTGCAAAGCAACTCCAAGCAATTCCAATTGTTCTGCAGGCATTTTGTCCAAATTTTGAAAACTGCAGTAAAATAAAAAATATGCGTAAAACACAATTACCGGCAAAATATATATTACATATCGATATAAATAAGAATGGAGTGTTCTTTATTGAATATTTTCGACCCATTTCAAGTTTTCTATCCGTTTTGGACCTTTTAATGCCAAATCCGCTTCTTGCGCGTTTGGTGTCTGTATTGTATGTGCCCTATACTAGGGATGCGATATCGACAGCAAAACATCGATGTTCAAAATTAAAACATCGATGTTGATAAAACATCGATGTTTTTAAACATCGATGTTTTTAAAATTCAGTGTATTTAAACTTTTTCCCCATTTCTTAAAACTGGTTTAGCAACTAAGGATGCAACATCGATAGCAAAACATCGATGTTAAAATTTGAAACATCGATGTTGATAATGCATCGCCCCCAAACTTTCGATGTTTTTAAAATTCAGTGAATTCAAACTTTTTCCCCCATTTCTTAAAACTGGTTTAGCACCTAGTGATGCTACATCGACAGCAAAACATTGATGTTCAAATTTGAAACATCGATGTTGATAATGCATCGCCCCCGAACTTTCGATGTTTTTAAAATTCAGTGAATTCAAACTTTTTCCCCCATTTCTTATAACTGGTTTAGCAACTAGAAATATGACATCAGCTCCAATACATCGATTTTTTTTTATAAAACATCAATGGTTTGAAAACATCGACATAGATGTCGCATCCCTACTTTTCAGACCCTTCACCTTTGGTCACTTTGGTCTAAAAGTATGTTCAATTTGCTGATTATGAAAATTATGCTACTTGGTTATTTTTAAAATTCTTATAACGATACTTTTTTCATTTAAAAATAAAACATCGACAACGTAAAAACATCGACAAGTATAAACATCGATGTTACAAAAACATCGATCTATATAAAAATATCGACATCGATGTCGCATCCCTACCCTATACACGTCCACACGGTTTAATATATTTTCATGGGAAATTTGCATACAGTGAGTAGTTATCTTCATTTAGTGAGTGAACTTGGTTCCGAAAGTTTGTCTGTCCGTCCTTCTGTTCTATGTTCAATTTTGTGTTTGTGTGTTTGTGCAAGTATCACATCAATTTTATTCCAGATATTTGATTGCAATGTGTTTTATTTTATACACTATATAATAGTTTAGTGAATACAATATTAAACATTTCTTTATTATTATATTTAGATAAGTTTCGTGCTAAAACACTTGAGTAAGTATACTTAAATAAACATAATTTGGTAGTTTTGGAAAAATTGTAATGTATATTGAGCATACGATTTCTTCACCAGTACTGCTAAGGAAGCAATTATTCTTCAAAAAATAAATTTTTTATGGAATTTGAGCTCTGATACTTTTTTATTTCCAGTCTTATTTATGTTCTTTGCGCAATGTAAACGATTTCCGAATATTTGGGACAGACGATATTTTTCAACGAACGGGTATGAAACGGAAACTCGTGTTGGTTGATCACGAGCAGTAATTATTTCTGTTTCTTTTGCTCTGAATTAATTTCGCATTTCTAAATTTTGTGCACTTTTTAGCTGTGGCAACTGCGAGATCAAGAGATAAAAAGGAATCACAAATTAATATCTTTAGAACAACTTTTTCCCGACATCTTTTATTTTGTTTCATTTCGCTGTTTTCGTTTGTTTTCTGTTTTAAATATTTATCATTTTAATAAATTGCGTGTTTCTTTTTCATCACGTAAATCCACATCATAGTATTCGACTTAAAGTGGCAGGTAAGTCAGAATAAAGCAAATTTTAAGTGTAATCATGCCACTATTGAAAGAATAGTAATTTTCAAAAAATCCGAGCTAGAACTTTTCAAACATTAAAAAATTCTTTGTCATAGTGACAGGAGAAAATTGCGAAATTCCACAGTATCGCACGCCGGATGCAAGAGTGCCACAAGTAAAAAAATATTGCTTTCTTGACTATGAGTGCGAGAGCACTCGCCGTAAATCGTAGTTAAATAATTGAGTTGAACATGAAAAGAACTTAAGAAAAGGAATTCCAAATCTCCCTCATAATTGTCTTTTGTAATAGTAACCTTAGTGTGACCTTTCGTTATTTTGTATCTTTGTCATACAGCAAGGGTGCGATGTACGTGAAATGTATTACGTGAATGGATATGCATGTGTAGGATTTGTGTCCGAAGTAGAAATTATAAAGATATGGGGAAAGGTGTTGAAATATTATTTATTCTACAAAAAACGTAAGTCATTTTAATATATTTTGATCATCTCTTCAATCTAGAGTAAACCAATTCAAATCGAGTAAAGTCTGGTATTTTGCTAGTTTATAATAAAACATCAAAATTAATTAACATACCGCATTAATTAAAACCAAGGCAGAATTAACAATTCTGTCGATAACTTTTGAAGTTAAATATTTTGTCACTGGACATAGAAGATGTGTTATTTATAAAGTGTTTGTGGTAATATGAGCGGAGTAGGGAGGTTGTTTTGTTGCTAGAAAAGAAAAACAGGAGTGGCAAGGAGCGCGCGCTTTGCTCTGTAGAATATCGTAAGTTTTGATTTTTAAAAAAATCGGCTAAAATTTTGAAAAAATTAAGGAACATTTTTGAAAAAATTAAGGAAAATTTTTGAAAAAATTAAGGAAATTTTTTGAAAAATTAAGGAAATTTTTTGAAAAAATTAAGGAAAATTTTTGGGAAAAAAAATAAGGAAATTTTTTGAAAAAATTAAGGAAATTTTTTGAAAAAATTAAGGAAAATGTTTGAAAAAATTAAGGAACATTTTTGAAAAAATTGAAGAAATTTTTTGAAAAAATTAAGGAAAATTTTTGAAAAAATTAAGGAAATTTTTTGAAAAAATTAAGGAAAGACTTTGTTCTGTGACGTAGGTCGCAGTTTTAAGCACTTTATGCTCCCGGGTCAGGGCCTAATCGCCCTAGTCCGCCTCCACGAGAACGACCAAATTTCCGCCACATTGCCAACCGATGTCGTCACTTGGGCTTCGTAATTAGGTTAGGACGTTGAAGTCCAGTTCCTCGAAAGTAAAAATACCCCAAGTAGCTCACGGGACATAAATGGCGACAGGTAGGCACAGGAACAATATCGGACAGCTGCTTAGTATTCGGACATCGCAAGAGGACGGAATTCTGCGGTGAAGGTTTCGCTCTGGGAAAAACTTGATCTTTCGTCAAACACGCTCCACTTTCTAGGTGAAATAGCGAGGATTACTTTCTTTGGGGAAATTCTCTGGTGATGAGAGGGGAAGACGAGGAAATGTAAGAAAACTCGCGTCTAGCGTCACTATGGACACCGCAAAACGGGTAAAACCAACGGTAATAGTCAGAGCGCCAAGGGGGCCCGAGTAGAATCCAACTTGCTTCATACCTAAATGTTAATCTGGATATTTGGTTACTCGTTTTAACTGCATATCTCTACTATTATAAAAGGAAGTGTTTGTCTGTTTTTTTCACGGCCGCAAAAACCTGACGATTCTAAGGCACTTACAGCAATGAGATTTAGCACTCAGGTAGAGCCGCGGTAGATCAGTCAGTAGAGCGTCGGGCTCGCATCAGAAGGGTTGTAAGTTCCGTCCTCGGTGCAGCCTGCAATTCTGATGATTGCGAGATCGGCGCTTGGACCTGGCTAAAGGTCGTCGTGTTCACTAATGGTGACTGGCGCACGTTAAATAGGTCGTGGTCACAAAGTACCCCATGTTCCCATACCAAATCAATACCTCTGGGGGTACCTGATCAGGTTGTTATCGGCCTCTGATTGGGATCTAAATTACGATATGTGTGAGTAAATGTATGAAAGGGGCCTTCCTGTAAAACGGATGTGCCATGTATGTCGAGCAAAGTCGGACTTCCTCCCAATGGGGCTCAATAACATGGAAGGCGCATCCCCTCACCTCTTGCCGTCTTCGACGGGCCTGGCACTCCTCTGGTCTGCCATAGGCATGAGAAACAACAACAAGCACACAGGTAGTCCAAATTTTTTGCAATTTTTGAGTCGCGGCGAAATTTTAAAATTCAATCTAAATGATTTTTAAATGAATTTAATAGTTTTATTCTTGAACGGGTTCTTCAAACACGGCGGACTTTTTCAACCCACGTTGGCCTTGGAACCATGCCATATTTTTTTCATCTTTTATATTTTCACAAGAGATTGTAACGTCACGTGAACTTTCTATTTCCAGAAAAAAACAAAACATATTGCATCTTCTGCCCTTTGCGTTATAAAAAAAGAAACAGAGAACATTTCCTGTCCCATCCCATTTCCGCTTTCATTCTCATTTTCAATGAGAGCAAGAAATAAAAAACATATTGACTGGGATTGTTAAGTTTTTTTCCGTAAAATTGGAATTGCTAAAGATAGATTGAAAACTTCAACGGATTTGAAATCAGTGGAAAATTTCACTTTAGATTGATACCTAAAAATATGATTTTCTTTAAATAAATAATTTTTTAATTGAATATATCTTCAACGGATTTGAAATCTGCGGAAAATTTTACACCAGATTAATATCATACACCACGGGCACGTGCAACGCCGGGCTAGCAACACAGTGGGTAGTTTGTAATATGCGTCACTTATGGTGTTTGTAGGTTCGAAACCTCAACCATATTAGGACACACTGATCAGGTTCTTGAGACTTTTATATTAGTCTTCTACGGAGCCGGAATGGATTATACTAACCGGAGGGTTGCGAGTTCGAATCCAACCACATACCGTCGTGTACAAAGGGGGCTGGTGCACGTTAAATCTTCGGTGGCCTCGAATGTCCTCACGTTGGCATGGTATGGAGGTTTGGAAAGAAGGGTGCCTCCTCAGGTGTGACCAAGTCATCTGACGACGGTTGTATATTACGGGGTGTTATCCTCGAGTTTGTTCATCTCACCTTAATTCGAAATTACTTTGTGTAGTCCTCGGCGCTTTCCGTTTTGTTCCCGGACCGTAGGCAATGGCCGTTGCATTGCTTCAGTGCGCCGTTAATTACCCTACAGTAATGGACCGGACAGCAAGATGTGATGGTATAAGGGAAAGAATATATGCTTTAATAAGGGATGGTCTCCCATGTGCTGCAATTACACTAGCAACCCTTCTGGGCATACTTTAAACAAGGTTTTGATACACAGCTATGGGTATTTGTCTCCATTCCTGCTGCAAGAATTTCGCCAACTCAGTTGTAGATTTCGGATGTGGTTCTCTGGTCCGTAAGCGTAGCTTTAACTCGTCCCACAAATGTTACATGGTGTAACGTCACAGCTGGGAGGTCCCTCTGACCACAGCTTTCATGGTGGTCCATGAATTTATGGCCGGATGGGGGTATCCCCTTCTCTTTGGTCGTTAGCGGCTTCGGAAGAACGTGTGGGGTCTTCTCTCGAGGAAAGGAGAATCGTGGAAAACCAGAACGTTAGCGGACGCAGGACGACTCTGCTCCAGATTGAGGCCGCGGGACTGAAACCCAAAATTGTACAGTATCTATTAGCCTCGAAATAGTTTTGACATATATGTATTCTTCTTTAATTAATTAAATGTGCTGTAATTCTAAATGTCGTTTTAATTATCTTCAAGCCACTCGCCACGCAAACTATACCCACGACGTTACAATGGGGTTTAGGTCGGGACTCTGAGTAGACCAGGGAAGACGTTTTACTTCCATATCTTGATACCACCGCTTGACAGAGGCTGCAACATGACATGGAACGTTGTCCTTCTGGAAGTAACATTCGTCTGTTCCATAAAATTGCCAGAGCGTAGGAAGAACCTGACTGTCCAAAATGTTCATATAGGCGTCGGCGTTCAATTAACCAGGAACAACATGCAAAGGTCCCAGGTAAAAACACGTAAGCTATTCACCACACCAGAGCACCACGCTAACCATGATTCAACCACACCAGAGCAAGTAGTCGGATTTTATGCAAAATACTTATCTTTCCCTCCCGGACCGTCTTCAATAGCCCGTTGTGTAGCTCTAGTACGACGTTAACTAAAATTACCATTACCCTATCCGTCGAGTTTTGATCCCGGACTGTCGCCAATAGCCCGGTGTGCTGCTCTAGTACGACGTTAATTAAATATCCCGATACCGATTCCTGGTTTTCGACCGGAAAAGAAAGGTGTTAATAGCGTGAACAAGAGATAAACGACGTTTTCCAGTATTGGTGCAAGCAAAGTTCTGCGACAATACTTGAAAACTGCAGCTCGTAAAGATGTGGACATTCGAAATCATTCTACGTTTTCCAGTATTGATGCAAGTCAAGTTCTGCAGCAAAATAACTGGAATACATCAAGAATACTCCAGCTCGTAAAGAAAAGTTCAGACCGTGGTTCAAAATTACGAGGTGTTGTCCTCGGCTCTTTCCCTTAAAGGACTGATCCCGGATCGTCGTCAATAGCCCGTTGTGTTGCTCTAGTACGACGTTAACTGAAATTACCATTACCATTACCAGCTCGTAAAGATGTATAATAAATCAGACATTTGAAGGCATTCGACATTTTCCAGTATTTGTGCAATAAGTTCTGCAGCAACTCTGGAATACTTCAGGAACACTCCAGCTCGTGAAGGATGTATAATAAATCAGACATTCGAAGGCCTTCGACATTTTCCATTAGTTTTCCGTTTTCCACAGCCCGGTGTGCTGCTCTAGTACGACGTTAATTAAAAATCGCGATACCGATTCCTGGTTTTCGACCGGAAAAGAAAGGTGTTAATCGCGTGAACAAGATATAAAGGACGTTTTCAAGTATTGGTGCAAGTAAAGTTCTGCGGCAATACTTGAATACTGCAGCTCGTAAAGATGTGGACATTCGAAATCATTCGACGTTTTCCTGTATTAATGGAAGTCAAGTTCTGCAGCAAAATAACTGGAATACTTCAAGAATACTCCAGCTGGTAAATATGTATAATAAATCAGATATTCGAAGGCATTCGACATTTTCCAGTATTTCTGCAATATAAGTTCTGCAGCAACTCTGGAATACTTCAGGAACACTCCAGCTCGGGAATGATG
Organism: Metellina segmentata; assembly: GCA_947359465.1. Classification (NCBI taxonomy): domain Eukaryota; kingdom Metazoa; phylum Arthropoda; class Arachnida; order Araneae; family Tetragnathidae; genus Metellina; species Metellina segmentata. The sequence goes on from OX375884.1 coordinate 23,386,702, forward strand.
TATAATAAATCAGACATTCGATGCTTTCCATTAGTTTTCCATTGCCCGGTGTGCTGCTCTAGTAAGACGTTAATTAAAAATCCCGATGATTCCTGGCTTTCGACCGGAAAAGAAAGGTGCGAATCACGTAAACAAGAAGTAAACGTAAACGCCACAAACTACAACGCTGCTTGAACAAGTGACGCTATCAACATCCTGGAAGGCCTCGGCCATGATCTCAAGCGCGAAGTTGCGGATGATGCCACCTACGTTCGAAAGAGGGAGGACACCGCAATAACGCGGTCCTCATTAATAGAGGTCTTTTAACCCTTTCATTGAGTTGATCCGACGCCCTTTTTCAATCTTTGTTTTTAGAACCTCCCTGCTTGGACTGGAAACCGATACAGCAGCTCCGGGTTGAACGGCAACTCCTCGATCGGAACACTTTCCACAAAGGGTTCTGTTTCGAATGCATTTCTCTCGTTAAGAAAGTGCAGTGCATGAGCATCCAGGTGTAGCTTAGATGCGGTGGGGTCGTGACCCTTGCCGTGACCCAGTACCGGGGGGGGGGGGTAATTGTTGGCCCAGTAAGCAGTTGAATTTATTTCGTACTGGTGCGACGAAACAGGTTATTGGCTTCGGTTAAGGGGTCAATCCCAGTGAAATATCTGAGGACAGATCGTCGTCATTTGAGACACGGTCAGATGAGTAGGTCAACAACTGAGCTGGTATGGCACCCCACTCTCTAAGCTTCCACACCACGCCAACCTGACAGTGCATGAGATTTTAAATCAGGCTCTGTGATCCAAAATACCATAAGAGGCAGTACATAATGGAAATCGCGTTTTACGGGTTCAACACAACATGCTAAGTGAAATATGCGAGGAACAACGCGTCGTTATTTGAGCCACGTTCCTATGAGTAGGTCAACACCTGAGCTGGTATGGCTAGTGGGGTACTCACCAAACTTCCACAACACGCCAACCTGACATTGTATGAGATTTTAAGTCAGGCTCTGTGATCCAAAATACAATTTTAGGCTTGTAGATAATGGAAATCGCGTCTTACGGGTTGAACATTACTGGCTTAGTGAATTATGCGAGGACAACATGTCACCATTTGAGCCACGGTCAGATGAGTAGGTCAACACATGAGCTAATGACACCCCACCTCTCCAAATTTCCACACCACGCCAACGTGACGTTGTATGAGATTTTAAGACAGGCTCTGTGATCTAAAATACCCTTTATGAGGTAGATGAGTAGGAAACTGAACTAACATCGCAATGGTGCAAGACAGCGGGCTGTTGGCGACTGTGCGGGTTCAATCCTGAAGGGAAAGATCCGAAGATAACTAAGGGCCGTGGAAGCCCGGTGGGAAGAGTATCAGATTAGCAACCGTAAGGTTGCGAGTTCGAATCCAACTACAGACCATCGTGTACAAAGGGGGCTGGTTCACGTTAAATCTGTCATGGCCTAAAATGTCTTCACGTACCGTGGTCTGAGAGAGTGGGGTTCCAGATCAGGTGTGCCGTGTACCAGCTTTCTTCGTACTAGGAATGCGACATCGATGCCGATGTTTTTAGAACATCGATGTTTTCTAAAAAACATCGATGGAGCCGATGTTTTAATTTTAAATGAAAAATGTACCATAATAAAAATAAAAAATAAAAAACAATTAGCATAATTTCAATAATCAGTAAATTGAACATACTTTTAAACCAAAGTTGCCAAGGGTAAAGGGTGTGAAAAAGTAGGGATGCGACATCGATGTCGATGTAAAACATCGATGTTTTATAAAAACATTGTTGTATTTACCATCGATTTATTGGAGCCGATGTTTGTTTAACATCGATGTTTTAACATTGTCGATGTTTTATTTTTGAATAAAAAAAGCACCATAGTAAAAATTCAGAAAAATAACCGTGCAACTAAATATTTGTCAGTGATGGCGACATCTGTCCAATCAGAAAGAGCTTCTTCCCTAACTGGTGAAAAAAGAAGTCGGCTTCAGGCGGAGAAAGTTAGCAAAATTTACAAACTGTAAATAAAAAATAAGTTTGTTGTGTTTTCCTCCCCTTCCCAATAAGTTGATAATAATTAATAATAACTAACAATAATTATTGTTATGTACCTACCTAATTATACTTGTAGTTAATAGTACCTATGTCAAATTATTGTAAATATTACTTTCTTTTATATTATTAAATTTGAAAATAAAATGTTTGTAAATTGTTCTTATGAATTTTTTTACTTTGTTTTGACAGATAAAAAAAAGTCTTACTTATTAATTAATAAACGTGGCAAATGACAAATTAAATCAATCTCCCCCCCCCCTCCGGTGAACATTAATGTTTGAGGTTCTTAAACCAGTTTAAAAAATGGGGGGGGGGTTTAAATGATGTTTAGAAACATCGATGTTTTTTGGGCGATGTATTATCAACATCGATGTTTTAATTTTGAACATCGATGTTTCGCGTTCGATGTCGCAGCCCTCCGGTCATCCTCATCCAACCGGACTACCGCGGACCTCAAATTGAGACAGCATTTCTTGCTCATTGGACTGGGCCGAAGAATAAAAATCCGCCAGAACAAATTCTTCGATCAAAAGAAGTTAGACTGACCAACTCAGAACATGTTTTCGTTTCATTTTGATATAGTTCACGATATATCGCGCAAACGGATGGATTGCCATCATTCTTATCTTGTTTAATCTTTGTTTCTATATTTATTTAGTTATTTATTTGTTGTTTCATACAGGAAAATATCCACTTACAGAGAACACACAATATATGTTATCAGAATGCAAGAAAAAGACGTACACGTAAATACAGTTAGATAAGATTTCAGTTAATTAAGTGGGCTGCACCACCTCCCATTGGGCATTAAAAGAATCTTAGGGGGCAATGTTTGCTCCAGAGAAGCAAAAGTGGGCAATGAGAAACAGAATTGTTGCCGACAAATATTTTGAGCAAATATTATTCCCTTGACAATACAGACATCCTCACTACAGTGATGTATTGTTGCAAGAAATATATGTTGCAAAATGCAAGGTACAACTGATCAAGTCTGAAACGGGTCTTGACAATGGAGTGTTAGTATGTATATTTGCCTTCCTACTTAAATTTGTGATTGCATTTCCGTCATCCTGTTTGGTCGAACGTTAATTTAGTGCGACGTCTTAACTAAAAAGAGGCATCGACTGCAAATTATGGGTAATTAAGGATGCTTCTGACGAAACTAGAGCCAAGAAAGACAAATTGGTAGTAGTGACGCGACATCGACAGTAAAACATCGATGTTTTGAAACATCGATGTTCAAAATTAAAACATCGATGTTGATGATACATAGCCCCGAAACCATTGATGTTTTTAAAATTCAGCGTATTTAAACTTTTTTCCCCATTTCTTAAAACTGGTTTAGCAACTAGTGATGCGACATCGACAGCAAAACATCGATGTTCAAAATTAAAACATCGATCCTGTTAATATATATCGCCTCCAAACCATCGATGTTTTTAAAATTCAAGGCACTTAAACTTTTTCCCCCATTTCTTAAAACTGGTTTAGCAACTAGTGATGCGACATCGCCTCCAGTACATCGAAGTTTTTTTTATAAAACATTGATGTTGCATCTCTAATTTTCAGACCCGTCACCCTTGGCCACTTTGGTCTAAAAGTAAGTTCAATTTGCTGATTATAAAAATTATGCTGTTGGCTATTTTTTAAATTTGTAAAACGGTACTTTTTTCATTTAAAAATAAAACATAAACAACGTAAAAACATCGACAAATATAAACATCGATGTTACAAAAACATCGGCTTCAATACATCGATGTTTTTTTGTTTGTAGAAATCGATGTTTTGAAAACATTTACATCGATCCCTAATTGGTAGACCAGCACCAGGATCATCCTTCTTATAACAGTGGTCGTAGCCTCAAATGTCCTCACGTTGGCGAGGTGTGGAGGTTTGGAGAGTTGGGTGCCATTTGAGGTCGTGACCTCGTCATCTGACCATGGTTCAAAATTGCGAGTAGCTGTCCTCGATTCTTTCTCTTCGGGATTGACCCCGTACAGTCGCCAATAGCTCGTAGCCCAGTGCGAAGTTAATTCACCTCAATTGAAATTAATTAATTCCTATTTCATAATAGCGATCATTTTAAAGTTTACTGATTTGATGAGACTGAGCAATCTAGTGTGTTTATGTGCAATTTAATTTTGTTACTTAAGCTTAAAGTAAACGCGTAAAAATTTCAGTTCCAAGTTTTGTTTCCAAATTGGCTTTCTCTAATTCAAAAAGTTGACCCAGGTTACTAAATATTTTGGTGAAATTTAAAATTGGGCTCAGCTGTTTATTATTAAGTGAGATATTTTTTTTTCCAGAGAGGACTGTGTCAAAGAACATTTTCTTTGAAAAATGGGGGCGTTGAGTCAAATAAGTTTGGAAACTATGATTTGCATGAACTAATCCAATTCCAGCATTTATTTTTACATCATGCAATTTTCGGGGACTTCCCCTCCCTTTTGAATATGTCCCTGCTTCCTGTGTATTCCTCGTATGCTTCAGCGTATACAAAGAATGCTCGTGTGTCAGTTTCGTTTTCGCTCACGGAAGTGATAAGGCATGAATGGCGAGGAACGGACCTTGAAACAGAAGACGTCATTGTGGACGCCCGTTTTAAGAACAAAAATCCAGAAACGGAAACTGCGAGAATAAAAAGGCGAAGACCCTCGCTTTGCGAGAAGTCAAATGTTCTGACAGCTGCGTTCTCGGAAATTCGCGGCGCGCAGACGTAGGAACAAAGTCGGCTTATGTTGGATGACAGTTGGAACAACACACACTTGCCTCACTCCCCCACGGTGAAAATGGTAGCTTCACCCCTTCTCCTCCGCCCTCCTGTCTTCACGATGAAATTTATGGAGATTCTGACAGCAAAAAAAGTTCTGCAGCAATACTGGAATACTCCAGCTCGTAAAGATGTATAATAAATCAGATATTTCGAAGGCATTCGACGTTTTCCAGTATTGGTGCCAGAAAAGTTCTGCAGCAATACTGGAATACTCCAGCTCGTAAAGATGTATAATAAATCAGACATTCGAAGGCATTCGACATTTTTCAGTATTTGTGTTCTAAGTTCTGCAGCAATACTGGAAGACTTCAGAAATACTCCAGCTTGTAAAGGATGTATAAAATCAGACATTCGAAAATATTCGACGTTTTCCAGTATAGGTGCAAGTAAAGTTCTGCAGCAATACTTGAATACTGCAGCTCGTAAAGATGTGAACATTTGAAATCATTCGACTTTTTCCAGCATTGATGCAAGCAAAGTTCTGCAGCAAAATAAGTGGAATACTTCAAGAATACTCCAGCTCGTACAGATGTATAATAAATCAGACATTTTCCAGTATTTGTGCTATAGGTTCTGCAGCAACTCTGGAATACTGCAGCTCGTAAAGGATGTATAATAAATCAGAGATATTCGAAGGCATTCGACGTTTTCCATTATTGGTGCAAGTAAAGTTTTGTAGCAACTCTGGAATACTTCAGGAATACTCCAACTCGTAAAGAGGTATATATTAGATACAGTCGAAGTATTCCACTATTGCTTCAAGAATGGTCCAGCTCATAAAGAAATATAATAAATCAAAGAAATATTCGGAGTATACCAGTATTGCTGCAGAACTTTAACTGTAATAATACTGGAATACTTCAGGAATACTCCAGGTCGTAAAGAGATATAAATCAAAGAGGCATTCGAAGTTTTCCATTATTGGTGCAAGTAAAGTTTTGTAGCAACTCTGGAATACTTCAGGAATACTCCAACTCGTAAAGAGGTATATATTAGATACAGTCGAAGTATTCCACTATTGCTTCAAGAATGGTCCAGCTCATAAAGAAATATAATAAATCAAAGAAATATTCGGAGTATACCAGTATTGCTGCAGAACTTTAACTGTAATAATACTGGAATACTTCAGGAATACTCCAGGTCGTAAAGAGATATAAATCAAAGAGGCATTCGAAGTTTTCCAATATTGCTGCAATTAAAGTACTTCAGAAATACTGGAATACTTCACGAATTTTTCCAGCTCGCAAAGAGAGGATAGAGTTTGAAATCATAATGTCAAAAAATCTCAATCGGAGAAAAATCCGTTTTTCAGTGCACCTACCATACTTGTCTTCATGTTTTATGTTATAAATGTGAAATTTGAAAAAAATTTATTTTGGTGATTTTGAAAGTCGATTGTCCTCTTAACCATGAATCAAAATGCAAAACAATTACCAGATTGGGACAAATTGTGCCTTTAGGGCAACTTATTAACTTGTTGGACATCTTTTGGGTACACTTTGGAGCTGAAAATGATATACTACATAGCATCCTTTATTTGTATCCGCATAGTGAACTTATATCGTCCATCATGCCAGAAACATGAATGTGCAAATTTTCACTGGATGGGTTTATCAGCTGGTTGAATCCCTTATTTTGCTATCTAAGTTTACGTGAATACGCGAATGTGTATTCCCTATTGAAACACATTGTTCTTGCCATGCGCGTTGATGAATTATGAGGGTACAGTAAACAGATACAGTAAACAGAGGGTACAGTTTCTGGCATAAGGGGACGATGTGTTTACTCCATAAGAATGTTACACTTTACATATAATATTCTTCACGAATCATCAATATACGGCTTGATAACATTTCTATTTTGGATATTAGAGGGTTCTTCTGTAAAGTTAAACACAGAGGGCACTAGTGTTTTTGTGTAATACTTTTATTTTCCAGAAGTGACGTTACTTTTCTTTTTGAATGCCCACTTGCATACAAAGCCTACCTTAAAGACCCATTTAAAACGATAAAAAAAAATTATCATTAGCATCTCAAAGAACCTTAAAAAAACAGCAGATAAAATATATAGTATTATAATATATTCATTAATTCTGCTATCGACATTCATACTAATGTTCTGATCTATAAGGGCTATGTTCCAGGATGGATAATGTACCCATTTCTACACATTGCCTCAGAGAAGACCCACTTTGCAAAACAAATAAAATACATTTTCTTATCATTCAGGTATCAAAGAACCTTGAACAGCCGATAAAAAAGTATCTTTATTAATTCCCGCAGCACCCATTAAACAACAGATTAAATACTATGATACATAGATGAAACCTTCCGTAAAAGATAATTTATTCATTTGGACACATTGGCTTTGTGAAGGCCCATTTAAAAATGTTTATCTCTACTATTATAAAAGGAAGTGTTTGTCTGTCTGTTTGTTTGTTTCTTGCACACAAAGTCCTGACGAATCTATGGCACTTACAGTAATGGGATTTGGCACACAGGTAGGCCGAATTTTTTGCAATTTTTGGGTCGTGCCGAAATTTAAAATTCAATCTAGAACATTTTTAAACGAATTAAATGGAATTTAATTATTATTGTTTTCTTTTGAATGGCAACACCATAAAGAGATGGCAGAGTCTAAATTTATTTTTCCGTTTGAACGCTTTCAGCCGAAGAACAAAACACATAAAAAGTTTAAACTGGAGTTATTTCAATGGATTTGAAATCTGCGGAAAATTTCACGTTAGATCAACAACTAAAAATATGATTTTCTTTAAACAAATATTTTTTTAAATTGTAACTTTTATATTTTTTCCAATACAAATGTGACCTTTGCTATCGAGATCATAGATTCCGTTTCCTGCTTTTTAAAGTGTAACTTTTTATTTTTGCAATGCGAATATGGGAGCATTAAACAATGACGTCACGTTTGTTTTTGGTATGTATTTAATTAACGTCGCACCGGACCAACACAATGGGCTATTGCGTAGCAATCACCGGGGGTTGGCGAGCGTTATTGTTTCTTTTTTAACTCAGCGATCCTCACACCGATTGGATCTCTTCGCAAGAGAATTCGTAGCTGCAATCACCGGGGGTTAGCAAGCGCAATAGTCACACGTAACCCCACAAAAAGAACTGTCACGGGCAACGCCGTGCTGTCCACGCAGTGGCTAGTTTATCCATAAATCTCAAAGATCCTTAATCCATAATAATGTTTTGATAAATTAGGGAAATGTCCCTGAATGAAGGGAATGAAAAATTTGGACACATCGCCTACATAAGTGCTCATTGAAAATTTTATCATTCGAGTCTCAAAGTATCTTAATCCAGATATCATGGGGAAGTATTACAGTATATTCCTTAATATACAGTATATTCCTTAATATTACAGTATATTCCTTGATATTACAGTATATTCCTTAATATTACAGTATATTCCTTAATAATACAGTATATTCCTTAATATTACAGTATATTCCTTAATATTACAGTATATTCCTTAATATTACAGTATATTCCTTAATATTACAGCATATTCCCTTTTTAAAAAAAAGAATTTTATGATCAGTCTCAAAGTACTTTAATTCATGCAGACATTAAGGTTCAAATATTGCAATTTTTTCATCAATTCTAACTGCCCCCTTTTAACTACGCTCTGACACATAGGTAATGTCCCCAAATGTGTTATGTACCCATTAAAACACATTAGGAGTAATTAAAAACCATTTTTTTTATCACGTCTGAGTCACAAACATCCCTTGACATCCGACAAACAATTTTTGGAAACGAAGGCTTTCTCGGTTCTGCAGGGGTTGAAAGAATAAGTGACTGAACCCTGAGCCACCGAAGTCCAATGGAACCCTAAAAGAAAAATTATTTCGAAACCTCACAGTGCATCTCCGTTGACTTCACGAGGCGTCACATTCCACGCCCACATTTGCTAATAGAATTATCTTATTTCTAACTACCGGAAACATACCAGCCTGGCGCTATTGCTCTAAATTAATCCATCAGTGTACGAGTGTCCTTGAAGACGACTGGGGTAATGCGGCGTTATCAGTTTCCTCGACTCTCAGGCATTTCTGAATTGAGAAATGTTACGATCCGAACCAAGCGATGCAGCAATTCAAAAATTGTGGATGGACCTCAAGCAGTTTAATAACCTGGTGATTTTCAACCTTTTTGTGTGTGTGTGTGATCTCGACAAAACGAATTTTAAAATTCTTCCAAAATTATAATTTTATTTTCTGTGTATCTGACAAAAAATAGGAAGAGTTTTGATTGATTGCAAAATAAAAAATTACTTTCGATTTTTTTGTTCCCAAATGACTTTTTTTTTACAGTTTTTAAAACAATTTGTTTATGATGTATTGAAATCTGATACATCGCGATAATGGAAAGCTAGAAGACTCTTGGGGTGATGATAGCCTTCGGCTATCCTTTGAACTTTTTGATGTTATTTGTAGTTGTTCTTCTTTTCTGTTTACGTTCTTTTTTGTTTTGTTTTGTTTTCTTGTCCATGTGCCCCAGCCATTTGAAAAAAAATTGATGCATTGAAATTTTTTTTTTTAATTATTCATTCGGGTGTGTGTTATTTATACGATATTATTCGAAATTGCTTGCGAATACAATCCATCAATAAACGAGCATCCTTGAAGATGACTGGGGTATTGAGACTTTATCAGTTTTCCCGACTCTGGGGCATTTCTGAATTGAGAATGTAATGAACAAATCCACGAGGACCAACAATTCAAAAAATAAGGAGGTGCCTCAAGTGGTTTCATAAGCCATCGATGGATTGTTTGCGAACACAATCCATCAATAAACGAGTATTCCTGAAGACGACTGGGATATTGAGTTGTTATCAGTTTTCCCGACTCTGGGGCATTTCTTAATGGAGAATGTAATGAACAAATCCACGAGGACCAATAATTCAAAAAAAAGGAGGTGCCTCAAGTGGTTTCATAAGCCATCGATGTATTGTTTGCGAACACAATCTATCAATAAACGAGTATCCTTGAAGACGACTGGGGTATTGAGTTGTTATCAGTTTTCCCGACTCTGGGGCATTTCTTAATTGAGAATGTAATGAACAAATCCACGAGGACCAACAATTCAAAAATTAAGGAGGTGTCTCAAGTGGTTTGATAAGCCATCGATATTTTTTCAATCTATTTAATCTCGTTGCACTCATAAACGAATTCTAAAATTCCTTCAAAGATGTATATTTTATTTCCTACTGATCGGACATAGGTACAATTTTGATTGATTTTCAAAATATGAAAACAATAATCACCTTCCGTTTTTTTTCCGAAGTAGCTTTTTGAAGTCTTTGAGACAATTTGTTTGATATTTTGAAGAAAAAAAAACATTATTTAAATTATTAAACGGGTATATATATTAATCATACGAGTATTAGAAATTATTTGGGAACGCACTTGTTAAAAGTTCAAAATTAAACCGTTGAAGTGAAATAAATCTTACAATATTTAAGCCATTTCACCATCAGAAAGCCACAAAAACGTCATCCATGCAGCACACCTGTTGAAAATCGCTGTACTAAAACACCCAGAAGCGTATACAAGATGTAATTTCGGAAAGGTGCAAAGCTTAAAAATGAAGTCTTTATGTAAATTGTTTTATTTAATTAATTTTGGTTGTATGAATTTTGAAGGGATCATTGTAAGCGTGCATGAAAACTAACTTTTTCGTTGATCTTTATATGTATACTTGTTGTTTTTAATATTTTCAATGCCCAAATTTAAATTTGCTAGTTACATAAATTGTTTTTGGTTTTTCTGCAAAACTATCTGTTAAGTACCTGCTACTTTAAATGTACCTTAAAAGATGTTCACTGTTATTTCTCGGCATGGCAGGCATCGCATAATGACAGCGCATCCAATGACATCAATAATCCTCCGAATAGTTACGAGTATATGAATAAGACGAATTCAGAAGGTTTGGAAACTAATAAAAGATTTATTACATATACATGTAATTATGTTTTCCCACGAATTTGATTTTACTCGAATTCAAAATAAATATTTTATTCTCTTTTTACTCGAGTCATTTTGATTTAACACGAGCGGGCCAAGTCACTTTTTAAGAATTTCTTTTGCCTAAGTTCTAATTTTTTTAAATTTGAGGCATAATAGTATAATTTTTATATCATACGCACGAATGAGGAAGTTGCTGGAAAGTTTCAACGTGAACTGAAGTTGTTGATAGCCTCTTATAGAGAAATATAATGGCCAAAACACGAACACAACGATTAATAACTGATTTCGTTCGTAAAACCGGTGAAACATCAGCACCAGAGGAGACTCGTGCTGGGTTTGCTAAAGAGATCACAGAAAGAAATTTATTAATAGAGGAAGACGATGTCCACAACATTTCCAGTGATAGCAGTGGTATTTCATTAGTACGCAAACGTATGCGCCGTTTATTGGTCAGAAAGTGAAAATGAATAAAATCTTGTTAGGTGTAAAACCGATTTTTTGGCTCATGAAGAATTGTTTTCTTTTCAAATGAAAATTTACTTTCATTACATTCTTGTACCAAGTGCGGTGCTGATCAGACTTCACCAGCTCATATTTTAAAATGTATTGACTTTACAATGGACAAGGTTTTTTCGGAACCTCTACTTTTCTTGGACTTTTTGGGGGTTTATGGACTCGTGGACTTGGTCTAATTTTAAGAGACCATGTCGGAGATTAGTAACAACAATAAAAACACATATTATTACATGTATATGTTGTTAAAATAAAATAATAAACTTAAAACGAATATTTTTATATGTTTTTTTAAATTATTTTTGCTGATCCTTTTAGATCCTAACTCCAATCTTCTTTTTCTTCCATAGATACAATGTCTTTTTTTACACGAATTTTTTTACACGTATTCTCCGGGAACGTATCTATCGTGTAAAAACATAATTAGGTGTATATTAAACTAACGTCAGATCCTAAGACTCAAGTTTACAGAATAAATAGACTGACTGCCTTGAAGCTATCAAACATGGCCGAAAAATAAAAATATATTTCTTAAATGCCCTAAAAACTAAAAATATCCAAGAATCAGGAGAAAATGGGGAAACGCAATTTCTGTCTTTCCAGGCACGCGCGTGTTTCTACGAAAACAGATGACACGTAAACAAATTTCGGGACCTGGTCATGAGCAGAAGACAATTGTTTTATCTCATCTTATACAAGCACATTTTTATTTCCAGAAAACGAGTGACAGTACGTTTTGTTTTACAACACTACCACGTTTCTGCCCAACAGGAAGAGTGTCCATTTCTTCCGCAGAACAAATTCCAGGCAGGGGATTTGCGTAAACATCAGCGCTTTGGAATCCAGACTCCGAGATATTTCAGGATTCCGATAGTGTGCCTTTGGGCCTCCACCGCCGATGCACCCCAACGAACACGATCGGAAAATGATAGCTAGCTTACAGTAGTTATCTCTGAGGTAGATAACATCATCCTAAAATACGAGAAGAGTAGCATTATGGGGCGGACTAGCAGCAGGATCGTCTTGAGAGTATCACAGGCAATGGGAAAGCAGTTCACTGGGGTTTACTATTCACTAGAATAAAAATGGAAACGATCAATTACCTTAGCAACAATAACAGTACGTTATATCGCATAGTCGGCTATCTTACTCTTTTTGACCTGTCCTCCAATGGATATTTCGTTTGAGAAATTGAAATCTATACAAATACAAATTTAAATACAAATACAAATATTGACGACCAGCTACAGGCTTAAGCCCAACAAGGCTGGTCCTTTGTTTATGAATTTCCCAATTCCCACTGACTATCTAATTGTATCTTAAATTCGTACACTCCCTTTGAATCAACTATATTTTCTGGCAACGCGTTCCATTTGTCTATTACCCTATTAAAGTAGTAGTTTTTCCTTAAATCCCTATTAAAATGTGTCGTATTCAATCTATACCCATGGCCCCTTGTTCTGTTATCCCTATAGAAATTTAAGCCCTCTGTGTCCCCTTGTTTTACCAACTTGAAAAGTTGAATCAAATCCCCACTCCTTCTTCTTCTTTCCAGTGTATACATGTTTAGCTTACTTAAACGTTCATTATAGTCTAGATTTGCTATCCCCTTTATTATTTTTGTAGCTCTGTGAGGAACCCTTTCAATTGATTCTATGTCCTTTCTCATATATGGAGCCCAGAATTGTACAGCATATTCTAGATGTGGTCTTACTAAGCCCTTATATAACGGCACGATTATATTCTTATCCCTTGAAGTTACAGTCTTTTTAATATACCCCAATAACCTATTAGCCTTTTTAGCGGCTGAACATTGGTGACCCATTTTAAAATCCCTATGAATTATCACCCTAAGATCCTTGACTGTTTCTCCCTCCTTTACCTTTACTCCCTGCAGACAGTACTCGGCTCCACTGTTTACAATGTTACACTGTTGATAATCAATAAAAAACTTTAATTACTGCAGCTGCGTATTATATCGTTTTTTTTTTACCTATCCATCGATGAATTTTAGTTTGAGAACACTGGGTAGAAAATAAAACATCTCACTGTGGACCCTACTCACCCATTGACGTTGAATAAAAGTCTGTGTGTAAACGATCAATAAAAGAACATAAGTACAGTAACCCCTCGTTATATATCTTTTATCGACATGTCCATCGAGGAATTTTTGGTTTGAGAGCAGCATGCAAAGCATCAAACAATTCACTCAGGCCCTCGTAATACTGCATATTGGTTGTATCGCTCTTTTCTATCAATCCATCGATGAATTTGTGGTTTGAGAACAGCAGGCAAAAATAAAACAGCTCTCTGGGGATCCTATTCACCCATTCACAAGAATAAAAATGTAAACGATCTATAAAAAAAGTACAGTAATCCCATGCTATATCGCTCTTTTTGATCTGTCCATAGATGAATTTTTGGTTTGAGAGCAGCAGACAAAACATCAAACAATTCACTCGGGTCCTCATAATACCGCATATTAGGTTATATTGCTCTTTTCAATCAGTCCATCGATGAATTTTTGTTTTGAAAACAGCAGGCAAAAAATAAAAATATCTCGATGTAGACCATACTCACCCATTGACATTGAATAAAAATGTAAACGACTAATAAAATAATTAAATACTGTAACCTCTCGTTATATCCCTCTTTTTGACCTATCCATTGATGAATTTTGGGTTTGAGAGCAGCAGACAAAAAATAAAGCAGCTCTTTGGGGATCCGACTCACCCATTCAGGTGAACAAAAATATAAACGGTTAATAAAAATCTTAAGTTCATTAACCCTTCGTTGTATAGCTCTTTTTGACCTGTCCATTGAAGAATTTTTATTTTAGATCAACAGATAAAAAATAATCAAATACATTCATTTTTTTAATAATACTAGCCACTGCGTGACCAGCACGGCGTTATCCGTGACAGTTCTTTACGTGGAGTCACTGCTCGTTAACCCCCGGTGTTTGCTTCGCAAACCAAATGGGAATTCGTAGCCTATTGGAAAACAGCCATCACGGCTTTGCCTAGTCATTGTCAAATGCGGCCAAATTCTAATTGCGAAGAGATCCAATCGGCGTGACGTTAGATCTCTTCGTGACCATCTCTTGAGAAAATATAAATATTCATTTGAAAAATTATTTATTAAAAGAAAATCAACGTTTAAGGTATCTATCTCGTGTAAAATTTTAACGATCTCGATTTTACAAAAAAAGAACTAAACAATGCCATTCAAAATTTTTTTTATTTGTATTGCTTTCCTTCGCTGGAATTGTTTGAGTGCAGGAAATGGAATCTGTGATGCGAAGGTCAAATTCGTATGGGGAAAAAATATAAAAGTTACAATTTAAAGTTATTTATTTAAAGAAAATCATATTTTTAGGTATCGATATAATATGAAATTTTCCGCAGATTTCAAATCCGTTGAAATTTTTACTCTATTTTTAACGATCTAGGGGATAGAAAAAAGAACTATAAAACTAAGGTGACCAATTTTTTTACAATGAAAAGGAGGACAAAAAAAATTTAAGAAAAAAGTACAACGTAAATAAATGAAACATTTTATTAATTCAAACAAAAATACACTAATTATGCTTACATCCCTTTTAATTATTTATTTAAACGAGTATTTTTCCATTAAATGAATATTTTTTTGTCAATATATCATTTTCTAACAGTAACAATACATTGGAAATTTCGGAGCAAGAAATATCCTTCATGTTGAATTTTACGGTAAGTGCTGCAGCTGGATTATCAACATTTAATCTTGATTTCTCACTTGTCCAAAAATCATTACCAATTGAAAAAACTCTTTCAACTGCTGCATTAGTTCCAGGGCAGCACAACATAAATTTAATAAGAATAACTAAATTTTCATATGGAATGTGTTCATTTTTGAAATGGTTAAATATTTCCACCCATCTTTTATGATTTTCAACATGTTGATTTTCCCATTGTTCTAATTTATCAGAATTTAAGTATATATTCAGTCTTCTAATTTCTTCAAACAGACAATTGTCACCGATTTTAATATCAGGCATTTGTTTCGATAAAAACTCAACACAATTTTCAATATCTGCCCAATTTACTTGCGATGAAGTCAAAAACACACCATTGAAAACTGTTATTTCCTATGATATTTGTTTCAGACCATTCTTCAACATATTTGAAACATGTTTGGTAAAAATTCTGCACTTTGGTAAACTATTCCGTTATGCCCGGATTTTATTCCTTTAAGTTTAAAAATTTCTTTTTATTATTAAATTAATACATTTTTCTTCAAATCGTGATTGATATTTAAGGACAAAATCGTTCAAAATAAGACTAACTTCTGTTGCTGAAATATGTTCACCTTCAATCTTTTGAATCGTTTTGTGGAAATTGTCGTAAAGGAGGACAAATAGGAGAACACTTTTCGAGGAAGGACAGAACCTACAAAAGAAGGACTGTCCTGCCTAAAGGAGGACAACAGGTCACCTTAATATAATTCCAGTTAAAACTTTATTTGCTTTTTTTTTCCACTGAAAATCGTTCTTCGGAAAATGAAACGGAATCAAGGAAAAAATAAATTCAGAATCTGTCATCTCTTTATAGCGTTGCCATTCTAAGGAAGATAATAATACTTAAATTCCATTAAATTCATTTTAAAACGTTCTAGAATAAATTCTAAAATTCGGGCGCGATAGAAAAATTGCAAAAAATTCGGACTACATGTATGCCAGATCTCATTATTGTAAGTGCCATAGATTCGTCAGGACAATGCGTACACGCACACAAACAAACAAAAACTTCCTTTCATAATAGTGAGATAAAAATAAAAGTTCAATAAAAATCCTTTTAGTACAGTAACTCTTCGTTATACAGTTCTTTTAGACCTGTCCTATTAATTTTGGGTTTGAGAGCAGCAGGCAAATAATCAAACAGTTCACTGAGAACCTTAATCAACCATTCACAAGGTTTACAATGTAAACGATCAATAAAAGAACCATAAGTACTTTAACCCTTCGTTAGATCGTGCTTTCAGTTCTATCGCTCTTTTTGACCTGTTCATCGATGAAACAATTCTCAGACCTAAAGTGATAAGAAATTTTTAAAGTAGATAATATAAATTAACTGTTTTCATAACAGATACGCACAAACGTACTTTTGCAAAATTCATTTGTCGAGAAATATCTTGGAATTAACTTGAAGTCAAAGGTCTTCAGGATGTCAATTTTATGATTCCCTTCCTGATTTCTGATAGATTCAATCAGGATGTCAGCTCTCAAAGACTTCCCTCCGTGAAAAAACTAAAAATAATCACTTTAAGTAGTTAGAGAATTTGCACGTTTCAAATTTCCTTCC
Source organism: Metellina segmentata (assembly GCA_947359465.1). Lineage (NCBI taxonomy): Eukaryota > Metazoa > Arthropoda > Arachnida > Araneae > Tetragnathidae > Metellina > Metellina segmentata. The sequence goes on from OX375884.1 coordinate 23,403,381, forward strand.
GAAAAGAATACAACTATAGCTTTTTAGACTACATTGTTCTTTGCAAATAGGAACAATTACTAGATGAATGAATTTAAAACTGATAATCACAACTTGAATACCACGGGACCTTCCTATTAAGCAAGCTAACATTGAGTACTTGGAACACTTGATATTAGGTCAAGACAAGCCATTTTAAATATGATTTGGTTCTCGTATCAACTAGTGATGCGACATCGACAGCAAAACATCGATGTTTTTAAAATTCAGTGTATTTAAACTTTCTCCCCATTTCTTAAAACTGGTTTAACAACTAGTGGTGCTGCATCGTTTGCAAAACATCGATGTTTAAAATTAAAACATCGATGTTGATAATACATCATCCCAAAAACATCGATGTTTTTAAAATTCAGTGTATTTAAACTTTTTCCCCATTTCTTAAAACTGGTTTAGCAACTAGTGATGCGACATCGGCTCCAATACATCGATATTTTTTTATTAAACATCAATGTTTTGAAAACATCGACATCGATGTCGCATCCTTACTTTTCAGACTCTTCACCCTTGGCCACTTTGGTCTAAAAGTATGTTCAATTTGCTGATTATAAAATGTATGATACTTAGTTATTTTAAAAATTTTTATGACTGTACTTTTTCCATTTAAAAATAAAACATCGACAGCGTAAAAGCATCGACACGTATAAACATCGATGTTACAAAAACATCGACTCCAATACATCGATGTTTTTAACATCGACTCCAATACATCGATGATAAAAACATCGATTCCAATACATCGATGTTTTGAAAACATCGACATCGATGTCGCATCCCTAGCATCAACCGGATATCAGTTGCTTATAGCGATTATCTCTTACTATTTACACCCTTATTTTAAAATTTTCTCTAGAGACCTAATATGAAGTAAAAAAATTCGAGCTTTTGGGCCCCTTCTCTCAAAATGCCATATTTCCCTATCCATGCTATTATGTATGGAGGAACCAGTATAGTGCGATTACACCGAAAAGGCAGTTGACCTTGGGTCAGTCGATTTAGGAAAAGGTGTGAAAACTCGTTAGGATGATGTTGTCAATGCAAATGATGAGTGGTGATTGCCATAGATGTTTCAGCCCGCTCCAACTCGTTATCAATGCTGTCGCTTAAAGGACCAGATGATAAATTTAAAGCTACCATTCGCTCTAAGGACCCAGTTGTGGAAACGTTTAATTTGCGTTTCAACCTGTCACCTGTTTTAACCCTCCTGGTGGTTTCTCGACAAAGTATGGCGTCATTTTCTAAACTGACCGCCTTAATGGACGAGATATCTCGTCATTAAAAGTAATTTGACCATATCTTGATCTCGTCACCGTAAACAAATCGGAAGTAAATATCATGATGAGATATCTCATCATTATCAAAATTGGTCAATCTTGATGGACGAGATATCTCGTCTAAAGCACTTTAATGGAATACACTCGTTCAATAATACCACGTGACTCAACTGCTAACTCGCCGGAGTTGGACTATGTCAGTACCAACATTAAAGTCGGTAAGATTTACTTTCGGCCTCAAACGAAAATCTGAACCTCCTAACTAAAAAAGTTTCAATGTAAGTCTTTATGAGTTAGCGTCCTTTTGAAAAAGACGGAACATGTGCGAGCAGCTTCATGTTGTTTCTCCCGATCGCTCGGTTTGTAGATCAGGTAGTACTGGAAGAAAGTACCAATCCAAATGCACGACTAAATGACGAGTGCAGTAGAAAGCACCTGCTTGCTCTTCGATAGCTAATCATCCTAACTCACTTCCCAAACCCACGTGACTTACATATTCTGTGACCTTAGCCTGACCACACACAGAGAATGTTTTATTTTTCAATGAAAAAAGTACCGTTATTAAAATTTAAAAAGTGACCAAGTTGCATAACTTTCATAATCAGCAAATTGAACATACTTTTAGACCTAAGTGACCAAGGGTGAAGGGTCTGAAAAGTAGGGATGCGACATTGATGTCGATGTTTTCAAAACATTGATGTTTTATAAAAAACATCGATGTATTGGAGCCGATGTCGCGTCACTAGTTGCTAAACCAGTTTTAAGAAATAATGATAAAAGTTTAAATACACTGAATTTAAAAAAAAATCGATGGTTTTGGGTCGATGCATTATCAACATCAATCTTTTAATATTGAACATCAATGTTTCGAAACATCGATGTTTTGCTATCGGTGTCGCATCACTAGTTGCTAAACCAATTTTAAGAAATGGGGAAAAAAGTTTAAATACACTGAATTTTAAAAACATCGCTGATTTTAGGGCGATGCATTATCAACATCGATCTTTTAATTTTGAACATCAATGTTTCAAAACATCGATGTTTTGCTGTCAATGTCGCATCACTAGTACGCATGTTTAGATGCGCAGCGGTAGCCCAGTTGGAAGAGCACCGGATTCGCCACCGGAGGGTTACGAGTTCGAAACTCGGTCCAGTGAGAGACCGTCGTGTTCCCGTTGGCCGGTGCGCGTTAAATCTGTCGTGGCCTCAAATGTCCTCACGTTGGCGTGGTGTAGAAGCTTGGAGAGTAAGGTACCAACTCAGGTGTTGATCTCGTCATCTGACCGTGGTTTAAAATTACGAGGAGTTGTCCTTGGATCTTTCCCTTCAGGTTTGATCCCGAACCGTTGGTAACAGTCCGTTGTGTTGCTCCAATGCATTCATTCACCTTTAGGACTACCCGTGTGCATGGCCGTAAGGGCACAAATTTCATGGCTGTAAGTTGTTTTAGATTCGTTTGGACACCTCTTTCTTACACACAGAAGAAATTAATTATCACGCTTTAAAATTCCCCAATGAATGATGAATTTTATAAACTTTCAATTGGATCTGATATAATAAATGTTATTTTATTTTAATATCGAAAAGAATTCAATGCATTTTAATATTTTATTTGTAAAAAGATATAAACATAAGAAACCCAGACTTTTCAAAGTCAATCCTATGGGCACAATAATTTCTTCCCCCATACTTTGTAATGAATTTTAAGTCATTAAACAATTATAAAATGAATATTAATTCCTAAAATAATAGTTATTTTAAGAAAAAATAGTTGTTAATTTATTTAAAGAAAATATATTACAAAACCATTCTCTGTATTTTGTATTTTATTTAAATTATAAAAATTGAAATCAACACTTCCGTAATCAATTCTTGTGGGAAAAAATGTCTCCATAATCATTTCTTCAATAATTCGTAATGAATATTAAGTCATTAAAATATAATATAATTAATATTAATATAATAATACTTATCTTGAGAATAAAATAGTAAACAAAAAAAAAGAATAACAACAACAACTATTGCTTTATTTCAAACAAAAACAAAAGTATTCTAAGCATCTTAATATTTTATTTGCTAGTATATAAAAGAAACCACACTTTCGGTAGGTAGGTATTTTAATTAACGTCGCACTGGGGCAACATAGCGGGTTATTGACGACGGTTCAGGACTTATCCCGAATTGAAATATCCAAGATAACGATTCGTCATTTTGAACCACAGGCAGATGACGAAGACAACACATGAGCTGGCACCCACGCTCTCCACACTACGCCAACGTGAGGACATTTAAGGCCACGACAGATTTAACGTGTACCAATCTACGTGTACACGACGGTCTTTAACTGGATCGAGTTCCAAACTTGCAATTTTCCGGTTGCTAATACGTTACTTTTCCAACTGGGTTGCCTCGAGATCTCACCAACTATGCTAGCAACCTTCGAGCTGTAGGAGTCGCAGGTTCGATACTTATTGTATGGCTGTATGTCTCTCTTCTGTGTCAATAAAACTTTACTTAAGTCTGTAGGTCCATTACTTGATTGGTCCAATACGGTTCTTGTACCATAAAACCCAGCCATAATAATTTCTTCCACTCTTCATAATGGTCATTTAACTTTTGTGATGGATATTATTTAATAAAATAGCAGTTGTTTAAAAAAATATAATGACTATTATTTTGTCTCATGCAAAGGCATTGTATGTATCTTAATATTTGATTTGGTAAAAGAAACATAACTAGGAAACCAACCATTTAGTGTCAATCCTAAAACCATGTCCACAATTGTTTCTTCCATGCTTCGTAACGAACATTAAGTTATCAAATTATTATTTAAAATAATGAAAATTCATTAATAAAATAATGGTTATTGATATATAAGAATAAAACGATTTTTTTGAAGAACATTATAGAAAAGTATATCATGCATGAAATACTTTTTAATTTGTAGAGTTATATACGAGAATCAGAAACCATCTTCAGAGGGGTGGGCGAATCGTTTGTATTTAATTACAAGCTTCTTAATGAATTGCCCGTTGGATTTGGCTACTTGTCATTTCACAACCCACTTCTTATTGATGAATGCATCTCTAATATTATAAAAGGAAGTATTTGTCTGTCTGTCTGTTTGTTCTCTGCATGCAAAGTCCTGACGAATCTATGGCCCTTACAGTCATGGGATTTGGCACACAGGAAGTCAGATTTTTTGCAATTTTTGTGTCGCGAATTTTAACATTTAAACTAGAACATTTTAAAATAAATTTAATGAAATTTAATTTTTACTGTTTTCCTTATAATGCAACAGCATTTCTAAATTTATTTTTTTCATTCTGTTTTCATTTTGCGCGGATGAATGATTTTCCAGCAGATGATAAAAACAAATAAATGTTTAACTGGAGTTATGTAGTTTTTTTCCTATCTCCTAGACCAGGGATGGGCAAACTACGGCCCGCGGGCCAACTCCGGCCCCCCAGAAGGTTTTATCCGACCCGCGGATAGAATTTCGAGAATTTCTTCAGTCCGTGCAATCTGAATACTCTGATGTACTGTATTACACGAAGGTAAGGTGGCTTTGTGCAGGATGTGTTTTCGAGCGAGTTTGGCAGCTGAAAGACGACATTGTGTCGTTCTTCCATGAGAAACAGTGTTCTGCGGAGTGCTAAATGTTAGAAGATACAGAATGGCTTTCGGACTTTGCATTTTTCACAGATCTTCTTTGTCATATGAGCAACTTGAATGTCAAGATGCAAGGGGAAAATCAATTTATCGACGATATCTGGGCCCATCTCAAAGCTTTTAAACTTGATCTGTTTGCTGGGCAGCTAGCTAAGAACGACCTGTCTCATTTCTCGAGGTTAAATTCAATACCCTCAGTAAATGAAGAGAAGAATTATGAAGATGGCTTGAAAAAACTGCATTTTGAGTTCGAACGCAGATTTCAAGAATTCATTGCCATTCAAACAGAATTGGATATTTTTACCATGCCTTTCAACGTAAATTGTGAAACAGTGAGGTCAGATTTGCAGCTTGAATTAATTGAGTTGTAATCTAACAATCATCTCATGCAGTTGTTTCTAAATATGCCAAAGATGGAGTTTTACAAATCATTATCGAAAGTAAATTTCCCAAATTTAATATCTCACGCCCAGAAAATCTGTGCTATGTTTGCTTCATCTTAAATATGTGAACAAGTGTTTTCAACTATGAACCTTAGAAAGAATTATTTCAGAAGTAGACTGACAAATGAGCATTTAGCCTCGTTCCTTAGAATCAGTACATCTCACTTCGAACCTCAATATAAGGAACATTTAAAAATTAAATCGCAATTTCATTTATCCCATTAACATACTTAAATTGTAATACTTGTATATTGTTTTTAAAATTTTAGAAAAATTTATCTTGGCCCGCCAAATTTTTTTTCTTTCGATTTTTGGCTCGCGACCGAAAAAGTTTGCCCATCCCTGTCCTAGACCGTTAAATATAGAGTAAAAATTTCAACGGATTTGAAATCTGCGGAAAATTTCACATTAGATCGATACCTAAAAATATGATTTTCTTTAAATAAATAAAAAATTTTAATTGCATATCTTTTATAGTTTCGCACGAGATTGTGACATCACGTCAACCTTAACGTTCAAAAAATAAAGAGGTTACATTTCGTGCGCTCTGACGATTTCAGCGGAAGAAAGCAAAAAATAAAACATTTTGGCTGTTATTATTTAGTTCTTTTTTGTAAAATTGGGATCGTTAAAGATAGATTTAAAATTCTAACTGATTTGAAATATGCGGAAAATCTGACATTAGATAGATACCTTATACATTTGATTTTCTTTTAATAAATATTTTTTCAATTGAATATTTATATTTTCTCAAGAGATTGTGACGTCACGCCGAATTCCAAATTGGTTTGCGAAGCAAACCAACACCACGGGCAACTCCGTTATGGTTGTTATCCAATAGGATACGAATTCCCCTTTGGTTTGCTTCGCAAACCAATAACCTCACAAATTCAACTGGCACGGGCAACGCCGGGCTAGTCACGAAATGGCTAGTATAAAAATATCCTCTCATCCCGTTCCCGGCTACACACACAACTAATCATCCATGAATGGAATCTCAGTATTCGATTCAATTCCTGTAATTCTACACCGATTCCTCGAAAAGCCCGGCCAGACTGTAAATAAGTGTGCGAGATGAGGAGGGTAGACAAGGGTCGTGACCCTCAGATCTTACCACTGCAGCCATTAATTCTGTCATCGCTGAAGCTTCCTGTTGAAGAGAACCGTTTGGGGGATATTTTTAGTAGTGTCTTCGCAGCTTTCCGCTTTTATTTTTCACTTAAGCATACACATCGCAGACCCCTTGCTGATAAACTTTCGCAGAGGCAGTCGGTCTGTGCTCTATTATTAAAGAGTGGTGAGCTTTCGTCGTTTCAGAGGCCTTTCACCGCCGGGGAAAATCTATGGACGAATTACGGTGAGCTAAGATAAAAGCTCGCTATAGATTTTTGTAAGAGGACCAACTTCTGGCTATAAATTTAAGGGAGATTTGGTGGACCAATTTAAAGTTTCGCAAAGGCAGTCGATCTGTGCTTGAGTGTGACAAGCTTTCGTCGCGTTTGAGGCCTTTCATCGCAGAGGAATTTATGGATGAATTACTGTGAACAGAGGGAAATAAACGCACACCTATTTGTAAGGCGACCAACTTTCGACCATGAATTTAAGGGAGATTTCGTGGACAAATTTAAACTTTTACTGAGACAGTCGGTGTGTGCTCTATTATTAAAGAGTGTAGCGGGCTCTCCTGTTTAAAGTAGGGATGTGACATCGATGCCGATGTTTTCAAAACGTTGATGTTTTTTAAAAAACATCGATGTATTTAACATCGATGTATTGCAGTCGATGTTTTTACGTTGTCGACGTTTTATTTTTAAATGAAAAAAGTACAGTTTTAAAAATTTTTAAAATAACCTAGTAGCATAAATTTTATAATCAGCAAATTGAATATACTTTTAGACCAAAGTGGCCAAGTGTGAGGGATCTGAAAAGTAGGAATGCGACATCGATAACGATGTTTTCAAAACATTGATGTTCTCTAAAAACATCGATGTATTGGAGCCGATGTCGCATCACTAGTTGCTAAATCAGTTTTAAGAAATGGAGGAAAATGTTTAAATACACCGAATTTTAAAAACATCAATGGTTTTGGGGCGATGTATTATCAACATCGATGTTTTAATTTTGAACATCAAAGTTTCAAAACATCGATGTTTTGCTGTCGATGTAGCATCACTAGTTGCTAAACCAGTTTTAAGAAATGGGGGGAAAAGTTTAAATGCACTGAATTTTAAAAACATCGATGTTTTTGGGGCGATGTATCATCAACATCGATGTTTAATTTTGAACATCGATGTTTTGCTGTCGATGTCGCATCCCTAGTTTAAAGAGGCCTTTCAACTCCGATAGACTACATGGACGTATTACGATGAGCAAAGAGTAAAGAACGCACTATATCTGTATGTAGGATGAAAATCTTTCGGCCACGAATTTAAGGGAGGTATAGTAGACAAATTAGCAATTTAGCAGATACTGTCGATCTGTGCTTTATTATTAAAAAGTGCGGAATTTTCGTAGTTTTAATAGTCCTTTCATCGCCGAGGGAATCTATATACGTATTACGGAGGGGTAAGATCATGTAGGCACTACAGTGCCTTGAACAGAGCCTCCAATTTCAACGGTATTGCTGGTGAGAAATCGCGTACTACACTTTAAGTATAACTATTTCGAGAGCTAACCGAAGTGAAGCGAACTACAGTTTCAGTTCTCACTCCCTCTGGTTTCACTTTTCAATTCTTTCCGTTCCTGTTAGTTAAAGTTCGCATTTGCGCGATTAAAAACGTCTACTTCTTTGTCAACCTGTAGTGTGCTTTGTCGTTGTAATATGTATGTCATGTGATGTTTTTGAAATAAAAACCATCTGATTATGACAGCTTCAGCACTATAGCCATGTGCACCCTACCATATTATTTTTCTTTCAAACCGTGACATTTTAAAGTAGGTTAATCATATTTATTTTGTTCAAAAGTGGACACTTTTTTATACAGTGTTGCAATCAATGGCAAAATGAACAAGGATTTATTGTGAAGCGAGGGACATTCTTCTTTGGGAAGATAGCTCTTAGAGTCAGCGAAATATCGCTAAAAATCATGATAATATTAGAAATTTATGATCTTGTAGGCCGCATTAGTAGCTGTCAAGGGTCGTTGGTTGGATATCTCCTGTTTGAACCATAAGTTCCGGTTCAATTTGTCATTGTTATACAAAAGATGACAGTAAAGCGATGGAACAAATTACTGTAATATGATTGAAGCTCTCGGTTTTCAACTTTTTTGTCTCTGCGGACCAAAATGCTTTGACAATTACCATTCAATTAAATTATCGCAGAATCATCCCTGCCATCGGCTTTATTAGTTTTATGCAAACATTTCAATTTCGTAACAAGTGATGTTGTTTTCCTTTCTGCACCTGTTTGGATGGATGGGAAAATTTCTGGAGACAAATTTCCAGGACTTCCATTGTCCGTCTTATACTCGAGGCACACCAATCCAACGCGATTGTATTAGGTGTTTAGCATTGTAGTAGGGTCCATGAAAGCCCAGAAGCCATGCATCTTCTGAAAAATTAAAATTCATGGGCAAAAATTAAATATATACTAATAAAATTTAAATCGATTAACCCTGAAGCAAAACCAACGAATTCTTAAACCTACATCTGAGTGTACAATAAATATGCAGTGCAATAGCAGTTAAAATGCAATCTCCTGCGTTGCAATTAACAATTCATATAAGAGCACGGTGGGGTACTTTTGTTTCCTGAAACAACCAAGTCTCTGAATATCAGAAAAAGCGAAACTCTTCGTTTATGCGGACCCCCTTGAGTTTTAAAGGCCCATCTGTATCAAAACGAGGTTCATTGGTAGTCTCAGCTGCATCGGAAGCCCAGCCTTTTCCTGTTGCTTCATTCATCTTCAAAATCCCTGCGTTGGGAGTGTACCGAAGGAAAGAAAAGGCTAGCGTCCCGTTTAGTCCCTAGCGTGCTTAAAAATTCCCTACGTGGGGGAAAAAGAACTTCCAACGTGAGATAGAGGGAAGAACCATGTCGTTTCAAAACAGACCAACAGACGCGCAACGTGCTTTGAGGGTGTAAGGTGGCCTCTAACAGCCGGCGATTTCATATCATCATACAGTTCATCCACTTGGACGTCGTGAAACTCAGCAACATTTTTGAATGTCGGATTCTGTCGTGGAATAGTGTGCGCTGATGAGTGTTTGTATTTGATAACTCGTGGAGGAATTATCGCCTGTGGATTACTCGTATTGTAACTCGGAGTGCACTGCTCGCCTGAAAGAGGGCAAGCATTCTCTGAATTTTATGGGGAGCGAGTGACAGAAGGGAAAAATGAATGTTGTGGATGAGACAGGCGTGATTGTTTCCCTCAATCCGTTCATGGAATAAGTGGAAATTGGGTAGAACAGCAATCAGTGGTTCAGAACAGCATCGGTTGCTCATCAGTTTGAAAAGGTAAGTTCCATTTGTTTCAACCAGCTTCACTTATCCTTTCTTTTAGCTTATTTTTGTGTGTGAAATATTTACGAAACTTGCATTTTGTGTCAGTCTTGTATTCTAAGTTGGTCCTCCAAAGCTGTTGGTTTCTGACTTTTCAAATATCTGTAGAAGTTGAATCAAATACTTTTATAATATAAGTTTCTTTATTTCTTAAAATTACTGTTTAATATTCATTTTAATTGTAATAGCATGGGAATTTTCATCAAACATGTTTTAATATTTGCCCTTAATGTTGCGTAATATATTTCATTTTGTAAATTTCACTGAACAATCTTTGTAGTCATTCCAGTACTTCAATCAATCGAGATATATGTCCCATTTTATGCGCTGACATTAATTCTTTTTTGTAGTCCCGTTTGGTAAAAATACTATAAAAAGACCTTTTATAGGTCTGATAAGGCTGGTTAAATTTAAAACTAATTTGTGCCATTGATATTGTGCTATCACTTATGATCTTTTGATTGCCGAAATAAGTAAAATGCGTGAAGAAGTTGTATTTAAATAAGGAACGTAAAAAATAGTTGTAATAATAATAGTTGTCTTAAAATAAGTTAAATTGTTTCGCGAGTACCTTTAAGTAATAAATAGATTATTTTTGCTTTAAATTAATTATATCTTCTTTTGCTATGTTTGTTCTGTTTTGGAGGTTATTTTTGGTATTCTGTTTCAATTTGCGAAGCAAATTTATTCCGAAACTACGGATATCTTTTGCAAAATTTTACGAAGACACAATTCCGGCTTTGTAGGAATGCCGAAAAGAATAATACGCCGAACGAACCGCGAAAAAAGTTTTTGAGTTGTGGTATCAGATTTATAATTGTCCAGTTAAATTAAGCTGACGCAACAATACGGAATTATGTAAACATCGCTGATGAAATTATTTTTATATTACCTCCACCTAACTCATGGCCCTGATCTTGTCACTTCTTTATTTATAAACTTCATTCATTCCCCGGCCTTGGTAACGACAGACAACTGGAAGTGGAGGTTAGATGGAATCTCACATACTCGCGTTTGTTTTTGTCACCTACAGATTCTATGAAAGAATGTTTCTCACATTTTGTTTTCGTTGCTGGAAGCGACATTCTTTTGAAACGTATTACACACAAGAAACTTTAAAATCGTTGGAATCATAAAAAAAATCACATTTTTTTTGCCGACTCCAGATTAAATTTTGTCTTAGTATGGATGACCGGAAGATTCATGAAGTAAAAGTAGTGCCAATATACGCATGGTAATTATATCCACGATTCTTTCCTTTCGAAATCATAGTACGGTTTTAACGCCCAGACTCCCTTTTATTAAAATGTGTGTGTCGCCCATTTTCTTTTCTTCTGTTCTAAAATCTTTTAAAAACTACCCGTTTATTTGTGTTACCAGACAACGCTCAAAATTGTTCCCACGCTGAAGCGATTATCACTCGATTTGTTCGGGAATAATTATGTAAATGAAGGTCGTTCGCTACGTCGAGGTATTCCCATTACTGTTGACAACATCATTCCAACGACGTGCTTACACAGCTCTCTCAATCTTTTGTTCAGTGTGTTTTGGAAGTTCAAACCTTTTGGTACGCGTCCAATTGTGATTTATAAGTTTCTTAAAAAAAAAAAAATGATGTTTGCTTATCATGATTGTATTTGACGTGTGGTCGGCATTTTACAAGTTACTTCCAGTTGAAGATCTTCCTAAGAATTTTGTAATATAAGAGAGTTGAAATAGATTCACATCATCCACATGTAGCATCCCTTAACTATAAAGAAATTAATTTCTAGTTTGCGAAATCACGATCATCAGCCACTGGTACATGCTCCTTTTTCTGCAAGTCCAGTTGCTCATTTTTTAGAACATGTAATGAACATTTTTCAATAATCATTTTTAGAACATAACAACGTTTTAGAAAATAGAAGAATCGAAGAAAATAATTAAATCTCTATTTCTCTTGAAAGTTCTCTATTTTGACTAAATATTGCATGTTTCCACGGGCCCCCTGAAGTCTTTTCGTGGACCACTGGAGTCCGTTGACCACACTTTTGGAACCATTATTGTTGACAAAATATCGCATCAACGATGTGTTTGACACAGCTCTCTTCAACCTTTTTTAAGTGTTTTGGAAGTTCAAACCTTTTTATAAACACCCAATTGTGATTTATAAGTTTCTTTTGAAAAAAAAAAAAAATTGCGTTTACATGCAATGATAGTATTCGGCGTGTGGTTTGGCATTGTGAAGTTACTTTTTTGAACTCATTAATCACATGGAATGACTTATAAATATATATCAGTCGCAGTTCCTCTACTTATAAGTTTGTACTGCTTTTGTGTTTTGCTTTTATAACGTTCATAGTAATGAAAGTCGTTCGCTGCATCTAGTTATTTACCATTGCTGTTGACTAAACATCGTTTCTACGATGTGTTTGACACAGCTGTCTCAACCTTTGTTCCAAGCGTTTTTGAAGTTCAAACTATTTGGTCCGCGTCCACTTGTGATTAGGGTTGCCAACTTTTTCTGAGACAATTCTGGACATATTGCGCAAAACTGAAATATCTCAAAGTGCAAAAGGTTGTACGTCTAAAAGCTGCCTTTTTCAGGAGGGCAAAAAAAAATCGAATTATATCGTTATGATTTGATTCTATTATATACTTTTGTTTTTGTTATTAGCTTATTGGATCAGCTGATGACTTGAGAGATTTTGCCACCTGATGAAAATCACAAAATGTCACATACAGCAATAATAAAAGAAAAAAAATAGAATTTTTAACACACAACCTTTTGCATTTTGAGTGACGATATATAGTATTGACTTGGGATAGTAGGGGAACGGACGTTTGATGGACACGAATTCATGTGCAATAGAAATAATTATTTTGGAGTGTAGGTGATATTGGTCGTTAAGTTTCCCTGAAATTTCGTGACAGTTTAACATTCAACCAGGATTCTGGACAGCAACTTCAATTCCGGGACAATTCAGGACGGTTGGCATCCCTACTTGTGATTCAAAGGTTTCTTTTAAAAAAGTATGTTTACATACTAAGGTTGTATTTGACGTGTGGTCATCATTTACGAAGTTACTTTTTTAAACTCATAAGTCACACGGAATGTTCCTCTCACACATTCTCTGTTTCTGCCAAGTTTGTACTACTTCTGTGGTTTACTTTGACAATCATCATGGTTTTACCACATTTCAAATGCTTGTCTTGTTAAAAATCCATTTAGTGGGCGTTTATGCTGCGGTTGTTCATGAGACATCATTTAAAGAACCAATACAACCCACACAGATGACTGAGCATATTCTTTTCTAAAAATACTTTCAATCCAGTTTTATTTAACCAACAAAACTTAATTTTAGTTTTTTTAGGTCGGTGAGGTTATATAAAAGTAGTGCTATCCGCAGTTTCATAAGTTTACCGATGTGGATACTGATAAATTTGTAGTGCATGATGAATTAATACCTTCAATAAATTTTAAGATAATTTCATTGTACAAAATTTTAAGCTTCTCTACAATGCGTCGAATCCATTGAAATCGAATGTATTTTGGATTCATCTTTTCATGTGCATTTCTAACATAATAAAATGCTGATGGTGATCTATTTAATCTTCCAAGAATTATCTTAAAGGTTTGCTGCATGAATTTTAGGAACGACTAGATTGATATTATGTGAAAGTTGATTTTTAAATTAAATTTCAGTTTGAACCAAAAACTTTGAGTTAACTTTCTCAAAACAATTATGAGTTCTTTAAGCCTTGTCAACTAGACAGTACCCCCGATATTTCCAACACTTAATCAATTCAACTTAGAATAGAATTTAGACATAAAACTAATTGGGATTCCTAACATTGTAGCGCCCATGTTTATGCTAATGACAGTGTCTCCCTCTGACGGTTAGCAATATGAAATAGGCAGTCGAGAGCCAAGTTTCCCATGCGCGGACGCATGGTCTTCTGTATCCCTAACTCTTAACTAAATTTAATATGTGTGTTGTGTGTAACTTAGATCTCATTAAAGATGTTACACTAAATTTTGGCTCACTAGCATTCCATTTTCTTACCCCAACAGAACCCAGTGGCTTTCCCCGGCCACAAACTGACGCCCAACGTGTGTTAGAATGCGTTGTTGAGGTCAAAATTTTAACTTGGCTCCTGGCTCGGTAATTTTTTCAGATAATGCGCACTTAGGACAAAGGTGTCGCTTGAAGAATCCTTCAACCGTTTTGGATTTTGCTAAGCACATGGAAACAGGTTAGTTTCTGTGCTGTACGGACCATCAGTCTCCGCTTATGGATAACAGGTATTTTCTGTTTACCTTTTGTTTCACCAGGCCAAACTGGGAAACCATTCTGTAGTAATAATGCATTCCTTTGTGTTCAAGTAACATCCTGTTACCAAAAGGCTATATCTTGTATAAATTACTTGTTTGAGTTTTGAAAATTTGTCTCAAAAATGATATATCTAACAATCTTTTAAGATTTTAATTATCTTTTAAGCTATATCATTTTCTGAAAATAAAATATTCTAATTTCGATTTGAAATTTAAATGTTCGTGCTTATCGGATAGGAAATTATTCGGACCTTGAAAGTATCATTCTTTGGTTTAGTAGACAGGAAACAATTTTTTTCTTGTATATTGTTGATATAAGATATATTTTATGTGTGATCTTAACGATTCATTTTCGAATTAAAAGCTTATGAATAGGTTTTTAGTGCATTTCATAAAAGGAAAAAAATATAATATAGTGTTGTATTATAGTATTTTTTAAATTTATGTATTATAGTATTTTTTAAATTTAAGAATGATTGGAGTAATAATTAGTATTATGAAGTACACATTTGTAATTTTATGTGGTATCTAGTTTTGAGTATCACGTGATCAAGGAGATGCTCAGGGACAATGTACATGTAAAGTAAGAGGGACTACTCATTCGTTCGAATTGCACTCCTGTGACCTTGTAATTGAAAGAGAAGGTGTTTATGGTTTTTCGGGTGCTCTGTTTATAATTGTGCATTTTGAAGGAGGATTTTTTCTTGACGAACGTTATTTGCTTCGGGAAAGAGAGATTTTTGTTTTTGTTGTGTGTTCACACATTTGGGGAGATTGGTATTTCAGAGAGCTCGGTTACATGAAAGTTTTTTGGGGGTTGTGTATAAAATACCAATTGAATTTCTATTGTTTTAACAATTGTGCATTATAAAATTTAGGATTTTAGTTTGATCATATATGTTAACTGGTATACATTTACTGTCATTGTTACTCATTCTTGCATAAAATATTTGTTAATGTCACAATATTGCGAACGTATTAATAATAGTGTTATTGTTAACCTTATATTTCTTACCAAAGGTTATTTCAGTGAAATATTGTCACTGTTCTGAGGATTTTGAATAAGTGTTTATTATACAAATTTAGAACTTTTACACACATTTTAGATGTTCAATTGAAAGTATTTGGGCTTAATGATGCAATATTCCGTTTAAATTAGTGCATTTTATTTATACTATTTTTAATGGTAAAAATATAAAGTGACTCTGAACAACAGAACTATAAGGAAAATGTCATTCCTCGGTAAAGCAAGAAAATGCGATCTGGTCGGTCTGGCATTAGAGATGGGGGAACATTCTGATGATAGCGATACAGTTATCAAATTAAGAACGATTATTACTTCGAGTCCGGCTTACGAAGAAGAATTTGTAAAGAACTTACTCCAGCGTATTATCACTGAGAGACAGGAACTGGAAGCAAAAATCAAGGAAGAGAAAGAAAGAAAAGAAGATTTAGAGTTCGAAGAGCGAAAGAGGAAGGATGGTTACGAATTCGAGCTACAGAAGTTGAGACTCCAGGAAGAAGCGGCTCGAACGTCAGCTTCCATAGAAAAGAATGAAGTTCCACATTCAGCCAAACCCAAACTGGATTTGCAGACTCTTATTCAACGATTTGATCCTGCAACAAACGATGTTAGTTTGTACCTCGTCATCTTCGAAAGGCAAGCCCGGAGAGCTGAAATCCCTAAAGAATTCTGGGCAGCACATTTAATTGGATTGTTGCCATACGATATTGCTCAAATTATTGCCAGGGAAGCTGAAGAAGTTTCCCAGGATTATGAACAAGTTAAACAGCTTCTACTCAAGCGCTATAAGTTAACTCCAGAGAAATTTCGTCAATCATTCGTGAGACATGCAAAAAGTCCAGAAAGCACATGGACAGATTTCGCATATGAAACGAGGAACTATTTTCAGGGTTGGATTTCGGGTCTTGAAATCACCACTTTCGACGGACTTTCTGATCTGATGATTGCAGATCAAATAAAACGCCGTGTTCCTCAGGAGATTCGAGAACATTTCATCGATGAGTGGACTCGGATAAAAACAGTAAAAGATCTAGTGAAGAAGCTGGACGACTATGAAACGGTTCGACCAAATAACAGAAAGGATTTTGCTCCCAAGACGCAAAATAAACTGTGGAATGGAACTCCAAATCCTCCAGCGCAGGGGGATAGCAAGGCCCAGCGTCGGGATTGGAGAGGGGTCAGCAACAACCGTGAAGTGCAGCAGGACAAACGAACATATCCAAGGACACAACAGGACAACGGAAAGTCCAAAGCTAAAGTAACTTGTTTCTCGTGTGGATTAGAAGGACACATGAAAGGAACCTGCCCAAATTGGGACAAGACTAAAGATGGTAGAGGTGCTAACAGAAATAAACAGTATCCTTTTAGTCAAGACAGAGCCCAAAGAACCTCTGAACTTCAAAACGAAGAAATCAGACCTCCCATAGCATGTTATGGATGTGGTTGCCCAGGAGTTATTAAATCAAGATGCAGCACTTGCAATCCAACCGTACCGAATGACTATTCGAAATCGCCAAATGTTAACCAATGTTCCACATTGAGACACCCATTGAGCCTTATCCAGATCACAATTTGCAACCAACAGGCTGCCGTGTGTGCAGACACGGGTGCGACTTGTTCCGTGGCTGGAGAAAAGTTGTACAAACGTCTCCAGGAGTTTGGTCTAAATTTTGAGGACAGGAAGGTTGATTTAAAGCTTGCTGATGGCTGTGTGAAAACAACAGATGTCCTCAGCACTGTGGTAGATATTGGCATCAATGGTAAGGTGATTCCAACAGAATTTCTTGTCCTAAAACAAGCCAAAGGAAACAGAACTCTTTTGGGCCAGGATTTCCTCCAAGCAGCAGGAATAGTTCTGGATCTACAACAAAATGAATGGTTTTTCTCTGAAACCCCACAAAAGAAAAACAGTTTTGTTTCCCTAACACGAGTGGCAACGCATGCTACATCTTTATTGGATACATCCCTTCGAAAGGATGAAGATAGAAGACACTTGGTAGTGGAAAAACACCAATTAAATTCTCTCCTGCAGAAAAATCAAACATGTTTTCAACCAGGGGGAGAGCCTACACCGTCAATGGAACACCGAATCACAACTTGTGATCATCTTCCTGTATCAGTGCTCCCTTACAGGACGAACGCCGTCAAGAATGTACAGTACATCCCTGGAAAGGCAAATGTCATTCCCGACATACTCTCCCGTCAAGTTTGTAAAGAAGATCAAAGTTCTTCATGTGAAATTTCTAACATTGTTGTTGCGGACTTGCTCACTCAGAAGTTCCCCACTTCTTATGTCATAGCCAGTATTGATAAACCGTGTGAGCCACTCGCGACTTACCATGTCTCTGCTCTCACACCCTTCAGAGACATTGATACTACTCCAGTAGCCCCTCTTCGTAAGAGAGGTCGACCACCCAATATACCTGGGAACTCGAACTCAGATAAAGAACTTTCAAGTCCTTCAGGAACTGCTTCCCGGACTGGTCGCTTTCCACGGAAAGCCAAAAGAATTTGAACTTGACCATTACCGCTGCAGAACTTTCCGATCCTGGTCTCCTCACCGGGACGTCGTCGGGACCAGAGGGGGAGTCTGTAGCGCCCATGTTTATGCTAATGACAGTGTCTCCCTCTGACGGTTAGCAATATGAAATAGGCAGTCGAGAGCCAAGTTTCCCATGCGCGGACGCATGGTCTTCTGTATCCCTAACTCTTAACTAAATTTAATATGTGTGTTGTGTGTAACTTAGATCTCATTAAAGATGTTACACTAAATTTTGGCTCACTAGCATTCCATTTTCTTACCCCAACAGAACCCAGTGGCTTTCCCCGGCCACAACATTTATTTTTTCTACCCTCGTGTTTAAAATGAACAGACAAGTAATTTTTAAGCAAATAAAATATTTTTAGGTTAAGATGAATTCAAATTGTCCCGTGTTTAAGTTTTAAGGGTGAATATATATTTTGATAACATTTCGAATCGAAATATATGGCTCTATGCCACTTAATCCACGTTTGGTTGATTCGTTTTTAATAGCGCAAGGGCCAGATTTAGCCAAGCTGTACAAAGCAAAGTTTTCATCCGTCTTATAATGGACAAACACTCAAGTCAGGAAATCGAATCGTGGGACGCAGATTTAGTCTTTTGTATTAAGTAAAAATGGAAGAAATGTAACGTTAGCAATTAGTTTATGTAAAATTGCTGGTATAAAAGATAAATTCTCAGATATTGGTATAAGCTCTTGAACAAAAATTCGTCTTGCATACTGTAATAAATTATCTTGGTGTGGGCGCTATGTGACGGCATGGATAATATTTGACAAATATTCCCAAATGAAGATGCGAGCTGAAAAAGTTATAACGTAAGTTCCAAATCATTGTTAAAACCTCTAAAAGGACGTATCACAAACTTTTCTTGTGACATGCAAGGCTAAAAGGCCGTGCGTTTGTAATGGAAAGTACCAACTGCAATGCACGACATTATATCAAATGAGAACGCGCTCTGGTTTCTTTGATGCGACGGCCAAATACAAAGAGAACGAAGGTTGAGACTTCAAAGAATCGACGACATCAAATTGTTCCAAATCTCGAGTAGTCTATTGAGATCAATACACATTAACCACAACGTTCTAAAATACTTGAAAGAGGTTAGATTTTCAATAATATAAAACGAATGTTTTCATGTGACAAGCTCATCAGATAAGCAAACGGGTTTAAGGGAATGAGATAATTTTTACTAAAATATACCACAGTGTATGTGCATCTGTGGTTTTGGTTTTGACGCTATGAATGTTATACTCCAGAACCATTGCAAAATCATTCCTCCAAATGCTCCAAGTTGACGGTGTCAACGTTTGAGAGATGAATGGGGAAAAACGGGTGGAAAAAGAGGAAAAAAAGACCCTCTTTTCTATCTCAAGCGTGAGAATGCAAATCCTTCCATCATGTGTAAGATACAAGTGGGTTCCTGGATCGAGGAGCGGTGGGGCGAACTAAAAACGCTTTGTCAAAGATCAGAACTCTCCCTTTCATATTTGTATATTTTCAATCATGGTGGATGCACAGGTTATGTCACCGACTACTAAATACTTCTTGCGTTAGGTGACCAGACATTGACTTAGGATTTTGAGGGGGAAATATATAAAATAGAAGTCGCCATAATGTGTGTGTGATGTGGTTTCTTGTTTTTTTTAGGGAAAATAAAAATATGTTTTGTTTTTGGAAGATATAGATCATACAAAAAAAATATCTGGAGTGTATAGTTTAGAAACAAATTTGATTCGATTAAATCGAGATGTTATTAACTGTTGTGGGATGCTCTTATTCAATTAAATTACCCATTTAATGGCAAGTGTAAGAGTGAAATAATCACATTTTTTGCGTTTGGTTTCGTGACATTTGGCATTCAAATGTTAAAAATGTTGGCCTTTCGTCTTGAAATGCGTTGTACAGTATTGCGTGACAAATTTTTATCAGTGTTCCTGAGTGATTTATTTCTAGTGTACACGGAACCTTTTTCCTTTGAGATAAAACTGGAACTTCTCATTTTTAACATTTCGCTTTGTACCTACAAAATAAATTATTTAAATTGCCTTTCAGCTAATATAGAAAAACGCTGACGGTTTCTCTTTGAAAATAAATACATTCTCACGCTTTTGAAAACTGATTTGATTCTGTGTGAATTCTACATTCCACGCCTTAATGTGGATAATTATACATACCAACGCGCACACACGCAATTCTAAGAGCCATAATTATTTCCTCTTTGACAAAATTTAATTCGCAGCTGTGATAAAAACAGTAATTAATAACTTGTTTTTATTCGTTTCTAATTTTCTTTTGAGTTTCTCGGCTACATTTCCTTCTCTTTTAATCCAAGTTATTTCATCTTACGAAATGAAAATAAAAAATGTAAAGCTTCAAGAGAGATTGTTTAGTTTTTGAGTCAGACATTTCAAAGAATATGCCAACCTGCGACTAAATTTCACTTTATCCAGAACTTACGAAAAGCATAACGAATTGATTCAGATGTGAGAATATTACTCTTATCTTCAACTCTATCGTGAGTAAGAGGTGCAACCAGAGTTATAAATTAGAAAAATAAAGTCAGTGTAGAGGTATAAATATTTTGGTAATCTTTTGGAGAATATTCTCCAAGAGAAAAATCGAGAAACTTGTTCTAAATGCATAAGAAAAAATATACCATGCAATATATTTTCAATTGATGAAAGAATACAAAAATGATAAAATCCTAAGTTTAAAAATGTACTTCTAAGTTCTTCGTACTTTCTTCTACTACTTAGAAAATACAGCTTCTATGTTTACTCAAAATGGTGTAATTCCTGTACACCTAATATTATAGTGCAGACTCAACATCTAGCAAACTTTTTAAACACTAATGTTGATCCCATTGGATTTTTCCAGGATTACTCACAATATTCATTTCTTTAGAAATACTCAAGTGATTCATTTCTTTTGAAGCTTTCCCCAATTTTGCTCGAAGTGAGTTATTTACGAGTACTTCGTTGACAATATGTTAAGTTATTTTCGAGTTCACTCAAAGAGTTCGTTTTTAATATCCTAACCAATAAGTTCAAAGTGTGCGCTGCGCAACTGTATGTAGAAATATGAGGATATTTAGTTGTTATCAATCTCACCATGGCAGGAAAAACACAGCGTACAAAAAATACTTTCCAATGTTTTGATTCTTTCATAATATATTGACAAGAGGGCATTGTCACTTTTTTCTATTTTGTATTTCCTTACCTTGAAGGGATTTGTAGACTACTCGAAATAATCGAATTTGAACATTGGCCGTTTTCTAGCGTACAGATTTATGTCTATCGAATTTCAATTTCATTAATATTTTGTTCTTCTGTATCAGCAGTTCTTGTTACGCTGTATTCTTTTATGTATGTTTTTGTTTGTCACTCTGAAGTAAGTTGCAATTTTTCTTTCAGCTGACGAGTAAAAATGTTTTGAGATAAGGGGATGCTGAAGCACGTGTCTTCCTCGAACTTGTCCCCTTACAAGGTACAGAAATGCCTTTCCAGGGACACGGTCAGCCTGTCCAGCAGCCTGAGCTTCGGCAGCTCTGGAATGCAAGAGCCATTGTCCAGTCGATCTTCCAGCACAAGCAGCTTACACGACGTTCTGGCTAGACCTTCCAAGGTGAGATTGCATGGTATTTTTCTGATAACATATACTTTCGATACGGCAGCGTGTTTTCTAAACAGTGTTCCAGGACAGCGATTTTCAACCTTTTTCATCTCATGGTATCTCAATTTGCTGATAAAATACTTTCACTTCTGCTGGGTGTTTTCAAAACAATGCTCTAGGACTGCGATTTTCAACCTTTTC
Organism: Metellina segmentata; assembly: GCA_947359465.1. Lineage (NCBI taxonomy): Eukaryota > Metazoa > Arthropoda > Arachnida > Araneae > Tetragnathidae > Metellina > Metellina segmentata. Next base: position 23,425,008 of record OX375884.1, read on the forward strand.
CGTCTCATGGCACACATAAAATCATTACTAAAATTCTTCGGAACACTAAAAAGCATTTTGTTTTGCTGAACTGACAAAAAAAGAAAACTATAATTTTAATTGATAGGTTTGACACAAGAGTGATCACCTACCTTTTGGGCTCCAAGGAGGTTTATAAAAAAAATATTTGTAATCGTATTTACGATATTTTGTAATAAAAAATGATGCTCAAAATTATTTATGCGGTCATTAAGAATACGGGTGATGACATTTTTTGAACTTGTTTGTCAAGTCCAAAACTAAACAGTTGAAACGAAATGAAACTTGCACATTTAAACCATTCGCAAGGCTCATCAGTGTCATTTTTGCGACACCCCGGTTAAAAATCTTCTCTAAGAATTGTAAGCAGTTCTTAGCCGTGCAGAAAGGGTTCAAGCTCCTGTTTTTTTTCTAAAGTGTCCATTTGGGAAAGTCTCGATCTTGATATTTTTTAAAAACTTGACGATTTTCAAAACATTCAGTTTGTTAAAAAAACCTTGAATATACACCATGGAATTCCTTTGTTCACAGCCTTCGAGAGAGTCCTTTGTAGGTTGAAATTGGAATCTGAAAAAAAGAACTGTACCTTCTCTTATGCACATATCTATTAATCTTCAACCAATGATTAGCATTTTCTTTTTACTACTAAGTTACTTATATTCAAAACATGATTAAAAATTTCAGTTTTAGTTTCAGCCAGGGATTGAAATTAGAAGCAGAAAGTAGGGCGTCAATTGCACCTAAACACTTTCAATCAGTTGCCAAATGCTCTACTCGGGTGCAACCTCAAAGTATTCTTTGTTTATATGGATGTGTATACGCGAATTTTAATGCCAGGGCCTGTTATGACCATTTCAGAGTTAGAAATTAGAAACAGAAAGTCAGGCGTGAATGGCACTTAAACGCAATCAGTTGCATGTCAGATTTTGCGTTACACAAGCGAAAATATTCAGGAAACCTAGGTGTCGAAAATGACAACTGGCTCTAAAAACTCGGTAGTTGAAACAAAACGGTGTAAAATCTGACTAACGGCCGCTAAATACGATCCACGAATATAACATTTTGGAACTCTGTTAGCCTCTTTGCAACAAAAAGCTAACCTTGGAATGCAATGCTCGTTATCATATGAGGGGATTGGTATATAATGCCCATTTTAATTGGACTATTTTTACTCAGCGTTTTAAGCTTACTAAGAGCTGTCGTTTCAACTGTGCTGAAAAACTCCTCTTGAACTCTGGAAAAGACATGAGACGCAGAAGCTGTGATATCAGTTGGAGAAGATATGCTGTTCTATTATGAGAGACAATTGCGTGCTTGGCGGACGAGATTCCTCGACACGCTTGGATAGTCTCTGTTCGCCTTGTCTGCAAACATTAGAGCGAACTAAAAAACCATCAAAATTCGTCTATAAATTTTGGATTCCTATTACAAGATGAAACTGGCGTATTATTTTGGTGAATAATTGAATTTATAAGTGTGTTCTCTTCGCCAGAAACTGCTTTCTTGATTCTGATTGTTGGTCGTTTTACTGTTTTCTGTGTTATTTGTTTTTCTGTGTTTCTTTCCTTTGGCTTTAACTTACTGTTTTAACTTTGAAAATGCGACCGAGCGATTGGTTATCACTATTGTCTAGCTCGGGGGGCCAAAGTAAGGGGATTGTCAGTGCCAAGGTACCGAGGCTCGAAGCCTAAGGGGGCCCTGGTAAATGTGAATTTCTAATGTGCGATCTGTCTTCAATTAATGTTTTCTTCTCGAGAAACTATATGCCTTTTATTTGACTGTTCCATTCACTGTCGGCATTTTTTTCTGTTTCTTTCCATGTTTTTTTCCGGTTATTTTCCTTTCGACTTAACTTATTGAATATACTTTTTGAATGATTCCCCATGATGACGAAGGATTATTTCTGTGCTCAGATGGCAAAATGTTATAAGTCACTTTTCCCAAAAAGTCTAATCCCATCCTGAAGTCTTTTTTGTTAATGTTTAGAAGGTGGCAGAATGTCGTAAGTCTTTTTCTTTCAGTTTATGAGAAAACAAAGGTGGGAAAATTGTAATAAATCAAAAACCACATGTTGAATCTTGAATCTTAAAATTGCTGTCACGAAAAATTAAAAAAGTGACTTATAACATTTTGCCATCTGATCACATACTTATCATTACTGTCTAGCTGAATGCCCTCACAAAGAGGGTCGCCAGTACCACGATACCCTTTCCTTTCGACTTAACTTATTGCGATACTTTTTGAATGATTCCCCATTGTGACCAGGAGTTACTTATCACAACTGTCTAGCTCAGTGTCGCCACATAGGTTTTGCCAGTATCACGATACCCTTTTCTTTCGACTTAACTTATTGCGATACTTTTTTAAATGATTTTCCGACACGTTTAAAGATTACTTATCACTACTGTCCAGCTCAGTGACCCCACAAAGTGGATCACCAGTATAGACTAGCATGTGTGGACTAGCCAAAAGCCACATGCCTCTCATCACAGTAGCACTATAACTATTTTTAAATTAAGATTGATTCATCAACTCTAATGATCAGATTCTTCTGATGAATTTGAAATGTAATAACTAACATTTCAAACGTTTCGCCCGGAAAAACTATGATACATTTATTTTTATACTATCTTGCGCATGAATTTTACATGACCAATTAGTTACTCCGTCAATTATAAACATCGTATGGCAAAATAAATGAATAAAATAAAATTTTGAAAATATCATAAAACAGAAAAACATGGTACATTTTTCATTAAAAAAATTTCAAACATTTGAACACATGAATTTCCAGTAATAATAATGAAAAATAATTTTGGAACAAAGAACCAGTAGGGAGTTTAAAAAGACACATAGTAGGTAAAATAGAATGTTTTAATTGTCCATCTCTTAGTTCAATTAGTTTTAACAAATCAGAAAGCTCGTAGAGTGGTTGCATTAAATAGCACCATTGCATTGCTTATAACTACAGAGTTTGAGTCACAATGCCAAGTAATCCTACCGGACATACAAAAATTCACGCATTTTTTTCAAACAGCTAAAAAGCGTGATGATTCAATGTAAAATCCCAAGAAAAGTAAATAACTCGAACCGGGAACAATTGCTTAAGACCGAACAATTTGAATTTCTCTCTTCAAAGAAACTGGCTTTTGGCCAAGTGTTAAACAATAAAGAAAGTTACAAATGACTTCACTTGCCCAATTAGACAACGTGGAGGCGAAAATATGTCAATAGTGGCTTATCACCACTAGAGAGCTGTGATGCGGAAGTGTTGCTACTTCTATTGACGGAAGACGTGAAAATTCTACTTTAAGTTCTGTATTACAATGCTCTTTTATACTTTTGATTTCTTCAATATTAGTGCGATGAAACTTCGAGAAGTCCTCACCTGGATAACTCATAACTCCAAATATATTGTTTGGGGTTTACTGTCTTTAGTAAACTCGGGTTTCGTGCTCCTGGGATACCCAAGCTATCTTTTTATGCTTTCATCTCACTACTCTGTTCCCCAATACCTCTTATGCCCTATTCATGTAATTTTTTACTTAACCCCCCAATTGGTTTCGACGAGATATATCGTCCATCAAGATCTGATTAATTTTTCTGATGACAAGGTATATCATCAAGGTGTTACCATTTTTTGTGATGATGTTATCAAGAATCTTGTCAGTTTTCTTCTGACGAGATATCTCGTCCACCGAGATTTATTCATGGCTTTGCCAATGACGAGATACCCATCAACACAACCACCCATACCCATACCCCATCAACACAACCACCAGGAAAGTTAATGTTGCCTTGTGTAAGCCAATATAGCTGGGCCAAATATGGCCCCTGAGCCATATGCAACGAACCAGCAGGACCAAATGCCAGTTTTCCTTAGTCCCGTCTTGCTTTAATACATGGCAATGTAATTCAACCCTCGTTATCTGGTAACAATTTCAAATATCACTCCGGATAACTCGTGTGTGGAAATGGCTTTAAACATGCACGGTTTGTGTTTGATGGCAAGCAAAATGAAGTCGAAAATGAGGACTATGCCCTGTTTTTTTATTGATTTTTATTTGGGATCGTAAATGTAAGTGGATGCATAATGACATAAATGGCTTTATAGATATCGATATCAACTATTCAGTGTTCTCAACTACAGTAAAGTATTTGACTACGGATGTTGTTTTAGAATAAAAACGTGGAATTGCCAGCAATGAAAGAGAGAGAAAATGAGGAAATTCTTTCATTGCCCAATAAAACACAAGTACACAAAGCCTTAGAAGCAATTTAACATTACTATAAGTAATATCGAAAGTCTTCAGTCAAGGCACTACAGACTGAATTCCAAATACCATATTATTCAGGGATGAAAGAATTATACTGACAGGGGTTCGTTTCAGACGAAATTAGATAATTACATGGCAATATAATACGTATGCAAAGTAGTTAAAGCTTCAAGAATGTTAAAATAAGTTCAAAAATGGTAAAGTTAACTTTTTTTTTAACATTTGCGACACATTTAGAACTTTCGTATATTTATACTATTACAAAATTTACTAAATCGTTCGAGGTAAATATAATTATGTGTGCTTTTTCTGTTGAAGCAAGATTAACTGATCAGCGTAAAGGTTAAGGAGAGTTGGAAAAAACTGACATTATGAACCCAACGTGTTAGAAAAACAATAACGTAACTCGAAGAGGGCTGAACTGAAACCTAAGAACGTTGATTTTAAGATCCTAAAAGAACTGTAAGCAAATCTCTTACAATAAGCTCTGTTGTTCTTAGCACAACGTTGCTATTGAAGCGTTCTATTAATATCGAATTCGAACGGTTTAAAAGCGTAAGGATGTATCAAATTCAAACGCGCAACTTAATACCGCGAGAATTTTTTGCGAGTTGTTGAAACAACTTTCCCCGGTACAGTTTTTGGTTCATTTACTCCCTGACGTGTGACATCACTTTGTGAATGTTACTACGCGTAGCTTCAAGGTAAAAGTGTCTGGTAGTAGTTTCTTTTTTTTCGTTGTACTTAGTTTCGTCTGCGGTTCATAATGGAATGTAATTGACCTGTTGGAATTTCTCCACTGTGACGTAGAGAATCAAAGTTGCGCGGACAAATGCAAGTGCTCTATTTTCTAAGCTTTCTATTTTTCTTGTTATTTCATTCCTTCCCATCACGTCCTTTAAATAGACGATGGTCATTTGATTCTTCCCCTGAGTGCCGGTTTGTTTGCCTTTTTGTCTCCCTCACTTCGCATCTTCCAGTAGTGGACTTATTAAACAAATACATCGTGTGTATGCCAGGATTTTAAGAGCTATTTGTTTTGCCGGATGATTTAAGTTTTGTTTGACTGTTTTTTATGTAGAGCTTATTAGTAGAACCTGAGAATTTTATTATCTTAAGTTCTTTTAACCAAGGTAATGCAATAGGTCAGCATTTTCCAAACTTTTACAGTTCACGGTTCTACGGATATCCTAACGACTCCTTTGTGTAAAAATTGCATTTTATTAAAGTCTATTTGAATTAAATAAAATATTTAAAAATTGCATTTTAATTTGTTTTATCACTTTAATAACTAATAAATGTCAAAACGGTAACTAATATTAATCCAAAACAAATCAATTATGAATTGTTAAATTTGCAAGCTGAAAAAGTTGATAAGTAGTTAAAATATTGGGAAGCAGTGAAATCGACAGTTATTTCGTGATGAATGATCAATGACTTTTATGATCCAAGGCTCTCTTACCATGAACGGATGTTTCAGCGACTCGTTTGTTAAAAAATTTCATTGGAATAATTTTAATTATATTTTTAAATTGAGCGCATTTTAATTAATTTGTTGTGAATTCAATTATTAATAAATGTAAAAACGGTAACTAATATTTATTCAGTCGAAATCAATTAAGAATCATGGCTAAAGTTGTGAAGCAGTAGAATCAATGATTTTTTTCGTGATCAATGATCAGTGACTTTTATGGTGCTCGGTTCTTTCCGTGAACGAATATCTGAGTGACACCTTTGTGTACAAAAATGGCACCTTGATTAATTTCATTAATATAGTTATCAATAAATGCTAAAACTTACACGATTCCAAATGGCAACTCTTCAAAATTAATATTAAAAAACTGAAAGAAAAATTTTTAATGAAAATTTACGTTAAGCTAAAAACAAACCCTCTTTCTTGAAAATTAATTCTTCTTCTTGATCACTCATATAAAATACGGACCTCAAAAATGAGTAGTTCCGTGGGAAAAAAACAGTCTCTTCATCCTTTGTAAAGTAACTTACAGTTCTTGATTACGAGGTCGAGTTGAAACTTAATGTCTCTGAAAATGTTTCCGACACGACAAATGGTACTTTTCCCTATCCTGACAAAAACAGCTCGCCGAATACACATTCCCACCAAATCACACTTCCACCGGGAAAAAATACAGTAGAAATTTTTCTTTTAAATGATGTAGACAGAAACGGAAATGGCACCCAAAAATGATCTCTACATCGATGATTACTTCCATACCATATACTCATGGAAAAGAAAAGAAAAACGCAAGTTCACATCAAAGTTGATAGGTTTTAGATTGATTCGGTTTTTAGTTTAAAACTGACCAATCAAAACACACGTCGGTTTCTTTCTCAATTGCTGTGCTTGATCAAAAATCTTTCTCCGTCCATAACGTAGTGGCGATATGTTTATGGAAAGATCATCATGGGCTGTAATGATTACTCCCACTTTTCCCTCGAGAAAGTTCATATGAAGACCTCATGGGAGAACTGTGGGATTAAGGTGATCAACCTTTTATTGCCGACCATAATCTCGAGTCTTGTAATATCTGTAATGAATCGTAATATCGCGAGAACATGAGTTCCCCAACTCCCCATTGACCAGACATGGTGGCCATCAAGGGTCTGCACCCTAGTATAAAAAGGGACGATGTCCATCTTGTAAGTTTTAGATCGCTACTGATTTAGTATAATATTTCTATTTTGTCATTGTACAGAGAACAAAATATATTTTCCTTGATGGGTAGCCCACTTGGAAGAGTAATGGTTCGGCAAGCGGAGGGTTGCGAGTTTTTGAAACAAAGTCCAATCAAAGATCGTCTTATACACGGGGGCTTGTCCATGTTAAATCCGCCGTGGGCTCAAATGTCCTCACATTGACGTGGTGTGAAAGTTTGGAGAGTGGGGTGCTAGCTCAGGTGTTGATCTCGTCATCTGTCCGTAGCTGAAAATTACGAGGCGTTCTCGTATCTTTCCCTTCGGGATTGTTATCGGAAAGTCTCCAATACCCCATTTTTTGTTCTAGTGCGACGTTAACTGACTATCTACCTATGTTTTGATTGTTTCATAATGTATTGACAGAAGCACATTAGCACTTTTTTCGATTTAACTTTCTTTTCTTTGAAGTGCTTTGTGGACATAACTCCAAATAATTGAATTCGGACAGGAAAATTATCTTCCTAGATGCAGAATTTAGATCCGAGCGGTGGTAGACAGACCACGCTGAAATTACGGTACGACTGATCTGGGTGGTTGGTTGAGAAATACCGTGAAATTGGGAATGGATACTTAATTCTAAACAATGCTTAAAAGACAAACTATTCAGGGGAGAGCAAAACTGATTGGATAAACAGTTTCGATTGCGTAAGAGATAGGGTAAACAGTTTCAATTGCTACTCAGACATGACATCTGTTGTTCCGTTGCGCTAGTTTTTGTTTTGTCTACATGTTAACCGGTGTCTTTGTTATTCAATGGCGGATGTCTAAAGGTGATAGTTTTCAAAGTTAAAAGTCTTTATTGCTTAAAGCTTTTAGTCTGCCCTTGCAACCTCAGAGGCAAAACTGCAGTTTTAATGAGGATCTCCAGAAATAATTTAATTTTACATGAATACAGAGTATTACATAACCCTCATCGATTTCGCCACCCTTATATCCGGATTTTTCCCCGCTAGGAATTATGGCCAACCTAATTATTAGTAGGAAAATGACTTAAACTGGCAACGATACATGTTTGTCACACGTTGGTCCATTCAGTAGTTCCTAACGGAACAAAGATCTTTTTGCAATCGCTTTTCCCACTTTAACAAAACAAAACTCCGTTTCCGTCGTGTGGTCTGGTTGTGCTTTGCGGATTCAGCAGTCAAATGAAAGGTCACTAGCCTGGAATACTCAAGGTCTCCTAGCAAGCTCCCCACTAAAGGAAACTTCCAACGGGATAAGTTCCGAAGTTGGTTTAATTGTTTTCACAGAACTCCAAAGTTTAGTCTCGGAACTAAAGTGAGCAACTGTTTTATAGAATTGTTGTTGAGTGAACTTTTTGAACGCGCCAGACTTGGCATAATTGCGCCCTGTTGGGTACTTTTTACTTTGTTGGGTGACGGAATTGTTTCATTGGACGCGATGGGGTAGTTTTGGGCTAAAATCAAAATCCTATTTTTTATCATTTTAGTATTGGCAGAATGGACTTCTCATATGTGAACAGCTTAGAAACATTGTATTTTACGTATAATATCCTTCGCGAATATGTATTTTTAGTTCTTAATCAATGCTCTACTTGTACCTCTCTGTTCAATATCAGAGTTTCTCGCAAAGCTAAATATAGAGTGCACTAGTGTTTTGTGGTTCTATTTTAAGTGACTTTGCTGCTTGTATTTTGAATGCGATTTAAGTATTTAGTAAACAGAAAATTAATCACAAATTTATATAATTTGTTCTAATTTTCAAAAGCTAAAAACATGGCTAATATATGTGTTTCAAATGGCTGCCTCCTTTATCTTGAATCTGCCGTGCCAGCGCAGAAAGTTGAAACCATTTCTTAAGAAACACGTTTGTATTGTGAAGTTTATTGCATTCGTACAAGTACCATTCTCGTGTTTTCGAATGCATGATTTCGGTATCTCTCTATCTACCGACATCTCTGGCAGCTGGCCACATAGTTGAGTGATTGATTGGCGAGAGATATGGCTTTTCATTACCATTAATCGATTCAAAAATTAATAGGAGTGCATGTGAAGAAATTATTTGCATTTTGTTCTATGTCCATGATGCCGGAATGCCCGGTTTTGTCAGCTGTATGTCCTACGCATGCGGGATTTGATAGGAATAGTGGAACCTGCTGCACAAACAGTTTTAACATGTATTGCCTACGACTAACCGCAACAGATTTCCTGCAGCAGCAAAGAAGATTGGCGGCATTCATTGCAAACATTTCAATCTTTTAAATTGTTAACTATTTCTCCTGTCCTGTATACTAACAGGAAAATTCGGAATCGCTTTGACGTATTTACTCAGTTGGTGGCGCTTAATTTTAGTGGAAATTTTCATCGTCGTCTGCAATAAAATAAATTAAAATAAACCCCATCAAAACTCAGCTTATTTTCTAGTTTTCTTGTTTCACATTTCTCTGAATTGAGTGTTGAAATTTGAATCCGGGTTGAATTGTGACATTCCTTTATTTTGTGGTAATAATTTATTTATAAGAAAAATAGCTCGCGTGTTAAACACGTTTACAATTTACCACAAGTTTTTTCAACGCATTGCCAAGTGCCAATAATATTAACAATTTTATGCAAGCGTAAAATATTTAGAGCGTATTTCGTAAAAATGTTATTTGGATTCAATTACTTTCATTTCTCTTCTGACTTGTTCTGTTATTGTTTTCTAAATGTAAATAGTATTTATATATATATATATATCTCTATATTAAAAAAATGTTACCGCCGCCACCGCCGCCGCAGAATTGAAAACTGTGCTATTTAGCTCGATTCTTAGACGGTTTCCCGAGAAAGTACTGATCGGAAAAAAACAAAATTGACATGGTTTGTTCTTCATCGTATTCCCTGGACAATTATTAAGATTTTTTTCCGATGCGGCTATTAGTTTAGGGTTTATAAGTGTTAAAATTGAAGAAGCGAAATTTCTTCCGCGAGTGAGCAAAACACATACAAATTTTCAGTCTTCAGCCGTGAGTTTTTTTTAAAAAGTACCTCTCAACGTAAAGTTTTGCAGCTCGTCGAGTTTTTTTTTAAATTTCAATTTGGTTCTTGATAATATTTTTTTGAAATTCGGGAAAAATCAGGACATTTTTGTTACTTTGTTTTAAAACTGCCGTATCTATATTTTATTACTATTATTTTTTAATTTTTAAATATAGCAGTATACCTCAGAATGTACTATTTCTTACGGTACTATTATTTTTGATATCGGTTAATAATTAAATTGGATGCGATCAAAAGTTGGTCATACAAAATTCGGAATCTTTGGATATTTTCGCTACTTTTTGTTACTACCATTAACTAAAACTGTCATATCGATATCGTATTACTATTATATTTTTATTTTGAAAATAGCGCAGTATATACCTCAGACTGTACTCTTTCTTACGGTACCATTATTTTTAAAATTGGTTCATAAATAAATTCGATGCAATCAAAAGTTGGTGACACAAATTTCGTATTTTTTATTTCGCTTAGCAAATTCGCGGAGCATTGTATTCGCGGAGGGTTGTATTTTTGACTATCGGGTTTGCCAGATATCAAATTTATCGCAGCAACAATTGCCATAAAAACGATTTCTTTTTATTTGGCGAGGGAAAAGGCTCGCTTTTTACCCTCTGTTCTCAGACGTTTTACCGAGAAAGTACAAAGTACACATCGTAAAGTTTGGAGATTAACAGGGTTTACTTAAAATTGTACAGGGAACAAGATGCAGAAGATTTTTTACTGAAGCGGCTATTAGTTTAGGGTGCATTAAGTGTTAAAGCAAAAAAGAGTGAAATCACTTGCGTAAGAGGTATTGGTTTGCGAAGCAAACCAAACGGGATTGCGTAGCAACCCACGGGGGTCGGCGAGCGTAAGCGAGCAGGGGGAGAAGCCCTCGCTGTGACGTGATGGACCGTAAAGGGAAATCAGGATAATACAAATTATTCAGATAGTTTCACTCTGCGAAAGGAATGTTGGTTTGCGAAGCAAACCAAATGCCATATGTAAAAGGAGTGTTGGTTTGCGAAGCAAACCAAATGGGATTGCGTAGCAATCCCCGGGGGTTGGCGAGCGTAAGCGAGCAGGGGGCGGAGCCCCCTAGTGTATATATATATATATATATATATATATATATATATATATATATATATATGTATGTATGTATGTATATATATATATATATATATATATATATATATATATATATATATATATATATATATATATATATATATATATATATATATATATATATATATTGTCTTCTTACCCTGTTACGATTTCCTTTCCTTTCGTTAGACAAGCTTTGGAATTGAAAATGTAGTAAAAATCTTACGTGTGACTTCATTCATCACATAATGTTTCAGACTTTTCCGAGGTTTGGTTTAAGAAGAGCCAGATCCCAAAATTTCGAGATCTTTGCTCTCATAAATCTCCTTACCCTGTTACGATTTTCTTTCCTTTCGTTAGAAAAGCTTTGTAATTAGTAAATGTAGTAAAAATCCTATGTGTAACTTCATTCATCACATAATGTTTCAGACTTTTCCGAGGTTTGGGTTAAGAAGAGCCAGATCTCAAAATTTCGAGATCTTTGCTCTCATAAATCCCCCCGCTCTGTTACGATTTCCTTTCCAGGACCAGGAACTGCTCAAGTTCATGGTAGGAAGACTCCGGTCTGCCGTGACTTTCTCGTAATTCCCCCCATTAGTTCTAGCAGCAAAACACTTTTCCGAACGGTTCTACCCCAAATTGTCCAAAGCGAATTCCTCTGAAAAACAAAAACGCTGGTCCCAACCGCCTTCAATAGGCAACCAGTGATGTAAACCGGATAAGCGGAGCATGTGGTGGCTGTAAAAACGGAAACGAGAAAGCCTCCCCGAGAGAGAAATTAATAAATTGAGGGGGAGGCAGACTAGAGGGAGATAGAGAGAGGAAGGAAAAAAGTCTGTAAAACACACTAAGGTTGTGGGATGACGTCAAGACTTCAGCAAAAGGGCTCCAGAAGTCTCATTGGAAATTAGACTTGGATTCGTTGTGTGGATGAGGAACTGTCAGCCATAATGACTGCTCCTCTGTGTCGTGATTTAGGAGCCAGTTTCTGTAATGGCATGGAAACTGCTTTTTAATCTGTGACACATTTTGGGTGACCAATTTTTGGCCATGAATTTGAGGGAGATTTAGTCGCGACGAATTTTGTGCATTTTTAGCTCGTCCCTCCATCAAATCTTAGTGAAATGGATTATTTTCAACATAGAATAAAAATTTAAAAATCGGGCTGGACACATTAAATCTTACTGGTACTAAAAACATTAAAAATATGAAACAATAATTTTAAGAATGAGTTCCCGAGATTTTAAATCCGTTGAAATGTTCACTCTATCTTTATTGATCGTGAAGATATAAAACCTCAAATAGTCTGCCCGCGACAAAGTTGAAATCGCCAGCAAGAAAGTCATACTAATCAACAAAGTAAATCAAAATACGCTACAAACGGAAAACTTGGCATGGTTCATAAGGGTTTTGGACGAAAGTGCTTGTGATGTCAGCAGTCAAAAATCGCAAAATCCTCGCCTTTTTACAATGACGTCACATTACGGAGAGAAGAAAGAAAGATGAAAAAACTAATAAATCAATTTTAAAATGTTCTAGATTAAATTTTAAAATTCGGGCTGGACACAAAAATCGCAAAACATTCGGACTACCTGTGTGCCAAATTTCATTTTTGTAAGTGTCATAGATTCGTCAGAACTGTACACACTGTACACAGACAAACACTTCCTTTTATAACAGTAGCGATTTGCCTGTTTCTTATTCTTGAACATTTTGTAACTGTCCACTGATTCTGCAGAACTAAGCATTTTCTATCTTGTGCAAATTGTGGAAACTCTTTACAGTATTCAATATTTGCCACCATTAGCTGTGACTTTATTAATTCTAAGCTGCTTTGATTTCTCTGATCAGTCCGTTTTTTTTCACCTGTGAAAAAACTCTTTCGTAGGCATTTGAACCTGAGAAAACCAAGACTAAAATCCTATTTAGGTTTGACACATCAATCTGTTTCTTAATCCAGGGCTCGAAATACCCGGGTGCACAGGTGCACTGTGCACATGAAAATAAAATGGTGCACCTAAATTTTCCCGCTAGGTGTATGCCATGCACCTAATTTAAAAACTTAAGTGCACCTTGTGCACCTGAATTAAAAAAATCTATTTCGAGGCCTGTCTTAATCACTGAAGATATGTACCCAACCTTGTTCCATGCTTTTTGCTTACAATCCGGAAACGGATATTCCTGTATCGATTAGTATATGCTAAATTTTATGGATTATTATAGGTAATTTTTCGATATTTATGGACGAGTCTATATAAACTGTCAATAAGAATGGCAGTTTATATTGGAATGCATTTCGCGGGAATAATTCTATATTATTTAAATTTCTCTGTCTTGATTGTTAATGTATGGGAGAAATAGAAGATAAAAAAACAGGAGCCGGGAGGATAAAACAAATTAGCTCTTATCTGGGAATGCGAGAGAGTTGGTCATTATCCAGAAGTCTAATTAGAAATTATACTTGGAATCGGTCTTAAGATGAGGAACTGTCGACTATCATAACTGTTCCTTAGTGTCGTGATGTAGGAGCCAGCTACTGTAACGACATGATGAAAACTTCTTTTTAGTCTGTAACACTTTCTGTATAAACGCATTATTTATTTGTTTCTGCGGACGTAGTATAATTTGTTTTTTAATTCCCGCAAATAATTTTAATGCTAAGTACACACTGGAGAGCGATAAAATTATCATTAGCACTGGTACAAAGGGGCTCTTGTTCACGGTCTGTTTTTCTTGCATATCCTCTGACGAAGCCGTGTTGGAAGACTATTTTTGTTTTTATGGTTTTTAAACTTTATTTTTGTTTCCAACTAAATCAGTGGAGAAGAGACTGTTCTTGTCCTTTCATTTTGATTACGTTATCTGTCGCACACATCCCATAATTACTTTTATGGGATTTCTTACTTTCCACTCGCGCTAGAATGCTTAGGGTTTTTATAGGTTTCAAAGCATTCCTTTTCAAAGCTAGTTATCCTCTTTGTTCGAGCAACCTATCCTCTTTATTTCTGGTGGACCCATTTGGGGGCATTAAAGTTATTTAAAACGAGTTATTAAAGTTTTTCCATCAAATATATGTCCGAAATAAAAACGACTAACTTTTATACCACGAAGTCCTTTTCCTCAGTTTTTTTTTTTATAATTACAATGTATTTAAAATGCTAAGACTTTTGTAATTATTATACAGTTTTAAAACTTTTTAGATGGTTTGTTTTTATGATGCATTTGATAACATTGTACGTGGAATAAAAAGATTTAGAAAAATAGTTAATTTTAAAAATTTGATGAAAATCAACTGTGACAATTTTTTTACTGTCTTTCGTAGTGGTGGACCCATTTGGGGGCATTAAAGTTATTTAAAACGAGTTATTAAAGTTTTTCCATCAAATATATGTCCGAAATAAAAACGACTAACTTTTATACCACGAAGTCCTTTTCCTCAGTTTTTTTTTTATAATTACAATGTATTTAAAATGCTAAGACTTTTGTAATTATTATACAGTTTTAAAACTTTTTAGATGGTTTGTTTTTATGATGCATTTGATAACATTGTACGTGGAATAAAAAGATTTAGAAAAATAGTTAATTTTAAAAATTTGATGAAAATCAACTGTGACAATTTTTTTACTGTCTTTCGTAGTAACTGTTATGAAAATAAAAGTAGTACGTGCTAACCCATGTACAAAATTCTAGGAAGCGTTTTAAGGAAAATGAAGGAACAAGATATTTAAAAAAAATATATCAATTTTCGGGAGTAGGAATTTTAAAATATTTTAAAATTGAATTTTTGGTTAGTGTTCATGTAGCAATGCTTTTCTTTTGTAATGTATATTTCATGTGCTTTTGAATAAGGTACACTAAAAAAGGTTTATTGTAAATATAAAATCTGAAATAACTCTTAAAGAGTACTCCTTAAAGTAATTTTTTTCTTGTCCTGATTATGGTGTTCATTACTGAAATGATAATAGTCTCATTTTTATGACTACAATATTACGAATCAATAATATAGATCCTGGACACTTTGGGAAGGCCAATTAAAATGTCGTCTCGACACACAACAACTCCTTTCCTTTGCTGACGAACAATAAGAACTGCTTATCATGGGCTTTGTGCTTTTTAAGTCTTTAATTATAGCTTTCATTATGACAGCTAGCATTATCGCATTTATGAGCACATGCAGCGGATGAAATACATCAACGTACCACTTTCAAGTGCGATTTCTTCGTAATGCACATTAGCTCGCACTAATAACGCTATTCATAGACTAAAAACAAAGCACAAAGAAGTAAGGGGCATTGTTCAAATTAAGGCATTTCAACCTTGACACTAATTCAAAACTATCCAAGTAATTTAAAGGTGGTAATGCTATTACTCAATTTGTTTCCTGAGTTAAATTTAAAGATACGACGGGAAGAAGACCGCCATTTCTGTCAAAATCGTCGCTAATTGATTTACTGTGCAATAGTTGTCATTGATGAAGCGAAGATCATCACGCTCTTCTTGATTTATGTATGATTTTCTACTTTCCACTCTTCTTTATTACAAAATCTGAAGTTGTTTTGTTTCTGGCATTTTGTTGCGTGCTTTTCTATGTAAATGAGGTATACCTTTTCTATCGTCATCTTTGGTTAGAGTTGCACTATTGCGTGTGACGGATTTTATTTGGAGTGGTTTAATTGCAGATTATAACTAAATGTAGAACAGTAGTCGTCCCCAAGCGATTTGCCGCGAGGTCTTCTCAAGGGTTTTGTCCTTTACAGGTTGACGCTGTTTTATCTGAATTGCTGATTTACGGTACACGACATTATAATTGAATGAGTACTTCATTCGTGATTGTTTTATTGCTAGCTGTGAGCTCACCTTAGTTTTTCACCTGTTTTTAGAAACTTTTTTGTGTTTCTTGTCTGAGATTAATGCATTCAGATATTTTTTGTAACGCAACGTATTTTCTCATTCGTTTGCTAAATATACTTTAGCCAAGACGCGTGAAAAGCAATGCAACTTTGTTTACCAAAAAGTACTTCATAGTTGAGATTAGTTACACTGCTATACTACTGTACTGTAAGTGGTTTTTTGTGGTGTTGTCTTAAGTTCACCACAATATTGCCTTCTGCAACCGAGTGTAAGTGTAGCCCGCAGTTGA
Source organism: Metellina segmentata (assembly GCA_947359465.1). NCBI lineage: Eukaryota > Metazoa > Arthropoda > Arachnida > Araneae > Tetragnathidae > Metellina > Metellina segmentata. The sequence continues at coordinate 23,441,249 of OX375884.1, forward strand.
AATAAATCTCAACGAATATTAAAGCTGTGAGGGAAGTGGTAATAGTGTCCGTTATCACAGAGCTTCAGACTGTTGTTGGAAGTAATATGCATCGTATTGATAGTTCAACTAATCATCGTGCACCATCCATCGAAGTGTGTGTCGATTGAGGCGAGCGAGGAGTAGCCAATAATGCAGGATGACTCAGCCTTACTCATTGGGTCATTTGGCCGCTATATCAAAAGACAAGGCATGGAGTTTCACGAAGGGGGATTTTCAGTGTAAATAAGCAAACCAAACGGTCTGTAAAAATTTTACTTCTGCTGCCCAAATATTCTATCGTGGTATATATCGGGGTTACCCTTACCTATCCAAGTGTTTTGACCAGATATCCCATCCATCAAGATTTGACCTATTTGCTATTGACGAGATCAAGATCTAGTCAATTTTGCTATTGACGAAATACTTCGTCGAGACAATCACCAGGAGGGTTGAGTTGTACTTTATCGCCGTTTTGGTGACGTTCGGCATTGACCAATCAACTATCACTAAAACAATTCGGTAGGTAGGTACTTTGATTAACGTCTCACTGGAGCAACGCAACACGTAATTGGAGATCCGGGATCAACCCCCGATGGGAAAGATTCGAGCGTCGCCAAAAGCAATTCGGAATTCATTCGTTGGAATTTCTTTTAGTGAAGTTCTGAAATGTTCGAAAACTAACCAAGTGACGTCACATTCGGAAACAAGCTCCGTTATCCGTTACCTGTATTTTTCTTAGCAGCTAATACGGACACAACTGAGTTTTTAAATCCCCCTACAAAATAAATTCCCTGAGTTTGCGGCCACGTGTCTCGTTCGAAGGGGCTGAATTTAGACGAATCGATTTGGTTAAGGTCGGAAACCTTTGGCACGCCAGTCGCTTCAATAGCACCAGTCACACGGCCTCACCCGTCTTTGGACTGCTGTGGGTGTGAGAAACTGAGTGGGGTAACAGGTGTCAGGCCGTTTCCGAGAGCGCTCGCAACATGTGATGATATGGGCTGTCGTCTTCCCAGACCCTCTGCAGACATAATTTATCCTCCACAAAATGCTTTAAGCGTGAGGAATTGTTACTGTTTATATAAAGAGCGTAGGATGAACCGTAAGCTTGCTTCCATTCCTGAGTGCTCCGTCTTATGTCCATGAAATGGATGTTCCAATTCCAGGATCTACTAGTCGCATACTGGTAGAAATAAATGATTGGGGCGGAGTAAGTAAAAAATCCTTGTTGCTTCGTATGTTTTGCGAAAGGATCGTTTTCCAACTGCTGTGCCACAAATTATGTAAAATTTATTTCATTTCAATTGCCAATCGATCGGTCAGGGTGCTGCCTTCTGGATCGAAAGGTTCCTGGTTCGAAATCGGGATAAGGCATGGGCGTTTGTCCGTCCTATGATGCGTAATCTCATGTCTTATCTTCTTCAAGAACAAACGGAAAAATGGGAAAGTCTGACTTTTCTGAATAAGAACCTCAGGGATTGTGAACAAGGTAAAACTATGGAAAAAATAATTCCTTGTGAGACATTGGTCTCTGTTTGGATGAGTTAGCCCATAACTTATCTCCAAATACGAACGGAAAAACGGGAAGTGTGACTTTTTTGAATAAGAATCTCGGGACCGTCAAAGAATTCTTTCATTTTCGATGGGATTTCCGACCAGGATCTCCAAAAACCATTGGGGTATCTAGTTACCGATTTATTGCAGAGCAGCCGCAGAAAAGAAAAACTTCTTTGAAAAGTATTTTTGTGCCATGCGTCAGCATGACGCGTTGGTGGTTTATCTAGAGTTTGTAATATGATTCGCCATATATCACCAGGAAAATGGTATAATTAATAAAAACATCGTGAATGTAGGCATTAAACGAATCCACCATTATGTGAGTGATCGCCCCTATTATTTATTTTTTCAGCTAAGAACGTTATTAAAAAGTCTTTGTCACTTGAACCCCCATTTCTCAGAAAATCCATAGCGTATTCAAACGCCCACAAGATGAATTATGTCTATATTATTTCGCTTGATAGTGATGGTAATGGTAATGGTAATTTTAGTTAACGTCGTACTAGAGCAACACAACGGGCTATTGACGACGGTCCGGGATCAGTCCCTTAAGGGAAAGATCCGAGGACAACACCTCGTAATTTTGAACCACGGTCAGGTGACGAAGCAACACCTGAGCTGGCACCCCACTCTCCAAACTTCCACGCCAACCCAACGTGAGGACTTTCGGCCACGACAGATTTAAGGTGCACCAGCCGCCTCTACACCATACGTTTACAAACATCCATGCCGGACCCGGATTCGAACCGGGAACCTTCCGATCTAGAGGCTAACACCTTAACCACTATACCGGTTGGTCGGCAATATTTCGCTTGAAAAGCCATGACTTGGACGAACAAATTCCTTGTTTAGAATAATGTTCAAGAAAAAATCTCAACAATTCGACACTGTTAACTTCTTCAGTTCCGAGAAAAGCCCTTTCCACCAGAAAAATATTTTTGGGCTTTTTCAGGAACTCAACCCTCAAAATGGTTTCGACGAGATATCTCGTCCATCATGATCTGACCATTTTGTTAATGACGAGATGTCTCGTTATCAAGATATTTTCGATATTTTTATGATGACGAGATCAATTATCTAGTCAGTTTTTCTCTTATGACGAGATATCTCGTCCATCAAGATCTGGTCAGTTTTGCTAATAACGAGATACCTCGTCGAGATAACCACCAGGAGGTGAGGTTAAAAACTAAAAAGTCATCAAAAAAGTTATTTTTATATTTTTTAAAAACAAAATGAGCCTTTGTGATGGTTAGGACTCCAAATGGATTCATTACTCCCATGGGTCAGATTATTAAGACTTAGCTGAACGGGGACAGCAGGAATTAATGTTCAGGGTTCCTACAGGCTTTAACCGTGACCCCCGTAAAGTAAATCAAGATGGCCGTGCCTTAACCCTCTGAGCGCCAAGAGATTTTCGAGTAGTGTAGTATTACATTTTCCCCACAGCACACATAATGACTAACTAACCACATCTATTGTTTAAGAGAATCCTGTTGGGTCAAGAAGGTCACAACTGATTATAAGTCATACAGGGAAGATTGAAAGTTGTAGAACGGATATATGCATGTAAAACCCATAAGAAGGTTAAAAAGGGCCTATTTTGAATTTTAAGGGTCATTAAAAAGCCTTAATATCTGCTGGAAATACTTAATATTTTTTTAAAAGCCTCAATTTTTACAAGAACGCTGAATATTTTATTAAGAGAGACCATTTTCCTACTAATTCGGCACCACTATCTACATTCGACAACAAAGCTGATTGTGTTCTTCGAACGACCGAGAAGATATTTTAGTTCGTCCAATTTGTCCTTTTGTTCTACGCATCTTTTATTTGGGATTCATATTGAAGAATGTTGTTGATAGATTAAACCATAAATCTTTCACAGTTTAAACCGTTTCACTACCTGTAAAGTCCACCTTGAAAATCGCTGTTCTATAGCATTAAGTAACTTAGTAGAACATGATTCATACTTATACAACATAATCACCAAAGTATTGACGAATCTTGAGTTCCCTCTTTGGATAACAACAATTGTTACAGATACAAATGGGCCTTTCTCTTCATTTACTAGTTCAAAAGCAGACCATTCTCTTACCAATTCGGTACGCACATCGTCTACATTCGACAACAAAACTGATTGTGTCCTTCGAACGATCAAAAAGATATTCTAGTTCGTCCATGTTGTTCCTTTGTCTTCCACGCAACGTTTATTTAGGATTCATATTGAAGAATGTTGTTGAACCTGGATGTTTTTTTACGGAGGATTACGTGCCAGTTCCCGATGTGACTGCTTCTTTGCGTGTCGTGCGTGAACAGATATCAGATCCTGTCGCAGAAGGTCCCATTACGCACCACGCAAGTAGTGCTGGCGGGGCGTGATTATGGTTTTGTATCCAGAAGCTCACGGTTCGTAACTGTACAAGTCCGTTACGAAGCATAATTGCTTTCTTTGATGCATATTAAACGACAAGGAAACATTGTTCACGTTGTGAAAGGATTTTGTCTCCCTCTTTCATGACAATACCGATTGAAAAACATTTTGCTGACTCGACTCAAAACGAAGATTGATGGATAAACAGATTGTAGATTTCAAATGTCATTCTTTGTACATAAAATACACAGGAAATCTAATGAATTAGTATGAAAGTAATTTTTCAGTTCTAACCAAGCATCGTTTCAATTTAAATTTACATGTTTCGCTTTCCATCTGTTTTAATCAATATAATTAATTTTGCTGTTTCTCTACAGAATATACCCAATTGCAAAGAACAAATATATATGATCCCTAAAATGCAAGAAAAAAGATATTCACAAGTATGTTTAGGTGAGATAAACTAACGAAGCAGATTACGTATTGGATTGAAATATCATTACAAATATATCAACCTCCGAGAAAGAATAAAGCAGTTAAAAAGATCTATTTGTAGCAAAATTGTTAAATAAATTTTTTTTTGAAGGTTTAAGAAAAAAATTTTAATTTTGCAATTTTCATTAAGTATTACTTTCTAATGCTAAACTATAATGGTTTTCCTTCTTTTTTGTTGTTTTAAACAATAGGCAAACAAATTACAATAACTTATTGTAATGATCAATTTAAATAATAATAACAAAATCAAATGCTTACTGTGTTTTCTTTTTATTTATTTATTATAATCCAGATACAATATCACCGATTAACAGATACACATTTACAAACATTTTAAACAAGCGATTGGGAGACACTTCAGCAATATGTTATTCAAATCGAATGATACAAAAGTAAAGTTGATAAGAAGTGGTTGCTTATATAAACTTAAAAACTGACCGTAGTGAAAAACGTCTCTTAAAAATGAAAGTTTGTAAATAACTTTAAGCCAGAGTAAATTATATAATAAACTAACATAACTTTACCTTTTTGATTACATTGAAAATGTATCGTAGAAAAATAAGTTTGCAAATAACTTCAAGTCAGAGTAAAAGAAGTAATATTTAAAACAGAAAATTTTACCTCTTTGCTTAGTGAGTAAAATAAATGTGCAAATAACTTTAACCTTTACGATGCGGAAGGTAAACAATCGTTACCACTAAAATTTCGTTTACACCAGCGCCATGTTATAGATATGTGTACCGTGGATTTTATACCCCTTTTAAGTTACAAGCTTGTATTCTAGCCTTTGCTTTGCGTCAATTACCAAATATCTATTTCGCGCCATTTATTTACATTCTGCCACAAAACTAACCGACTGACCTTGAAAGTAGAAATTTTCCATTGTGACAAATCGAGCTTCATTCCAGAATGTCCCGGAACTTGACGTTTCAGTCCTGACACAATGTCCTCTCAAATTTTCTCCTGGTACCTCCCCCGATTTCCGATCCGAAGCACTTCTGTGCCAATTCACAGCACTTCCACACGTAATTATTTTTTATCCGGCCACGAAATATAAAGTGCCACTTCCGGCCCCACCGAACCACTGCCACTTGTTGCCGCTTATTATGGAGCCTCATTCTTGTTTTGAATGGTGCCTGGGATTTTAGGGCTCATTATAATTTCAGACAATCCCTTGGTGGCTTAGGGAGGGGTCCCCCTCCAGACTCTTGTTTTTTCCACGAAAACGTCCTTTTGCGGCTTTTCCCCGTGTTTGAAGACTGGAAACACGGTTGAGCAATCAAACGCTTCATCTCTGGCGGTAGAGGTTGGGTGCTGTGCTCAGCCACCCCTTCAAGCCTGGGTCCTCCGTTTTAATGAGAAATCCGGTAGCTCCCCATGCAAGTCCCCCGCACGCCACTTTATACATTAGCCTAACGTTGCGAGTAAAATAATAGGCACCAACTGAGTGGCTTCCAAGAGACTAGGGAAAATATTTACGAGTTGTGTAAAAGTCATAAATACGGCTTGGGAACAGTGGAAGACTTTTTTATTTTTCGACTCCCCGAAATAATATGATGGAGTTGAATGACTTTTTTCTCCTCCGTGAAAGGAGTGCCGTTTACTCGGAAATAATACCCGTGTTTTGGCGGTATCTTCGAATTTTGTGTCATTTATCGATTTAACCTATCTGTCCTGAGAAAAACCCTCTAATCGTAAAGTTCTCCTGACAGCTATTTAAGGTTCTATTAAACTCAGAACTGATGAAAAAAAAAATAGAAAGTATTTTCTTTGTGTATACAAAAAGGGTTTCCATGGAGATTACCAATTTGAGAACATTACCCCCATGGGTCAGAACATTAGGATGTTGTTTAATGGGTACTATCTGTCTCCACCGTGAAAGGCGAACTGTTTATTTGGAAACAATAAATGACCGTTTCTTAGCGGGATTATTAGAAAATATTATATTTTGTTTACAAAATGGGTTTCCATGGAGATTACCCATTTGAGAACATTACCCCCATGGGTCAGAACATTAGGATGTTGTTTAATGGGTACTATCTGTCTCCACCGTGAAAGGCGAACTGTTTATTTGGAAACAATAAATGACCGTGTCTTAGCGGGATTATTAGAAAATATTATATTTTGTTTACAAAATGGGTTTCCATAGAGATTACCAATTTGAGAACATTACCCCCCATGGGTCAGAACATTAGGTTGTAGTTTAATGGGTACTATCTGTCTCCACCGTGAAAGGCGAACTGTTTATTTGGAAACAATAAATGACCTCGTCTTAGCGGGATTATAAGAAAATATTATCTTTTGTTTACAAAATGGGTTTCCATGGAGAATACCAATTTGAGAACATTACCCCCATGGGTCAGAACATTAGGATGTTGTTTAATGGGTACTATCTGTCTCCACCGTGAAAGGCGAACTGTTTATTTGGAAACAATAAATGACCGTGTCTTAGCGGGATTATTAGAAAATATATTATGTTTACAAAATGGGTTTCCATGGAGATTACCCATTTGAGAACATTACCCCCATGGGTCAGAACATTAGGATGTTGTTTAATGGGTACTATCTGTCTCCGCCGTTAAAGGCGAACTGTTTATTTCGAAGCAATAAATGACCGTGTCTTAGCGGGATTATTAGAAAATATATTATGTTTACAAAATGGGTTTCCATGGAGATTACCCATTTGAGAACATTACCCCCCATGGGTCAGAACATTAGGATGTAGTTGAATGGGTACTATCTGCCTCCATCATGAAAGGCGAACCGTTTATTTGGAAATAATATATGCCCGCGTTTTAACGGGATCTTCAAATTTTATGGAAATCCATCTTCCTTGAAATTATTATGTCATTTATCGGCTATTTAAGGTACTTTTCATCTCAGAAATAATAACAAGAAAATATTTACTATTTTTGTTTAAATAATGAGTCTCCATGGTGATTATCCATTTGGGTACCTCTCCTCAAAAAGGTACCCCATGGGTCTGAACATTAGGATAGATGAATGTGTACTGTCTGTCTGCATCGTGAAAAGCGTACCGTTCATTCCTTGAAATAGTTGTTTCACTTATCGATTTAACCTGTCGGTTCCGAAAAAGCCCTCTCCTCAAAAAGATATATTGTGGGGTATTTAAGGTACTTAGAGACTCAGAAATTATAAAAAATCAACTGTTTATTGTTTTTGTTTTCAAAATGGGTCTTCATTTGGATTACCCATTTGGGCGCATTACTTCCATGAGTCAGAATATTAAGATGTAGCTGAATGGATGCAGCAATAATTGATGAATATACCACAATCGTTTTGAATGTGGAGTTATTTTTTTACTGCAAACAAACGGGTACTTCGGGAACGAAGAGGAGAAATGTTTTTTCTCTATTTATAAGGTGTTCCGCTGAGTCTTGTCTTGAGTCTAATGACTGTATTTTGTCGAGCAACATATCGTCGATTGACTAAAAAGGGTTATTTGCAAGGAGATTTTCTGTTTCGAGAAGTGCGATTTGTTAAAAGCTTTAATTTACGAGGAGGGAGAAGTTACCCCAACAACAAATTTAAATTTTAAAGGAATGTAAATATCTCTAATATTTTATGTCCTATTGGTCTTCTGTGAGTATTACATTAACCATTACAGGCAATCCGACAACTTGTGTAAAACTGCATTCTTCCAGCTCATATATTTGAAATCTATAAGTTAAGATATAGACTTAAGTGGATTTCTTAATATTGAAATTATCAGACATATAAAACCAAATATTGAAAAACTAATCGTTTAAAAGCAACTTCATTGTTCACATTAACATTGAAGTATATTTTTTTGTCATTGATATTATATATTTTGCAAGTAAACAGCCTTTTGATTTCAAAACATTTTAATTAATAAATAAGAGTTTGTTTATTTTATTTCAGTATCTCTTACACTCTAGTTTTTCTTCTGTTTCAGAATTTTAAATCGTCATAACTAATCCTGCATGTGAAGTTTTAAAGTTTTATAACCTATTTTAACATAGATCTTGATATTGTCCGCGCAAAATTGAGGTGAATATTAAGGATCACTATGACCTTATACCGGGCAACGTATTCCTTTTTAATTTTATAATTTTGAAAGGTTCGCGAAATGTTTTTATTTCCAAGAGTCTTAGATACCTGGACTGAAAAGTGTAGAAACCACTGTGCTGAGAGAAAAAGGGCTGGGGCTTGAGCTCATGTAACCCTTTCAATTCTGCACATCCCTGCCTTTTCTCTTTCTGAACATCTGAAGTCGACTTCAAAGGGCCGTCGATTTTCCTTATGAGCTTATTTACAAGATGCTTTTCTCCGATAGTTGGCGAAGATCCAGTGATGCAGTAATGAACCAGCTCCGACCTTCGCCCTGAATATTAAGAGTTCCGCAAGAAAGCCTTTTACTCCGCATCCATAACTCAGGACGACAGGGTTACACGTTCATCCTTCAACTTATTTAATCCGGAAAATAGCCGGCCATCTGCTAAAGTCAGTAAGAAGCTTCATTTCACGCCCTCCTAGACACGTCGCGTCCACGAAGAATAGATGTGGGAAGCAAATTTCTACAATTTCCACTCAATTTTCTCCACTCATGAAGGTCAAGATCATAAATAACTCATCTTGCTCTCGAAAAGCGTTCAAACCTTGTGGATTTCATTGCCTTTGCAATAGAATATTTTCCAAGGTCTTATTAATTGCAACACGCAAGTCGCTGACATTTCACACATAGCTATAAATACGTATGAAACGATATTGCAACCGAATTTTAGATATTTTTCAACCTTATCGCGATACATGTGGTTTTATTAGCGTTTTATCTTCTGACGACATACTTTGGGTTTTGTTTGCTGTGTTCCTGAGGAAAGCTGCCCTCGTGCAAATCTCACCAGGCTGTCCCAAAACAGTTCCCTTTCAAAATCGTAGTTTCCCAAACTTTTTGGGCTGAATAGCTCCTTTTCAAAGACTATTCTGCTCCTCTAGATAACTCTATGTCAACTAATTTTATATTGCAAGTATAGCTGTGGCTTAAATTGTGTTAAGATTTATTTTGATTTCAACTGTTTAGTTTTGAACTCTACCATTGTATTCGCAAATGATGTTAAGTAATGCTAGTATTTTTAGCACCGATCTAAATATAATTGCGAATATTATTTTTGTAACTAAGTTTTAAAGCCACTCAGAAACAAAAAAGGTAATTACTATTCTTTTTGAAAATCAATCAAAAATATGCACAATTTTTGTCAGATCGGCAATTTTTAAAAAAATATATTTATTTACAGAATTTTAGTAATTAGCTTTGTGATGAGATGAAAAAGGTTGAGAATCGCCGCTACAAAGTAAATAAAAACACTTGCTACAGCTAATACAAGGACTGGTGTGCGAGCGATAATACAAGAGGTTAGCTGAATCACTTTCCCTTGTTAGAAAATCAAAACCGGTTAATGTTTTCCATTCTCTCATATTCCGATAGCACACAATTTTTCAACACATGATAAGCTTCCATACAGGACTACCAATCCCAGCCATTAAAAAGTTAGATAAAGAAAGAAACCTTAAATTGAAATTTAAAAGGGAAATTATATATACAGTGGTAAAGAAAAAAGCAGCTGCATCGAACATAACGGTAATTGCAGCAATGTAAATAAAAAAACACCTGCTGCTGCTAGGGTGTGCGACCATAATGCAAGAGGCTAACGGATTCAAACTTTCCCGTGTTCAAAAGTAAAACCGGGTTAGTGTTTTCTTTTCTCCCGTATTCCGATGGCACACAATTTCTCAGCACATGATATGTTTCCATATTATGGAAGTAAGACAGAAGTGAAAACACAGAGGGCCGGAGGGCAGGAAGTATCGAGGTAGGTGACAGGAAGTCTACAGGCAGGAGGCATTTAATTGAAAGAGCCTTGGGAAAAAGTTTCTTTCCCTTCGCGTCAGAATGCGACGTTTGCCCCCTGGCAACGCGATCTACGATTGTTCCGCGTCTTGCTTCAGGCGGGTTATTGCGAGAATATTTGCCATTATTTGTCGTGATCCGATTGCTAATCAAGAAGGGAATCCCAATGCAAGAGGGGAAACTAACAGTTAGCAGAGAGCTTACCGTATGGTGTGCATACCTGACATTGCCGACTAATCGTCTCTTTGTCCTACCTATTATGTGGGTGTTCCCTACAAAGTGGTCACCAAACGCATTGATATCCAAGTGCTGACAGAGCGATGGCATTTGCGGAAACAGCTGGGGACTCTCCAGGCCGTTTTCTCACCAACGCTGAGCGTGGGGATGTCTTCCATTTCACACGGCTTCGAGCTCGTGTACGTGAGAGTATTTAGCGACTGTTATCAGCTCTTTGTGCTCTGACTTGTCTGATGTTTGTGTTACGAAAGTAATGGAAGGCTCATTGTTTAAGTCTACAAAACTAAGCGATGCGAAATTGAAAGTTTTCGAAAGAGTTGCATTCCTTTCCTGTTTATTCAAATCTAATTATGGTATCTGTGAAAAATTAAGGAAAATAAATTTCGGAATTTATGTTTCTGAACTTGATCAGCAATTTTAGAGATATTCGATGTGACAAAAGCTATTTAGTCCACATCAATAACAATTTCATAATCTAGTGACTCGTGAATAAGGTTGTAAAATTCTAAGTCACCTTGTTTGTTCCATTGTTTCTAAACTATAACTTACTATATATGTTCCTTGGTAGGAAAGGTTTTCGGCAAGAGCTGATTTAATAATTTTTATTTTCGATACAGCTTACAAAAAATATTTTCATGATGTATGTACTACAGAAGGACATTAGCTGTTTTTCAAATCTAACTTTCCTTATATTGTAGTAATTTGTGAACACAACTCAGAATGAGCAGATTTGGACATAGGTACAGATTTTACAAAATACAACATGCATTCGAATGCAATATAGCTTATTCAAATACTGGATTGGATTTTATATGGTTTTGTGTCATTGAGTCCTCTTTGGACATATTATGCCAAACTCAAGATAAAAAATCAGAAATATAATGTAATAATAAATTAAAATGAATCAAGTCATAGTGAATGAATACTATATGAAATTATATGTGATGGATAAAACCAACGTCATGTAAAAAGCTAAAAATATTTGGATGAGGATTCTCTCCAACCATGTCTTCTAAAACCAATGTATAAGAATTAAAATGTTTAAGTCGTTGACTATTAAAATGAGAACATTCTATTAAAATGTGTTTTACGGTTAGTGGACAAATACAGTAATTGCAAATGGGATGATCTTCTCCGAGGAGGAGGTGTCTATGGGTGATCCGAGTATGTCCAATGCGGAGGCGTGTTAGTATTACCTGCTGTCGTACTGATTTCTTTCAATAATACTTTTAAATCAGTTGTATTAAGTGATGGCTTGAATATATATTTCCTCTTGCGCGTATTAATGAAACTATTGGAAAGTCTCAAATGGGGTTTCATTGTGACTTTCTTGTCCTATCAAATGCATAAAATTTTAAATCAAGAGCATGTAGGTTTTATTTTTGATAGTTTCCCACTTTCGTGTATAGCATCTACAAAACTTTTTGTCTGTCTCTCTTTGCAGCTTTTGAATGACAGCAAGTGCATCCAGGTCATTGCATACTTATTTCTTTACTGTCTCCGTTTTCTTTATTCGTTTCATTCGGATCTCCACACACACATCTGTTGAATTAATGATTTCAACGCCATTGTGTTTTAACGAAGCCATAACTAACGTCGAACAGGAGAGAACTTGTTTCGAAATCAATAAATCCAATACTGAAAAGGTATCTCATGGTCGCTATTTCCGCCATTACCTATACAGTAACCTCCATTATTGGATTTATGTCTACTAAGTATCACTTTCTCGTGTCGATTGCGACTATACTAAATAATGGCTCAGCAGGTAATTAATTCTTTTGAATGCTATAAAGCTCTACTATGCAATGCATGTCGCAATGTTTTGAAAATATTTAGGAAAAATAACGAACTTTCTCATCTCAAATGAACGGTTTTATGTTGTTTGTCATCTACTGTTTGATTTCAAAATTAATTAGGGTATTCAGTTTCATTACAAAATTGCGACCGTCGTTGGTTTGAGTGACTTGTTTTCTTGAATGCAAAATAATTTCAATAGTGTTGTTTTGAATTCAACGCTTTTTTCTTTTCTTGTTTATTTTTATGCAATATTGCCATCAATTTTATGCAAAAATGCATTGTGTACTTATGTGCTCATTTTCTACGGCGTACTGCAATATAGTATTTAATTTGAGCTTATTTCTCGATTGAGAAATAACGTATGAGAGGCATTTTCTGTCAAGTTAAATGTGGGTGGCGTTAGTGTGTTTCTGCGGCGATACTTGTTTCTTGGACGTCACATCAGTTGACTTGTTTTTCGAATACTATTGCATCACCTCGCCAACAAAAATTCCAATGAACAAAATCCGATTTGATACATCATAGATGATTGTTCAACAGCAATCAGCTTATCCGCCTAACGTTGCTAAAACAACGACAAACTAAATTTTAAGGCAGCCGTATCATGTATCGTGCGACAGCATTTGGACAGCAAAAGTAAGATCTTCACAAACCGTCTGGTTTATTTGTTCGCTCTGAAATTCCCTCTCATAAAGAAACATGAAAGAAATATATTTTTAGTGATGAATCAAGCGATTCATTTGCTCTTAATTGGCATGATTATTGTAATCGTTCCGCCACATTTAGACAAGTAAGCCTGTAAAACATCCTCATCAATAAGTGTACATTTCCCACTTGACCCCGCTTGTTCTTTATATTAGTCTTTCCGGATAGGGAAGTGATAACTTTGTTGACTGTTTTATTTTGGCTGAAATGCTTTAAATAACATAGTTGTGACGAGTCATAATTTCTGTTCAAGATTATCCTTGAATTGAATTATTATCTTACACTCTCCAAGTCAGTGACCAAACGCGTTCAACTATATATATAAAATAATCATGTTTCACGTATCCTTTTACAGCGTCTGAGTTGACCGCAATTAGATCAGAGGCTTTTTAATTATGATATGCTTCAATTAACCCATAAAACTGACATTATCCGTAAACTGAAGAAAACCGTTGCACTCGCTCATGAAAGATGGAAATTTCCCCGACCATAATGGTCATTATATTAATGAGTTTATGCGAGTCATATGCATATCCTTGTGCTGGTTTTCCTATCTTTGGCACAACTAATCCCAGATATTGCTAATAAGCGAAAATACTTGTTCGGAAAATATATTTGTAGACTTTTTAAAAGTGTTCTTCATCTACCATTTTTATAGAATCAGTGAAATAATGGATATCAATTAACTTGCTTTATTTGTTTAGCGTGATACATGTACTGCTTTTCTAGATAATAAACAGTAAATATATTTCCAGCTGTTTACTTGAGCAATGGGTGCTTACTATTTGAAAACCATCTGTTGCATTTTATGTACACAGGTCTCAGTATAGAATATAAATTTGCATGTGACAAGTCCTAACCTTCAACACTGATACTGCAAAACTAAGCATCTTTTTATCTTGTGCAAATTTCAAAAACAATTAAAACTATAGTCAATTAATTTCTATCATTAGCTCTGACAAATTAGTTCTAAGCTGCTTTGATTTCTCTGATCAGTCCATATTGCTTATCAGTGAAAATACTTTTTTCAGTGTGGGCACACATTTGAGCCTGATATTCTTTAAACAAAGCCTAAAATCTTATTTCGATTTGACACATTGTTTCTTAAATCACTGAAAATATGAACTTTGTTCTACACTTTTTCTGTCTACAATCCGGAGACTGATATTCCGCTATCGAATCGTATTTGCTAAACTTTCCATCGATATTTTTATAGATAATTTTTCGATATTTATGTATGGAATATCTCTAAGTCCACAACAATGATAGCCGACAACAATGGTAGTTTGTATCGGAATGTATCTCGCGGAAAAAAAATATAATTTAGATTTTCCAATAAATATATTGTGATTGTTATGAAATACTGGAGAAATACAAGATTAACACGGGAACCGGGGATCACAAAACATTTGCTCTAACAAAGGAGTTCCCGGGAAATACGAGAGAGTTGGTCACTACTCCTTCTAGTTGTGCCATCACTGTTGGGATGGGATCATTTGGCTTTTTTTACTATTTACTTTATTTTGCTTTTTTGGTAGCATCCTCTTTTTATTATACTTGTTTTATAATGGTTCCTTTTTTTACCTTCATCGCTTCGGCCTTCTCGAAACTTAAATGTTTTCCCCCTTTCCTTTGTCTTCACTCTTCATCCCTCCAGTTTCTATGATTCCATTTGTTGCTCTTCAAGACATGAGGTTCTCTTAGCAATGATTGTTTTGCTTTAACGGCAAGCGACTTTGTCGACTCCTGACGAGTCATACATTTTTTCGTTTCGGTAGAGTTGCTTTTTACCTCTTCCATATTGTTCTTTCAGTCTCCCCGAATCAAAACAGCGTCTACCCTTTTTTAGATAAAAATTCCTTTTTGTTCATACTTCTTAAGCATTTACACACGATTTACTCTCAAAAGAAGAAAGGTATTTCGGTTTGCTTACTTTATATTGATAACTCGTTAGATTGTCTACTTGGTTAGTCAAAAGAAGCTGGTTTCGCTTCAAATAACCTTCATTAATGACTGCACATCTTTGCTTGTCAAGCGATATGAAGACACAGCTTCAGTTATGGCTGGAGGCTTTTCTCTGTCTCTGTTTCGCTACACATAGTAATTCCACTATATTGTTTTTCTAATATACCTAACATAAAAAATATCTCACAAAAATCAAGTATACAATTTACCGAGTTAATTGAAATAAAACTACCAAATCGGATTGCCATTCTATTTTTAAAAGTAAATGTTATGCTATGTTAAAAAGGTTATGGGTTTTGCTCTTACAATTTTGTTCCAAATAAATGGATGTCAGATGAAACAAAACCCACTGATGACTTGCATTTTAATCGTTGAGACCAGTTTAGAAACGGGGGTATTTTATAATCTTCGGCTTACAACTGAAACGCCCAATTTCCAAGATGTGGGGATTTGAGCTTTTCTAGACTATAATATGGGGATATTTAGACTGGTGAAGTTCGCTGGTTAGTGTGACTCACTTGTAAGCCGACGATATATGATGAAATATATAACTGTATACGAAATATTTTATCTGTGCTATATTTGGTCTAGCATGTACAAGTTTTTGTACTACAATATGTAATCGGTTTTCTTAGTTAAAAAGATTCTAAGTAAATATAATAAAATTATAGTAGAACCTTGATTATCCGAGGTAATGAGGTCCGAAGCCACTTCGAGTAACCACAAACTAGGGTAATACGGACGTAACACAAAACAGCCTATACATAATACAAAAAAATTACTGCACTACATGTTTCTATGACTGCAATACAAAAAATTTACTGCACTACATGTTTCTATAACTGCAATAAAAAAAACTGCACTACATGTTTCTATGACTGCTACTGAAAGATTCATAATGCAATGATTAAGAATAGTCTATGCTCGGATTTGTGGCACAGCGTGTGTTTTTTGTGAGAATTTTACAATAAATCCAACCATGAGTTACATTTTTTTAAACTATTTGAAAAAGTTTAAACGGTCTACTGTTTCTCAGTACTTAGACGAAAACTGCTTCATTTCATCTTTCCCGTCAATGCATTTAAACTACATTTTACTTTTTCATACTTTTGAGGTGCTTATTGTGTTTTGCCTGTTGTTTACTTAAATGTTTTATCGCATTTTTAATGCTGGTCTGGTTGTTAACATGAGATGTTTAACTCTATTTTTATTGAAGCGTATTTTGTCTAGCGTTTGGTGCAGCTTATCCATTTTTGGATCTTGCACCATAAAACCCAAGCCAACCATCTGTCCACCAGACCAGTCAAGGACACTACGTGCACTCGTGCTCGAAGCTTTATTTAAAGCTTTAAAAACTCTGTATCGAATTCGGCTCGGGTAATAAGGATACTCGGTTTACGGGAGCTAGGATCAAATCAAGGTTCTACTATATAATACTAAACTACAATAACTATGGAGTGGAAGGGAATAGTAAAATCACACATTTGTTACTAGTTAAACATTACTTGAAATGCTTATTGGTTTTCATGAAGGGGTCGCCATTGCTCAGTGGGTTTGCCTCTGTGCTAGAGTTTGATTCTCTCTTCTGTGTCATAAAAGGTTTTCTTCTGTGTCCCCATTTACTTGGCGTTGTTTGTCTTGTACTTGGCACAACTTGACCAAATATAGCCTTTGCGTCAGAAAACAAAACAGAACCAAGCCATTTCGTTAACTTCCATTTAGGGCCCTTCATCTAACCTAGTATCAGGACCTTTCGTCTAACTTAGTATTGAGACCTTTCATCGAACCTGGTAATGGGGTTCCGATTGCAGATGGTTATCCTTAACTTGAAATTGGTAATACAATGCTAATCAGGGGGTTGAAGCAAATCTCATTTGGTTGCAGATATTTAGAAGCAATTAGCTTGTAAACGGGTTGGCCATTCATAAAGTTTGGTATGGTTTTATAGCGCAAGGACCATATTTGGCCAAGTTGCGTCAATGACAAGGATTGTGAACGGAAAGGAAAAGCAATATCTTAAATGATCCCAGAAGGATCCGATCCAAATTGACCGGTTGAATGCGTTCGATCATTTGATCGACGGAAGCACCTCTATTGAAGGTAAACTAGTCTATCAGATATGGTTTCTTTTATTAGATTTGCTTTGTTCGTAGATTTGAAAGCGCTGTCAATCTAATTTGCATTTAACGTGATGGAACTTGGAGTTACCGATTATTGCTCACACTTTTCCTCTATTCAGATCTAGCTTAGGTGATGAACTCCATTTATGATCTATTTCTTTTGTGTTTGTGATTTCTTTTTATATCATTCTTCATTTCGTTTCCTCTTTACCTCTCGAATTAAGCACAGATGGTTCATTTTATTGGCTAAATAGCATTGCTGAATCAACGCTGTTTGTATCTGCTTGGAGCCGTTTTGACTGTTGCTTTTGCAAATACTTATTATCTGAAACACCTGTCAATGCAATTTACTTGATCCCGATTCTTTTTAAGAGCGAAAAGGTTTTATTCACAAAACTTCAGCTCTGGAAGCAAAATATCTTTTTTTCTCGCATGCTTTTTTTATGTTTTATAAAAATATATTTAAAACTTAAATTTCGCTTCCTATGTAGCGTCATACTTTTCCTACAAGCCCAAGAATTATAGGTAACGACATGAATCCCTTACCAAGTACCTCTTCCGAAGTGCTTCAAATGACAAATAAATATTTCACAAGCTAATGACAAATGTATATTCCACTAGCTATGTGGAATAAAATACGAACACCCACATACCTTATGGTGCTGTTAGGAACTAAAGGAGAAAAAAATGATTAGGTGAACGTATTGTTGGTTTTGGTTATTCCGTAAAAACAATTTTTGTTATTTTTGCTCAACCAAAAAAGGGGAATGTCGTGGCAACTGACCCTAATGCAAACATGCTTTTTCTAGGCTGTCCAAGAGTTCCTGTGGCAAGGGCACCATTCGTACTAATTTGTAGGGATTTTCATCTCATGTCATATGTAGCCTAAAAACTAAAATTATACGCCTCCCCCCTCTTCAAGAAAAAAAAATTGTCGATCTGACGAAAAGAAATCTGAATAATTTTTATTAATTGACTTTTAAGAAAAATAACTCTTTTTGCCTCCAAAGTGTCTTTAAAAAAATAACTTTTGAAACAATTTATTTATGGTGAAATAATACCCAAAATTATTCATACAGGTATTAGTTGAAATTATTTATGAACTCCAAACTAAACCGTTAAAATGCAATAAATCTTACACAATTTAAACCGTTTCACCATCCGTACAGCACATCAGTGCCATTCTTTGTCACATCAGTATGTCGCGGCACACCGGTTGAAAATAACGCTGCTATATTTGATTTTATACATCATTTTAAACTCTCTCTTTGGGATTTGTCAGAAATTATTTAATTTTACGGGGTAAAATTTCCGAGGTTTTAAATTTCACATTTCTGACTTTATTATTATGACGTTCAGAGACTAAGATCCTTCCATTGTTTACAATCCATTCCATTTTGATCAAGTATTGCTGATTGTAGAACAGTAGATTAGAAGCCCCCAGGCCAAACGTAATCTCTCCCTCTCACGAAAGCTCTCAAGAGTTGATGCGGTAAACTGACTTGTTGACTTCTAACTGACCACTATTTACCCTATATCCCTTCACATCTGATAGCAATAGCTGCACACTTCTCGAAGTCAAAACAATACACTTGATCCAACTAATAGAAACAGGCGGAAGTGCATTTGTAAATCTGATATCGTACCAATACTTGTGGATGCTATCTGCTCTCGAGGAAATGCTGGAAGCCACACTATAAGATTTCTTTAAGTCAGCAATTTTCAACCGGTGTAGCACAAGAATGACACTAGTGTGCCTTACGGTAGTAGGTAGATAGTTGTCTTTTTGCATTTGGGTAACACTAAGGGGGATTCCTGGATCAATCCCGAAAGGAAAGATCGTAGTGTGCCTTACGGTGTTGCAATTGTGTAAGATTTATTTCATTTGAACTGTTTAGTTTTGAACTTTAGACAGGTGTGTTCGCAAATTACTTCAAGTATTGTGTTTTTAATAACCGTATAAATAATACACATACAAATAAGTTTGAGTATTAATTTTTGATTACAAAGTATAAAAATATGTGAATTGTTTCAATAATATTTCAGTTTGGTTAAAAAGGATAGGTAATTACTATTTTTTGTAAGTCTATAAAAATTGTACCCCTTTTTTTTGTCAGATCGGCTAAAAACGTGCATTTATGGTGCGGCGCAGAATTTTGGTTCGTAGTTTGTAATCTGAGATGAAAAAGATTGATAATCGCTGTTTTAGATAATTGAGTTGAGCTTGAGTTCTTGCTATCAACTTATCATTCGTAAAGTAATTGATAAATTTCTTGAACTATTTTGACCCTCCTAGTGGTTTCAGTAGTCACCCAAATGAAAAGTAGTCACCCTAGGAACCAAGAAGTTTTGGTGACTTAAGATGAGTAACCACAAAAGGAGCGCAACAGCATTACTGTTACGATTTATAAATTTTAAATTTATCATGGTTTTATAAAAGTAATATAAATTAACCCTCCAAGTGGTTTGGACGAGATATCTCGTCCATCAAGACCTGACCAATTTTGCTATTTACGAGATATCTCTTCATCAAGAGATTGCCTTTTTTTTTTTTATGATGACGACCTGAAAAACTGATCAGTAGGGCAACCTTTTTTGTTGCAGTAAAAATGAGAAAAGTTGCATTTATCATTCCCTAAAGTTGCATTAGTGGAAATAAAGTTGCATTTATTTTTGATACGCTGAATGCTAAAATAAATTGTTCGTAAAAAATGAAAAAATTCAAAATATATTGACACTTTTAGTCGTGTACAACAGTGTTATAATACATACTGAAATACAGAAGAACGTTGAATGGCCGATCCTTGGCCAGTAATTTCTATAACAGTGAAAAACTGCGCCAGCTGCAGTCATATAATGTTCTGTATCGGATAGCAGAAGCGCCAAATACTTTCGCTCAACATTCAGAGATTTTAAAACGTCATCTACCAGGCGAACAACTTATTGATGATCGACACTCACCTCGCAAACTCTGCAGTCGATTATCAAGAGTGCCAACCAATATCTTAAAGGTACTTCTTGACATTTATTACACTTTCGTCTGTTAGGACGAACACCTTCTTACCATGAACTTGTTTGATCCCCAATACTTCGGCGTTAGCAAGATCAGACACACGTGATCGATAGGTTGATTCAGAGAGCAAAAAATGAAATAGTAATTCGATATTGATTAATTTTAAGTTATATTTTAAAAAGTTGCAGGTGGTTGCATTTATGCAAAAAGTTGCAGAAAGTTGCATTTATGTTGCGGTTATAACTCGCTTACAATACACCCCATAAAGGAGGAATTTTGGTTTTAGTACTTTACATGCAGCGTAGAACGTGTGAAAAAAAGTTGCATTTGTTGCAAAAAGTTGCCCTACTGATCAGTTTTCTTCTAATGACGGGGGGATATCTTGTTCATAAAGATATCGTCAGTATTGCTATTTTATATGACCTCGTTGAGACAACCAGCAGGACGGCAAACGGTCATCTTTTGTAAATTATACCTTGCTATGAAAAGGATATATTCTAATATCCGGATTTCTCTCTGATCTAAACCACAAACTATCGTGAATATAGAGGGAAGCATACCGTCACGAATATCTGCAGCAAGTGCTTTTGTCATGCTGTTGCGCCCAACCACTTGTCGCATTCAATGGCTTTATTTTTCTGCAACAGGAAAAAGCGGCTCATTGTGCTGACAGAAAGCGTGATGCTGACGGTCCAATGCTTTCTATGTTACAACAAACGAACTTTTCAAGTTTTGTTTAAAAAAGACGGAAGAGCTTATGGTCACTCTATTACTCAGCTTCCGATGACGCTTTTCTGTGGAAACCTAAGTCTTTTTGTGTGCGTTTGTCGCTTAATTCAAATCCTCCACATGTTGAAGTCATCCAACACATAAGAGTTTTAAAAGCTGCGTAACCCATTTTAACAGAATTGCAAGTTTGTCTGGAGATTATAACAAACGTTTGTACTCGTGGGATTAGTTATTCGTTTACAGGAATTACTAAAGGCTTTTGAGATTGCATAATGAAACAAACTGATTTGATTTTTAATCCTCCACCATAGAAATTATGGTGGGTGGGTGCACAAGAACTATTCATCTTAACTTAGCCGTTACCCAATTACAAGAACTGTAATATTTTCCTATTCTAGAACTATAGTTCGTATATTTTAGTGCAGTAGACAATCTCTTTGATAAAGACAGTAATGGAGTGTACAGTGTTACAGTGTTAAGGTGAATAGTTATTTCAGATATGTGAAAGGTCGTATATTAATTTTTGGTAACTAAATTCTCAGACATTTCTAGAGTACGATTCCTCTGACTAAGACAGTAAGACATATCGCACCCCAGTAAGAAAAGTGACACAACTCAAAATTGCAGAATTTGAGAAACATAAACTTAAAGGATACTATAAAACTTATATTGAATTAGTATAAGCTTCTATTAAATTTTAGGTAAGTATTTATGGTGTTAACTTATATTCTATTCTATAGAATAGTAATATAACACCCTGGGGAACCTCATATATATTTTTCAATGACATAACATCAAACTTATTTATTTTTTGATTTGTGTCACTTTTTTTTGCCGGGGTGCGATATGAATTGTTATTTAAGATATCTCAAATTCTCAGAATATCGTATTCACTTATATTCTTAAAATATAGATTTATCAAAGTCTATAATCTCAAATTCTCTCAAGATAATTTCTTTGGTAAGGTCAGTAAGGGACGAATAGTTATTTTTGGCATGTGGAAGGCCACGCTATGCTACCTGCTTCAGCTGTTAATTATTTACCCTAAGCGGTTCATCCGTTCTTGCTTCGCAGATTTCCCGTTGCAAATTATTTTAATTGCACTTGCTCGCTGATTCTGCAATTGCCCCGAGGGCAAACCTTTCGTTGCTTATCCTCGGGCACTTATTTTTGATTGGTTCAATCCCATCAAATATTTCCTTTTGATGGAGCACTTGCATTCTTGTCTTCGCTAATTTGTGAGCATTAGTTGTTCCTCCGTTCGCTGCACTGACCCTCGCATTTACTCACGATCTTCATGCACCGTTGATTCGATGGGGGTCCGCCCACTGCCCGATAGAAATCCTCACCATAGGTGCCCCACTGGCCCAAAGGGTTGCCTGCCATCCGCAGCGCCTTGATGGTGGTTGTTATTATTCTGTTACCGAATTCCGTGTTCTCGGCTTCCTGTTGTAATTTACGCACTATATTACTCAACCGGGAGAATCTTTATTGGGGTGTTTTGCACTCTTTCTTGCTCAGCAGCAATTTTTCTTCACTTTCCATTTTCTTGCTTGTCAGATGATTCTGTGTGCGTTTTGACCAGTGATGAACTCTCGGCTTGGAAGGGAACAAAAGATAAATTGCAGATTGGATCGACCTTGTGCAACAAACCTCAAAAACTCTTTTTTAAGTTAGAGCTAGGGTGACCAACTTTCGTTCTTGACTTTATGGGAGATATAGTCAGCACAACCTACTTTGGTCCATGAATTTTAGGGAAATTCAGTCAGGACAAATTTTGGGTATTTTTAGTTTTTGGGTCGCTCTAACAAATGTTCATGGAATGGATGATATTGATCAAAACAATTAATTTACATTGAAGATGATATACAAATCATAATATAGAATACAAAGGTAAAAATTTGCCTCCTTCGTAGTCGCAACCTATATATATTTGTTTATTGATGCTGCAGAACTAAGTATTTTTTATTTTGTGCAAATTTCAAACTAACTATATACAGTCAAAATTAATTGCTACATTTAGATTGTTAATTCAGTACATGACGTTAGGTAATTTCTTATAGTGTATAAGGCTTCAAGAACTTGAGTTTTATTAGGTGGTGAAAGAATTGCATTTTTACTTCCACGCTTTTCATCTAAAAATTCCGCTTTATATTTTTATGGTCGCTTGAAGGTGTACTGCTGCATCGTTATTGATATCTATGTAGTCCTTTGTGTCAGGAATAGTACTTCCATTTTTATTTGCGATTTTAACTAAATTCAATAAAGAATCGAGGTTTGAGTCCTTAATTTTGGCTTAATTTTGTTTTACAACAAACACAAGCGCTGTGTATGTTTTAAGACATTTCCACAGTGGCGAGTTATGCGGGTAGCATTTGAATTCACGACGAGTTTACGAGAGTTTAATTGTATTGTTGATCTATGAAAAGTAGACGGGACTGAAGGAAAATTGACGACTTATCGAGGTTTTACTGTTTCACAATTTTTTTTTTTTTTAAAGATTGAAGCCTGATGTGCAAAACAATATTGTTAATTTCCTAATATATCGTATCATATCTTACTAAAAGATTTTGTTAATTTCTTTCTGTTTTTCCCACAGTGCACGATTAAAGTATATACCAAAGTGCTGTGTGCAGACATGGAATACAAGACAATTTGCATCAATCAGCAGACAACGAGTAAAGATGTCGTTCGGATGCTGCTATCCAAATTTAAGATGAAGCACAGAGATCCCAATCTCTTCTACCTCACTATGGAAGTTTGGATGCGCAAAACAGGTAAATGTTTTCTCATTCGCTTTACAAAAATAGTTAAAATGTAAACGTTCAAGTTCTTATCAGATTTTCGAACTTAAAATTACACTGTCAATCAAGCCTCAATTTATGTATTCAGTAAGCATACAGATCATTACCAATATTATTGGTGAACTTTTATTATTTATCCTCCATGTTGAAGAGCAGGCATCAACAGTAAACAAATTAGGACACAAGGTGTTTGGATCTCTAAGACGGTGTCGTTCTGATAAAACAACCTAAAAAGTGAGATCGAGTCACTATGCGTACTTTTCCGAATGGTGTTGTATGAAGAGGCTTTAAGGGTATTCTGCCACTTGGATTTGGCACTCCTGGTACGGGTGTTTTCTAAACAACCTATTTTGGTTATTAATTGGTAATATTTTAATATTTACCCCAGCCGTTTTAGCAGATCAGTCCCGTCTATAAAGTTATGAGGACAAGAGGTTCGGACCTCTAGGAGTTGACGCCTGTGATTGGACTTAATAGACATAATCTAAAATCGATGGATATATTCCGAATTGTGTTTGAACTATGAATGTGCTTGTGGTTTCGGGGTCAAATCTTACTGCTTGCCTTTGTTCTTGCTTCGAGAACAGATGTCTCAGAGGAACTTAATGGACTGAAGTGCATCAGTAATTTGCGAATGCTCCCTCCAGCCGTGAAGTTGGTGCGTGATGGACATTTTCTTCGCATCGTTTGCCTGTGACCTTGTCCTTCCACCTCTTCTTACCTGACCTCGCGGCTGACACACTTGCTAATCACACGGGAACCTAAGCGACGCTCGTTTTTAATTGTTACCTCTTCCACAACTCTTGTTGGAAAAGGCGTTTTCCGGTGAATGGCTTGCAAAGAGTTTTTAACGCGCGAAAGTTCCACCTGCTGTACTGCAAAGTGAACTTCGGCTCGTTTAGCCATTGTAATACATAAGGTTGTCAAATAGTGCATAAAACTAGCGCATTAACGGATAGGCCCAACCGGAAATCGTGAAATTCCCGGGAGGACTGAAGATATTTCAATAAGAATATATTTTCAACAATGTGACTTCAGACAGAATAAAGCATTAATTTAATAGTTTTTCCAATGAAAAATCAATCAAATGTTAAAATAATTAACAAAATCATTACCGACAATAGCAAGGGGATTCAGTTCAAAGATTAGTTCCACCTGCTGTACGGCAAAGTGAACTACAGCTCGTTTACCCAATCCAAACTATGCCATATTTTTATTTATTATTTTATTATTATTATTTTTTTTTGGCATGCAGCAGAATTTTAGCAATTAGTTTGAGGGGAAAAGCGTTGACATATAACGTGTCGAATGGATAGCTGAGAACAATGACGTAGACAGGGCAGCTTCTCCACTTAAAGTATTCGGATTTTTAAATTACTACAAAACAACATGCTAAAAATACATAAAATACTTTTTTATTTTCTTTAAATAAAGTAACAGTTATTTAGTCTTAAACAATTATTTCAGAATTAGTATTCATTTTATGATATAATAATTTAATGATTTACATTCATTACGAAGCGTGAAAGCAGCAATTATGGTCATAGTTATTTTATAATTTGCTTCTTGTGTTGCTTGTGAAAGTGTATATCGAACTCTGGTGAATGTTGAAAAATAGTTGAATTACTGTTTATCTACATGTGTGTTTGGATGTTTTTATTTATCTCATAATTTTGCTTTTAGTTTAAATGTTTCCAATTTTGAGGCAATTCTATTATTTTGTCAAGTGATAAGCCTAATTTTTAAAATACAGCCTACCGAAACTTAAATGAATTCGAATTTATGTGCCCAAAATTCGCATCTATGCGATTTACTGTTGATAGAGAAATGGGAATTTATTAATTTTCATAAGGTTCCAAAATTTTTTTCTTAGCGAAAAGTTAAATCGTTATATTATGTTAAATATAACGATGTTGTACTGTTAAATCGACTATGTTGAATCGACAAAATAAAACATGTTCCTGTTGTTTAAATTTGGTTTACTCTACAAAGCTTTGGAGTATTTGCCTCTGAGTTTGGGTATGTACGTAATTTCATTATTATAAGAAAGCTCTCTTTCCTGATCTCTTCAAAACTGTAAGTACACAAGATATCGAAGAAATTCGACTTATTTTCATAGTTTTACAATTGTAAACCCAACTCCCGTCTTGCAATCTAAGTAATGGGTAAATATTCGTTTAGTTGTCCGTATTTTTTTCTCCAAGAAATTCTAGAATAGATTAAAAAGTCGCAGTAACTATTAGTAATTTAATTTTTTAAAACCAACCTGTCTTAAAGTAATCAACTTTCGGCCCTGAATTTAATGGAGAGAAGTGACAAATTTTGTGCATTTTTAGAGGCGCTTCGTCTCGCCAACATATGTTCATGGAATGGATAATATTAAACAATACAATTAATTTACAGTGTTATATAATATACAGGCGGTAATATAGGATGAAAAATTAACACGTTTGCAAGTTTCTTTGTCTTAAACTATATGTATTTGTCCAATTACTCCATCTAATCCGTGCAGGAAAATTTGATGTGATTCTGTGCCTGGGTGAGTGTATTGATTTTTAAAATGTTGATTTCACAGGTATTCCGATACGATCTGTCGTGGTTTTGGAAGACGATGCTCATCCTGCTGAGCTGCAAGCTTGTCACCCTAGGGGTGAATCTAAGTAAGTGCATATAGTTGTTCTATGCTGATACTTCAATTTACTTAAATTATTTTTTAATTTTTCTAACTCTACTGTTTTATCTCAACAGATTTTCCATGAAAATGAGAAGAGGGGGACTTGTAAAAGTTTTTGGAGGTAGCTGTCTAATGGCTGGGGTAAGTTGATTCAAAACAATCATTTTGTTTTGTGAATTAAAGTATGTTGTATACACAGAATTTTCATTATTAATGATGAAAAAACGAAAAATATCATTTGATCTTTCCATTAATTTATTTCATCATAGTTGACGCTAAGTAACTGAAGCAATAGCCAAAATCTTGCTCTTTTGGTTGCTGTTAAATTCAGAAATTCTATGAATGATTAGATGACTTATCTTATCCTTTTGGATGACTCATTTTTGAAGTCGAAATATACAGCATACGTGGTTTTTCACTGTTTCTAAATCAGAACAGATAATTGTGTACACTATTACGTTTAAAGAAGATGTGGGTATTTTCAAAGGCTAAAATGGAAGTATTAGTGTTTGTCGTCAACACATTTGTTCCCAAAAAAGAAATTATATCCATGTTTATGTTTGTGATGTCTTTCACAAAAAATCCGTTATGGGAGGATGATTTGTTTGTCAAGCTAAATGTAGGTAGCGGTAGTGTTTCTGTGGAGGTATATATTTCCTGTACGTATTTCGAACATCATGTCAGTTGGCTTGTTTTTCGCATACGATTCCCAAACTGAAACATAACATTCTTCGAACTGATGTAGTGTGATACTTTATTAGCCAACACCAGTTAGATTAAACGACAAGCGTCGCCAAAAATGCGAAAAACCACATTTTTAAGAAACCTTGATTTGTATACGAGGTAGGTAGGTATTTTGATAGCAGAAGTAAAATCTCCACTTTCCGTCTGGTTTGTTTGTTTACACTGAAATGTCTTCTCACACCTGTTGAAAAATGCTTTCTGCATAGATCGACAGTTAAAATTTTATTTTAAAGAAAAAGAAAATAATTTTCAGACAAATTAATGCATTGAAAGGAAATGACTTTGTTTGCCTTATCCTGATTGAACAGCCATATTTATAAAAGGAATTAATTTATGATATACATGTTAAAAACTTTCGATAAATTACTTAATTCCTTAAAACATTTAATAGCCCGCTCTGTTGCTCCAGTGTGACGTTAATTAACTACCTTAAAACATTTCATCAGAGGTTTATATACATATACGTGTGTTATGCTGTCCCATTTATTTTTTTGGTTTTTTCTAATTTTCGCATTTATTAATATTTACTTATTCAAAATTCATTCGATCGTATTGACATTTGAGATCCGGCAAATAAATCGGAATATATAAGTGCACTCAATCAGTTAGTTGGTACTTTTTTGCTTTTATAGAAGTTTTAGGTTTTCGTGATTAAACTAAAAAATAAAAAATAAATCATTTTATCGCACATTTCATTCATTCATATGATATTTAATAATTTTTTAACTATTTATATGAAAATGTGAAAAAATGTTGTTTCTGATCATACTTTATTTTCAGTCTTTGTATAAAAGCCTTCTGGTCTCTGACAGAACTTGCACAGCAGATCTAATTCAACTAGTTCTTCATTGTTACAATTCTGCAGAGCATCACGAAAAATTTGCAATCTATGAAATTAGCTGTACCAAAGATTGTAAGTATTAAATACCATGAAATATCTGATAAAGTATTGATAGTAGATGTATAACTTATTTTATAACTGAAATATATTTACCTAAATATATGAAATATTTCAGTTATATAGTTAACGTGTTATCACACACACGTTAACTCTGTTAATTTTAACGTACATAAATGTACTATACACATAGCGCTTACAAATATACTGTCATCTGAAATTGAAATGATATTGTTTTTAGTGAGGGAAATAGCTCTAGGTTGTTTGTTATAACAAATGCTTTTTTATACAAATACAAATATTGACGACCAGCTACAGGCTCAAGCCCAACAAGGCTGGTCCTTTGTTTATGAATTCCCCAATTCCCACTGACTATCCAATTGTGTCTTAAATTCGTACACTCCCTTTGAATTAACTATATTTTCTGGCAACGCGTTCCAACTGTCTATTACCCTATTAAAGTAGTAGTTTTTCCTTAAATCCCGATTAAAGTGTGTCTTATTCAATTTATACCCATGGCCCCTTGTTCTGTTATCCCTATTGAAATTTAAGCCCTCTGTGTCCCCTTGTTTTACAAACTTGAAAAGCTGAATCAAATCCCCCCTCCTTCTTCTTCTTTCCAGTGTATACATGTTTAGCTTACTTAAACGTTCATTATAACGATTATACCATGATGATGTGATAAAAAGATTATTTCAGAAGAAGCATCGATTAGAAGTCCATGTTTTAAATCATAGGTATCCTATCACTATAGAGATAGGATACCTATGATTGTTCTCTTTTCACCTATCACTGTTTTCTTCACATATATTTCATGTTTTTTTTCTTCCTATGTATGTGCAGTTGGATTTTTGGTAATTACAGGAATATGAACTAAATTTCTTAATAGAATGCTTTAATCAAACTTGTGCATGAAACTTACTCATATCTGAATAAACTGGATTTTTCACACGTAACTCAATGCAGTCACGGAAAAAAAAAACGAACGACCTCCTTTATATCGAGCACTATTCATACCAGAGCAAATTCAAGGGTATCATTCAATAGGAAATAACGTCCACTACAAATTCTAATTTAAAAAAAAATTGCATAAGGGGAAGTCTTTATATCAAATTTGGCACAAACAACGAAATTTCTAATAGAAACACTATGTTTTGATGCCACTGTCAAATTTTACATCGTTAAATTAGTCTAAATATGAAATTTCATGACTTGACTACCTTTATATCCTGAGATATTCAATCCTAAAGTTAGTATCAATTTCAAAGATTATCGAGACATAAAAAGTTTACATTTGTAGATCGAAACTGAAAGGAGTTTTAGCTACCCGAATTTCAAATTTGAACACCATTTTAAACGTATTTTTCCGCTATTCGAGAATTAGTATGTTTATTACGCAAGTGCAAATGATTTGAGAATTACATTATTATATTTACTATGCAAGTGCAAACGATCCGAAAATTATTATACGAGGTTTGATAGATGTTTTTAAAACTTTTAGTTGCCTCTAAAATCGTAATAATGAGGAAAATTTAATGTAGCTCGAAAAACTAACTATCAGAATGAACTGAAATTTCGCATGACCATACTAGAAGTCCTTCTGAATCGAATCCCATCAAACTATAATAAGGTTCCAATTCATAATTTTTTCATACTTTAATTTAATAATTATTGCATACTAAAAACTATTATTAAGATAAAATATTAGGTGGATTTTGTTTGGGTTGTTTAACAGTACCATGGTACAAAATATCAGCCCTATAACTAAATTATTTAGGAAGGTATGCATAAAAGTGAAATAAACGGATTTAACATTAGGATCTTCAATCTTTCTGTACTCATAACTTCGAAACGGTAAGACTTTATGACATGAAATTTGGTAACTGAAGTTAAATTTTGATATAGATTTAAATTGTGTGTCGAAACAGGGTGTTTCTAATGGAAACTATGAAGTTGGTGCTCAATTTAATATGAAGCATGCAAATTTTATGAATTTACATTTATAAAAGACGTTAGTTCCTGTCAAGCTCCATCTTTGAATTTTCTCTTCTGTTAAAACTGCTCGAATAAAGAGGGGTGCTTCGGGTTTATTTTCGAGACTGTACATCAGGAGAAAAAGAATTATAAAAAAAAATATTAAATTGAGAAATAGTAAAATAGTCACTATTCTCTTAAGTTTTGGAACGGAATTATTGTACGGAAAATAAATCCAAAAATGAGGAAAAGTTGTCACTGTTTCACAATGCAACTGAAAAAAAGAAGTTTAATTCATTCAATTAATCTTTATTCCTTTTATAGATGAGAGGAGACTGCATTCCACAGAATTTCCTCTCCAGATCCAGCAGGAGTGGCCTAGTAATGAACATTTTGCTTTTCAACTCAGAAGAAATGTTGAAGGCGTCCAGAGACGGGTAAATTATTTATTTCAATAACTTATTCTTTAGCAAAAATTATATACTTTAAAACAATTTTTCTTGATGTACAGACACGGTGAGTAAATTTTAAAATCAGATTGAGGTAAAAAAAAATTGACCTAAATTAATTTTTAAAACCCACAAAGAGCCTGTATCCATCTCAATAAACGTTATTCTAATTCATATATCCATACAAAATTTTTTTTTAAACAATGTACATGTAGCTAAAAAATGTTTAATCTATACTATCTCTATCAGGAAATACGAAAATTTTCAAACTATTTTATTTTTTTCTTATTGACTTTATGATTTCCTTATTTTGACTTTCCTTTATATTCCTTTGTAAATAATTTAATGCATAGTTATAAATTGTATCTTGATTTCATAATTAATTAGTTTTATTTTATATTTTTTAATTCATTGTTTTAAGTAACAATGCACTACTCTCATACTTTCTTATGGAAATTTCATTTTGATTTCTGCTCTCTTATACCAGTACTGAATACGGTTATCCTCCTTTGATATTCATTCTTTTAAGCAATTATTTACAGATTCCTCTTTTCAATTGTTGACCCCCTGAATGAATACCTATTTTACTCAGAAAAGGAACTTGAGTTTTCACTTGATATGATAAATAATTACAAGGAACTGTCTTTTTTTTTACTAAAAAAATTATTTATGAAATTAAGGCATGTTTTATTAAAAACATTAGTTACATTTAGAAAACTATTAATTTTATTTTATTTATGAAAAAGAAGAGGAAAAGGTTTACAAATCTAGGGAGGAGTACAACTTAAGAATATTTAATAGAATAAGCTTGGAATTTTTATCAGACATATTATGCTTATTTCACATACAAATATATTTGATATAATGTACAGGTTTTTGAAGTTAATGTGCAAGATAATATTAAACTAAGTGTTTGCTTTTATGAACGTGTTGATTTTTTTGCATGTTTTATCATGAAACAATCTATTTAACGTTTCAAATACCTTAATTTAGATGAATTAATCTTTTAGATTTTCTGTTTGATTGTTTTAATTAAACTTATTCCATTTCAGCTTCCTTGGTTGCGAAGTCCTGAAACATCTGGCAAAGCCAACATACGATGGCTCTATGGAAAAAGCAGTCTGGGTCTCCACTCTTTATCAGAAAGTGATGATACTTTCAATACATATGAGAATTGCTTCTACATATGAATTAACTAGTCTTTAAAAGAGTATTTCAGAATAGGCCCTTAGGCAGCTAAGAGAGTCTGCTGCCTTTATTGAAGTTGGTTTTGCTTTTCTTGAACTGTAGATATACCCGAATAATTAGTAGTAACTAATTATTTCATATTTTAAGAACTAAATCCAAAGGGTTTTTTTCAATAGAAAACATAGCCAATTGCAATAGCATTTGAATTTGATTTATTGAAGTGCCAGTGTGTTTTATATTGGAAATAAAAGTTATACAATAGTTATTTAGAGGAAAATAAGACTCAAAATTATGGAAAAATACACGTACATATGTAATTTGAAGAGATGTATATATTTGTTAAATTTTATGGAGTTGATAAATTTAAAAACTTGTGAAAATTGCAAATATGTTTTACATAAATATTTATTTTCTACAACAAACACAATGTAGTAAAAAGTATTTTAAATGTTACTCTGATGAAACATGCTTTAATCTTTTGTCAATTATCCATTGTTTCGACTTTTTCTAATTAAAAACTAAGAAAACTGAAGAAATTAAAATTTTAGAGCATTTGTCATACTTATAAGATTTTTTAAATTATGATGATTTTATGTTGAAACTAGAAAGTTCATAGTACCGTTTAGATTCATAAGTAAATTTTACTGTCTCAGTGTGATCTAAACCAAAGGGAACGCATTAAAGAGCTCAAATGTAGTAATTAACCAACGTAGATGTAAATTATCGTTTGTACCAGATATTAGTTTATTGTTTTGTACAAATTTTTAGTACATTTCTGTGAACTCATGTTTTTTCATCAGTGGTGTTAAGAATATTAGACATATCTTCTTTTACAGATTCTTTTGCGTATTTGTTCAAATGTTCTTTAACTTAAGTAATAAAGTTATCTTAATTTTGCAACAATTATTTTTCATTTTTTAAAAATTATTTTTACATGCCAGTGAACAATTTCTTAAGTGCAATGAAGCACACTTCTCTTTATAATATTTTAATTATGTTAAAAAGTGAATTACAGCTATTTTTTATAATTCTGTACATAAAATTCTAGTGTTTCTCTTGGCCCTCCTGCATTTCTTATTAAATCTTTCCGTGATTGACATGTTTTTCTTCAATTCTTCGAATTTGGCATGCGATATTTATACCAAAGTTTTGTAAGTAGTATTCATAATTTTGTAAATAAGATACTCATATGATTTGGTGCATTTCATTCTCATTTGAAATGTGTATTGTGCTTATTTTGCATGAGTCTTATTCTAAAGTCTTGTGTGTGACATATGTTATGATCTCCTTCAAATAGTCTTATATGTATACATTAAAAATGTATCATTATATTTCTGTATATTCATTTCATTCTGTGTTTCCACTTAGCTAGAAGAATTTTACTGTCCACTTTCTGAAGTACTCTTCAATAATTCAAATAAAATTATTTTTATAAATATAGCACTATTTTTTAAAAACTAAAATACTTCCGAGAATTCCATAAAATAATTTCAAACCATTACTGTTGAACGTTATTCAGGACATTTCAAAGGAAATTAACATTTTCTTAATTTTAAATAACTCTCTCTATCTATTCTAGTATTCAAGTAACCCAGATTCATAGTATTTTCAAAATTCTATTTTCAGTAGAAAATTATTTTTCCTTTCCTTTTGTTTATTTTTCTATTATTTTTATGTTTTCTAAAAATATGAAAACCTTATATTCTAAAATTTTTATTTATATATTAAACATTTTATGAGATCTTTCCAAATTAGAACTGGTAAAATAATTCCAGTTTAGGAAAGATATGACAGTTGTAAATGAAACTTTTCTACTATAAAATCTCTATCTGTAAATTTTCCATTTCTTGTTCCTATTTATTGTAAAACATTCCCTTTTTTATTACATTGCGTTTTTATGCTTTGGTAAAGATGCTTGTTTTGCATTTTCTCCACTTGCTTTAAAGAAACAATTAACATTGAGCTAATGAATAACTGAAAGATAGAAACATTTAGCTTAATTTAGTAAAGTACCAAATTTTTAAAGTTTAGAAATTATGATATTGTTTATTTTACGACACAAACTTTAAAATTGCCATCTTATATGCGTCACTTACTTTTTTTATTATTCCTATAAAATATCCTATAACTATCCCAATGTGCTCAATGAATGTTCTGATTAAATTGCTTGTTCTAAAAAAAATTTATGAATTGAGAAAGTTTTAATACATCTGGTTATTTCCATGTGAAGAATGGTGTTATTTTAATTATTTTGAAGTTATTTTGCGCATCCCACTTCAGTTGAAATGAATAATGCATCATCTTCTCTGGCCAATTCTTGCGACTGCACAACTTGGTAATTTTTTTCTGTGTACTTTAAAAAATGTATAATTAAAAGGATACAAAGTAGCAGTGTGATGATATTGTCTTGTGATCTGAATTTTTATAATTGTATTGCAAACACTGTTGAGTATTAAAAAGTTGTTATTTGTATATAAACCACCAGTTAGAAGAGTTTATAAGTGTAGTTGTGTATTTCCCTTATCCCAACTTTGTCATTCGTCATCTGACCGTGGTTAAAAATTACGTGGCGATACACTGAATGGCTTAAGCTGGGATGGTGGTAACTAGTTGAATCCCAACTTTGTCAAAGCAAATTCCAAAGACTGAAATTTGAAACTATGTTGTATATGTTTTTCCGAATTTATGAGTTTTTTTTATTACAAAACATCTGAGATGTATTTTTTATGTTCTAAACGAAAAAGGTAAAAAATTTGTTGAAAATTCAAAGAAAATGTATTGCTTTAGCAAACAACTCCTAACTGCAAAAACATTTATGACAAAATACAATCACTTTGCATATCTCATATAAGTTTGATAAAAAAAAAGTCAGACAACTGCTATACATATACATCAATCTACTTTACCTTAGATCTGTAAAAGTTAACTTAAATAACTCCTAACAGCAAAAACATTTATGGCAAAGTACAATTACTTTGCATATCTCATATAAGTTTGATAAAAAAAACAGACTGCTCTGCTATATATATATATCAATCTACTCTACCGTAGATCTGTAAAAGTTAGAAATGTGAAGTAAATCATATGTAATATTTATAACTTATAAGATTACTTTATACTAATGAAATAGTGAAGTGCTTTACCTGAGAAAGATAATATATTTAAGAACCCCTTGTAAACTAACTACTTGTGCATATTAATATAAATTCAAAAATTTTGCTCCTTTGGGATTGTCTTTAGGGTTTGAACCCTCAATAAAAATATTTTTAAAAGTTTGCAATTACAACAATTGGTAAGATAATTTCATAAATTGAAACCATTGATTACAAAATATGTTTCAGAATATTATGATGAGTTGTATTTGCAGTTTTTTGGAAATAAAAGTTCTACGTCTCTAAAACTTTTAGGTATTTGCATTCATAGTAATGTCCAGATTTTGCCTCACTGTTTCTGAATTATTAATATTTTATAAATATGCAGCTATGAAAATATTTTTATAATAAAAATGAAATTTTGATAAGATTTATGAACCTAAGCACTTGATGTGTTTTTTACTCTTAATGTTTAAAAGTATATTTTATACAATTTGTTCACTTATTTTTTATGTTTATTTTTGTACATTTTGTATTTTTCATCATTGTTGCAGTGTAATATAGCATTATTTTACAGTTGAATAAAATATTTTGAATGTTAAAGATGAGTTTTTTAAGGAGTCATGAAACACACCATTAATTATATGTATATAGAGACAATTAAAATTATTTGTTCCTACACATCTAAGCAATCAACTCACTCCAGAGGTCGAAAGTGTGTAACCAAAAAAATTCATTGCTGAATTATTAGTGCATTCAACCATTAGTGATGTTCGACTTTTTATTTTAAATATTTTTTTAGAAAGAGATAAACAGTTAGGCAACTAATGAATGTGTTTTTAATTCCAAAGCCCAACAACAAGGCACAAGGTAGCTGTTTTATGATTAAAATTTACACAGATAAATCGCTGTTAAACATAATTTTCCATAACTAATTTTAAGTACTTTCACATAGAGAAATAATGATTCATTGAAATAATCAGATTTGTTGAAACTGGAGTCGCTACCAATTTTTATATAATGTAATTGAAATTAATAATTAGGTATCTTTTAACATGCAATGCAATTTTCTACATAATTTCTTTTTTTTTCTATCATTCTGAGAATGGCGCTAAAATCTCAATTTGGTTAACATGAGGGGAAATTTTCAGTGAAAACAAACCGAAGACGAGAATTTTCCTGTAACCCAAATGCTCTCAATACATATCGGGATTATCCTAAAATGTAGTTTATAACTGTTTTGGCAATGTTTGGCGATAAATCTAATTGGTGTGGACCAATCAACTATCGCATATCAATTGTATTGAATTCACATATACCTGGTTGTTCAAACGCGTTTCTCCGGGCAAAAGAAGAAACTCCCGAATCTAGACTTTTTCTACCCACGTGACCTTGCCGTCAGCCTTTGCAAATATGTCAAATTTTTTTCATCGACTTTGGAACTCGGACAAGTTCTAAATTTGTTTCTTTTCCGCTTTCATTTTTGACCGAGGAATGATTTTACAGCATAGGAAAAAAAAAGTTGTAACTTTATTTATGTAGTTCTTTTTTTCTATCTCCTAGACCGTTAAATATAGAGTAAAAATTTCAACGGATTTGAAATCTTCGGAAAATTTTACACCAGATTAATACCTTACGTCACGGCGTTGACCGTGGTGTAGGTTTGCTTCGCAAACCAATGGGCAACGCCGGCAGAGAAAAAAAGTTTCCAGCAGAGGAAAAAAAAGTTTTAACTAAAGTTCTGTAGTTCTTTTTTCGGTCTCCTAGACCCTGAAAGATAGAGTAAAAATTTCCACGGATTTGAAATCTGCGGAAAATTTTACACCAGATTAATACCTTACATCACAGCGTTGCCCGTGGTGTTGGTTTCCTTCCCAAAAACCAACGGACTGGCCTCGCAGTGGCTAGTGTATATATATAACCACCGACTAGATAGATATAAAAATAAAGATGCAAGAGTCGTAATTGATAAAGTAAAAATTAGACTAATGATGAGTTCGACATATTTGCTAAATCTGTAGCTGTCCTGCTGAGACAGATGCCTCTTTACGATGCAAACATCCGCCTGAAACAAATTCAAACTATAATAAGACAAAAGCAATTGGCACTCTTAAAAATATCACCTGCGTTTTGACCTTCTCATCATACAAGTCAATGATCGTCGTCAGTTTCAAATGAATCATGCAATAGAACAATGCCGATATGATTCACAGGAGCCATCTGATATACTTGCTAGAGCTAAACTTGCTAAAACGACATTTCTTACGAATTCTTCTCGTCTCTACTATTCTAAGAGGAAGTGTCTCTCTGTGTGTGTACTGTACGCAGTATCCTTACGAATCTATGGCACTTACACTAATGAAATTTGGCACACAGGTAGTTTAAATATGCGATTTTTCTATCGCGCCCGAATTTTAAAATTAATTTATTAGTTTTTTCACCATTGCTTCTTCCTCTGTAATGTGACATCACCTGAACCTGGAATGAAGATGGAACAAATTTTGCGGTTTTTCGACCACTGACGTTAGCCTTTGGAACCATGCCAATTTTTCATATACTAGCGTGTTTTAATTTACGTTGTTGAAAACAGACATCACGGAGCCCGTGGAGTTCGTTTACGAAGCGAACCAAATGGGAATACATAGCAATCACCGGGGGTTGGCGAGCGTTAGCGAGCAGTTGTCACACCTGACCCCACGAAAAGAACTGTCACGGGCAACGCTGGGCTGGCCACGCAGTGGCTAGTCTAAACTATTATAAAACGAAGTGTTTGTCTGCCTGTCTGTCTCTACGAAGTGCTCTGACGAATCTATGGCACTTACAATAATGAAATTTAGCCCACAGGTAGTCTAAATTTTTTGCGATTTTTGTATCTCGCCCGAATTTTAAAATTTAATCGAGAACATTTTAAAATTAATTTATTGGAATTTAATTATTATTGTTTTCTTTAGAATGGCAACTGTATAAAGAGATCACAGATTCTAAATTTATTTTTTCCGTTTTATTTTCCAAGCACACACACAACGATTTCAGCGAACGATCAAAACAGATAAACAGTTGAAACTGGAGTTATGTAGTTATTATTTTTATCTCCTAGATCGTTAAAGATTGGGTAAAAATTTCAACAGATTTGATATCTACGGAATATTTTAGATTAGATCGATACCTAAAAATATGATTTTCTTTAAATAAATAATTTTTAAATTGTAACTTTTATATTTTTTCCAATACAAATTTGTCCGCCGGCCCTGCGAAGAATTTGACCTCACTGGTTAGAGATCAGAGTCATTTTATTTTTAGATTTCCTGAGCAACGGATTCGAGTGAAGCAAAATAAATAAAAAGTTATGACTGGATTTCTTCAGTGTTTTTCTTTCTACCTCAGCGATCGTTAAAGATAGAATAAAAATTTCAACGGATTTGAAATCTGCGGAAAATTTTACATTAGATGCATACCATATACATTTGATCTTCTTTTTAAAAAAAATAACTTTTCAATTGACTATCTTTTATATTTTTGTAAGAGATTGTATCGTCACGCCTAAAAACTTTTCGCAATTCGAATTTGGCCCCATTTGGCTATGACGAGGCTATCTCGGCGGTCACTTTGTTGTTGGTTTACGAAGCAACCCAAATGGGAAGTCGTAGCAATCACATTGGGTTAGCGAGCAGTGGTCACACTTGACAACGAGTTCATTCCGCAAGGTGCCACCGTCAACAAAGAACGGTATGTACATGTTCTTTCTCGTCTTCCTGAGGCAATCAGTCGTAAACGTCCAGGCATATGGAAATCAAACTCGTGGATGTTGTTGCATGACAATGCAACAATCCCTGATGGTGCACCAAGCCCTTGCTAAACACGGAAACATAGTTCTGCCACAACCGTCGTATTCCCCAGACCTGGCTCCCTGCGATTTTTACCTGTTTCCGAAACTGAAAGATCGCATCAAGGTTAAGAGGTTTTCAAATACAGAAGAAGTGATGGCAATAACGACAAACGCTTTACGACAGCTCTCACGCAATGGTTTCCAGAAACTCTATCAACGCTGGCAGAAGTGTATAGTTGCGGAAAGATATTACTTTGAAGGTGATTGTGTTTCGATTACTTTGTAAGTGTATTGGTTGATGAAATAAATAAAGTCCCCGAATTTATTGACTGTAGAGTGCCTTTTTTATAAGAGTGGCGACAAGGGACCAAATTTGGCCCGATGCGCATGCGCGGCAGCCATTTTTCTACCAGAATCGTCTCAAAGAAGGTTGCTGGGCGAATTAATATATCATTTCAGGGAGAACAAAAAGCATATGATTGTTATAATATGGATACATTCGGTGTAAATGAATCATATAAACGCTCAATTACATGCGTAAGGGATGAGATGGATTGCACAACGCGCTAACTTAGATTGTGGGAAACACCATGTTGTTAAAAAAAGCTATTTATTTTAAAACTCTTCACATTTATACTGACAAAACACTAAAATAACAATAAATAAACATTCTAGAACACGAAATGGAACATGAATAAGCTATATTTTCTTTTTAATTTAATATACACACGTTTTTCTCGAACACACAAAAAGTTCCCATGTTAATTCTACGGGAGCTAGAAAAAGACCGCCTCGGGCGGTAGAAAAGGTCTATAAGCCAATCAGAAAGTGTTTCCCGTATGTCGCCACTCTTGTTATATAGGCACTCTACACCCAACCGATGGCCCATATAATCCAGGAGTTTCAGCAGGCATCCGGGAGTGCTTTTTCGATTAATACCATCCGTAAGGAAGCACATCTGCTTGGTTTTCATGGTCGTGCTGCCGCCCATAAGCCTTTGATCGCTAAGTCCAACCGCGCTGCTCGGTTAATATGGTGCAAAGCACGTCGAAAGTGGACCGTACATCAGTGCAAACGGGTTTTCTGGAGCGACGAATCAAAGTTCATCATTTCAGGGTTTGGGTCTGACTTCTGGAGAACGTCTCATGCCAGAATACATTGTGCCCACAGTAAAGTTTTGAGGAGGTGGAATTATGTTCTGGGTGAGGGGGGTTTCTCCTGGTATTTACTGGGACCCTTGGTCCAAATTCATGGTAAGCTCAACGCCGAGGTCTACTGCACTGCTTTGGATGACAGTGTGCTTCCTACGCTGGGGCAGTTTTACGGGTAGGACCCATGTTACTTCCAACACGACAACTCCAACTGTCGAATATGAATATATTTTGTTTTTCTTTTCTATCACAGGTGTCTAAATACTTATTGGTGGATAGTGTAGTACTTAATGTTATTTCTATGGCGATTTCGAATTAGTTTTGGCTTAGGCCTTAGGTCAATTTTAGGCCTCAGGTCAATTTTGGTCCTCTTAGAAGTCGAATTTTTCAAAATTATTTCTTAGTGCACCCCTACAGTATAAGAAGAATCACCCTGAAAAATTTCAGCTTCCTAGGACTTGTAGTTCTTGACATACAGTGGTCAGAGAGTGAGTGAGTGGTATTCGTCTTTTATGTATAGATATCAAATTTAGGAAGAGAATAAGATTTAAAAAACTGTGAGGTAGATTGGTAGGTAAATGAAAGTAGGTATTTCTAATACCGCCTAGGGGCGATATTAGGATTGCGTTGGTAGACGATATTAGGAACACAACTCAGTCAACACAAACGCACACGACAGAAGTTAGCAGCAGCTATTTTCGAAAATAATAACAGCTTTAGAATCCTTTTTAAAGTACTTTCAAGACGAAATTATGATTTGGAAACACTTACATGGATATTCCCTGAATTGATTGGAGACAAAAAAAAAAGACGTTGATCACAGCTTCAAACACTTTAGATACAATAGTGTTCTTAATATAACTGATAGAAAACCTGCCGGTGGCGCTACGTGTGGAAAAATCCTAGACCGTTAAAGTGACACTCAAGGTCACATATATGTCGCGCATAGTGGCTTGCAAGCACGAGTAGGCGATATTAAGTACAGGGGCGATATTTGGCTCACCTACTCTAAATAATTTTTCAATTGAATATTTATAATTTCGCAAGAGATTGTAATAGAGGCCGCATTTGACAATGACGAGGCGTTGCCCATGGTGCTGGTTTGCGAAGCAAACCAAATGGGAATTCGTAGCAATCACCGGGGGTTAGCGAGCAGTGGTCACCACTGATCCCACGTAAAGAACTGTCACGGGCAACGCCGTGCTGGCCACGCAGTGGCTGGTAATATACAATGCAGACCATCTTTTTGCTGAAATCAAATCATTGAATCTGCTTTCATCAAAATATTTTATGCTAAAATGTTGAACTTTTTTTTATGAAATTCTATGCCACGTAGTATCAACTAATATCTATATTAAAACTCGTTCTATATCAATAAAGATACGATATTTCAAAACTAAATATTAAATTTAATAAGGGATAGGGAACACTATCACCCTTTTCTATCTATGAAAACTGCAGGGATTGATAGAAACTGGTTTGTTTTAGGACCGTCGTCAATAGCCCGTTGTGTTGCTCCAGAGCAACATTAATTAAAAAAAATACCTATACCTATGAAAACTACTATTGTAACAGCATATGTATTTAGAGACATGAAGTAATTAAAAGTATTTAGAAGACATGAAGTAATTAAAAATGTATTAATTATCAAAATTCTAAAACATAATTTTAATTTTGAATAATCATGATTTGTTAGGGACTTGGTTATTATTTGAAGCCTGACATCGATTTCTCCTTATGTTGTCCAAGGCAGTAGAATGGATAGAATTTATCTGGTAAACAACATTTTACGGTAACCCCATATAGGTATTTTGAGAGAGCATTTGAGTAGTGGAATTAGAATATTCTCTTTCCGTCTGGGATTTGTTTTTTCACAGAAAATTCCTCTCACATTAAGCAATGAATGGGGAGCAAACCTCCTCGAAAGAAATTATTACATCTCATTACATTGACTACATCTCAGTATCTGCATGCCGTCACAAAACAAATCACAAGTACATAAGATGTAACATCTTCGTAGAATGTGGTTCGAGGATAAATGTGTCTTTGAAGTCACACTAGACGAACCTTAGGCGAATGCAATGGAATCTTTTGAAAGTATGTGAATTCTCAGTGAACCAAATGTGACAGCTGTGTTCACAGTTCCACTGAGGTAGAAATATTTTTTGTCGTTCCATAGGATCTTCCGACGCCACG
The DNA here is from genome assembly GCA_947359465.1 of Metellina segmentata. Lineage (NCBI taxonomy): Eukaryota > Metazoa > Arthropoda > Arachnida > Araneae > Tetragnathidae > Metellina > Metellina segmentata. The sequence continues at coordinate 23,483,145 of OX375884.1, forward strand.
AATAATTTACTTCTATTCTGCCAAGAAAGGAAAATAAAAATGCATTTTTCCCTGACGTCGGCAGGCAATTACTGATTATGACTGTCTTTATACGAATGACATTGCCACCAACCTTCTCATAACTAACTCTGCGATTTAGGATATACCCAACTGTCGTAACACTACACGTGGTACTAGCAACAAGCCTTTTTGATTGTTCAACAGCTATGACAATATCTACAACTGTTGAAGTGGTAAATCTACGTCATGGACTGCCAAATGCTCAGTTTCCCCATAGGATTATTATTTTCTGAGAGCTTTTGGAATCATTGATTCTCGCTGTGAATCCTTTCGACGACTAAATTCACGAAATGTAACCGCAGCGTTTCCTTTATTTTCCTTAGAGATTCTCAAGCAATGAACTTTCCGGCAAGGTCATCGTTACATATAAACATTATTACATTGCTATATCGACATATAAACATTTTTACATTGGTTATCGTTACAAATAAAAATGACATTCAAAAGTTAAGTTTACTTTTATATCCAGAGTTAAGTTAAAGATCGAAGGCATCATGAACAAAATCAGAAGGGAGAGTTCGCTCTCTTGGGACGTCTCAGAAGCTTTCTTAGGAGTAATTAAACTAACGGGCATTTTCGAATTTCATGTTACTGATTTTTAGTCTACATGAGATGGAAGCCGTTTTGGGACAATGTGCTTCGTCAAACCAATCAACACGCGGATCCACCATTAAGTACTTTTTGGTAGACGAATATGGACTGTCTTTCACACGTCTTGATGAATCAGTGTCCAATGGAATTATTATAAATACGCACACTTTCACACACAAAAATATGACTGATGTCGCTTCTGAAAATTTCCAGATGGTGCTCGTTTCATTCGGATCATGGTTGATCCCCAATGAACAGTTGAACTGCCAATGCGATGCTAATCACTTCCAACAATTGTCTGAAGCTCTGCGATGACAGATACTGCATACCAAAGTACCTTGTATACCGAAGTACACACGTGATCTTATAACAGCTCTCCCGCAATTGGCAATCAGTCACCTAGTGGTGACGAATATCGCATTCATAGAATCAGTATAGGAGGAATAGAATAGTAGTGAACTTCAAAGTTTTTTGTGTTAGACGAAGTACACTGTCTTTCACTTTTGCTAAAACGCCCACATAGTCCCTTTATCCACTGAGCGGTCACTTTATTATGACTACCTGACATTTTTAAACAAATAACTTATTGCGTCACAATGTTTCCACTAGAGGGCTAGGGTAATATAAAATAAGAAAACTGAGTTCCTGAGACAGTAGTATATGTGAATTGTTTGTGAATATATGTGGGAAAAAGTTGATTTGACGGACTTTGAATGTGGGAGGATAGTAGGAGCTCGGAGACATGGAGCGAGTATTAGCGACATTTTGTGAAATGTTCACGAGCAGCTGTAGTAAAAATGTATCACGACTGGAATGTCAGGCAAAAAACTGTGTCTGAACATGCAAACTGTGGTCGTCCTCGAGTGGTAAATGATCGGGAGGAACGGAGAGTTTCCCAAATTGTAAAAGAGAACAGGACGTTAACAGTGTAGTGCAAATTGCAATAGATCTTAATCAAGGATCGTCTCAAAGTATATCTGAGCGCACTGTTCGCCGTACCTTGCATCGTATGGATCATGGAAGCCGAAGACCCATGCAAACACCGTTGCTCTCTGCAACAAACAGGATAAAACGTCTCAAATTCTCTCAGGCACACAAGGATTGGACAGTGGATAATTGGAAAAACGTAATGTGCTTCAATGAATCCCGTTTAAAGTTACACCATGCAGATGAATGAGTTAGAGTTTGGCGGAAACAGGATTCTATTATGGATTCCAAGTGCATTGCTACAACCCTTCAAGCTGGTGGAGGCAATGTGATTACTAGGGGAATGTTCTCGTGGCATGCTTTGGACCCTTTATTTCGTATACATGGAAGTCTGAATCAGACATCATACGTAAACCTGATGGTTTATCGCAGTGGCGATGGGTTTTTTAACAGGATAATGCGTCCTGTCATGGGACTGGTATTATACAGGATTGGTTTGAGGAACATGAAGTAGAGGTCACTTTGTTCAAGTGGCCCTCACAATCCCCAGAACTCAATCATATTGAGCATTTGTGAGATGAAGTTGAAAGAGTCATCAGACATCTAGATCCACAACCATCCAATCTCACACTGTTGGAAAGTGTCATTCTTCCAAGCATGGTCTCAGATTCCACAAATGACTTATCAACATCTGGTAGAGTCCATGCCAAGAAGAATCAACGCTGTATTAAAGGTAAAAGATGGCCGAACGACATATTGACGGGGTGGTCATAATAAAGTGGTCGCTCAGTGCAGATGTGCTTCTGGTAAACTTTAATATGAATCCCGATTTCATGAACAAACAAAAAAAAAACATGATCAGATATGGGCTCTATGTTCTGAGAATCTACCTTGAAACTTAAGTTCAGACATCTCATGGGAAAACCTAATATCTGAAGCTCTTTATATTCACAGTTTTGTTCTACCACTAGTTCTTATTCCAAGATAGCCAAGAACAACCAGATAAAGTTCCGATGTAAATAAACAAGAATTCAAATCACGCGGGCTCTATCTTTACGTTCATTCGTTGAGGGGGGGGGGGGGGCAGTTAGTGTGTGACGTCACGAAAACGGTCGGTTTTGCCGTATACTATTGAGCGTAACACCCTAAAGTTGAAGAAAAAAGAATGACTGAAGTTCGTTATTTTCACGAAAATAACTATCAGATTTTTTATACTGACTGGTCGTATGGCACCACTTATTGTAACTATGGTTACAATGGAGATTTTCAGATTTAGGATCGTATAGTGGGAGTTTAGAAATATTCACTAAGGAGGAATGATTAGAGCTTATTGTGCGTTGGTTTTCCGTGATTGTAAGAAAGACAGAGTCCTGGTGACAAATGAATCCCTGTTTATTCACTCGAGAGTAAATATACATAAGTTGTACTGGTAATAATGATAGTTGTCAGTACAAAACGTTATTCGAGGGCTGGTGGTGTTCCAGGGGGAGTTGGAATGGATACTTATAATGCTCTAGTCTTTTTAACAAGCCACAGAAATAGTCCAAAAATAGAATCGTTACTTCCGTGGGAGGTGACAAGTCTCACTAGAGATATGAAATTGTCAAAAATTTAAGGAGGGGAGAGTGTAATTAAAAACATTTAAATACCTGAGTTGTTGGGCTACTCCAGACGGAACGAAGGGAAGACTGGTGAATCGAAAACCCCCGGTTTCGCGCTTGAGCATTTCTCTCGCCAAGCAGTGCTTGGAGCGAAAAGATTGGCGACAGCGCTCGTGCTATGGTTGGGTGGAATGTCGTTATACGCCAAGCACTGTGCGATTCCACTCCAATTCTGTCGGCCCCAACGGACATGGTAACTTCACACATCTGGTTTTCTCATTAGGGGAAAGTTTCGTTAAGCGATTTTGCAGATGTGAGAACTGAAGCGTCCTTCAAAAGGCCAAATCGTTTCTCTCGTATGGTGTTAACTGGGAAATTGGGTTCTGTTCTTCGGGATTGGTACTGAATTTTGGAAAGGACGGATGTCGTATGACATCTTCTTCCCTCCTCAACTTTTGAGGAGTTTCACTAACTTGCTGGGAACTGAGCACTTCCGCCTGGAACACCACCCATGTCAGAGGATAATTGACATCACTAAAATCAACATAATTGTTAGATAAAAGTACAACAAATTTACACATTGTAGTCACATGATTTGAATAATAGCAAGAATTTCACAGTACATAACAACTAAATTGCAATAAACCCCATACAGACAAAATATACATAAACAATATAAAATTAAAGAGTCATATAGGATGACTTGTTGTGCCTGTTATTTTATTGCACTTATGCCGAAAGGAATCCCAATTGAAGCATATTGCACTATGTGAGAGAATATGTCAGAGGGGTTGACCTTAATTTACATTACACTTACCATGGAGCATCCCTACAGTGGCCAGCCACAGAAATGCCTCATGGTTTAGTGTATGGGATGAATGAAGCTGAGGAGGACCTTGAGGTAAGTTGGCCAAACATCCCCAAGGACCCTAACTCCATTGTGTATAGGAGGCGAAATCGGTAGGCTGACCTACTTGTGGTCTAACCCTATTGTTGAGTTGGTCTTCCTTCTGAAAGATATACAAGATAGTTATTGATTGTTATCATGAATAATTTTCCCTGTTGCGTAACGACATACTCACCACTGGATCGCTGGAGTGGCCCATTGTGGTCAGATTAATACACTCATAATATTGACACAGGGAGGGGAGGGGGGGCTTATACACAAACAGGTCTAAATACTCTACGTTTGACAAGATACAATGATTTGAACGATATGTTAATTGATACAGGCAATACAGAAATAAAATGGATAAAATAATAAAGATATGATACTGTGTGTTATACAAGAGTCCCATCTTGACGTTGCTGGATACTCAATGCTTGGTTTCGTCTTGGGCGGAGCCTAGGGTCAGAGTTCTCATTTGAATAAAGTGCACTAGTTCCATTCGAAGTTGTGGCATCTGACAGGTGCGGAAGACGACGAGTAGAGATTTTTAATCGGTGTGTGTTGATCGTAAGCTCTGGAGCCTTTGTATTGTCCAGTTCTTGAATAATGGCTGTGTGAGCATTTGGCTTCCTTAGGACTTCATAGGGTCCAGCAAACTTGACTTTAAACTGATCTCTATTGCGAACATACACAATATCCTTTTCCCTCACTGTACGCTGAGCACTGTTTGTGTTGAGTCTCTGTTGTTGTTTGTCTTGATGACACTTCAGATTCTCTTCAGTTGTTTTCCGAAGGATTTGCAATGAGTGTAGCAGGTCGTTAGAATGTCCAGTGGTTGTGATGAGTGGGGTGTCATCTGTTTCCTCGATTATGTCGAAGATGAGGCTCAGGTTTCTTCCAAAATGGAGAAGGTCAGGGGTGAATCCATGGCTGCTATGCTTTGTAGCATTGTACATTTGTTTATGTACTGCTACTGCAGTTGCAAAATCCACTTTCTTGTCAGTTAGAGCAAGGATTGTGTTTTTCAATGATGAGTTGATCCTTTCTGACTGTCCATTTGCCTTTGGGTTCATACTTGTTGTATGATGAAGAGAAATTCCCAAAGTCTTTGTCATTTGTTGAAAAATGTCCGAAGTAAATTGTGTTCCTAAGTCAGTGAGGATCATTGTTGGTCGACCAAATGTGATGATATATTGTACAAGGCACTTTGCAACAGTTGGGGCTTGTATATTACTCATGGGGTATAGTTCAACGTGCTTGCTGAAGTGGTCGATTACTGTTAACACGTACTGATTGGGGCGAATGGGTCCAAGAATGTCCATGGATACAAATTCATTTTGTCTACGAGGAATAGGCGTAACTCCAAATGGTGGTTTCTTGCTGTAAAGTCTTTTGTTTTTGCAACATGATGTGCAGGAGGAAACAAAATTAGCTGTGTCTGCATACATGCCATACCAAAAGAATCTTTCTTTGAGTATAAGATAAGTCTTCTCTGTTCCAAAATGAGAAAGGTGAGCTTGTTCAAGAGCTGATTTCTTTAATTTGTGAGGGATAACAATGGTTTTCTTGCATTCATTTTCTTTTAAGTGATTTTGTCGAATGTTGATATGCATGATTAATTTGTTTGATGGGTTGATATAAAAGTTGTTGTTATTCTTGTGCGAAGTTTTTTGAAGGTTTTCCTTGATTTTTTTTTTTTTTTAATAATGTCTGCATCTAATTCTTGTTCATTAAGAATGTTTTTAACTTGTAGTTCATCTGTGATTAATGCAGCAATTATGTTAAGTTCTTGTGCTGGAAGAATTGTATCAAACTCTGGCTCTGGTTGGCCATCTGGTTCTCTCGAGACATAATCAGCAAGGTGGTTTGTTTCTCCTTTAATGTGTTGGAAAGTAAAGGAATATTCAGCGAGCTCCATTAGCCATCGTGCGACGATGTTGGCTGGATTCTCTAGTTGGGAATGGTACTTAAAGTTCATGTGGTCTGATAGGATGGTGAAGTGTCTTCCATATAGGAATTCCCTGAAGTGTTTCACTGAGTTGTGGATGGCCATCAACTCTATCTTGCCGGCAGGGTATCTTGCTTCTGTTGATGTAAGGGTTCTGGAATAATATGCAACTGGTTGGAGATGTTTTTCACCCATTTGCATAAGAATTCCAGAAATGGCAATATGTGATCCGTCCGTATTCAGAAAGAACTCCTTCTGCCAGTCTGGTTGAAGGATGAATGGTTGCTTGAAGAATGTCTTTTGTAGAGATTCAAACGAGTCTTGATGTTCTTGTGTCCATAGGAATGTTTTGGTGTTTGCTAGGTCATTGAGAAGTTTGATCCTTTCAGCGTATTGTGGTACTATGTGTCTGTAGTATCCACACAGTCCGATGAATCTTTTTAGATGCCTTTGGTTCTTTGGTATGGAGAATTTAGTGATTTTTTCTGTGTTTGCGTTGCCAGGAGAGTAAGTCCTTGAGCTGATATTGTGAATCCAAGGTATTGGATTGATGGAGTGGCAAACTTGCATTTTTCAGGGGCTAATGTGAGGTTTTCTGCTTGGAGTACCATGAGAACATCTCTTAGTTTGGTGTTGAGTTCGTTAACTGAGTTGGCAGCAATGATGATGTCATCTTGGTAGCAGTGAATACCATGATGGTTGATTGAGGACAGAACTTTGTCCATCAATCTTTGGAAGTGTGCTGCTGCGTGTTTGATTCCAAATGGAAGGCGTTTAAATTGGTAGGTTTTCCATGGTGTTGTGAATGTCAAGAACTTTCTGTACTCTTCTGGTAGATGGATCTGCCAGTATGCTGAGTTGAGGTCAAGGACAGAGAATAGTTGGTACCCTGCCAAGCTCCTAGTGATATTGGAAATCTTGGGCAATGGATAAGAACAACCATCAATGACCTTGTTCAGTAAGCGTAGGTCAAGAGCAAGTCTGAGAGATGGATTTTCAGGTGAGTGTCCTTTCTTTTTCACCAGCACCATAGGTGATGCCCATTCTGCGGAATGTTCTTCTATGATGTCTGCTTCCTCCAATTCTTCAAGATATTCTCTTGCGTGATTTTGAAGTGACTGTGGGATGGGGTAGGGCGTGGAAGAGATAGGATGAGGGTGTATTGTGTTGACTCTAGGTTGAACTAAGTCAGAGTGCCCAAGGGTATGGATATTTTTGGAGAAGGCTGGAGCAAACTCCATCAACGTTTGGAGGAGGGTTGATTTGTCTTTTGCATTAAGGTGGTCTAATGCAAAGTCTGTCTGTTTGAGCTCATGGCAGCGTCGCTGGATGATGGCATCTGTTGCTTGGATCGAATTGACAGGAAATTCTTGGGTTTCCTCCTCTTGAACTGTATGCCAAGTCTGCTGCCTTTATTTAGGTGAATCTTCTTGCATCCAATGTTTCTGATGAGGGTTGTGAAGGTGTTATTGGCTCTTAACTCGTTAATACTGTCATGGAGTTCTACTGTGTGGTCAGTCAGAGTTGATTGGAAGAGGATGATGTTGTGTTTAGATTTGTTGTCGTTAACTTTGAGGGTGATGTATGTTGTTTCTTGTGGTTGTAAGATGACTTTGGCTGTTGTAGTTACTGTTGCTGTCGTCAATGTGTTATCCTTTTCATCAGTTTTAGTGTGTTCTGCTATGGCTTGGTGTTCAGTTGTGATTGTACAGCTTGTTGGAGGTGTATTCTCCTCACTGGAACATGCTGTTGGCATTTTGTATCCTCTGTTGATGATTGGTACAGTTATATCAAGGAATTGGAGCGTATTTTGTTGGAAGTTTAGGGTGACTCTGTTTTGAAGTAGGAAGTCATACCCTAGGAGGCCCTGGAAGGTGTTGGACTTGACGTCTCTTGTGACAAAGAAGGTGTGTCGAATTCTTTTGTTGTTTATGTGGATGGGTATGTCGACACAGTATAGGAATTTGACTTCTGTGTCGTTGACACTTTTGATAGTGCACTGTCTGGATAGGAACTTGTGATTGATTTTGTCTTTTATTTCATGGAAGATGTGAGCTGGGAGTAGGGAGATGCTGCTTCCACTGTCGACAAGGAACGTGAGCTTTTCTTCAGCAACATTAACATGGATCATGGGGAGTGATGCATGGTGGTTAACATTCATTATAAGTTGATATGGTAACTCCACTGTTTGGGTAGTTGAGTGACGGCAAGGGGAGTTGTTCTGGTCGTCAGCTTCTAGTTTAAATGTGCAATTGTGGTTGGATTGATTTCTTTGGGTACTGTATGGTCATTCAGTGCAGCTGTTGCCACATGGTGAGAACTTGGCTGCATTGACTGATAACTTTGTGTGTTGGGGTACCCATGTTGTTGTGGTGGGAACATCTGTTGGGTCTGGAATGCCTGGTATGGTTGCCTCACTGGTACTTGGGGTACTTCGAAGTGAGCATAGTGTTGGCCAGGTCGTTGTCGTTCAGGTGGCTGGTATCGCTGAGCTCTGTTGTTGAATTGCTGACGTTGTTGTCGCTGTGGCCTGAAGGTGTCTTGTTGTTGATCATTACGGTTCATCACACGCTGGAATTGACGGCAGTCTTGCATGATGTGGCCATTTCGTCCACAGAATACACAGGAGATTGTTGACCTAGTGGGTTCTGTTGGCATCCTTGCCGGTCGTTGTTGTGGCATTTCATTGGCTTTAGTGATCTGTAGAGTGGCAATTTGGTGTGAGATTGCATCGAGTCTCCCATTGATTCTGTTGTCCTCGTGATCGCTGGTGTGTACTGGTGGTAACAGTGTAGTGGAACACATATGGTGTTGTTGTTGCTGCGTTTGAATCTTTTCAGCTATGTTGATGGCTTCGTTAAGTGTGGCAGGGTTTTTGCTGATCAATTTGTTTCTGAAGACATCAGGGAGTGATGCAATGAATTTCGTGAGTATTAGGTTGTCAGCTATGGCTTTGGCTTCTGGTGTGGTTGTTTTATTGTAGATGGTTTCTGCAGATATCTGCAGGCGATGTGCAAAATTTTTAATATTTTCTCCGGTGGAGTACTTGATAAAGTGGATCTCTTGTTGTTTCTCAGCATCAGATTTTTTATTTTTGAAGAAACTCGATATTATATTTTCGACTTCTTCAATATTGGTTGCCATCTTGCACTGGGGGTTTGTTGAGAAATACTCTAGAGCTGGACCCGTAAGTCGAGCTCCAAGTATGGCTTGCACGGTGGGAAAATCCCATTTGTTGATATTGATGACTCGTTTTAACTGTAGGAAGAAGTTGTCTGTGTTTTCTGGTGACCCATTGTAGTATGGAATCAATTCCAATGTGAGGCTGGGGTTGGCCATTATGGTTATCTCTTGTTTTGAAGTTTGCTTTTTTGTTTTAACACGTTTTGATGATCTTTGGGGCATATGTTAAGGTGTGCCCCGTTGGTTGTTATTTCACACAGTAAGAAGTACAAATTAAAATATGGAATGCAAGGTAAAATATGAAAGGTGTGGATTAAAAGTAAGGATAAATTATGAAATGCACAGATAAAATATGTGATTTGGTTTGTGTGGTGTTTCAGAACTACAATGTCTGAGTTATTGTGTGTAACACTTTGTAAACAACAGTAAAGATGAATAAATATCAGGAGGATTGGCGTAATAAACTTAAGTAAGAATATGTAAATAGAACAAAATATTTTATGCAAAATATCAGAAATGAAGGCACAAGTAAATAAATATAGCAATATTATATAGTTGAGACAGGTTGAAATTAAAATTGGAAATATGACATGATATAATAACAAGTGTAAATGAATAATGAATAGTCAATTTTCAATTATTAAATTTAAATATAAAAAATCAAATTGCTTTGTTCCCAATAAATTGTCTAAGTATTGAATTGTATATTACAGTATGAACAACCAGATAAAGTTCCGATGTAAATAAACAAGAATTCAAATCACGCGGGCTCTATCTTTACGTTCATTCGTTGAGGGGGGGGGCAGTTAGTGTGTGACGTCACGAAAACGGTCGGTTTTGCCGTATACTATTGAGCGTAACACCCTAAAGTTGAAGAAAAAAGAATGACTGAAGTTCGTTATTTTCACGAAAATAACTATCAGATTTTTTATACTGACTGGTCGTATGGCACCACTTATTGTAACTATGGTTACAATGGAGATTTTCAGATTTAGGATCGTATAGTGGGAGTTTAGAAATATTCACTAAGGAGGAATGATTAGAGCTTATTGTGCGTTGGTTTTCCGTGATTGTAAGAAAGACAGAGTCCTGGTGACAAATGAATCCCTGTTTATTCACTCGAGAGTAAATATACATAAGTTGTACTGGTAATAATGATAGTTGTCAGTACAACGTTATTCGAGGGCTGGTGGTGTTCCAGGGGGAGTTGGAATGGATACTTATAATGCTCTAGTCTTTTTAACAAGCCACAGAAATAGTCCAAAAATAGAATCGTTACTTCCGTGGGAGGTGACAAGTCTCACTAGAGATATGAAATTGTCAAAAACTTAAGGAGGGGAGAGTGTAATTCAAAACATTTAAATACCTGAGTTGTTGGGCTACTCCAGACGGAACGAAGGGAAGACTGGTGAATCGAAAACCCTCGGTTTCGCGCTTGAGCATTTCTCTCGCCAAGCAGTGCTTGGAGCGAAAAGATTGGCGACAGCGCTCGTGCTATGGTTGGGTGGAATGTCGTTATAAGCCAAGCACTGTGCGATTCCACTCCAATTCTGTCGGCCCCAACGGACATGGTAACTTCACACATCTGGTTTTCTCATTAGGGGAAAGTTTCGTTAAGCGATTTTGCAGATGTGAGAACTGAAGCGTCCTTCAAAAGGCCAAATCGTTTCTCTCGTATGGTGTTAACTGGGAAATTGGGTTCTGTTCTTCGGGATTGGTACTGAATTTTGGAAAGGACGGATGTCGTATGACATGCAGTATATCTTGTCCGTTATTCATCGCCCATGACAGGCTGTTTGATGGAAGAGACCACAACTCATATAATAGCCACTAAAATTTCCCTCGCATCAATTTATTGGCATACAATAGCACCTGATCTAATTTTGACAAAAAAAAAATCTGTGTGACTGTCAACCAAATCCTAGACTGAAGACGACCCTCAAAAGACAAGATTCCAGAACAAAAAAAAATAGAGAAATGTAAGGAGCACATACGAGGTGTGTTCAAAAAGTATCGAATCTTTAGTCAGAAAAAATATATTTATTCTTGTAAAATATTTTTACTTAAATCATCTTCGAAGTTGTCTCCTTGATGATGCACACGCTTATCCCAGCGGTTCTGCCATTGTATGTAACATTTCTGGAACGCATCTTTCGGAATGCTGTTTAGCCCGGCCATCGTGTTTTGTATAATCTTTTCCCTTTATTGAAATCTGGTCCATTTCAGCGTCATTTTCAGCTTAAGGAAAAGCAGAAATCACACGGAGCCATGTAGGGAGAGTAGGGAGTGCCGTGTTTAGCCAAAAAAGTCCGAACAAGATGCGATGAATAAGCGGGTGCGTTGTGTTGATGGAGCTGCCACGTTGACGCTGTCCACATGTCCGGTCGTTTCCGTCTCACAGCCTTACGTAGGCGACGAAGGACCTCCTGGTAGTACTCCTTGGTAACTGTAGTACCTTGTGGTGCGTACTCGTGATGCACTACTTCACCAGAGTCGAAAAAAACGGTCAGCATGACCTTGACGTTGCTACGAACCTGTCGAGCTTTTTTTGGTCTTGGGGAGGATGGATATTTCCATTGTGAGGATTGCATTTTTGTTTCTGGGTGTAATATCTCTAAGTCATTCCTTAACTGTAACCTCTTTAACTGTAACTCTGACTGATAACAACCATGCTGTAACCATTTGACTCTAAGCACGTATCAAGAAAGTAATAAAGCATTCCTTTATAATTAACATTGTAATATGTTACAAATGGCGACGAGTAGTGTTTAACCTACGCTAAAGCAGTGTTCTCAAAAGTAGCAGCTTTATTTTTCACAAGTAAGAAGTAGTATTTGTTTACTTCTAATTGCGTAATGACGGAACAAAAGGTGTTAGGCCTAATCGGAATGTTGAATTCGTTCGATGAGGACTGTGATGAATTTTCCCTGTACGTCGAAAGGCTGGAGCAGTATTTTGCAGCAAATGACATTGATGAGCGAAAGAAAGTCGCAGTATTTATTTCTGTTCTGGGTGCGAAGACTTATAAGTTGTTGCGTAATCTTCTACAACCAAAACTGCCGAAGGACTGTAAATATGATGAGCTAGTAGGTACGCTCAGTAATCATTTCAAACATACACCGATTATTATAGCAGAACGTTTTCGTTTCCATTGACGACATCAAGAACCAGAAGAAAATGTGTAAACATTTTTAGTTGAATTACGACATTTAGCGTCTACATGTGAATTCGGCACGTTCCTGGAAGAAGCAGTTCGCGACCGTTTTGTTTGTGGTTTGCGATGTGAAGCTACTCAGAAGAGATTACTCGCAAAAAAAAGACCTAAAGCTCTCAGATGCTACAGAAATTGCATTAGCAATGGAGTTAGCCGAAAAAGATGCCTCCAACATTAACGTTCCTGATCAAGCCACGGTGCATAAAGTTAAGAACTCCTACTCGTATTATAGTAAACCGCAAGCTAAAAAATCATCATTCAAATGTTATAGATGTGGAGCGGCGCATGAATCAGATGAACCAATTAGCCATTTCAAAGCTAAGTTGAAAGTAAAGGAAAATTGGTATCCTGTATTCTGCAAAGCTCGACCAGTACCTTATTCAATCAAACAGAAGGTATCTGAAGAAATCTCCAAAACTAAGGAAAGCGGTGTATGGGATTTCGTAGAACACTCCAGTTGGGCTACACCACTTGTAATTGTACCTAAGAAAAATGGTGCAGTAAGGCTCTGTGGTGACTTCAAGATAACTATAAACAAATTTCTAGACCCAAATCAATATCCCCTACCCACTCAGCAGGATTTGTTTTCTACTTTAAATGGTGGAAAGTATTTCACAAAATTGGACTTGTCACATGCTTACCAACAAGTTGAATTAGCCAGAGTCTCAAGAGTATTTGACTCTAAACACTCATTTGGGACTTGTGCGTCCTCGTAGGCTGTTATATGGCATCACTTGTGCAGCATCTGTTTTTCAGTCCATAATTGAACAAATAGTTCAAAGATTGCAGTCAGTAATATGTTTCCAAGATGACATCCTGATCACTGGATCGACTTTCAAAGAACATCTTGATAATGTAAAAAGAGTTTTTGACTCTCTGCGTAAATATAATGTAAAGTTAAATCAACAGAAGTGGGAATTCGCGAAAAGCTCAGTTGAATTTTTGGGACACAGGATTGATTATGTAGGCATTCATCCTACTGATGAGAAGATTAAAGATATTGTTGGCATCAATTCGCCGACTACTGTAACTGAATTGAAATCGTTCTTAGGTTTATTGAACTATTATGCTAAATTTATAAAAAATGCTTCTATGAGTTTTAGCTCCGTTGTATGAACTGTTGCATGCAGATACTCCATGGCAGTGGACAGAACGTCATGAAGAAACATTCCAGAGGTGTAAAAATTTGCTTACATCAAGTGCAGTACTTGTACATTATGATGAAACACTTCCCATCAAATTGTCATGTGATGCTCCACCTTTAGGTTTAGGTGTGGTTTTGTCACACTTTGTAAATAATGAAGAACGTCCTATTGCATATGCCTCAAGAACACGAACCAAAGCCGAAAGAAATTATTCACAACTTGAAAAAGAAGCTTCTGCCATTATCTTTGGTATAAAAAAATTTCACCAGTACATTTATGGACGCCAATTTACTATTGTTACAGATCATCAACCATTAATCACAATTTTTGGTGTCAACAAATCTATCCCAGCTATGGCAGCTGCAAGATTGCAAAGATGGGCTATTCTATTGTCCTCTTTTCAGTATTCCATACAATATAAGAAGGGGATCGTACATACTAATGCAGATGCATTGTCAAGAGTACCTATAGTACATGATTATTTAGAACAAGAAATTTTCAAAATTTCATATTCTGAGGATCTCCCAATTAGCAGTGATGACATCGCCAAAGCTACTTGCAATGATGCCTTGCTTGGAACTGTTCTAAAATATGTACAATATGGTTGGCCAAAAGAAATCAGCGATAAGAAATTGAAACCTTTTTACACTAGACAACATGAACTTTCAGTTGACTGTAATTGCCTGTTATGGGGAATGAGAGTGATTATCCCTGACAAATATAGAAGCAGATTGTTAAATTTACTACATGATGCACATCCTGGTATTGTGAGAATGAAAGCCCTGGCTCGTAGTCATTTTTGGTGGCCTCTTTTGGATCGTGACATTGAAAATATCACAAAACAGTGTTCTTCATGCCAAGAAAATGCAAGTTTACCACCTATAGCTCCTCTTCAGTCATGGGTTTGGCCAAAAACTCCATGGGAGCGAATACACATTGATTTTGGTCATAAGGATACAAAAAATTACTTCATTATCGTAGACAGCCATTCTAAATGGTTAGAAGTAATTGAAATGCGGTCAACGGCAGCAAGACAAACCATCGAAGTTTTACAATGCCTTTTTGCAAGGTATGGTCTTCCGTTGGAACTTATCTCTGACAATGGTCCTCCGTTTACACCGCATGAATTTGAGAGTTTCTTAAAAACGAATGGCGTTAAGCATACCCTCATACCCCCTTACAGACCAAGATCCAATGGGTTGGCAGAAAGAGCTGTGCAAACATTCAAACAAGTACTGAAGAAAATGAACAGTGATGGTGATGATCATAGTAGCTTGAACGAAAAAAATTTTCGGTTTCTTATGACTTATCGTTCTACACCTCATGCTACAACTCAAGTCTCCCCTGCTGAACATTTTCTCTCGAGACCAATTCGAACACTCTTATCATTGGTCCATCCAGTTCTAAATGAGAGAGTAACTGGCCAGCAGTTACTTCAGAAGAAAAGTACCATGATCGCAGCCATAAAAACAATAGAAAATTTCATGGCAACCAAGATGTGTGGATATATTCATACAGACAGTGTAAGTGGTTACCTGGCCGTCTAACCAAACAGTGTGGAAGTAGAACATGGACTGCCAATGTAAACAACTCAAGTGTTTTGGTCCATGAAGACCAAATACGTCCATCCATTAAAGTTCCCAACACAGAGTCTCATAGATGTCAATCAAACTACTACTGGTATGATGATGACACCACCACGCAAGCAGTTCCCGAGCCCAAAAGCAATCTGATTATTTCCAGACGCAACCCTGTGCGAGAGCGCAGAAAACCCAACAGATTGGACTTACAGACTTTTTTTTCTAAATTTTTTTATTACAGGGATAGTAATGTAATATCTCTAAGTCATTCCTTAACTGTAACCTCTTTAACTGTAACTCTGACTGATAACAACCATGCTGTAATGACAAGCACGTATCAAGAAAGTAATAAAGCATTCCTTTATAACTAACATTGTAATATGTTACACTGGGTCGTACCCGTACACCCACGACTCATTACCAGTGATCACGCTGTTCAGAAAATCGGGGTCTTTATTAACGTTGTCCAGCATGTCCTGTGCGATTTCCAAGCGGAGTTGCTTCTGCTCCACCGTTAGCAGATTCGGCACAAAGTTCGCGGACACTCTCTTCATATCCAAATCATCCGTCAAAATTGCATGTACTGATACAATGCTGGCCCCCACATCGTCCGCAAGTTCCCACACTGTGATACGACGATCGTGCATGACCAAAGTCCGCACTTGGTTGATGACATTGTCATTCCGACTTCTATCGGAGCGCTGTTCGCTGTCCACTGATGTGCGGCCGTACCACTCCTTTATGCGAGAAATGCTTATGGCATCGTCCCCGAAGGCCTGTTTAATCTTTCGAATCGTTTCCACTTGAGTATCGCCAAGCTTTTGACAAAATTTTATGTAACATCGCTGCTCAAGTCGTTCAAATTTAATGTAACATCGCTGCTCAAGTCGTTCAAATTTAATGTAACATCGCTGCTCAAGTCGTTCCGTCATTTCTTAGATTTCACAATCCGACGGACGTTGTTTACACTTCCTTACTTAACGGCTGAATGTAAGCAAATGAAGCTTTCCCCGAGCGAGGGAAAATTCGCACATGCGCATTAATGTCCACTTTATACAAATACAAATACAAATACAAATATTGACGACCAGCTACAGGCTCGAGCCCAACAAGGCTGGTCCTTTGTTTATGAATTCCCCAATTCCCACTGACTATCCAATTGTATCTTAAATTCGTACACTCCCTTTGAATTAACTATATTTTCTGGCAACGCGTTCCAACTGTCTATTACCCTTTTACTAGCTTTGCACCGAAGGAGTCCTCATAAACTTCATTTGTTTTTGTGGAAAAAATTAAGGTTCGTTACTTTTTGAACACACTTCGTATAGATGTCTCAAAAAGGGACACTGAAAAAGTAGCCAGGGACCAGTAGCAGAACCATTGGGAGAAGTGGGATGAGTTAGAAGGCGTCTATTTTCAAAGGGAAGAAGTTTAAACTAAGTATGTAAAGTGGTTTTATTTTTCTTGTCAAAAGTATCGAATCATTTTTATCAGATTTCTTATTGCCTTCTTTGTAATTAATTTCATCAAAACACGGAGAAGACGAAAAAAAAATAAATAAACTTAAAACATATCCCATTTTTTTTTCTTTCAGATGCATATATTAAATATAGTAAGAAATTACCCGTTGTCTGTACAAGGTTCAATTGAACCTTTTTTCTTCCAGGCTACGCGAAGCTGTTAAGTTGTGTGTTTACGAATAGGGAATTTATCTCTTCTAATTACATTTATATAAAATTATTTATCTTGGTAATAATAGAAATACACTCACAAAAACTTTATATATACTTTGCTATCTACCTAGCTCTCATCATTCTCGCTTTAATTATTGGAAACTTAAATTGTTAGTTTTGAAACATTTTCTCTCCAATTTAAATTCGATATTCCTTTTAATTGAAAATTTTAGTTTTAGTTCAGTTTTATTTATGTTTTTGGTTGATTTACTATTCGAAACATAATGCAATATCATCACAACAGGTTTCGTTTATGTAATGCTTTGTTTTTCCAACTCGCTCTGCCTAGCGGTTACAGTCAGTATCAATATATTTTTCTACTCAATTTAAGTTCTACAAAATCTCGTTTAAACTGAAAGAGTTCGAGATTAATATCTGAGTGAAATATGGACTTTAAAATCTCTGGTATAACTCCGCATCTTTAAAATGTGATTTCTATTATTCTTTTTATGAAACAGTTAACGAATGATATGATTTTCCATTCTTAATGATGAATTGAATTCATTTTACAGTTTATTTTGTCTGAGAAGTTCAAATAAAATTTGACATTGACGGAAAAAAATGTCCGCCGACAAGCTGTATCCATGTATGTAATGTTTTTGTTTTGTTCGTAGCTCGATGAAGCATTCTCATCATACAAGATGTGATGATGAGGAATTGATCCGAGTTTTTTCGCTGCATTTCTCAATAATTTTTGTGACTAATCTTTTTTAAGTATTATACATTGCAAATGTATTCGAGTCACTTATATTATTTAACCTTCAAAACACTTGCGAAGCCGTTACTTTTTCGCATTTTGTCTCCTATTTATCAAAGTTCTTTAAAAACTTACAAAACTTGCAAATATTTAAAATTTGAATGTTCACATTTTGTTTTTTTAATGTATGGTGTAAATCAGTTGCATTTTGCGTGTTAGTCGAAAACGAAAGTAGACGCATCTTTTTAAGCGCGCAGTGTGATATATTTCTGCTGAATTTATCTATAAATAAGTGATGGTAATTAAAGTTTATTTCGAATCGTGCATTTTAATGTATTAATCGTTTGCAAAATGATGCGGATTATTATTTTCCAAGATATTTAAGGATTCGTTTAATTTTCCTTTCTAGTGTTTTAAGTGTCAAGTATTTTCCCATGTTTAGGAGTATAATTTTAAATGAATTTAAAGCACAAGAAGTATATATAAAAAAAAGAAAAACTAGGTGTAAATTTTGAAATTAAAGTCGTCTAGTTAAAATAATTTGTTTATTAAAAATTATGTTTTGATTGTTGATTTCTCACTGAGCTTTGTAATTGCATGTTATTTATGGCTACTATTGTATTTATAATTCAGCAATAATTATATATATATAAGTATGCGATGGATTTAATACATTAACTTAATACTAATATAACTACAAAAAATCATGAATTTTTTAATATGAATGTATCCTAATACTCCAAATAAGAAAGTACTATTTAACCTATGCACACACACATTTTAAAGCCCATTTTAATGTTTTGTTTCTGCCATTCTTTTAATTTACGATGAAAGGTTAAATGTCACTTGTAGAAAAATTATCAATCATCAAATGCTTATGCCTCTAACATCAGGAATTATATATATTTCATATTTCTATAAAATTTACTAGGTGTTGGAATAAATTTGGATGGTTATAAATTGTTGGATACAATTGCTGATTTACTAATTAGAGTTGAGCTGAGCAGAAAGTGCATGCATATTCTGCTCTTAAAAGTTAATTATTTTTAAATAGTCTTTTTTTTACAGAATGTGTGTATGGAATAGCTTGTTTAAAAATAAGCTTTATTTCTTTGTTTTGTTGGTATGTTTCCCTAATTTCACATGTTTGTATTTTCAAGTTTCCACTGTCGCAAGTGATTTTCTATTTTTATGTTTAAGCGACGAAGAATGAATTATTCGTAATTTCAAAACACATAGTGGTTTGGATGTTTCACATAACATGCTTTTCTTCCAAATTGCTGTAATATACTGAAGCTTTCTGTTAAAAATAATCAGATTACACTGATGCAGCTTATAAGATTTTAGAGTCTGCATTTACTCTAAATTTAGTTTGTCTAGATCAGCGATT
This sequence comes from Metellina segmentata, assembly GCA_947359465.1. Classification (NCBI taxonomy): domain Eukaryota; kingdom Metazoa; phylum Arthropoda; class Arachnida; order Araneae; family Tetragnathidae; genus Metellina; species Metellina segmentata. The sequence goes on from OX375884.1 coordinate 23,502,103, forward strand.
TTCAACTGGTGCACCACAAGAAAGGCACTGGTGTGTTGTATAGATAGTGAAACCGTTTAAATTGTGCAGAATTTATTCCATTTCAATGATTTAGGTTTGAACTTTTGATAAGTGTGTTCACAAATAATTTCAAGCTATGCCTGTATAAATAACTATAAGTATTTTTTTATTGCAAAGTATTTTAAATAAATTGTTTCGAACATATATTTTAAGAGCCACTTTGTAGCAAAAATGGTAGTTAATTACTCACAAGTGTACCTATTTTTTATCAGATGGATAAAATATGTAATATATTTTTTGGTATGCTGCAGAATTTTAGTAATTAGTTTATAGGTTGAAAATCGCTTCTCTAGATGTACTGACATTTCAGTTGAAATGAAAATTTTGAAATTCCTAAATTAAAAAATTATAATTATCGAATTTTTCTTTTCCGAAAATCAATAATAGCCCAGGGTTTTAAATTAGTGGTCATTAGTCAGATTTTGCACCTTTGAATAAAGACCCAATTGGCATTTTTGCCATCCAAATTTTCTGAACATTTTAGCTTATGTGATGGCAACAGTTTATTCTTCCTTCTAACTATTTAATCTATCTGTAAGAATGTACTATTAATCCAAAACAATGATCTTAAATGAAAAATGACCTAAAAGAGAAAAAGACCCCACTTGCAAATAGTTGTCAAAGTTATTGTTAGCAGAAAATATTCTTTATACATTAAAATTTGCAAAATATTCGAGAAATGTGTCTTTAAATTGTGATATATGGATTCTAGAAATGAAACTGATACTTATTTTATGGTATTTTGGTTCTTTGAGAGACTCAAAGTGTTTACAACTTTTAATGGACTTTTTTTTTACAAAATCTCTCATTGCTACTGTACAAAAATTATGTAATCTATGGAACAGACTATAGTCATAATTTATAATTATCTATATATGTGGCACCTGTTCAAGGGAGATATTTCCAGGTAATTAAGACTCCTCAAAAGGTATGAGTAGAGGTATGGTAAATGTGTACAATTTCTTGTCATTTACACTCGTGAAAATAAAAGATACTAATCGTGGTTATTTATGCCGTAAGTAAGCATTTTCCAACTGTTTAAAAATGGTCATCACTAAGAGACATAATTTTCCTGCTGTTTTTGAATAATTACTTGCTAGTTTAGTATACTTTTTTGGTTCATTAAATAATCCTTTGCACTCAGATGACCATTGATGGCATTTTGGTTTTTAATTTTAATGATCAGAGTTAATCTATTTCAGTGTAACTGTTCAAGATGTAATTTATCATTAATGTTTATATGAAGACTTTTTTCATTCATATTTATTTGTTAGATTCATAATTAAAATTAAACACATTCACTTTCTTTAAAACCCTGAAAATAATTATTGAAACAACGAGAAACATTATTTGGGTCGACAGACGTAATATGATGAAGGATGGTTTGTATGTGTGTGAAAACCAGTGTGTCTAACAGAAGGTTTAGAAATTTAGTCTGTTATATAGCAAGGAAGGGGAGAGTAAGTTTTCCTTCAACTTGTATATCAGATACGTTTTTTATTAATTATCCTGGAAACTTCTCAAGTTTGGAACAAAAAACTGAAACAAAAATGAATTCAATCTTCAGAAACATTACTTTTCTTGTCATTCTTTGCAAGAAAAGGCAGGCAAAATTATTTGTTTGAATTATTAAAGAGGTGTTTTGATTAAAACTGTTCATTTTAGATGGTCTGCCTCTGGGACACCGAAGTCTGAGTCTTCCTACAGAATATGATTACCATCAAGCCATGGCTCAGCATGCTGCAGCTGTGTCTGCAGGGAATAGCTCATTACACCCTGCTATGGCCCAAATTCCTATGATGCCTACAGGTTTAAATCTATCAATGAATTCTGGGAATCATTCATTGGGTGGTGGAATGCAGTCTTCAGTAAGCAATACACATCATATGTCACATGTGAGTGGTAATACAAGTGGAGGTGGTAAAATGAAAAAGAAGCTAAAAGTGAATAAGGATGGTGTTCCAGCTCCTAAACGTGCAACAACTGCGTACATAAATTTCACTCAATGGTATAGAGAAGACCAGAAGAGAAATGGACGACAAATACCTAAGGTAGAATTTTTATTGTGTTTCGTTGTTAACTTGTGTATTTTTTGGATATTTGTAATCCAACAGCATACAGTGTTTACCATTTTAGGTTGTGACCAAATAATATTTCTTGTAAAATATTGCTTGTTAAATGCCTGAATACATCTAGAAAATTTGAGTTAAAATACAACCTGGAAAAATTCCTGCTCAGTAAGTGATAGATTTGAAACAAATAGCGGCAATGCACTTGCTAACATTGTCAAAAAGAATGCCGTTAACAGCTTGAGATTTTGCTCCTTATAAAGATCTCAGACATCATTTGTAATGATTGGAGTGTGCAGAGAGGAAACGAAGCTCCACAGAATTCAACCTGTGATCTCCTTTTGGCCTTCTTTATATCCTCGCCATCTAGACGTAATTTTAATCAGGCTTCGCATGAAGCATTCAAGGATTACCCAGCGATATTTGCTGGCTGGAGAAAGCTCTTTGTGTCACCATTGCAATGGCGATCTTATGATTTCGTATTTTAAAACTTATTGTTACTTTCTTATTTGTTTCACTTTGTATGAAGTAACTTTTACAAAATTTTACATTTCCCCATTCTTCAGCATATTTAAGTTGGTATTTGTAACATTTACTTTTTGTCTGGTTGAAACATGTTGACTCCTAACACAGATGCACATAAAATAGCACATCCCCACAAAAAAATCTATAAAGATGAAAAGTTTATTTGACATATTATACAGCATTTTAAAAATAATTTTATTGAAATTTTCATTTTGATAATTCCTGAAATGGGAAAGAAGGATCATACTAAAATTAATCGATGACTGATACTTCTTTTAAAAATCTGTGTTAGGTACTTATATTCTGTCCAAAGCACACTTGTTTTTCGCGAGTCAAAACTTCAAATTTAGAACAAAGTCTGTTTTTTCAAGCAGCTTGCAACTGTTAGCGACCATGAACCTCTTGGGATTACAGGCGGTACCTGTCTGAAATCTCCACCCAGTAAAATAACTTTCCTCCAAATGGCTCGGGACATTTTGTAAGGTCTTGAAATAGACGATCTATAGTTAAAAACGCATGTTCATCAATCATTGGCTTTGTCCCAAAATATATCAGTTTTGACTCCAATAATAATTTGGCTTCTGGTGAATTTATTTTTAAATTGCACGTTGAAGTTGAATTCAAATTGAGTGGGATTTTGAATATCAAATGGGCAGTTCTTTCTCCAGGCAATAATGTAGCTGCTGTTCTAGTAGATGCAACAGAAATTTTCACAGTTCCCGCAGGACCATCTAGGAAGAAATGCTTTTTAACATTTTCATGATTGCCATATTGGCATCCATTACAGTTTGAACAACAAATCGCTATTCAGCTTTCAATTCATCCATATTTATGTGAACTTTACTTCGTTCCTCTATGCTATCATATGTGAATGTAAAAATATGAAAAAATAAATTTAAATCTGGAAGTTTAAGTTTTGTTAAATTTAAACCATGTGCCTTTAAACGATCATTAATTTCGGCAAGTGCATATTGAGGTCCAGTCTTATAAGAGTATCTATGATCAAAATCTTCACAGAGAGAATTTTTATGTTGTACCCAAAGTTCAGGAACATTTTCAACTTCCCCAAATCAACAAATAATACTCGTAAGAAACTTGGCATTTGTATCATTGCAGCATCAGTTAATGTTTTATGCCAATGTTCATCTCCTTGAAAAAACTAAAGCTCGTTGCATGCTTGTTGAAAAATGGTGTATACTATCCCATTAACTGTTTTTAAATCCTCAAAATTCATTCGGATCTTTCCCTTAAGGGACTGATCCCGGACCGTCGTCAATAGCCCGTTGTGTTGCTCTAGTACGACGTAAAAACAAAAAATTACCAAATTACCTCAAAATTCATTGCACCAGATTTATGTAACAACAACATTCGTGGGTAGTATCTTTCACTATCTTCTACATTAACTACAGCCATTCTACCAATTATCTTCTGACCTCCTCTCTGCATTTTTTCCATTTGGTTTCATTTTTATCAAATATATAATAATGTGGAATATCAGTATACGTAAAACTAGTTGCTTCTTCATCAATACTATTATGATGAAACCAAGCAGTTAAAATTGTTTGTCTTACAGATGTCTGGGCAACAACTTCATCCTTTTGACCTTCCCGATAAAAAATTTGTTGTTGTTCTGGTAAATGAACTGCTAATCTTAGCACAACATGAGATTTGTCAGACATACAATACTCATTCAAGCGCCACATTGCTTCAGATGAACTGACATATCTTCCATCAAGGAAAGTTAAAATTTTATAGAGCTGCATTACACCATCTTTTTGTAGATTAACGGATGCAGCGTCATGTCCCTTATGTACATATTTATAGATACTTTACACTCTTTACTAATGCACACACTTCAACACTGATATGAGCATTAAATTTTTTTAACAAAAAAGGATTGTATGGCACAACACAACGCTTATCGATGTCGTATCTACCAATTTTTACAGGTTCCATAGATTGCCTTCTGCAAATAGCGTATCCATTGATATTTTTAGCAGTGGTTTCTCTTTTTTTTCTTTTGGAAATTTTTTGCAGCATACATTTGAGCCCTTCATACAGGGGGAATTCGGGTTTAAAATACCACAGGGGCTATGAATCATCCATCTTGTAACAATCTCAATTAATCTTCGATTGAGAGTAACGTCAGGCAACTCTGTAGTGACATATTTGTCAATATCGTCGTTGATGCAGATCTTGGGGGTTGGAATTGAGTGTCAATGTATAGAATATGCACATGAGGTAAGCCATACGTTTGAAATTCAATTACATAAATGTAAGCAATCACAACACCAAATATATGACACTTAAGAATATCATTTAATAGCTCAGATAGTTTCATTTTGAAAGCTTGAACAACAATATCTGGCCTATATTCAGGTTTATAGAAATGTGGCATCACTTAAAATTTCAGGCTATGTAGGATTGCAAGTGAATGTCACAAACAAATCTGGTTGTCCGAATTTTCTTACCATGGCCATTGCATCTTGGTAATTTTGTTGCATGGAACGTGGACTTCCTTGAAAAGTAGAAAGCAGTATTAATAATTTGCCTGTCCTCAAATTTTCTTTTTCAGCTCCAGATGCTAAGACATCTAAAAGCCCACTATAAAGTTCCACTCTTAAATCCTTCTGATGTAATTTAGGCGGGAACCTTCAGTTTTCACATATGGGTCCATGATATATTGTTGGAATAATTTCACACTGCTGTGCAGAAGGCTAAACTCTAACTGCGTTACTCTCGCTTGTTTTGCTGACCGTCTCGATTTAATGTGCTCCATCCCATTAAACAAATAACATTCTCCTCTCGGAAATAGTAAAGGATAGACTATGGGATCACTATAATGGATCATAGGTGAAATACTTTTGCAATTATCTCCTTTCAGATTTTTGCAAATATCTCACAGGTGGCTCACATCGCCACCAAAAAATAATGCTGCTACTTCTGTTCTATGAGTAAGTGCATTATACCTTTGCAAACTTACTTGCATACTTGGATGCTCCATAAAAATCATTTTTAAAGTCATAGTGGATTTGCACTGCATTAAATGATGCATCTGTAAATAGGATTTAGTAAATGGATTTATATTTTGTATTAGTACATCCAGTTTTTCCATAACCATTTGCAAGCAGCCCTCATTTTTTCTATACGACAATTGTTTGCTTTATGGTATCAAATATATTAACTGGCCATATTCAGGTTAATTTCTCTCAGTTGAAAAAAGAGGTAAAACCATGTGATATATCTGACCTTGAATGCATAAGCAATATGGCCCATTCCCTGGAGGTTAGCTGATTTGAGCTCCCATTGAAGCAAAAGCTAAAGCTACATTATATTTGCGTATATGCTGTCAATAATTTTTACCTTCAAATGAATTGCCACAAAGCAAATCTTTTAATAAATCTGGAGTTTCTGACAGGGATGATAGGGAAACTTTCACATCATGACAACATTTCATAAATTTTAGAATTGTATTGAGTTCATATTTCCAATAAAGGACATCGCAAAAAGTGCACAATTCTGTCAAATTCCCGCAGTTGTGTTCATAAAGTCTTCAGCATTTCCTGTAGCTCTCCATTCAAACGACTGCTCCACTGTTTCATTCGCATTGCGATCTCTATCTGCAGCACATTTCTTTTAGCTCTCCATTCAAACGACTGTTCAAGTGTTTCATTCGCTCAGTGAGTTTGTTTTTGCATTTTTAAACTGAAACTCCATTTTGCATAGAAATTGACCTCAGCTATTTGAAAACAGCAAGAGTAAAAAAACCTGGGTTATTTTATTTACACTGATTGTTGCCATTCGACGATACACAAATAATGGCGATTTTGGGTCCATGTACTCACGTTATTGTTTTATATATATATATATATATATATATATATTGTAGTTGCTTCTGGATGAATTTGAACATTGTATGGATTGATATTGTCTTATTCTGGGAGTAAAACTTATTTTTTGCATAAAATTATAATTTTTCTTATTGAAAACTTTAATATATACTCTTAATATAATTATTACTCCATATTTGTTGGTACTATTGTTATAGTATAACAATAATACAATTGTTCAAATCTTCAAGCTTTTATTTAGTTTTCTTTTGACATTGTCTTGTGTTTGGCACAGCTTGGTCAAACATGACCTTTACTAATTGATAGATGACGTTCATTCATAACACAGTTTTTATAACTCATTAACAATTAATTTCATAACAAATGTACACTTAAAAAATTTAAGAAATTTTTTTTATAATTATGCCTTTATATTTTACTTTTTTATTTTAAGATTGGTGAATTTGGCAAGGAGTGTGCTTGTAAGTGGAATGGTATGACATGTGAAGAAAAGCAACCATTTCTTGAGGTAGCTGCTCGTGACAGAGAACGTTACAAAAAAGAAGTAAGTGTATGAATTTCTTTAAAATTTTAGGTATTTCTGTAGAGTACTGTTAAGTTAACCCTTTCTTTTGAACTCTTTATTTATGATCTCGTCGATCTATGATGTATCTGTGTTTGTTGCACTATGCAAAACGTAAGATTTTTACTGTAGTGTTAATTATTTCAACAAACACCATATGCGGGGTTCACATGCTCCTTAAAATGGACTTTCATTTTTAAGCACTCTTAAAACTCTTTATTTTTATGTGCTACTCCCTAAAAACTTACATTTTTTTTTACCTTTTCAAATTTGAAATGCGCGTTACGTTCCACCACAAGAATGGATTCAAAAAATAGTTTCAATTGTAAAAGGATACTTTACGTTGCATGCGGTGTATTGGCTGCAAGGTGAAACAATGAAGTTGAAGGGAAGCAAGGCCACCTGCATGTCCTGTCCCCTCTTACCTAATTACCCAACTTGAGTGATAAAGCCTTGAGTGGCATTTACGACTGATGCTTTCCTTTCATGGTATTGTGTGGCATATCGTTTGGCACAAGAGATATCACAGGCACGACCTTCTGCCTTTCCCCCAAAGCGTTCACACCTCACATTGGTCAGGGTCGAGCAAATGGAGGAATCCTCTAGAACAGGGGTTCTCAACCTTTTAATAACTCCTTACCACTTAAAATTTTTAGAAATTTTTGGCGTACTACCAGTTTTATATTTTTTTAGAAACATATATCTAATGTCAGAAAAGTGCACAATGGCTTGTTTTATTTTAATTAAAATACTAAGAAAGCTTCATATTTTATGATTGATGCACTTGTATGCACTTGTATGGAATGAACTTGTGTTGAATTGAAATATCAAAGACTAATTTTATTGTTTTGAGTTATTAGTAATATAGTATTAGTGGAACTAAATTCTTAAAAGTGTTAAAACATTTTTATTTTTCACACTTGAAAATGTGTGCATGATTTTGAAAGAACTCGTTAAATACTCCTTATGTACTTAATTTTTATATTCTATGACTCCTTAAAAATTTCAAAAGAATTCCTTAATTTTTATATTCAAAATTCTGTATGAACTCTGATATAGAACTCTGCAGTTTAAGATGTGAGTAAGATGCACAACTTCAGTCCAGGCATGTGATTGTCTCTTGTCAGAGTTTCTGAAAATGAAGCTATGTTTTGAAGCTACGTTATAAGCCCTAACACTAAGTGTTTATTTATATTCACTTCTTTGGTGAATATAAGAAACTTTTATTGTTACTCACAAATATTTGTTATGCAGATAATTATTATTCCCCTTAATTGCCAGTTTACTGTGATTTTAATTCTGATATGTTAATACATAAAGATTGCTTCCTGTATAACCCACTTACCTACCACTTCAGAAGCATGGCAGGGGTGTTACCAGCTTAACTAAATAAAACGAACAAAAAATTCTATGTAATATATTAATGAAGAGAAGTAATGAACATTCTTATTTTAGATGAATTATTTATTATTATTATGAATATTTTATGCATTTATTTAGTCAAACTTTATCTTGCATTTGGTGCAGATTGTCTGCTATCAGACATTGCGCCATAAAACCCAAAACCACCAAACAACCTTACTAATTTAAAGTTTCTTTTCCCAGCTGATAAGCTTTTTTAAAAGTTTAATCCTGTAATTCCTTTCTCTAAAGGGTTGGGTATAGATGGGCTGCTGCACATTAAATCTGCCCTGGCCTTATGTCATCACATTGGCATGGTGTGGAAGTTGGAAGGGGTGCCCTCGTCATCTGATCGTAGTTCAAAACTACAAGGTGCTGTCTTCGGATCATTCTTTGGGTTTGATCCCAGACCGTCACCAAAAGTCCATTATATTGTTCCAGTGCAGTGGTTCCCAAACTTACTATGCCCATGGACCTCTTGTAGCAAAAACCTGACTATGAACCCCCAAGTAAAATAACTCTACATAACTGCATAGTAGAAAAATCAAAATTTTTATTTTTATGTCTTGAATGGTAAATGGTGATGTAAAGATAAAATATAAATAAAGCATATTGATATGTAAAGTAGTATTTATTCAAATACGAAAGCACATTATTTTTTTCAATGATATGGGTGAACCTGATGGGATGATATGAGATTTTTTATGTTCATCTCTATGTTTGTGAGTAACATTCACAAGTCTCCACGATCACTTAATTTCCAGTCGGTTTCTGTTTTCGTGATCAGGCTCATAACTGTGCTAAATTCATGTTCTACTAATTAGGAAGACAGTAAAGCAATCGACAGCTTCTGTACAGTGACCCATAATGCAGGATATGAAATTGGTATCTGTTTTTGTAACCAAAATTTGTGGTATCCTTGTTCAAACATTGGTTTCAGCTCCACTTTTGTGGATAATTCAATAAGTTGCTCCTTTTTGGTATGGATCTAACCTTCTATCACTACTACCACTCACTGATCAACCAAATCACTGATATTCTTAATAGTGGTTTTTTGATAATGCAGTAACAGGTGGAATGGATTTAAAAATATCTGATTAAGTAGCAGTTCTGTGATTCACTTAACATCCCTACACAGAGGGGTAAGAGCAAAATTCCAAAAGTAGGTATTAATTGTGATACAATTTTCACTGTTCTTGGTTCTTCCATATTTGATTCTGTGTATAGATTTTGAGCCCATGTCAATAAAGGGTGTTTGTCATAACTGATGTACCTAACTCCAGTAAGATATTTTCTGTCTTTTGAGGTTGAGTTTATTCTCTATATTTATGCAGTTACTGACAACCAACATAGATTAATCACCTGCTTCATATATTTTTCAACACTTCATATTTTAAAGATGCCCTCTGAGCGTCACAATATTTTCAAAAAGTGCAGCATTGCTTTTAATGATCATTTAATTTTCGTCATCATCACATTTGATGATTAAATAACCACATTCTTTTGTTTGAAAGAATCCTATGTTCTATTGTCAAGATCTAAACTGGTTAGAAGTAATGCATGGTTGCAGTATTGTTATTTGTGTGTAACGAAATCACAAAACCCTCTCCAATCTCACTGTTTATATTAACTATTCATTGGTTAATCCAATCCCCAGAAAAATCATTAATTTAATACCACACACATTTTTTTTATCTCTCAGAATACTTTAGACCCATCCCTAAATTTGCTTATCATGCATTTTTCATAAGCTCTGTTTACCATTTGTCACTTTCTTTTCTGTCACTTTTCAAAGTTTTAAAGTCACTTTTCAAAGTTTTTGGTTTGCGAAGCAAACCACCACACAGGCAATGTGACCTCCACAAAAAAAACTATCACGGGTAACCCCATTTGCTTTGGAAAGCAAACCAACACCACGGGCAACTCCGTTATGGCTCTTATCCAATAGGCTACGAATTCCTATTTAGTTTTCGAAGTAAACCAATAACCCCACAAAAGCAACCACTGGGCTAGCCATACAGTGCCTAGTCTACTATTATAAAAAGAAATGTTTGCGTGTCTGTGTGTCTCTATCATGCCCTGACAAATCTATGGAACTTACAGTAATGAGCTTTGGCACACAGGTATTCCAAATTTTTTGCGATTTTTGGATCACGCCGAGTTTTAAAATTCAATCTAGAACATTTAAAAATTTATTTAATGGAATTTAAGTATTGTTTTCTTTAGAATGGGTTAACCATAAAGAGATGGCAGATTCTAAATTTTTTTTCTTTTGTGTTTCCGTTTCATTTTGTAAGGAACAATTTTTCAGTGGAAGAACTAAAAAGATAAAAAATTTAAATGGAGTTATGTAGTTCTTTTTTCTATCTCCTAGATCGTTAAATATACAGTAAAAATTTCAACGGATTTGAAATATGCGGATTTGTAATATATATTACATTTGATCGATACCAAAAAATAGGATTTTCTTTAAATAAATAATTTTTAAATTGTAACTTTTATATATTTTCCTGTATAACCTTTGTGATTGAGAAATCAGATTCCCTTTCCTGTGCTTAAATGCTTCCAGAAAAGAAAAGCAAAACTAATAAAAATATTTTGACTGGAATTGTTTAGTTCTTTTTAGTAAAATCAGGATCGTTAGATAGATTGAGACTTTCAATGGATTTGAAATCTACGAAAATTTTACACCCGATGGATATCTTATACATTTGATTTGATTTTAATAAATAATATTTCAATTAAATATTTATGCTTTTGCAAGAGATTGTGATGTCACGCCGATTGGATCTCTTTGCAATACGAGTTTGGCCGCATTTGACAAAGATCATTGCCCTTGGTGGCTGTTATCCAATAGGCTACGAATTCCCAGGGGTTTGTGAGCAGTGGTCACATTTGACCCCACGAAAAAAACTGTCACAGGCAATGCTGTGCTGGCCACGCAGTGGCTAGTATTACATATACATAACTACCTACTAATACAAAATGTCTGGTTTTCAAGAGTTTGGAAAGTGATTAGTTTGTTTTCCTTGCTTTGACTGTAAAAACATATTCAATAATATCAAATGTTTTTTTAAAATAAAAATGGATAACCTTTTTTCTTTATTAATTCTTTATTTGAAATCTACATTTCCAGTTCTGCATGAGCTATTTTTAGCTTCTTTTTTCTCATATCTGTATGATAACTCAGTATTGATAGTTTTAGATCTTGTAATTGATTTTGTTTATGCTAGTGTATTCTACTTTAAATTATGGATTACTTTATGAAAAAGAATGAATTAATATTAGAGATAAAACAAATAAATACAAACGTAAAAATTATTTGAAATTAGAAAACACATACAATGCTGTTGTGTATGTATTTATTTCATGATTTTTCCATCATACATGGTGGGTTTTGTGAGATTGCCAAAGTAGAAAATGTGCACTACAAAATATTGTTAGTTCATCACTAAATATGATATATTCCAAAAGTGAAACAAACTGAAGTTGAACATATTTCTTTATCTGCTGAACCTGTGTTCCAAAATATACCGGATTTCAAAAATTGGAAATCGACTTTCAAAAGGTTATAAAATTATTGAACATGTGAATGATGGTGAAATTTTAAAATGTTGAAAACCTAAGAAAGAAATTACGTCTTTACATTGATGACCTTAAACCAAAAAGCTTTATTTATTAGTTTAAAATTAGTATGATGTTGAAAGTGGGTAGACAGTGGCAGGATTATTGTCCTCATTGGAATATTGAAAAAAGGGAAAGGGTATTAAAGAATAGTTTCTGAATAAAAAGGGAAAGGACTGCATGTGTGACTGCCATATGAGGTGATTAAACTGATCATTATAATTCAAATATCAATTAAAACAGCTGTGTAAAGAATTTTTTATTTGAATCTCCTAAGGTAAAAGTCTAAATAAAAAATATTATTTGACTTAAAAATTTTAATTAAGCATTTTATTACTACTTTTTTAACCGTTTAATAATCATTTCTCATTGCAGTAATAATATTCTTCTGTTGTGTTTAATATTTGCTGACATAGTTATTTAATAATTTTAAATATTTAGGTTTTAATTGTTATCGTTATATTTATAAGGGCTTTGATTATTCGTTACAATTCTAATGTTTTAGATGGCTATATACAAACCAGCACGTGATGTCAACAAGCCAAAACGTCCTGGCACTGCTTTTATGCTCTTTATGGGTGATTTGAGGAAGGAAATGGCTGGTAAGGAACCAGAAGGTGGAGTTGCTGCTCTAGCAAAGCTAGGTACTGATTTCTGATAATTCTTTTCTATAAGGTTGATACCACTGCTCTCTTCAATTCAGGATAAATTCCAAGTTTACAAACTGCATTCGTGATTGCAGTGTTTAAATTATGGCGTGTAAAATTTATTGTAAAATTAGGACTTATTTCATTATTAGATTAGGGTTTTGACATTCATTTTCCTTGCGTTTTCAATAAAAGTTTCACTGTGTTTTGGGTTCCTAAAATCTTCCTTCCAATGTCTTAAATTAATACTCTGGGGCATCACAATTAATCAAAAGGTGTAAATGACTGTTCCATAATCTTTTTTTTTTTTTTAAATTACGGCGGGCACTCGATTGTTAATCATAGGCTACGCAAGGCCGGGAAGCGATGGTCATTTGTGAAGGGGCACCCAATGGGCGACCATCACTACCCCTAACTAAGGACAGCACAATTACATCTGACATAGCCCTGACCCCGGATTCGAACCAGGAACCTTCTGATCCAGAGGCCAACACCTTAATCACTAGACCGGTTGGTCGGCTGTTCCATAATCTAAAATTGCTCATTATCTGTTACAATAAATGTTTTAAAACAAACATAAGCTGTTAACACTAATCAAATATAGATGAATTTTCTTATGTCATTAAAATTGGGCTAAACATGAAATATGTTCTCGACTTTGGCATATTTTATGTTCAAAATGCTCAAAGATTTTTGTATGTAGTCCTGACATTCCATATTAGTGTATGTGTTGCATTGTTTCATTTGAGTTAGTAATTTGATTTTTTAACATATCATGCACATAAGTTGAACTATCTTAAAAATGGAGTATTATTTACAAGCAAAAAACGTAGCTCAATAAGATGATAAACTAGCAGGCCAGCATGGCATTACCCATGACAGCTCATTTTGTGTCTTTACTGGTACTGAAAAGATTAAAAAGAAAAAACAATTTTAAGAATGAGTCCCTCCTCCACCCTACATGACATGTGTTAGAATTAAAAAATTATTTATTTAAAGAAAATAACACAAGGTACTGATCTGGTTTTAAATTTTACGCAGATTTCAAATCCGTTGAAATTTTTACTGTCGTTAACGATCGCGAAGATAGAAATCCTCAAATAGTCTTGCCTGTGACAAAGTTAAAATTACTTGCACAAATTTTTTGCTAATCAACAACGTAAATCAAAACATGTTTTTTTCAATTGAGGAGCTATGACATCTCAGTTCCAAAGAATAAAAAACACAATTCTTTACCATCAATCAAGGCGCCGTGACGGCAGTTGCACGAAAAGAATGAACGGATGGGAAAAACTAATAAATTTCTTAAAAAATGTTCTAAGTTGAATTTTAAAATTCAGGCTGGAAATAAAAATTTGCAAAACGTTAGGACTACCTGTGTGCCAAATTTCATATTGTAAGTGCCATAGATTCGTCAGGGCACTGCACACAGAGATACACACACAAACACTTCCTTTTATAATAGTAGAGAAACTGAATAAGGAAGCATCAATCTTACCTCTCTTTTGGGTATTATGTTCTGTAAAATGAATTCATATAGTATTTGAGTAATAAGTTTGTTTTATAAATTGATAATTTAAAAGTATTTATGTGAATTTTTGAGTTTAATAAAATTGTCAATTTAAAGACTTGTAATTAAAAGTAATTACAATTAATTGTAATTAAAAGGACAGTTTGCTGATTGTTTTAATCATGTTGGTCTCCAAATATTGTAGAGTTTATTCTGTTATATTGATTATTTTTTATGGTACTTACTCTCTGAACAAACCCTCTAAGTTATTTCATTCAATACTAGGTGGTGAACGCTGGAGAGGAATGACAGATGAAGATAAGAGGAAATATGTGGACATGCAGAGTGAAGAAAAGATTCGATATGAAGCAAGCATGGAAGAATACCGAAAAAAGGTTTGTTATCAAATTCTTTTTGAAATATTAATCAGAATGATATTCTTTTTGAGTATGAGAATTCCTTCATCTAGCTTAAGATTAGTCTAAAATCTCATCCACAGAGATAGAATAATTAAAAAAAAAAAAGAGACTGACATCACAGCTCTAAAGCAAGACCACTTAGAACAATGCAACCTTCCCTGTGAGAATCCCTGTAATGTTAAGTTATTACAGGGATTAAAAAAATACAAAGTTCTGCTTTTTCATTCTTAGATGTCGTAGTTCAGATAGTTTTCGGTAACCCAGTATAATAACAGCAATGGAGTAAAGAGAAGAAATAAAGTTTTGTCTAATACTGTAATTTCCAGTAAAAATAATCATACTTTTGTCATAACTAAAAAGTATAAAAACTTTGAAAAGTCTCTTTTCTAGCTACTCAAACATTTTGCCGTGCATCTAGCTGTGCCCCTAGCTCAATTTAGGTTTCAGTGTTTGTTAATGTAGTCTCAACTCAAGAAGATATCTGTTACTGCATTAATCTAAGTGAAAGTGGATGCCGCATGGAAAACTATAGTGTTAATATTTTTTCATTCATTTTTATTATTAACAGGTCAATGACTTCAAGGTATTGGGAATGATCATTATTTCCCACTGAATGATCATTATTTCACTTTTGTTTTTAAAACTAGACTAGATTCTTCAGAAAAATGATTAGTGCTTGAATTTAGAGGGATAAAATAAATGTTTATTTTTAGTGCGTTATATTAATCAAATATTGTTACCTTAATAAGTTTAGATTAATATGTTTTCACTTATCTACTCAGTTATCATTGCCAAGAGCTTGTTTGTTTCTTTCTCTGTCTTGATAGTGGTATTCCTTAGATTAAATGCTATCCAAATATTACATAGTACATCTGGTGAATCACAGCTGAAAACAGCTGTTGATTCTTAAATCTTGGGGAGCACAAAAATTTCCAGACACATTCTCAGCCTTGAAAACAGCCTATGAATACAAATGACCTGAGTTATTGAAAGGTATGTTATGCTAGCTAGTAAGAGAAATGCTTCAAATATCACATAGAACATGTTTTCTAAATTTGTGAAGTGTAGCAAATAGATCAACTGGAACTTTGAAAGACACATTCTTTTCTCATGCAACAGGGTAGAAGATTTTACAAACAGCAGAATTATCAATATTAATCGTACTGCAAAATTTTGTACTTATATAAACATGTTCCTCTTAATTTTTTTTCTTCTGAAAACTTCCTTAAATATTTTTATGTTTTAGTTAAAATATCTTATCTAGCATATGCTAACTTTGCAATAGTAAATTAGAATATGCATTTAATTCGCAAACAATTGCATCTGTTTCTTTTAGGACTAAAAGATGGGGAGAAGAAGGGCATGTGCTTTGTTAACTGAAGTGTGTTTAAAAGTTGTGCTATAGTAGATTAAGATTTTATATTTTGAGAACGAATCCGATGTTTATTGTTTTAAATTTTGTATAAATAAGATAAAAGTAGTATTACCCCAAATACGTTTTCTGAAATTTATATTGTTCATGTGTTAGATATAAGTGCATCAGCTTTTTTGTGTAATTTTTAATTCTACATCTCTGAATACTAAAATGAATATTAATAGAAAACATTTAGTTAAATTTTAATTTTTGAAATATATTTATTTGAATTTCGTTTAAATTAGGAATAAATCTATTATCTTTCATAGTAGGAATATGCAGTTGAGAATATGCATAAAATTAAAATATCCCACAAGTTTTCTGGATTCGGTATTTTCCTTTCTAATGAACTCGATTTTTTATGCAGCGTTTTTGTATGACATCTGTCATGGTAAATTTGAATTCTTTACATCCTATAGCAAGAATATTTATACATCCTGTATTGAATAATATAAAGTTTTAAATTTCTACCATAGCACCAGCATGTATATGTATTGACTTTTTTCGACAGTAACAGATAACAGAACTTTTCTAATTTAAATGCCTTATTTTTGTATTAAGAATCAAAAGTATGGAAGTAATAACAATGACTTTAGGAAATATCTTCAGCAAAACTAAACATAGTTAGATTTTATAAAAACTTTTGCTTGGAATGTTTACTACAAATTGTTTTAGTCATGTTAACAAAATGTTATTTTTTTTAAAATTCATGCAGAAAGAAGCAATCTTTAGTTATTCTGTTTTTAAAGTAGCAATTCCACTGAAATAGGATGGAATAATAAATGAATAAATAAAAAAAAGTAGTAGGGGAAAAAAGTTTGGGTATTACAGTAATTTTCTGAGCAATTCATTGTAATTCCTTTTAATAGACACAAAATTTTGTTTTTAAATGGAATTATAAACTTTTTAAATGGAAATTTAAACTTAATTAGAAACTTAATGAACACATTTTCGTTTGGCTATTTTTGTTCAAATTAATTTTTATGAATTTATTCTGTAGTTATATTTTGTGAGTACCTTTGAAGTATTAATCTCGGGCTCCGTTCACTTAAGGAGCGTCTAACGCAAGTTTGGCGAGGCTTTCAGGGTCCCGCTTTCCGTATGCATTAAATCATATTTTTTTTATTCCTCTAATTCAAGTTTTTATCTTTGCGATTTGAAATCTGGAAAACTTTACACCAGATCAATACCTAAAAATATGATTTTCTTTAAATAAATAAATAATTATTTGATAAAAATAATTAAATCATCAAGTGGTAAATAATTAAATAATAAATCTGTTTTTAGTATCGATCGGGCGTAGAAATTTACGCTGATTTGTGAAATCCATTGAAATTTTCACTCACTTCAACGATTGCAAAGATAGAAACTTGAATTAGAGGAATAAAAAAAATATTTAATGCTTTCGGAAAGCGAGACATCTCTGGCCTCGCTCCTTGTGAATACACCTTAATAGGGTTGGATTTTTCTCAGTTTTTTTATTTTGAAATTATGCTGCTGTCTCTTCATAAACTTTGTCCCAAATGTAATTATTTATCAAAATGGTTATCAGTGGCTTGAGGCAGATTTTGCCCTCTTTTAGCTGTATGGTTGTCAAGGTAGCTACTGCATATCAAATATCACTCTCTCTACTGAAATCTTAAGTATAAGAATTTAAATTATTTCTGACAAACTAATATGCAATAGTTATAACATGAATTTGTGTGTGGCAGAATCAAAATTAAGACATCAAGCGAACATAATTTTATGAAAGTTAATTCGATCACATATTCAGTTATGACAAATCTCTTTTTTGCTGGATATTATTTCACAAAAAATTTAATTTTTTTATGATTTTATTGGGATTTTTATTTAATTTACACTTAAATTAACTACTTGATGATATATGAGCAACGGTAAAAATTAGAGATAATTCCTCATGCTTTCCTCAAATGCTAATTTAAAATTTTCACCCAACTGACAATTAACTCTTCTGATTGACAATAATATGCCTTGGGTAGGGGGAATTATCGTAATACATTTGTACTTATGTGACATTTCATAAAAAAAAGTACTTCTAAATGATTAACAGATACTACACTGATTTTACTTATTATTTTTCGAATAATGTATATTTTTTATTGTACTGTTGATATTCATGTTACATATATAGTCATACATTTAAAAAAGCAAAATTACTATGATGTTGTATAATGTTCAAATTTGACTATGCATTAAGTAGTTTTTGTAAAAGCTTGTGTATGCTGTAGGAATAATTTTCTAGTTTGAAAGATTTAATCTTCACTCTTTTTCAAAAGACTGTCTTTAAGTATTTATGTTTTAAATGCCGCCTGTTACGAATTTTTCTTTTTCAAATTGCAGCAGAGTATTGCAAATATTTCTCCAGTGAATCCACCTCGACCTGAAGAACCATCTAATGGTAGTTCAGACAGTTTGGATTTATCAAGTGCTTCTGCATCACAGTTACCTCAGCTGTCACAAGCTACATCAAATTCTAATTCTTCTACCCCATCTCCAACTGAGACTCCGACACCCGCATCTCAGTCAAATAGCACTTCACCACCACCACCTACTTTGAGTCCCGGTCCGACCGACTCCTCAACGGAAAGTCCCAACAGCTCCATGGCTGCTTTGTCATCTCTTGCAAATCCAATGTCGTTATCACAAGCAATGGCAATGGGATATGCTCAGCATACTCTTTCTAATTTTGCCCATGCCAGTGGTATGTTGATGTCGAATCCAGGTTATAATCAAGCACACACAACTATGTCATCATCGGCTTATGTTTCATCAAATCCAAATTATAATCAGGCTCATATGCAGGGACCATATACATGGAACTAAAAAATCTGGTTTAGATTTTATATTTTTGTTTATGGAATGTAAAATTCTTTTTTATTTTCTATATTTTCAGTTTACTAGCCTTTAGTAATATGGATGTGCATGCTTCATAAAAGATGGATGATGATTCTTCAGTCAACAGTTTTTAATTAATGTTTAAAATTTTATCATTTAAAAAATAATTTAAATTTTAAAGTTAAACTTAAAGTTTACAAACATCATCATTTTAACTTTCAGAATTGTATTCCATTTTCAAATATTTATTATCCATGTCAATGTTTAATATACGCTTATGCAAATTATTTACTCTAAGCCTAGTCAAACATTTCTTATTTGTATTCTAGAAACTA
The DNA here is from genome assembly GCA_947359465.1 of Metellina segmentata. Lineage (NCBI taxonomy): Eukaryota > Metazoa > Arthropoda > Arachnida > Araneae > Tetragnathidae > Metellina > Metellina segmentata. The sequence continues at coordinate 23,521,376 of OX375884.1, forward strand.
CACTTTCAAACTGCATATTTGAAATTTAAATTAAAAACTCGAAATTATGTTGCATGTATAATTTTTAGGTTTGTTTTTGTTACATTAAAATTATTGATTTTAAAATTTCTATTTTACATACGAATCTTTCGAAACCTGCATAGTTTTCATGTTGCATTTTCACATTTGTGTGTGTTTCATAGCACTATTTTTCATACATTTGATGATGTGCAAGCTCAAGTTTTTAAAAGTTGTCACATGCTTACAATGCTGGTATTATGAGTGACATTTCACTGCTTATGTGAAGATTTCATTACTTGCTTAGAGTGAGAGTGGCTATTTTGCAGTTAATTTGCTGGAGCTGATTTGCAAGCAGATTAAAAAGTTTTCTGCAACAAGTACAATTTTTCATCTGTGTAAGATATAAAGAATGGTGATTGTACTAGCATTTGTATTGACAAGTATGGCATTTTCTCTTATCCATTAATTACATTCAATTCATGAAATTAAATAAAAGGCAATTTAATTTGAAAAATTAGATATAGTCCTTTATCATGGATTTGTAGAGAATCTACTTAATTTTTTGTGATATTAAGATTAATATATCTGAATATTTCGACTATTATTATCTTTTGTTAAATAGATTTTTCTGATTATCTAAAGTACAAAGTAGAATGCATTTATGTATTTTATTGTCATTTCTTGATTAACACTTCTGAAAATATTCTACTCTCTGCTGTGACAAATCATACTGAAGTGTACTGGTACAATGTAATTATTGTATTTTTGTTGCTTAAGTTGATATTTATCAGAAGTAATTTTTAGTGAAATGGTTCTTAACCTGTCATATTTATTCTCATTCCTTACATAAATTCACCTCCCTAATTAAAGGGAATTATTTCAGCTGAATCTCATACTCCTAATCTATTCTCTACAAACAAGCTATGTAAAGAATTGCTAAAACAAAATTATAATTTCTCTCGGCAAGTTATAAAAGTACTGATATATTTTTCGATACCTGGTCAATTGAACACTATTCATGGCACTGCAGGTGAACTAAAATTGTGAACCTCTTGGTGTTACCCTGGTGCTATACAGGGTGTTTTATACCTCACATACATATACATTCTAAGCAAAACCTCTTTATAGAGAGGCCACACAATCTCTCCAGATGGACAAAAATCCAATCCAAATCTTACCCCAGTTTTACCAAGATTCGTTTAATCTATAAGCCAGCTAATTAAAGGGAAAATTGCTAAATATAAATTGTAATTGCCAGCGTCTTGACTACTAGACCTATTACTTGGCTCTGATTCTGATCTTGTTTATTGCTTATTAAATGTTTTGCCAGGAATGGAAATGACTGGCTTTTCCTCAGAAACGGAACAATTTGACCAAATATGGTCCTTGCATCATAAAACCCATCTCAACCAATCCCCAGCAACACAATATCTTAAGTTGTGCTTGTATGGATGATAGAAAATAATTGCAAAAATTATGCATCAACTTATATGCTCCACTGCCAATAAATTAGATTGTTTCTGACATAAATGAATATTAAATTTGTATCAGCATAATTTTATTTCCAATGCATTGTTTTAGGAGGCAGTTTTCTTAAAAGATATTTTGATGCTTTACGAATAGAAATATTAGCTATTTATTGTCCCTCTCAGGATCTATTCTTTTAAGTCATGCACCATTTTTTGCAGAAATGATCAAATATATTGTATGAATTGAAATGGAACAAACTCGTGTCAGAATTTCAAAGGGGCATCTGATAAACAAGAATGCATACTTTGTGTGCTATGTAAATACGATCTTTCCATTGCTATGCACATGGCTATTTCTTTGAAGTTAATATCAAAGTTTTCGATAAGAGGTATACAGAAACGAAAATAAGTATTTTGTTGCATTGAGGCTTACTGAAAATGTGATATTTTTTGTAACTGTTTGTAGTGTTTGTTGGCAGTTTTTTAATTATAAATAGTTTGTTTTAATTTTGTTTGAGGATTTTTGAGTAGTTGCATAAATTTCTATTTTTAAAATTAGGAAGGTTTAAAAATGTAATGCAAAATTAATTATGAAAAGGAAATGGTTACTCTAAACTATTTACTGTCTTTCATGTTAGGATCGTTTCATGAATGCAGACAGTGGTATGACAATTGTTCTAGAAAGTATGTGGTATTTATGTGGAGATTACTGCTATATAACAAATGTTTTCTTTTGTTTGTTATATGAATCTGATACAATTCCTGATGCAGAATCAGAATTCCCTTATGCAGAGATTTTTGTGAGACGTTTTGTAAAGTTGGAGTAAACATACATTTGTATGTGAATTGAGCAAAAAGTACATCTACATGTAGACTACTAAACATGATTTGAGGAACTTTGCTTGTAGAAGAATTCTGAAAAAGTTAACTAGCATATTGGAACTTCAGTGGCCTTGATATATTTTCTCAATTGCAGAAATGCATGTACTCATGGCTCAGCACTCCATGCTCGTTGGCCACTGTAAAGGTATATCTTTTAAATTTAAATATAAAGAAGTTATCCATTTGTTATTGGTGGGTATTGATATTTTGTATTGCAGTTTTTGAAATCATCTTGCATATGCATCTGTGGAGTTTGATTTTGTCTAATATTTGCCATTTATTTAATCTCTTGGTTTTTAAAAAAAATTATAAAATTATTAGTATAAAGCAGCTGAAAATAGTTGGAAGTCATACATTTCACCTCTGATTGTTTGAAATTAATTTAAAATTGATAGAGCTACTCAGCCTAATTTCTCTATCCAATAGTTTAACTCATTACTTAATTAGCCATCTATATATTCATTCATCAAAAATGCTCAAATTTTAAAAAATGTTATATATTTTAGGTTTGTGAAAAATAAGTATGTTTTATGATTGGATCTTAGGGTTTTGCCTAGGTTAAGAACCATTTGCATTTTGTAGATCTACTGCTATACAATCTTATGCTTCAACTTTTTATTGAAAGTTGTAAAACTTTTCAATGCTCTTAACTAAGATTATTTAGATGTATTTTTAGTAGTTTGTGTCTTTCTGATAACATTTAATCTGATGTTAGGCACTTGTGGAGACTAAGGAAATTATACAAGCTGTATTTACTTGATTTGTATGTCCATTTATAAATTTGAAAGGATATTTTATTGTCAACTAAGAGCAAAATGTGTAAAAAGAAATTCAGTCTTTCTTTTAAAATATACTCAATTTACTTGTTATGGATCAATTGAAAACTAGTTTTGTTTTGAAATTTAAATTTACTTGTTGATAATGATATATTTACTGCATTTTTAAAATGATGAGTGCTTCTACCTCTAGATTTCTGCATGTCGTAGTTCATAGGATATGAACTATGTTTTTTTAACATTGTTTTATTTTTTACTTTCAATTTTCAGAATTTATATTTTAGGATTTTTAATTTATTTTTTAATCTTGTTGTCTTATTTAGCTTTTTATCTTATTACATTTTCTGTGTCATGTTTGAATTTTTCCTGTAGCTATACACACTGAATGTTAAAACTTTTAAATTTGTTTCTTTGATGTTAGCATTCTTTTGAAATTTTTATTTCAAGTATTGGAATTTATTATTGTACTGTTTAAGTTACATGTTATTACAAAGGGTTGCTTTGTTTTTAGTGATAATTCAAGTGAGATATATTTTTATGTCACCAACCATTTGTTTGCATCCATGTTTTCCCAGATTTTATATATTTTTTGGAAAACATGTAGTGTCTTATTTGGTATACTTGAATAGAGGAGAAACATTTGTTTCAACTCTTATAAATGTGTGTGTAGATGCATCAGAAAAAAAAAAATGTTTTCCCCTACTTTAACAAATTTTATATTGCTTAATGGATATTTGTTACTTAAATATACATTTATGTTTTTTAATATGAAACAAAACAATACTTCATGAGTATAAAGAACAAATTTAAAGGAGAGGCAATATTTAAGACATACCCTACTTTTTATCAGTATTAAGTCAGCTGGACAAGAAACAGGAAATTTTTTGATTCAGCATATAGTTCCTCAATTTTTACTTTGGTACAATTTTATTTAGTATTAGTAAATTATCATTGATTTTAATATATGAAAGTTCAAAAATTGAAAATTTTAAAAATATTTTTTCTCTCCCTTCAGAAAATATTTAAAAATTTATCAGCTTTCAGGTGAAACCTGGTATTCTCTCAGTATTGATATTGTAATTAGCAATTTTATAAATATTTAGCTTTTTCTTAATACTTTATTGTCTTAATGTTAATAAATATAAGTGTGCCTAAGATGTTATATTTTATTCTCCATCAGTGTGCTTTTTACTACCTCATGTCTTAATCTGTACACATTTTGAATAATTCATATTGATATAAATTCAAATGAAACGCACATTTTCAAGCTACAGATTTTGAGGCTAGTTGCACTTCTGATTAGGATAAGGTTTTGGTTAGATTATTAAAATGTTACAAATCTGTAAAGTGTGTAAGATAATAGATGGAATGCTCTAAGCACTTCTTTTTAACACAGAAATGCCATACCTTTAAAAGGCTATAATGATTTAAATACTTGTTACTCCTCAGGGGTTTCGTGACGTACTTGAAACTTTCAATCATTGCATTATTGAAAGACAAGTTGGGAATTCTATCTTTAATTCCCTTTAATCACATGTCATATTTGGGATTCCATATAAAGCTTACAAGGTTTGCTATCTCAAAATCTTCCAGCTTTGCATGTTAGCTTAACAAGTGCCAATCAAGGAACTAGGTCATACTAATTACAACATTTTTTGAATATGTTTACCCCAACTTGCAGTTAAACATGCTTGTTTAATGAAATGTATAACATTTTAACTCATTCATCTGGTATCAGCATGATTCCAGAATCATTTAGTTCTGTTATGTTTTACTTTTTTGTTGAATATTCATTGATTTCATATTCATTGCATCTTTTTAATACTTAACAAACCAGTTATATTTTGTAGTTAACTTGGTTGGCATTGCTAAAGGATAGTAATAAAATGATATTTTAAGATTATAAGTTTTTTAAATCTTTTGATCCTCTTTAAGGTTTATATGAAATATATTGGTTGTTAAGTAATAACATTTTAGCATCCTTCTTAGCTATATTTTTAAGATTTAACAGCAGGATTTACAGTTCATATTATCACTCACCCTTCAACCTTTCCCAAAACATGGAAAGTTTGAAAAAGGATGCATACAAATCCAAACATAAGTATATAAACTTGTAGATCCTGTCATTCAAACAATTTTCTAAATTTGCATTTATTAATCTGTTAATGTAATAATTATTTGTAAGTGTTGTATGTAGAAATACTTAAAGTTTATTTTCAACATTTTACAAAAAGTGACTTGTTTATTTAGTTATTTTAATAATGTTTAACTTGTGCTCTCAATCTTTTATGTATATTAATAGCAAAAATACTCATTAAAGAAATATCTGAAAGGATTAATTGTAATATTTATTGAAACTAAATATTATATAATATGAGAAAGTCTCCTGGTAATTTCAAATATTTTATTTAAATCTATCATTTTATTGGAGAAATTATGAAGTACTTCTGAACATATTTTTACTCCTATAGTTTTTTACAAATCTAATGTATAACTTTTTGTTCAAGGCTATAATTTGATATTATTATATCAAAAAAGCAATATGAAAATACCATTTTGAAAAAGGTTACTTGTTTTGCAGTTAATATATAAATTTTATTTCTCTTTTAGCCATGCTGCTAAGTGCCAATATAGAAAATTGTGATACTTTTCTTTAACAAAATTAACTTTGATTTCATTTCAAGGCTGAACTTTATAGCACTTAATAAAATGCATGTTGAATTTACGAAACACTTAATCTGAACACTTAATATTAATTTTATAAAACCACCCAAATCAGAAATGTGATTTCTCACATGTACAACAGTTTGGTTTTGAAACTATTGCTCAACTGCAAAGTTTATTTTCTTAAAAATGTATAGAATTCAGGTTTTTTGTATAAGGTAATGGTATAATGTATACTGAAAGGGCAAAACAGGATATACACCTATCTCATATGTTGGTCTTGCTCTAATAACTCAGCAAGCAAGTTTCCATTGCTTCAATCATGTCAATGATATCCCTCCAGGGGTATACATAATCCTTATAAACAATTGTAAGTATTACCCAAACAGATATGCCTCCTGCATACATTTCTCATCTTGATAAATAGATTCATCGTTTTATGAAATAAATATAATTTCCCTTTACAGGTTCAATTCAAATTGAACTGTGTCATTAGCATTTTCAATGCTTTTTCCTGTGTTTATCTGGTGATGAAAACTTTCGGTATCTTGCAGTCAACTGCTAAGTGTTTAACCATGTTAGTTTCTTATGGTGGTTCTATTCCTTTCTATGCAAATAGTTTGATTCCTTACAATAGTACTCAAGTTAATATCATTTGAGACATTTACAGTTACATATGTGACACAAATGTCGAGATACCAAGTTAGGTATTTTGTATAAGTACTAATTTTTTTTCCTGACTCCAATTACTACTACCTGCCATATGATATGGGATACTGCAGATTTGCATATTACTATCTTGGTGTAGAAAATTTGTTCTCTAAAAAAATCTACTTATTGACTTTTTAACTCAAAATAATCATATTTACTTTTTGTATTATTTTAAGCTTAATTTTTCACACTTGAATTGCACTACGACCAAAAGTATCTAGATGCCTTTTCTTTTATGTAAAACGTTATGTATTATCATACATTTGTCAACATTTTGCTTACATATTTTCAAATAACCAATAAGTCAAACTTTATTATGGCACTACAAGGAGGATTTGTGAACTACTCTGTTATGTTGGTGCACCACTGTGAGAGTTCACATTACACCTCACATATGGGTACAACCCTTTTTTTAGAGGCCACACTTTTATTCTAGATGGACAAACATCCACACCTTATCCCCGGATCCGAAGCCAATACTCTGACCATTACACTGATTGATCAACATGTTTTACTTAATATAATTGACCTCACTTATCTTGGAAACTTTCTATTTGATTTTGAAGTGCTCCCTCTGAAATTGCTCTTCATGCTGTTATAGCATTTCTGATGCCTACTATCATCAATTTTGATGCTGGATGATTTGGCCTAGCTCTTAATTCCTATTCCTTATGTTTTGAAAACATTCTAAGGAACTGGAGATTTGAGTTTTTGAAGGTCTGACTGTTTTTAACTCGTATATCAAACCACTCTTTTGTAGACTTTATTTTAAGAACAGGGTAAAATCTGTCTTTCATGTAAAATCTTTATTACATTTGTAAATTTCTAAAAAAATGTATTCAAGTATCTTAATTACTTTTATAATTAAGGTATCTCTTAATTGGAAGCAAAAAACAATCATAAGAAGTTTCCTATTTAATGAAATATAGTCTTATAAATTGCTTCACACTGGGCATTCGCATAATAAATTCAGAAAAGTGCTGATCTGATATTTGCCAAATCCAGATAATCTCGATTTATCTATTTAGAACATATCTATTGCTGCTCAGTTCAATAATTGCAAATTATATTACTTTAACCTGTTTCTGGGTGGTAATGAATTTGTGGCTGTATCACCATTGAAATCAATGTTTTAAGCACTTCATTGACACTATAACAACTAGTAATAGTTGCTAACAGGAAATTCATTAATTTTAATCATTCATTCAGCCCACTACAATGCTATGATTTTCCTCTGTATAGCAAAAAATGACTGACAAATGAAACCAATAAGTCCACAACTGTTGTATTTTAGGTGATACAATACTGCTTTTTTAATTAGTTGGTCACAACATTTAAACTTGGTGATATCAAATTGAATTGAAACAGTTGGAGCAAGACAAATTTACTAAACTAATTTGTTGCACAAAGATGGCATCGTGGTAAAGCCTTGAGACTTGACTAGTTTCTTTATTAAAGCTAGTTTTGCAGTTACAAAGAGGTATCTAAATACTCTTAGTCCTTTCTAGTGTATGTATTAAATATTTATTTTTTCATATAAGTAGCTGTTCATTTTATTCATAGATAATTTCGTTTTTTATTCAGACTGTATATTAGACAATTATTTTTTAATTTCATTTTTTCAAACAGAGTACAAGTTAAATGAACAAACAGTAAATGTCAAATTTAAGACGTGGATTGGAATCAAAATAGTTTATGGTATAGAAAAGACAATTTAGTTTTAACAATATTTTTTATATCAGAAATTTTCTTTAAATGTTATTTGTAATACTTAAAATAGTATATAATATATATTCATACATTGTAGTTCAAAACACATTTTGTTAATGTAATATATTCAATACAGGCTTATTCTTATTTAAACTTTAATTATATTTCTACATTTTAGAAAATATATACTTACTGCAGTTTTTTTTGCATAAACACGAAGCAAAAAGTATTAGTAGGGTATGGATGCAGTTCTAATACTAGTAATATTTTGAATTATATTTTAAGAGAACTATTAAATCACAGTATCTAGCTTTTGCATGAAAATATAATTTTTTTTAATAACCTAGTGAAAAATCAATGCTTCTATTGAATAACTTAAACTAAATTTAAATGAATTATTTTTAATTTGATTACAGTTGAAAGATTTGATTTGATTCTGTATGAGAGTTCCTGACAAGATTATAATAATTTATTTCATATACTGGAAGCACATGGCAATTAAGTTTCAACTTAAAAATTTTAAGCAATGATTATTGTGGGAAGAACCTGTACTTTTTAAAATATGAAGATCATTTGTAAGATGTTTCAATTTTGAAGGTATAGTTATCAAAACTTTTTTAACACAATTTCTGATATTTCTGAAAAATGATTTTCTATTATAAATATATAGTCTAGAAATAGATCACTAATGAAAAGCATGACAATGATCTGAATTGTATTTCCTAGTACTGAAATTGTGTAAGAATTGTATACAATTGTATTTAAATGATCTATTCAATTTGCCATTTGAAATAGAACTGAACAATTGTATTTCTTGCTGGTACGTTAAGTTGCACATTTATTTTTATTTTTATATTCATACATTCAATACAATGTGCCATCATTTTTTATGAATAAAAATATTTTTTGGACTTGTAAGAATCATGGACTCTCATCAAGAATTCATTTTTAACAACTTATTGTTCACTGCATGTTAAGTGAAGAGTTTTGCACCTTCTTGCCATTTGTTTGTTTAGTGATTGGAAAGCAACACTTAAATTTTTTGTGTTAGTTTATTTTGTTCTGTTAAAAATTTTTTTTTTTTTGTACCACTAACTCCCCTAGTTGATCTTAAAGTAATGATTAAGGGTTGTAGTTTTGAGTGTCGTATAAATTTGATAAGAGATTTATATGTACAGTGGACATTTATGTTTTATTTCATAATTTTTTGTATCATTAATTTAACATTTTTATCTTTAAATATTTGGCTTATACGCACAAGTTTGTAACATTACAAATACTTTGTTTATAGTAATATTTTCGTAACTGTGATGTTTTGTTTTGATTCTTTTTATATCCATGCGATATTTTTAGATGTGTCTACACCATGTTTTCTATACAATCTATAGAGTTTTTCGATATAAAATATAGTATTTGATGTTTGATTTTAAATTTAGGGTGTTGTCGATAAGCATCACAATCTTGGGATGTTGTTTCTATTGATCAAGCCAAAGTTTCCCTTTCCCCCTATTTCTCATTTTGTATCTTGCGCAATTCTTTGTAAATACATTCCATTTGTTTTTATACCTTATGTTAAAAAATGTTTTCGGTACTGTTTTGTTATATTTTTTCTTTTGGAAAAGATTATTAAATTATTTCTATTATTTCAACTACACATTGTTTCCTTTATTATAACACACAACACAATTGACTGAATGTGTTCACTTACTGTCTGATTTGTTTTGCTCTATAAAATTATTTATTATTGTCCTATTTATATTCAAACTGATTCTTGATGAAATTTTAGTGTATGTTTATGTAACCAAAATCTGAAACACTTTTAAACATACACTATTTAATTTGCTATCTACTTGATAGTTTCCAGGCGCAAATTCATAAATTAATGACATTACATCCCCCTCTTAGATGCCTGGGAGTCAAACTTCACAATTGCAAATTATTCTTTTTTATGCACTGTACTTGCCGTTTCACACTTATCTTTCTCTCTTCTGACTAACCTCAACACAGAGTTTAGATGTTTTACTCCATTCTATATTCATGTTCATATCATGTCTAGGAAAAAAAAATGCTTTTGGTTGATTAACCATCAGGTCCATGACTGCTTTGTTCAAAAACAGCATATACTTTCATATCTATGGTAATTATTTTAACATGAACATTAAAAAAAATTGTCTATCATTTTATAAGTGAATTAAATTTCAGGCATTTAAAAAAAATGCTAGCTTAATTAATTTTTCATGCCAGCATATAATTTTAGTTTTACAAAAACACTTATATTTTCAGCTGCAATTCAATACTTCTTTGCTTTGACTTGTGTATCAAACAAAAGTGGTACTTTTTTAGTGCAGTATGATCCAGCTCAGGGTTTTCAAATCAGAAGAATCTGGCAATTTTCAAGTCACATTAAAAAAGTTCCTGGACACAAATTACTAACATTTCTGTTTTGTTTTCAATAACAATACAAGCACATTATGAAATAAAAATACGAACAAGCAATCATGCCTACAGTTGTCAATAGAAGCATGTTCTAATGATTTCTAGTGAGAGGGTCACAAGCTTACCACTGCTGTACTGCATAAGATTCAGGAACTTCACAATACTGGTTAAGAGGTCGCATCTCTTATTGTCTTTCATTTAGGAATCAATATTTCTTACCCATCCAATTTGGTTTGAGGGAGTTAGAACTGTATTTAAAAATATCACTATGCATGTATTTTTAGATACATGGTTTGTTTGTTGATTTAGAATTCTTTTTTTCTTTTCCTGCTGTATTGTACCAGAAATACAAGTAACTCTGGAAATTCACTATTATCTAGCAACTCGATGCAAAACTTGAAGTAGTATTAAATACCGCATCGTATTTTCCCAAGTAATGAAACTTGGATGTGGAACAGCTGTGTAATGAATGCTGTGAATATATTTAAACTCGCGTACTTTAGAAGTATTGTTCTTCAACTTGAATGGGCATTGGTCCCAGTGTCTAATCACATCCAGAAGCCATCTGACATGGTGTTCTGGATATACCCATTATATTTATCGTTCAGTTCAGTATCATACGAACTTGTGCCCATGAAGTTTTTCACTTCAGGAAATAGGTGAAAATCACAGCTTCAGGTCTTGTGGATACAGAGAATAAGTTGCATTTTGATGTGGGCTCTGATCTTGAATAGCTTAGCTAAGTACATGATCTACATTGTGTATGTTTTGGAGCATATGGAGAATCCACTTCGCAGCAACTTTTCTGTACTCCAACCAATTTCTCATGTTAACTGAAGCTAAGGACATGCATTGTCATATACTGGAATTTATTGGTCTGAAACTAAACCACTGTGGAGTATGGTCAACATCTTACCAGACGTCATATTTTGTGTCTTATACTGATCTTAAACGCATTTACCAATTCTTTTATCACACGTCATCGCATGTGATGTTAGGTCAGCAACACTTTATATCACTCAGGTCTTGCTGCATACATAAAATGCACCACTTTTTCATTATATTTTATAATTAAGTTTTTAACTGTCAACTTATAGATGCAGATCCCCTTTTTGTCATTTCTTTTTTAAGATTTTTCAGTCTTAACATTTATTTATTTTTGTATCGTATTTTATTATTTGCCTTTTTTTACCTTTTACACTTCTTCACTTCATAAATTTTAAGTTAACCATCAATGTATTTTTACTTCACTTTTTACTTTATGTTAATGACATTATTTTAATATATTTACTGTTTTCATGCTTTTTTGTTTTTAGGGTTTTTACATGTTTATACTTTTAATCTACCTATTAATGCTTGTTTGATTGTATATTTAAATGTTTTTTTTATTGAATTTGATTTTGTCTGCATTTGGCGCAGCTTGTCCATTATTCACCTTGCTCCATAAAACTCAACTAACCAACCATATAAGCATTGCATTCATAACTTCCTCAATGCTCATTTGACGGTCTGGATGCAGAACTGACTCAATGACGCTAATCTTCATCAATATTGAAATGCCTATCTGAGAGTGGTGCATATTCCATTTTGCTCCATAAAACTCAAACCAACCATAAGCATTGCATTAGCAATCTCAATGGTCATTTGGCGGTCAAGGTGTGGTAGTGACTCAATGAGTATTCTTCGTAGTCAATATTGGAAGTTCTACTGGAGAGAGTATTGCATATTTCATATTGCTTCATAAAACTCCAACCAACCGTAAGCATTGCATTCGTAATCTCAATGGTCATTTGGCGATCAATGTGCAGTAGTGACTCTTAATCGTCATAGCTGACATTGAAAGGCCTACTGGAGAGAGAGTTGCTATTTCTGGCACTCTTTCAAATTTCCTGGAGACACTCGAGAAATGGACAAATCACCCTTGAACATTGATTTAATCGTTACGTGTGTTTCTGTGATGCTTTTATTCTAACCCACGTTACTAACAGGCAGTTGCACTTTTCTAAGTGGTTTTTTGGCGTTAGCCTCAACTTTCTGAATGATCCTCGTTCTTGTGCCAACTGCTATGGAGTACGTAGTTTATTACATCTTGGCGGTCAAAGCCTCGAAGCAGGCCAATTGGCGATAGTTACATGTTGGTATAAGCCACTTGTTTATGACGAGCACTCACTTGGCACTAGGTCAAGATGCTGAATACCTTGTAGAAGTAGCCTGCGGATAGTGCAGTTTCTTAATTTTGTGTAGCTTTGTACCATGAGAGGTATTTTGTTTGATGTTATTCTTTTAATTGTTAATCTGTAACCTTTTAATAAACGTTGTTTTTTATAGCGATTGTTTTGTATTTTATTTTAGTTCATAAATCAGGATGTAATATCTGAATAAGAATATGGAACTGAATGCGGAAAAAAACCTGTTTTCGGAAGCCTTCGCTAAAAGTGGATGACTAAAAAATTGTTTTGGATAATGAAACCATATTTCCCAGTTCCAATCTATCTATATAAAGAGATGTGTGTATATTCTCGATACAAATCTACACCATTTGACCAATCCACACAAATTTGGTACATGTATACTTTAGAACAATGTGAAAAACATATTTTGTTTCTTTCCTGTTTGCAGACTTCTTTCCTGTCTACTGCCTCTCGAAGCCCCAATTTTAAAATCTAAAGTTTGTTTTCCTGCAATGAATGGACATGGGCAAGGAAACACGTTCTATAGGGTTTGTTTATTTGAGTTAACGCAGCGAAATATCGCGGTCATATTTTAGCTGTTGCGGTAGGAAACAAGTTCAACGGGGTTAGCGTATTTGAGTTAACACAGGGAAATGTCGCGGTCATATTTGAAACCCGAGGAACGCCGGGTTATTTAGCTAGTTTCTTATACAAGGCGTTTCCTGCAAAACGACATAGTATTTATGTAGTCTTTTTTTTTTCAACATGCTTAATTTTTTGCATTGCCAGGGAATTGCGTGCTGATGAATGGGAAATACTGTACCACTAGAATAAGTGGAGTGGTGTGGAAGTTTGGAGAGTGGGGTTCAGATGTTGATGTGACCATGGTTCAAATTACGAGGTGCCCTAGGATCTCCCTTTGGTATGGACCATCGCTTATAACCCTTCGTGTTGCTCCTTAAATTCCACTACCACGCGAATTGCTCCAGACATTAAATGAGTGATGGCTGTCGCTATAGAAACTGCTCATTTATTTAGAGTTGGGGTAACTAAATAAATTATATATATATTTTTGTTTTTCGCGAATGTTGGCGGGTGAAAAAAGTAGTTTACTTGTATAGATATCGGCTATAAACATAATCTTAACAAAATATATCCAAGACGTTATTAAATCCGCAATGTGCAAAACTTTAAAACATTTCGACCATCCCGTAAAAAATGAGAAGATCCGGTTTCTATGGCAAGGGCGGGCTATGGGTCTTCCGTTCCGAATGGAAGCAGATCCCTCCTTACCGAGTTATTTAAAACCCACAGCGGATTAGCCAATGACTAGGGAGAGCCCCTAAGTTGAAGCTTTAGAAAGAGGGCTTGAGGACTCGCCGTACGAAATGTCCTTGTCTGCCCGGGATAGGAGACTGGTAGTGGACGTGGTCGACCAGCGGTGAGGTGCGCGACGATTAAGTTGTCCGGCTCATTAATATCAATCAACTTTAGTTACGAGTTTGAGCCGGAAAAGTTTTCTTCATAGATTAGGCTATGGGTCTGGACAGACGTAATACTTATAAAATTATTTATGTTCAGGTAAATTTGGTTTTATTAAACGGATGAACTTTCGTAACCGGCAATTCAAAAATTTAGACAAATCAGTGTTAACGATACCATAGGTCAGAGGAGGCGCCATTCCCACCGAAATGACTTCTGAACGCTTCTTATACCTTCAAATAACTGTTATTTTATAAATTAATTTTCAGTAGAAGAGGCATTTCCTGTCAAGCTAAATTTAGGTAGCAGTAGTGTTTCTGCGGCGAAACGTATTTCCTGTGCGTAATCCGAACGTGACGCCACCTGGCATGTTTATCGATTACAATTTCCGTATGTCACCAAAAAAAGTGCCAAAGAATGAATCCCGAACTGATGTATTGATAGTTGAATGTTCGACGTCAATTAGACTGAACTCCAAAATGGCGATAAACTACATTTTAAGGTAATCCTGATATGCATCATACGAGAGCATTTCGACAGTGGTAATAAATTTTTGCAGACCGTTGGTTTGTTTTGTTTACTAAAAATCCCCTTCCCATGTTAGAAGCATCTTCTATCAAGCTAAATGTAGGTGACGGTAGTCATTTAGCTTGTTTTCCAAATACGATTTCAACACTTCGCCAAAAAAATTTCAAAGAATATAACATGATAGTTAATTGGTCAACACTAATTAGATTAAGCGCCAAACGTTGCCCAAGCGGATATAGACTACATTTTAATGCAACTCTGATGGATATTAAATGAGAACATTTCGACATAAGTAAAAAAGAAACAAAATTTTCGCAGACCATATGGTTTGTTTCTGAAAATTCCATTCATTATGAACGGAATTCACTGTTCAATATGAATGGACGTACTCAGCTTTGCTTGTTGGAAAGTAGAAGCATGAATGCTCAGCATTATTGTCAGGTTGTTATTATTCCTCCTGTACCAAATTCGTGGTGCTATTGGAAATTCCTTGATCTTTATGGATGATAGCATCCGTTGGCCATCTTTCGGTCTGTATTGATCAGCTGAACACCAAAAGGATAAACCAAATGGAGTGAACTACACACTCTCCCTACCTTAATCCCATCAAACATGTATGGGAATCGCATTGGCACTGTGTTCCAAAAAAAGCTTGGTTATTGTGTTAAAACAGCAATGATGAAACTTGCATCAAGGTTTTACTGATAAATCTTGTGAACAGTATACGTCCATTGCAATGAGGGGAGCACCCTATTAAGCTTTGACAGTGACAGTATTGAAAGAGTTGTGGAAATTGTGCTTCTTGGACAGACCAAAAAAAGGTATGCTTAGTTAATTCAGTTTGTGTGTGTATTACCAATGTATTTAATATTAAGATCTTTCCTTTATTCGTGGGGGGCCGCGGTAGCTCGGTTGGCAGAGTAACGAATTAGCAATCGAAGGGTTGAAATTTCGAAACTAGTACCAATCAAGCGGGGGGGGGGGCTGGTGCACGTTAAATATGCTGTGGACTCTAATGTCCTCAGGTGTAGAAGTTTTTTGAGTGGATTGCCAGCTCAGTTGTTCTCATCATCTGACAGTGGTTAAAATTACATTCTCGGATCATATTACCAACATTTCTAATTATATTTATCATCTTCCTCATTTCAGAATTTTGTTTTTCTCTCTAAAAATATAACTGGCCCTTAATTTATGAACACCAGGGTAGTTTAGTGATTTAATATTTACTCACTCACCTATTTACGTACTGTATAAAACTATCCAACAGTGGAACAAAGTATAAATGATTTTCAGAAACAAGTGTTTGAACATTTGCTTAATGCTATTATTCAGTGTAATCTATTTTGTAAATGTTCGCAGAAAACTACTTTGCACTCAATCGTGTGCACATATTAATCGAAACTTTATGTGTCTACAGTAATCCCCTTTCCAAGTTCAGTCTCGGATCCAAATGCAAGACCTTTTAAATGAAAACAATGCAATGTCATGAAAAAATGATTTATGGCCGGTATAATCGCCATGTACAATTGCACAATCGATATGTAAATCAATATGTACAATCGCCATTGTGATGATTCACATCACTTGCTCACAAGGAGGCTCCATGGGTCTACAGAAATCGGCCACTTGTGGACAACTTGGACACGAGAGGAAAAAAGTCAGCCAGGCAGGCAGACAGACAGTCCAGGTTGGATAGTTGGGTCTTTTGGCAAAAGACACAACATCAAGTAACAGTCTAGGAAAAGGCTGGAAATACACTCCATAACAAAAAAAATCGACGCACCAAGAAGGAATGAACCTATTGTTTTAACATTTCGTATGAAAAAATGTTTTGACCAAATAGGCAAATGATTAAAATTTGGTGTCCAATGAATGAATAGTGCGATCTCCAGCGCATCGGAACTGCGCATCCAGCAGATGTATATAAGTTTTTTTTTTTAATTTTATTTTTTATTATTATTTTTTTTTTAAATATTTTTTTTAGACCCTCCCCGAATCCACTCACCGTTAGGTTTAGAGTGTAATAAGATCCGGGGGGAAAGGGTGGCGACTTCCATCGCAGCACAAGGAGGTCCATAGGGACCCACGCCGGCCGAACGATCACTTATTGATTCAAAGGGAAATGGTATGGGGCAGGTTACATTCCCCGATCTGGAGTTACATCATGCACGCATTAAGCGGCCTTAAAACTAACAAATAAACAAAACCTCCGGAAAATCCGGGCAAAACAGAACAATGAACCGGTGGCACACCGGAAATAAGAAAATAAACACAGGTGGCACACCGGGAGTATTGAGAATAACCGAACAGAACAGAGAAAAAAGAAAAAAAAATCGTTTACTCAAAATCAAACTAGTGGAATTTCTAGAACAATATATAAAATTGAAACAAGAACTGTAAGACACGATTGTGAATATGAGCTGTGAATATAATGATTGTGACTATGTTTATTTACAAATGAAAGGTGAAATAAATAAATTATGCCGTATTATGGGTATGTTGCTATGAAATAAGTATATTATATTGTGAAATGAACATGCTTTAAAATAAGTTAAAAATTTAAGAGAGTCATATTTTAAAAATAATATTAAGAATGATCTACACACACACACATGATATATAAAAGATTAAAACTTTAAAATTTCAAAAGTTTAAAAGAGGGGATCGCTCCGGGTGTGTTTGTTGACCTAGGGGAGGGAGGGCCCCGCCACCATACCCATCGCTGTTTTCACACAGGACTTGATTTTTGCGCGAGGCATTTTATTACCAAGAACACCTTCAAGCCAATTGGCCTTATTCTCGTTAGCTGGTCTTGTAATATGGTTTGCCTGTGTGAATATGCAGTCGAATAGGTAGTCATCAGCGTCCCCCACCTCCTAGTGGTGGAGGTGGAGGTGAGGTATATAAGGAGTTGTTCTTGAAATGTTGTTAAAAATTTCTGCTGCATTGCGATTTAGGATACCTTTCAACGACTGAAAAAATGCCTCGCCGAAGGATTCGAGCTCATTACGAGCAACTTTCAGAGTTTGAAAGAGGTCGTATCATTGGATTGAAAGAGGCAGGTTGGGCAAATTGGAGAATCGCTCGTCATGTGAGTCGAAGCGATGCGGCGCTTAGAAGGCGCTGGCGAGAGTGGGTGGACAAAGGCAGATTTCAGCATCATGATGGTAGCGGTCGACGTAGTGCCATAACAGATCGCGAGGACAGAGTGATTGTCAGATCAGCTGTCACAGCGCCCGATTCATCGCTATCAACCATCAGTCGTGTGACCCACACACGAGTGTCCACCATGACCATTCACAGACGGCTGAGAGAGCGAAATCTACGCTCGTACCAACCGTTAGGCCACCTGCCACTCACGCCTGCACACTGTCGAGCCAGATTACAGTGTTGCTTGGCTCGATCAGGCTGGAATGATGCTGACTGGGGACGTATAGTCTTTAGCGACGAATCCCGATTCCAACTGTGTTCTGACGATCATCGAAGACGTGTCTGGAGACGCCCAGGGCAACGTGCCGATCCTGCTTTCACTATTCGACGGCCCTCAACAAGGAGATATGGTCTGGGGTGCCATTTCCCTTAATAGCCGGACCCCTTTGGTCGTCATTAGAGGTACAATTACTGCACAGCGGTACGTTGACGACATTCTGAGACCTGTTTTGCTACCGTTCCTTTCGCAGTACGCTGGTCTTATGTTTCAGCAAGACAATGCCAGACCACATACGGTACGTGCTGCTATGAACTGTCTTCAAGCTTGTCAAACACTTCCTTGGCCAGCCAGATCACCAGATCTCTCTCCCATCGAGCATGTCTGGGATATGATGGGAAGGCGACTGCATGCGGTAGTGAATGTTGATGACGTAGTCCGACAGTTGGAGCAAATTTGGCAAGAAATACCGCAGGAGACCATCCGGGAGCTTTATTGGTCTATGCCACGCCGTGTGGCAGCTTACATCCAGGCTAGAGGTGGGTCAACACCTTATCGAGCTCGTTACTGTAACTCTGAAATAAATCCTTCAATTGTTCTGAAATTTTAATAATTTTCTATTCTGTACATAATTTTCCTATCCACCAATTTTTGTCTCCATCGGACAACTCCTTTTTGGTGCGTCGATTTTTTTGTTATAGAGTGTAGGATGGTTGGAATAAAAGGTGTGGTCCGTTATACAGAGGTGATTCTATATGAAGATTCTAACTGTTTCAATGATTTAAGCATATTGAGTCCATTATCTTGAAGAGCAGAAAACGTATAAACATTCTTAAATACATCGCGGGTAGGGATTGGGGTGCTGACGCCGTCACCCTCAGAACCACACATCTAGCGATCATAAGACCCATCCTTGAGTTTAGATCTCCGATCTATTGTTGTGCTTCTGCCTCTAATTTGAAGAAACTCGAACAAGTACAGCTTAGTGAAGCGCGAATCATCACTGTGTTGAGAAATAGGGCTGTCCTTCAAATATTGTTCTTTTTGAGGCTGACCTACAGCCTCTTCAGTGTGGAAGACGGGAAGGCCTTGCCAAATACTATTAATTTATAGTTATGCTCATCACAATGCAACTGCAGTGCATTTCAATAACTGGAGCAACAATCAGAGGTTAAAGAAAACAGCCACTTCAGCCAAGTTGCCTCCTTGTCACTGCCAAATAGAGATTTGGAGCCTCATTCGTTGCATTGTTGCTTGGAACCCTCAGACGACTTCCTGGGGTTAGTTTCCATTTTAACCTAGCCTCCTATGTCAACAAGAAACATATGGTCACAGAGCATATCAGGCAATTGGCCCTGGAAGTTAACTTACAACATTCCTAAAAATGCCATTAAGATTTATATTGACGGCAGCAAAATAGATGGTCATGCAGGTAGTGGCATATACATAGAGACCCATCAGAATCAACTGTTCGCTTGCCGCCGTAACCCAGACTCATGTTCGGTTTTTAGAAGCGAATTAATAGCTATTGATCTGGAACTTGAGGATATATTAACCGAAAAGGTAATGGTAATGGTAATTTTAGTTAACTTCGTACTAGAGCAACACAACGGGCTATTGACGACGGTCCGGAATCAGTCCCTATTAACCGAAAAGGACTTTGGTGAACTTTGGATTCTATCTGATTAGCCGCAGCTATCTCCAACACCTTTACAACTGGACACTTGTGGGCGACAAGACCAGTATTTCTATCATACATAAACTAAAGCAGCTTTCGCTGCATCATGAAGTCCACTTGCAATGGATTCCTTCCCATGTGGACATTCACGGCTACGAAATGGCAGACAAGCTCGCTAAGGAAGGCTGCCTCTTCTTATATACCCACTTAACTGGAACTCTTTTCCCTGGAAAAATTCCGTTTAATGACAAAGTGGCTAGAGCCTCCTGTTCACGGTTGGTATCTGGGTAAAAAGCCTGTACTGTAGTCATCCCTTGCTTGTGACAGAGGCTCCAAGTCTGCGCTTTCTCGTCTTGCTAGTGGTCATCTCAAGTGCCTTTCATTCAATGAGGGAGAAAAGGTTTTCGCCACATGTACCAAGTGTTTCGCCCTGCCTGCCACTGCTGAGTACATCATGGACTGCATGGGCCTCTAAAGAGAGGATATTTACCCTGACCCCCTTATTGTGTTTGATTTTTGGGAGTCAATGAACTTATGGACCTTGTCTGACTCCGTCAGAGACTGGAGGATTAGTAACAACTAGGCAGATAAAGACGTAAAGTAGCTTTAATCAAAATTTCAATTGACATAACAGGCCGACTAGTGTACCAACGTCTTGCCTGAAATCAAGATCCAAATAAAGGAAGGGATGAAACTGAGGTTTTCAGTAGAAGTTGCGATGTTCATACAGTAATAGGGTAATGCTTATACACTGACGAGCCAAAACATTATGACCATCCCCACATTTTTCAATGAACTCGTCTGGATGACGTGAAGGGCACGGGATTAAGTGAGAATGGTATTTAACTGCTGTTGGAGAAGGTAAGTAATCATTCTTGCACTTACTTTTGCGAGTGATGGGAAAGGCTGCTGATCTAAGCGAATTTGATAGAGTGCAGATCGTAATGGCCCGAAGACTCGAAACGTGTATCACCGAAACTGCATGACTAGTAGGTTGTTCACAATCTGCCGTTATTAGTATTCATGCAAAGTGGATAAATGACGGTGACATCAGCAGTAGACGCCAATGTGTTGGTCGTCCAAGCATCATCAAAGAAAAATGACGTCGGAGACTGTCCCGCTTGGTAAAGCAAAATCGGCGCGAGACAGTGGCTCAGCTGACAGCCCAATACAATGGAGGTCCAAGCGCAAGTGTTTCGGAACACACAGTTCAGTAGACACTGTGGGATATGGGACTGTGCAGCAGATGTCCCACTTGTGTGCCTCTGTTAACCACTCGTCATCGTCAACTACGCCTACAGTGGGCCCGGGAACATCGAGACTGAACCATGGATGGAGTGGAAGAGTTGCCTGGTCAGGTGAATCCCGATTTCTCATTCATCACGTCGATGGTCGTGTCAGGGTACGCCCTCTTGTACAGCAGGTCATACACAGGCTGGTGGTGGCAGTATTATGCTTTGGGAGACGTTTTCATGGGCGACTCTGGGACCCTTAGTAGTGGTAGAACAGACCATGAACATCATTGCAGATCAGTTGCACCCTTACATGGCGTCTGTCTTCCCAACTGGAAATGGAATCTTCCAGCAGGACAACGCCCCATGTTACAATGCTCGGTTTGTGTTGCAGTGGTTCGAGGAGCATACTGATGAATTCCACTTAATGTCCTGGCCACCTAACTCGCCGGATCTTAATCCAATACAACACATTTGGGGTGTCATGGAACGGCAGCTCAGAGCTCAAACACCACCATGTCCGAATATCTCGACTTTGCGTTACCGCTGCTTAGACATGTGATACAACCGGTCTCCAGTCATGTACCATGAACTTGTGGCATCTATGCTCAGGCGAGTTGCAGCTGTTTTGCAGGTCAAAGGAGGCGCAACGCGTTATTGAGTAGGTGGTCATAATGTTTTGGCTCTTCAGTGTACGTGTAGGAATACACGATTTCTGGCAAAATTGCATCTCTCTCCGAATTCATCAAAATAATCAAGTTAGATTTGCTACAGCCATATAGGGGACATTCGGCAACATGGCGGATATTGAGTTTAAGTCCTCGAATTATGTCTCGACAGTGTGAATAGATATTAAATAGGTGGTATTGACCACGGTTCGTAATTACCGCCCCTCTGGTGTCAGAAAAGGCGTTCACTGAATAATTTAATAATCGGGTATACGTACTTGCAATTTGAGAGATCTGGGGATCATGAAGGCCCTCCTTAACCAATTGACTAACCTTAAAACTAACAATTTCACACATGTTTATTGTTATACATCATCATATTATACATATATTTTAAATAAAATACCATTAACGAATGATTCACATTACAGAAAATTTTACTTTTCAAAATTTCATTTCAATTGGCTGAGTGTATGTCCATTTCCTTGACACTGTTTAGCGCAGCTTGGGTAAATATGGCTCTTGCTCCATAAAACCCAACCAATTCGGTTCGCATGAAAAGAGGTGTGAGGTGTGTTTGGTTACAAGAAGCCAGTGACAGACTGACGAATGATCCGCCGGGAATTGTAACCATCTATCGGCCTCAAGGTGTGTGTACGGATGGATTTAATTAACGTCGCACTGTAGCAACACAAAGGGAGACGGTTCGGAATCAAACCCGTAGTGAAAGATCCGAGGAGAACACCACGTAATTTTGAACCACTGTCAGATGACGACTAGCCTCAAGAAGAGAACTTTGAAATGTTGAAAGCAAAATTCGTAATATTAATAATTTGAAGTGGAATAACTGAAGGGTATGATGAACACCAATTGAAAATGACTCCTTTATATTTGTCATTTCGTGAAAAAGATTTTCAGTTATCTTTTTCAAATATCGATACAATATTTGGAAAAGACAGCAAAATTGATCACAATCGATTTTTAGACTAGAATCACGCGCTGAGATTTTATTTCAAGAAACACCATGGTCTGCATGTGGCCCTTTTCCGATGAGTCAAATTTTAACAATTATTGGTTTGTCTTATCACTTCTGTAGATTCCTTTTTCTATCCATCAGCTACGAGAACCGCTATAGGCAGAAAATCCGCGTCTGTTACCGTAGAAACCAGACTTTGCCCATTTTCATATTGTTGGGTATTCTTGAGGCATTTGAGTTGATCACATTGGTGCACTTAGGAGACAATTCTCTCTTCAAGTGTCTGATGCAAGAGGATACACTAAAAACATCGCCAAACCACCTATCGCCAAATCCTTATCCGACCCATCCTACTTAAAATGTTCGAGATCTCTTTCCATAGTGCCTGGAAGAATCATCCTGATAGACTGCACCTTGACAGCTAATTCTACCTAATCAGCATTGCTACCAAGTGTAACTGAACACCTCGTGTGTTAAGATACAGGAGTTGATTTCGTTATTTATATAATGTGCTTTTTAAATTGCAAAATATATTAAATTACTTCGTAAAATACGCTATAATTTTACGTAGTAATTTAATAAATTGCAAAATATATTAAATTATGCGTAAAAAGCCGACCAACCGGTCTAGTGGTTAAGGTGTTGGCCTCTGGATCGGAAGGTTCCGGTTCGAATCCGGGGTCAGGGCATTGATATAAAATTGTGCCGTCTATGTTAGGAGCAATGATGGCCGTCCATTGGGTGCTCCATCACAAATGGCCATCGCTTCCGACCATTGCAATGTATATGGATTATATTCCAATACGATCATATGTTAAATAACTGCGTAAAATAAATTTTCTTTGTATAAAGTGTCATATTTCAAGTTTTTAAGGAAAAGTCCACGGTTTCTAAGGGATGCTTCGAGACGCTTAATTTTTGTTGTGTGGGGCCATGTTATCTTGCTAAAAATGGCTGTGATTTTGATGAAACACAGATAAAAAAATACTGAAATGGAATGCCCCCTTGCTTAAAAGAGTTTTATTTCAGACATATCTGATAATATACGGTAAATATTGACGTTGAATGCACTGGAAAAAGTGTGAGACTAGTATGAGATATAAAAATCTTGCGATGATGAGAGCAAGGGGTCTTGCGACGAGCATAACAATGCGTCATTCGAATCGACCAGTCCGTCGTCTTCGTCGATGATTTCGTCGTAGTTCTTATGAGGGCTGTTCCCACCGGAGCTTGGACTAGTTGGCGGAGTAGCTGCGTTCTCTTTCACCAAATATCCGGATTCTGGTTTGTAACCAAGAGTCAAAGTATCCAGAGGACTAGCAGAGGCAGCCTGAGAAATTACCGGTGTACCACGGGTTTGGAGTTTCGCTTCTAGTTCCTGCAAACAAGAAAAACATTTTTCAGTAACGAAATCGGAGAACAAATTATGTTTGTCTACAAGAGAACTATTGTACGTGTGTCTACCATGAGAGCAATTGTCTGTCTAACACGAAAACTATTGTCTTAGTTTAGAAAGATTTATTGTCTGTCTACCACAAGAGTTTTTGTCTGTCTACCACAAGAGTTTTTGTCTGTCTACCACAAGAGTTTTTGTCTGTCTACCACGAAAAGTATTGTCTGTCTACCACGAAAAGTATTGTCTGTCTACCACGAAAAGTATTGTCTGTCTACCACGAAAAGTATTGTCTGTCTACCACGAAAACTATTGTCTGTCTACCACGAAAACTATTGTCTGTCTACCACGAAAACTATTGTCTGTCAACCACGAAAACTATTGTCTGTCAACCACGAAAACTATTGTCTGTCAACCACGAAAACTATTGTCTGTCAACCACGAAAACTATTGTCTGTCAACCACGAAAACTATTGTCTGTCTACCACGAAAACTATTGTCTGTCTACCACGAAAACTATTGTCTGTCTACCACGAAAACTATTGTCTGTCTACCACGAAAACTATTGTCTGTCTACCACGAAAACTATTGTCTGTCTACCACGAAAACTATTGTCTGTCTACCACGAAAAACTATTGTCTGTCTACCACGAAAAACTATTGTCTGTCTAACAAGAAAAACTATTGTCTGTCTAACAAGAAAAACTATTGTCTGTCTAACAAGAAAAACTATTGTCTGTCTGCCACAGAATTGTCTATCCATCACGAGAATTGTCTGTCTACCACGAAAACTATTGTCTGTGTTCCAACACGAGAACATTTCATGACACTTAGTCTAGGCGGTAGCGGCATAGAGGAAATATAAAAGTAGAGTAAGCAATGGTAAACTTTTTACGTGCCCAGGATCATGTAGTTAAAACTAGTAGAAACTTGACCCTTATGGTGGCTTCACACCAACGGCGACAGTAACAGAGACAGGCGACATTTTGTCGCCTGTCTCTGTTGCTGTTAAAAAAGTCTTCACACCGATAGCGACAACAATTTATTTACGCATGCACATAATCTTCTTTTTCGAAAGCAAAACATTTATTTCAGTTTCTGATTCTGCAAGATGGCTGACAGATCGCGTATGCGTTTAATAAAACTCCTCTTTGTTGTAACTAGTTATTTTACATGTTAATGTGCTTTTGTTATAACTGCAACTTCTTTCTATTAGTCTTATCTCAACTTGACAAGAAGCTCGCGTTTTTTTTTTTTTTTACAAATTAATCATGTTCTCTGTTTTTTACTGTTTTTTGTTCAATAAGGTAACGTTAGATTATCTCTACTAAACAACGTCATTTAGAGAATTATTCAAACACTTCTACAGCGAAGATGATTGGTTTTAAAGCTTCTGGCTATTGATGAAAGAAAGCCTTGGCTGAGAAACATCAACCGAAATTGGATGAGGCAAGGTGCTCAGGAATCTGATTAGCTTTCGGCATGGCGACAGAGACAAAAGTCGAACTTCCTCCAAGACTTGAAAGCGCAGCGACAGAGACAAACCAAGAGAAACAAAATTTGTTTGTAATACGCATGCGCAAAAGCGAAGAGACATGTTTTTTGTAGCTGTCGCCGTTGTTGTGAAGCCACCATTAGACTACTTTCGTTATCAGGGTGGAACCAAAATTCATTATCTGGAATTTTTAAGAGACGGGAGGCGACACCCTTCCATTGATGCATCATTTTATTGGAGACATAGCGGTAGACATTGGCAATTTCGCCAATTTTGTCGCCACTCTATTGAAATGCCCATTAAACACTTGAACTGTCATTAGATTTTATATCGCCAAACGAGGCGTCAAGATACCAGATTAGCCAACCAAGTCAATTTTTCGCAGAGCAGTCATGTGACTACTAGTCGACGTGTTGCTCACACTTTTTGAAGCTCCTCTCAATAGCAATGCTCAGTCTACTTACATCAAACGTCTATGGGCGACGGTCGCTATGGGAATTGTTTTTTTTACTAATGTCCAGTCAACTGAACTTAATCATTATGGCACTACAAGAGTGAACTTATGAACCAATTAGAGTTATCCTGTTGCACCATGGCGCTGGATTTATGTCACACCTCACATACTATTCACACATTCTAGACAAACATCTATTCCTTATTCTTATCCAGAAGCCAGCTCCCTGACCACTAGACTGATTTGTCGGTGACTATAGCAATAGGGATCTTTCACTTTGAGTAAGGGGAATTCTCGGTGATGATGCAATTTCAATTTGGTTTTCGCGAATGTTGTGCAGATTAGGTAGGTAGTTGAATTAACATCACACTCTGGAGCAAAACAGCGAGCTGTTGGCGACCGTCTGGGATCAATCTCGAAGCGAAAGATCAGAGGACAACGCCTGGTAATTTTGATACACGATCAGATGACGAGGTTAATATCTGAGCTGGAACCCCATTCTCCAAACGTCCGCAGCACGCCAATGTGGACATTTGAGGCCACGGCAGATTTAACGTGCACGAGACCCACGTACACGAGTCTTTGATTGGATCGAGTTTCGAACTTGCTAATCCGCGAGTTGTCGCGGTCATGTTGGGTTGGTAGTTTACGAGTATAAGTAAAAATCTCTTACAAGTGTTAAGTGTGCGAAATGAGCAAACTTGAATAAGCATCCGTGTGGGAAATAGGATAAAGTCCGTTTCTACGGGGCAACGACAGAAACAGATTTTTTTGTTTGGAGGGATTCTCGTGGTATAGACAGACAGGTAATCCCACCAATAAAGGCCAATTACGTTCATACGTCAATCCGAATCCGCGGAAGCATCGAACAAATGAGCAATGAGAACTAATGATTCAAACCTTTCCATTCTCGTTTCTCATTGATTCGTTAGATCCGTACACGAAAAAGGGACGCACAAGTGTAAATGATACTTGTCTGGGTCTGTTGCTGTACAAGCGACACTATCCCTAGATGCTAGTATAAATGAAATCCACGTGTTTCGGACATGGGTTTTGACTGTCAAAATATTAAATTTAAAATAAGCGTGTAGAAATGTGCACTGGTACGAGAAATCTCCTTCGATGTTTTCTTCTTTGAAAATTTATATATATATCACAAGAAAACAAATTTAATACGTTGATAACCAAAAATATTACATGTACCAGCTAGTAAAGATGCATGCTGAAGTTATTTATATCAGAGAAGATCGAAGTTTCGTAAAAGGTTAAATATACGTTTAAATACAGCGTCAACAGTTTTAACAGTCGAAAAAATGTGAAACGCAATTCTCATTTAACATTCAGGGGTACATCACTAGGTGTGTACGGACTTCATCAACCCGAGGTACTTTAGTGATCTTTTCTTTTCCCATGTCTTTATCAAACACGGGGGTCAAGCTCCTGGAATACTCAAGCCATCTTTTTTTGCTTTCGTCCCACTATTCAGTTCTCCAATCTCTTCTGTTTCCCCTTTCACGATATTTTTTAACTTGAAGCTGTCTTGTATTTGGCGGAACTTGGTCAAATATGGCCCTGCCGCTATAAGACCCCAATCTAACCCTTTTTATGGCATTTGGGGTACCGAGACAAAGAACACTGGCCATAGAAATAATTTTCTGAATGTGTGCTTGATGAAGGGTGTTCTTTAAAAAATTAAATAATTTTGAGAAGACTGCTCGTATTTTGTATTTGGGGGAGCTTGGTCAAATATGGCACTTGCACCATAAACCATTTAATACTATGGCATTTATGGTACCGACACAAAGAACACTGGCCATAGAAATGATTTTCTGAATGCGTGTTTGTTGAAGGGCGTTCTTCAGAAAACTAAATGAATTTCCATTACTAATACCAATGAAATGGACAGCATGTGCATGAAACTTCGTGTTCTTTCTGCAGATCGCTTAGTTCGACGATCTGTCATGTGGCATTGGAAGAAACACGAATCTCTTTATGTAGGACTAATAAGCTTCGATAGCCAATCATTCAAAGTCTATTCCTAACCCCAAGTGAATTATACCTCCGAGATCTTATGACAGCAACGGTGTAACCACACGCTCAGTCTATTTCACTACAAGGTCGATGCTAATACCTCAGGAATGACTTTGCTGTCACTAAATCGTGGATAATTATACCACGGCCTGAACGAGCTATTTCTCTTATATTATATAACCAACAAAATTGTTGACTATTGTAGAAAAATCTGGTGCAATGAACCGAGATATAAAACTTTGGCACACATAGCATACACTTTTTTCAGAGGTCTTCGAAACTGGGACACCTTCGGGAATCCAACGCTTTAAGTTGTCTTTCTTTTCCCTCCAGGTGGATTTGACGAGATATCTTGTTCATCTGTACCTAATCAAATGTGCTAATGACAAATATGTCGTTATTGAGGAATTGCCGATTTTTTCATGATGACGAGATGAAAAACAACACAATAACGAAAAAAAAACCCGTCTTTCTTAATGCATCTCAAGTAATTTTAAATGCCTTGCCCTTTCAAAAACAACACAATGAAGAAAAAAAACTTGATTGCCAGAATTGGCACTAAATCGCTTCTATGATTGAATATCCCCTGCAATGTGTGTGCATATTTATCCCATCTTTTCTTACAATCAAAAAATATATTTACTTGAACTTTACGGAGAAGGTTTCTATTCTGAGCTTCTATTAGAAGCTGCTTTTGTTCCATGTCGGGAATTCGAGCTGCGTCTTTTTTCAGGCATCTCAAGTATGCCACCGAAGCACGGAGTATAGTCCCCTTGTTGTGCCGCAGGTCCCGTACGAGTTCAAAGTACCTAAGAAAAGGGAAATGAGGTATTTTAGGTAATTTCATGATAGGGGGTTGTCAATGAAGATGATAAAATATAAAATGATATGATAATAAATTTTATATCCAAAATCTTACATTTAAGTTTTGAGAACATATTACACTCATGTCCATAAATTAAGGAAAATGCCACCTCCGGCAAATAAAGGTTCAGAAACAAAACAAACGTGACTTATTCATAAAGCCCATTTATTAAACAAAAGATAAAGAACAAAAAAGATTGTGTATGTATGATACCATTCATAAAAACTACAATTTTTGCTCATTAGAGCAATTACAAAAAATATCGACCATACAAAAACTTAACATGACATGGTTGATATGATGGTTAATACAATCCGTACAACGCCTAGGTATGCTGAGGATCAAATTATCGAGCTGATCTAGGGGAAGATCACTCCACTCAGCAAGCAATGCTCTCCGAAGTTCCGGTACACATGTAGGAGGTGGTTGACGGGCAGCAATTCGTCGGCCAAGCATGTCCCACACATGATCTATCGGATTCAAGTCAGGTGAGAATGCTGGCCATTCCATACGGGGATATTTTCAGATTAAAGGCATTCGTTTACAATGTTTGCATGGTGAGGACGGGCTTTGTAATCCATTAAAACAAATTCTGCGCCCATGGAACCCCTAAACAAACGCACATGTTGTTCCAGAATGATGTACCGATACATTTGGCCTCTAATGGTTCCGATTTGAACATGCAGATCTGTTCTGGAGCCCTGTATAATTCCGCCCCAAACGAGCAATCCTGCACCACCGTAACGGTGTCGTTCAATGATGTTGCCTTGGTGGTAGCGGGTACCTGGCGTTCTCCATATGAACGTCCGCCGTGAACCAGACTGCAAGCTAAACCTGGACTCGTCAAAAACATCATACAAGTCCACTGTGACGATGTCCACAGTTGCATGTTCTCTACTTCAGGCTAACCGCCGTCAACAGTGAATTGCCGTGAGCGGAAAACATCTGACAGGCCTGCGAGCATATAGACCAACATGTCCCAAACGTCTGTAAACGGTTTGTCTTGAAACTGTCGTACCCGTGGCTGAAGATAGCTGACGAGAAAGGTCGGATGCTGTGCTCCGACTGCTTCTTTTTGCAGTTACTGCCAAATACCGGTCGTCATTCGGCGTTGTAACTCGGAGGCGACCTGTAGTGTAACGTCTACTGACATTTCCATCATTTTGGAATCGTTGCCAATGCCTAGAGATGACACTTTGGGCGATTCCAAGTTCCACTGAAACTTCCGTATGAGTACGCCCACATTCCAGGCGGCCGATAATTCTACCGCGTAAAAAATCATCGACATGCGTCCTCTGTGTCATGACTATTCGGTTGTGGCACTGAGGGGCTTACAAAACGCTTGTGAACAATTTTACTTCTTTGCTACCATTCCTTATATACACCTCTCTTACACTCTCGTCATTGTGACGTACTATCGATGTCATCTGATGGCTTCCTGTAATTTGGATATTATTCTTGAAGATGTGTGCGATAATTCTACAGCTGAAATTTTTTATGCAAATTTACTCTCTGGAATTCACTCGCACAATCCCACCTTGCAGTCTGCCCTGCATGATTTTTAGGAATAGAATCTTTTCAAAGGATTCCATTCTAAGGAGAGGAGCAATAAAAATTTCCAAAATATGTTAATCTGAGGAAAGGATCAATATAATTTTTTTCGGAGGATTCTATTACACAGAATGGGTCAATATAACATTTTAAAAGGATTAGTTTAAGAAATGAGCGAGAGAATTTTTCAAAGGATTCAACTCTGAGAAAAGGAGCAATAGAATCGTTCAAAAGGATTCCATTATAAGTAAAATTTCGTAAGAACAACACCCGAGCTGGCACCCGACTGTCTAAACTTACACATAACTCCAACGTGAGGACATTTGAGGCCACGACAGATTTAACGTGCATTAGCCCACTTTGTACACTGCGGTCTATGGTTGGATTCAGTAAAAACAGCATAAAAGATAGTTATAGTTATT
Organism: Metellina segmentata; assembly: GCA_947359465.1. Classification (NCBI taxonomy): domain Eukaryota; kingdom Metazoa; phylum Arthropoda; class Arachnida; order Araneae; family Tetragnathidae; genus Metellina; species Metellina segmentata. The sequence continues at coordinate 23,552,396 of OX375884.1, forward strand.
ATCTTTCAAATGTTTGAAGTTAAAATATTATGATGGTTTGTAAGAGGTAATGTCCTCAAAATGGGTCCTCATGAGGAATCACGGGGACAACCCCCACAAAGACTCATTTTTCTCCAAAAAATAATTAAACAAAATCATTTTGAGTCCCAAAGCGCGGCAAAAAGAAGCCAATGAAATTATTTTTTGAAAAGAGAAGATTTCTCGAGACTCAGTCAATCCACACACTGGTCCAACATGAATCCTGCGACACTAAATTGACTGAAATACTTAGAAACGAACAGAAAAGGAGTAGCCCATGTCGCATGTTGCTTCAGTGTGTGTGGCTGGGCTTAGAGGTCAAGATTCTTACTGTATATAAAGAACGTAAAATACTCACGGGTCACTTTGTCGAGGCAACAATGTCCCAAGTTCTTTGATCCGATCATTGATGTTAAACCTCCTTCGTCTTTCAACTACAAATACCAAACATATATTCTTAAATTACAGGCATACTACATAAACGGATGGGAACCTTAGTTACATTAGTAGTAAAAAATGAAAATTTTTTACTACTACGACCAATAAAGATTAAAACTTGGAAAATAGTGTTTTGGACAACGAGTTCAATCTCCGCAGCATTGAGCGCGGTTAGTGAACATCGGAGAATCCGTGGTAAGAACTACTATCTTAATAGTTTGGCCTTAAGATAGAAACAGAAATGATGTGTTTTCGATAATTTTTAGTGGCGTTTTCTTTTGACGATGCGATGCGTTTACAGAACGCATGGAAGATGTGATAAAGACATAATTATTGTCATATTTCTGCTACCTCGGCATGTATGAGAGATCTGCTACCATTTTGCGACGGAAAACCACCTCTTGCGCTAGTTGGAATGCATTAGTCAATTAAATAAAATTAATCATTAAAATACTTCTCTTAATCACTACGAAATTTTCGTGAAAAAGAAACTGAACAATATCTCTTGAAACTTAAACTGAATCTACTGAAAATTCCTCGTACCAATAGTTGGTACTAGGAAAAATATCCCTGAACCCTCAAATTTGAGAAAGACGGAGATCAGCAGACTGCCCTCTTTAGCCCTCCTGGTGGTTGTCTCGACGAGGTATCTCGTCATTAACAAAACTGATCAGATCTTGATGGACGAGAAATCTCGTTCATCAAGCTCTCGTCGTCCCTCGTCATTAAAAGAAAACTGCCAGATCTTGATCTCGTCATCATAGAAAAAATTGGTATTAGGTTAATATCAAAATATTTCGTCTAATTCTTTCGTTTTGCTAATGACGGCATATTTCGACATCAGCAAAATTTGTCAGATCTTGATGGACGAGATATTTTGTCGAAATCTCTTGGAAGATTCAACAGGCTGTCAACGAAAATAGGCCTCATAGACAAATTGGTAATACAACGGAAATATATTTTAAGGTAAAATTATGATGTAGGGAGTTGAATATGTGGTACACAGGAATAAATGCTATAAGGTTTTTAGGGTAAAATTAGGATGTAGAGCTGAAGGGGGAACAGGAATAAATGCTGTAATGTTTTGAGGGTAAAATAAGGACGTGAAGCTGAATGGGGGACACAGGAAGAACTGCTATAATATTTTGAGGGTAAAATTAGGGTGGAGCTTAAACTGGACAGCAGGAAAAGATGTTATGATGTTTTGAATTTAAATTAGGATGTGTGTGTGGAGCTAAATGGGACACAGAAATAAATGCTATAATGTTCTGAGGGTAAAATTAGGATGGAGCTTAATGGGGACAGCAATAATAAATGCTAGAATGCTTTGAATGTAAAATTAGGATGAAGCTGAATGGGGACACAGGAACAAATGCTATTATTCTCCGAGGGTAAAGTAAGGACGGAGTTGAATGGGAACACAGGAATAAATACTATAATTCGAGGGTAAAATTAGAGTGTACTTGAAAGGGGACAACAAAAAATAATGCTATAATGTTTTGAGGGTGAAATTAGGATGGAGCTGAATAGGGGATGGTAGGTAAAAAGTAAGTTATACCATAGCACACCATGATGGCAGAAAACACCATTTTTGGTTTACATAATCTTTGGAAATATTTTATTGGTCAAGATGATAAAAATCTGTTAGAAGTCATGCAGGGAAGATTGTTGGGGGCATAACGGATATATGCGTTCCGAAACCAGAGGGTTAACAGTAAATTGCAGCATTTTTTCCTTCAGAAGGTGGTTTTAACTCTTTCAGGAGAGGTAGAATGTCAGGCGTCCCACCTTCTTGAAATAATTAAGGCTAGGTATATAAATGTTCTAGGTATATTAAGGCAGCCTAAGGTATATAAATATATTCTCGTTATTGATATTATGGTGTCTACGATTTATCTTTATAGGCGTCATCCTCTAAAATATTTAAGTGCAGCGATATTCAACAGGTGTTTCCCTAGAATGACACTGGTGTGCCGTACGGATTGTGAAGCGGTTTAAATTGTGTGCGATTTGTTTCATTTCAAAGGTTAAATTATAAACTCTTGAAAAATTGTGTTCACAAATAATTTCAAGTAATACCTGTATTTTTAATACCTGCATAACATAGTTTTGAGTAGTACTTTTTGTCGCGAAGGTACAAATAGTTTCAAAATTTTTTTTAAAGTAGTTACTTTGATGTAAAAAGAGGAGGTAATTGCTATTTTTTGTAAATCAATCAAAATTATAGCTAAACAAACCAAAACAAATTACAAAAGCTATATTATATTTTTTCCAATCTGACAAAATATATTATATTTTTACCAACTGATTTATTCTGACAAAAAATTATATTTTTGACGAAAATATATACACTATAATAAAAAAAAATCCACGCACCAAGGAGTTGTCCGATAGCGATAAAAATTGGTGAATGTGAAGAACATAAATAGAAAAACAAACACTTAAAATTTCAGAACAATTGAATGATTTATTTCAGAGTTTGACCGCTACAAAGGGAGGTAGTTAATAAGGCGTTGGTCCACCTCTGGCCTGGATGCAAGCTGTCACCCGGCGTGGCATAGACTGAAAAAATTCCCGGATGGTGTCCTACGGAATTTCTTGCTAAATTGTCTCCAACTGTCGGGTTAAATAGCAAACATTCCGGTATGGCTGCAATCGCTTTCCCATAACGTCCCAAATGTGCTTTATGGGAGAGAGACCAGAAGACCCAGCTGGCCAAGGAAGTGCTGTGAAAGCTTGAATATAATTCATAGCAACACGTGCAGTGTGCGACCGAGCATTATCTTGTTGAAAAGTAAGTCCGGGGTGTCGCAAAAGAAACGGTAACACAATCGGTCGTAGAATGTCGTCTACGTACCGCTGTGCTGTAAGTGTGCCAGAAATGACTACCAAAGGGGTCCGGCTATCAAAGGAGATGACATTCCAGAGCATAACGCCCTGTTGCGGGCATGTGTGGCGTGCTATAGTAAAGGCAGGATCCCCACGTAGTACGGCTGATATGTGCAAAAAATTGTTAGAATTGTGCCTTTAATGATAGAAACATACAACTTGGGGCACATATACTGCACATATGAAGATTTAATTTTGGATATGAGGCCATCTCAGATTTCGCCTATGGCAGTAATGGCGGACATTCAAAATGTCGGCTTCGGAACATTTTTTGTGCTCCTTTTAAATGTTATTTGAGGATGTTAAATGACAGCTATTAAAGTAATGGCGAGTAATTGATGTTTTGTGCATGTACTTAGCTATTTTTAATAATATATACTTTATTTTATGTATATATTCTATTTATAACAAAATGGCGGCCTCTGAGTATATTTTATGTGCTCCTTTTTTACTGTCATGTGGTGATGTTAATAGCGTATTATATGTGATTTTGCATGAATTGATGCTATAAACATACGTGCATGTCATAATTAGATTTTTATGTTAATTTTTAACTATATTAATTAATATGAAAATATTAATTTTAATTTTAATAACATTTAAAAGGAGCACAAAAAATGTTCCAAAGCCGCCATTTTGAATGTCCGCCATTACTGCCATAGGCGAAATCTGAGATGGCCTCATATCCAAAATTAAATCTTCATATATGTAGTATATGTGCCCCAAGTTGTATGCTTCTATCATTAAAGGCACAATTATTTCACATATCAGCCGTACTACACGCTGCCATGGACGTCTCCTTACAAGTCTACGGTTATCGACAGGACACAGTTGGAAACGGCACTCATTACTAAAGACTATACGTCCCTAGTCAGCGTAGTTCCAAGTTGATCGAGCTCGGCACAACTCCTTCTTGGTGCTTCGATTTTTTTTGTTATAGAGTACCTTTTTTTACAGAAATAAAATATATTATTTCGTGTGCAACAAGAATTTAGTTAGTTGTTTATGTGGGCAATGAAAGATTAAAAAAGATAGGGTATCGCTGATGTAAGGCAAGACGTTTTCCATAAAGTTATAAAAATATTTTTTAGCGTAGTGCCGTTTAAGGTGCCTGCCTACCTGTAAAACGGCCATTTGTGGAGAAAAATACGATTTTTTAATTTTGCCTAACTTTGAAAGTAGTTTCTTAGCTTTCCAAATCAGCTTAAATTTTGTTTCTCTCTTACTTAGAACTCTAGTTTCAGAACTTTTAATATTAGTATGTTGACAGATTTTCAAACCGTAAGTAGTGTTCTGATAACGGAAGTTTTTACATTTTGCTCTTCCGCATAACATCATAACTCATAACATTATGCTTCAAATAATTTTAAACTTTGGTAGAATATTTTAAAGGGTTCAATTCAGGTAACCTACCTTTTTTTTAATTGTTTATGCATTATTTTTTAGTTTTTTGATTACATAAGTATGAAGTTGTAATCATTTTTGATGATTTTTTTTCTATGTCGAAAGGTTTATTTGCATAAGCTTTTTTAATACAAAGTTTCAGTTATAAAATGGGTAGAGATCCCAGAAGAGGGTTTTGATAATACAATACAATTCACAAAAATAGAATATCTTATTTGAATTTCAGTTTTGTTGTTCTGCAAAGTTGCTAATTTATTGAGATTTCAGTTTTTTGCAAAAAATGAAAATTAAAAAAACATGTATAGCTATTTTATATATTATTCATAGTTTTTAGATGTATTTGATAGTATAATGCACATAAGTCAATTTTTGAAATATTTAAAAAAAAAGGTCTCCGAACGTTGGCAGGAACCTTAAAGGGTTTTGAAGATTGAATTTTTCTAAGCTTGTGCTATAACAGAAGGTAAATTTATCCTCATTAATATAAAAAGTTTAACCGATGGAACTGTACACCAATTCCCAAGTATATTATGTGGGAAATAACAATTGTGAAGTCTGGCTTCTTCGCATTAGCATTGAATCTCCAGGCGTATAGAGCAACCTGAGAGTTGCGAGTTCAAATCCAACCAAAGATCGTCGTGTACAAAGGGAGCTGGTGCCAGTTAAATCTGCTGTGGCTTTAAATGTTATCATGTTGATGAGATGTGAAAGTTCGTTGAGTGGGGTGCCAGCTCAGCTGTGACCTCGTCATCTGACCATGGTTCAAACTTCCGTGGTGTCGTCCTCATGGCCTTTCACTTCAGGATTGATATCGGACCCTCGCCAATAACCCGTTGTTTTTCTCCAGTGGTACGCTAATTAAAATACCTACCTTAAGGCTGACAGAGAAGCACAGTTAGGAATCGATGTCAAAAGAATTGCCCTATTTGGAACAACAAAATAGAATTTCCCTTCGAAACACTAAATTTGCCAAGACCGGTTTTAAATATTAATAAAATTACTTGAGATTGCTTCTTTTACTATTCTTCATAGAAATGTTCGCAAATAAATTTAAACAGCAGAACATGGAAATTCAAATTGCGGGAAACACTCGAAGGTGAATGAAGATAAATATCGAAAGTAAAAATTTGCAGGTGTACGAGTTTTAAAATATTGAAATATTAAAGAATGAATATTTAATTTCTTGTTTATGAAAAAATGACACTTTTTATGATACACATTTCATGTGCATTAGAACAAGATACTCTGAAACATCTTGCATACATAAAATAACGAAAAATAATCGTTTAAAGGGTACGTTGTCCCCTTAAGCATTTTCAATATTTTATTTACACACGAAATTCAATCATTCTTAAAAGTGCTAAGTTGTGAGATTAGAGGACAATCTGTTACGAAGTAATGTATCTAGATAAGCCTTTGTTTTACTTACTCATGTTATGATTGTCCTTTTTTTGTCTGTCCTTGGCCAGAGCGTGCAATGAAAGGCAGTGTTTTTGCAGATAAACTTTCTTGATACCACTACTCTTCTCATTTGTCACAGCAGGTGAAAAAATACAATTGATCTTCTCTATAGAAGAGATTTCTTCATCTGCCTAGGAGGTAGAATTAGGAGTTTATTTCTGTTCATGGTAACACCTTCATTTTCATTCATTTATCTATTAATTCAGATAACTTGCACAGCATTTCCCGACAAGCAACCGTTAGGGCCCCTTCATATCGACAGAATCTGGATCAAGCCGAGTTAATCTGAATCAGTAGAAACTGATTAACATACATTAGAGTGCATTTAAAGCGTAACGCTTCGGATTCAGGCAGTGGGAAAGGTTTTAAGACGAACAATGTATTTCCTATGGAAGCGACTTTTCCGAATCTTCGTTAATCATTTTGTACTGGATTCATATTGACTTGGATTCTGAGGGTGTGAAGCGGTTCTTAAGATACACAAGGTATTTAGCATTCAAGACATACTAGTTTCTTTAGGGACGCTTCATTTCAACATCTGGATTAATTGGATTCAATATGAATCCAGCAGAAATTGACCTAGATTCGGGTGCGTTGAAGCTCGTAATGCTCTGGATTCAGGCAGTGTAAAACGTTTTAAGATCAACAAGCTTTTTCTTATGGAAACGGCTTTCTCGAATCGTTGTTAGTCAGTTTCTACTGGATTCATATCGATTCGACTTGACTTGGATTCTGAGTGTGTGAAGCGGCCCTTGAGAAATACAAGACGTTTTGCATCAAAAACATACTAGTTTCTTAAGGGGAGCCAGGCACCAATAATATCCGGCTCACTCCAAATCAATCTGAATCCAGTAGAAACTGACTAAGGTAGATGCGGGTGCATTTAAGTCGTAATGTTCCCAATTCAGACAGTGCAAAAGGTTTTATGAACAAGCTATTTCCTATGGAACTGAACGTCCATTTAGAGCAGGAACTCATTATCTGACAAAAATGTTTCTTTAATGTACAGCTGTTTAAATACAGTTTTTAGGTCACAAATGAAATTTACAAGCATTTTGATAGTGTTATATTCCTTTAAACACATATCACGATATAATTGTCATTACCATGGAAACAAGCATTTAGTGTCTCTGAAAAAGTGCCAGTCAGTGAGTTCCTGCTCTAATCTGATGACATGATCTTCAATTTTTGACAAGTTTATGAAGAGCACAATTTGAAGGTATTCACATGACAAGATAAAACAACCTTTTTGAAATTTGTTCCACAGGTAAGGGATACAAACCGATTGTCACATGTACGCACGTGTCTAAAGTCAAGAATAATTCTGAATTAGTATCAAGCAAGGTCACCTTATCTTAATCCAATACAGTATGCATGTGATGCTCTCGAATGTGCCATTACAGCCTGCACTATAATACTAAGCACTGCACAAGAGCAAAGATGTGTTCTAGGGCCCGAATGTCCTTACCCCTGGGAGTCTTGAACTGCCTTGCAAAGAGCGTGTTTGTACGTTGTGAGGTCTTTATTAGGGTCAGAGATTCAGCACATTCGCAATTAGGGGGGTTTAACAGAGCAAAAAATGTTTTGTTTCACAATAATTAAATCCTGTAATGTGTTCAACCAAGCAATTTGCGTCGTTACTTTAGCTTCCACAAGCAACATCAGGCATGTTGGCACTCTTTTCTATTCCTCATAGAGCTTGGGGAATATTAATTTCTTTTTTGAAGTACTTCAGTGCAGGTACTTGACAAGGGATTCATCTCTGATTGTATTCTTAATTTTTGGACATGAGCAGTTTTATAGACAGTTTATAGGTTCGTATATCATTAATTCCTCCAGGGGTCAAGGAATGTGTGTAATGGTCACAAAAGAAAGCCTATTTTGGCCATGCTCAATGAGAGAGAGAGAGAGAGCATTGCTCATTCCTCTTAGACAAGTCATATATTGGTCCACTATCAGTCCTAAGGCACTGAATTGGTTGAAATACGCATGCGTACCAACACGTTTTCTGGACAGATATGGAATACGCATGCGCATGTCGTATGTTTTGTAGCATGTTACTTCAGTATTTGTCCGGACTTACTCGGCTAGACTGGCTTGGATGAACGTTCCGGTAAAACGTAGTCATTTACCGGTCTCAAGTAGGGGAAGACCTCGAATTGTTAAGAGAACATACAATTTTAAACAATTTGACGCCTGATAAATTAAGCTGTGGATTTAGCAATAACATTAATTACATTTTTGATAGCCAGCCTGTGGAAACTGTTTTCGTTTGTTTTAGGCAAATGAATTGATTCGATATCTGAAAAACGCATTACAAAATGGATCAAAGTTATATTTCAAGACTAGATAAATTCATGAAATGAGAATTATTTCTAAGAAATGGCCATAGTATATTAATCTGTGCTTTTGAATTAGAGCTGTGGTTTACCTATGCCCTTATTTATCAGAATAGTAGGAATTTCTCGAATAACTAGCACCTTCTCCACCTTACAGCTCTGTTTTCAATTACAACAGAGTAGGTCTAAAAATATAAACAGTTTTTCTTCCCTGTCCCTGAGCCTCTGACACTAATGTAGGCCTCACAACATATAAACACGCTCTTTACAAGGCAATTGATTTGTAAATCTGGTTGAGTCGCGGATGGACGACGTTCACGCGTGAATGGTGAGTAGCGTTACCCCGTGTGACAGCAGTAGAAATGTATTTCATACTCCGGGTCGCACTGCCCAGATCGACCAGTATGTTACCTACTTAATCTTTAGACTACGGCCGGTACAGCAGTTGTACCTTGATCGCGCCAAGAAAGAATTTAGACTACGGCCAGTAGAGCAGTTGTACCTTGAAAATTATAAGAATCGCGCCATGAAGGAATCGTGCCAGTTATATCTATAGCCGCAGTCAAAAGGTTAAGAAACAACTGGCTGACGAGGTAGCATGAATTGTGAGTCGTGGTTGGGCGATCGTCGCACGGGATTTGGTCAGCAGCGCTTTCCCGTGTGACAGAAAGCAGTAGAAATGTATTCGGCCACCGATTCGCTCTGCCCAGGTCGTCCCTCGTGTCATCCATCTTAGAAGATGCCCTTGGTTAAAATATGTACGTCCTCCCAGTGAAAGTATGTACGTCCTCCCAGTGAAAGTATGTACGTCCTCCCAGTGAAAGTATGTACGTCCTCCCAGTGAAAGTATGTACGTCCTCCCAGTGAAAGTATGTACGTCCTCCCAGTGAAAGTATGTACGTCCTCCCAGTGAAAGTATGAATATCGCTCAAATTACACACGCAACCTACCGAATTGGATTCGTTAGAGAAAGTTGAGTAACTGGCGTCCGACTCCATAGCAGACCGTGCAGAGTTTGAAACTTCATCACCAGGACCTGTAAATGAATGGATAGAATTATGTTACCGTATGAGGAATGAAGTCTGAATTAACTTGACGCTAAATGGGCTGGTTTGGTTTTAATGAAGCAAGGTACAACATTTGACAACATATTTACAAATAAAATTGAAAATAGATTAAAAAAATGAAATAAACAACCAAACCATCATTGAAAAATAGAGGTATATATCGAGTATGAATTTAAGGTATCACGAGATAAAAATTCTTAAAAGCAGTCAAATTAATTAAAATAAACTAAGAAAACAGCGTTGGCAGAATATAGAAACAATGAAAGTAAAGATTAACCTTCCATGTAGATAGTTTCGCCGAGATATCTCGTCCATCGAGATCTGACCAATTTTGATAATGACAAGATATATAGTCATCAAGTTAGTGGTGATTTTTTGATCATGCCGAGATCAAGATTTGGTCTGCTTTCTTCTAATGACGAAATATTTCGTCTACTAAAGTCTGCTTATGGTTTTGCTGATGACGAATCCAGACAACCACCAGGAGGGTTAAGATTTTTAATCAGCTGAATAAAAATCCTTTTCTTCTAATGACGAGATATTTTGTCTACTAAAGTCTGTTAATGGTTTTGCAGATGACGAATCAAGACAATCACCATGAGGGTTAAGATTTTTTTATCTGTATAAAAATCAATGAATATGTAAGCATCAATGAGATTAAAATGTGTCTAGCAACCACAAAGAGAATAATAAATGGATGATTTTATACTTTTTAAAAAAGTAGTACGTGCTTATGAAAGACAGAATATAAAAAACATGAATGATAAAACTATTAAATATAATTTCTAAATTTATACTGTGTAAAAATTTAGAGATTTGGGTGAGGATTTTGTCCTTCCGAATGTTGAACTATTTCATTATTTGACCGTGGTTTAAAATTACGTTAGATCTTTCCCTTCGGGGGAGGGGGGTGGGAGGGTGGATCCCGAACAGTCCCAATAGCCCGTTGTGTTGGTCCAGTACGGCGTCAATTAAATACCTACCTACCGAATCTAGAAAGTTTAAAAATATAATTATAATAAAAACATTTGAAGATAGTTAAAAACTGGGCAATCTATCAAAATGTAATGACCTGTAAAAGGAGCAACCACATGCTTCTTACACACAAGGATACTCTCTCCTGGCCAAAGCTTCTGACTGAAACGAGTGTGTACGTTGCATAGCCGAGTTAACCCACCTGGTGGTGCTCTCGACGAAGTATCCCACCATTGTCAAAATTTGTCAAATCGTAATGGACGAGATATCTCGTCGAGATTATTTAGAGGGTTCAAAGCACATCGGAATATCGGATGGGTAAGGATGACCATAATGAAAGTGGTGAGTGAATGCCATGGAGCTTGTAGTGATGTGTGCTCCAATCGTTGCGCCATTTGTTACACACAATGTCTTGGACAGCTTGTCGAAGATCATTGTATGGAACGTTAGGACTCTAAAGAGTATACACGTAAGTAAAGAGTATACACGTAAGTAAAGATTATACACGTAAACACTTACTAGAAATTTTCTTCAGCCAGAATTCTGTGTTAGAAAGTTAAACGATGTATCCAATACATTTGTAAAGCTAAGTAAATTAATATTTCACAGCTGTATATTCTACAGTACCAATGTAATAATAAAATTACACTAGGTATTTCATACACAGAATATGAGACACACATTTTGTCAAGTCTTCAAAGAATTCTCAAACTTGAATGAAATTTAACAAAGACGGACACTTTGTTGGGAATAGTCGACTCGTATTGAAAGGTCATCACACATATCAATCTCAACTACACTAGTATTTGTTCCTCTATCTAGAGCCTAAGTGGTTCTAAACATGTTTGGTGGACTGGTGTTACATTAATTTAGTGGCTAAATATAATATTGACTGTACCCAGTTGGCCAAACTACTCTTTATATAAAACAACTTTTCAATATTTCCCAAATTGAGCGATGCAAATCGAAATGACATGATATTAAGTACGTCATCAACGAGTGTCTTGGAATATTCAATAGAGTTAAAGATTCATTTTTATTCCGGGCATATAAAACAATCACTCAGCGTTCACTAACATTTACCGCTTCATTGGATAAAGATTTCGGAATCGAACTGGCCAAGTAAGATGAACACTCCAAATCGGGTCTTGGGATATCAAATGGGGTCAAAGGTGTATTCTTATTACAGGGCGTAAAAACGATGCACTGTTCTCTTTATGCAACCATTTTCAGTACGGGCAATTTTAAATTCTGATAATTAGAAAAGTTTTTTTGCAATATATTATGCAAAATTAAAAATAAAAATTTTTTGCACTATATTTTGCAAAATTTTAAGGGCCTGGGAGGGGAGTCTATATATAATTGAATTTCCAAAGTGAATTTTACAAACATTTAATACTAATACGCAGTTTTTCCTATTACAGGTGATTTAGATCTGGTGCTAGGGAACTGAGGCCCTTGAAGTTTCATCTCTGTCTGATGTGACCCATTCATGTAAAATATACGTAGACATAGCATAGCTGCTGAGAAGAGATTCAAAAAGTGGCCAACATGTCGACTAGTAGTCACGTGACTGCTATGTAAAAAAGTGGTTTGGTTGGCCAATTCGGCATTTTATCGCTTCGTTGGCAGTATAACATCATATAACAGGATAGACAAGTAAATGCGCAATCGCTAATGTCTACTTCTATATCGTGCGAACCAATCAGATGACAAATCAGTGAATGGGCATCTTCTCCCGTTCCGTGTACCAATCAGAAGAGTCATGCTCGTTTCCATTCGCCAGACGAAAGTATTCTAAGAACCATGTTATTATTAGGGACGCGACATCGATGTCGATGTTTTCAAAACATCGATGTATTAACATCGATGTATTGAAGTCGATGTTTTTGTAACATCGATGTATTGAAGTCGATGTTTATGTAACATCGATGTTATACTTGTCGATGTTTCTACGTTGTCGATGTTTTATTTTTGAATGAAAAAAATACCGTTTTAAAAATTTAAAAACTAACCAAGTAGCATAATTTTTAAATTCAGCAAATCGACCATACTTTTAAACCAAAGTGGCCAAGTGTGAAGGGTCTGAAAAGTAGGGATGCGACATCGATGTCGATGCTTTCACAACATTGATGTTTTAGAAAAAAACATTGATGTATTGGATCCGATGTCCCATCACTAGTTGCTAAACCAGTTTTAAGAAATGGGGAAACAAGTTTAAATACACTGAATTTCAAAAACATCGATGGTTTGTTGACGATATGTATTATCAACATCGATGTTATAATTTTCAACATCGATGTTTTGCTGTCGATGTCGCATCAATAGTTGGAAAACCAGTTTTAAGAAATGGGGAAACAAGTTTAAATACACTGAATTTTAAAAACATCGATGATTTGTTGACGATATGTATTATCAACATCGATGTTATAATTTTAAACATCGATGTTTTGCTGTCGATGTCGCATCAATAGTTGGAAAACCAGTTTTAAGAAATGGGGAAACAAGTTTAAATACACTGAATTTTAAAAACATCAATGGTTTGTTGACGATATGTATTATCAACATCGATGTTTTGCTGTCGATGTCGCATCAATAGTTGGAAAACCAGTTTTAAGAAATGGGGAAACAAGTTTAAATACACTGAATTTTAAAAACATCGATGATTTGTTGACGATATGTATTATCAACATCGATGTTATAATTTTAAACATCGATGTTTTGCTGTCGATGTCGCATCAATAGTTGGAAAACCAGTTTTAAGAAATGGGGAAACAAGTTTAAATACACTGAATTTTAAAAACATCGATGTTTTGCTGTCGATGTAGCATCCCAAGTTGCTAAACCAGTTTTAAGAAATGAGTGGAAAGAGTTTAAAATACACTGAATTTTAAAAACCTCGATGTTTTTGGGTCGATGTATTATCAACATCGATGTTTTAATTTTGAACATCGATGTTTCAAAACGTCGATGTTTTGCTATCGATGTCGCATCCCTAGTTATTATTAGGTTTGATTACATGATCCTGGGCATATTAAAAGAATATCATTGCTCACTCTGTTTTATATTTCCTCCATGGAATATACCGACCCTACGACTCATTGTTTCATATCGATTTACGTTGCATACTTGATTACCCATGTTGGAAAGTGCGAGTTTGAGCGCTAGTGCGATGTTCATAAAGCATGCTACCTATCTTTTTGCTCATGTTTTTTGATATTTTAATTTTCACTCGATACCGAAAGATGGAATTCTGATTTTCCTGATCCGTAATACGGAATTCTGATTTCGGAAGAACTGTAGGTAGTCCAATTAGGCATCACAGTACTCTAAAAATGACCAAAGTAACGAATTTTTTTTTACATTTTTCTATGGCCCATACAGTTATACAGCTATACTCAAAATTTTAGACCTGAACTCAATTTAGTTTTTGTGATATTTGAAGTTTTCTGTGCGATGTCAGGCTCAAATTTGACAGCTTTCGTGACGGATTAGTTTCCAAATATAATTGTGCCACGTTGAAAACACTTCAGACCTTTCATTTCTCAATTTAGTTTGACATTAAAATACTTTTATTTGGTAACTGACAAAAGGAGACCCCATTTTCGAAACACAACAATGTCTGTAAAATATAAAATTGCACAGCGTAAAAGCAAACTTGCAAAGCTGCGTAAACTTCAATATGAAAAAAAAAATTGGAAGATGTTTTATATAAAGCCGGTAATTTCTATTAATAATTAATACTATTAATTATTATGTCGGTAATTTAATTAATACTATTTTGAATTATTGCATTGTGTTATTGAACTTTTTTTTGAGAATGTTTAGTATAATCAGCTAAATTGCCTGTTTTTTGTCACGTTAACCATATTTTCAATTATATGAAAAACAACAATATTTTGGATAAAAGAAAAACTTATTGTGATCATATTGAATTAAAATTTTGTTTAATTATACATAAGAAGTTGAAAAATAATATATTAAAAAATTAAAGCTCTACAAGCATTAGAAAGTTTTGTTAGATGTCTTTGCTTTTTTTTTCTGTTCAAGGCAGAGTATTGAAATTTTTCGTATATACTTGTAAATATATATACTTTAAATGTTGGCTAGTATTTTGTGTCTTAATACTATAGTTACTTTTAAAAAAAATGTCAAAGTGCATAAAATTAAAATTTTCAAGGTTTTCCAGTGTTTTGGTACAAAAATCCTTATTGAAGTCCAACAAAGAAAAATATTTTATAAATACTAGCTAGCATTTGATTCTAATTATCCAACAATTATAAAAAAACCACAAATAGTAAAAAAATATAGCAAATTGACTATTTTATAAGAGTTTAAAAAAACTTAAAAAATTTGTTTATTTTTTATTATTTTTATTTTTTATAAACGGTTCAACTAACTGACTTAATTTTTTGAAATATGTTTATAAACATACTTTAGAATAAAAAATAGCTATTTACACTTTGTTTAATTGTCTCTAAAATTTTTTTTTGAAAAAGGGTACTGTGATGCTTTACGTCGCACTGGAGCAACACAAGGGATTATTGATAACAATCCGGGATGAATCCCGAATATATGAATCCGAGGACAGCACCTCGTAATTTTCAACTGCAGTGAGATGACGAGTTAAACATCTAAACTGGTACCCTACGCTCCAAACGTTCACACCACGTCAACGCGAGAATATTTGAGGCAACAAAAGATTTAACATGCATCAGCCCGCACATACACACGGTCTTAGGCTTCCAAGCTTCGAATTTGCAACCTTCTAGTCATTAATCCTCTACTCTGCCAACCAGGCTACCGCGGTCCTTTAAAAGAGCGATAAAATCAGTTTTGGTGTTCAATGTGACTGTCGGTTGTGTTCTTCTTTATGTGCTACGAGTTTCATCCTGATAAATGTATTGGATCTCGGTCCTAAAATGCTCTTGCCGCTCGTCTTGGATATGGATTTAGGTATTGGCAAACTTGCACAGTCCTGTTGCACCTTGTTAAAATAAATTCATTATTACCGTGTTTACGTTTTTCCAAACCAGCAACAACCCATACTATCATCACAACAAGCACTCAATATCCTGTGTATATGGTATTGCACAATATTATTTGCGCAACTAAAACACATTATCCTATGTGTATATGGTTACCCTTATTATCTGCACAAATAAGACTCCTTATCCTATCTATTTTGTACCCACATAATCTAAATAATTGTAATCCCTGAATTGTTTTTCCTGGGGACTGGCTGTGGTCCCAGCCATCAAAATGTCAGAATATTGACCATAGGAGTTGACATTCCTGCCTAATGATATACATTAGGGTGGGTCGACAAAAATAAATATTTTGTTTTCGGAACGCTTTAGTGCGGAGAAGTTTCCTATTGTAATACGAAAAAAAACGGCATAAAAATAAAAATCGGTTAACATCTTCCGTTCGCGCATCGTACATAAAGTTAATAAAAAATTGCAAAAATCGCGCCCTTTTGTAAATTTAAGTTAGTTAAAACTTTTAAAACAAACACGCTTTAGTTTTTTATGCTTGTTTTATGGTTTAATTAACATAAATAAATTAAATTCTGATCAATAAACTAATTTTTTCCGTTCGCGCAACGTCTTAGAAAAAACAGAATTTTACCAATTATTTTTTAATTTTCGCTGTGCAACTCTTTGCTTGTTTTGCTAGAACAAAACGACCCAGAACTCACCACCTGGAACCTCACCCACAACCATCCAATTGTTGGGCGTGGTATTTACATTATATTTACAACTATTTACAAAAATTTTCCATAGAAATAGGATTATTTGACACACTGTGCTTTTTCTTTTTATATCTACTACACATTTAAAGTCGGAATTTTTGGAGAAATGAGACATAACCGATCTAGACTTCAGTGTTGCTCGGATATAGTCCTCACTAGCTTCACGTCCACATACTTTATTCGAGGCCTCTCCACTGACTGGGTGTGGCAGGGAAACTTGTATTTCTGATGGGCGTAGTGTCAGAATTCATGAGTGATTTAATATCATCTTCACTTAGGTCCCACAGCATTGGGGGAGGATACACCACACAAGAATTCCAATTACTATGTTCACTGTAATCGGAAGCTTGAAAGTTTATCTTCGGTGGTACGAAATTTTAAAGTCTTTGGGACGGTTTCTCTTGCTTTTAAGATCCTTCTGTAACCGAGCTCCCGAATATGTTCTCTTTCATCGACAAGCATTGCCAACAGAACATTATCTGGGTGTGCAAAGAACGCATTTCGTTGTATTACTGGATCAACAACTTGAAGTAAATCGTCGGATAAACACCGTGATGTTTGGATTGCTTGAAAGACATGTTTTGGTCCGTCAGCTTTTATTTGTTCTTTTCTATGGCAAACCACACAGTCATGTATGACTTTATGATGGAGTTAACTATTTCTTTTAAGTTTCCGGATGGATCTGATGAACTAATATACAACCCAAGGACTCGGTTGGCCGCAGTTAGCCATCTGGAATGAGACAAAGAACTAGGGTGCCGATTAGACAAGTCTTCTGGACGATGTCCCAAGGTGATTGCATTTGAAATGTCCAACAAATACTGTTGGTCTTTACTCAACAAATTCCTGTCTATATCAGGAATCGAACAACCTATGGGTTCATAATCGACCACAGGGAGTTTTCACTGCATGTTGGAAATATGTTGGAAAATGTGGCCAAAAGGAAGCTCATTAAAATGCAGGAGGTATATGCTCCACTGTAGCGGGTGTCCTACATGATTTTCTAGTTCTTCCATCCAATGTTGGTTAGAGTGCCATCACACCCTACTACTTCTAGTTTTTCTAGTGATATTGATAGTTCAGATAAACGAGAAATAATGCTTTGAGTTACATCATTTGATGAACTCGAGGAAGGAGATACATGTCCAATATAAGTTGATCCAGGTTCCTGGATAAGAGAATAGTGCTCTTCTTTCACATTCCGCCGAAATCGCTGGCATTCAACGTCCGTCAAAGAAAATACCCCAACTTTTCTCAGAAGGTTCAAACCATTCCAATCTATTTCAAGTGAGTTCTTGTTCGTTTTGTTCTAGCAAAACTAATGAAGAGTTGCAGTGTGAAAATTGCGAAATATTTGTAAATTTCTGTTATTTCTAAGACTTTGCTCGAACGGAAAAAAAATTAGATTAGTGTGAAAAATTTAATTTATTTATGTTATTTAAACCAAAAAACCAGCATAAAAAACGAAAGGGTGTCTATTTTAACAGATTTAACAGAAAAAAAAATATCGTGATTTTCGCAGTTTTTCATAAAATTTAAGTACGATGCGCGAATGGAAGATGTTAACCGATTTTAATTTTTTTATGCCGCTTTTCTTCTTATTACAATAGGAAACTTTTCCAAACTAAAACATTCGGAAAAAATATTTATTTTTTTTCGACTCAACCTAATGTACACTACCCTACAATAACGGACCGGACAGCAAGATGTGATAGTATAAGGGAAATGATACATGCTTTAATAGGGGATGGTCCCCACGTGCTGCAATTACACTAGCAATCCTTCAGGGCATACTTTCAACAAGGTTTTGATACACCGCTATGGGTATTTGTGTCCATTCCTGCTACAAGAATGTCGCCAGCTCAACGGTAGATTTCGGACGTGGTTTATTGATATAATCTACAATTTCCATTCAATCTTTTTATAGGAATGTTCTTAATATTTCTTTTGTCCATAAATACACTACCCTACAATAATGGGCAGGACAGCAAGAAGTGATGGTATAAGGGAAAGAATACATACTTTAATATGGGGTTGGTCCCCACGTGTTGCAATTACACTAGCAACCCTTCTGGCATACTTTCAATAATGTTTTGATACACAGCTATGGGTATTTGTGTCCATTCCTTCTACAAGAATGTCGCCAGCTCAGTTGTAGATTTCGGACGTGGTTCCCTCCGTAAGCATCGCTCTAATTCGTCCCACAAAATGTTCTATGGGATTTAGGTCGGGACTCTGAGCAGGCCAGGGAAGACGTTTTACATACATACCTTGATACCACTGCTTGACAGAGGCTGCAACATGACATGGAGCGTTGTAGCCCTGGAAGTAACATTCGTCCATTCCATAAAATTACCAGAGCGTAGGAAGAACCTGATTGTCCAAAATGTTCATGTAGGCGTCGGCGTTCAATTGACCAGGAACAACATGCAAAGGTCCCAGGCCATACCACGAAAATCACCCCTAAACAAGTATGCAAGTTTTATGCAAATCCGCTGATGTCCGGTCCGTAGGGTAGTGTATTGAACATGCCAATCGCAACTCACTGTTTCAGATAAAGTTACCCTGAACATTTGGTTACCCATATTATTTAGGACTCCTACTCATGTCAGGTACGTCTAGTCACACTGGCGTCTCTCTGCCAAAATGGACAACATATAAGACCAGACGTCGCAATGGGTAATTGGTAATTTTTTAGTTAACGTCGTAATAGAGCAACACAACGGGCTATTGACGACGATCCGGAATCAGTCCCTTAAGGGAAAGATTCGAGGACAACACCTCGTAATTTTGAACCACGGTCAGATGACGAAGCAACACCTGAGCTGGCACCCCACTCTCCAAACTTCCACGCCAACCCAACGTGAGGACTTTCGGCCACGACAGATTTAAGGTGCACCAACCGCCTCTACACCATACGTTTACAAACATCCATGCCCGGACCCGGATTCGAACCAGGAACCTTCCGATCTAGAGGCTAACACCTTAACCACTATACCGGTTGGTCGGCCGACGTCGCAATGGGAACTTGAAGCCAATGTAGATTAAATTGGGTAATCAAGCATTTTCTTCAGTGCTCTAAATTGCAATTAAGCTCAGGTTTCACCCGAGTTATTTATCCCTTGTCTTGACTGTCCCGTAGACCAGCTTATACACCGAATTAGAGTAGCAATTCATGCCGTTGAAAATCCGATCGTGGATTGACGTCTTACGCCACTATGTTATTGATTGACACAGTACCCTCTACCATCTAAACGCGGATTTCCGTACACACATTCTTTATTAAAAAATGTTTATTTTGGGTCCTTTTACCATCCTTACGGTTTGGCCAAATATTTTCGAAGTACTATGTACAGCAGTGTAACCTATCTCGAACATTAAGTAATTTTGGGTGTATTAAGTTGTAGGTTCTCCCGTTCTGATAAAAATATATTGCTGTTGAGTTGTCCTTGAAATTCAACTATCTATTTTGAACTTAAAATACGTATATTTCTTGTACTGAACATTCATGAAGAGTGGAAAAACGAGCGATTTTACCCTAAAAGTGAAGGAAAATGTATCTTTTATTTAGGGACATTTAATTAAGCCACTCTTTTGAAATTTGGTATTGTTCCGTTGAATTTGAAGCCATTAAAGTTCAGACATAAACATTTGGAAACAAAATAGAAGTTTTTAAATGAATATATCAACAAATCAAATGTTTAACAAGTTTTTACGCAATCTGCCCAGTTCAAAAATATTTTAATGTACTAAGTATTCAGAAAGAGAGATACTTATGAGTCTTAATGCTTTAAAGAATACCTTTTCATAATGTTGAGATAAAAATTTGTTGTATTTTACGGATCTAGAAAAACTACTTTGATACTTTAATTTAAAAAAATTACGAGATAATTTTAAGAATCAAAGTTATAAGTAAGCAGTATTTAAATGATATTTGGGCTTGCAATAAAATTGAATCTCTTGTTAATAAAATATTGATCGATTTATTTCAAGTCAGGCAGAGAATAAAAATTCAATTTCGACAGCAAATTAAGTTCTACGACCGAAAACAACTTTCAACTCCCCCCCTCCCCATCAAATCAGCATCACAAAATAGGTAAAGATAAAATATTTTAAACTTAATCTTGTCCGAATTTTTGATTAAAAAAAAAAACGCACACAAAATTTATACAGTTAAAACTGAAGCAACTCACTTTGTTATTACTAACTATGTTTTACACATAAAATTTTTACAAATATTTGAACTCATTTTCATAGTACGAAACGCATGGAAAATTGAAATTAAAAAAAATATTGATCAAAATTCTGTTTCCGAACAATTAATCAATATTGTCTAAAATATCTCAAAATTTAAACAAATTATCAAAAATTAAAAAAAAAATGATCAAAAATTAAACAAATGATCAAAAATTAAACAAATGATCAAAAATTAAACAAATTACCAAAAATTAAAAAAAATTATATTTTTACAAAAAAACAATTCAGCAAAATAGAAAAGACCCGATTTATCAAAATTAAAAAATGAACCTCATCATTCATATACACATAAAGTCTCCAACAATCCAAACGTATTCCATCCACTTTTAAAACACAATATGCTCTACCTAATGATTTATCAGCCAATAAGTAGGACGTCTTATAACAAAATAATCTAAGTCTTATAATCGGAGTATGAAGTAGACCGATTTATATCTGAATTTTGGGCAAACTGTAAAGAGACGATGCTATTTTCCATGAATGTTTCATACTGAACTAAATCTATCAACAATTCTATTCAGAAAGACTTACCTTCTTTGAGGTTATGAGGCCTAATTCGACCTTTGCCACCTGCCGATGAGGAGATTAGGCATTGCTATCCTTCTGTCTTTTACGTTGGTCTCAGACCTAAAGAAATAAATGGAAAAGATTTCTATAAAACAGAAAATAAATTCCTTGCAAAGTGATGCTCTCCATCGGGATAACAATCCATACTGAGATTTGCTGATGTGTTGTTTTGCACTCAAATAACTTTTTGGGTTTTGAATATCAAACGTTGGTCCACCTGCTCCATAAATTTTTATACCCTTCGTAATCTGACAATAGATTTCTTTCTCTCCTTCGCTTTTTTATGCGTCGACCTCAGGTCGAGACTCGTTAAAGCTCTGTTACACATGGTGTAGGCACACACTTCCATTTATTTATGGAAGGTATCGTGAAACGGTAACGGCAGAGCTTGTGCTCCCTTTTAGACACATAGTTTTGCTCTCAGTTGCATAGTCAAAGGGGCTTTCAAACTGTTACTTCTTATTTTTGCAATGTCTATTTGTGGTGTAAATAACATAATTAGACTTGCGTCATAACGTCAATGAGGGTTGTTTTGGTTATTCGTCAAAGCTCTGTTACACACGGTGTCGGCATAAACGCGTCCATTTACACTCTATAACAAAAATAATCGATGCACCAAGAAGTAATTGTCCTATTGCGGTAAAAATTGGTAGATGTGAAGAACATACATAGAAATACAAACGATTAAAATTACAGAACAATTGAAGGATTTATTTCAGCGTTTGACCGTAAGAAAGGGAGGAAGTCAATAAGGCGTTAGTCCACCTTGGCCTGGATGCAAGCTGTCATCCGGCGTGGCATAGACTGAAAAAGTTCCCGGATGGTGTCCTGCGGAATTTCTTGCCAAATTGTCTCCAACTGTCGGGCTAAACGGTCAACCTTCCGGGATGGTTGCAATCGTTTTCCCAATAACGACCCAAATTTGCTCTATGGGAGAGAGATCAGAAGACCAAACTGGAGAAGAAGGTGTTGTGAAAGATTGAAGACAGTTCATAGCAACACGTGAAGTGCGCGGCCGGGCATTATCTTGTTGAAAAGTAAGTCCGGGATGTCCCAAACAGAACGGGTAACACAACTGGTCGTAGAATGTCGTCTACGTACCGCTGTGCTGTAAGTGTGCCAGAAATGACTACCATAGGGGCCAGGCTGTCAAATGAGATGTGGGCATGTGTGGCGTGTGATAGTAAGGGCAGGATCCCACGCTGTCCTGGACGTCTCCAGACAGGTCTGCAATTGTCGTCAGGACACAGTTGGAAACGGGACTCGTCACTAAAGAGTATACGTTCCCAGTCAGCGTTGTTCAAGTTGATAGATCCCGGCACAACTCATGGACAACTTCTTCTTGGTGCGTCGATTTTTTTTGTTATAGAGTGTATTTATGGAAGGTATCGTGAAACGTAACGACAAAGCTTGTTGCTCGCTTTTAGACATATGGTTGTTCGCTCAGTAGCGCAGCTAAAGGGGACTCTGAAATTGTTGTTTTTTTACATTTACACTGTCTCTTAATAAAATAATGTGACTCGCGTCAGAACGACTCTATGAGTTGTTTTGTTTATTAGTCAGAGTTCTGTTACGATGTAGGCAAGCGTTATGGAAGATTTATTTATGGAAGGTATCATGAAATGTAACGACAGAGCTTATTGTTGTTTTCTTGTTTTTACAGTGTCTCTTTGTAAATAAATAATTAGACTTGAGTCATAACGACACTGAGGTCATAACACACATAAAGCTCTGTTACACACGGTTAAGGCAAACACAGACATTTATTTATGGAAGGTATCGTGGAACGTAACGACACAGCTCGTTGCTCTCGTTTCAGCGCTCAGTAGCGTTGTCAAAAGGGGATCCGAAATTGTTGCTTTCTTATTTTTAGTTTCCGGATCGACCCCGGAACGTCACCAATAGACCGTTGTGTTGCTCCACTGTGACGTAAATTCAACTACCTGCATTTTTTTTTTACAATGTCTCTTTGTAAATAAAGTAATTAAACTCGTGACAAGACAGCACTGAGCACACTTTCGAGACTCGTTAAATCTGTGTCACACAAGTGTAAGCACACACGTCCATTGATTTATGGATTGTATCGTGGAATGTAACGACCGAGTTTGTTGCTCGCTTTTAGACACTTAGTTGTACTCTTAGTAGCATAGCATGAGGGGGCTCTGAAATTGTTGATATCTTATTTTTTTTTACAATGACTCATTGGAAATAAAATAATTCGCGTTATAACAACACTGAGGAAACTTTATTAGTTTGAGACTCATTAAAGCTGTTATACACGATGTAGACAAGCAAGTCTATTCATTTACCGCCTACTGAAGGTCACTAACGAGATTTTCACCTTTTACTGCGACCATTATATTGATTATAAAATAGCATTAAGCTATAAGAGAATTGCTGGGACCTTCTTAAACGGTCGTTATATCGCTGCAAATTGTTAAATTGCAAATTTTTTAAGTAAAAAAGTTATTAAATTAATTAGTTTGTCATTTACTGTGAAACATTATGGTAGGAATGTTATTAAAATTACTTTTTATCTCTGATATAACAATCTCATATATTAGAGAGTTCTGTGTAAACATGCACAAGCTTCCGAAGAAAAATACTTTCGATTTTTATAACTAATTTAATTTATCGATCTAATCGAATTCATCAAACTAATAAATTATTGAACTAATTTGATTTATCGCTATTTTGACGAGGTTTGTCGACATCTAATATAAGCGAAATACTGAAACTGACCGGATTTGGAAGGTGAAAGAAAAAAGTTTTCTTACAATCATGTTTCAACTTCATGCTTGGCTGTTAGTTTACGAAACAGCTTTTATAGAATCCTGTGGAAACCTTTAATACCATATATAACAAAAATACCTCCAGTAATCCCTCGACATATTACGAATCTTGGGGATAAAAAAAAGCGTGATTTGCCGAATGAGATGAAGCTCAAGAGAAATGAAAAGGAACAAATCATACATTAAGTTACACGTTTTTACATAAGCTTTAGTAAAACTGAAAGTTAAAAAACACAAAATCTTTAGTAAAACCTTTTATAATGATGCTAACTACCGTAACACATTTTCGAAAACAGAAATTTTTACTCATTCCCAATTTCGATAACCAAAATTTACCGATTCGAATAAAGGTTTGAAACAAGTCTTCAATTTCAATTCTGAAGACACATGGCAACTTCCTCCTCATCTGTTAAACCTAAGTTAACCGACTCATATGACGGTAACTGTTTAAATAAGTAACTCTTCTATCCCAATCCTAAGAAATTTGCCAAATTCCTTATCTGTTTGCAAATCCAAATTTACCGACTCGGATGACTGAAACAAATAACTCTTCAATCCTAATGATAAAGGAACTTGCTAAATTTCTCATCTGTTTGCAAATACAAATTTATCTACTCAGATGACGGTAACTATCTCAAACAAGTAACTTTTCAATCCCATTTCTAAAGAAACATGCCAACTTCCTTTTCTGTTGGCAAATCGAAATTTACCGACTCAGATGACGTTGTTTGAAATAAGTAAATCTTAAAACTATTACTAAGGACAAATTTTCCAAATTTTTCATCTGTTGGCAAATTCAAATTTACATACTCAGATGACGGTAACTGTTTGAAACAAGTAATTATTCAATCCAAACCTAATTTGTGTCTAGAGTTGTTCTTGCGGTAAGCAGTCAGCTTAGTTTAATGATCACAAAGAGCGTTTAAACGTGAAAAACTATTTCATGTTTAGAAATTGTTAAAAAAATTTAAAATTGTTAACAACTTTAAACTAATAAATATTTTATATTTTTAAAATGCCGATGAATCACAGTTTGCATAGTACGTAATTCAATGAATAATAAAATACGTGATAAAAAAACACCAGAAAATTTTATTTGTCTCCAACTTAAAGCGACTGAAGGGGAAATGAAGTTTAATAAAGGAGTATATGTAAACTATTTCCAAATGTGTGCAAGGGTAGAAAAAGCGAAATCAACGATACTTCAAAATTTTCAGTTATTCTTTAGCAATTATTTTCTGAAACTTATCAAGAGAAAGCTTAGCTAAAAAGTTGCTGCTCTAAATTCACATTTTGTTTAATCGATACAATTTAGTAATTTTACATTTTGTATATTTCCGCATTCTTGATTCAAAATATATACGAGTATATCCTGTATCACTGCCGACCAACCGGTATAGTGGTTAAGGTGTTAGCCTCTGGATCGGAAGGTTCCTGGTTTGAACCGGGTCAGGGAATGTATGTTTGTCAACGTATGGTGTAGAGGCGGCTGGTGCACCTTAAATCTGTCGTGGCCGAAAGTCCTGACTTTAGGTTAGTGTAGAAGTTTAGAGAGTGGGGTGACAGCTCAGATGCTTACTAGTCATCTGACCATGGTTCAAAATTTCGTGGCGATACATCGAATGGCTTAGGCTGGGACGATGGTAACTAGTTGAATATTCTGTATCACTATATAGTCTAAACTTACAATAAAGTACAATCCGTTAAAAATTATACCAACTTTTCAAAGGATGCTTCCTTTTCCGAAAGATACGTATGCGGTATTGGGCAGTTAATGATTTAAACAAAAAATAATCATCACATTTAAATTCATCCCCATCAAAAACTAGAACTCGTATAGCGATTTTCAGAAGACATCGTTCAGAGTCCATTATTCTAAAAATATTTCTCTGTATAAGCACATAAAATATATTAACTCTTCAAAAATGTTTCCTTTTCCGAAAAAAAACAGCATGCCATGCCAGTAAGTACAGTTTGCAAGTTATACAAAAAATAATAAAAGAACAGCTAGACTCGTACATATCAGAAACGAAAACTTCCGAAGAGATTTGAGGAAGGTGGTATTTCAGATGAACCATGAGATAGAGTCATTTAATCCAGTCTATCTTACAAAAAGTTTAAATACTCTGCAAACAAGAGCAATAAGTCACAAGAGTTACAAAATTTAAAAGAATACTTCCTTTTCTGAAAGAAACAGAATGCCAGTAAGTTCGGTTTACAAGGCATTCATAAAATAATAGCGATCACACTAACAGAGAGCTCAACCCAATCAAAAACGAAAACTCACATGGCGATTTGAGGAAAGCATCTTATCAGATGAACTCTGAGAGAGTTTTAACTAAACGGCCTATTCTAAACTAAAAATATTCTGTAAACGAGCATAATACGCAAGATACTAACTATTTGAAGAAAGCTTCCCTTCCGAGAGAAACAGTATGCTAATAAGTGCAATTTATAAGTTATACAAGAACTATAATAAAAGCAACTAGACTGATCCCCATCAAAACGAAAACTCGCATATCGATTTAA
Organism: Metellina segmentata; assembly: GCA_947359465.1. Lineage (NCBI taxonomy): Eukaryota > Metazoa > Arthropoda > Arachnida > Araneae > Tetragnathidae > Metellina > Metellina segmentata. The sequence goes on from OX375884.1 coordinate 23,578,887, forward strand.
GTTGGGCGTCGTATCAGATGAACCTCGAAAGAGTTTCAATCAAATCAAAGTGTATTAATCTAAAAAAACAATTCTGTAAATAAGCACAATCCGTTACAAAAGATTCTAACTTTTCAAAGAATGCTTCCTTCTCCGTAAGAAACAGCATGCCAGATAAGTGCAGTTTAAAACTTACACACAAATATAATAAACACAGTTAGACTCATTCACACTAGAAACGAAAACATAAGTAGAGATTTAAGGAAAGCATCTGATCAGATGAACCTTGAGAAAGAGTTTTAATGAAGTAACCTATGAGTCCAAAATTAAAATATTCTGTAAACAAGCACAGTACGCAAGACATTAACAATTTGAAGAAAGACTCCTTTCCCGAAGAAAGCAGTATGCCAGTAAGATCAATTTATAAAATATACTAAAAATATAAGATCAGCTAGACTCACACATTCCCATCAAAACAAAACTCGCATAGCTATTTGAGGAAGGTATCTTATCAGATGAACCCTGAGAAAGTTTTAATTGAGCAGTCTACAATTCTAAAGTTTAAATATTTTGTAAACAAACACACAATACGTCACAAAAGTTACTAACTTTTCAAATAATGCTTCCTTCTCCGAAAGAAGCAGCATGCCAGTAAGTGTAGTTGGGAAGTTATACGAAAGCTAACAAGCACTGCTAGACATACACATCAGAAACAAAAACTTCCATAGCGATTTGAGGAAGGTATCTTATCAGATGAACCCTGAGAAAGTTTTAATTGAGCAGTCTACAATTCTAAAGTTTAAATATTTTGTAAACAAACACACAATACGTCACAAAAGTTACTAACTTTTCAAATAATGCTTCCTTCTCCGAAAGAAGCAGCATGCCAGTAAGTGTAGTTGGGAAGTTATACGAAAGCTAACAAGCACTGCTAGACATACACATCAGAAACAAAAACTTCCATAGCGATTTGAGGAAGGTATCTTATCAGATGAACCCTGAGAAAGTTTTAATTGAGCAGTCTACAATTCTAAAGTTTAAATATTTTGTAAACAAACACACAATACGTCACAAAAGTTACTAACTTTTCAAATAATGCTTCCTTCTCCGAAAGAAGCAGCATGCCAGTAAGTGCAGTTGGGAAGTTATACGAAAGCTAACAAGCACTGCTAGACATACACATCAGAAACAAAAACTTCCATAGCGATTTGAGGAAGGTATCTTATCAGATGAACCCTGAGAAAGTTTTAATTGAGCAGTCTACAATTCTAAAGTTTAAATATTTTGTAAACAAACACACAATACGTCACAAAAGTTACTAACTTTTCAAATAATGCTTCCTTCTCCGAAAGAAGCAGCATGCCAGTAAGTGCAGTTGGGAAGTTATACGAAAGCTAATAAGCACTGCTAGACATACACATCAGAAACGAAAACTCCCATAGCGATTTGAGGAAGGCATGTCAGATGAACCCCGAGGAAGTTACAACTAAGCCGGTCTTCCCCAACGTGTTGAAAGGCAGCGAACGATTGAATGTTGTATAGGTACTGCAAAGAGCGAGAGACAGAGTACATTTCTTTTTACTTCGTCATGACGATCTGTAAAACAAGGCTTTTTGACAGCTCATGCAGAAAGGCGACGAGAGAGACTAGGAAAACAGATGCTCTCTAGCCTTACAGGAAAGAAATATTTTATTAAATATTTCCAATATTTTCCCTTTCTTTATTTGTAAGAGTCTACTGTAGTGCTTATCAAACGCCTCGGCCTGGGGTACAGCCATTACGAAACATTTCTATATATATATATATATATATATATATATATATATATATATATATATATATATATATAGAGAATTCTAAAAATTTCTTTAAAAACTTCTATAGAATTCTATACAGCAACCTCCATTGGAAATGTGGGCTATTGAATCCTATAGAATTACGGCTCGTTTTTCTATAAGCTCTATAAAGTAACCTCAATAGAAAATGTGGTTTATAGAATCCTATAGAAATATGGCCTGTATTTCTTAAGATCTATAAAGTAACCTCTATAGAAAATATGGTCTAGACTCCTATAGATATATGGCTCGTTTTCTATACGCTCTATAAAGTAAGCTCTATAGAGAAAACGTGGTCTGTAGAATCCTATAGAAATATGACCCGTTTTTCAATTAGCTCTATAGAAAATGTAGAAAAATTAAATGAAATGTGTGTGTGGGAAATCTCTATAAAAAATCTATTGAAAATAAAAAATTCTATAAGATCTATACAAAATGTGGTCTACAGAATTCTACAAAATTATAGCCCGTTTTTTATAAGCTCTATAAAGTAACCTCTATGGAAATATCTAGAAAAATGTCCGTTGAAACCTCTATAGAATTATATATAGAAGCTCATTTCTTTTGTATCACAATTTTACTTTTCTATATAGAACTGCTCGATAGAATTCTATAGAAATATATTTCTATAGAATCAGAGCAATTGGAAAACAATTGACCAAATATTGATGGACTGATATCTCGTCATTGGAAGAAAACTGACCAAATCTTGAAGGCCGGGATATCTCGTCATTGGAAGAAAACTGACCAGATCTTGAAGGCCGGGATATCTCGTCATTGGAAGAAAACTGACCAAATATTGATGGACGAGATATCTCGCCAATAGAATAAAACTGACCAGATCTTGATATCTTCATCACAAAAGGTTCAGCAATATCTTGAATGACAAGATATCTCGTCATTAGCAAAACTGGTTTGATCTTGATAGACGAGATATCTCGTCGAAACAACTTGGAGGATTAATGGAATACAAATACCTGCTCAGAGGTTTAGCTAGTGAGGTAACAGGGTTGACACAACCCCCACTTTTTGAAACTTGACTTAAAAAATTTTAAACTTTGACTCAGGAAAAGCGCAATGGAAGATTCATACCTAAAAAAAAAAAAAAAAAATGTAAGTTAAATTTTTAATATTTTCGGAAGGGTAGTGATATTATTTTTTATCTCTTATCCACTTTTTCTATGCAGCTAGAGTGGTCTTTATCGGCTTATAAATTTAGTGATTCAGGATGATTGTATGCTGCAAGAAGTGTTATAGAGTTATCTGCACTGAACCTCACCAGGACATCCATGTCCTTACACTTCCCTTTGAATAGCTTGATTTTCACTGGTTGGTTTGTTGGGTTTTTATGGCGCAGAGCCATATTTGGCTAAGCCGTGCCAAACACAAGACAGACATGTAATGGACATACACATACAATGAAAGTTTTACTGACGCTGAAAAGAGCAATAGAACCCGTTAGCGTTAGTTCATGTGTATCTTGACTTATTTAGTTTCCCCATTACACGTTTCGTTTTCTTCTGCATTAAATCTCTAGTGTGACCCTTCACGATTTGCCAAGTGGAGATACACAATAGTGACTAAACAATGCTGTCCTAATTTCATTTTTAGATTTTTTTTTATTCCTTTGAATTTTTCTTTTAACCCCCTTAGTTCAATTGTTATTTTTAATTATTACATCCCATTATTAAAGTATTCATTTTTTCATTATTGCAAAATTTTTACTATAATTTTAAGGGTATTATGTATCTTTTGATCACAATAAAAGCAAATATTTACTGTTAATTTCTGTATTTTTTTGTCTTGATAATTAAGATATTTCTGCTCATTGTATGAGATAAAGTACAATTCACATTCTCTACAATAATTTTCTCAGTTAAAACGAGCTAGAAGTCAATTTTCTGTTTTGATTCTTTTTACTTGTTTGCATGTTTTGAAATTTGTAAGGAGATTTCGTTAGAAGTTTTAAAAATACTATAAAACATGTAATTATTGTTTACAAATACTAACAAATACTTTGAGTAGAAATTAAACCACAAGAAAACATAAAATATGGACACATTTTGATTCATGATACGAATTCTATCGTATTAAGAGTCCTGAGTAGTAACCGCTGTGTTATTTACTAACAAAAATACAAGAAATTAGAATACAAGCATATATTGAAGTATATGAAACAAATTTATATACAAGTAACATACTCTGTGAAATACGTGTGAATTTTACACGTTGCATGTGATCTTGTTACAAATTTCAAAGCATGCAAGCGAATATGAATAGTGAAACGAATCATTCAAAACTGACTCCAAATATGTATACCTTACCCTACAATAATGGACCGAACAGCAAGATGTAGTAGTACAAGGGAAATAATACATGCTTTAATAGGGGGATTTTATATCTAGATTAGTTAGGGTTATAGGTAGTTAATTAACCTCTCTTTGGAGCAACACAGGGACTTAATATTTTATCTCTAATTTTTCTGTTTCGGAATTTTAAACTGTCGAAATTTGAAGTTTTACTATCTATTTAACCATAGATCTAAATATTCTACTCCCTATATTAAGGTGATGAATAGGGATCACTACGGTTTTATGAAGGTCTACATATGTACCTTATTCAATGATATAATCTCATGGGGTCCACAAAATATTTTTATTTTCAAGGGGATCCTTGGATTGAAAAGTTTGAGTGAACCATTGTCTTAACCTTTCTTTGCATGATTATTTCTTTATTGGTGAAATAAAGCAAGGTGATATAATTCATGTTCAAAATTAAAGGAAAAATGGTTAAAAAAAACCTTAGTATATATATTTATAGTATAAATTTAGCAAAAAACAATATGATGGTATCATGTGGTATTTTTTAAATTAAACGCAAACTTTTTCAGAAATTGCTCTAAAAATAACAGAAACACATGTTACAAACATTTTTCCCACTCATTTTCACTCTTTTAGCAATAGAAACTCAAATATAATAAAACAAAATTAAAAACGAAGTCATGCGTTTATTGCAACTACAACAAACAGCGGAATGACAACTTCAAGCTCGTTTTACTGATAGTGACACTTGCTTATTTTTGACAGCTATGTTTTTTTTATGCAATGGACATTAAAAAGGTATCCAGACACGATCAACTTAAAGTGAACTTGTTCTTTTATATAACTTTTGGGCATTCAATGTTATGATGGAAATTTCCACCACTACGCAAAGAAGGGTTAATAAGTTGTCAAGATAAAAAATGCCGGAATATCTGCTTTTTTTATAATCAACAGGTCATATAACCCCTCAATATACCCAAATGAGTACTTCAGGAATGAGCCGACCAACCGGTATAGTGGTTAAGGTTAGCCTCTAGATCGGAAGGTTCCTGGTTCGAATCCGGGTCCGGGCATGGATGTTTGTAAACGTATGGTGTAGAGGCGGCTGGTGCACCTTAAATCTGTCGTGGCCGAAAGTCCTCACGTTGGGTTGGCGTGGAAGTTTGGAGAGTGGGGTGCCAGCTCAGGTGTTGCTTCGTCATCTGACCGTGGTTCAAAATTACGAGGTGTTGTCCTCGGATCTTTCCCTTAAGGGACTGATCCCGGACCGTCGTCAATAGCCCGTTGTGTTGCTCTAGTACGACGTTAACTAAAAATTACCAATTACCAATTACTTCAGGAATGAGGAGATAACAGGTAGGTTGTTAAGTAATACCGTACTGGAGCAACACAACGGGCTATTGGCGAGGGTCAAGGATCAATCCCGAAGGGAAAGATCAAAGACAATGCCTCGAAATTTTGATTCATGGTCAGATGACGAGGTCAACACCTGAGCTAGAGAGAAGAGCACCACATACTTCCACATCATGCATCATGCCAACGTTAGGATATTTAAGGCCACTACGCGCACCCCCCTCAGTACACGGTGGTTTTTGTTGGTTCGAGTTTCGAACTTGGAAACCCCCCGGTTGCTAATGCGTTACTCTTCCAACCGGGCTACCAGCTTCACCCCCAGAGGCAGTAGAAAAAAGCCTTATAAATGTTTGAGACTCTTTAGGTGGACAAATACTTTTTAACCTAAGAAATCACTCTTTTATCCTTTGAAGGCCACTATCCGAAGAACGTTTAGGTTTTGTAAAAGAAAAATTTATATGCAGAAATCACATGAAGGTATTGTTCACATTAAAAAAGTTTATAATGAGTGGTGGGACCCTTTATGTCTCAACGAACTTTCAAACTACACCCTGACAACAGAGTATAAAATTTGAGTACTTGTTCACATTAGCAGCATTACTATACTAAAGGGGACCACAGTAGCCCAGTTGTTAATTAACCGTAGATTAACCCTCCTGGTTGTTGTTCCAATGAAGTATCTCGGCATTAGCAAAATTGATCAGATCTTGATGGACGAGATATCTCATCATAAAAAGAAAATTGACCAAGTCTTAATCTCGTAATCATAAAAAGATCGACTATATCTTGAAGATGATGTATCTCATCATTAACAAAATTGGTCAGATCTTAATGGTAGAGATATCTCTTTGAAACTACATGGATCTTTACCACGGTTACGTGGTTACTATATGGAAGGTTACTCTTTAACCACGGTTACATGGTTAATATAAGGACGATTAATCTTTACCACGGTTACATGGTTACTATTTGGAAGGTTAATCTTTAACCACGGTTACATGGTTAATATAAGGACGATTAATCTTTACCACGGTTACATGGTTACTATTTGGAAGGTTAATCTTTAACCACGGTTATATGGTTAATATAAGGACGATTAATCTTTACCACGGTTACATGGTTACTATTTGGAAGGTTAATCTTTACCACGGTTACATGGTTACTATACGGAAGGTTAATCTTTAACCACGGTTACATGGTTACTATACGGAAGGTTAATCTTTAACCAAGGTTACATGGTTACTATACGGAAGGTTAATCTTTCCCACGGTTATATGGTTACTATGGAAGGTTAATCTCTCCAAGTGGTTTAATTGAAATCACTTGAAAGGTTGGCAACCGGAGGGTTGCGAGTTCGAGACTAGATCAAAAGACCGTTGTGTACGGAAGGGCTGGTGTAAGTTAAGCATGTCGTGGCCTCAAATGTCCTCACGTTGGGGTGGTGTGGACGTTTGGAGAGTGGGGTATCATGTTAGGCGTTGACCTCGTCAACTAACCGTGGTTCAAAATAAAGAGGTGCTGTCCTGGAATCTTTCCCTTCAGGATTGATACCGGACCTTCGGCAATAGCCTGTTACCCAATGCGATGTAAATTCCACTACCTAACCTATACTATACTATACTTAACCAACCTTGTGGTTGTCGTGACGAGGTATTTCGCTATTAGAAAAACTGAGGCGATATTGATGGACTATATATCTTGTTGTGAGAAGCAAACCGACCAAATTTTGGACTCATCAACACAAAAGAATCGGCAATATCCTCACAAGATTTCTCGTCATTAGCAAAATAGGTCAGATCACGATGGACGAGATATCTAGTCGAAACCACTTAGAGGATTACAAATATTTAAATTCGTAGGTTATTTATAAACGCCTTATCACATCAGGTGAAGCGTAAGACGCCCCACCGATCCTAAAGAACTACATAAATTATGCTATCAATTAAATTATGAGTTATAGTGCTAAAAGCGTTTAAAGCTTGGATACCAAAGACGAAACATCAAATCAATGTAATGCATACTTGAAACGAATACCAAGTAAAAGGTTATAAAAACAATAAATGTAACATACTTCCCAGCTTTTCTTGAAGAATACTGCAATTGATGTTTCCTTTAAATTCGATCCAGAGTATTACAATTTCTGTAAATGTTTAGTCATGAAAACATTTGTCATGTTATTTGCACTTCACAGAAGGGTATGGATGAGATTCCTGTGTACAAAAGCTGCTGTAGTCTGACAACCTCAAGGAGAATTTCTAATAAAACTCACTCAATTCGCTTGTTTTGATCACTTTTTACCCTGATGAATAATGTTTCAGAAGTAACTAAGTTTCCGCCTTTTTCTGGATCTCGATTAAAATAGCTATAGGACTAACTGGTTCTTGTCAACTGTTCGTTATACCTCAAGAAGTCGTTATCTTAAAGGTTTGCTGTAAGGCAAGTCTTCTATATGCATCAAAGGTGAAAACTATAGATATCCTTTTGTGGATCTTCTCAAACGTTCGTCACAACTCAAGAAGTCGTTACCATAGGTTCGCTATAAGGCGAGTCTGATATGTAAAGTTGGAGACTTCGTCCCAGTTGCAGATCTCTCTTCTCAATGTTCGTTATAACCTCAAGGAGACGTTATACAAAAATCTACTATAAGGCGAGTCTGAAGTGTCATACAAAATTGAAGACTCAGTCTCAGCTACGCTTTTACGGATCTTCTGAACAGTTCGTCGACTCAACCTTCAAGGAGTCGTTTCCTAAAGGTTTGATATAAAGGTGTCTGATATTCTCCAGTTACTTTTTTGTGGATCAGATAGTTGTTGCAGTCTGACTTGCCTTCTTTGAAAATTTCTAACGGAACCCGATTGCTTAGGCAACTTTTCACCACAATGATCTGTTTCAGAAGTAACAAAAATTCCACCTTTTTAGCACTCGCAAAATATTTGCGGGACATCCAGGGTCTTGTCAACCGTTCGTTACACCGCAAGCAGTCGCACGCGTGTTACACCAAGGTTCGTTATTAGACGAGTCTGTTACACCATGTAAAACTCAAGTCTCCGTCTCAGCTGCATGATTTCCCTCACATAATTTTAGTTTATTCTCCTTCTATGAATATTGAGATCCCGAAGCAGCATTACAAAACCGAAAGATTCGGCGCCCCGACTACATGCCTAGCGCAGCTAAATCAAACGTAGACTGGCGCGGAGGAACAATGAAAAACACTGTGAACAATTACCGGTAGTAAATAGTCCATAAATCTGGAAGTTCGTAAAACATCCAAAAAACATTGGGTAGGGAAAATCAAACATAAGAAATACTTTATAGGTTTCGAGCGAGTAAAATGACCGAAATTCCATGAGATTGTAGAGAATAAAGCAGATGTAGGAAAAAATTTATGGCAGTATATATTTTCGGTTTAAATATTTTTAGTACTAAAACCATTCTTAACGGTTAAGTTTTTTTTTCTCAAAAAAGTATGATGTCAATGTGACGTTAGAATGTTCTCTTAACCTACAGTCTACGACTGTTATTTTTAAACTAGAGAGGCAATTTGAATCCATAACGTTGAATAGTTTTTTCATAAATTATGTATATTTTCCACCTCGTCTATGCTGTAGTTTTAGACTTTTCTATTTGCAGTTCTAGGAAAAGTATGAATACACATCTAAACTTTAGTTTTAATAAAATAATAAACCCATAACCAAGACAATTCTATTTTTAGGTTATTACTAAGAATATTTTTACACTACCCTACTATAATCGACCGGACGCCAGCGGATGTGCATAAAATCCGACTACTTGTTTGGGGGTGTTTTTCGTGGTATGGCCTGGGACCTTTGCATGCTGTTCCTGGTCAATTGAACGCCGACGCCTACATGAACATCTTGGACAATCAGTTCCTTCCTACGCTCTGGCAATTTTATGGAATGGACGAATGTTACTTACAGGATGACAACGTCCTATGTCATGTTGCAGCCTCTATCAAGTAGTGATATTAAGATATGGATGTAAAACGTCTTCCTTGGCCTGCTCAGAGTCCCGACTCAAACCCTATAGAACATCTGTGGGACGAGTTAGAGCGACGCTTACGGACCAGGGTACCACGTCCGAAATCTACAGCTGAGCTGGCGACATTCTTGCAGAAGGAATGGACACAAATACCCATAGCTTTGTATCAAAACCTTGTTGAAAGTATGCCCCGAAGGGTTGCTAGTATAATTGCAGCACGTGGGGGACCATCACCCTATTAAATCATGTATTCTTTCCCTTATACCATCACATCTTGCTGTCCGGTCTATTACTGTAAGGTAGTGTATATAGAGAGATTTGGGAAAATCTGAATTTTTAATGAAATTTTTATACGTCCTGGAGAACGAAACATCAACCTTCTAATGAAATAGACAGAACATATGGATGAAGTCGATTAATTTGAATCTGAACTTTTGATGAAATTTTTATACGTTGTGGAGAGTGGAACATCGACCTTCTAATGAAAGAGACAGAGCACGTGGGTGCAGTAGATTTTGATTTGAACTTTTGATGAGATTTTTATGTTCTGGAGAGTGGAACATTGACCTTCTAATGAAAGAGACAGAGATTTTGGATGGAGTCAATTTTGATTTGAATCTGTACTTTTAATGAAATTTTTATGCGTAATGGAGAGTGGAACATCCACCTTCAGATGAAAGAGACAGAACATGTTGGTGGTGTCACTGTCGTAATACCTCAGAATGGTAAGCCACCTGGACTTATAAAACGACTTGGATCGATTGGCTATCGAAGGGTGGACTAGTGTTTTTAATAACGTTGGATAACCACTTTAACCACTGAATAATGTGCGACCACGTGACAGATCTTTAAACCGAGCGATCGGAAAAAGTAGTACGATACTGCACGCACCTGCTCCTTCTATTTTATTACAGAGTCGATGTAGCAAAAATGTATATTTCGGAATGCGAGTCTGAAAGAAATGAACTTTAGATATTTCTGCCTTTTGTTTCAGATGATTAAGAAACTGTTCAGGAAGTTAGAAACATCAGATGAACCCGAATTGGTTCTCTAACGCAATCTTCTTAAGTAAAACAATTTGGGATATCGAATTTCAGATTTTATGTCTACTTACTGTCTAATTGATAAATATCTTCACCCATTTTCACTCCTTTTTGAAAACTGTTCTGGAGGTTTCTTTGGTATCTATACTCAATTTACGCGATGCGTAATTTCATCTCAATATTATCAGGAAATGAATGTAAGCATTTGGGAGAGCTCTAAATCTGAGAATTTCTCTTATAAGGGAATTATCACATAATGGAATTTCGATAGAAAACGCGAAGGAAATCGTTACAGACAAATATCCAACCATCAAGGCCTTCTTATACAGAAGTATATCGAAATACTCTCATACAGAGGATTTCCAGAGTTCAATCGTTAAAATCCGATCATTGATTCTCTTTCTTACCAGAGAGAGTATTTTTATTTCTCGTGTATGTCTAAGGAAGTGCACTGTGTAAAGGTAGGGAGATAAAAATTTCTTACGCTTTCATGAACAATCTCTAAACTTTTATTACTTTTATCTTGGATCTTCGTTTATGATTTGTGGAATAATGTTGAGAGAACATTTATTTTTATTCATATAGCGTCAACAGGGGGAATTACTTAAAAAATTCCTTTCGCATGCGGTACATTAGTTTCTGTAATAAAGATTAAACTGGCACACTCAATCGAATCTAGACAAGTATTTCGGTAAATAATTTGTGAGGAGGCTGTCTTCCATCTCGCAGAAATATCTAGCTTGCATGATTAACGTATCTACGTATGCTTTTTATGTGTGATTAACATATCTATGTATGTTTCGTATGTGTTATTAACGTATCTACGTATGTTTTGTATGGGTTATTAACGTATCTACGTATGTTTTGTATGGGTTATTAACGTATCTACGTATGTTTTGTATGGGTTATTAACGTATCTACGTATGTTTTGTATGTGTTATTAACGCATCTACGTATGTTTTGTGTTATTAACGTATCTACGTATATTTTGTATGGGTTATTAACGTATCTACGTATGTTTTGTATGGGTTATTAACGTATCTACGTATGTTTTGTATGGGTTATTAACGTATCTACGTATGTTTTGTATGGGTTATTAACGTATCTACGTATGTTTTGTATGGGTTATTAACGTATCTACGTATGTTTTGTATGGGTTATTAACATATCTACGTATGTTTGATTAAGGTATCTACGTATGTTTTGTAAGTGTTATTAACGTATCTACTCATGTGTATTAAATGATTAACGTCTCTGTGTTTTACATGCAGTAGCGTTGCAAGATCAGGTGGTACCCGGTGCAGAAAATTTCTTTGTCACCCCCCCCCTCATTGAAATTATTAAAAGACTTATTTTCCTAACTTTGTTCTCTGCAAATTTTGTGAAATGACATCAAATTAAATTCCTTAAGAATGATTTGTACAAGGAACAAATAATACTTCAGGATTAAGTTTACGAAACCTCACCTGGACATGTTCTCTTTAAAAGAGGTGTTCTGGCAACCTTAGTTATAACCCGACTTATAAAAACTGGTTAACCGATAACCGGTTATTTTATGAGAGTTGACATTCCTAGAACAAACTAAAGAGAACTCATAATACTTTCCTTATATGCACGCTTTCCACTACGTACCGTCGAATTCAGCCGCGTTTCGTTGCGTTTGTTGAATGAACTTATAAGTTTTAATACGCATTATGTTGTCTTATTGAAGTTATTGTCAGATGGAGTTATTAAACTCGTTTTGAATTTTTTAAAGTGTCATGAGCCATTTCCAATTTTTTTAATAAAATTTTTTTTTCTCCATTTTATCACCCTTTTTCTGTGATGACACCCGGGACGGCCCACACCCAATCCACCCTTTCCTACACCACGGTGTACATGTTGTGCGTCTTACTCGCTTATTAACTCACCCATGCATGTTTACGTGCATAGTTAACATATGTACCTATGTTTTACGTATATGATTAACATATCTAAGTACGTATGCTTAACGTATTTACACATACACTACAATAATGGATGCAAGATGTGATGGTATAAGGGAAATAATACGTGTTTTAATAGAGGGATGGTCCCCACGTGCTGAAATTACACTAGCAACCCTTCTGGGCATACCTTCAACAAGGATTTGATACACAGCTATGGCTATTTGTGTCCATTCCTGCTGCAAGAATGTCGCCAGTTCGGATGTAGATTTTGGACATGGTTCCCTGGTCTGTAAGCGTCGTCCAAAATGCTCTATGGGGTTTAGGTCTGGACTCTGAGCAGGCCAGGGAAAGCGTTTTACATCCATTTCTTGATACCACTACTTGACAGAGGCTGCAAAATGACATGGAGCGAAGTCCTCCTGGAAGTAACATTCATCCATTCAATAAAATTGCGAGAGCATAGGAAGAACCTGATTTTCCAAAATGTTCATGTAGGCGTCAGCGTTCAATTGACCAGGAACAACATGCAAAGGAGTCCCAGGCTACGAAAAACACCCCCAAACAAGCAGTCGGATGTTAAGCAAATCCGCTGGCGTCCGGTCCATTATTGTAAGGTAGTGTATTTACTTAATGATTAACGCCTTTCTAAGTGTTCTTTACTCGATGATTAATACATTCACGCATGTTTTACTTTAAGATTCAAGAATCTACGCATACTTAACATATCATTAGCATATATACATGTTTTACATGTACGATTAACGCATGAAAACAAGTTTTATTCGCACATTGGAGTAACACAATGGACTATTGGCGAAGGTCCAGAATCAACCCCGAAGCGAAAGATTCGAGGACATCACATAATTTTGAACCGCTGTCAGATGCCGAGGTAACACCTGAGCTGGCACTTCACCCTCCAAACTTCCACACCACAACAACTATATATAGATTGACGAAATGGAAGAACACTAACCAGGTCTTGATCTCGTCATCATAAAAAAAGTGGCAGTGTTTCGTTCACGAGAATTATGTAGGTAGGTATTTTAATTAACGTCGTATAGGGAACACAACGGGCTATTGACGACGATCCGGGATCAATCCCCCAAGGAAAATATACGAGGATAACACCACGTAATTTCGTACCACGGTCAGATGACGAGGCAAATCCTGAGCTGGACCCCCACTCTCCAAACTTCCACACCATACCAAGGTGAGGACGTTTGAGGTCACTACAGATTTCACATGCACCAGTCACTCTTTTACACGACGGTCTTTATTTGGATTCGAACTTACAACACCTCCGGTTATCGCCGGAACCGAAATATAAGAAACCGGGCTATCGCGGCCCTGTGAGTTATGATTAGGTGAGACCGGGATCGGTTGAAACATTGTCGACAAATTCGCTCTCTGTGACAACATTTCGACATCAGCGTATTTGACAGTATACCTTAGTTATCACTCTATATATGGATGAGGTTTTAGTGGCATTATATGCATTACAAAGACATCTGGAGGCACTAAAAAAATCAGGAAAAATGTTTCAACCGACCCCATACCAGGGGCGGTTGTAACAGTCATTGGTGTCAGTTGTAACACTGGAACAATAATGAGAATTATGTTGTTGCATATTTATTTCTTAAGTCAAAATCACAGAATATGGTCATTTATCGATATTACTAATGGTAAGAATCAGTCTCATTGTTTATCGAAAAAATAACTATGCCTAAACTTGACAAACCTCAATTAAAAACTTAACTTCAGCAGTACAAGTTTAAATAAAATTAAAACTTATAAAATTCGATGAAAGAGTAACCAAATTAACTTCAGCGTCAAAACAAAGATAATAATGAACAAAATCTTACAAAAATCAGTTAGATTAACAATTATGACATAAATAATAAGGATCACCATTTGTTCAAGCCTCATGGGCCCACATTGGACAGCCTGTGCATTGTACCCAATCGTCTCCTGGCCTGCTAGTGCCATAACTTTCAACGCACCACACCAAGCATTAATACCCTCCTCTTCTTCATCAAGACATTTTTGCCTTTTTGGTCATTTAATATTAGACTTAGAATATTTTGATTTTTTGTTTAAATTGACTTTAATTCCCTTTACCGTTCTCTTTTCAGTTTCTTATCGTATTGCCTCTTTTTCTGACAAATCAGTGTATATTGCAGATTTTCTCTCCCCCCTTATTTACCGTCAGACTGGGTGGTGCTTCGGGGTAAGGTTCCACTATTTCACGTAAGAAGACATCAGTGCTCGTACATGGTTTCGGCGAATCTGCTCGACTATTTGCATTACTTTCATTTTTATGCGTCGGAGGATTTATTGGTGGTACTAGAGAAGACTCAACAGACTCTAGTGTTGGATTTGCTTGAGTGACTTCTTCAGTCTGAATAAAACATGCTTCATTATTACTTTCATACATCATTCAGATTTGACGTGTGTTCATCATCGTCTACATAGAAGTTTGGCTGTTCATTCAAAATGGAAGGGCCACTAGCCGGCTTAGGATTGTCATCTTCCGGATTGGCTTCATTCGGATTTGGCTGGTCAGTCACATAAAATGGC
Source organism: Metellina segmentata (assembly GCA_947359465.1). Classification (NCBI taxonomy): domain Eukaryota; kingdom Metazoa; phylum Arthropoda; class Arachnida; order Araneae; family Tetragnathidae; genus Metellina; species Metellina segmentata. Next base: position 23,593,922 of record OX375884.1, read on the forward strand.
GCGTTATCATGATCAGTAAATATGTCGCGGTTAAATGGATAAAAGCCAGTTTTCTTAAAACCAGCATTAACATTGGTCGGAGTGAGAGCTAATGGAATAGTAGCAACCACAATACCAGGTATGTTATAGATACTCATTGTTTTCCCAGGGCGGTTCCGCATCCAAGCGTCACACTGTGAATTTAGATTTTTTCAATGGCCCATACACAGATCGATCAAGTGGTTGCAACTTGTGCGAACAGTGTCGCGGAAACGTGACATACGATTTAGTTTTCTTTACAGAAATCCAGAGCATTAATATGAACGCGAGATGATTGTCTAACACAAATAATATTTTATGAGCAGTTGAAGAGTATTTTTGAAAATGATTCAAAAATATTACAAAACCTTCGTCTTGCATCTAACCTGAAGGGTTTGCTGTGTTTTTCGGTGTTGGTTGAAACGTTTCATCCTACCCCGAAAAAATTGTTACAACCGTACCCGGCACATCTTTTAGAAAACTTTTCATCATAACTTCCAAAATAAACAATTTAGATAAAAAAGAATTACACCACTTTGAACTCCGATAACCATAGTTGTTTAGTAAATAACAATATTAACCCTAACTAGTATGGTTTTGGATTAAAAAGCAAAATAAACGGCAACAAAAATAGTTAGTTTTACACGAAAAATACAATAGCTCCCTCTCTTACACGTGTGATGCACTGGAAGAACCCCGAACAATAGCGGACAGATTCAGGCACGAAAGCCACGTTCTTTTTCCTTGCACTTTCCCCACTACTGGTAATTTCCCGCCCACTATTAGCATTATTTCAACCGTACCCTGTTTCAACCGACCAGTCTCCTCAAAATGATCAATTATATGATTTTTTTAAGGCATAAATTTTAACTATTGGAATATAAAAACATGATGCGATAATTATTTCTTGCTATTCACAATTTGTCACAGAATGATGTGGAGTGGTTGGAAGAAAAACCTTATATTGTCTTACCCCAATTACATAACACCCGTATTTTTGAAGGATATTTGCATGGAATTTAATGACCGTTTTCGTCTTCAAAGAAATCAAACGAGAAAAGTATCAATAAGCATTTCAACTTACAGTTCCTCGAATGCAAAACTCCACGTTACTCACTATGTATGAAAAGCCAGCCAGTTCCACTAAAGTCAGACCAAACATCTGAAGCGAACTGGCTTTCCTGACCATGGAGCAGATTTGCTAATTATGTTCAACGAACCACAACTCCGATTGTTGTGAAATTCGATGAAAAATAATTGCGAAATGATCTTGTAAATGATTTATAAAAACAAATTTTATAGGTGATGTCAGAACTAAAAAAGAATAGGTTCCATGCGAAGATTGTTCCCATTCCTCAGCACAGAGTACAAGGACAAGAGGTCTTGGATTGCTTAGTAGGGGAATAAAATGCCACCCAAATCTGTCTGTTGCTCATCGTTTTGAAGAATAATCCATTTCAATTCGGGTTTTTGTTCCATCAAGATAATTAATTGACGCTGAATATGATCGGCTTTGTGTCGAGTCTCATTAAATGATTTTTTTTTCGGATACGCAGAATGCTTAATTTCAAGGTGATGAGAAACGCATTGTCATTTTTTAAATTTGTTTGGAAAAGATACAACACAACTGAAATGCTTATAACTTTCATCGTTTTTGATAAAAAGATATTAGCCTTTACAAAGTTTCCGTTTTGTCATCGGAGAGTTTCTGGTCTAGGCCGACTAAATGTGGTGCTAACTTTATATTTTAACTTATAAAATTTTACTACCATTGTCCCTTAAAATGTTGTTTGTTTTTCCTCTGGACAGCTGACAGGGAAAACCTATATAGAAGACCGTTAATGGTCTGCAGGCCTGATGAAAATATTTGGAGTGCTATAACTCATCTGCGGGACGGGGAGGACTGTTCGGAGGGCTGTATATGTATATAAGCTGCGGATGGAAAAATCCTGTCAGTAGCGCTATATTTCGTACTAGCCGCTGCGTGGCCAGCACGGTGTTGCACGTGACAGTTCTTTTCGTGGGGTCAAGTGTGACCACTCACTCGTTAACCCCCAGTGATTGCTACGAATTCCCATTTAGTTTGCTGTTAACAAAATTAAAATTAGTGGCCTGTTGAATAACAGCAATCACGGCGTTGGTTTGGGAAGCAAACCAAATGGGAATTCGGCGTGACGTCACAATCTCTTGAAAAAATATAAATATTTAATTGAAAAATTATTTATTAAAAGAAAATCAACCGTATAAGGTATATATCTGGTGTCAAATTTTCCGCAGTTTTCAAATCAGTTGAAATTTTCAATCGATCTTTAACGATCCCGATTTTGCAAAAAGGAACTAAACATTGCCGGAGAAACTGCTTTTTATTTATTTTTTGCTTTCTTTCGCTGAGGTAATCGTAAGAGGACAGGAAATGTAATCTGTTTATTTTTTGAACACATGAAGGTTAACGTGACGTTATAATATATATATTGCGAAGATATAAAAGATATTCAATTGAAAAATTTAATTTATTTAAAGAAAATCATATTTTTAGATATCGATCTGTGAAATCTTCCGCAGGTTTCAAATCCGTTGAAATTTTTACTCTATCTTTAACGGTCTAGGAGATAGAAAAAGAACTAAAAAAACTCCAGTTTAAAGTTAATTTGCTCAATTGTCTGCTGGAAAATCATTCCTCCGCAAAAATGAAAACGGAAACGAAAAAATAAATTTAGAATCTGTGATATTCAATGCTATCGCATTCAATAATAATTAAATTTCATTAAATTTATTTCATAATGATCAAGATTGAATTTTAAAATTCACCGCAAGCCAAAAATTGCAAAACCTTTGGATTACCTGTGTGCCAAATGCCGTTACTGTAAGTGCCATAGATTCGCCAGGACTTAGCGTGCAGAAAACAGACAGATAAACACTTCCTTTTATAATATTAGAGATGAGATCCGATTAAGCATGTCAGGTAGGCACCTCGTTATTGAGACAACCAGAGATAGAAATAAAACCGCCTCTTTTAGTTCTGAATTTCTTAACTATAGAACTGCATTTCATAACCCAACTATGTTGGGTATGTAGGCATTTAATTAATGCCGCACTGGAGCAACTGGACTATTGGCAATGGTCCGGAATCAACCCCCGAAGCGAAAGATTCGAGGACACCACATAATTTTGAACCGCGGTCAGATGGCGAGGTCACACCTGAGCTGGCAACCCACTCTCCAAACATTCACACCACGCCAACGTGAAAACATTTGAGGTCACGACAGATTTAACGGGCCCCAGCTCCATACGTACACGACGGTCTTTGGTTAGATTCGAACTCAAAACCCTTCGGTTGCAAATCCGTTACTCTTCCAACCGGTCTACCTCGGTCCCCAAGAGTGTCAGGAGAGCTGCATTTGGTATGATGACGGGGTAAACCTATTTGGATGGCCGTATTTAGTCTATGGGCGTGATGGAAAAGGACGTGATGGAAAAGGACGTGATGGAAAAGGACGTGATGGAAAAGGACGTGATGGAAAAGGACGTGATGGAAAAGGACGTGATGGAAAAGGACGTGATGGAAAAGGACGTGATGGAAAAGGACGTGATGGAAAAGGACGTGATGGAAAAGGACGTGATGGAAAAGGACGTGATGGAAAAGGACGTGATGGAAAAGGACGTGATGGAAAAGGACGTGATGGAAAAGGACGTGATGGAAAAGGACGTGATGGAAAAGGACGTGATGGAAAAGGACGTGATGGAAAAGGACGTGATGGAAAAGGACGTGATGGAAAAGGACGTGATGGAAAAGGACGTGATGGAAAAGGACGTGATGAAAACGGACGTGATGAAAACGGACGTGATGAAAACGGACGTGATGAAAACGGACGTGATGAAAACGGACGTGATGAAAACGGACGTGATGAAAACGGACGTGATGAAAACGGACGTGATGAAAACGGACGTGATGAAAACGGACGTGATGAAAAAGGACGTGATGAAAAAGGACGTGATGAAAAAGGACGTGATGAAAAAGGACGTGATGAAAAAGGACGTGATGAAAACGGACGTGATGAAGACTGAAGTGATGAAGACTGAAGTGATGAAGACTGAAGTGATGAAGACTGAAGTGATGAAGACTGAAGTGATGAAGACTGAAGTGATGAAGACTGAAGTGATGAAGACTGAAGTGATGAAGACTGAAGTGATGAAGACTGAAGTGATGAAGACTGAAGTGATGAAGACTGAAGTGATGAAGACTGAAGTGATGAAGACTGAAGTGATGAAGACTGAAGTGATGAAGACTGAAGTGATGAAGACTGAAGTGATGAAGACTGAAGTGATGAAAACTGAAGTGATGAAAACTGAAGTGACGAAAATGGACGTGATAAATAATGGACGTGATAAATAATGGATGTGATAAATAATGGACGTGATAAATAATGGACGTGATAAATATAGCACGACGTGATAATGATTTGAAGGGCCGTATCTGGACTTCCGACCGGTTAAACATATCTTGAGAGGTGTATATCTTCATCGAGACAGTCAAATATATCTGGTCTAGGACCTGATAAACCTATCCGGTTGGTTGGGTTTTTATGGCGCAAAGGCCACACATGGCCAAGCTGCGCCAGACACAAGACAAAAAAGGTCTAGACGAAACAAAGATTAATAGAACCTATCCGGAATACCGAATCTGGTCTGCGGGTCTATTAAACCTATTCAGAGGTCTATATCTGGCATGCGCGCCAGAGGTGAACCTATTTTCTATAACTCATATCTTACACGTGTACGGTTACTGACCCCAAAGAGAAAAACAGCTATTTCTCAAACAGCTAAGTTGAAAGCATTTTATGAGGAACACCACCGTTTGCTACGTTCTCTTCAGTCCATACGGCCCTCCGAAGCGAATGAACCTGTCCTGAGGGCCGTGTGATCTACAGTTATGATGCAAAATATTTGGAGGACCTTATATGGCTTGTGGACTGTTTAAACCTGTCCGTAGAGGCTTATATGGTCTGCGAGTCTGTCAAACCTATACGGACGGATTTATCTGGTGTGGACGTCTGATAAACTATCTGGAGGGCCATATCTAGACTGAGGGCCGTATATGATCTCCGGTCCTCAGGTGAGTCTATTCGCTACAACTTGTGTTTATTACGCTTACTGTTCTTAACCCTCTTGGTGGTTGTCTCGACGAGATATCTCGTCGTTAGCAAAACTGACCAGATCTTGATATCGTAATCATTAAAAAATTGGTAATATCTTGATGACGAGGTATCTCGTCACTAGCAAAATTGATCTGATCTTGATGTACGAGATATCCCGACGAAACCACATGGAGGGTTAATCTTTACGAGTATTGTTTCTTGTGGACGCCACCTAAAGAGAACAACAGCTATTTCTCAATCTTTCGTAAGCAAAACTGACCAGATCTTGATAGACGAAATAACTCGTCATTAATAGAAAACTGACCACATCTTGGTCTCGTTATTATAAAAAATCGGCAATATCGATGACGAGATATCTCGTCATCAGCAAAATTGGTCTGATTTTGATGAACGAGATATTTCGTCAAAACCACTTTGAGGGTTAAACTTTACGCGTACCGTATTTTTTGTCACTACCTGACCCCAAAGAGAACAATCTCAAACATTTGAAAAGTCGAATGCATTTTACGAGAAAAACCACCGTTTGCTCCGCTCACTTTCTTGACACTTTTTTTTTCATTTATATGAGTTTCACCTCATTCCAAGCCCTTGAGCTGCAGACTTTCATAAACGTCCTTCAAATCCATCACCTTGCTAAATTGCAAGTGAAGGAGCTTATCACAAGTCTGAGACGGTATCGCAACTTTTATTTCCCCAGATGAGTTGTACGTAAAATGTCGTAATGCCCTTTAGTGGATTGGAACACACGAAATCACGGGTATAAGAATGTCCTTTCAACGGTTATTGCACATTGTTCTGACGCTTTCATAGTGAACTGAAAAATACTTCAGTGAAGGGGACAAAAAAAAATCCAAAGGAAAGAGCTTTATACAGCGGAATTTACTGCCGATAATTTTGTTGTGTTTAATGTGGAATATATCCCAGGAAGTTTAGTAGGTTTTGTGCATACCGAGTAGTATTAAGATTCAAGTTTCAGGTTGGAGTCTTCTTTTCAAAGGAAAGGTTGAGATTCCTGTGCAATTAGCCGATCAGGTTAAGCAGAGATTTTCAAACAGTGTTGCCGAAAAATAGCACTGGTGTGCCTTAAGGATGATGAAACGGCTCAAAGATAAGATATATAATCAAGATTTATCCATTCCAACGGTTTAGTTGTGAACTCTTTAGTAGTAAATAGTTTTGAGTACGATTGAGGTAGTGCAGTTATTTTTAACCGGTTGACCGCAACAATTGCACTCCTTAGTTACTATGAAACGGTGCTAAGATAAGATAATCAAGATTTATCCATTCTCCAACGGTTCAGTTGTGAACTTTTGAGTAGTAAATAGTTTTGAGTACGATTGAGGTAGTGCAGTTATTTTTAACCGGTTGACCGCAACAATTGCACTCCTTAATTACTGTGAAACGGTGCTAAGATAAGATAATCAAGATTTATCCATTCTCCAACGGTTCAGTTGTGAACTTTTGAGTAGTAAATAGTTTTAAGTACGATTGAGGCAGTGCAGTTATTTTCAACCGGATGGCCGTAACAATTGCACTGGTGTGCCTTAGTTACTGTGAAACGGTTTAAAAATAAGATATATAATCAAGATTTATCCATTCCAACTGCTTAGTTGTGAACTTTTGAGTAGTAAATAATTTTGAGTACGATTGAGATAGGTGCAGTTATTTTCAACCGGTGAGCCGCAACAATTGCACTGGTGTGCCTTAGTTACTGTGAAACGGTGCAAAGATAAGATAATCTAGATTTATCCATTCTCCAACGGTTCAGTTGTGAACTTTTGAGTAGTAAATAGTTTTAAGTACGATTGAGGCAGTGCAGTTATTTTCAACCGGATGGCCGTAACAATTGCACTGGTGTGCCTTAGTTACAGTGAAACGGTTCAAAGATAAGTGAATCAGGATTTCTCCATTTCTCCAACGGCTTATTATTGGCTTCATGTTTTTTTCTCCGATCACTCAGAGTAAAGGTCACGTGACATTGGGGAACGAATCCTAACATAGGACGAAATGATAAAATGACGAAAAACACTAGTTTGTGCTTGAATGGCCAATCCATCGTTCCAAGTCAATTCATATTGGCATACGATTGTCAATTGGTCAACACCTATTAGATTAAACACTAAACTTCGTGGAAATGGTGATAAACTACATTTTAAGGTAACCCCGATATTTATCATGCCAGAGCATATAGGTAGGTAGTTCGCATCACCCTGGAGCAACACAACGAGCTATTTGCGACGGTCCAGGATCGATCCCAAAAAACGAAAGATCCAAGGAGAATACCTCGTAATAGTGAACCACAGTAAAATAACGTCCACAGCCATTTAAGCCAACAGAAGAAAAATCTTCACCTTCAGTCTGGTTTGTTCGTTAACATTGAAAATCCCTCTCATTCTTGGGGCCCCTATCGAGTTGATATCTCATATGTGATTGATCAACTTCAGTTAGATAAAGTGCCAAACATCGCCAAAACTGCAATAATCTACATTTTAAGGTAACCCCATACGAATCGTGCGCGAGCATTTGGATAACGGAAGTAAAATTTTTATATTCCTCCAATTTGTTCGCTTACACAGAAAAATCCATATCTTAGACCTATTCTAGAGCTTGAAAAATAAATCCACAAATCCCTTGCAGGAATCTGCAGTGAAAAGTTCGGAATCAATTTAAGTTGTGGCACCGGATTTATTTTATGAGTCAAATAAATTTCCGGTAAATCATTTCAAACAATGGAAAAATTATTACTATTGGTTGTCATTCTATTTCACCGTAAAACCACCTTTTGAAAGATTGAATAGGGCTATGATAAATTTATTGTTCTTGGATTTAAAAAATGCAACCATTTTTTTTTCAATTACACGCTTAGTAATCGCGAATTTAACATTTGGACATTCAAAATTCTCTTTGTTCAGGTTTGCTAGGACGGGGATTGCTTAAGCACTTAAAAATAAATTTATTTCCTTAGTAAATCGGGGGACTGCGGATTAGCTACCGGAAAGTTGCGAGTTCGAATCCAACCAAAGACCATCGTGTACAAAAGGGGATGGTTCACTTTAAATCTGTCGTGGCCTAAAATGTCTTCACGTTGGCATGGTGTGGAAGTTTGGAGAGATGGGGGCCTGCTCAAGTAATGCCTTGTCCTAAAATTAAGAGATGCTGTACTCAGTTCGTTCCCTTCGGGATTGATACCGGGCCCTCGCCAATCGTGTTGCTCCATTGCGAAGTTAATAGAACTACCTCTGAATAAATCGAAACAATTCTTTTGACTAGATAAATATTGGATTACATGGGGCAAGTGGTGAATATTGATTTTTAAAGTTCGTATTGAACCATTTATTATTTTGTCTCCAGTCATATTTAAAAATTTCATATTTTTGCCACACATTCTCAGATTTTGCAGTTATTAGCTTAATTGCCGTTGGTTACTTGGTTGGTATTTGTACTGCAAGGGCCATGTTTGACCAAGCTGCTGCACCAAACATAAGACAAACAACGTCAATACGAATGCTAACGTGGGAATCCGGGATATCAATTTGGTAGAGGTGACATTGGTATCGTTCACTCCATGTTTAGGGTTGGTTGGTGCTGTGTTTTATGGCGTAATTGCCATATTTAGACAAGCTGCACGGAACACAATACAAACTACGTCAAGTAATACGAATGCTAACGAGCTGATCCAGGATATCAATCTGGTAGAGGTAACATTGGTATCGCCGACTCTATGTTTTGGGTTGGTTGGTGTTTTATGGTACAAGGGTCATATTTAGTCAAGCTGCACCAAACACAAGACAAACGTCGATATGAAATAAGTTTGCTAACGGGCGGACCAGGGATGTAAAATCTGGCAGAGGCTGCATTGGTATTGTTAACTCCATGTTTTGGGTTGGTTGGTGCTGTGTTTTATGGCCATATTTAGTCAAGCTGCACGAAACATAATACAAAAGACATCAAGTAATACGAATGCTAACGGGCTGACCCAGGATATAAATCTGGTAGAGGTTACATTGGTATCGCCGACTCTATGTTTTGGGTTGGTTGGTGTGCTTTATAGCGCAAGGGCCATATTTAGTCAAGCTGCACCAAACACAAGATAAATGACGACAAGTAGTACAAATGCTAACGGGCGAATCCGGGATATCAATTTGGTAGAGATGACATTGGTATCGTCCACTCCATGTTTTAGGTTGGTTGATGTTGTGTTTTATGGCGCAAGGGTCATATTTAGTCAAGCTGCGCCAAACTCAAGACAGATAATGTTAAGGAATTGTGAAAATAAAGAATGGAGAGGGGAAAGTAGAGAAATATATGATGATTATTTGGGCATCCTTGGAACACGGTAGCCCAGTTGGTAGAGTTGAAGATTAGCAACTGGAGAGTTGCGAGTTTGAAGATTGATCCAACCAAAGATATCGTATATGGTTGGGGGAGGCTAGTGTGTACGTTAAATATGTCATGTGCTCACGTTGAGACGTAGTGTGGAAGTTTAGAAAGTGGTATGCCGGTTCAGACGTTGACCTCGTCATCTGACTGTAGTTCAAAAGTATCAGTTGTTTTGTCTGCTTCTGGTAAATGGTCATATAAATCAAGAATCACAATAGGACCGTTTTTCTGACACGGAAGAGAGAAACACTCTCAGGAAGGAATCGAAACAGAGCTGCCTACAACTCTCTGGTAACAACATCAGAGGGCAATCCCACACAGCAACCTTATGAAATTTCTTGGGAAACTATTTATTTTTCTACAGCATTCTAGATGTAGCTAATAGCCCGTTGTGTTGCTATAGTACGACGTTAATTAAAAATTACCAATTACCATCTACATGTAGCTAAAGAGGTATTATCTATCTTCTCGTGGTTCAATCTGACTGTTGTTGGACACGGCAACAATCAAAGAATTAGTGAGAAGTTTCAACATTAACTTCCCTCAAAATTAGACGGAAATAATAATGAGGTCAAGGATTAACCTTCTGAGAGGTTCACGCGCTTAATTCCACCCTTGCGAATGAACCATTACCTGAATGACTTTCTATGCAGTTTTGTCCTTTTGATCAATGAAATCTTTCCAAAGGATTATAGGGCCGCGGATTGGAAGAGTAATGGATTAGCAAACAGAGGGTTAAAAGTGTGAATTTTGCCAAGACCATCGTGCACGAAGGGGAGGGGTTCGATGCACGTTGAATCTGTTGCTGCCTTAAATGTCCTCACGGTGGGAAGTTTGGAGAGTAGAGTGACAGCTCAGGTGTGACCTCGTCAACTCACCGCGGGTGAAAATTACGTGGTGCTTTCCTCGTATCTTTCTCTTCGAGTTTGATCGAGGACCTTCACCAGTAGTCCACTGTATTGCACCACTGCGACATTAATTAAAGTACCTACCTATTCAAAGGGAAGGACAAATAAAATATTTTGAAAGGATTCTACTCCACAAGGAAAGGACCGATAGAATCTTTACAAAGGATTCAATTGTAAGGAAAGGACAGAGAGAATCTTTCCAAAGGATTCAATTGTAAGGAAAGGACCGAGCGAATCTTTCCAAAGCATTCAATTGTAAGGAAAGGACCGAGCGAATCACTCCAAGGTATTGAGTTCTAAAAGGAGGATCTCTAGAAGTATTATACTAATTTAAAGGACAAGTTCAATAAGGATATTTCTCTAGGTTGCCTTTCTAAGGATAGGACCAATAGAATATTTCCATTCGATTATATTCTAAGGAAATGACTAATAGAATCATTGCAAGATTTTATTACACGAAAAGAATTAAAAAATATTTCCAAAGGTTGGGGGAGAATCCGTGGATTATTCTAATCACTAAATGTGGTTAGTGTTATTATTAGTATTGGGGGATAAAAGAAATAATACATTATTCAGAAATCTTGTGACGCTTAAAAGGTTAAACTCTATCTCTATCAATAAAGCATATCAATAGAGCATACTTTTATTTCCCTCAACAATGCTTGAGATACAAATAAAAAGCAACTATCATACAAGAAAAATTTTGCATAATCGTACCTTTTATTGAATGCAAGAATCACGTGCATTGAACGCATTCCGTCAGTCTGTTGTGATTAATTACCTTTATTTTCTGCCTCAAACAATGATTACGATAATCAATACCGTGAACTATTTCAACTTGTATTTTACTGCTTGCAGTACTTTCTTTCACGAGTTGAGTTGTTAGCAGAGAATATTCTTCAAACACTAAAATGTGTAGAATATCAGAGAATTTCCTATTTAAATCCTCAATTTTCAGGCAATTGTAATTTATTGATTGACGAAATGTGAAACCTAAGCTTATTTTATGTATCATTAACATGTATAAGTAATGTTGAATACAAATTATTATTAATTGGAAGTTTTTAATGAAAATTCATGATGCTTTTTTCATATACTACTGATAATGTTGCTGCAAAGGGGAAGTCTTAAGATAGAATAAGCAACATATGACCACATATTTCTGCATATATAGTGGTACAGCTTGCACATTAAACTTATTAGTTAGAAGCATATTACAAAGAAACTCTGAGTGAAATCAAAAACTGTGCACGTACTTTAAAACACGTGGAAATAATTCACACTTCGAGCAAAATTGTTAAAAAGTGTAGACTACATAAAAACTGAAACTTTTTCTTATTTTCTTTATTTCTATTGTTGCTTTTTGAAAGTATTACATTTCAAATGTATTATTTTTTTTCATTTATGTATTCATACATTTATTGATTAAAAATACATATAGGTACCTTTTTTTTCATTTTTTATGATTTAGAACGGACCTACCGGTTTAGTGGTTAAGGTGTTGGCCTCTGGATCGGAAGGTTCCTGGTTCGAATCCGGGGTCGGGGCATGGACGTAAAATATGATGTCCTCAGTTAGGGGTAGTGATGGCCACACACTGGCCCCTTTGCAATTGGCTCATCAATTCTGGCCTTGTAGTGACAAATGATCAGTGATCAAGTGTCCGCCGTAAAAAAAATGATTTAGAAGAAAATTGTGGATTCTTCTTCTTTTTAGAGAATATTCCCCAAAAGATTATTACCGAGAAATTTACGTGTCTACTTTTTGAATTTTTCCCTATAATTAAAATTGGAACTTGCAAGGAAAAATTGGACATTCTACCCTTTATAAAATGTAACAAGCTGATGAATAAGAAACATTCGTTAAGCATAATTCAAAGTAAGGATATTCAATTTGTAATTTCGAATTTATTTTTATCCCTAAAACCACTTTTACTTACTATTGTATCTAGAAGAAAAATGAGTTTAAGCTTTCAGGAAATAATTTTTTTACAGATGTCACGATAATTGTGTGCCATTACTATCCATAAAAACATTCGGAATTAATTTAAAGCACAGCCTTTTCAGTTTTTTAAACCTGATGCAAAGGTAATCAAATATAATTTTTAAAGGACAAAGGTAAAAAATTAATGAAAATGTTTTTGGAAGATTCATTACAGAAACATTAATTTTCAAACTTTTTCCTAGTATATGTGTTACCGAGAAGACATTTCGTTCGACATCACAGAAATATTAATTTTTAAATGATTTCGTAATATACGTATTTTCGAGAAACTATTTCACCACAAGTCATCGTAAAACTAATAATTTTCAAATATTTTCGTAATATACGTATTTCCGAGAAACTGTTTCACCACGATTCATCGTAAAACTAATAATTTTCAAATATTTTCATAACATACGTATTCACGAGAACGTGTTTCATAAGTCACCACAGAAAAATTAATTTTTCATCCCTTTCGTAATGCTTATTTCCAAAGAGTTAAAATTCATCAAACTCAATTAGAATCGTATAAGTGATTCTTTAACCTTTCAGTCTCTAGAAAAACACTGGTCTTAAAAAATTATTTCAACTGATATTTAAGATACATTAAGAGTTAAGAACATAAATTTATTTTCTTGTAAAAAAAAATCCCAAATAACCCGTTGTGTTGATTCAGTTTGACGTTAATTAAAATACCTACCTTTCTACCTACATTATGCAATGTTAAATATTTGCTTTCATGTTGGAAGCAATAGGAGCAAATCTTTGAGCACATTAAAAGAAGTCTCCCCGTTTCCTTTTTAACAGATTATATATTTAAAAAAAGTTTTTGTAAACCCTAAACAGTGGAGCAACTAGAGAACTAAAGGGTATACCTAGCTCTATTTCAATCTGTTTATTTGGACTCACTCAGTATCCGAATGGGATTTAACGTCTCTTGTAAACATGGGGGTCACGAACTAAGGATGCTCAAGCGCGATCTTTATCATTTACTCCCCTTTTTATTTATTTCCATAATTACTTGACGTTGTTTTGCGTTTGGCGCAGTCTGAACAAGTATGGCCCATGTTCCATAAAACCTCAAAACATTAAATTATTCACTATCCAATGCTAACTATCTGCTTTTACATTGGCAACAATTGAAACAAATTTTTAAGCACACTAAAATAACAACTAAGCACAGTAATCTCCCTGAATTTCTTAGCTTATTAGAGATTCTCAATTGTAACTGAGACAAATTTTCTAACCTTTTGATTGAAATGGATATATGTAAACACTAACCAGAGAGGAGTGGAGCAACTAGAGGTGTAAATTTCATTCCGAGCTCGATTTCAATCAGTTTATTTTAATTCCCCCCAACGTTAAATATTTGCTTTCACATCAGCAATTGAAACAAATCTTTGAGCACACTAAAATTAGTCTCCCCGAGTGTGAGAAATTTACTAACTTTTGATTGAAAGGGATTTTGTAAACACTAAACAGTGGAGCAACCAGAGGAGTAAATGCAATACCCGAGCGCGTTTTCAATCAGTTTTATATAGACTCACTTCTTATCCAATGTTAAATATTTGCTTTCACTCTTCGGTGACAATTAAAACAAATCTTAAAGCACACTGAAATTAGTCTCCCCGAGTGTGAGCAATTTACAAAGCTTTTGATTGAAAGGGATTTTGTAAACACTAAACAGTGGAGCAACCAGAGAAGTAAATGCAATACCCGAGCGCGTTTTCAATCAGTTTTATATAGACTCACTTGTTATCCAATGTTAAATATTTGCTTTCACTCTTCGGTGACAATTGAAACAAATCTTAAAGCACACTGAAATTAGTCTCCCCGAGTGTGAGCAATTTACAAACCTTTTGATTGAAAGGGATTTTGTAAACACTAAACAGTGGAGCAACCAGAGGAGTAAATGCAATACCCGAGCGCGTTTTCAATCAGTTTTATATAGACTCGCTTCTTATCCAATGTTAAATATTTGCTTTCACTCTTCGGTGACAATTGAAACAAATCTTCAAGCACACTAAAATTAGTCTCCTTGAGTTTTCTTAACAGATTAGAGATTTTAGAAAAGATCAGAGAAATTTACTAACCTTTTGATTGAAAGGAATGTAAACACTAAACAGAGGAGCAACCAGAGGAGGAAATGTAACACCGAGCACGATTTTCTGAATGTTTGGGGGGTGGACATCATTCAACGTTACAGACCATCGCGCAGCTGAATCGCGATAACTTCGGGACTTTGAACCTTCTTATCTGAAGTTTACTACAAATCACGGCTGAGATTATTTGTGTCCTGAGCACGCCAGTTTTAGGCTAACACGGTCAAATAAAAGCCATGAAGTCTTGACTCGTGTTTATTTAAATGTCTTCGAGTAAGACAATATCAAAGTGGCAAAGTGTCAGCAATAAAACGTTCAGAACCACAAGATTTTGATTTGACATGCATCTAATTCCTCGAATACTCGTGTGAAAAACTTACGGATCAGCAAGGTTTTCAGCTGTTACTTTGCAGGGATAGGTAGGTAAGTATTTAATTTACGTCGCACTGGAGCAACACAAAGGGCTATTGGCGACTGTTCGGGTGATAGTAATGGTAATTTTAGTTAACGCCGTACTAGAGCAACACAACGGGCTATTGACGACGGTCCGGGATCAGTCACTTAAGGGAAAGATCCGAGGACAGCACCCCGTAATTTTGAACCACGTTCAGATGACGAAGCAACACCTGAGCTGGCATCCCACTCTCCAAATTTCCACACCAACCCAACGTGAGGACTTTCGACCACGACAGATTTAAGGTGCACCTGCCGGCCTCTACACCATACGCTTACAAACATCCATGCCCGGACCGGATTCAAACCAGGAACCTTCCGATCTAGAGGCTATAACACCTTAACCAGTATACCGGTTGGTCGGCACCAAAATTAAGGAACAGCAAGGTTTTCAGCTGTTACTTTGCAGTGATAAGTAGGTAGGTATTTAATTTACGTCCCACTGGAGCAACACAACGGGCTTTTGGCGACGGTTCGAGATCAGTCCTTTAAGGGAAAGATCCGAGGACAACACCTCGTAATTTTGAACCACGTTCAGATGACGAAGCAACACCTGAGCTGGCATCCCACTCTCCAAACTTCCACACCAACCCAACGTGAGGACTTTCGACCACGACAGATTTAAGGTGCACCAGCCGCATCTACACTATACGTTTACAAACAACCATGCCCGGACCCGGATTCGAATCAGGAACCTTCCGATCTAGAGGATAACACGTTAACCACTATATGGGTTGGTCGGCTGGCGACGGTTCGGGATCAAATCCGAGGTCAACACCGGTACCTGGTTTGAAACCGGGTCCGGGCATGGATGTTTGTAAGCGTATGGTGTAGAGGCGGCTGTTGCACCTTAAATCTGTCGTGGCCGAAAGTCCTCACGTTGGGTTGGTGTGGAAGTTTGGAGAGTGCGGTGCCAGCTCAGGTGTTGCTTCGTCACCTGACCGTGGTTCAAAGTTACGAGATGTTGTCCTTGGATCTTTCCCTTAAGGGATTGATCCCGGACCGTCGTCAATAGCCCGTTGTGTTGCTCTAGTACGACATTAATTAAAAATTACCAATTACCAAATTACCGAAGGACAACACCGCGTAATTTTGATCCACGGTCAGATGACGAGGTCACACCTGACCTGGCATTCCACTCTCTAAATTTTCATACCATGTCAACGAGATGACATTTGAGGCCACTATAGGTTTAACGTGCACCAGACCCCTTTGTACACGACGGTCTTTGGTTGGATTCGAACTCGCATCCCTCAGGTACTAGTACGTTACCCTTCCAACTGGGCTACAACGGTCCTACTGCCGTCCAACCGGTCTGGTGGTTAAGTGTTAGCCGGGCATGTTGTTGTTGCCCAACCTCTAGATTGGAAGGTTCCTGGTTCGAATACTGTCAGTGCACGGATTTTTGTAAGCGTATGGTGTAGAGTTGCACCTTAAATCTGTCGTAGCCAAAAGTCCTCACGTTGGTTTGGTGGGGAAGTTTGGAGAGTGGGGTGCCAGCTCAGGTGTTGCCTCGTTATCTGACCTTGGTTCAAATTTATGAGGTGTTGTCCTCGAATCTTTCCCTTAAGGGATTGATCCCGGACAGTCGTCAATAGCCTGTTGTGTTGCTCTAGTACGACGTTAATTAAAGTTGACGGCCGTGGTAAGGTTACGATACCTTACCAAGGCCCTATTAAGTGACTTGGATGTAGGAAAAGCTATACTAAAGGTAGGTCGAGAGTTACCGAGAAGTGATTTGACATGGACAGAAAAACATCGATGTTTATATAATATCGCCCCCAAACCATCGATGTTTTTAAAATTCAGTGTATTTAAACTTTTTTCCCCATTTCTTAAAAATGGTTTAGCAACTAATGATGCGACATCGGCTCTAATATATCGATGTTTTTTATAAAACATCGACATCAATGTCGCATCCTACTTTTCGGACCCTTCACCCTTGGCCACTTTGTTCTAAAAGTATGCTCAATTTGCTGATTATAGAAATTATGCTACTTGATTATTTTTTAAATTTTTATAACGGTACTTTTATCATTTAAAAATAAAACATCGACTACGTATAAACATCGATGTTACAAAAACATCGACTCCAATACATCGATGTTTTAAAAAAAAATATCGAAGTTTTGAAAACATCGACATCGATGTCCCATCCATATTACCTAGCCAATGAGTAAGAGCAAAGCGAAAACAACAGAAGAGAACAGTAAAAGAGTTTTTGAATTGAACCAGTGAAACTGAACTGGGTACCATGAGACAGAAGAGTAACTGTTAAAATTGATAAAGAGAGGAGGCGGTTCTTTGTAAGCTGTATGATTACCTCGAAAACTCATGCAGAATCTGCAACGTTTTTGCATGCGGAGAATGAGGTTGGGGATGTTTTTCTGTGGTAGCAGAACTCAATCTTCTGTCAGAGCCTCCGACGTCAAGATTCTAAAATTTTAATACCCACCAGCTTTCTACTGAATATCGCCGACCAACCGGTATAGTGGTTAAGGTGTTAGCCTCTAGATCGGAAGGTTCCTGGTTCGAATCCGGGTTCGGGCATGGATGTTTGTAAACGTATGGTGTAGAGGCGGCTGGTGCACCTTACATCTGTCGTGGCCGAAAGTCCTCACGTTGGGTTGGCGTGGAAGTTAGGAGAGTGGGGTGCCAGCTCAGGTGTTGCTTCGTCATCTGACCGTGGTTCAAAATTACGAAGTGTTGTCCTCGGAGAATTCCCTTAAGGGACTGATCCCGGACCGTCGTCAATAGCCCGTTGTGTTGCTCTAGTACGACGTTAACTAAAATTACCAATTACCAATTACCAATCCTCGGTTATGCATCAGTTGGTATGTTCACTGTACTAGCATCATTCGAGTTGTAGGCGGTGTAGGTACGATTCCTGTCAGGTGCTTCCTTATCTGGGTGTATTTCTCTATTCTGTGTCAATAAAACTTTCATCGTGTCTGTCTATTTCTTGATATTGCATGTCTTGTGTCTGGCGCAGCGTGACCAAACATGGCCCCTGCGCCATAAAAACTACCAAAACCAACCAATCTCGGTCATGCAAATCGCTACAGGCTGTATCGCTTAATTTTGAGAAAGTAACTTTAAAAAATAGTGGTATTGCATACGTTTTGCACTCCAGTGTATTAAAATCGCTCATAATGGCGAGCGAATTATTTGTAGTCAAATACGCAAAATCTGCTTTCAATAGCTATTTAGTTGATATTAAAGTTTAAAAAGACTATAGGCCATATTTGTGAGATCGTGGTCAACGTCAATACGCCCAAAGTAGATGGTATGAAAAATTTTTATAGCCCTACCAATTGACCCCTTCGACATACAAGGGGTCAACTGACGGTTATTTGTGAAGGATCAAAAGGTTAAACGATGAAAATGAGAATCAAACGAAATTCCAGACTTACACTACCCTACAATAATGGAATCGATTCCAGCGGATTTACATAAAATCCGACTACTTGTTTGGGGGTGTTTTTCGTGGTATGGCCTGAGAGTTTTGCATGTTGTTCTTGGTCAATTGAACGCTGACGCCTACATGAACTTTTTAGACAATCAGGTTCTTCCTACGCTCTGGAAATTTTATGGAATGGACGAATGTTACTTCCAGGACGACCACACTCCATGTCATGTTGCAGACTGTCAAGCAGTGGTATCAAGATATGGATGTAAAACGTCTTCTCTGGCCTGCTCAGAGTCCCGACCTAAATCCCATAGAACATTTTGTGGGACGAATTAGAGCGATGCTTACGAAGGGAACCACGTCCGAAATCTACAACTGAGCTGGCGACATTCTTGCAGAAGGAATGGACACAAATACCCATAGCTGTGTATCAAAACCTTATTGAAAGTATGCCAGAAGGGTTGCTAGTGTAATTGCAACACGTGGGGACCATCTATGTATTAAAGCATGTATTATTTCCCTTATACCATCACATCTTGCTGTCCGGTCCATTATTGTAGGGTAGTGTATTTATGGACAAAAGAAATATTCAGAATATTCCTATTAGAAGATTGAATGGAAATTGTAGATTGTATCAATAAACAAATATTTAGAAAAATTTCAATTTAATTTATAAGGTCATGGGTTTATGATTTCAGTAAACCTCCCCCTCACCCCCCCCCAACTTCTTCAACTTATTATAAGCGTATGAAATCTGAGAGGCATTTCTGTCTAACTAAACATAGGCGGAAGTAGTGTTTCTGCAGCGATATTTGTTAACTGAACGAATTACCAAAGTGACGTCACTTGGATTGTTTTCCGAGTACGAATTCAGCATTCTGCCAACACAAATTTCGAAGAATAAATTCAGATTCTATGTATGATAGTTGATTGGTCATCAGATTAGTATTTGGTTTTTACCCCAGATGTCATCCCCAAAATCATGTTAAAAAATTCAGTTCCTCTTATGAACTACAGGTTTTACTGTTTGAGACTTTAACATGTATGTTTACTCTATGAGCGTCACAAGATTTCTGAGCAATGTATAATTGCTTTTAACCCCACAATCCATAATGCCTAAACAACCACATTGATTGGGTGAAAGAATCCACAGATTCTTCAACCCTTATAATAATTCTATTGGTTCTTTTTTGGAATGGAATCATTTTGAACGATTCTATTGACTTTTCCTGTATAGTGTAATCCTTTAGAGAGATTATTTTTATTCTTTCCTTAGATTTGAATCCTTTGGAAGAATTTGTTGCTCCTCTCCTTCGAATGGAATCCTTTGGAAATATTCAATAGTTCCTTTCTTTGGAATAGAATCCTTCAAAAACATTCTGTCTTTTCCTTAGAATAGATTTCGTTGGAATGATTTTATTGGTGTGTCCTTTCTTTATAGTAGAATATTTTGGAAATATTTCCATTTTATCCTTTCATTATAATATAATCGTTTGGAAGTATCCTATTGGTTCTGTGCTATGAATAGAATATAATCCTTTTTGGTAAGATTCTACTGGTTCTTTTCTCAGAATAGAGTTGTTTGGAAAGATTCTATTAGTCAAGGAGGTTAAAATTGGTGCAGGGAAAGAGTTTTGGTTGTAAGATGGAATTATGCGTGTGAGCCCTTTAGAGGATTACAAATATTTGAATGGCATATTATTATAAAATAAGGTTTGTATTCAAAGAAATTTCATTTATCAATAAGAAATCTCTTTAACATAGTTCTTAATTTACGCGTCACATAAAGTTTACATGTCCCACAAAGAATGAAAATTAAACAAACTAAATTTATCTTTTATATTAAATGATAGAGCGTATATGAAAATCATGTTCAGTATAAATTTTGTTTGTATAAAATTGTTAACTTCGGAACTTCAGCGCATAATGTATATATTAACATTTTGTTTGTTTTCTTGAAAAGTTTTCCTGTGCTTTCATCTGTAATCTAAAAATATTTCGCGCAAACAAAACTAGATAAGAAAAACACAATATACATTGAATATCAGTGATGATTTTTAGACACGCTGGATCCGATAACACACACAAATCGTCGAGAGCAATAGGTCAATGAGTTATCTAACTGGCGTAAGATAAATTACGCATTGTGTATTAACCTAAGAAAAGGAACTTAGAAAACAAAATATTCCGCAATGTCAAACAACTCATAGGGTGTTAAATGGTTCAAGTCTTAAAAAATACGAACTCTTAATTAACCTCCTTAAAATAGGAACACAAAACAAAGTTGTCAAACAAAATATGTTAATTTTTTGAACTCAGTAAACATATCTAAATTTACATACGTAAGTAAGATTGGATAAGAGCGAGTAATTTAAATGCTTTGTCACGTTTTTGACACCAAAGGTTTTCCAAACAAAAGTGACTAACTGGGGTAAAACAAATCAGGTCTTGCGCATTAACCGAAGAAAAGAAAACCAGAAAATGTTTCATTTTGTCATGGGTGTAAAAGGTCAAGACATTAATGCAAACTTCCTCAAGATAGAAACTTTTCTTGTTAAACAAATGGTATTAATTTTTTGAACTCGGTAAACTTACCTAAAGTAAGATATCTTGGATACAAGGGAAGAATTTTAATGCTTCGTCACGTATCCAGTCACCAACAGTTTTTAAAACAAAATTGATGAACTAGCATAAAATAAATTACTTTATTAGCATTAACCAAAAATAAAGGAACTATGATGACAAAAAAATGTTTCACCATGCCACGTGTCAAGACATATCTGTTAACTTCCGCAAGATAGAAACGCGAAACAAATTTGTTGAATAAAATAAATATATTTGTTGAATAAAATATATATAATTTTGTTTATCTCAGTATTTTGTTTATCTCAGTATTTTGTTTATCTCAGTATTTTGTTTATCTCAGTATTTTTTTTATCTCAGTATTTTGTTTATCTCAGTATTTTGTTTATCTCAGATATTGGATAAGAGCGAGGAATTTAAATGGTTCCTCACGTTTCCGGACAACAAAGGTTTTCAAAACAAGTGATGAACTGGCGTATCATCATAAATTAGGGTATTCTAACATGAACCCCGAAAGAAAAGTAACTTAAGAAAACAAGAAAATGTTTCAATATGGCATGGATGTTAAGTGGTAAAGACATCTATGTTATACATAACACCTCCGCAAAATAAAAATACAAAACAAATTTTTTAAACAAAATATATAAATTTTTTTATCTTAGATAATTAAAACAAGATCCTGGAGGATTAAAAGCGCTTCGTCATATTTTTGGACACCAAAGGTTATAAAAAAAGGGATTAAATTAATACGTAAATAAAATAGTGTTGTGCAAAACTTAAAAAGCAAGAAAATGTTTCATTATGTCATGGGTGTTAAACGGTCAAGGCATTCGTGTTCACCTCCTCCAGAGGTATAAACACGCAATTTTAATTTGTTGAACAAAGGACTCAGAAAACTTACCTAGAGTAAGAGATATTGGAGACGAGTGAGGAATTTAAATGCTTTGCCACATTTTCGGACACCGAAGGTTTTCGAAACGACAGTGATTTCCCCAAATGGCTCAAACGCATGCCCTCTCAACTCAGATGAAAACTTTCATGCTCGCTTTCCAAACCATAAAAGCCAACTGTGTTGCGATCTTAGTTTAAAAAGAATGGGTATAAATTCTACCTCCAAATCACTCATTAGTTGCTTTTCAACTCACCTTCTACTGTTGAATTGGCGAATTACGTGTATTTATTTTTCCCACTCTTGCTCGTAGATATTTTCGCAGAAGATAAATCAAACACAATTGCCGAGATTCCATTGTCTTGTCTCCCTAACCGACTCTTCTGAAGACAATGTAGGTGCCCAGTGCTTTCATATATTCCTATTCGCTTGTTTTTCATTGTATTGGGGCATGGTCACAAATAGAAGACTTCATATAAAATTCTTGTATTTTTAGAACAGAAAGTTAATACGGAAGCTTCGTGATTATACGTTGAAGGCAGCTGTGTAGCAAATCATATTAACATTTTATAACGGATATTGAGAAACCGAAAATCTTATTAAGGTGCGGAAACACATCAGACAGGTCCACGATTCCGCCAAGATCAAATTCTCCTTGCGTGTGTTTCACTCTTCTGTATACGTTGAAGGCAGCTGTGTAGCAAATCATATTAACATTTTATAACGGATATTGAGAAACCGAAAATCTTATTAAGGTGCGGAAACACATCAGACAGATCCACGATTCCGCCAAGATCAAATTCTCCTTGCGTGTGTTTCACTCTTCTGTATACGTTGAAGGCAGCTGTGTAGCAAATCATATTAACATTTTATATCGGATATTGAGAAACCGAAAATCTTATTAAGGTGCGGAAACACATCAGACAGATCCACGATTCTGCCAAGATCAAATTCTCCTTGCGTGTGTTTCACTCTTCTGTATACGTTAAAGGCAGCTGTGTAGCAAATCATATTAACATTTTATATCGGATATTGAGAAACCGAAAATCTTATTAAGGTGCGGAAACACATCAGACAGATTCACGATTCCGCCAAGATCAAATTCTCCTTGCGTGTGTTTCACTCTTCTGTATACGTTGAAGGCAGCTGTGTAGCAAATCATATTAACATTTTATAACGGATATTGAGAAACCGAAAATCTTATTAAGGTGCGGAAACACATCAGACAGGTCCACGATTCCGCCAAGATCAAATTCTCCTTGCGTGTGTTTCACTCTTCTGTATACGTTGAAGGCAGCTGTGTAGCAAATCATATTAACATTTTATAACGGATATTGAGAAACCGAAAATCTTATTAAGGTGCGGAAACACATCAGACAGATTCACGATTCCGCCAAGATCAAATTCTCCTTGCGTGTGTTTCACTCTTCTGTATACGTTGAAGGCAGCTGTGTAGCAAATCATATTAACATTTTATATCGGATATTGAGAAACCGAAAATCTTATTAAGGTGCGGAAACACATCAGACAGATCCACGATTCCGCCAAGATCAAATTCTCCTTGCGTGTGTTTCACTCTTCTGTATACGTTGAAGGCAGCTGTGTAGCAAATCATATTAACATTTTATAACGGATATTGAGAAACCGAAAATCTTATTAAGGTGCGGAAACACATCAGACAGGTCCACGATTCCGCCAAGATCAAATTCTCCTTGCGTGTGTTTCACTCTTCTGTATACGTTGAAGGCAGCTGTGTAGCAAATCATATTAACATTTTATATCGGATATTGAGAAACCGAAAATCTTATTAAGGTGCGGAAACACATCAGACCGATCCACGATTCTGCCAAGATCAAATTCTCCTTGCGTGTGTTTCACTCTTCTGTATACGTTGAAGGCAGCTGTGTAGCAAATCATATTAACATTTTATATCGGATATTGAGAAACCGAAAATCTTATTAAGGTGCGGAAACACATCAGACAGATCCACGATTCTGCCAAGATCAAATTCTCCTTGCGTGTGTTTCACTCTTCTGTATACGTTGAAGGCAGCTGTGTAGCAAATCATATTAACATTTTATAACGGATATTGAGAAACCGAAAATCTTATTAAGGTGCGGAAACACATCAGACCGATCCACGATTCTGCCAAGATCAAATTCTCCTTGCGTGTGTTTCACTCTTCTGTATACGTTGAAGGCAGCTGTGTAGCAAATCATACTAACATTTTATATCGGATATTGAGAAACCGAAAATCTTATTAAGGTGCGGAAACACATCAGACAGATCCACGATTCTGCCAAGATAAAATTCTCCTTGCGTGTGTTTCACTCTTCTGTATACGTTGAAGGCAGCTGTGTAGCAAATCATATTAACATTTTATAACGGATATTGAGAAACCGAAAATCTTATTAAGGTGCGGAAACACATCAGACAGATCCACGATTCTGCCAAGATAAAATTCTCCTTGCGTGTGTTTCACTCTTCTGTATACGTTGAAGGCAGCTGTGTAGCAAATCATATTAACATTTTATAACGGATATTGAGAAACCGAAAATCTTATTAAGGTGCGGAAACACATCAGACAGATCCACGATTCTGCCAAGATAAAATTCTCCTTGCGTGTGTTTCACTCTTCTGTATACGTTGAAGGCAGCTGTGTAGCAAATCATATTAACATTTTATAACGGATATTGAGAAACCGAAAATCTTATTAAGGTGCGGAAACACATCAGACAGATCCACGATTCCGCCAAGATCAAATTCTCCTTGCGTGTGTTTCACTCTTCTGTATACGTTGAAGGCAGCTGTGTAGCAAATCATATTAACATTTTATATCGGATATTGAGAAACCGAAAATCTTATTAAGGTGCGGAAACACATCAGACCGATCCACGATTCTGCCAAGATCAAATTCTCCTTGCGTGTGTTTCACTCTTCTGTATACGTTGAAGGCAGCTGTGTAGCAAATCATATTAACATTTTATAACGGATATTGAGAAACCGAAATTCTTATTAAGGTGCGGAAACACATCAGACAGATCCACGATTCCGCCAAGATCAAATTCTCCTTGCGTGTATTTCACTCTTCTGTATCAGTGAAACTTTCCTTGTGTGTATGTATGTTTGTTTACTTGGCGTTGTCTGTCTTGCTTTAGGAGCCGTGTGCCAAATATGTCGCCTGCACCATAAAACCAAACCAACCACACGGTTTCTCACGATGTAGACAAAACCATTAATGCTTTCCGGGACTTATCTACAGCACCATACTCTACGGAGTGGACCCTTGAAGGTTCTACGGCTATTTAGCCCGTTATGTTTGGTGGAAACTCATCCAGGTAAGCCCCAACCAGAGTAGCGGTGTCGGAGAAAGTTGCTCAATGAATCAAGACATTACTAAGGGGAGGATCTTTTTTCTTTGGCAGATTTTCTTCTTTGTTGTCCATGATGTCTCGGGGTTTGATTCCTCCCTGGTTGTATTTATCTCTCCTGTGTCAGTAGAATTTCCTTTGTGGGTGTATGACCATTTACTTGACGTTGTCTGTCTTGTGATATTATACACTTTGGCCCAACAAGGCCCTTGCGCCTTAAAAACCCAACCACCCAGCCAAGAAGACTCAGGTCAGTACTTGGACTCATTATTTTGTGGCTTGTTCTATCACCATTCACCGAGTGGTCTTTCTTCTGGAACAGTGCTATAGAACATTTGAGTAAGAGGTGTAGAGCATAGTAAGCTGGGTTCCCTTCTCCACAGACACATTGATCAATATGATGCAAACCCAAACAGAAGCGATAGGAAGGAAAGGGGTCACGACTAGTAAATAATTAAATGCCTATTTAGCCTCGTCTTGGTGCACGTAATGAAAGAAGAGGGGAAAGCTCTACCTTTTCAGAGTATATCCCACCCTGATTGCCCTCGTTACAGGATCTGTTCCCTCGTTTCCCACTTTAGATGTGAAATTGGCTGACACAACGGGATTTGATGACTACTTTAATTCGAGACAGCATAACTTCTGGAGTGTTATTGACTTGTATTGCACTTCTCACAATTCACAATTACAGTTGTATCTTTTTCTGACACTGAAGAATGTAGAATGTCCTTGCTTCTCATCAGATGAAAACACTGTAGGAAGAAGTTCAAAACTGAAATGGGATTCAAGCGAGGAAAGAAGGTACACCCCTGACCGGTTGGTTGAACTTTTTGGCGCAAGGTTGGCTCCCTATTTGACCAAGCTACACCAAACAGCGTCAAATAAATTGATTTTCATATGAGGAAAGTTTTACTAATACAGAAGACAGAAATACAATCAGGGAGAATTGAACCTTCTCCACCTGTAACCCGCACCCACTGACCGAAGCTTCAAAAGTGATGCTCATGGCCTTATATTTTCGCAGCAGAGATAAAACCAGGGAAAATCGGTCCTCCGCCATCTACTCTGGTGGACTGAGCTGGACGGTTTTGTCGTGCTTAGAGAACCTGGGCCTTTCTGTTTCACTAAAGTTGGCACTCGTATATTGAGAGCATTTTTCTTTCAACCCTTTTCCCCTTTGGATAATAAAAGTCATTATTATCATGTTTAGTATTGTTTTCTTCTATAACCCATTCTACCCGCATGCCGCGTTTCCTTCCATTTCGATGTAGATTTTCTGATGTATTCACATAAACAGGAATTATGCTTAACTTTTGGACATGAGTGTATAGTAGTGTTGCATAGCAGACCTACCTCCACGCGGTATACTCTGGTCAAGTAGTCTTCAGTTTTCGGCATGCGATCTCGTGCTTTCCACCATTATCGAAGATTAATGGATTTAAAATTGAGTATACTACAGTAGAATGCAAGTGGTATGTCCAAGTTCAAGAAGATTGAACGACCGTGAGAAGTTTGGAGCAGGTTTTTACATCAGAGGGGCCACTACAGGACTCGAAGATAAACCACCAGGTTTGAACTTAAAGATCTTCAAAACAATATTGTGCATACTGCAAGAATATACGACAACGAAATATATACCCATTGTTTCTTAGAAGACTGAATCAGTAACCAGTCTTTTATATTTTAGATGTATGAGACTGTTAGCAGACCATACTTAAGGCTCATTGACTCAAGTGACCACAGCACATTTGACTAACAGCAATATCAATTATTACTGTTAGTCAAATGTGTTGGATTATGAGGGATGCCTCCAACATGAGGGATAAACTTCATCTCTTATATGGGGAAAGAAACCTCAGCATATAGGGGGCCAAGGTGTTTGAGTCACCTGCCTATTTGGTTACTAGTATTAGGTGTATATCGCTCATTCCTTTCAACAATGTCGTATCTCAAAAAGCATGATTTTTCAGGAGAGTGATTTTAAAGTTTAAAAGTAGATTGAAATGTATTAAAAAATAAATATTACTTCTGCTCTCAAAATATTGAGTGGTGAAATATCTGGCAGGGATATATACGCTCGTATCTGGCAGGGATATACTACTTTTTCAGAGCATTCTAAAAACAGGCATAACCAAAAATCGCCGATTTTTGTGATATGAAGTTGTTGAAAGGAGTGAGCGATATGTATTTTATTAATCTCCCCTTAGGACTTGGCGCAAGTGGTGAGGGTGCTTTGTAGAAATAACTTATTTGGACTCTCGTTGCCGAACTGGGGTTGGATATCGTATTTGACACCACGTTCTTTTCTCTGCACGATGATCGTGACACGATTTTTTTTGTATATTTTTATGAGATGATTAAAATTTCGTCAAAAAAACGTTCCGGGACGCTGAATAGCAATCAATTTGGGAAAAGGAGAATGCATGCAGACATTTGTTGATAAATCGACATCCAACTCAATTATATTTGCGTTCAGACCTCAATTCCCCAACCCGAAAATCCCGTTGGGTTGGTGTGGAAGTTTGGAGAGTGGGGTGCCAGATCAGGTGTAACCTCGTCATCTGGGCGTGGTTCAAAATTACGAGGTGTTGTCCTCGGATCTTTCCCATAAGGGACTGATAACGGACCGTCGTCAATAGCCAGTTGTGTTGCTCTAGTACGACGTTAATTAAAATTACCATTACTGTTACACACCAACACGAAAAGACTGCAAATTTGCAATTTCTCGATAGTTTTGCTCGTACAAGAATCGTACTTTTGGAATTTTTATATGCTACCATGTAAATACGCGAAGAAAACTTTAAGCGAGTGAAAAATTTATAACTGAAGGATCATATAAGGAATTATATTTCGATTAAATCGTGTTTGCATTTCTTTCTTTTTCTGCACAATGATCCCGACATAAATGATTTTGTATATTTTTAACGGAGAAGCAAAATTTCGTCGAATAAAAGTTTCGGAGGTATGTAGGTATTTTAATTAGCGTCGCACTGGGCCAGCACAGCGGACTATGACGATGGTCCGGGATCAATACCAAAGGGAATGGACCTAGGACAATACCACGTAATTTTGAACGACGGTCAGATGACGAGGCAACACCCTGAGCTGGCATCCTACTTTTAAAACTTCCACACCACTCCAACGTGAGGATCTTTGAGGCCACGACAGATTTAACGTGCACCAGCCCCCTTTGTACACGACGGTCTTTGGTTGGATTCGAATTCGCAATCCGATGCTGTCAACCCGGCTATCATGACTCTTCCGGAAGGAAAAGAGAGTGGGGTGCCAGCTCAGGTGTTGCCTTGTCATCTGACTGTGGTTCATAATTACGTGGTGTTGTCCTCGGATCTTTTCCTTAGGGGATTGATCGCGTACCGTCATCAGTAGCCCTTTGTGTCGCTCTGGTACGACGTTAATTAAAAATTACCATCCCGAAAGGTAATGGTAATTTTTAGTTAACGTCGTTCTTGAGCAACACAACGGGCTATTGACGAAGGTCCGGGATCAATCCCTTAAGGGAAAGATCCGAAGACAACACCTCTTAATTTTGAATCACGGTCAGATGACGAAGCAACACCTGAGCTGGCACCCCACTCTCCAAACTTCCACACCAACCCAACGTGAGGACTTTCAGCCAATACAGATTTAAAGTGCACCAGCCGCCTCTACACCATACGATTACAAACATCCATGTCCGTACCCGGATTCGAACAGGGAACCTTCCGATCTAGAGGTTAACACCTTAACTACTATACCGGTTGGTCGGCGGGAAGGTAATTAATTTGGTAATTTTTTTGTTAACGTCGTACTAGAGCAACACAACGGGCTATTGACGACGGTCCGGGATCTGTCCCTTAAGGGAAAGATCCGAGGACAACACGCCGATCAACCGGTATAGTGGTTAAGGTGTTAGCCTCTAGATCGGAAGGTTCCTGGTTCGAATCCGGGTCCGGGCATGGGTGTTTGTAAACGTATGGTGTAGAGGCGGCTGGTGCACCTTAAATCTGTCGTGGCCGAAAGTCCTCACGTTGGGTTGGCGTGGAAGTTTGGAGAGTGGGGTGCCAGTTAAGGTGTTGCTTCGTCATCTGACCGTGGTTCAAAATTACGAGGTGTTGTCCTCGAATCTTTCCCTTAAGGGACTGATTCCGGACCGTCGTCAATAGCCCGTTGTGTTGCTCTAGTACGACGTTAACTAAAATTACCAATTACCGAGGACAACACCTCGTAATTTTGAACCACGGTCAGATGACGAAGCTACACTTGAGCTGGCACCCCATTCTCCAAACTTCCATGCCAACCCAACGTGAGGACTTTCGGCCACGACAAATTTAAGGTGCACCAGCCGCCTCTACACCATACGCTTACAAACATCCATGCCCGTACCCGGATTCGAACAGGGAACCTTCCGATCTAGAGGTTAACACCTTAACTACTATACCGCTTGGTCGGCGGGAAGGAAAGAAAATAAATGCAGAGATTTGTAGATAAATTGACATGGGGCACCTCACATCAAGCCGTTAACATAGAGCATTTTTAATAGATCTTGACAGCTGTGTTTAAATTCATTTTCAAATCTTTAAATACATTTTATTTTGGTTGTGATTTTGAGAAAAGTATTTGCACTTGAAACGGGATAACTAAAATTGTACTACAGTAGAATTCCAATTATCCGGATTAATTGGGACCAGATCCCATCCGGAAAATTGGATAATTCTAGAAGAAAATGTTACTCCTTAGTAAAGAAACGAATTTTGCCTTAGTATGTTTTGTAATTTACTGACTGTGGAAACAATTTTGTTTACATTTTGTAGTTGCATACTGTATTAAAATATATCATTGCTTGAACATATCGGTCAAAGTCAGTTGTTTCGTGCAGCCATGTCTCGCATGCGCTTGAGGTGAGTAGCTGCAAATGGTCGCAATCAGGCTTCAGCTCCATCTATTTTAGCCCCGCTCTGTGTGTGTGTGTGTGTGTCAAGGCACTAATGCGTCTTTCTAGCTGACAGTCCTGTTTCTGCTTGAAGGCGCGTTCTCACGAATCAAGTTTAATTGATCGATTATAGTTGATCGATAAAAGTTAAATGTGACTTGAATCAGTTTTTGTTCACACATTTCAATAGAAACTGATCAACAGTTTAATAAGCGAAAACATAAAAGTTACAACTGAAAAATTATTTATTTACTAGGGGGCCCGCCCCCTTGCTCGCTAAAGCTTGCCAACCTCCGGAGGATTGCTTTAAATCCTCATTGATTCGCTGTGCGAACCTTGATTGCTTCGCTCGCATCAATGAAGACATTGTTTACAAAATATTATATTCCGAAAAAATATTTTTCAAATATAAATTTGTTGTACTACAGAAAAATTTTACAGGACCTCTGGAATCAGAACTTGAACAATTTGGAATTCAAATGAAAACTTTGAGCATATTTTGACTCGAAATATGACCGCTGCTTTGGTAATCGAATACCCAGAATGTAGTTTGTAAGCTGCAACAGCTCGACTAATATTCAATTTTTTCAATAAAACTTTATCCGATAACGCTATAAATTCGATTGAGGAGCGAGGCTTCGTGGTAAACAAACAATCGTACAGTGTTGCCAAAACGCGATAGCAAATAACGTCTTTTTTGCGTGCCACGTAATTATATAGTATATAGATAGAAAATCACATTTAAGGTATCGAACTGGTGTAAAATTTTCAGCAGATTTCAAATCCGTTGAATTTTTCACTCTATTTTTAACGATCGCGAAGATACAAACTTGGCCTAGGGAATAAAAAATCCCTTTTGTTTTGTTTCTCGAATAAAATAAACCACAACAGATCGTTTGCGTGGAAATAACTCGAAAGCAGATGACGGATGACTCATCACTTGAACGATAAAGTTTGAATGGGTCAAACTTTAATGATCCATTAAAAAGTTGATCAAGTCTACTGAAACCAATTTTCTCACTATAGATTTCATTGAACTTTTGTTGATCAACTATAATCGGTCAATTGAACTTGATTCGTGAGAATGCGCCTTGAGTAGCAATGTCGTCGACATCTTGCGGGTCATCAATGAGTTTTTCTCCCACGCTTTGAATGAGTTCATCCTCACTGACAAATTGGAATCCAGGTTACAAAAAATCACACCAGCCACTCGCTTCGTTCTCTGCACTGAACTTGGAACATCAATGAATTTTCACTATGATGTTTCTTTTGTCCTCAACAGAAACTTCGTCCTCTTCGTTTTTATCATTCACGATAAAAAACTTTAAAAAATGCGGATTTTGCTGATTTTTTTAAAACTCAAAATGATCTGGATAATTGGCAATCGGCAAAACTGGAGTCCGGATAATTGGCAATCCGGATAACTGGAGTCCGGATAATTGGAGTTCTACTGTATATATTTTTTAATGAAATTTGGTGTACTGATTTTTATATTTGTTTTGGTAGGTGGGTAGGTATTTAACTACGGTCGCACTGGAAACAACACAATGGGCTATTGGCGATGGTCATGGATTAAACCCTAAGGGAATAATTCGTGGAGAACTCCTCGTAATTTTGAACCATGGCCAGATGATGAATACACTATCCTGCAATAATGGACCGAACAGCAATATACGATGGTATAAGGAAAATAATACATTCTTTAATAGGGGGATGGTCCCCCACGTACTGCAATTACACTAGCAACCCTTCTGGCATACTTTCAAAGGTTTTGATACACAGCTATGGGTATTTGTGTCCATTCCTGCTGTAGAATGTCGCCAACTCAGCTGTAGATTATGACGCGATTCCCTGGTCCGTAAGCGTCGCTCTAACTCGTTCCACAAATGTTCTATCGGGTTTAGGTTGGGACTGTGAGCAGACCAGGGAAGACGTTTTGCATCCGTATCTTGATATCACTGCTTGACAGAGGCTGCAACATGACATGAAGCGTTGTATTCCTGAAAGTAACATTCGTCCATTCCATAAAATTGCTAGAGAGTCGGAAGAACCTGATTGTCCAAAATGTTCATGTAGGCGTAGGCGTTCAATTGACCAGGAACAACATGCAAAGGTCCCAGGCCATACCACGAAAAACACCCCCAAACAAGTATGCAAGTTTTATGCAAATCCGCTGGCGTCAGGTCTATTATTGTAGAGAAATGTATTTGTTTTAGTTGGTTTTTGAGTTTTTATGGCATAAATGCCATATTTGGTCATGTTGTGTTAGACACAAAAATACAACATCAAGTAAGACATACTCATACAATGAAAGTTTTAGTAACACAGAAGAGATAAGTACACCCAAGGAGGAATGCATCTGACTGGGATCGAACTTGAGCCGTCTACAACTCACAAGTTTCTCGCGCAGTGAGCATACCCACTGATAAAGTCTGTCCCAAATATTTGTTTTGGATAGCCTTAACTAGGATATAAGAGTTATCTTGAAATTACAACTGTAGAGAGTTTTCAGTGTTGTAGTGAAATGAAAATTCCAAAAATACATATTTTCTATTATTATTTCCAATACCTCATCAGTGGAAAGGAATATTACATCTTTTAGTTCATGCCCTAGCTCAGTGGTTGGCAAACTCATTAGTCAAAAGAGCCGATTTTCAGCAGTACAACGATTTAGATTTCTTTTGAGAGACAAATTCTTTTCAGGAATCATGTTTTTAGGAATCGGTTTAAACTAGCTACTAACATTAAATAAAATCAGATATCATAAGAATAATCTTATTTATTGACAAAAAATATTTTTTACATTAAAATAAAAGTTCTCTTAGGTCCCAAAGACGAAATAAATTGAACAAAAAGTGAAACTTTCGCTATGTCATTTATGTCACAAGATTTGTCAACAGCTATTGATGAAGCTGAAACTAATTTAAGATCTTGGATTTGCTGATTGGTAATATTCAAAGACATTTTACTGTTCTGTCTTTTACTGTTTTAGCAAACAGAGGCAACTCTTTAATTTTTTAAAGAATTTCTGCCTTGTTCTTAAAATATCGGAATAGCCTCTTCGGATGCATTTATAAAAAAACTTTAATGTATTCACCGTCTGTGTATGGTTTGCCTCTCTTAGCAATCTTTTGACTAACAATTGCGCTTGCAATATTAACATTGTTGGAAGATTGCACCCAATAATTAAATACAGAACTTGATTTTTCTTGACTTCTGAAGTTCCTCAACTGCTTTCTTCCTCGCATAGCCGGCGGGATATTTATTACCAGCATTTGGTAGAAACAGATTCGTAGCAGAGCCGCACTCAAGTGGCTAAAGCACCGCGGTATGCCGACCACTGCACTAGCTAAGAGATTGCATATAGCTAAGAGATTGCACAGTTTTAGACGCATGGACTCACAAGTTTTTGAGTTGTAATGTTTTTCGTTAACGCCATATTTTATCTGAATTTTCTAATTTTTTTAAATATATTATAATTTTTTGTGAGTGATTTTTTGTTTTACGTTAAGAAGAAAACAATAGTATAATTTGAACATTTAAAAAAGGACTCCGAGAGTACTCAGATACATAAAAGAACGGAGTTTTTCTTCTGAATTTGCGAAATTTTATAAAACCAGTCGGCATTAGGGATGCGTCATCGATGTCGATGTTTTTGTAACATCGATGTTTATATTTGTCGATGTTTTATTTTTAAATGAAAAAAGTACCGTTGTAAAAATTTAAAAAATAACCAAATAGCATAATTTTCATAATCAGCAAATTGAACATACTTTTAGACCAAAGTTGCCAAGGGTGAAGGGTCTGAAAGTAGGGATGCGACATCGACGTCGATGTTTTGCTGTCGATGTAGCATCACTAGTTGCTAAACCAGTTTTAAGAAATGGGGAGAAAAAGTTTAAATACAATGAATTTTAAAAACATCGATGTTTAAGAACATTGATGTTTTTGGGGTGATGTACTATCAACATCGAGGTTTTAATTTTGAACATCGATGTTTCGCTGTCGCATCACTAGTTGGCATTCCCTTCTTCAACGACCATTTGATACACCGACGCTTGAGCGAAGGTCTTCTCAAGGTCGCAAAATAACCTGAGCCTACTCTATTTAAGGTGACCAACTTTCGACCATAAATCTCGGGAAGATTTAGTCGCGACAAATTTTGCACATTTTTAGCGCGTGGCGTCACTTTATCAAATATTCATGCAGTGGGATACCTTGTATAAAATATAAAGTTCACAGTATAAGTATAGAATAAAAAGTTGCAATTTTGCATGTTTCGTAGTCCTCAACTTCGTACAAATGTATATGCATTTGTCTGCTGATGTTTCAGACTTATGTCTAGGGGAACTCTATCACGGTTTAGTAGTCATGTCATTTCAAAGTTAGGGAGTCCTTTCTGAAACACCCTGTACTAAACATTTTATTGATTATTGTAGTTAGCTTTTCAAAATGTATTAACAGATATCAAGTCTAAACTGTCGAGAAAAATAAGACACTTTAATTGGAATGTATTTGCCAAGAACAATATATGTTACTAAAATTTTGCATCTTGGTTGCTAATGAAATATGCGGGAGAAATATAATGTCAATACGGGAACATCACGTTGGGTTGGTGTGGAAGTTTGGAGAGTAGGGTGCCAGCTCAGGCGTTGCTTCGTCATGTGACCGTGGTTCAAAATTACGAGGTGTTGTCCTCGGATCTTTCCCTTAAAGGATTGATCCCGGACCGTCGTCAATAGCCCGTTGTGTTGCTCTAGTACGACGTTAACTAAAAATTACCATTACCAATACGGGAACAGGGAAGGTTTAAAAATATTAGCTTTAATACGGGAGTTTACGGGTGGGTAAATATTTTAATTAACCTCGCACTGGAGCAACACAACGGGCTATTGGCGACGGTCTGCAATCAATCCCCAAGTGAAAGGTCCGAGGTCAACACCACGTAATTTTGAACCACAGTCAAGTGATGGGGAACTTCCGAGAAATACAAGAATTGGTCCCTCTAACTGTAGTCGAAGTAAAACAATTTTTATAGTTAACCCTCAGTTAACCATTATATTAGGTTAACCATAAGGTTAACAGCTAACAAGATGCTTACACTCATAATTCTACCTAGCAAGCTACAGTCTTCCCAGCATGTATTCTAACCAGTTTTAATCTTCTTGACCAATGCAATCGTTCCAAAAGACTTTATTCTGAGGAAATGATTAATAAAATATTTCCAACTATTTAATCCCAAGAAAGGAACTAATGGAATCTTCCCAAAATATTCGATTCTGAGGAAAGGATCAAAAATGTTTCCAATTATCTAATCCTATGAAAGGGACCAATGGTAATACTTTAAATACTTTCCAACTATTTAATTCTAAGAAAGGGACCAATGGAATCTTCCCAAATTTTTTTTTTTTTTGAGTAAAGTATCAATGAAATCTTTCCAACTGTTTAATTCTAAGCTAGGGACCAATGGAATCTTCCCAGAAGATTCTATTCTGAGGAAAGGATCAACAAATTTCTTTTCAACTATTTTATTTGAAGGTAAGAACCAATGGAATCTTTCCAAATAGATTGTATCCTAAAGAAAGACCAATAGAATCCTGTCAAAGGATTCTATTTTAAGGAATGAACCAATAGAACCGTTCCAAAGGATTCTATGCTAAGAAAAGGACCAATGGAATCCATCAGAAGCTTGAGAGAATCCATGTATTCTTTCAACCAATAGATTAATGATTTCGTCAGTATGTATGTTGTGACGTAAAAGCAATAGGAAATACCATGGCGCTCATGGGAGTAAGAAGTCGCTGGTACCATGGTACCAATATTCTAAAGTTCAAATATTAAACTAACATTATTATTTTGTAATTGTAATTAATTATGGCATAATCATAAAGAGTACTAGTACACGCATGCATTAGAGATGCGACATCTACAGCAAAACATCGATGTTTTGAAACATTGATGTTTTTAAGCATCAATGTATTTAAAAATTATTCCCGTTTCTTAAAACTGGTTTAGCAACCTCAAACATTAATTTTCGCCGGAGAGGGGAGATTTAATTTGTCACTTGCCATGTTTATTAATTTATAACGAAGACTTTTTTTGAACTGTCAAGACAAAGTAAAAAATATTTATAAGAACAATTAACAAATAATTTATTTTCAAATTGAATACTATAAAAGTAAATAATATTTACAACAATTTGACATAGGTACTAATAACTATAAGTATAATTAGGTAGGTACAAAACAATAATTATTGTTAGTTATTATATATCAACTTATGGGGGAAAACAAAACATACTTATTTTCTACTTAATGTAAATTTAAAATATTGTTGCCTATAATTCTTATGTGTCCCAATTTTTGTTATTTACAGTTTGTAAAAAAAGAAGTTCGTGAACTTTTTCCACCTTATATAAGCTGACTTCTTTTTTACTAACTATTCCACCACTTAGGAAAAAAAACTCTTTCTGATGAAACAGCTGTCGCCATCACTGACAAATACTTAGCCGCACTGTTATTTTTCTTAATTTTTACTATAGTGCTTTTTTTATTCAAAAGTAAAAACATCGACAATGTAAAAACAACGACATTGTAAAAAGATCGACAGTGTATAAACATCGACAATGTATAAACATCGACAGTGTAAAAACATCGATGTTAAACAAACATCGACTCCAATAAATCGATGTTAAACAAACATCGACTCCAATAAATCGATGGTAAACAAACATCGGCTCCAATAAATCGATGGTAAACAAATCGATGTTTTAAAAACATCGACATCGATGTCGCATTCCTACTTTTCAGACCCATCACCCTTGGCCACTTTGGTCTAAAAGTATGTTCAATTTACTGATTATGAAAATTATGCTACTTGTTTATTTTTTAAATTTTTATAATGGTCCTTTTTTCATTTAAAAATAAAACATCCAAAACGTAAAAACATTGATAAGTATAAACATTGATAAGTATAAACATTGATAAGTATAAACATTGATAAGTATAAACATTGATGTTTTTTACAAAACATCGATGTTTTGAAAACATCGACATCGATGTCGCATCCCTAGCATATATGTGATGTGACATATTGAAATACATAAAACTACATTTAAATTGCGAATCTCTTGACGAAGAAAGTCTTTTATAGATCAGAAGGCGTTTTCTCAGGTTAGCATCATGAAATTAATTTGTGCTGATTTCTATTCACATATCCCATTCTGGTCACCAAAATTCTATATTTCTTGCGTCACAAATACCTACAAGCACAATACGAGATTTCTTATCGCCAAATTCATTTTAAAATTTAAATAAATAAATATATATTCCTTATATATAGGCCAATTTCTTGCGGAGAAACGGTATTGAGAATTCCTGGATTTGAGAACCGGATACAAACTGCCTTGATCTTCAGTTTCAGAGGAAATTTTTTCTTTTCCTTCCCTTGCTGATTGGGTCATTGACATTTGCAGAACAGATGTTTTTAAGCGTTCTGGGTCTGAGCCCTTTGACACATTCCCGAATGTTCTTCTCAGAATACCTTCCAATATAAAATACTTATTCATAAAAAATGCTTAGAAACTAAAATGATAATAACTTCCTGGAAAAATTCTCACAGCCCGATGATGCTAACCAGACGAGGAACCGGATGTTGAGAAACACATGGGTTGATTGCGTGAGAAGATGGTTAAATCATCACAGAATAAAGAATGTCTAAATCATTACTTTCTTACTTCGTAATGAGTTTTAAGTAATTCTATTGCTGCTGTCCATTTTCTCAGCTAGATGTCGGCGCGTGTGTATTTTGACAGCTTTGGCGATGCCGATTATTTTCTCGCAGTAAATTTTATCTTCAGGATGGTAATCGATGGTTTGAAGTGCAGCTACTATTGCAGGGCAGGTGAAAGTATGATTAGTAAGGCAACTTTTTTGTTGCAGTAAAAATGGAAAAAGTTGCATTTATCATTCCTTAAAGTTGCATTTATTTTTGATACACTAAATTCTAAAATAAATTAATCGCAAAAAATGAAAAAATTCAAAATATATATTGACACTTTTAGTCGTGTACAACAGTGTTATAATACATATTGAAATGCACAAGAGCGTTGAATGGCCGATCCTTGGCAAGTAATTTCTATAACATTGAAAAACTGCACCAGCAGCAGTCATAAAATGTGCTGTATCGGATAGCAGAAGAGCAAAATACTTTTGCTCAACATTCAGAGATTTTTAAACGTCCTCTACCAGGCGAACAACATATTGATGATCGACACTCACCTCGCAAACTCTGCAGTCGATTACGCAAGCTTCCTCTGGATTATCAAGACTGCCATCCAATGTGTTAAAAGTACTTCTTGCCATTTATTTCACTTTCGTCTGAAAGGACGAACATCTTCTTTCCGTGAACTTCTTGTTTGATCCGCCATACTTTATCATTCGCAAGATCAGACACACGTGATCAAAGGGT
Organism: Metellina segmentata; assembly: GCA_947359465.1. NCBI lineage: Eukaryota > Metazoa > Arthropoda > Arachnida > Araneae > Tetragnathidae > Metellina > Metellina segmentata. The sequence continues at coordinate 23,632,573 of OX375884.1, forward strand.
TGGTTCCGAGGGCAAAAAATGAAATAGTTTTTTTAATTAGTTTATTTTAGGTCAAATTTTAAAAAGTTGCAGGTGGTTGCATTTATGCAAAAATTTGCATTTATGCAGAAAGTTGCATTTATGTTGATGTTATGACTCGCTTACAATACATCCCATGAAGGAAGAATTTTTGTTTTAGTACTTTACATGCAGTGTACAACGTGTGAAAAAAAAAGTTGCATTTGTTGCAAAAAGTTGCCCTAATGATTAGATGAGTGTTCAGCGTCCACACAGTTGCTACAGTATCTATATGTTCTGGTTCCATCATTGTTAATTTCCATTCTTTTAAATTGTACTGTTCTCAGTCTGGATATTATGGTGGCGATTTTTCATTCGGTGTTGTTTTCACAAATTTGCTATTTTATTTTAAATTTTTTTGTGATGTGAGTTTGAATATTTTACCAAAGATCCAATTATACCAAATTCTCTGGCTTTCTTTACCAATCAATCTTAAACTTCATTTCTTTCAATGTTCACATGTGCGGGAATCCACCGAAGAGCGCAACTTTTCTCCAACCACATGAGTTGGAGCAGAAATGAATGGGCAACTTGGGCACATTTTGAGTTGCTACTTGTAATTGCTTCGAAGGAAGATCTGGAATCACACTAAAGACAAAGATACTCTCGGTTTTCTGTGTTGATAAGAGAAAATAAATTAATAATTCGTTAAATAATATACATAAACCTATTTATAGCTGAGTTCTCTGGTGAAATAGAAGAATTTCTTTTCTGTTCCTGCCTTTATTTGTAATTCCTCTCCATCTGGAAGCAGTTCACCAGTCTTTCCTTTATTAATATGACAGTCTGAGGATCCATCATTGTAAGCTATAATGCGTTGATTGGATGATAAAGCGTTGATGATTTTACTTCTTCTATATACTGTATCATAAAGTATTATTTAAAAAAATACTTGTATTTTTAGTAAAATCACTCATTTACTTGAAGGTCTCCGGTCAACATAGATATAAGCCACAGATATACGTCCGTAAAAAATGTTATAAATAAAAGAGGATCAAAAGAACTTCTAATTGTTTGAATGGGTGCATCATACTTCAAATTTCAAGGCAATATAACCTCTTGAATAATAGACGAATCATTTTTCAAACTTGAAAATTACTTTTCTGAAAAATTTGAAAGATGGCTTATAATTATGTTAAACAAAGCCTTTCAATTGAGCACTGAAACAAAATTCCTAAATTTATAGTATTTTTGGAGAATTTTTTTTATTAGATACCGCGCGCGCGCGCGCGCGCGATACTTTAAAGGAGGACACCCTAGCCTCCTCCTGATTATCCCTGTTGTATACCTACAAACTTTACAGAACTATTCTAGAAAAACACTTTGTTTTCCGATTTTCAGTACTGAAAACATTGCTTTTCGATTTTTCTTCTAAATGCGAAAGTTGCGATTAAGCCAAATTCTTCGTTTGACGCCACGTAGTGGCAATCAATGAAGGTACAGTATTGCATTCCTGCCAACTTTTCCGGAAGTCTTCCTGAAAAGGAATTGGTTAATATTTACACCCCAAGGAAAATATTTATTCCGAATTTTTCTTTTATGGAAGAAAATTTTTAAGTAACGCCGATTTTGAAGTCTTTGCGCCAAGCCGAGATGAAGAACTATGAGAAAAAAGGCATCAGATTCAGTCATTGCTAAGATAACCCTTAGAACATAGCCCGTTGTGTTGCTCTAGTACGACGTTAATTAAAAATTACCAATTACCCTTAAAAACATTATTTGAGGGCGTTAATTTTAAAGAAAAACCTGCAAATATACCTTTTAACTTCAGACTACGACCATTTCAGCAGTTGAACCGTGATCACGCAAAGAAAGAATTTAGACTACAGTAAGTACAGCAGTTGTACCTAGGGATGAGACATCGACCATAAAACATCAATGTTCAAAATTAAAACACCGATGTTGATAATTACATCGCCCAAAAACCGTCGATGCTTTTGAACATCAGTGTATTTAAACTTATTTTCACCCATTTCTTAAAACTGGTTTTGAAACCTAAAACATTAATGTTCACAAGGGGGGGGGGGCTGCATTTGCTGTGTTTATTAATTTATAACTAAGATTTTTTTTAACTGTCAAAACAAAGTCAAAAATTTTAACAATAACAATTAACAAATATTTTATTTTCAAAGTGAATCTCTCTATATTAAAAAAAAGTTACCGCCGCCGCCGCCGCAGGATTGAAAACTGTGTTGTTCAGCTCGATTCTTAGACGAACGGTTTACCGAGGAAGTACTGATCGGAAAAAAACGAAATTAACATGGTTTGTTCTTCATCGTATGCCCTGGACAATTATTAAGATTTTTTTCCGATGCGACTATTAGTTTAGGGTTTATTAAGTGTCAAAATTGAAGAAGCGAAATTTCGAGAAGCGAGTGAGCAAAACACATACAAATTTTAAGTTTTTAGCCGTGAGTTTTTTAAAAAAAAGAGTACCTCTGAACGTAAATTTTTGCAGCTCGTCGAGTTTTTTTCTAAATTTCAATTTGGTTCTTGATAATATTTTTTTGAAATTCGGGACATTTTTGTTATTTTTTTTTAAAACTGCCGTATCTATTTCTTATTACTATTAGTTTTTAATTTTAAAAATATCGCAGTGTTCCTCAGAATGTACTCTTTCTTACGGTACTATTATTTTTGAAATGGGTTAATAATTAAATTGGATGCCGTCAAAAGTTGGCCATACAAAATTCGGAATCATTGGATATTTTCGCTACTTTTTGTTACAACCGTTATATTTACAGAAAAAAACATTATTTTTTAAATTTGAGAACATCACTGAATACATTACATTACACTCTTTCTTATGGTACAATTATTTTTCATATTGGTTAATAAATAAAATCGATGCAATTAAAAGTTGGGGTTGGCGAGCGTAAGCGAGCAGGGGCCGGAGCCCCCTAGTAATATAAAAGAAAGAAATATTTACAACAATTTTTAACACTAGGGGGCTGCGCCCCCTGCTCGCTTACGCTCGCCAACCCCCGGCGATTGCTACGCAATCTCATTTGGTTTGTTTCGCAAGTTTGTATATCATCATAACATCGATATTACATCATATTTATCAGAGTATCATATTTATCAGTTTGTATAACATCGATATTTATCAGAGTTTGTATATCATAAAATCTTCCAGATTTCTTCTTTTCAGAGCCACGGTAAACCCAGTTGGTGGTGCGAAGAATTAGCAACTGGAGGTTTGCGAGTTCGGAACTCGATCCAGCTAAAAACGTCGTGTGCATGGGGCTGGTGCACTTGAAATCTGCCATGGCCTCAATTGTCCTCAAGTTGGGGTCTAGGTGTTTAGAAAATGGGGTGCCAGACCAGGTGTTGACATTGTCATCTGACCGTGGTTCAAAATTCTGAGGAGTTGTCCTTGAATCTTTCCATTAATGTTTTATAATTTAATAATGGAGTTCAACCCATAGAGTTCGGCAATGAGTCTTCAACGTCAACAGCCAATGCACCAATTGTGATATATGTGCGGAGCGATGAACATTATTTTTTTCTAATGGCGGGCACATACGATGAACATTTGATGTGTGAAATTAGAACAGTGTAGTACTAATTTCTTTCACTCTCATTCACCTTATGGCCTCACTGACGTATTCTACGCCTTAAAAATAACAACCTTGTCAAGAGACAGCCTCGTCCGTTTTTTGTATGAGATTTCAGCTCTTCGCCAATAAAAAATTCCAAAGAATGAATTTTGTATTGATATATCGTCGGCAAAAGTGTGAAACCATGCAAGTCGAAAAAATTTGATTTCGAGTTGTTAATCTTATGTATTATATTTTAAATACTATCTATTTAAAAAAAACTAAAAATTGACTAGACAGATGCAGAATATTTTAATGCTCGTGTTTACAAAACAACCCGAAATCAAATTTTTTCGACTTAAGCCGACGATATGATTGCTGATCGGCCGATATCAATTAGCTTAAATGTCGCCAAAACGGCGATAAACTATTTTAAGGTAGCCCGAAATGTGTCATTAGAGGACACATTTGCAGTGGAAGTAAAATCATCACTCTCAGTCTGGTTTGTTTGCTTGCTCTGAAAGTCCCTCTCATCAATTCGATCGGTTGCTGACTCAAACGAAGAACCCATGCATGTGCAGTATGACAGTATAGGATGGGATGGAATAAGATAAGAAAAATTTCTTCATGACTACCTAGTCCATACTGGGGATGCGACATCGATGTCGATGTTTTCAAAACATCGATGTATTTAACATCGATGTATTGGAGTCGATGTTTTTGTAACATCAATGTTTATACTTGTCGATGTTTTTACGTTATCGTAGTTTTATTTTTAAATGAAAAAAGTACCGTTACAAAAATTTAAAAAATAACCAAGCATAATTTTCAAAATCAACAAATTGAACATACTTTTAGACCAAAGTGGCCAAGGGTGAAGGGTCTGAAAAGTAGGGATGCGACATCGATGTTTTATAAAAAAACAACGATGTATTGGAGCCGATGTCGCATCTTTAGTTGCTAAACCAGTTTTAAGAAATGAGGGGAAAAGTTTAAACACACTGAGAATTTTTAAATAATCGATAGTTTGGGGGCGATGCATTATCAACATCGATGTTTTAATTTTTAACATCGATGTTTTGCTGTAGATGTCCCATCAATAGTTGCTAAACCAGTTTTAAGAAATTGGGAAAAAAGTTTATATACAGTGAATTTTAAAAACATCGATAGTTTTGGGGCGATGCATTATCAACATCGATGTTTTAATTTTGAACATCGATGTTTTGCTGTCGATGTCCCGTCATTAGTTGCTAAACCAGTTTTAAGAAATGGGGGGAAAAGTTTAAACACACTGAATTTTAAAAACATCGATAGTTTGGGGGCGATACATTATCAACATCGATGTTTTAATTTTGAACATCGATGTTTTACTGTCGATGTCCCATCAATAGTTGCTAAACCAGTTTTAAGAAATGGGGGGAAAAATTTAAATACACTGAATTTTAGAAACATCGGTGTTTTGGGGGCGATGTATTATCAACATCGGTGTTTTTGATGCGATGTATTATCAACATCGATGTTTTGCTGTCGATGTTGCATCCCTAGTCCATACGACCTAGACGCATTGACTCATTCAAGGGGAATCCTCAAGGGGCTCGAGCTCTTCTCTTGCACTATTGCCATTTAATGCGGAATAGATTTTGCGTTAAAATCAATGACAAACGCATGCGGAAATGCAGAGTAAATTGAGATTTGGTTGACCATACAAGTGAAATATCATAGTTGTGTTAATCGTGTTGGTAGAACATCGTAGATACGTTTGCCATGCAAGTAAAATATAGTGGATACATTAATCGTACAAGTAAAATATCATAGATACGATAATCGTGCAAGTAAAACATCGTAAATACGTAAATTGTGTTAGCAAAACACGCGTGTATTCATTAATTATACGAGTAAAACATCGCATTAGATACGTTAATTGTGGATGTAAAACATCGTAAATACGTTAGTCGTGTAAGTGAAATACCGTAGAAAGAGATGCCTTAACCGTGCAAGTTAAACATCGTAGATTCGCTAATCGTGCAATAAAACATCGTAGATGCAATAATCTTGTAATACATCTTAAATATGTTAATTATGCAAATAAAACATGCGTTTATGCAATAATCATGAAAGTAAAACCCCTCGTGCGTACGTTAAACAGCAATTAAAACGTGCTTACGTTAGGTTAATCACGCAAGTAAGACATAAGGTGAGAGAGAAGACTGTCCACCCCGTAAATTATTTAAGCATTTCAGCGCACAGAACTGTATTGCATTTCAAATGTATCTTGAATGCATAAGCGTTAACGAAAAATCATTCACTTCTAAAGAATCTTGAACGTAAAAAGACGTTTTCCTCATACCAAGGTTTATTTCAACAGTATTTCACAGCCTCACCACTTGAGCTCATTCCTGAGTAAGTTACGGTCGACTCTCGTTTCATAAATGTCTGATTCCCTTCGTGAAATGTAAATGTGTGCCATTTTATAACAGACTCTCAGACTTCACGACTGCTATTTGGCAAAGGTTTACTTGCACCTTCTAGCGTTATAAGTATCCTTTAAGAAGAGAGAAATCATTCAGCGCAGAATTTTGTAGACTATAAATAGTAGACTAGCCACTGCACGGCCAGCACGGCATTACCCGTGACTTTGGAAGTCTCTTCTTAAAGGATATATATATATATATATATATATATATATATATATATATATATATATATATATAGAGAGAGAGAGAGAGAGAGAGAAAAAACATTATGACCACCTCCTCAATAACGAGTTGCACCTCCTTTGGCCTGCAAAACAGTTGCAACTTACTTGGGCATAGATACCACAAGTTCATGGTACATGACTGGACACAGGTTGTACCAAATGTCTAAGCAGCGGTCACGCAAAGTCGAGATATTCAGACATGGTTGTGTTTGAGCTCTGAGCTACCGCTCCATGACACCCCAAATGTGCTCTATCGGATTAAGATCCGACTAGTTAGGTGGCCAGGACATTAAGTGGAATTCATAAATATGCTCCTCGAACCACTCCAACACAATCCGAGCCTTGTGACATGGGGCGTTGTCCTGCTGGAAGATTCCATTTCCAGTTGGGAAGACAGACGCCATGTAAGGGTGCAACTGATCCGCAATGATGGTCAGATAGTTCGCAGCGTTCATTGTATGTTCTACCACAACTACGGGTCCCATAGTCGCTCATGAGAACGTCCCTCAAATCATAATACCGCCACCACCAGCCTGTGTATGACCTGCTGTACAAGAGGGGAGCAACTGTTCCAATGGAAGACTGCTTACTCTGACACGACCATCGACGTGATGAATGAGAAATCGGCATTCATCTGACCAACTCTCTTCCAATCATCCATGGTCCAGTCTCGATGTTTCAGGACCCACTGTAGGCTTAGTTGACGATGACGCTTGGTCAACAAAGGCACACGAGTGGGACGTCTGCTGCACGGTCCCATATCCAACAGTGTCCGCTGAACTGTGTGTTCCGAAACACTTGCGCTTGGACCTGCATTGTATTGGGCTGTCAGCTGAGCCACTGTCTCGCGCCGATTTTGCTTTACCAAGCGGGGCAGTCTCCGACGTCCGTTTTCTATGATGACGCGTGGACGATCAACACCTTGGCGTCTACTGCTGGTGTCACCGTCATTTATCTACTTTGCATGAATACTAACAACGGCAGATCGTGCAGTTTCGGTGATACTCGTTCCGAGTCTTCGGGCTATTACGATCTACCCTCTATTAAATTCGCTTAGATCAGCAGCCTTTCCCATCACTCGAAAAAATAAGTGCAAAAATGATTACTTACCTTCTCCAGCAACAGTTAAATACCATTCTCACTTAATCACGTGCCCTTAACGTCATCCATACGAGTTCATTGAAAAATGTGGAATATATGAACTGCTTATTCGAGATAGATGAGTGTTAGATAGTGACAAAGATGTCCATCATCATCAGGACAGAGGTAAATCTGAAGAGAAAAAAGCGAGCTTGTTGACCACAAGTCACTTTTATAATTAAGCCTTTCCAGGCCGAGTGTAAAGGCGAGGAAGCAGTAGCGTCATTCTAAAGCGTGTTCGACAAAGAATCTGGTCTGCGGGTCTGGCAAACCTATCACGAGGGCTGTGTCTGGGTGTGGGTAGCGTAAACATGCCCTGAATGCCGCATCTGGTCTGCGGGCTCGATAAAATATATTTGGATGGCAGGTCTGAGAGTCTGGTAAACACATCCTGAGTGCCGTTTGGTGTGCAGACCGGGTAACATTGTCCGGATGATGGTATCGGGTCAGCTGGATGGTTAAATCTATTGAACTTAACAATTTCATCTTACGCATCCGGGTCTTATGTACGCCATCTGACCCAACAATAACCACTGTTTCGCCAAATTTTTACTATTATAAAAGGAAGTGTTTGTGGGTATGTGTGTGGACTGTCCTGACGATTCTATGGCACTTACAATAACGGGATTTGGCACACAGGTAGTCCAAATTTTTTACAATTTTTCCATATCGCGCCCGAATTTTAAAATTTATCTAAACATATTTTTTCTAAACATAAACATAATTTTTCTAAACATCTAAACATAATTTTTTTAAATCTAAAATTAATTTTTAAATTGGAATTTAATTGAAAGTACCCGGGGGTTACCAAGCGGAACATAAAACGAACTCTTTTCTACCGACCCCGAAGGACGTTCCACCCAGCATCATCTTCTTGCCAAAGCAGTCGACGGTACTGAGAAGAGAAAGTACGCCAGGGTTGCCGAAAGCGACGTAAAACCAGCTCCTTTCTACCCGACCACGAAGGACGTTCTACCCCGCATCATCTACTTGCCAAAGCCGTCGACGGTTTTCCCAAGAGATTGAGACGTCACGCCTTTCGCAGGAGAGTGTGACGTCACGCCGATTGGATCTCTTCGAAATTCGAATTTGACAGCATTTGACAATGATGATAACATCACGGCGTTGCCCTTGTTGGCTGTTTGCTATCCAACAGGCTATTCGCAAACCAAATGGGAATTCGTAGCAATCACCGGGGGTTAGCGAGCAGTGGTCACACCTGACCTTACGAAAAGTACTGTCACGGGCAACGCCGTACTGTCCACGCATTGGATAGTAGCTAATAATAGCGATACCCATCAAAGCTTAAGGCAAAGCTCGGTTTCTTAGAACCTGGGGAAAATTTATGTATTATGTATTAAATGTATTAAAATTTAAATTTATGTATTAAAATGATTGGGGGGTAAAATATATATTTTCCTACAATATTAATATTCCCAACATTATTTTGTATTGCAATTAATTATTGATTGAGTATAAAAACTAGCATAATGCGGCCTTTGTTGGGTAGATAGGCAGATTGTTCAATTTACGTCGCACTTTAGCATCACAACGGTCAATTGGCGACGGTACAGGCTCGATCCCGAAGGAGAAGATTCGAGGACAACTCCTCGCAATTTTGAACTACGGTCAGGTAACGAGGTCAGCACCTGAACTGGCTACCGACTCTCCAAACTTCTACTCCACGCCCGGCCTTTGTTAATGGGTCTCCAAGGATAGAGAAAAGTCACCAATGTCATGCGTTGTGCTCTCCAGACGTTTGTGAGAAGATGACCATTTCTTTCTTTTATGAATAGCAATATGATTTCAGCGGAGAGAATTGACTCAAAAGTGGTTTCGACGAGATATCTCGTTCCTCAAGATCTGACTAATCATGACTTGGGAACACAAAGTTGAATCCACCGTCTGTCTAAAGTAAAATTTATGCATTTAAGCTGATGATAAAATATATAATTTATATAAAAGATTAGGTTTAAACATACTAATTGGTACCATATCAATTTTTTAATAAATTATTGTTTACAATACCATTTTCTGATTGCAGTTTTGTGTTGATATCACACAAAAACTATCAAAAGTCCGGAATTCGTCAACGGATCCTGCCAATTGGTCTCCATTACAAAAGTAAGAGAAAACCTTTGATTTGTCTTTTGATTACCTTAAAGCTTTTCCAGACGCTTGGGAAAAAAGAATTTTATTGCTTTTGTCTCATCTCTCTTTTCTGAATAGTAAAATGATTAAAGGACTAAGTGAAAGGAATGATTGACATTCAACCCTCCAAGTGGTTTCGACGAGATATCTCGTCCATCAAGATCTGATCAATTTTGTTAATGACGAGGCATCTCGTCATCAAGATATTGGCGATTTTTTACGACGAGATCCAAATCTGGCGAGTTTGTTTTGACACTATACCTCGTTCATCAAGGTCTGGTAAGTTATGTTAATGACGAAAGATACCTCCTCAAGACAATCACCACCTGTTTCGGTGTTTTTTCATGGTGCAAGGGCTATATTTGGCCATCACAAGGCATACAATATCAAGTACAGAGGCTGTTCACACATTTTTTAGACAATGTATATTGTACTCACAAAATTAAATTACATAAAATTCTTGTGTTTTAAATGTTCCATTTGATAGCCCTTATTCTGAACTATCTTTCGACACTGTAATTTCCAGGCTAATAATGCCTTTGGAAGTATCAAGAGAGATATTCTATCCCATTCATCCTGAACAGCTTTCCAGAGTCCTGTAAGGGTTGTGGGACGACTTTTGGATAATGCAGATTTTAAAAGTCTGAAAGCACAAAAATCTATAGGTGATACATCGTGAGATTTAGTAGGGATATCAGTGAAGGGTATGGCCGTGATACCGGTTTCTTGTTCCATTTCTTTTAGGAAATTTACAGTGGATTTTGATGTGTGGCTGCTAGCTTTGTCTTGATGGAGTTCCACAGATTGATGGCACTGTGGGTAAAGCGATGGTATTACATTCAGAAAAATTGGCGATAAAATATGCTCCTTATAGTATTTGGAGTTAATCTTGACATTTTGTTCCACTCTCTTTATTTTTAAGTTGCCATTATATGAAAAACCAGCCACAATCATGAATCTCTTAGAAAAACTTTCTTTCGATTCTTTCTTTCGATTCATGTACTTAAATTTTTGTCTCCCCTTTTATGATAATAAATGGCTCTTTTTTTGCTGCAATCATTTAAATACACCCATGATTCATCTATTGTGACAATTTTTTTCCATTTTGCTTTGGATAAGTGTTTCTCATATAGAATTCGGCAGCGTGTCCTGCATTCAGCGATATGCTTTGGAGAAAGACGATGCACATTGCGTTTTTTCGCTTTCTTAAGATTTAAATAAACGTTTATCATTTTGTTTACAGTGGACACCAAACATTTTAATGATTTTGAAACTGTCCTTTGACTAGAGGGATTTTCTTTTAACATTAAACAACGTACCTTTGCAACAGTCGAAGATGTCCGTTTCTTCCTAGGATACTTGTTTGGAATTTTTGTCCCACTTGAGACTCCAATTTGACGTTTGTTTCCTTTCTTGTTGACGATATTACCTATCGACGCTTTAGATATCACAAAACCATGACTCTCACATCGTTTTTGGATAACGGAATATGAATATTTCTCTTCGGAAAGAGCATAAATACAGCCTTCGAACCACCACTGCTTCGTTAAAAACGCCATTTTGGATAAAAACAAACCTCTCAAGCCGCAGACGATAATTTTGACTTTTAAAAACATAGTACAACAGCAATTATTTCTTTTGCAGCAAACGATTTTTTATTACCGCTAACCAAAATCGTCTAAAAAATGTGCGAACAGCCTCTGTTATTGACATAAACACTCAAGTTTTACTGACACAGAAGAGAGAAATACACCCAGAAAGGAATGCACCTAACAGGAATAGAACCTGCACCTAACATTAATAGAACCTGCACCTAACATTAATAGAACCTGCACCTAACATTAATAGAACCTGCACCTAACATTAATAGAACCGACAACTTTCAGGTTGCTAGCGCAGTGGTCATACCCAATGAGCCCCGACAACCAACAAAATGTTGCATTACATAGGTGGAATCCATTAGAATGCATTCTCTTCACACGCATAACGCTAGAAAATTCTTTTGAGACAAGGACAAAGTTTTGCTCAAAATTGTAACATTTTCACCAAGTTTTTCCAAGAAAAGCCTTTTTCAATATTTTTGGTCGTTGCTTTGACGAGGTACCTCGTCAAACCGACAAACCCGATTAGATCTGGATCTTGATATCATCGAAAAATCAGTAATACATTGATGATGAGATATCTCGTAATTAAGGCAACATTCATCAGAACTTGGTGGACGAGATATTTCGTCGAAATCTCTTGGAGGGTTAGTAGATATTCCTGATATGCGCCTCTTTTGTAACTGAGCTTGGTTCCACCGCCTCTATCTCGCCTCCTTTGCTACGCCTGACAGCAAGTTCCAAAGCTCGCATCCAAAACTTAAAGGTCCAAAGGTCAAAATTCCAAAGTCTAAAAGCATGTCACGGAGTCCGCATCGCTCTGATTTTTCTGACTCATTCCGAGCAAACACCGGCGCCTGAAAGAAGAGTCCAGCATTTCATTTTCAACTACGAATCTCATTATTAACACCTGACATCTTACTTATTTGATGTTCGTGTTATTTTTTCAGTTCAGCAAATAGGAATGCGTGTTTTGAATAGACACGAAGTCTTCCTCCGCGGTCCAGAAGGACGAGATATAAATCTTGAAAAATACTTTGTTGTGGTTTTTAGTTATTTGAGAAACTAGTGGGCTCCGCCCCATGCTCGTTTAAGCACGCCAACCCCCGTATATATAGATATCCCCCGTAAGATATCGATATAGGTAAGATATAGATATGACAGTTTTAGTTTTGTATCGGAAATTACGATCTGTGAAAGTTCTGAAAATTGTATGACCAACATTTAATTGCATCGACTTTATTTATTAACCAATTTAAAAAAATAATTGTACCATAATAAAGAGTATAATGTAAGTTATTCAGTGATATTCTCAAATTTAAAAAAATAATAGTATTAACTGTAGATATGTTAGTTTTATCAAAAAGTAGCGAATATATCCAAATATTCCAAATTTTGTATGACCTACTTTTGATCGCATCGAATTTATTTATTAACCAATTTCAAAAATAATTGTACCGTAAGAAAGAGTACATTCTGAGGTATACTCTGTGATATTTTAAATTAAAAACTATTAGTAATAAGATATAGATATGACAGTTTAAAAAAAAGTAACGAAAATGTCCCGATTTTTCCCGAATTTCAAAAAAATGTTATCAAGAACCAAATTGAAATTTCTAAAAAAACTCAACCAGATGCAAAAATTACGTTGAGAGGTACACTTTAAAAAAAACTCACGGTTTAAGACTGAAAATTTGTATTTGCTCACTCGCGGAAGAAATTTCGCTTTTTAAACTTTGACACTTAATAAACCCTAAACTAATAACCGCATCGGGAAAAGATCTTTACAATTGTCCAGGGAACAAGATGAAGAACAAACCATGTTAATTTCATATTTGTCTGATTCGTACCTTCTCGGGATACCGTCTAAGAATCGAGCTAAACAGCACAGTTTCAATCCTGCAACAGCGGCGCCTACGGTAACTTTATTTAAAATAGAGAGATTGCTATTATTCTCGTGGGGTCGTTGTACAACCAGACTATCACCACACACACAGTAAGTCCTACGTTGGTTGATTGGATTAAGTTTAATGGCTCAAGTTCAACATTTGGCCATGTTGCTTTAGAAACAAGAACGATATCAAGTAATGGACATATACACAAGGAAAGGTATTACTAGCACACAAGAGTGAAAAAGTAACGGAGGAATCGATCCTCTGCCGCCTACAACACGCAGAATGCCAGAGCAGTGGGCATACCTTTTGACCCCGGACGACCCCCTTCCCCGTGAGTGTAAGATGAATCATTTCTATATAGTAATAGGTTGATCTAAGGCCCGGAGACCCCAGACACGGCCCTCCAAATATTTTTTTATCAGGCCTGAAGTTCAAATATGACCCCTAAATACGCTTACCCAATCCGCAGAACAAATACGACTGTACAAATATTTTTATCAAACCCGCAGAGCTGGGGTTTTTCCTCTGATTAGGTTTAACAGGCCTACACCCTCCGAACTGGTTTACCTGGTCCTCAGACATTTTCATGATGTGTGTGAATCACGCTTACTAATCCTTAACCATGGCAACGTATGAAGCTCCGTTGTTACTGGTTGGTATAATTTCTCAACTATAAGTGATCTTAAAAATATTGGACGGCGTTTTATTTTGGACACACGTAGCTCTAGTTTTATGAATCAGAATTTGTTTTAATATTTGAGGAATGTGACTTGTCAAATTCTAATCGATTTATATGTAAAAATTAACTACATTGTTTGTTTTAGAAACATAGAAAACTTAACAAATCTTTTCTCGTTCATCGAAGGACAAATTTTACTGGAACAACGACGTAAGAGATACTGTGTTACTGTTAACCTAAACATCTGTATATTTCATGATGTAAATTGTTAAATGAATAAAAATGTCAATAATGTAAATATATTTTATAAAAATGTTTCGTATAGTAAGTGACTTTGCGTTGAATATTTCATTCCAGATTTTACGAGAACAAGGACGTAGCTGTAATATTTGAATCAATACTCAAAATACACATTCACGAGTGGCATCATTTAAAAGCTATTATCAACACCACTTTCATTAAAATTCAAACTTTCTTACATTGTTATTGATATTAATCATGAAAGGCATTCTTAGAATTCGTTTTCTAAACAAACGGAATAATTACCTTTGTGTCATTGTTGTTCCAGGATTGTGACATGCAATCACAACATTTTTAGTGAGAAAATACAGCATAAAATAGACCATTGCTTACCATTTAAAACAAAAATATAGCATCTGCAATGTAAGCTGGAGATTGGAAATCACAAACTCTTGAACAAAAGCGACGGTTGAGGCAAGTGCCAAATTACGAAAGCTTGTGTGCGATGAGAGATGAAAAATAGTGCAATCACAGTTTTTATTGAAAAATACATGAAATAATGACATTTGCTTACCCTTTAGAAGAAAAATATAGCATCTGCAATGGAAGCTTAAGAATGGTAACCACAAACTCTTGTACAAATAAGACGGTCGAGGCAAGTGCCAAATTACGAAAGCTCCTGTATAAGAAGCGATGGAAAATAGTGAAGAAATATCCTCATCGTACTTAGCTGCATCAGTTATAGCTGACTTCATCCCATCTCTCTCTACGGGCGAATAAATGCTGTATATTCTTGTTTTTTATGATATGAAAATGTCTTCCAAATTGTGCGCATTTGCGGAAACACAATGCTTTGAAACCCAGCAATTGTCCCTCAAAGGATATTACCGACCAGAAATCGTGACAGCAATTCGATTCTTAACTTGAAATTACTCTTGGAAGAATACATTTGCCTTGTATTGAAAACGAATTCATATTTCGTAATTGCTGACGATTCTTCAATAGCGTTTTGTCGAAACTCTTAAAATCTTTTTTGGGACCCTTTTAATGCAATCAATCGTATTAACTTACCACATGAACAAGTTTTCGGATTCGAAGTATGTGGTTATATTGCGATGGGTCTAAAAACTAAAGGCGGAAAAAGTATTCATTCCCATGAATAGAATTTTTCAGTCCACGATTGAATTTTTCAGCCCACAATAAATTATTCTTCACAAATCTGTTTGTATCATATTGCTGTCCTCGAAGAATGACTTAAGTGTAATTAATCGATTTGTTCTGAAACTGAAAACTGAGAGTACGTTCGTGATTAATATTAATTACAACACGTGAGAAACTTTGTTAATGAAAGTAGGGTTATTAGTAGAATATGCCGCTGTAGCTCAGTCAGTAGAGCGTCGGGCTCGCATCGGAAGGGTTGTGGGTTCTGTCCTCGGCGGAGCCTGCAATTCTGATGATTGCGAGATCGGCGCTTCGACCTGGCTAAAGACCGTCGTGTTCACTAATGGTGACTGGGGCACGTTAAATAGGTCGTGGTCACAAAGTCCCCCATGTTCCCATACGAAATCAATACCTCTGGGGGTACCTGATCAGGGGGTTATCGGCCTCTGATTGGGATCTAAATTACGATATGTGTGAGTGAATGGATGTGTGAAAGGGACCTTCCTGTAAAACGGATGTGTCATGTATTAAGAAGTCCAACCCTCCTGGGCAATGGCACCCCCAATTGGGCCATATATGGCCCGCACGACAACAACAATTAATTGTTACTTTGGTGCCACTCATACAGATGTATTTTGAATATTCACCCCTTTTCTCAGTTGCGTCGTTGTCCTAAAATATGAATGAAATATTAGACACAAATTCATTAACTATACAAAGCATTTTTATTAAATTTATTTATATTATTTTCACAGTTGACATTTTTATTCACACACACATTCAGTTATTTACATCATAAAGCCGACATAGTTTAGATAATATACAATAACGTCGCCTGTTCAAGTCGAATTCAACACACAACTTATAAAGTAGGTTTGAGCAGCACTTACGTCGTTGTTGTGCCGAAGATAGCATCAAAATCTGAGGCACAACTAATACACGCATTGCCATAAAAATTTGAGCACCAAGAAAAAGTCGTCAAAATGAAACGAAATTTTACACATGTAAGTACTACTTTGTTATAAGTGATTAGAAAATCAAAGAAAAAGGATCATTTATTGCAGAAAAAATGTACAAATGAACGTAAGTTTTAGTACTCTGTTGGACCCCCTCTAGCGCGAAAGCACGATGCGATACAAGCGGGCATTGAGGCATACAAGTTCCGTATGATGTCCTGAGACAACTCGTTCCACAGTTGCTGTAAATGCGCCTCTAGTTCGACCAAACTCGTAGGGTGTCCAACTTGCCGTCCCAAATGATCACCGATATACTCGATTGGTGACAAATCTAGGGATCGAGCAGGCCAGGGAAGGGTGGTAATGTGGCAGAGGCATTCTTGTGACCTCCTTGCAGTGTGTGGCCGAGCATTGTCTTGTTGAAAAATGGCTCCTGGGAGCCCTGCCATGAGTGGCATCACATGTGGCTGAAGGAAGTCATGGACGTACCGCTGGGTTGTCATTGTGCCATGGATCAATATTAGGGGTGACCGTGTATCGTAAGCAATGGCACCCCATACCATCATACCAGCTGTGGGAGCGGTGTGTCGCTGAAAAGCGAAGGCAGGATTGAGGCGTTCACACACGAACACGATTGTCATCACTGCTCAAATTGAATCTAGATTCGTCGCTGAAGACGACCTGGTTCCATTCCGTTGCAGTCCAATCCCTTCGTGCGTGACACCATTCCAAACGGAGGCGTCGTTGGGTGCGTGTCATTGGCAGCACACATAATGGGCGCCGCGATACCAGATGTCCTTCAGCCAGGCCCCTTGCGATGGTTCGGGAAGACACGGGGGCCCTTAGTGAAGGTGCTGCCTGTGTCTGGATAACGGCCAATGAGGCAGTTGGCTCTACGCATGCGTTTCGTATGATGTGACGGTCTTCTCGACGACTGGTCTGTCGAGGGCGTCCTGAGCCTAGTTGCCGTGTAAATGACGTCTCTTCTGTCCACTGGTCCCAACACCTCCTCACAATAAAATCAGAACGGCCTACTTGACGAGCTACTCGCCGAGCTGACCACCCAGCTTCCATCATCCCGATGATTCTTCCCCTCTCGAAGTCTGACAGCTGCTCATGTTGTCTTCGATGGCGGCGTAACGGCAGGTCTACCTCAGCGTCTCTTTTGCAAAAGATTAAGTACACTCAAACAAGCTCTGCTTCCGTATTTTATACTCCAAGGAGAACGAAGTTCAACGCCATCTAGTGGCATTACGCAATGCGCAATCACGCTGCATTTCTAATCATTTGCATATCTGGCCGACATGTACCTTCATGGCAAGTTTCGTTACGATCCCACAATTATTTCTTGGTGCGCAAATTTTTATGGCAATGAGTGTACATTAAGGTGGAGCGAAAAACACGAATTTCGGAAATTGAAAACGCCTATGGTGGGAATAGTTGGGGACTACCATGCTTATTAACAGTACAAAATATGAGCTAAATCAATTAATATCTTCAGGTGCCCAAATCACTTTGAAATTTCGAAATTTTGCCAATTTTTTCACAAAAATAATAATAACGCATTTAAAAAAATTTAGTACATCTTATTTAAAGCCATGGGTGGATGAAATGAACTTCCCTGCGTGTAAAAAAAAAAGTTTTACACTTAACATTATCCCGGAAAAAAAAAATTTCACCTTTTTCTAGAGCGCCATCACGCGCGTCTCCACTCCTCACAATAGACTCATCATTGCGACCACGCGTTTACACGGGCGCTTCTACTTGCAGCCCTTCGCTTTTTTTTAATTATTAAAACAACCCAGAACTTAGCACGAGGAGATGGCTGCATATCGAGTCCCCCCCTGCTTATTTTTACTTATTTTAGATATTTTTTATATAGAAATTTTAATCTTTAAGTTCAGTTTTGTTTGGATTTGGTTTGTTTTGTTTGTTAAGGATACACGATTCTGTGAATTAGTCAAAATGCCTAGGACACGATCAGTAGATGCATGTCCCGTGTTTGGAATGGCTGAAATAATGAAGCCTAACACACTTCCAACATATGCAGATTTATGAAGTATTATCTTTACATACAGAAAGATTGTAAAAGAGATGCTAGTATGTGGCTGATGGATGTTCAATTTTAATTAAAGAGCTCAAAGGATTATGGGGGAAAAGTTCGATTCCAACTGTAATAAACCAACAAATAATATATATGCTGAAAAAATACCATAAAGCATATAGAAATATTAAGAAACTATTAAAAAATACTGGCAAACTATATTTCTCGAAAGGTTGTGTCCTTCAGGGAATCAGCAGAAAAAAAATCTATTTGATATTAGCATATGTAAATGTAAGAACTTTCTCAGTTGTACTTTCAAAATTAAAGTACCTATTGCTGAAAGACCTTTTTTAACAGATCAAAGGACATTTCGAAAAATGGTCATTGGAAATGTTGGCATTAAAACCAGCAGAATATTTGAAAAAAAGGTTGCAGCGCAAAGAAAGGGAAGCAGAGAGCCAAAACGTTTAGCTCAAAGATTGTAAAGGAAAACAATCCAAAATCTCTCGCCCTATACTACGGGAGCAACTTTAAGTTTTAATTTGCTACAGAATTCTAATGCCACTATAAACACAGTCATTGATAATAATTATTCTTCAACTTCACAAACGAGAACTAAACTTCCAAATGTAGCTCAGGCTTGTGATAGAACTGGCGTTTCAGATAGATCAGCAGCAATTCTAATAAATGCTGCTTTGAAGGATATGGGAAAAATTTCCAAGGATGATTCTTCAAACATAGTTGATCGTAGTAAACTTAGAAGAGAAAGGACAAAGACTCGCAGCTACCTGAAAAGGAAAAATGAGGAAACTACCTCTTTATCAGAATATGGAATATACTTCGATGAGCGAAAGGATTAAACTTTAGTAATGATTAAAGAAAGAGAAAGGATTTCTAGAAAGACGGTAACAGAAGAACATATCGTTCTAATACAAGAACCAGGATCAAAATATATGGGACGTGTCACTCCTACAACTGACTCTTATCAAAATACTAAAACAAGTATTTTAACTTTTTTGGAGAAAAATATAGATATTTCTAAGATGCAAGTGGTTGGTTGTGATGGTACAGTGTTAAATACATGTTTGAAAAATGGAGTCATTCGACATATCGAGCTCTTTTTAGGATGTCCTGTGCATTGGTTTATTTGTTTATTACATACAAATGAGCTACCCAGCTACCTTTACGTCATTTGTTGCAACATTTAGAAGGGAAAACCACAGGACCAAAAGGATACAACGGAAAAATTGGAAAAATGTTTGAATCTTGTGAAAAATTGCCTTTGACAAACTTTGAAAAAATATAAGTAACTTTGCCAGATATTGTCCTAGAGGATCTTATCACTGATCAACGATACATTTACGAAATGTGCACAGGTATATCAAATAAATATATTCCATTAAGCTTGTCACAAAAAAATCCAGGAAAATTGAATCATTCCAGATGGTTGACCACGACAAATATAATTTTAAGGTTATATGTTTCAACAGAAGATCCAACCCATAACTTGGAAATATTAACAGAGTATGTTGTGAAGGTACACTCATATGTGTGGTTTAAAATTAAAAGTCAGTCATCATGTCGGTAAGGGAATTCCTAATTTTTACCATATTTTAAATAAATCGAGATTTTAGCCTGATTATATAAAAATTGTTGTAGATAAGAAATGCTTATTATGCCCATCCAGAAAGTATTAATTTGGCAATGTTAGCTGATGATAGAAAACACGTCAGACAATTGAGCCTCAGAAAAATTTAAAATGAAGACAAAAAAAATAAAGTCGAAAAGAATATTCGAGAGTTCAAAATTCCCAAGTTAAACTTCGAAGCAGACGATTACATAAATTTAATTGAATGGCAATCAGATTCCATTACAGATCCACCACTTACAGTATCTCTTTCTGATGATCAACTCAAGTCTATGGTTCTAGACGTTCCAACCAATAGTAACATGTTTAGCTTTCCATGCCATTCACAAGTAGTAGAACGTTGCGTTAAATTAGTAACTGAAGCATATAGTACAGTATGTGGTACAGAGGCACGAGATGGATTTATTCGGTCAAGAATTGCTTCTAGACTTGCTTTACCCAGATTTGAAACCAAAAGTCAATATCAACCATTTTTAAGCTAAACCACTTGCCAGTAACTTAAACTTAATTTTTGAGTGTAAGCTAGCAACTCAAATTGAAAATTTTAGGGGGGGGGGTGGAACTCGATATGCAGCCATCTCTTCGTGCTAAGTTCTGGGTTGTTTTAATAATTAAAAAAAAGCGAAGAGCTGCAAGGGGAAGCGCCCGTGTAAACGCGTGGTCGCAAAGATGAGTCTATTGAGAGGAGTGGAGACGCGCGTGATGGCGCTCTAGAAAAAGGGGAAATTTTTTATTTTCCGGGATAATGTTAAGTGTAAAACTTTTTTTTTTACACGCAGGGAAGTTCATTTCATCCACCCATGGCTTTAAATAAGATGTATTAAATTTTTTTAAATGCGTTATTATTATTTTTGTGAAAAAATTGGCAAAATTTCGAAATTTTAAAGTGATTTGGGCACCTGAAGATATTAATTGATTTAGCTCATATTTTGTACTGTTAATAAGCATGGTAGTCCCCAACTATTCCCACCATAGACGTTTTCAATTTCCGAAATTCGTGTTTTTCGCTCCACCCTAGTGTACATGTGTCATTTCTCTTCTGATGGATGATGATAAACGCTTGAAATATGAACAACTAACCACTGCGTGGCCAGCTCGGCGTTGCCCGTGCCCGTGGTGTAAGGTATAAATCTGGTGTAAAATTTTCCGCAGATTTCTAATCCGTTGAAGATATATTCAATTTAAAAATGATTTATTTACAGAAAATCATATTTTTAGATATCAATCTAACCTAAAATTTTCCGCAGATATCAAATCCGTTGACATTTTTAATCTATCTTTAGCGATTCCGACAATACGAAAAAAAAAACTTAACAATCCCATTCAATATGTTTTTATTTCATGCTCTCAATAGCGGAAATGGAATGGGGCAGTAAATTTAATCTGTTTCTTTTTTTTAACGCCAAAGACAGAAAATGCAATCTGTTTTTTTTTTTGGTAAGAGAAAGTTTAAAGTTTATGTGACGTCACAATATCTTGTGAAAATATAAAAGGTCACGTGGGTAGAAAAGGTCAATTTTCGGGGGTTTCTTCTTTCCTTCAGAAGAAACGCGTTTGAAGAACCAGGTAGAGAATAAAACAATAATATTAATTTAAAAATTTTCTAGATTGAATTTTTAAATTTCGCCGCGACCCAAAAATTGTAAAAAATTTGGACTACCCGTGTGCCAAATCGCATTGCCGTAAGTGCCATAGAATAGTCAGGATTTTGCGGCAAGAAACAAACACTTCCTTTTATAATAGTAGAGATTATTCTTATGTAATTACACAGAAGGGTGGATACAAAACAATTTTTTCAGCAAGAAATAACAATTTATGTGATGTACTTAAATTAATGTTACCAATTGATAACTTTTTTATCGTATAAGACACAAAAGAATTGAGTACTAATAGTTGGCTCCAAAACATAACCGCCAAGACAAAGAACGATTTCGCACAAGTTTTTACAGTTCCGTTAAACATTTTTAATATTTAAAGACGGTAATAATTGGTAATTTTGTAATTAACGTCGTACTAAAGCAACACAACGGGCTATTGACGACGGTCCGGGATCAATTATTTAAGGGTAATGGTAATGGTAATGGTAATTTTAGTTAACGTCGTACTAGAGCAACACAACGGGCTATTGACGACGGTCCGGGATCAGTCCCATGTGGGAAAGAGCCGAGTACAACATCTCGTAATTTTGAACCACGGTCAGATGACGAAGCAACACCTGAGCATTTTAAGAATGCATAAATGTTCTATTTACAATTTCAAACGCACTCCACCAGTTATTTTGTTTCAAAAATAATTTTAGATATTTATTGATTGCAAATCTATGAAATCTTTTTATAGAAATGGAAATGTCATAGTGTTCATCCAGTTGTGTGAGTTACGGGTTCAATTCCGCTAGTGTATCAATAAAATTTATATTTGTTACCCTTTTACAAGACGACGATTTCTATTCAAATTTTGTTTGATAGAACACATGAATTCGAGTATACGTGTGGACTGCAATATTACTTTTTGTTTTATTTTTTTAGAATTTCCAAACAAACTCTTAAAGTAACTGCGCTATTGAGAAAGCCCCCAAATCAGCTGTCAGCGGAAATGCTCATCCGGTTAGAGATTGTTTGACTGGCCGCTGAAGACGTGTTGTCAAGTTTCGGGTGTGTGCTTTCGGTAATCTTATCATCGACCCGACGCTGCACTTTCTTGTCATTAATTTTTTAACTTAACAAATTTCAATATGTCTACATCTGGCGATTTTGGAAATCCTCTAAAAAAGTTTAAGCTCTGTTTTCTAGGTGAACAAAGCGGTAAGTTTTCAGGTTAACCTAAGCCTAATTATATTTATGGTGTATATATAAAGTTGTGTAGTCTCAACTGTCATGTCATACATAGCTATAAACTGAAACGAAGTTATTTACGAGAAAAACTAGTGCGATTATGCAAATTAATACTTACCAATGAGTTGATAATATTTTGTATCATTGATTTTTAATTTTAAATTGTACCAAAAAAGATGTTTGTTCAGCGAGTTTCAATTTGCTCCAGTTACTAGATTACAATTCTGCTTGTCTACAGTTTCATTATATATTTTCGAAAAAAAATAAAACTTTTGATTTATAATCTATTCGAATGTGCTTGTGTTGTATTATTTTATTACGAAAAAACTTTATTTTTTTGTTTGTACGAATGTACTTTCGTTTTATTGTTTACTAGCAAAATACCCGACCTTACTCGGCTTGAATTCGTTTACTCTAGATTGAAGAGATAATCAAAATATATAATGACTTACGTTTTTTGTAGAATAAAAATTTATTATAACACCTTTCGCCATCTTTATATTTTCTACAACTTACTTTGGACACAAATCCTACACATGCATATCTATTCATGTAATACATTTCACATACATCGCATAATTGCTGTATGACAAAGCTACAAAAAGACGAAAGGTGATACTAAGGTTACTACTATAAAAGACGATTTATAGGAAGATTTGGAATTCCCTTTCTTAAGTTCTTTTCATGTGCAACTCAATTAATTAAAATTACGATTTACGGCGAGTGCTCTCGCACTCATAGTCAACAAAACAGTATTTTTTTACTTGTGGCACTCTTGCCTCCGGTATGCGACATTGTGAAATTTTGCAATCTTCTTCTGTCATTACTACAACGAATTTTTTAATGTTGGAAAGAGTTCTAGTTTGGATTTTTAAACATTATTATTATTTCAATTCTTTAAATCAATTAATAAATTCAATATTCTTTAAATAACGGGATTATTGTTTAAATAACGGCATTATTCTTTAAATAACGGCATTATTCTTTAAATAACGGCATTATTCTTTAAATAACGTCATTATTCCTTAAATAACGGCATTATTCTTTCAATAATTGCATAACTACACTTAAAATTTACTGAAAATTTATACTGACTTACCCATAGAGGAGATATAATAGAATTCTATGGACTTACCTAACATTTTCAAGTCTAATACTTTGTGGTGCTGTTGGGTGTGATGAGAAGGAAAACACATTTATTAAAATAATAAATATTTAAAACAGGAAACAGCAAAATAAAACAAAATAAAAGATGTCGCAAAAAATTGTTCTAAAGATATTAATTTGTGATTCAATTTTATCTCTTGATCTCGCACTGTTGCCACAACTCACAACTAAAAGTGTACAAAATTTAGAAATGTGAAATTAATTCAGAGCGAAAGAACCAGAAAAAATATCACTGCTCGCGCGATCGTGTTCATTCTCGTTTCATTGAAAAATATCGTCTGTCCCAAATATTCGGAAATCGTTTTCATTGCGCAAAGAATAAAAATAAGAATCGAAATAAATGACGTATCAGAGATGAAATTCCATAAAAAAAAAAAAAATTTGAAGAATAATTAATTTTTCAGCAGTACTGGTAAAGCAATCGAATTAATCGTAATATTCAATAGACATTCCAATTTTTCCAAAACTACCAAATTATGGTTGATTTAAGTATACTTACTCAGGTGTTTTAGCATGAAACTCGTCTAAATATAACAATAAAGAAATGTTTAATATTGCATTCACTAAATTAATAGATAATGTATAAAATAAAATACACTGCAATCAAATATCTGGAATACAATTCATGTGATGCCTACACAAACACACAAACACAAAATCGAGCATAGAACAGAAAGACGGATAGACAGACTTTCGCAACCAATTCCACTCACTAAATCAAGATAAGTACTCACTGTATGCAAATTTCCATGAAAATATCTTAAACCGCGTGGACGTGTATAGGGCACAACATACAGACAGACAGACAGACAGACAGACACCAAACGAGAAAAAGGCGGATTCGGCATCAGAAGGGTCCAAAACGGATAGAAAACTTGAAATGAGTCGAAAATATTGAATGTACAAACAAACACTCCATTCTTATTTATATAGATGCGAATTTACTTTCGTTTTAGTGTTTGTACGAAAAAACTTTCCGTTTATTTCTCTGAATGTGGTTTTCTGTTTTATTATATTTATATGAACACACTTCTGAGTTGCATACGTCTTTATACATTTTATTTTGTATTATTTTATCAATACACTACCGTTTTAATTGTTGCGATAGAAGATAGATCACAAATATCCAAATAAAATTTCATAAGAAATGCAGGGCTACTACAGGTGACTTTTGACCAACTGACTCCTTTTTTGAAAGTTTTTGACATGCATTTCTAGTGTATCCTATAACTCAATTTTGGTCAAAATAAAAATTTGGGTAATTGCACATCAATGAGACGTGCATACAGGAGGATGTAGAACAGATA
The DNA here is from genome assembly GCA_947359465.1 of Metellina segmentata. NCBI lineage: Eukaryota > Metazoa > Arthropoda > Arachnida > Araneae > Tetragnathidae > Metellina > Metellina segmentata. The sequence continues at coordinate 23,657,687 of OX375884.1, forward strand.
ACAATTGTCGATTTTAAACCTAAATTTTAGGTGTTGTGGGTTTGATTCCTCCATGGCTGTAATTTCTTTTTCTATTCCAAGTATGCTCATTACTTGACACAGCTTGGTCAAATATGACCCTTGTACCATATACCCAACCAACTATTGAAGTGCAAGGGAAGTTAACTGGCGCCAAGCTATTCCAACACTTTCAACAACAGAGTTAGTACTCTTTGCTGCATGTTCCATGACAACTTGCATCAAAACATGAACTAAAGAATGAAAAAAGTTTGTTTGGTCTGTTCTTCAATCCTTAATATCCTAATCATAACAAATGGATCAAGGATAAATTGTGATACAAATGTAGCAATGTTTTTCCTATTCCATCATGGTTTTAAGACAGTAAAATCAATCTTTAATGTTAAAATGCATCTTTAGTTTAAAGTCAAATTAGAAAATAACATTGGATGATAAATTGGTAAAAGTTTTTTAAACACATTTTTGATCTCATGCAAAGCAAAATAGATGTATATTTTCTGGATTTTAATCTTTTTCACAATATTCTCCAAGAGAAGAATAATCGAGAGATAATCTTCTGATAGCATAAAAAATAAAAAGCCTTGCAATTTATTTTGTAATTAATAACTGAATACATTAATAAAAAAACATTGCTTTTTAAGTGCTCATCAGAATTGAATTAGAATAAAAATTTGAGTTACTTTTATACTCTGCTTTTTAAAACAATTTCGCTCAAACTGGGAATTACTTTGACAGTATGTATAGTTATTTACAAAAAAGAGCTTGTTTCTAATCCATCCAAAACTGATAAGTTTAATGTGTGCTCTGCTCATCTACATGCAGAAATATTAGGGTATGTGTTGCTTTTCATATTTTTATACAGCATTATCAGTTTTTAGTATATCTATTCAGTGACAGCATTATCAGTAATAGTATGAAAATTGTATTATGGTTTTCAATAAAAAATAATTTCTAAAAAACTGCTTTTGGTATATCCTGAATGAAGCTTAAAATAAGTATCAGGTTCATTTCTGCTATCAATAAATTTTAAATTTCCTAAAATATGAGATGTAAAATAGAAAATTCTCAAATATTTTCCATATTTTAATGTTTAGAGAATATTCATGTTCTCTGCTAACAACTCTTTCCAAGTATGTATTAGTATTTCTTCTATTTGAAAAAGAAATTGCTATAAAATACCAAAATTTTTTTATGCAAAAAGTTTTCTGAAATATGAAGGCCAATCAGAATTGATGTAATTCTATGCAAAATGAGCAAAAATAAGAAAATCCAGAGTGACTTTAATGAAAATACTTTCCTACCTCTTTTCCGTAGCAGTAAAACTTATGTGTGTATCTCTTGATATTGTATGTCACAGGGATGACAAAAATAAAAATAATTAGGAGCCATGACCTGTGCAATACTTATACTGATATTTTTTCTAACGCTGAGTATATCGCAGAACTCATTGCGCACACACAGTAAATAATATGCTCTTTATAGTAACTGAGGCAATAAAAAAATAACATTTTTACCATCTACATTATATATTTTACTCTATTTTTGACCTTTATAGACATGAACAAGTCTTGTTGCTTTAGAACTGAAATACCAGCTGTTCAGTCTTTGTGGGTTCAAAATCTTTCAATGATGGTCCATTCATATTGCGCATCATCAGATTACATCAAACTAAAGCCCAGCTTACAGCTTACTACAGAAACTGGAAGCATGCACACACTATGGATAACAACCGTCCTAAAATTGTGAATATATCATTAGAGATACTGCTACTTCTACATCTTTCAATTTTTTTCCTTTCCCAAATACTTTAAATTTATACCACTCACACTGAATCTTTTGAACTCTCTTCGAATCTCATTGTAAAGAGATTGCAGACAATTTTCATTTATCTTCAAGGACCATGAAAGTTGTTTTTCATAATTTTGTGCCAATTCTACTATCACACTCTCACCATAACTTAAAGAATCTCCTGTTGGCCAGCCAAATGTATCAAAAAACATTTATGGCTTTGTTAGAATCCTGATTTAAAAATAGTTCTACATCAACTACTTCTGTTACATAGATATTAGTAGATTTCCCAGATACTAAATACATGAAACATTTCATGTATTTAAAAGACTGCATTAGATTGGAACACTTTTCTTTGTTCCAAAACATATCTGAATTATTAAGAATCATGCATATGTTGTGTACCTTGGGACATGTCCCAAGGTATGAAAATGAAATTAAAATTTGAAAAATATTTACTTTGCAGTAATGAAATTTTCTTTCACTCACCAAATCATCAATTCAATTATTTTGAGGCTGTTTGTTACTAAGGTGCCATCTATTCATATGGGTCACTATTAGAAATTAAAAAAACATGGCTGTTAAAAATAGATTTTTAGAAATTGTCAGTGTCCCGAGGTACAAACGTCCCAAGATACAACACTCTCCCCTATGGCTTGTGTAGCATGACCAAATATGGACCTTCTACCATGAACATCCAACCCTGACCTAACACCTGTTCGAAACATTTCATGAAAGGTATTCAAGATGTCTGATAAAATGTGGTCAAAAGTTTTCTGATAGATTTATTACCTGTATAATTTGGATTAGAAATAGACTAAAACAGCAAGTTTATTTGTAAACAATTGTTGTGTCTATTTTTTAAATGTACTTTATTTATTCTGCAAATTTATATATAATTACTATATATTTATATATAATTACTTATCATGTGTAATTTGTTTTCATTGTTATGCAACACACTGTAGTTATAATTTTGGCAATTGTTTTGCCAAAAAATGTAATTGGAAATGAGCAAAAGTTACAGTGTAACCTAACTTCCATTAAGTATTTTTTGGCGCACAAAGTTGCAGTCTTACCCTTGCTATATTGGTGATCAACAAGTTGACATGTGCACTTAAGAAAATAGTAGTTGAGTTGCCAATGCAATTATAATCACTTCCCACAAATGTTTGAAGCTCTAAAACAAACACTGCTCCTATTCCCCATCACAGCTTCATTAATAGTTGCTGCTCAGCCTCATTTCAACAATCTACTTGCTGCTCTTTCACTCCAACTGCTAAAGGCAACTCAACAAATTCTATGGTCATAATTCTTCCATTGCTTGACCATGCATACAAAAGTACACATATAACCTTAATACAGCTCTCATTGTATCAACCTATGTTAGCATCCATCTAATTCAGCCATTGCTAAAAAATTTGCATGAAAGTACTTTTTGTTAGACATTGTTGCACTGTCTTTCACAAGTCTTACTACAGGGTTCCCACGGTCCTTGAAAAGTCCTGGAATTTTTTTTCTGAACTAGGGGCCCTTGAAAGTCCTTGAAAATTACAGAACTTGGTAAAAAGTTCTTGAAAGTACTTGATTTTTTTTACTAGAATGTAATTATGTAATTTCATCTTGCGTTGGAACTTGTCCAGGCTTGTGTCCATCATGGCAGGTGTGGCATTTGAGCATCATTTGGAATAAAGCAGGTGTTATGCACTTTGGCACCATTGGATATACATCAGACCAACCACATTGAAGGCATGGGTGAAGGTCATAAACCATGTTTCATTGTCGCGTCATCCCATTGCTGTTTTTCATAAACTATACCAACATGAAAGAGTTCCGCTTCTTTGAACATTTTTAAAGTTGTCTCGGGATTTATGCAGAAATGCAAAGAAAATATTAAGGTTTTTGAAGGGGGTCAACTTACTTTTTCACTTTAACATTATTATTAAAAAATTTTACAATTGACGTCGTACGAATAAGAATGAAAACCTACAATTTCGAATTACTGAATTATCTGTTTTTGTAAAATGTGTGAAGTTTCTTCAAGCACTTCACTCAGCGTGGTAAAATTCTATTTTTAAGACTAGAAATGGGAAGGGTATTGGGAAATAGAAACTTGGACTAGAGAATAAAAAAGCCATAATGGCAGTCAAAACTTTGGATTTGATTTGTTTCTTGAACAAAATAAACCACGACAGCCATCTGTTGTAGTGGCAGTGTACAAGAGCAAAACGTAGATTGTGTCGTGTGTAGATCGAACCATGTGCAAGCTCCCATACTCTTGGTGCCACCAAAGAAATTTTATCGTACAATATTTTATTGCACGACCGGAATCCATATGTGTGCAAGTAGCCTGATAGTTAGCATTGAGATGAGAAGCCCACTTTGAAAAAAATCAGGTTCTGTGATAAAATAAAATCCAAATTATAACCAAAATTGCTGATAAGCTTTCTCTTTTTCGACTGTCTGTAGTTTAAAAAATGGAGCAAAGAAAAAAAATTGGCATTTTTTTATGTATTTAACATTTTTCTTTTTAACTGACAAATTTTGCATATCCCTTGTTTTAAGTCGTTATAAAAAATTTCAAGTCCTTGTGAAATTTTTTTTTTTAGTTTTGAAAATTCCTTGAATTTATTTTGGACAAAGGTGTAGGAACAATGTACTAAATATTTTGAGTTTTGCCATTTAAACATATTGCTTAATCATTTGTATTGATTAGACAGTGAAAGAAACAGAAAGGGGTTCCATTAATCAATACCTGTTTTGCATGTCATTGATTAATTATCGCAGGTTTAAAGAAAGATATCACTTTCCTTAAAAAAATTTCAAAAGAATTCTTATTAAACTTCATTGAATGTAAAAAATGCTATGAATAGAAGCACACATACTTAACAGAAACATTTCGAGGATAATTTTGTAGCAGTCATACAATAATGAATTTTTTTATGAAGCAGAAAAAATGCTTAAAAAATTGATTACATTATAGAAACAGTGATTTATTGTTTAACCCTCCAAGAGAAGCACCCGAGTGTGGTTTAAAGAGGTTTCTGTGTAGTGGGCAGCAAACACAGAATATTTTGAGGAGCAAGATGTCCTGAGGTCAGAGTGATATGTCTGAATAATCTGATCCTGCCCCTAACCATGTGGTATTTCTGGGCCATAATCAAACTATTTTCTGAGGTGCATGCTGCTCTGAGGTTATCAAAATGCAGATGACAGTTTCACATTCTAATATGTTGGATTATAAGTGCATTTTTTTTTAGCTTAGAGGGTAGATTTCTTAAAATGCTCCCTTGAGAAACAAACGAATGAATATATGTACATTAAATTTGCTTCATTGAAACAAGTTGCTACATCAAGGCTGAACAATGGAAGTACTTTTCTGAATAATTGATAAATTGAGTAAATAGGAATAAATAAGTGTTAAAATGATGAAATTGCAATTTTTTAACTATTTGAAAATTGAAATTTCCTCTTCGTTTTCTCAGAACTAGGTTTTTGACTTAATTTCACTTGTTTCTAATGATATTCTGATTATAATGTTGTTTCACTTGTTAGCTAATGAAATTCTGATTATAATGTTGTTTCACTTGTTAGCTAATGATATTTTCATTAACTTACACACTTTTGAGCTGTTAATTTACGGCATTTTCTGCCTTTTAAAATTTTTCTATCAATAAAATTAGGAAGCGAAAAATAAAGACTTAGAAGATTTGCATGAATCATTCTTTATGTCCTTGTTCAGGTATATTTTTAGTTGAGCAGAGCTATTAACTGTTACACAAGTTTTAACTCTTATAATGACCTAGTTATAAATTTTAGCATGATTTTTTGTAATAATATTTTTGTTTTGTAGTGGGTAAAACATCTCTAATAACAAGATTCATGTATGACAGTTTTGACAATACCTATCAAGTAAGTAAAGTAGTTATTTGAAAGTATTAATTATATCAAAATTTGTTGAAATATCTAAGGGGTCTTCAAGTTTCTTTAACCTTAGTTATCGCATCTCAGAGAAGTGCAGATGACAGCTCTAACTGTAAGCTTCACACCTAGTATTCTATTTGCCCCCCTTGCTGTGGGATACTAATTTTTCATTGGCTCCTTTTGTATAACTGTATCATGATTGTTTTACAGTTTGTAACATAGCAGATTTCTCAGATATCAGTCTTAAATTTTGTATTTAAATTAACCTTTTCTGAGGTACATCAAATGCTGCAGCAAGCCTGCATTGATCATTTAAGTTGTGTACCAAATACTGTGACCAGATTAAATAGGCAAGATTTAGTTTATGATGACCCAATACTATTTAATTTTGTCAACAATGGAAGGAAAAATTTGAATAATGTTGAAAAGTCTAGGAAAGTGTTTTCATTTTGAAAATGCTGTTATAATATTCTATTTGATTGAATTTTAAGATCAATTAGAGTAACCACGCAGTGAATTAAAATAAACTTTCACTTATTAGGCTGATATGAACTTAAATTACTATAAGTACAAATAACGAAGTCTTTAAAAATCCAAACTAGAATTTATTCAAAAGATAATAATTAAATTTAAGTTTAAGATTAAAATATTACATTCGACACAGTTACATTAAAAGTAAATCTAATAACTTGATCGAAGAGATCAAGTAAGCGGGTACGTGATCAAACAAGAATGGGAATTAAAGCGGGAATACTGGTGCAACAGATTGCAACCGCTTTTATATATTAGTATGGAAGATCACGTGACAAGATTTTGCATAACCGTGATACGATTTGCATAAAATACGAATCAAATATGTTGGCTAAGTAAAATATTGAAAAAAAGGAAGGTTTTTCCTAACAATGGCCCGCCTTTTACTAGCCAATAACATTTAAAAAAATACCAGAATTCAAAGTTCTGAATATCAATCGTACTAACCTTGTAACTAAATAATTTAACAAAGATTAATATTTATGACTTTCAGTCAATTCTTATAATCACAAACACACAACAATATCTTATGTTGTAAAAATTCAAAAAGTAATAACAGAGTAAAAACAGTTCTCTGTAAAAATACATGAAAAATTTTCATTATAGCATGACGGGCTGGCATGCAAATTTGTTATGCAAAAATGGAGGACACATTTTTTTTTTTTTTACGGACTAACAAAAATAAAAATAGACCAAATAGGCCTCCTAAAAGAGGGGTTCAATAACGACCACCGCCCTGGCTGCATACAGCATCCTCGTACCATGGCAGATTACAATTGTATTCCTTCCGAGAAGGTATTAGGAGCCTTTCGTACGCCTCAGCTGTATCCATCCAAAGTAGTGGACGATATCTCGCCAGTAGCCAGTCAGACATGAAAAAGAAATAAGTACATTCAAAAATATTACAAATATGTTAAAATACAAATATCTTATCAACTAGTGATTTCAATCCTACTTTCGGTAATGGTTTGGTAAACAAATCAGCCAAGTTAGATTTTGTATTTACATATTTTAAAGTAAATAAGTTTTCAAGAATCAAGTTTCTAATAAAATGAAATTTGATATCAATGTGTTTAGTGCGATGGTTCTCTATAGATGATTTTGAAAAATTTATAGCTGCTTGATTATCACACAATAGGTGGCTTTCAAAGTTTACTTTCAAAAAGTTTAAGTTTTTCAGTTCATTTAGAATACGAATAATCCATACGAGTTCTTTGGATGCCTCCGTTAAAGAAACGTATTCTGCTTCTAAAGTTGATAAACTCACGCATTTTTGCTTGAAAGTACGCCACATAATTGGCGATTCATCAATAAATAGAATTAAACCACCCATAGAGATACGATCATCTCGATTGGCTGCAAAATCAGCATCACTGAAACATTTTAAATTTATATCATTTATAAGAAATATTTAACTTATAGTTACTGGTTTGATGTACATAACCCAACAATTTTAATAAGGTATTCCAGTGTATAATACCTGGGTTAGATTGGAATTGGGACAATATGTTTATAGCATAGCTTATATCAGGACGAGTCCTCATAGCTAAAAATGCTAAACAACCCAACAAGTTACGGTATGGTAATTTTGACATCAATGAAATTTCTTCATTTGATTTCGGGCACTGTTGTTTAGATAAAATGGTTCCAACAGCAATTGGTAAACATACAAGAGGATAGTTGTACTTTTTATATGTTAAACAAATTTTATTTATATATTCACCCTGATGAATCAGTAGGGTTTTACCATCTTGTTCAAACTCGACACCTAAAAGTTTTCGCGTCTTTCCTAAAATTTTTATATCAAATTGTTGATTTATTTTTTGAACAATATTAGATATTAAAGATTCATTTATAGCAAAGATAATTATGTCATCAACATACATTAAAAGTACCACACTGTCGTCAAAAATATAAATACAGTTTGCCCATTCAATTTTATGAAATTTAAGATTTTCTAATACATTGTGTATTTCCTGAAACCAATTTCTTCCTGATTGATGAAGTCCATAAATACTTTTATTTAATTTACAAACATAATCAGGTTTGTTAGGATCTTCAAAACCTTGAGGTTGGGACATCAGAATGTTCTCATCAAGTGATGCATATAAATAGGCACATTTAACATCAATTTGACAGTGTGACCATTGAAATTTACATACAAAAATTGAGAAACACAATCTTATAATTTCAAAATTCACAACCGGGCTGAAGACCTCGTCATAATGAACACCTTTAGTTTGTCTGAAGCCTTGTGCAACTAATCGAGCTTTATATCTAACAATATTGCCCTTGTCGTCACTTTTGACTGTAAAAACCCAACGGCAACCTATTACTTTATTGCTAGGAGGTTTTTGTACCAGGTTCCAGACTTTTCGGTTATTCATGATTGAAATCTCATCTAACATAGCTTTACGCCACTCGTTACTTTGAGATGATCTCAAAGTATCCTTATAACAATTTGGGATTGTAATATCTAGTCATGCTTCAGAAATATTAGTTTGAGAAAGTTTGATCTCTTCAGGTTCTAATTTAATCTTTTCAGTATGAGCATTTCTACCTTGGAAATCAAATCTTTCCATATTATACGGTAGATTATTTGCTTCACAGAATTTCCTGACATCGTTTTGTGAACGCAATCTAGTTTTACTCCCAGAAATATAGTAGTAGACATCAATTCTCGAACCCTTCTTTCGAGGTACGACTTTCCTTATAAGTAAAAATTTTACGGGGGAAACTGGTTGTGTTACTTCACTTTTACTAGTTCCCGGTTTAGGTTCCAATTTAAATTCCGATTCACTACTCGAATCTTTAGAATTAGAATCACTTTTATTAGGTTCCTGATCCGTATCGGAGTCGGATGTTGGATAGTCACATTTTAAAGAAAAAGTTTTAGGAGTGTCCAGTACTGCTCCACTGCCATCACCAACATCCTCGGCGAAACTTACGTTAATAGTTTCTATTATTTTTCTTTCAGTAGGAAGCCAGATTCTATATCCTCTGGTTCTTTGGGCATAGCCAACCATAATTCCCTTAGCTCTCATATCAAGCTTACGTCTGTGCTGTCTGGGAATACCCAAAAATGCAGTCGTTCCGAAAATTTTAAAGTGTTTAACTGACGGTTTATTACCACTAAAAAGTTCGAAAGGAGTCAGTTTTTGTTGGCCATGGCAAATTCGGTTCCATACATAAGTGAAACAAAATAATGCCTCCACCCAAAAGTGATTTCCCAGACCGCTATCATTCAACATGGTTTTAACACCATCCATTGCTGTGTAATTATAACGCTCTGAAACACCATTTTGTTCAGGGGTATAAGTATTAGTGCGTTCGGCTCTAATACCTTGTTCCTCAAATAAAGCTTCAAACTCAGAGTTACAAAATTCCAATCCGTTATCTGTTCGAACACATACAATTTTAGAATTCAGATAACGTTCAACTCGATTTTGATAACTACGAAAACATTTGAAAACATTCCTCTTTTCTTTTACTGGGTAAGTTGTAACTTTTCTTGAAAAGTCATCAGTGATTGAAAGAAAATAGCGGTATCCGCCAATTGCAGTATTTTGCATTGGGCCACAAAGATCCATGTGAATTAATTCTAATGGTTTGTTTGACCTTATTTTCCCGATCGGTTTAAATGATTTACGGCGTGATTTGGCGATCTTGCATGGCTCACATTTAATATTATCATTCTTAAATTTGGGTAAACCTTTTACACTTTCACTATTACTAGTATTTACAATGTACTTAGTATTAATGTGACAATATCTTTTATGCCAAATATTTAAATCATTTAATGAAGAGGTTGAAAGGTTAACTTTATGTTTTAAATCCTTTTTAGGTATATTTGATACTATACTTTTAGGATAGTTAGGCTTTACATAGTATAAACCACCTTGCCTTCTGGCATAAAACAATTTGCGACCATCTTTATGAAATACAGTTAAAACATTTCTATCACAGACAAAATTATGACCAGCTTTATCTATTACACTACCAGAAATCAAGTTTTGTTTAAGTTTGGGAGAATATAAAACATTAGTTAATTTTATAATTTCAATCTCACCATTCACGTAGAATTCCAGTTTCACCTCGCCTGTTCCTTCCACGGGGCAAGTCACACCTCCGATTGCTACAGCTACCTCTGTGCCTTTGATAAACTTGTAGTTGAGCATCAGATTTCTTTCACAACAGAAGTGTGAAGTCGCCGCTGTGTCAAATACCCAGGTCCCAGGTGTAATTCTTGAAGTTCCACTTGCATTAGCTTCGATGACCAAACTTGTCATTAGATGCTTTCGGGAAGTTGAGTGGGGTCTTCTCTGGTTCTTTCTTTGTCTTCCTCTGCTTGTCTGTTCTTTTTGGTCTTGTTTTTCAATTGGGGTTTTTCTTAAGTTGACCTTAGGTTGGTTGGAATAACAGCTTCTTATCTGGCATGCAACCATCTCCTGGTCTTTGTTACTTTGCTTCAACCTAGCTTCTTCAGCCAGTAGTTCACTCAGGACCTTGTCAGCTTTAAAGTCATCATCCTTCCATCTGTATATTGCTTGGACTATACCCGCATACACTGGTGGTAGGTATCTGATGAGTTGGAACGCCTGATACCAGTCCTGGATGGGCTTCCCGCAGTCGGCTAGCTGGGCTGAAATCTGCTTTAATCGTGCTGCGTATAATCCAATGTCCTCGTCCGGACATACATGGCATGAGAAGAATTCGTCAGTAAGGCCGATCGCTCTAGCTCTTGAATCGGGTCTAAAGTGTTCTTCCAGGATCTTCCATGCAGCTACAGGGTCTTCATTTCCCGCTATCAATAAGCGATATTCTTTCTCTGAAGATAAATAAATGGCACTGTAGGCTCGATCTTTCCGGAGATTATAATCCTTCATCAGCTTTTGATATAAACGATCATCGGTGCTGTCACCAGCTGATGCCTTGGTAGGGATCTTCTCCTCGTCAGTTACAATCCTCCAACTTCCATCAGCAAGACCTTGATGTCTTCTTTCCATGTGCTGTAGTTGGTGGCATTCAGTTTCTCAACAGACGCCTCCATGTTGAAAAAGGGGAAGGGATTTTTCGTTAATTCTACACTTGTTGACCAATAGGCCCGCCGTCTCAAGTTATTTTTAAATTAGCCGGCGATTGATTATTTCGCGAGTTACTCTGGGCCCATAACCTTTGATTGTATTTTAAGATCAATTAGAGTAACCACGCAGTGAATTAAAATAAACTTTCACTTATTAGGCTGATATGAACTTAAATTACTATAAGTACAAATAACGAAGTCTTTAAAAATCCAAACTAGAATTTATTCAAAAGATAATAATTAAATTTAAGTTTAAGATTAAAATATTACATTCGACACAGTTACATTAAAAGTAAATCTAATAACTTGATCGAAGAGATCAAGTAAGCGGGTACGTGATCAAACAAGAATGGGAATTAAAGCGGGAATACTGGTGCAACAGATTGCAACCGCTTTTATATATTAGTATGGAAGATCACGTGACAAGATTTTGCATAACCGTGATACGATTTGCATAAAATACGAATCAAATATGTTGGCTAAGTAAAATATTAAAAAAAAGGAAGGTTTTTCCTAACACTATTCCCATATTTTCTGTGTGTCAAGAAAAATGTATTTTCAGATTTTGCTGCAATTTTGATCTTAGATAACTGCTGCTATATGCTTAAAACATCGATTAATAAACACTCATGTATGTTTAGAAAATGAAAAATGAGATGTCAAAATTTTTCGTTTTGTCATAATCTACTTGCTTTGTATTTATCAAAATGTAATGCCAGTATACCATTAGTGCAATGCTATTACCAGTGTTTAGTTTTAAGGTTTTTATTTAGTTGTTTTTTAGCATTCCTGAAATTTTTTTTTGTTAGAAGTTATCAAGTTATTATATTTTTATGTAATTTATTCTAAACCATTGTTTTTTATAGGCCACAATTGGTATTGACTTCTTATCAAAAACTATGTATTTGGAGGATAGAACTGTAAGTATTTTCTCATCTCCATTTTTTTGTTGTTGTGTAAAATTTGACATTTTTTTATCTTAGCTTTAATAAATACCATTCCTACAACAAAGTAATTTTAAAATTTAAGATTGTTTATCAGTACAATTTTAGATTCCAATAATTGGAAATGAGTCAGTTTTTTAAATTAAAATTTTTATTGAATCAATTCCTCAGATGTTTACAAATCTTTGTATTAATCTAGTCTTTAAATGCTTCAGTTATAAATGTAGGAGAATGTTGTTTAACTTGGATGTAAAATCATTGAATATATTTTTAGGTAAGGCTTCAACTATGGGACACAGCTGGTCAAGAACGCTTTCGTAGTTTAATACCTAGCTATATCAGAGATTCAACAGTTGCTATAGTGGTCTATGATATAACAAGTAATAAAAGTTTATATTGATCAATTTGAGTTTATATGCTAATAATTTAATTTACAGCTACTTTTTTTATTTTTGTTACTGGAAGAAAATATTTTAAGGTTGCTTTCTCTTAAGATCAGCAAATCTGCTTTACATTACCTATTTTTGTAATCAATTCTTTTTTTTTTATCAAAGTGGGAATATATTCGTGAAAGAACTAAACTACACATACAAAGTCTAAGTATGCAGTCATGTAACTTACAGTTAGATACATTGTATCTAGGACTTGCTAGTCTCCTTCTAAGTAGGCTGGTGCAACTCCACTTTTGGACCTTGTACACTTCTCCCAGCATCTCTTCCACTTTTTGTAATGCTATTAAGTTTGTTGTTGGAATAGCCATCAGCTGCCCCATCATGTTCAAGTGAATCACATCAATGGTTTAAAGTATCTTCCTTTTCTGTGGTGATTTTTGAATTGAGAATAGCCAGGGGAAATGATCATGCTAAATCTGGCCTTAGGGGGCTGAGAGTGATTTGATGTTTTGCAAAAAAGCTGCTCTATATGCTCTGTCATTGTGAATGCATAGGTCTTGTAGAACGTATGATCACTCAATGGAGTCTAACATATGAGTGTTTAGTTCAATAGGTTCATGACTTTTCACTCATCCGCATCAATGTCCCCTTTCGTTGTCTTCCAAGTTGCATTGATAGCACATACACCATTCTCGATATTTCAACAATGGCGGGATACTTTTTGTATAGACCTCATGGATTTTACTAACGTTTCCTACTAAGCTGCTTATATAGCACATTATGCTTTTTTATTCTGAAAATAAAAATCATAATAGGATAGAATGGAGTTGTGCATTGATATTCATAATAGTAATTAACCTTTAAGCTTAAACTGACAGTTACTTATATCTTGAGCACACACCCACAAAGCCTAAAGCAAAAAAATAGTTTGTTTCCTGTAACTCGAATGACCTTGAAATTACAATACAAAAATTCCACCCCCAAAGTTTTTAGCCTTTAAAAAAAATTTAATTAAAAAAAGTTTGTTAAAACGATTAATTGATTACGATTTCACAGTGATTGTAATCGATTAAAATAATCGAACATGATATTGAATCACAAAAAATAAATATACCCAGGTATTTTACATCACTGATCACACCTCTGATCAATTTTAAATCTAACATTAATACTCAGATAATACATATTTCCTTTTGCATATTTGCTAAAAATATTTAGCAAAAAAAAAAAAACTTTTCTACCTACTGACCCTAGTATTTTTGCTCATGTTACAGGAAACAAACTTTTTTTGGCCTAATTTGTTTATAATTATTTGATTCTCGAATTTTATGTGGTAAATTCTTGCATTTGCTTTTCGGTTGCTATTGAACAATGAGTATTTTGAGCTGATAATTTTAAAGATGTATAAAAGGTTATTGCTAAAATTAGATTTCTGAAAGTATCTTTTCACGTAAGAAAAATTTTCAAAATTAGATTGTATCCTTAATTTGTTAATAATTTGTATTTTAATTTAAGGTTATATTTGTATTTGTAGATGCTAATTCATTCCACTTAATAACAAAATGGATTGATGATGTAAGAACTGAGCGTGGAAATGATGTGATCATTATGCTAGTTGGAAACAAAACAGATTTGGCAGATAAGAGGTAAGGATAATTTTTATCAAGTGTCAATTTTTATTGATGTAGATCTCTTTTTTATATTCATGCAATGAAAATGGCTGTGGAATGATGAACATAAAAATGTTAGTTTGATAATACTAAATAAATTAGCTTTCAATTTTTAAAGATTTATTCTCTTTACTTCCGTTTTCTTTTATATTTAATTTCCATTATAAAAACTAATTATAGTAATTCATCTCCCACTCTTGTTATTTTTTGCCAAATTACTTGATTTTTCAGATCGTTCTGTGTTCATTATAAAACAGCATGAATAGATGTCATATCTCTGATTAGCTCCTCAGACAGTTTTTGTTTTTATAACTTCAGACGAAGCATCTAGTATTTTAGATGTATAGCATTATCTACAATTGCACTAGACCCTCCATTTTTTTTTCTTCTGCATAATTTAGAAAATTAAGATTTTGCATTCAAACAAATTTCAATATATCCAAAAAGTTAATGTTTTAACTTTCACATGTACAATTTCTTTCCATCAGTTAATGCATGTATTATGCCATATTTCTGTGTGTGACTAAATTGTAAACTTAAGAAACGTTTAAGTCACTTTTCAAAATGGCTGTTTTTCATCAAAGTTCATTGTTTTATTTTGAAATCAATTATGTATAATCTTAAGAGTACATAAGCTTTTCAGTCTGAAAATTACTTGTTTTTTTAACATTTGTTTAAAATAGACAAGTTACCACAGAAGAAGGTGAACGAAAAGCTAAAGAATTAAATGTCATGTTTATAGAAACAAGTGCAAAATCTGGATACAATGTAAAACAAGTAAGTTTACTACATTTCAGTATAACTTATTTCATAAAATAGTGGTAGGGTATATACTTTTCTTTAGTTATAGTCTTATTATATAATTACACTTTTCCTTTTTAATTGGTGGCATATAAATGCTGTGGGTTCTTTGATAACATGCACTTGCATTCTTAAAGTGTGAAATGTTAGTACAATTCCTAGGTTTAATATCAGTTTCCCCAAAGAAAAGTTTTATTGTAAGAAATGATTTTTCACTGGATTTTACCCAGTGTAAATGTTTACTTAACTCGTGTTTTGCTAAAACAATTTAAAAAACACAATATATATGAACAAATACCTCTTTTGAAATATTTCACAAGCAATTGGATAAAAAGTTGGTTTTGTTTGTACAGTCAAACTATCTTTACCTTTAAAATATATTAGTACTTCAAAAAGCTGATGTACTTTCTATTGTCTTTAATAGCTTTTACTTCATTTGATATAATTGGAACATTTACACTGACAACTGTCATATTATGGAAAATAAATTACTTACAAATTCAAAAAGAATTTTTTTACATAAGGAGAGGCATCAAATTCTCATTTCAAGCACAATCTGAAATTTTCAATTTTTTAATGTTTATTTCGCCCTAGACAAGAGTATTGAAATATCTTGAAATAAGTAAGCATTTGGAATAAATTTTCGAAGCAAAAAGTGATTGTTTATCAGGACTAAATTGCATTTTGGCAAGGCAAATCAATTCTTGGAAACACGTTCTAACAGCACACACAAAAAAAAATGTTACATTGTTACACATACACAAAACGTTTTGTTGAATGTCTCACTTCCCACAGTTCCAAATGGAAAAATTGGTGCCATTATTAAATTTTTAAAACTTGAATTCAAGGAATGTGTTTTAATAGTTAAGTTTCTATAATTAAAAATCAAATGTACAAAACCCAGTACATAAAAATAGCAATAGCAAAAAACATTTTCTTTAAAATTTAATGTATTCAAGAACCCATGTTTTTAAGAAAATTGCCTGCTTTATATTCTTGTGCTATTTTATGTAAGAAAAAAATATTAAATTAAAAATAAACCTGTTATTTCTCCTAAATCATAAGGAGGCTGGTGCATGTTAAACTGGTCATGGCCTCAAAAGTCCTCACATTGGTGTGGGAGCTTGGGAGAGTGGTATGCCAGCTCAGCTGCGACCTCATCAACTGACTGGTTCAAAATTACATGTTGTCCTTAGATCTTTCACTTCTGGTTTGATCCTGGACCAATGCCAATAGCCTGTTGTATTGCTGTTGTGCAACTTTTATTAAAATACCTACCCAAGTCAAAAAGTTAATCTTTCCCCACCATTGATATAGCCAAGCTCTAATACCAAGATTCACTTTGTTTGACAAAGACCTTTTCGGATATGAGAATGAGAATCCTCTAAAATGCTTATCATAACTCAATGGATACCTAAAAATTCTTGCATATTCTGGTTGTATGTCAGAGATACCTCTTGTGTGGATTTATTGTAATTAGAAGCTGTTCTACATGTACAATAATAATAAAGATAGCAGAAACTAAAAGTAATTTAAATAAATTATCCTATTTAAATCAAAATACCTTTTTGATACTATTCTTGTAGTCACAACTCTCACCTGAGTAATTTGTTTCCATGTTGATATGGAAAACTTGGATGTTTTTGCCTTGCCAGTATAGTTGGATGCTATTTCAATTACTCAATTTCTTTAAGAAACCCCTACTGTCATTCACATTGTTTGTATTTAACTTGGAAACTGAATTCTGTTTTTGTATTATTGAATTGGTTTTCCTCTCAACTGCTAAAATCTTTCAAGAATGAACACTTTCTAATTTTAGTAATTTCATTTTAAAACAGATGTGTATAATTTATTTAATCAATAATTTTTTGAATAATCAAAGGTTTTTACTAAAGATCAAATATGTTATTTAAAAAATAACTAGAATTTAAAAATTATTTTTGCAAGTGAAAATGCCCAGACTATTTGTTATATGTATAGAGTTTTTAGTGAATAAGTATAAATAGTAAATAAATGTGTGTAACCCATTATTTTATTAACCCCAAATGTTTCATGATCTACATCAAACATCCAAATGTTAGTTATTTGAAAGTCAGATGGCGTTAACCTGTGTTGTACTACATATTAGGTAATTAGGTATTGAAGATATTAATCTCTGAAGATTATATCTGAATTTTCACCTATGAATTGAATGTATTTGTAATGGTACAATTGTGTATTAGGATTATATTTATGTTATATTGTTAAATGATTTTTAATATCAATTTATAAAGGGAGTCTAAAGAAAAAAGAGTAAAACATGAAGCAACTTTTACAACTATCAAAGTTATTGCATTGATAAGGTTTTGTGCTAAACACCATACTATTTTTTTATTTAGCTCTTTAGACGTGTGGCAGCTGCATTACCTGGTATGGAGACGCCTGAGCGAACAAAAGATGATAGTATCCTTTTCTATAATAACTTTTATCTAGCAATTAGTATTGAAAAACTAGGTTTAATATTGTACACATCCTGCAACTTTAATAAACTAATAACGCTTTAAGCCCTCTAAAGCAGCTCTAATTTAATAAACACTTGCACTTTATGTTTGTAACATAAAATTTTAGTTTTTTTTTGTTCTGTGCAAAACAGCATGATTTGTATTTTCCTTTTCGTTTTTTCCTTGACTGTGTGCTCTAGTTGTTGATGTGGATCTCAAAGATGCCCCCAGTGAACCACCTAAACCTGATGGTGGTTGCATGTGCTAGAATGAAGCTTCACACTTAGCATCTTGGCTTTTGCTACCTGCCATTTGCTGTCCACTTTTGTACTTAAAAAACTTGTCCCTGTTCAGAAGACTAGTCATTGTTTTCAGAAGTCTTCTGATGAGCATTTTTCTATAAACTGTATTTGTCTGCCTTTTTTTAATTGATTCATCAATGTCCATTATACTGCTCTGAATCTGTTTTGAATTGGCATGAGTATTTTTGTTTTGCTTTATGCCATGCATGTTTCTTTTGCTTAGATGCAGTAGACAATTTCATTTTATTTTGGTGCAACCAAAAGTTAGAATGATTGTTAATTATTTATTAACTAAATTGTTTATTTGCTTGCTTGTTTAAAAACTATATTAGTATATCCTTTCACTGATGAGAAATTCTGGAACATTTTTGTAATATTTATACTTATATGTTAGATGATACAAAATGCCCTGTGATAAATGCCTTTTATAAAACATATTTATCGATGGTCAAACAATCCCAATATTTTTTTTTTGTTTAACAGATTTGCTTTTTTTTTTGTTTCATGTGGTGAAATATTGTATTTGTTTGCTAACACAAATGCAAGTTTTGCAGTCATTGGTACCTGGTTTGCATTGCTTTTTGGTGTAAAAAGTTGTTTTGCGTTTTTGTAAATAACAAATGGTGTTGAATATTTTTGTAGATAAATCTAATTTATAAGCTTCTGTACATATTTTGGTTTAATATTAGATTGGTTTAAAGTAACACAATACGAAACATTCATTTGTATTTTAGATTTTATGTGAAAATGTAAAACATCTGTGCAGCTAAAAGTTATTTATATGTATGTAGAGAATGTCCATGGCATATTGAGTGCATTTATTCTTTGCTTAAAGGAGTAAAAGTTGGATTAATTCTATGGGAGCAACTCTTAAAAATGTGATAGTATTAAATATTGTGGGATTTCATTTTTAGATGGTATGGTTTGAGGTAGGAAAATTGTTAATTATATAATCTAACTATAACTCATACCATGTATTGACCTTATGAAAATTGAGTGATCCCCTCAATCTTTAAGTAACTTGGCTTATCAGATATCCTAACCACACCTAACAAACATGTTTTGTATTACATAACAGTGAAGTCAAGTTGTTTACTGTGTTCCTTAAAACAATAATGTACTTTCGGACTCACTCAAGAAAGTCTCTAGAAAAACTAATTTCAAAATACTTGAATTGCTCAATTTTTATATGGTAAAGTTGGATTATTGAAAAGCTCTTAAATCATATTAATAATCCTTTTCCCATCAAGCTTGTATTTATAACCTCACAAAAATTATGCACATATTCGTGGATGTTAGAGTATTCACTTGAATTGAAACATAAATTCAACTGTGAATATTTGTTTTCAGTACATTAATGCTCCAATAAAGAACTGCTATCAAAGTACCAAGACAAGATTTAAATCTCTTGTCGAGATTATCAACTTATTCTTAAAACCATCTTTAGTTTGTAGGACCGATTTTATCTTGGTACTGATGCTTTAAACTTGTATAACAAACTCTGATATCTCTTAAAGTATAATTCAAGTCTTAAATGTTGGTCAAGTGCCAAAATTTATAATTCTTGCCATAGACACCATGGCACATTAGTATTTAAAGTAGTTATGTAATTTTAAATCTTAGCTTTAATGCCATACTAGTTTTAGTTTAATAAAGGATGTTTCTTCCCAGTAACATTTACATTGTCTAATGTTTTTGTTTCACATCATTGAGGTATTGTGTTCTATTTTAAAAATGTCTTATAATTTAAAATAGAAACATGCTTTTGTTTGCTGCTTGTTGGATGACTGATTCAACAATGCTTTTTGAGTTCCTTGTATTTGAATTTGGATTCTTCCCTTGAATTCCATGTTTCTGAATTTTTATTGGATCTGTCTTGATTGTTATATTTTATTGGATTAAAATTCTTCCACCTTTAGATTTTAAATCCCTCTTATATAAACATTTAGGAATTCTTGCATATCTTATGCTCATTTAAGCCTTTAATGCTTATCCTAAAAGTGTAATAACAAATCAAGTTTTAACATTATTTGTTTAATGAATCTTGCATATTGCAATACCACTTCTCCAATTTTTGTTCTATGGCTAGAGTAAACCTCGAAAGATATACTAATTGTTTGACTTTTTGGTGCAAAGGCCAGTTTTGGCCAAGGTGCATCATGAAAACTGTCAAATGTTATTTTATTCTACCTAATTTTTAGTGCAATTCCAGATTTTCTGTAAATATTGGATATATCTTCTTTTTTAACTTTTTTTTCAAATCCATGTTTAATAAAGAATTTTGAGTGAGTCCTTTTACTTAAAAGTGTACATTTATAGAATATTAATTTGAAACACAAATTTTGATACTTATATAGGATATGAAATAATGAAAAATTTAGTTAATTCTCTCAATTCATTTGAGACAAAATGTTTTGTATGAACTCTAGTTTCCAAGTATTCTCAAATCTTTGTGAAGCTGAAAGCTCTCTTAGAAATAACTGATTTTCTGTTGGAAGTTGTATTTTTAAAATTAATTAATATACCCTCACATGATTTATGTAATGTTCTTCATAAACATAATTTAAAAACCTTGTTTCTGTAAGTTCAAATTTTAAATGTGTACTTAACTTGAAGTTGACCAATTTTTCCTACGAGTTAGCACAAATAGTTTCAATTATTTTGACTAAGGAACATGTTATCTTCATAAATTTTAAACCTTCTGAAAATCTTCCGTGACTTCCAATTTAAAGGGAATAATGTCTAGTAAAATTTATTATAGGTCGGTTTTTCTTCTGAGAATCCTTAATTTTTGCTCATAATTTCTGTGATTGCATATTTATTTAGAATAGAAAATATATTTTGTTAGTACCTATTAATTTCAACATTTTACTGTAATGGTATGATTTACTTGAAGGAATTTCTTGTTTTTACTTTAAATTTTGAATTTTTTTTGGAAGTTGCACACTGAATATTTACTACCATGTGAGGTTTTTCTTTAAATTGCTGAGACTTGCCTATAAATTCAATCTTATGAAAACCAAATAGTTCTTAAAGATGCCAATTTGCTCTGAATTTGAAATGTGTTCGTTCATATGTTGGTTAATATTTTTTTTAAATTGAGAGTAGTTGCAGGTGAAAAATTGCTTGAAAAATAGTGTTTTATTTGTCCACTTGCAAGGCAGTTTGATTTAAATATTTTTATTTAAGGATTATAATAAAAAGTATTGTAAATTTCATAGTTTCTATTTATGTATCATGCCATGTATACAAAACATATCTTGAGATCATTAGATAAAACTATAAACTGCATTCAATCGTAGATTGTGTTACTAAAAATCAAGACAGATTGTCTATTAGGGTGATTTTCTAGCCATGTGTTTCATAAGATATTTTACAAATAAGAAATTTAGCACTTTTTATATGCTGTGATGAAAATTTGTAGATTTCCACTTTTTGTACAATCATTTAAGATTTAATATTCCAAAATTTTCGAAATCCATCGAAATCAGTTTCTTTTAAGTGTTATAGGGAGGGGGATGAAAAGAGTACAAAGAAGTGAGGTGGAGTTAGTCAGTCATGGCCATTTTATAGCTAATTGGGTTTTTAGTAGATGGGAGGTCACATTCTGTATTAGCCTGTTTTCAGCTAGTATTTTGGTTGTGAATAGCTCCTGCCTGCTGTTGCATTTTCAGTGCCTTTGGGTAATCTGCCCAGTTATGAGTTTTAACAAATCGATTTACTAATTGCAAATGAATGATGTACACGGATTCCTTACTTTGACTAATTTAAAGAAATTACCACACAAAGGGCTTGAAGACATGAATTCTACTTAATGATTTTTTTGAAAAAATTAGCATGCGAACTGCTTTTAGATTGATTCAAAACTAGATTAATAACTAGATTAACTCAATTAATGTAAAATACTGTCAACATGGAATATGCTATCATTGATAAGGAAATAGTTTAATCAAAAAATAATTGCCTTCTACTTCCTTTACTGGTTGCAAAGTTAACCAAGTATAATACATGTGGTTGGTTTTTATTAAACTAAGCTGGTCTTTATGTAAGAAATGTACAAATCTTTCTTTTATTATTAAAGCCTTTTTTTTTTTAATTTTAAGAAATGCCAACTTTATCAATCAGAGTACAATATTCTTATTCTGCTTAATCTATAAAGCAGAATAGGAATATTTCATTCAGATTGATAGATAAGTGGGCACTTCTTAAATTTTTCAAACAAAAATGCATATAATAAAGTAATGGTTTGTATGGGTTTTAAGTACTTAAATGAAAACTCTAAATTTTGTTCTAAGGCTTTATTTTGAACCTCTTTATTCAACTCTTGCCAAAGGTTTCGTACTTTTCTTTATCAGCTATCAATTGTTTTCAAGTGGAAAGTTACTAAACCATTTTCTCCCAGGTAACTTAACTAAATCAAGTTTTACCCTAGATGTAATGAATTTAATTTGTATGTTTATAGGTCTATTTTCCCATCACAAATATTGCCAAAGTGTTGGCGTTGAGTAAGAACTACAAACAAGCGCATATGACTATACTGTACTCGGATTCTGAAAGCTGCATAGATGCCTTAGAAAACTTTAACACAAATAGCCACCTACTTATATTGAATGCAATAAGACAACTTTTTTTAAAGAAGATAACTGCGATTTTACTTTTTTGAATCCCTAGACATGTGGGCATCCAGGGAAACGAGAGAGCAGACCAGGTGGCCAAAGGCGCAACTTAACAAAAGTACATAGATGACATCAACCCAGTTTTAAAATATGCTGTAAATACATCTTGGCAGTATATGTGGGACATGGAAATGCACAACAAAATTAATTTTATTCTTATGTAAAGGAATTCAAAAGAAATATTTTAAAAACTGATCATTCTGTTATAAACTGACTAGGCTTTGAATTGGATATACGTATTTTACTCATAGACATTTATTACACGGAGATCCTGCTCCATTGTGCTCATTCTGTAACACTATTTTTATATCAAACATTTTAACAGAATGCTCTAAATTTAATAAACAGACAAAACCGTTTCGGAGCTTCTAACCCTAACCTAAGGGATTTATTGATGGATCTTTTCCGCACAAACTTCTTTTTATTATTTACCGACATTGATTTTTTTAAACTACACATTCAGATTTTACAATTTGTCTTCTTTTTTTTTCAGTTTAGATTTGAAATCTTTGTTTTGTATTTTTAGACTTGACCTCTTTGTATATTACAACACTAAACCTCGTTTGGCGTAGCATGGTCAAATATGGCCTTTGTGCCATGAAACTCCAACCAACCATATTACAATACTAGTGCAAGGTTACTTTTCGTGTAGAAACTTTATTTGGCGACTTCTAAAATTTGTAACTAAATTGTTTTGACAGCTTTTCTATTATGAAAACTAGTTTTGCTAAAAGTACCAAAATTGGTAAAGCTGACTGCAAAATCCAAAAAGTAAATTGTTTAAAGTACATAAAATAAACTTTAATACATTAGCTTTTGGATTTTTAGTTCTCTCTTCACATTCAAATACAAAAATAAAATTTTCCTTGGGACATTAAACTGTTGCAAACAAGTTAAAAAACTCGAATATTTTTTATTCCTTTTGGTAGTTGTGGATAAGGGCATTCAGATGGTGATTAACAATGTTTTTAGTGAAGCATTTCTTTTGGTGTATAGTGCTTATTACTTTTAAACTGGATTTTGTATTTTTGAAGCTAAACTTAGCATTTCCTCCTCGTATTGTTTGTTATAATTCTCATTAAGATTTCTAGAATGAGAAATGACCAGTTATGAAAATGTGAAATGAAATAAGTTTTGGGGTCTAAATTTTACTATGCATGGTGTTTCGAATTGCGTAACTGATTTTAATTTTTATTAATTTTTCTCTTGCATTATGGTCGTTTTATCCTTGAATGCTAATTCTATAAAAGGAATCTTGAGACATTGATGTTTTACGAAATTGTCCCGTGTTCTCGAATATGAATAACATTGGGAATGTAAGACAGATATTAAAATTATCATCTACTTAAGTTGGCTTACTTTTGTGCGCCCTGCAACAAAAGTTGAGACAAGAACATCTTATATTGTGAGCCTCTTGCTTATTGTAGCGTTTCAAGTAAATATTAATCAAGCATTGTAAAGAATATATATATTGAATGCTTAGTAGTTCGGTTTTGTTCTGCCTATTTAATGGATGTGTTAAAATTTTTAATTTCAACTAACAGTAAGGAAGTTAGAATGAAAGAAGTAATCCTTTAATTTCAAAATGAAGTACCTAAATATTCCCTGAAAGCAGCGTATTCTTTTGCAGCATTGAAAAAATAATTTTCCATATACCTAAAGCTTTTCCTGAATTACATAGCTTGAGGTTTTAATTTTGCAATTGAAAAAATTGATCAAATTTTAAACTTGGTGTTTGAGAGTTGGATTAACTCGGCATAATAAAAATCGTAAGTACCATAGTTCTGGAACTTTCTTAACGGGTTTAAATAATTTAAAGGCTCAAGTTTTAAGACATTCACACTGACCTTGTTCAGGACAAGAGCCTAGTGCGCGTAAGCCACCGTTGCTCCTAACAGGCACAATCAACATACATGCACTTAAAAACTGAAATTCAAATCCGGGCGATATTGGATGGCAGAGAAACGATGACTACAGATCTGATCATTATCGGCCGAAATCTATTTAAAACATTTATTTGGCCCCTTTCTAATGCATAATTATGGAACGTTTTTGGTTAGGTATTTTAATTAACATACTGGACAAACATAAAACGGTCTATAGACTGCGTTTTAGGGAATCAAATCGAAGGAAAGATTACAAATATTACCAGTTCAGGTGTCCGATCTTTCCCTTCTAGATTGATCCCGGGCTCCATCGAAAATAGCCCATTGTGATGTTTATTCAACTACCCTCCAATCAACAAAATGTAGCATATGAGTACAGAGTAAAACTTATTGATTAGGCTAGTTATTCAACGTCGCACTGGAGCTACACAATGGGTTATTGGCGACGATCCCGGACTGTCGCCAACAGTCCGTTGTGTTGCTATTTTGTACTGTGTAAATTAAACTGCCTTGATCTAAAGGTGAAAATTAACAGTTGTCACTTGGCGACTGAAAATTTTTACTGCAGTCTCCACACTTTCTTAAAACATTAGAATATATGATAGAACTTCCGATTTTACGGGTTTTTTCCGAGGACCGTAAAAAATTTTAAATAAGAAAGAAGAAAAGTCTGGAGAGTGTCGAGTGTATTTCTAACAAAATAATGTGAACGTTCGTAAGTGGCCACTGAATGAAAAAGTTTAGTTGTCACTGGCCACTTACAAAATAGTTAATTTTCACCTTTACCTTGATCTAACCCAACTGAACTCTTCATAACTTGCTATTGGCTATCATTTGAATTTGCTTTATTGTTTCGCTTTTGCAACTGCCTTATCTTTTGTTCATGAAAAGATAAGTTTGCAAGATGCAATTAAACACTAGTTGATTGAACTGGATGTTGCATGGATTTTCTACCACAATTGTAAGTGCATGTATTACTGATATTTCATCCATTTGTTTTCTTAGCATCCTGGAAATATCTTGCATAGTATTTTTTAACCAGGGCTGTCACCGGCATCTAATAGCTCGTTGTGTTACTCCAGTGTGACGTTAATTAAAAATACCATGCCACTGGCATCTGAAAGGCGGTCTCTTCTATTTTTCAACCTTGGTGATTAGGTGTATATTTTTAAGCGAAATCGTCTCAAAAGCTCCATTTTGAAAGTTTGGCGACTTTTCCTAAACACTGTCGAAATGTTTTGTGAACATTCACCTGGGATCAATAAAAATTAAGTCTTCGATTTATATAACCAACTGTATATGGATCCTTGCTCCACTCTCGAATTCATTATATTTGTTTCATCATTGGGAAAACTTTTTTTTATGACTTCACTGGTATCAAAAAAGTTTGTAAATTTAAACATTACGGTCGCTTCAACGAGGCATCCGTGTAACAGCACAGTATTTTTCTATTACAATTGAGCTGTAACTATACGCCAAGCTACACCAAACGTTTCTTCCAGTTTCTGTAGAGGTTCTCAACCTTTAACTCGTGGAGCCCCTTAGGCCTACCCTATGTTTTACATATTAATAGTGTTTAAGATTAGTGCTACAGGGGAGGAAGATGTGATAGAGATTTTAAACAATTGGCGCTATGTCAATGCAGTGAAATTTACCATATCTCAATTTACTCTCAACTACCATCAATACATTTTTGCTAAAACTTCGCTTACATTAAAGTTCAATTAATCAAATTATTTGCATTGCAAGTTTTTAGGCGCGAAATTCAACTTGCTAAATTTTTGTTCAGAATGTAATTTCTAGTATTCTTATTTTGATTCTACTTTTTGTTTCTTATTTTTTATTTCATTTAATTTTTATTTATTTAATTTCCCCGGAGTGGAGCCCTTAGAGCACAGGTTGCGAACCATTGTTCCACCGGTTTTTGAAGGTCTCGTGCTTAGAATGTAGTTAAAATTTCTACAAAAGGTTTAAAAGTAGGCTATTTTTAAGGGAATTTATGCTTCAATTTCACAAGTGATCTAGCTGCCGTAGTCCTGTAAAATGCATTCACTTGAAATGAAATATAAATTAAAGTGTTTTAATTAAAATTATTGATTATTATTAAATTAGGGTGTTTTTTAAAGTTGTTGGGGAATTAAAGTCTTGATTTTTTTTTCAATGGCCCCCTTGTATATGGTTCTATTATTCTAAGTTAAACCACAATCCCTCGCCTACCACGTTTACTGATACTACAGAAATTACTGATTCACATAATAAAAATGCATTCTTATGCATCTTTCATAATATTCAGAAATAAACAGTTTCATAACAAATTTTCAAAACAAAATAGGTCTGGTTTTCTAATTCATTAAAGGGGGGGGGGGGAAAGAAATTAAACACTAAGAGACTGAAGTCTTTTGAGCTTTGATTGAACTATTTGTGGTACTTGCACATACAAAAGTAATAGCAAATTGTAATATTTCGTTATTTCTTTACTGTTGTTATCAAGTATATTTGCTCTGTTAATAACTTAGAAATCGAGGAACTGGTATAACTGTCACTTGAATTCAATTTTTAAACTAATTAAATAGTCTTTTTAGTTTAAGAGTTATTTTTAAATGTGAATAAGAAACTTTTTACATTTTCCTTCTGTCCAGATATATTCTAGGTACATTTGTGTAAAGATTTGTTTTTCATGACATTCATCACGAAGATTTATGTTTGATTTAATGTGCAAGGCATTTAAAGTGAGCTAACAGAAGTCTAGACTAATGAAATGTATCAAGAGTATATGAAAGTATTTTAATACTATCATGCATTGCCAGTACAAGTGAAAATTGTTTTGGTTTTCGCTGTTCTTTTGAGTGAATTGGAATATTGTTAAACAATATTTCAATTTATAACTTATTCTTAACTGCACAATGTCGGTGGAGTTGCGTTCATGGAAGTCCAGAAACCCCTAGTAAAAAAATTAAAATTAGATGGAAAAAAGTAACGCAAAAATTCAATTTGAGAATACTGATGCCTCGCCTTTTCAGCCTCAAATGGTTTCTTACTATGATTGGTTAACGGGTTTACCATGCTCAATTTAACAGACTTCTCCCTTTCCCCATTCTACCTACTGAATCTAGGATCCATTCCCGATAATATAGTCGTCAATAGCCCGCTGTGTTACTGTAGTACGACCTTAATGAATAATTACCATGACCCGATAATATGCTCAGTGTGTCCTTGAGCATAATCCGTCATTCTTTTCCTGTTCTCTCGGGAGAGGGTAGATGTTGACGAAGCATCTGGGCCGAAGACCCTCTATCTCCAGGTGAAATTCTCTTGAGTCCATAACTTGAAGGTTTGTTTGCAGAAGGATTCAGTAGATGGTGATAACATGGGTCTTGGAGTCGAAGAGGTGACGGGGTGGAGCTTTAGTTGAGATGGGCATTACGTTGGCTGTACGAAGATGGCAGAGTACGAAGGTTGTACGAAGATGTCAGAATTTAAATTGGGATGACCGATGGGAGTGAACGACAGGGCTGTTCACAGTTGTATAACAAAATTGAAGAGAAGGAAGTTTAGGGACGGATGAAAGGTTAAAGGTACTAACAATAAAGCGGAAAACAAGACAAGGCCTTAAATCAAAAAGGGGTTTTAGAAAGTAATTTAGATGTCATACGAAGTGGGTCATTGAGGGATCGCTAAGGTTTGATACTAGATTGGAAGTTAATGGCATTAACTAAGATGAACAGTTTGTCTGCAGGTCCTGTATCAAACCTCTCACGCTGAGAATGTTAGAGAATATAGCTTGGAATTCTTGTGCTAATTCCAGTAAGTCGTTAATATTGCTACCGGGGGTATTTTTTAAGTTGGCTTGAGCCGCATGGTGATCAGAGTTTACAGGAGTGGTTGGAGGCACGCCACTGCTAGGCAATACGGTTGAATAATTATTTTTAAGTTTATATCAGCACATGAGATCCCAGGTTTGGCCAGACATCTGGGCCTAGGAAATTTAGGACAGCCACGGTAGTTTGCTGCGTGCTGTCCAATGTCCATGGCAGTTCTTACAGTTAGGCTTTTATCCCTGTTTGGGCATTCAGTTGATTTATGATCTCAAACAACGCATACTGTCTCCTGTTCTCTTATTTTTTCGCCTTTATAAGACAGCCTCGAGCTCTGACAGCGCTTGAAACTGGATCAGTTTCCAGGATTGGACGCAATTACGCCTTTTGGATTCCTTTTTAATTTATGGGTAAAATTTTTGTATGTATTATCCTTTGTTTAAAAGAAACAGCGGCGAATCTAATTGACTCATAATGTTGTCTGAAGCTAAGCAAGTTATTAATGTTTACTATACGCTACTACACAATATGTAAAATAACTACGAAGTCATTCTGTTGAAACTAGACTTCCTCTATTAATTCAGTGGTGCTAACCTGTGAAAGTTACTTTCACTCAAAGAAGCATTTGAACCAAATTTGTATTCTGTATCTAAATCCTGTTCATTGTACTTTTCAAATTAGATTCAGGTTGCCCATATAGACTGACCCATTTTCGGTTTTCGAATTTTACACTCCATTTCTATGATCTCAAGACATGACTAAGAATAATATATGAGCATTATCGGTCTTTACACTTACTTATAGAGCATACTTCTGAGTTTTACTAGTTACATCACCGTATTCTGTGTATGTCATAATATTCCCTTTCCAAAACTGATTACAAAGTAGACTGTAAATAATTCACATATACTGGAATTCTTACATTTCTGTTATTGCTTATATCTAGTTTTACCAATAACAGTAGAAACGGTCGATGGATGTTGAATAAAAGCAGGTTATTTTCTGACGAAAACCGACTGCACAGATATTTTAAGACAGTCTTTTTTCGTATTCTTGGTCTATCGCTATGATAACAGTTGCTGCACCACTTTCATGAGTCATTATATTATTTGCATATGTGCGTTTGCCCGAACCCGCTCTCCGTATTCGGAATCGTCGAACCAATGAACCTCGAGACCTGAAATAATTAAGGCTGTCAATCTTTCCCGTCCGTGTTGCTCATTGGTTCGACGGTTTGTTGAATTTACATCCCCTAGTGCAACACAAAAGGCTATATTGATGTGATCAATCGCGAAGGAAAGGTCCGGGGACGATACCTCAATTTCAAACCACTGCCAGATGTCGTGGTTAACACCTGAGTTGGCATCCCACTCTCCAAACTTCCATGGGTAGCTGTATCCACCCCAGTTCGTAGACTTGCCGCTTAGCAACCGGAGTTTTTCGAGTTCGAAACTAGATTCAGTGGGTGGTGGCTAAAATGTGCTCACGTTAAAGTGGTGACCGTCGACAATAGCCCGTTGTGTTGTTCCAGTGTGACGTAAATTCAACTACCTATTTACCTTCGACACAGCATTAATATAACTGCTGTGTGTAATACACACTAACTACCCACCAAATTTCCTCACCACGCCAATGTGAAGACATTTTAAGACCACGACAGGTTTAACTATCATCAGTCCCCACGTACACGACGGTTTTGGTTGGACCAAGTTTCGAACTTGTAACTCTCCGGTTGCTAATCCGCGACTTTACCATCTCCTTATTGATGGAGGGTAATATTTCTTTTTGCACCTATTATTTTTAAGTAATTACAGGTGCAATAAAAATGCTTTTGTTCGTCTACTCGATTGTCTTTTTTTGGTCGGAGGGGGGGGGGAGTTTTTTTTACTGCTATACCTAGTACTTTCAAGTAATCATAATAATTATCCATAAGCTCTTCGTCAATTTGTTATACAACCTTTTCTAGTTGGGACGAGGCATTTTTATTGTTACCTAGCATTGTATAAAAATACGAGGTAGGAAATGTTCTCCATGAATTTGCTGATACTTTTTCCTGGTCGAGGGCAGAGGAATTAATGCTCCCCGAATTCATTGTCTGAATAAGTAAAAATACTGTACGAATTGAGAAAACTAATCCTCATACATTGAAACCGGAACTCGGTAAAACCGGTGGCATATTAAGTAACAGTTTACTGCAAAGTTATAAATTCAGTATCGAGTTCTGTAGAAATTAAGAGGTTTCTCATCTCATTTATATATCTGTCTTTAAGAGTTTATTATGTTATGCAGTTCTTTCGTTCCCATTCATGTAAATAATTACTATTATCTTTCAGCCATTTGATCTAACAAAGGAAGGTCTTTCAATTAAATGCTTCTGAAGCAAAAAAATAAATGTGCTAAAATAATTTAGGAATTCATTTTTACATTAGCTGCTGAATCGGTATAGTAAAGCAGTAAAAAACAGCATTTGGCGATGCTGTTTTTTACAATTTTCAAACTTCTTTCACGTCGGTTCAATAAACTTCACCACACATTGGTCTGACATCACTTTTACGACACAAATTGTCTGAAATACGCAAGCGTAGTGATACGTTTTTGCCACACATTGATTCAACATCAGTTCTGCGACCCAAAATTGGATGAAAAACGCAAATGTGCTGACATGTTTCTACCACACATTGGTTCAATGTCAGTTCTGCGACAGTAATCTGACAGAAATACGTACGGACATGTTTCTGCCGCACATTGGTCCAGCATAGTTCTGCGACGCTAAATTGGCTGAAATACGCAAGCGTATTGATACGTTCCTTCCACACATTTGTTCAACATCCGTTTTGCGCCACTAAATTGACAGAAATTAGCAGGCGTATCGATACGTTTCTGCCACACATTGATCCAACATCAGTTTTAGGAGAAAAAAAAATGGCCGAAATAAGCAAGCATATATACCGACACGTTTCTTTGATGTTGTACCAGTGTAGCTTGTATTATAGCAAAAAATAACTGTAAAGCACGACAGTAAAGTGATTAGTAAAGCTAAACAAATCTTGTTAGAACTAAGAATCAAAGCTCTCTCCTATAACGTAAGAAAATCATCAAAAAAATCGATTTCAAGATGTTTGTTTTTAATTAAGTAGTTTTCAAACTTCAAAGTGATGTATTACTTTTCTTTGTAACTGTTCGGAAAGAATTTTTATAGATTCATAAAGCTCTGTAAACATTCCTATCAGGGTCGAGCTTTTTAAATACTTTTTACTTAACATTTCTCAAAAAGTAAACTTGGGACTGAAATTATGAAGCTATTAATTAAAATGAAAAAAAAATTGAATTGCACAATAACACACTAGATTGCTCACTAGTATTGGTAATTAACATCAATTAAATTAGTAGAACTAAAAACAGCTACTACTGAGAAAGATGAATCTGGTGTGCTACCAATTTGTCTATCTGAGATTCTTCAGTACTGTTTATGAAAATTGCAACACTATGAAAGAATCATCAGAAATAAATGAAATTTATTCTACGTATTACTTGTAGTGGTTTAAATAAACGATCAAATTTACAAAGCAATAAAACAAAATTCCGAAAATCAATATGCTGTGCAGCCGACACACGCAGCGACGAGAGCCTGTATACGTCGTGGCATCGAATCATATAGATTCTGAATGTCATGCTGAGGAAAAGCATTCCAGATGGCCTCTATGTGATGCCAAAGTTCAGCCGTACATCGATCGATCGTTGACCGATGTAATCCCAGACCAGCTCAATGGGCGACATATCCGGCGAAGGTGCAGGCCATGGAAGAAGCGGAATCTGTCGCGCACTAAAAAAGGCTTGTACATTCCGTGCAACATGTGGATGGGCATTGTCTTGCTGAAATAATGCTTTGCAGGAGGGGTAGGACCTCGGGCTCCATAACTTCCCTGATGTTCAGGGTCCCCACAATTTGGAGTAGGCGGGATCTCCCATGATATCCAATAGCGCCTCAGTCCATAACGCCCGGCGTTCGTCCAGTATGACGCTGAATAAGACACTCCGGGAGAAGGCAATTCACCTCTGCAGCGTCTGACGGGTAGCTGTCCATCGTTATAGTCCAGATTGTAGCGGAACTCATATCTGAAAAGACGACTTGTGGCCGATCGGTTATGTTGGTGAGCCCATTGTAGCCGGAGGCGTCGGTGATTCAGCTTCAAGGGAATCCTGCGCAGAGGAATCCTTGCACGTAGCCCATGGTGCAACAGACGTTGACGAACCGTGGGGTCAGACAGTGACACACCTGTAGACATGCTCCAATGCTGTGGCAAGAGAGGACTCTGTACGCTCCGTAACCGCCATGCGGTTGAGGTGTTTGTCGTCCCGTGGTTACGTTATTTTGCGTGGCCCACTGCCGGAGTTTCGACTTGTCTGGTTCTCCATAGTTCATCTCTTCCTCACGCGCATCACTGTTGTGACATTACGCCCCGTGCGAGTGGCGATTTCACTATGCGTAAGTTCACCCTCGTGGAGGCCGATTATGCGGCCCCGTTCGAACTCAGTTAGTTGCTCGTATGGCACTACGTTTTTGGCGAGGCATATTGACTTCTAATCAAGCATTTATAGCAGTCAAATGACGATACACACATTTCAACGCATCTTTACTGTGCGTTTTATACATGGCTCACTTGGAAGTTTAGAGGGTGTTTCTCGGCTCACACATGCGTGATCGCTTTGTAATTCTAATAATTTGCATATCCTAATCTGTTTTCCTTTTCCTGCAAGTTTCGTTTTATTTGCAGGATTCCTTCATGGTGTTGCAATTTTCACAAACAGTAGTGTGGTTTCATCAACATCCTTAAATCCCCACGGTCAAATATTTGCAGTCAGTTCCTTTTTTTAGTTCAAACACTTGTTACCTCAATAAATCTATGTTTAACTAAATATAATGTCGGAAATGTGATGGTAAATTTGCTTGCCACAGCCAAAAGTCCAGGATCAGTTGTGCGGATCTGTTTGCAAACTCCACTTTAGTATCTAATTGCCCACCCTTGCTTCTCAACGCCCACGATTCCTTGAGCTCGTACTTTGAGATACGGATGCACAGAGATTTAGCATCTAATTTTGATATTTTTGTATGTGCAAACCCAGTTGACATTCCAGATTGCCAGACCTTCCTTGCAAATGTTGTTTCTCCTTAACACATGCCCAGCTGTTCCACTGAAGCCCCAAGATCCACCTAAAGAACCCAAAGACGAAGAAGGTGGCTGCATTTGCTAAGCCTTCTGCACTGCCCGAGTTGACACATTCCAATTTGGACATTCAGGTCTCTTCTGCATTTGAAGCTTGCGGCAAATCTGCTGGCAGTATGTCGCTTGTGTGACAGCATCAGAACCTACGCTCCTTCTGAATTAGCTGAGATTTCTTTTCCGTTGTTTCGGCAGCTTTGATAATTTCAAGATATTTTTTCCTTCGACATAAATGTGAAACACTTAGCAGTTTTTGAATTCTGCAGCCTCACGAACAGAACTTCTAGTTAAACGATCTGGTTTCTTAGCGTTCATACTTATTTAAGAACTGCATTTTGAGTTCAAGTGGCCAAATATTGTGCATTTTGTCTGCTGTTTAAGAGAAGAAAAAGTTTTAAATCCATTGCCTACATACCTTCAGTACACTAATAAGCCTATTGGTTTAGATTTGTGGAACAAAACTGATACACTAAGTGCTTATAGAACGTTTTCTGTATACGATTAGAACGAGCACAATTTTGCTTTTCGTGTTTTTAAGGAATTCACTTTCTGTTTTGATGTGTGCTAAAATGGAAGAAATTTAATGACCTAAATTTTCTAAAGGACTCTAGTCTAATTTTAATGTGATACATTTTCATGGATTCCTAAAGTAATAAAATAGTATATTAATGTGCATGTTGACTATATATCTGCATGTAGTTTGATGTATGCAAAATGTTTTGTACACAAAATATCATTGATCTGAAGCCACTTGCCTTAAAAACTCAGTGTTCTAAGTCATATAATCAACATAAAATTTTAAAGAATGTTTTTAAATACTTGTTTGTATTGTTTGTGTGACTAGTGAAAACTTAGTTTATTGGTATGTTTGAAAGTTGTGTTTATTTATACCATTACCGTAATCTCGGTCGAATCACGAGTTAATATTGTATCTTATACCACAAGGAGTGTTCACGAAAAGAACTTATCCAGACAGCAATTATCTATTCACCTCAATTCGTTCATGTTTCGCATATAAAAATGATTCTGCTGTTTGTTTTGTCATAGACTAATTAGCTCCGAAATTTTAATCTGTGTTAATAGTTAAGGTGCTACTTTATCTGTCTGTATTTCTTTTATGTCCGCGTGCATTTGTTAAAAGTACTTACGTCGGACAGACTTGTTTGAAAGCAGCAGTTGCGATGTGTTTTAGACCTATGGTGCCGGGCCTGTTATAAGGTGCTGATTTCATTATGTTATAGACATTCAGTGTTTTGCTTTCTTTTTGTGATGTGTTATCATCTGATATTATAATAAGAGTATTACTGAAAGCGTGGCTAACTTTATGACATATTGTGATCGATTGATTCCACATGAAATTTATTAAAAGCTTTAATAAAATACTAACAAAAACCTTGTTTGATTCATCCAAAATTTATTTTCTATTACATGCTGAACAATTAGTGGTACTCATATTTCCTGTTCAAATGAAATGCAGTTTTTATATGAATATAATAAAACCTCTGTATCTCGCTACCTCAGATAACTCGCCATTGTGGGAGGGTACTTAAACATTCCTAGTGGTTGTCTCGACGAGATATCTCGTCATTAGCAAAACTGATCAGATCTTGTTGGACGAGATATCTCGTTCTTAGAAAAAAGTTGACTAGGTTTTGATCTCGACAGTAAAAAACTCGACAGTAATCTGATAACGAGAAATCTTGTTATTAGAGAGATTTGTTAGGTCTTTATGTACGAGATATCTCGTCGAAACCACCTGGAGGGTTAAACCGACATGGTTTGTGTGTGTTGGTAAAGAAAATGAAGTCGAATATAAGGACTCTGACCCTGATTTTTCATTGAATTTATTTGAATTCGCAAATGAAAGTAAATGATTATTCCTGACATGAATGGACTACGTAAATATAGATAAACAACGTTGCAGTGTATGCTCAAGCAATGAAAGATTCAAGCAAGATAGAAAGATGAGGAAAAATTCTTTCAACACCTATAAAACACAAGTTCTTGAAGCCTTAGAAACAATTCGACGTTACCTTACATCATTTCAAGGTACTTTACAGGAGTAATTCAAAGCACACTAAATATTATATAGATGATAGTTAACTGTACTGGCACGTGTTAATTTCAGTCAAAATTAGACAAGTAGTTGGCATTATAATACGTAAAGTTATATTAAAGTTTAAAGAATGTTCAAGTAAAGCTAAAAAAAGACAAAGTTTTTTTTTATCTTTTACTTATGTTTTTGTTCTCCCGTTGTTTTGAATACCGTGATAAATTTACTTTTACATGATTTATAGTCTCATATTGAGTACATCCTGTGGTTACTCCGATTAGTAGTCAAAATTTCTTAGTCCCTTGAGTGACAATTTATCGAGGTTTTACGGTATTTTGTTTTTAATATTCAAAAGGTAGAGTTGGTATTCAAAAACATTAAAAGAACTCATATTAGAAAATATTAAGGATTCTCAATAAGGATTTTGTTTATAAATCCGATTTTTTGTTGTTGCTTGTTTCGTGTTAATATTAGTTTTGGAGAAACCACCACACACATTGTAAACACTTCACGAACCAAAAGTTATATCACCACTGGAAAAGTTCTTTCGATCATATGTTTAACCTCCTGGTGGTTGTCTCGACGAAATATCGCGTCATTTGCCAAATTGGTCAAATCTTGATGGACGAGATATCTCGTCGAAACCATTTGGAGAGTTCGGGCTTACATAAGAATAGAATCGTGCTCTGTTTTTAGAATTTACAGAGTATGGTGCTCCCAAAACGTTGCTTCTTGAACCAAAATTCAGCGGTATATTAAGCTTTTCAAAAAATTATCATTCTCAACATTTGAAAGCTTTTTGATGTATTAAAGGACTCCATTCAAGATTATTTATCTCACAATATGAATATTGCATTTTTCTGTTTAAAAAAGTTTTACATAGTTCAAATTTCATTTCTTCCTTTTCAAACTCAACAATTATCATTGACGAATTTCAACAAAACAAGTAATAAATTATAGCTGTTTTCAGAGTACAACGCTTGAAGTTGCTTAAACATTGAAGTTTCATCACAGGTAAAGGTTTCTCTAAATTGGCTTAAATATAAAGTAATTATGTAAAAATTATATCTAAAGTTTTATTCATACTTGGCTGATTTTCATCATTAAAAGTAAGACTTTTCATAACACAAGTTAAAACTTATTATAGGATCATTTCGGATAACTCCCAATAATTTAAAATATTAATAAAACTAAAAATTTTCAGCATTTACCTTACTAATTTGTATTTATGCTTTCTACCAATTTGAAAAATAAATAGCTTTCACTTAAGAATTGAGAGCATATGATGTCGGAGAAAAGTTTCCAATCTAGAATATAATATTAGCTTTAATAAATATCCATATTTCAAACTCAAAAATTAATTTCAAAATAATAATCTGTCACTATTCTTTGTTTCAAGGTATTTTTGTCTGAGTTAACATATATAAACTTTTTTTTAATTTGAAAATTGGCACTATACGAATACTTTTTACATTCACTAAATATCCTGAAATTGATTTAGGAACATAAGTGATTAAGATAGTGATCTATTTTTTGATTCACCAACAAATGTACTCGATAAAGTACTACGATGATGTTAAAAAGTCATATTTAATTGTTCATAAATAATAGTTATTTAATGTTACCCGTCCGATGATACGGTAGGAAATAATCGCAGAGTATATGCTAGAACTTTCTTTAATAAATTACATAAATTTAGAGTATACTATAGAGCTAATAGAGTTGTTAAATTTAACTCCATCCTGTAGAAGACTTTCTTCTTGGATGACACGGTTTTTATCATGTTGTGTTTGAAGTCATTCATCGGTATCTCACTGTAGTTATTGAGGAATTTAGATATCTTGTCTGCGCAATGGATGATCGAGTGCTCGACACTAACACTCGGCTTCTCTCCATGATAAATGCTCATTTTTTGATGATATCCATTTTGGAGAACTACCACAACGGCTGAATGTACATTTTAATTCCATCTGCAGAAGACTGTTCTTCCTTGACTGATAGTTACTATTACGACATATGATGTCTTTCTTATCGATATCTTATTGTAGTTATTGGG
This sequence comes from Metellina segmentata, assembly GCA_947359465.1. Taxonomy (NCBI): domain Eukaryota; kingdom Metazoa; phylum Arthropoda; class Arachnida; order Araneae; family Tetragnathidae; genus Metellina; species Metellina segmentata. The sequence continues at coordinate 23,695,328 of OX375884.1, forward strand.
GAATCATTGATATTTGATCTGTCCAAAGGCCGCAATGGTTGTGTTCGACATTACACTCGGCTTCCCCACTCTGATCAATGATGAATGTTTGATGATATATATTTTCGAGAACCAACATGAGTTGCTTGATTTTAATTCCCTCTATAGAAGACTTTCTCATTGACATTCCATTATGACGTATAGGTTGATTCATCGATATAATTATTGACGTTATTGGGGAATCTTGATCACTACTCTGTCCAAAGGCTGCAATGGATGATTATATGTTCGACAGTATTCTCGACTTCTTCAGATGCTGAATTTTCGATGAAATCTGTTTTGGTATCGATAAAATTATCCCCAGTTGTACACAATTTCCGCGTACGACAGCTAGATAGCGAAATATATTCAATAGTAACGAAAAGGTGGTGCAATAATTTTTCCCTTACTGTGTATCTTACTACATAATAATAATCTTCCTTTCCCATTCAAAATACCTAAGGAACCAAGTATCTGAGGTAAAAAATAGTGAAAGCGGTGAAAATTAATTTATACTGTTAACAATATCGCAACAAAAAGTTATCAGAAACTTGTTTGAAATTTCAAAATCACAAAAATTGAATTTTTATGTTTTGTTACAAACTAATTGCAATCAAATTATATATAGCAATAGGATGTTTTCAAACTGCAATCGTTTTTGACGGAGCATAATTGACAATAACATAAAACCTATAGTAGGTAAGTAAGATATGCCTATATACAAAAACGCCATTTTTCTGAAATTCTGCCTTAGAAGTTCTTGCGCATTTGGCTTTCCTGATTTTCTCGAATATGTAATCTGTTACATATACACAAATGCAAATAAGAAAATCATCGTGCTTTCTAGTTTTTTAATTTTGGTTTAATATGCTGCTTCACTTTCCAAGTGGCGGAACAAAATATCCTAACCTGCAGTCAATTTTATCTGTATGCATGGTAACTATTATGTGAGTCAAAATGACAAACAGAAAATTAATGCGCATGGAATCTATCAATTTTTGCTGGTTTATCAAAAATAATTTTGATTTTGTATAATGTAGTAACTTTATTAGAACGTAAAATGTTTAGACCAAACTTCATGTATAAACTTTTTAGTGGAAAACAATCTACAAATTTTACTATAAAACCTCAAAATTTAGTTTTGAAAGCTCACTGCCCCCTTAATCCTCCAAGTTGTTTCGATAAAATATCTCGTCATCAAGAAATTGGCGATTTTTTATGATGTCGGGAACAAAATCTGGTCACTCTTTTTCTTTTGACGAGATAACTCGTCAATCAAGATCTGATCAGTTTTGCTAATGACGAGATACCTCGTCGAGACAGCCACCAGGAAGATTTGCCGCTTGTTCTCTCCTACCACATACTCATAGCATATGCGTAGGAAAACAAATTGTATACATTAGCATAATGACGTCTTCATCGCCTTGCACATTTGAGGAGTTGACTCATTCAGTGTAATCACACACTGTTTACAATCACTTTACGAACACTATAAATTTCCCACGACTCAGCTACTCTGGTATAGCAGCGAGAAAATATACGAATCACTCCTCTTTATCTGTGCTAGATTTGTAGATGAGAAAATTCAAAGGTACTGTTCAATGGAGAGTTTTTAATCAATTCTTATGTATGTATAAAATTCGGATATGGAGTCGTTTTCATATCAAACTGCGTACGTACATAATTTCCAACGGTAATACTAATTTTGACGTCGAATTCTTAATTTATTTCAAAATGTAAGGAGCTGTTTTCATATCAATCTGCGTACAATCTTCATAATTTCCAATGGTAATACCCAATTTTGACGTCGAATATTTAATTTACACCTAAATTTAAGGTGCCATTTTCACATATCAAACTACGTACAATATTCATAATTACCAATGGTAATACCCACTTTTGACGTCGAATATTTAATTTACATCAAAATTTAAGCGCCATTCTCACATATCAAACTACGTAGAATCTTCATAATTTCCAACGGAAACATCAAATGCTTATTTTCACGATGATGGGAAATACATAATAATATTATGCTTATTTGTGTAATATTTAAAAAAGTATATTACGCTATCAAAGTGCCTTATAATTTCTATTTTTAACTTAAATATTAATTGTTAGTTTTTGAACAGCTTTATAGTAAAGAATACTCTTTGTCAGTAAATGAGTTTCTGCTCTAAACGGACGATATAGAGTGTGAACCAATTACTCCATGGAGACTTTTAGGTATACTCCATAACATGGATTTACGTAGGGAGGTAAACACGCGACCTTAATACAGCTCTCTTGATCTCCTACAATTGGCAATCAGTGAACTAGTGGAATCTATCGAATTGAGCCGTTCTAAATTATGGAGATGGAATATTGTGGTGAACTTAGCGGGGCGGCCATTTCAAAAACTAGCTTACAATACAATAGTATGTATAGCAGTGTAACCTCTCTAACTCCACCATGAAGTACTTTTTGGTATATTTCATAATATGAACTTGCATAAGGAAGTACCCAAGTGATTTTAATACAGTTCTCTTGATCTCCCGCAATTGACTATCCGTAAGCTAGTACTGATTGCCAATTGCGAGAGAGCAATAGAGTGTCTATCGCATTCAGTCACTCTATAATCTGGAGGAGTGTTGTGATTAACTTAGCCACCACCACAAAAGATTGACTTACAACCAATAATACATATATCAGTGTGACGCAACTCCACCATAAAGTACTTTTTAATATACTCCATTACATGAACTTGGATATGGAAGTACACACAAGATTTCAATTGAACTTTCTTGATCTCTCGCAGTCAACTAGGGGCAGCACGACACTCTAAATTCTGGAGAGGGAGTGTGATGATCTTTGCCACCAGTACAAAAATGAATTTACAATACACTTGTATATATAGCAGTGTGACCCAACTCCCCCATAAAGTAGTTTTCGATATTCTATATTCTCCATAACATGAACTTGCATAAGGAATTTAACAAGTAACTTTAATACTTGTGTACTTGATCGCCCGCAGTTGACAATCAGTAAACTAGTACTGATTGCCAATTGCGAGAGATCAACTGAGTGTCTATCGCATACAGTCGCCCTATAATCTGGAGGAGTGTTGTGATGAATTTAGCCGCCATCACAAAAATTGACGTATAACCAATAACATATATATAGCAGTGTGACGCAACTCCACCATAAAGTACATTTCGGTATACTCCATTGCACGAACTTGGATACGAAAGTACACACGTGATTTTAATAAAGCTTTCTCGATCTCTTGTTGTCAACTATTGATAGTATCTTCAAAATTGAACCATTTTAAATTCTGGAGAGGAAGTATGATGAACTTAACCGCCAGTACATAAATTAACATACGATACTAAAGTATATCTAGCAGTACCCAACTCCACCATGAAATACTTTTTGGTTTTCAAAGAGATGCTCTGTCTTTCACATATTCTGCTAAATTACCTCTATTTACTTAACGGGAAAAACATCGCTTTTCCAGATCTAGCCCTTGAGTCATAAAAAACCCAAACTAAACCTTGTGCCTCTGGAAAAACCCAATTTGAGTTCGTTAATTTGCTCCACTTTCAAGGAAAGTCCAGTTCATGAATGTTTCGTTTTGACGTCGCAACTGCATCTGTCTCGTGACAACAACAGCTTAGTAAACAAAGATGCAGGTAAACAGGAACACATCTGGTGTGATGCGTGATGTTTGCTGTCTCATCAGACAGGGATAGACACTGCGGAGAGCGTATTTCAAATCTTTGGTTTCATTCTGGAGCTTCATTTCTGGATTGGGTAGCAGCTATCCATAGTAACCGAGAGTCTCTGACTTAGTGGCGTTACTAGTCAAAACTACAAAATAGGGGCTCCATTTGTAATTGTTGGTTCTTATTAAACGTATATTTCGCGAGCTTTAATCAAAAACTCATTAGCTGAAAAAAAAACACAAATTTTGCTGTATTGTTGTAAAGTTAGATTTAAGGACAAAAATAAAAGAACTATAAGCATTTTGATAGCGCATTTTTTTTTCAAACATTACAATATGACTGTATTTTTCATCATGAAATGATTTAGTGTCCCCCAAAAAAATTGAGACAGTGAGTTTCTGTTCTGAGCTGACTATATAGGTGTCTTTAAAATAATATAAACTGAAATACATTTATTTACAAACTTCATGGATACATTAAAAAAATAATGTCTGTAACAATTTTTCTACAATTACATCTTTTTAAACTACATAATCCTTTCTCGGAGATGTTGATATATTTTTAAGGGTTTCAACTCTACAAGTAATCTGCTTCAGTGTTTTGTTTTTATCACTTACCTGACTGTAGTATTTGAGAGCCTTTTCCAGAACCAGTTATTTTTTGCTCTCTGTAATTGGATATTTTCTGCAGAGAAACGACAATTAAACAACTGATTATTTATAAAGTACTTAATTTCAGACAAAGGTGAGGTGTGATTTATTTCATAAATAAAAGCTTCTAACCTCTTCAAACCGAAAAGAGCATTCTCTTGAAAAAAATTTATCGGCTATTTTAGGTACTTAAAAAACACAGAAATAATAATAAAAAGTATACTTAAAAAAAAAATAGGATATCTATGTTGGTTGTCCACTAACAGTTGCATTACCCCCAATGGGAAAAATTTAGGATGTAGTTGAATGGAGTCAGCAGGAATTAATTATCTGCTTTAAGTTAAAAAAATACATTAATTTATTGTAACCAAATGGGTATTTAAAGAATGATGATGTTAATAATAACGTGGCTGGTAGTACTTTTTCAACATGAACAATAGTTTAAGACACAATAATTTGGAAAATACCAGTTTATAATCTTGTTTTCTATCCCACTTGCTCTAACCATGGCATCATTTATACCTGGTCTTGAGTAGAGATTTAGGGGGAATGATGCTGATGCCATTTTTCGTCCGAAACAAAATTTAAAAATTAAAAATATAAAAAAGTTATTTTTTATATAATACACATTTTTTTAAAATCCTAATTAGTACTATATTAGTTTTCATTAACTAATCGTTATTCACGTTATTAAATTATTGATCACAAGTAATTGTTGTACTTTCGTTACTTTTATTATAATTTCTCTACTTACCGGTGCTTTACGGTAAATGAAACGAATTTACATTAGCATGACTTGAAAATAGCTGCACTAAGAAATAGCTAGACTACGCAAATCCCAATAGTGCGTTTAAATTATTGCCCCTCTTCCAAATTGGCAAGAGAGTTAATCTCTTTTGTCAATTTCTCTATGCTTAATACATAGTAAGTATTTGACGAGCAATCGGCAGATCTGATATATTCTGCTGAAGCTTGCTTGCACATGATGCTCATTTCGAAATCAAAGTATTTAAGTGAATTTTTGCTAGAAAAATGTCATTATAATTTTAATAATTTCATATTGTCAAAGGTGGAAACTGGTTTTACACGCACAGTTTTTATCAAAAAACTTACAATTTACAAACTAATCGAGATACAGAACTAAAAATTATACAGAATATTGAGCTCGGCTATGATTATGCTAGACTTGTAATTTCTTAATCGAATGATTTAATGCAGAGCATAACGAAAAAATTGTGAAACTAAAGTAGTTTTCCTTGAGCCAAGATATTTGATTTTGTAGTTACTGTCTTAATAGGAAACGTCTAGAACAATTATTTAGTCAGCATTTCGGTAATGAAACAATTAACATGGCGTTCAAGCATGCAACACATCACGAACAGAAAAAGTTGAAAAGATACACTTTACCTCATTACTGTGCCAAAATTCTTTAAAATTAAATTTAATTACTTATTTCAATTGCGTTTGTTTCATTTGCACAAAGAACGATATAATATAGTTTTCTTTCTCGATAATTCAGAAAAAATAGGATTAGCAAACTAATTATGGTTATGAATGTCCTTTTGTGAAAAAAATGTAACTCACAATAAATGATTCCCCCAGTGGGAAACTTGTATTATAAAATTTTATGCCTTGCAAAATTGGTTTGAAATCTTTCTGTGCAATTTATAAAATCTGTTATGGAATTATTCCAATATTTGAATTAATTTAAATTCGAGTGAATTCGAAAAAGTACCATCATGGTTATCACCTACACAATCGTATTTTACACCTAACAAATTTTATGGTCTCAGACAAATTTAAATGGAAAATTTTATTTAGTTAAAATGGAATTTAGAGTTTTGACTTTTAAAATAATTTATAGAATTGATTTAAGATTCGCCTTGTTATAATTAACTATTTCCAAAAATATCATAAATGCATATTCATTAAGTACATAGAGTTAAAGGGTTTGGAACAGGAACGGAGTTGGTAAATATTATAACTCTCAAAAGTACCTAATTATTCATTTAATCATATACAAAAATGCAACTTGTCCAATTCTGCGTCCAGGTTTCACGAAAAGAGGAATAAAAATTTAACATATGATCAGATTTAGCAGTCAATTACATGTATATATGGCAATAGTGTTACTGAACAAGAAAGATATTTTCCCGATATTTATGTCGATATTTACGACCAGCGGTCAATGGTGTAGATGTAGACCTCTGACGCCGAGCCATTTCTATGGACGTTACAGAGGTTTCAGTTGTGTTTTTCTGTGCTGTTAAAGCACAACTCAGTTGATTAATCTTTGTAACGTAAATCAGTACGATGGCTTGGTATTACACTATATGGACAAAGGTATTTGGACACTGCATATTTTTCAGAAAAATTGTTCTTTTATTCTATTTAGTAACCGGTAGGCCCTCCTTTTGCTTTTATTACAACTGCAACACGTCGAGGCATACTTTCCACGAGTTCACTGTAAGTTTGGGCAGGAATAGCTCGCCATGCTTCTTGCAAGGCTGAGAGAAGAGATTATTGCGAAGATGGGCTTGCTTGGCGACGTCTTACACGTCGCACCAGTTTGTCCTACAAGTGCTCGGTCGGATTGAAATCGGTGTTCTCAACATGCCAGTCAGGCAATTTGTGCACTGCATGTTTTAAAAATAAAGTGCTTTATTATTCTATTTAGTAACGGGTAGGCCCTACTTTTGCTTGTATTGCAGCTGCAAAACGTCGAGGTATACTTTCCACAAGTTCACTGTAAGTCTGGGCTGGAATAGCTTGCCATGCTTCTTGCAAGGCTGAGAGAAGAGATTATTGCGAAGATGGGCTTGCTTGGCGACGTCTTACTCGTCGCTCCAGTTTTTCCTGCAAGTGCTCGATCGGATTGAAATCGTCGTTCTCAACAGGCCAGTCAGGCAATTTGTGCACTGCATGTTTTAAAAATAAAGTGCTTTATTATTCTATTTAGTAACGGGTAGGCCCTACTTTTGCTTGTATTGCAGCTGCAAAACGTCGAGGTATACTTTCCACAAGTTCACTGTAAGTCTGGGCTGGAATAGCTTGCCATGCTTCTTGCAAGGCTGAGAGAAGAGATTATTGCGAAGATGGGCTTGCTTGGCGACGTCTTACTCGTCGCTCCAGTTTTTCCTGCAAGTGCTCGATCGGATTGAAATCGTCGTTCTCAACAGGCCAGTCAGGCAATTTGTGCACTGTATGTTTTAAAAATAAAGTGCTTTATTATTCTATTTAGTAACGGGTAGGCCCTACTTTTGCTTGTATTGCAGCTGCAAAACGTCGAGGTATACTTTCCACAAGTTCACTGTAAGTCTGGGCTGGAATAGCTTGCCATGCTTCTTGCAAGGCTGAGAGAAGAGATTATTGTGAAGATGGGCTTGCGTGGCGACGTCTTACTCGTCGCTCCAGTTTGTCCTGCAAGTGCTCGATCGGATTGAAATCGGCGTTCTCAACAGGCCAGTCAAGCAATTTGTACACTGCATGTTTTAAAAATAAAGTGCTTTATTATTCTATTTAGTAACGGGTAGGCCCTACTTTTGCTTGTATTGCAGCTGCAAAACGTCGAGGTATACTTTCCACAAGTTCACTGTAAGTCTGGGCTGGAATAGCTTGCCATGCTTCTTGCAAGGCTGAGAGAAGAGATTATTGTGAAGATGGGCTTGCGTGGCGACGTCTTACTCGTCGCTCCAGTTTGTCCTGCAAGTGCTCGATCGGATTGAAATCGGCGTTCTCAACAGGCCAGTCAAGCAATTTGTACACTGCATGTTTTAAAAATAAAGTGCTTTATTATTCTATTTAGTAACGGGTAGGCCCTACTTTTGCTTGTATTGCAGCTGCAAAACGTCGAGGTATACTTTCCACAAGTTCACTGTAAGTCTGGGCTGGAATAGCTTGCCATGCTTCTTGCAAGGCTGAGAGAAGAGATTATTGTGAAGATGGGCTTGCGGGGTGACGTCTTACTCGTCGCACCAGTTTTTCCTGCAAGTGCTCGATCGGATTGAAATCGTCGTTCTCAACAGACCAGTCAGGCAATTTGTACACTGCATGTTTTTAAAATAAAGTGCTTTATTAATCCATTTAGTAACGGGTAGGCCCTCCTTTTGCTTGTATTGCAGCTGCAACACGTCGAGGTATACTTTCCACAAGCTATCTGAAAATCTGGGCAGGAATAGCTCGCCATGCCTCTTGTAAGGCTGTGGGATGAGATCGTTGTTGTGAAGATGGGCGTGCATGGCGGTGTCGTACTCCTCGCTTCAGTTTGTCCTACAAGAGCTCGATCGGATTGGGATCGGGGCTCTGAACAGGCCAGTCAAGCAAATTCACCTCATTTTCAGGAAACCAGTCCAGCACACGTTTTGCAGTATGGCACGGAGCTCGATCCTGTTGGAAGAAACAACCATCACCGCCGTAGTATTGCTACAGTGTAGGCAAGGCCGAATTATCCAGAACGTCGAGGTACACGTCAGCGTTCATGATACCAGGTACATAAAGTAATGGGCAGAGTCCTAACCATGAAAAAATCAACCTCACACTAAGATGGATCCTCCTCAGATTTTCTGCAGTGTCCAAATACTTTTGTCCACATAGTGTAGTTTCAAATCTAGAAATCATTACTTTCACTTTTAGATTGAATTCTCCTTTGGAAAACATTTTTCAATATTAAGTACTATCTTTTCACCTGTGGGTTAAATTTCCGTGTCCATTAACAACAGTAGGGTGATTTATTCTCAAATTAACCCTATTTCTCATCTCAGATTTGAGTACAGCACGTACGTTCCAATTCCTGCTCGACTCTAAAATGGAGCTCCTGGCAAATTGAGATAAACGAAACATAATGGAGGGCTGCCCCTGTGGACATTTCTCGTAAAGTTTCATTCTCCTATTCGTGTTCTAATCTAAATTGACTTGATTCACTCCTTTTTGGAACGTGTATAATGTTAATCATACTACATGAACTCACTGCTATAATGAAAACGGCCAAATGATCCCCACATAAGAAACTAACACTAATGAAACTGCTCTGAAGCCAGAAGGGAAGACGAATTTCTTTAAAAGAAAAACAATACTTTAATATTTTAGAAATACCACAGCTTTAGGTAGTAGGAATGCGACAACGATGTCGATGTTTTCAAAACATCGATGTTTTTTTTTTTAAAAACATGGATGTATTTAACATCGATGCATTGGGGTCGATGTTTTTGTAACATCGATGTTTATACTTGTCGATGTTTTATTTTTAAATGAAAAAAGTACCGTTACAAAAATTTAAAAAATAACCAATCATAATCAGCAATTTGAACATACTTTTAGACCAAAGTGACCAAAGGTGAAGGGTCTGAAAAGTAGGGGTACGACATCGATGTCAATGTTTTCAAAACATTGATGGTTTATAAAAAAACATCGATACATTGGAGCTAATGTCACATCACTAGTTGCTAAACCAGTTATAAGAAATGGGGTAAAACGTTTAAATGCACTGAATTTTAAAAACATCGAAAGTTTGGGGGCGATGCATAATCAACATCGATGTTTCAATTTTGAACATCGATGTTTTGCTGTCGATGTAGCATCACTAGGTGCTAAACCAGTTTTAAGAAATGGGGAAAAAAAGTTTGAATTCACGGAATTTTAAAAACATCGATAGTTTGGGGGCGATGCATTATCAACATCGATGTTTTGATGTCGCTGTTGCATCCTTAGTTGCTAAACCAGTTTTAAGAAATGGGGAAAAAAGTTTAAATACACTGAATTTTAAAAACATCGATGTTTTTGGAACGATGTTTTATCAACATCGATGTTTTAATTTTGAACATCGATGTTTTGCTGTCGATGTCGCCTCCCTATTAGGTATTGGTGTCATGGGCAGCTCCTTAGTTAAGCCACTGGCCGTGAGCGGTTCTCACATTTGTCCTTTTTGCTTTCTAAGTATTTCTTGTATGAATAAATATTTTGTATTGGAAATATTCTGAGAGCATTTGTGAATATGGCGAAAGGTTCAGACCCAGAACGCCTGAATGACATCTCTAACAAACGTCACGGGCCAATCAGCACACAAGGAGGTATATAGAAAAAATTTCCATTGATATTGACGATCAAGCCAGTCTGTATCCGGTTTCTCAAATCTAGGAATACAGAATACTGTTTCTTATTGAGTTTACATTGCAGTATGCAAATGTTTGTTTCGGAATTTCTTAAATTAGCCTACAGATTTATATTTTAATATGTAATTTTGTAATTGTAATTTTTTAGTTAACGTCGTACTAGAGCAACACAACGGGCTATTGACGACTGTCCGGGATCAGTCCCTTAAGGGAAAGATCCGAGGACAACATCTCGTAATTTTGAACCACGGTCAGATGACGAAGCAACACCTGAGCTGGCACCCCACTCTCCAAACATCCACGCCAACCCAACGTGAGGACTTTCGACCACGACCGATTTAAGGTGCACCAGCCGCCTCTACACCATACGTTTACAAACATCCATGCCCGGACCCGGATTCGTACCAGGAACCTTCCGATCTAGAGGCTAACACCTTAACCACTATACCGGTTGGTCGGCAAATTTTAATATGAATCAGGAGACAAAAGGCTATTCAATTTTGGCGTAGCTTAAATATAATTTTATAACAGTCAACATCGTCGCACTTTACACATAAGTGCACTAATACTCTTTACGATTATGGATTATGATCAGCAAGATCAGGTTAGTTTATCTATTTATTTAGAACTATAATAAACATGCTCTCTCTCCAATGCGCTGGTACAAGTTATAAAAACGAAAGTTCCCTCGAAATGGACCATGCCAAGAGCAGGCACAAGGTATGTAGAAATTTTAATTAACGCCGTACTTTAGCAACACAACGGGCTATTGACGACGGTCCGGGATCAATCCCCAAAGAGAAAGATTCTAGGACAACACCTCGTCATTTTGAACCGCGGTCTGATGACGAGGTAACCCTTGAGCTAGCATCCCACTCTCCAAACTTCCACACTACACCAACGTGAGGCCATTTAAGGCCACGACAGATTTAACGTGCTCCAGCCCTCTCTGTGCACGTCGGTCTTTCGTTGGATTCGAATTCGCAACCCTCTGGTTGCTAATCCGTTAGTCTTCCAAAAGGGCTATCTTCATCTGAGCGTGGGATCCTTTAGGGGATTTATCCCGGACAGTCGTCAATAGCCCGTTATGTTGCTCTAGTGCGACGTTAATTAAAATCATCAAAGTACCAAATTTCCAAAAGGGCTACCGCGGGTATAAGGAAGTTCTCAGTTCAGTATCATAATGAGTCAAACACGCTCTCTTGGCGACCTGAAAAAGTCGCCAATCCTCTAGTTCACAACAAATACTTATCTTAGCTCTCTATGTAAGCTTTATAAATAATTTGAAAGTTTTTTTTTGCGAGTGAATTAGTTGACCAGGCTCTCGGTCTTATGAAAAAAGCATTGACCTGACCGTTTCTTACAAAGGTTGAGAACTACTGTTTTACAAGCTAGACCAAGTCCATGAGATCATCGCATCTCCAAGTTCAAGACGAGCAATGGCTTAAGAAACAAATCCTTCCGTGGACAGCTGCAGAAATTTAACTTTTATTTACGGCTATAGATATAACTGGTGCGTTTCTTATAACTCTCAAGGTACAACTGCAGTACCGGCCTTAGTCTAAAGGTTAAGATGACCAGGTGAGAATTATTCCGTACTGCAATTTTCCGACTGGTCAGAAGAACCTTTAAAGCATGATCAATTGAAATTGATCTCAAATATCCACTGGCCAGTCTAGCGATAGAAGTCTGCTTACCTCTATCATCCTCGAATTTGAGGGCACCTCCAGGATCTTTTCCATGGTACCACCTGTGGGTATTTGATTGCTCTCCGAAACTGACCTCAAAAATTGGATGGATTTGCACGTACGTTTCACGTACTCTTGGATTTTGTCGTACTGCATTTCAAAGGTGTATCGTGATAGCAAGAATTCTGGCAAAAACTGCAGCTTACGAAAGATTCGAGGACAACACCACCTAATTTTCAACCACGGTCAGATGCAGGTTGGTCTAATAGGTAGGTAGGTCTAATAGGCAGGTAGGTCTTTTAATTGACGTCACAATGAAGCAAGACAATGGGCCATTGGCGACGGTCCAGGATCAATCCGGAGGGGAAAAGTCGGAGGACAATATCAAGTAATTTTGAATCAAGGTCAGATAAGAAGTTCACACCTGAGCTGGCACACCACTCACCAAACTTCCACACCACGCCAAATTGAGGACATATGTGGCCACCGCAGATTTAACGAGCACCAGCCCATTTGAATATGGCGATCTGTGATTGGATTCTTACTGGCAACCCTCCGGTTGCTAATCCGTTACTCTTTTCCAACCGCGGCCCGCACGGGCTCGGGAACATTGCTACTGGACACTCGTAGGCTGGAAACGAGTAGCGTAATCTGACAGGTTGCGTTTCAACTGTTTCGGGCAGATGGAAAAGGATCCGAAAATGGAAAAAACATCATAAAGCTACGGATCCCTCACGTCATCACTTCGGGGAGTTTATTCCAAACCGATAGCCCGTTGTATTGCTCCATTGCGACGTTAGTTAAAATACCTACCATCATGTCAACAGGGGGCTGTTCAGGCCGATGGTGGCTCCGTAAGGATATGGGGTTTGTTTAACTGGCATTTGACATGACCGATGTCACTAATTATTAACTGTTAATAGTAACAATTTATAGCTTACAGAATCCTTCCCCAAGATCGGGGAGTTCATTCCCCGTTATATTTCTCAAGTTCTATGCTCGTCGCTTTCTCAATGGCAGTACTTATTGACTGTCAATAGTAATAATTTTTATCTGTTAGGCAACTAAATTTAACGGTTTTTACTAACTGTTTATTAGCTCTTTAAGTTCGCCAATGAGTGCTTTTAAAATGTTTTGTTTTCCAATATTTTTTTGTTTTCCAATATTTTATTTTTATTAAACGATAAAATTTAAATTTTTTAATTCGAAATTCAATATAATATAAATAATTTCATTCTGTCCCTTCCCACTGCTGCCTTTTCGATAACTGCTAACATTTTCGAATACATTTGTTAACTGTTGTTTTGCTAAACACCGTTATTTAAACTGCTATCGGAATAACAGCCCATCTCAGGTATCAAGGATATATGGTCAGCCTAGGTATAGCCGAATGTGTCATATATCGAGGCACGTAATTTTACGTACTAATTTTAAGTAAGAAAAACCTTGAAAATAGCTACTTGTTTCCACCGTCGTAGAGAATGCATCCTTTTGCGATAAAAGTAATACCAGTTATTTATATTTCGCGATAACAGTAATAATTAACTGTTGGAAATTAAAATTATTATTTAATCTTAACAACTATATCAACTGCTTAAATTCGCCATTGTGCAATTGTAAAGTGTTTTGTTTTCCCAACTTTTTATTTACAAAGGTGTTAAAAAAAATTTTAATTTTTCAATTCAAAATTAAATTCAATTGAAATTGATCCACTTTTCCACTGCTAAATATGCGTTAACGTGCTTGCCAATATTTCGGACTGCTTGGAGTCATCGTAGGAAAGAATACACTACTTTACGATAACATCGATACCCGATATTTCTCTTAACAGTGAATATTAGCTGCTGATACCAGCAGCTTTGTTATGTGTTAACAACTAAATTCATTTGTTATGATAAACATTAAGAAATTAAAATAATTGCTTAATTTTAAAAACTACTTTACGCTAACATCGATACCCGATATTTCTCTCAACAGTGATTATTAGCTAATGATACCAGCAGCTTTGTTATGTGTTAGCAACTAAATTAATTTGTTATGATAAACAGTAATAAATTAAAATAATTGGTTAATTTTAAAAACTCTCTATTAACTATTCAAATTCGTCACTGAATAATTTTAAAAAGCTCCGTTTCGTAGCCTCTATCTAGCTTCAAAGAAATGTGGCGTGAAAGAACGCGTGATATATCGTGCGCGTTATTTTACGTACTCTTTTTAAGAGGGTGCAAGGGAAGTCCGGGTTAACATGCCTGCCGAAATGTTGGACCAGTTGTAGCCACCATAGGAGAGAATACATTTATCAAAACGCTGATCGAAGTCCATGAGTTGATTGATTGGCGCTCCGTCAAATGCAGTGCGCATCGTAGCCACCTGTTGGCGGCCGCGTGGTTCGCAGCGGCATTTGTTAGGACGCGCGGAAGGAGCCATGTGCCCTAGCCTCTCACTGTCCGGGTATGCTGCCGTGGCCGATAGCCAGGCAGCTTTGCGCCGTCGCAAGCTCAGCGAGGCCGTCGCCAACCGACTCATCGGCTGGCGGAGCTCGCAGACGCAGCAGCTGGTGGTCGAGCAGGCCAAGAGCCTCTGCGGGAAGTACCTGAGGTGAGTTCGAGTACCGGTTTTGAAGGGTACCGAAACGTGAATACTTTGTTTGGTTTCCCTGTGTATATCAGTACACCGCGGAGAAGCTAGAGGTCTTGCTGGCCTAAGGCCTCTGCGGGAAGTACCTGAGGTGAGTTCGAGTACCGGTTTTGAAGGGTACCGAAACGTGAATACTTTGTTTGGTTTCCCTGTGTATATCAGTACACCGCGGAGAAGCTAGAGGTCTTGCTGGCCTAAAGCCTCTGCGGGAAGTACCTGAGGTGAGTTCGAGTACCGGTTTTGAAGGGTACCGAAACGTGAATACTTTGTTTGGTTTCCCTGTGTATATCAGTACACCGCGGAGAAGCTAGAGGTTTTGCTGGCCTAAAGCCTCTGCGGGAAGTACCTGAGGTGAGTTCGAGTACCGGTTTTGAAGGGTACCGAAACGTGAATACTTTGTTTGGTTTCCCTGTGTATATCAGTACACCGCGGAGAAGCTAGAGGTCTTGCTGGCCTAAAGCCTCTGCGGGAAGTACCTGAGGTGAGTTAGAGTACCGGTTTTGAAGAGTACCGAAACATGAATACTTTATTTTGTTTTCCTGTGTATATGTGCACCGCGCAGAAGCTAGAGGTCTTGCAGGCCTACAGCCTCTGCGCGAAGAAGTTCAGTGTTTAAGTATCGGTTTTGAAGATTACCGAAACATGAATACCACTTTTCTTTGAAAGAAAAGTATACTGCGCAGAAGCTAGAGGTCAGGCAGGCCTACAGCTTCTGCGGGAAGTACCTAAGGTAAGTTTGAGTACCGGTTTTGAAGAGTACCGAAACGCAAATACTTTCTTTGGTTTTACTGTGTATATTAGTACACCGCGCAGAAGCTAAAGATCGGGCAGGCCGAAAGCCTCTACACGAAGTAGCTCAGTGTTCAAGTACCGGTTTTGAAGAACACCAAAACATGAATACCATTTTTCTTATTTTTCTGTGAAAGGAAAGCATACCACGTAAAAGCTAGAGGTCGAATGTCTAAGGCCTATACATGTTGTACCTGAGTATTTAAGTACCGGTTTTGAAGATTATACCGAAGCATAAACACTTTCTTTGTTGGTTTTTCTTGTGTATATTAGTGCACCACACAGAATCTAGAGATCGGGCAGGCCTAAACCATATGCGCAAGTACCTTAGTATTTAAGTACCATTTTTTTAAATTACCGAAACATGAATACCACTTTTCTTATTTTGCTATGAAAGGAAAGTATACCACGCAAAAGCTAGAGGCCGGTTCTTTAAAACACTGAAACATGAATACTTTCTGTATTTGGTTTCCCTGTGTTCCTATAGTATTGGCATACCACGAAGAAGGTAAAGGTCGAGCCGGCCTAAAGCCTCTGCGCGAAATACTTCAGTGTTTAGTACCGGTTTTGAAGATTACCGAAATATGAATACCACTTTTCTTGTTTTTCTGTGAGAGGAAAGTATACCACAAGGCCCTGTGCAGAAAATACTCTTAATATTTAACTATCACCTTTTGTGGATTACTGAAATCTAAATACCGGTATTCCCCATGTGTATGTTAATATCAGACGCAGCAGGCCAAAAGCTTCTGAGATAAAGTACCTTAGTACTTCAGTACTAGTTTTGAGGATTATGGAAACATGAATATCGCCTTTTCCCTTTGTGTATGTTAATATTAGACATGTAGCAGCTAGAGGTCGAGCGGGCCAAAAGAGTTCAAAAGTATCTCAGCAGTACAGTTTTGAAATAAGACCGCTTGTAGTCGAGCATTCCAAGAGCCTTCGGAGGAAATTAGCTTAGGTGAGTGTTTAAGTACCGGTTTTGAAGATACAGGAACATGAATCCCCCTATTTTTTATTTACCTGTGTATGTTAGTGTACCATGCTCAAGCAGGCTAAAAGCTTTTGCCAAAAGTACCGGTTTTAAAGATACCGCAACATGAATCCCCCTATTTTTTATTTACCTGTGTATGTTAGTGTACCATGCTCAAGCAGGCTAAAAGCTTTTGCCAAAAGTACCGGTTTTGAGGAGTACCTAAATATAGATACCAGTGTTATAAGTTTCGATTTGTACATATTAGTTTTGGATGTAGCGGCTAATAGTCTAGCAGACAGATAGCATCCATGGAAAGTACATCAGGTGAATATATAAGTACCGGTTTTGAAGGTTACCACAACATGAAAAAGTTTTTCTTTTTGTTGTTGTTTTGCTGTGCATGTGTTACCACGCAGGAGCTACCAAAACTAAGTCTAACCAAAACATACATTAACCAAATATCTGCTTAAAGTAATAGATTTGAAGGATCACCGAATTCCTCTTGCTTCTGATTTCGTTGTGTGTTTTAGTATTTGACGCAACAGCTGGTGGTCCAGCAGTCCAAGAATCTGCGAGAAGTACCTCAGTATTCAAATACCAGTTTTCAGGACTTCGGTTTTATAAGTCTCCTTAGTGTATATTAGAATTAAACAAAACAGCTTGTAGCGAGCAGGTCAAAAGTCTGGAAAGTACATCCCAGATATGAGTATTTAATAACCATTTTTGGAATATTACTAAAACATGAATACACTGTTTTTTTTTTTTTTTTTAAAGTTTTTCCTGTGTATATTAGCATTAGATGCTGTAACTAGGGGTCGAGCAGTTCAAGAGCCTCTATGAGAAGTACCTAAGTATTTAAGTACCAGTTTTGAACAATACAGAAACATTGATTATACCGGTTTTAAAATTTATTCGTATATGTTAGCATCAAATGCAGTAGCTATTGGTCGAACAGCCAAAATTCCCTCTGTTTTTAAGTAGCAGTTTTGACAATTACCGAAATACGAATCTCGTTTTTTGAAGCTTTCCTGTGCATGTTATAGCATTAGACGCAACATCCAATGGCCGAGCAGGCCAAAATACTGTCAAATGTACTTCGTTATTACAGTACCAGTTTTGAGAATTACAGAAACCCCATGAATACCCATGTTTTTTGTTTTCCTGAGTGTGTTAACATTATACTCAGCTGCTAGTGGTTGAGCAGGCCAGAAATCTCCGAGTAAAGCATCTGGAAACAATACTTACGAATGAGTTTTGAGGATTGACGAAACATAAATACAGGTATTTTAAGTTTTCGTGTGTATTTAAGCATTTGACGCAGCGAACAAGTTCTCTTGCACTATGGGACGCAATGATCGAAACCTCTAAAAGAACAAAGTTTCAATGCTTTTCTTCTGACTGGAGCAACACGAGCAGCTTGCTGGTATAATCCCGGTACAAGAGGGATGTACTATGATAACCCTATTCCTGAAGAGATTTAACTAGCACCACATGCATACCTCCTGCCGCGCTGCAGAGTACAAATTTTCCTTGACAAGCGTCAACTATCAAAAATGGTTTTGACGAGATATCTCGTCCATCAATATCTGACCAATTTTGCTAATCACAACATATCTTGTCATCAAGAATGCCGACTGTATTCCGAATGATGAAGACTGACATATTTGATGACGATTCTGTTCCTAGTTCTAATCCAACCAAAGACCGTTGAGCAGAAAGGAGGCTTATGCACGTTAAATCTGACGTGGTCTCAAATGTCCTCACGTTTGCGTGGTGTGTAAGTTTGGAGAGTGAGATGCCATAACAGGTGTGACCTCGTCATCGGACCGTGGTTCAAAATTTTGTGATGCGTCCAGGATCTTTCCCTTCGGGGGTCAATCCCAGATCGTCGCCAAAAGCCCGTTGTGTTGCTCCAGTGAGACGTCAATTAAAATACCTACCTTGCTGACGGCGAGATCGATATATATTTCGAGAGTGGTGATATGTTTCGAAAAGACAACCACAAGAAGGGTTAAATATGGAGTTGAAATGCTTAACTTAATGGTTTGGTTGGATCACATCCAGCCGTTATTTATATTAAATTGAGACTGGGACATATATCTGTAATTTAGAATCTTTATTGCGACTGTCATATAGACACTGAAAGAATATAGGATACATTTGTGTGAGATACATTTATTAAGAATTATGAATCTTCCGGTATACATTTTTCCCAATTGCGAAATCATTTCGTTTTCACTGCATTTCAGCTCCGTAGAGACATTATTTTAACAAATATTTTTTACTACTTGCATAACAAAAGTGTGATTCGCTCTTTCTAGTTTCTGGTATTGATGTCAACATCCTCAAATCACCAGAAACTGTCAATCATTTTTTGTTAGAAATTTGGAAAAGAATGCATGACATAATTTTTTGCTACAAATATAACTTTTAAATTGCATAATGCTTTCTCGGTAGATGGGTATTATAATAAATGATTTCAATGCAATAAGTAATCTGCTTCAACGTCATCTGTTTTTATCTCTTTTCTACTTGTATTTGTGAATAACTTTTTTACTGTATTTTCGGGTAATATTTTTTGTGGTAATTGGATAGTTGATATAGAAGCAATAAATAAATAAATGAACAAGAGTCAATATGCATTGCAGCCTATTCATGGTAATAGTTTTATTTTAAAAACCGAAATTCGGATGACGTTCTTTTATTTAGATATAAACAAGCATTTATCATGAACTTTCTTATCAACCGTTAGTTCACAATGACTGAAAGACTAACGTATACACTCTAAAATTCTGATGACATTTTTTCTCTATCTACGTTTCTCATTTGCATATGCTTATTACGATATACAATTATAATATGTAAAATGACTAAAACCTGAACTGCAAGACGATATATCAATAAATAACAACTAAACACAACACAGTTCTTTTCACGACAAATTAGTAATGATCAAAGATTTGAAAGTTGTGATTCATTCAATTTTGTTTATAGTTTTGTCATTTAGCATTTATTTATTCCTATTTGTATCCTCTCAATTTATTCACGTTGGGTTGGCGTGGAAGTTTGGAGAGTGGGGTGCCAGCTCAGGTGTTGTTTCGTCATCTGACCGTGGTTCAAAATTACGAAGTGTTGTCCTCGGATCTTTCCCTTAAGGGACTGATCCCGGACCGTCGTCAATAGCCCGTTGTGTTGCTTGCTCTAGTACGACGTTAACTAAAAATTACCAATTACCTCTCAATTTATAAATTATTCAGAGAATATAATACTTATTGCTATATTAGCTTATTAATATAATTATAATAACTTATATTCGTTCATTTTTGTGTTTCTCAAATGTGTTTACTAAGTGTGTTTTACGAGAGGAAATCTAACATCCCTACAAAGAAAAGAATGACTTGATGGACCCTTTAGATCAAACTACATTCGGATCTAGAAAAACTAAACAACTGAAAAATTTGTCTTAGTGTGTTTCATTTGTCAGCCGATGTATCAAACTACGTACAATTCTATTACACAGTTAATTCACCCTTTGTCAGGAATAATTCCTATTCAACTACACAAAGCGATGATCACGGTAAGGGATAGGACACTCATCCATTGATTCATCCTCTGATTGGTCCGCATGACATAGCAGTAGATTTAGGCGATTTCCCCATTTTTTTTCGCTACTCCCTTTTGTGCTGTACCAGTGCGATGAAAATTCAACTCACTAGAACCTGATTTTCATTGACCACGTGCAGTCCTACAACTAAGGAAAAAACATATTGGGACCAAAGAAAAGGTAAAAACCCGGTAAAAAGCGGCATTGAGAATTTTCGCTCGTAATTATCGGTATTGAAAAATTTCATCGTTATTTACCTGAATTGAGAATTTCCGACGGTAATTTACAGCTATTAGGAATTTTCATTGGTGTTTAATATATTGAAAATTTCCATCGGTAATTTATCGGTATTGAGAATTTTCGACTGCAATTTAGCGGTGTTGAGAATTTTTGTCCGTTATTCACCGATATTAATAATTTTTGTTCGTTATCCACCGATATTAAGAATTTTTGTTGGTTATTTACCAGTATTGAGAATATTTGTCGCTAATTTACTGGTGTTGAGAATTTTCATCATTACTTATGGTATTGAGAATTTTCATTATTATGGTATTGAGAATTTTCATCCTTACTTACGGTAGTGAGAATTTTCATCGGCAATTTACCCGTATTGAGAATTTTTATTGGCAGTTTACCTGTATACAAAATGTCAGAAATCCTCGTTATTAACCGATATTAAGAATTTTTGTTAGTTATTTGCCATTTTCGTTGATAATTTACCAGTGTTGAGAATTTTCATCGTTACTTATGGTATAAAGAATTTTTATCGGTAGTTTATCGGAATCGAGAATGCCAGTAATTTTCAAATACTAACCTAATGCACGATAACACTACTTCTTACGTAGAGAGGATCGTTGTTGCAAAATGTTGAGAAAAGTTCTCAATGGATTTTAGAGTTCGCATTTTTCTCTGTAGGTTGTTACAATAAGCTCCGAGAGGGGAGATAAAACTTTCTTTCTCATACCTCCCTGATAAGAGGAGAATCGAACTTTATGATTTAAGTAGCAAACACTTCTGCGTAATCTTTTTGCTCAAGCCTCAGCTACTGTTTTGTTCATGCATGGAACAGAGTGTCCTAAAAATTCCCGTACTCCAACTTTAAAAAATTATAGCTCGTGGTTCTTTTGAATTATTGAATTTTATCGTCTGCTTATAGTTTTATCGAGTCTTTAATTTTTTTCGTTTGGTTTTCTTCGCTCTCATGTTGTGCGATAATAAAGTTCCACGTCATTTTGTTCTTCCTTGCAAGATGAGTTTATCACGCATTCAGAGAATTGCGATGTTTGAGGCTTATTTTGAATGTAAATCATATGAAAGATGTAAAGAGTTTTGGCGACATAAATATCCAAATTATGCAATACCGAGTAATGATACGCTATATCAACTCGTTCGGCTATTTCGTGAGACAGTTTCGGTGGAACACAAAACACAGGAGTGGAAGACTGAAAGTCGTTACACCAGACTTAGTGCAAGAAACGGAGGATATTGCAATCCCCTCATCAATCCGTGAGGCGTTTGTCGCGACAAATAGGCACTTCACAGGGATCGATACTTAAGGCTTTAAGAGCTTTGCATTTTCGTGCTTATCGTGTAAAAATGTTACAGGAGCTAAAGCCACTGGACAATGAGAAGCGGCTTTATTATTGTTGATGGTATTGCAATCGACTCATCTGAAGAAACCTTTGGCCACTTCGTTCCCCTGATCTGAGCATCCCTGACTTTTTTCTGTGGGGATACTTAAAGAACAAAGTTAATGAAGATAATAACCAAACAATAGGTGATCTGAAAATTGCCATTACTCAAAGGATACAAGAAGTCACCCCCAGTATCTTGAAACGCGTTTCTAAAAATATGCGCAAACGACTTCAGCTTTGCCTCCAAGAAAAGGCCGAAAATTTGAACAATTATTATAAATATAATTTCAAATTTTTTTCCTACGTTAGGTTAAAAGTGCTTATCACCATTGTCATAAAAATAATTGTTTTAAAGTTTGTTGTTTTTGTATAGTAAATTCACGAATTGTCAGTACGGGAATTTTCAGGACACCCTGTAGTTTATTTACATTCAATGTATTTTTAATATAAAAAGAGCTTAAGAAGACATTGGACTTTCAAATTCAACCAAATATCGACCAAATTTATTTTTAATTTAAAAAAATTGATACTCTGTAGATAGTAAAAATAATTTCTTAATTAAGATAATTTTGGACGGAGTTTCATTGGCAAAAACATAAAAGACACTGTTACTGATTATGGTAAGTCTACTACAAAAAAGCGTTTTTGTTCTGTTGAGAATTTATGACCTCATTTTCACTAATTTCGAACGGTCCTCTGCTCGCATTAGGTTTTCTAGAAGTTTTTGTTTGATAATCTTTGGGATCTGTTATTGAAAATTTTCGACGACAATTTACTGGTATTGAGAACTTTCATTGTTGTTTATTATATTGAGTATTTCCATCGATTTTTTACCGGTATTGAGAACTCTGTCTAATTTACCGGTATTTAGAACTTTCATTGTTGTTTATTATATTGAGTATTTACATCGATTTTTTTACCGGTATTGAGAATTCTGTCAAATTTACCGGTATTGAAAAATTCCATCCTTATTTACAGATATTTATAATTTTTGTTGGTTATTTAACCAGTATTGAGAATTTTTGTCACTAATTTACCGGTAAGTGCAAGTGAGAAACTCATCGTGCTTCCTATTTGAAATTTGGGTTTACAGTTTTGTTTAACCTATGCTTTTTTGCGAAACGTTAGGTGTTTTATTTCAAAATGTTTTTAGAATTATAATTGAGGGAATACACATGACAAATGGAGTTAATTCGATTATGTGTGGACATTATTATGCGAATTAAAATTTTGACAATACATGGGAAATTAATGCGCATAGAATAAACCAATGTTTGCTAATTATCGAAACCTTTGACCAAATATAACAAAATAACTTCTCCACAGCTTAATTTTACACCAAACTTTATATATAAACTATTTTTGGGAAAACAAACAGTCTACAAATTTTATAACAATCGGATAGTAATTTCAAAAGTTGGTTTTGAAAGTCCACTGTCCTTTTAAGTTGACATTAGCAGGATACTTTAATGCTAGGATATAGCTAATCTTTAATATTGTGAAATGAATAATGCCAGCGGACACTTTGGAAGTGTTAACTAACATTTAGAAACTTATTTTTGCAATAATTGTAGGAAAATGAAGTAATAACGCAATATAATAGCAAAGAAACTTGAAAGCATTCAAAGAAGTAATAATAACTTTGTGCATTAGCATTTTGATCACTTATTTAACACTCACCGATTAAAGTGAAATAATAGTAGTTAAACATAGCAAGCAATACAACTGCCATTTAATCATTAACTTTTAAATTAGACAACTGAAAAGATAGAAAGAATTTTAGAGAAACTTAGGTTGATTGGGGTGGAATATATGGCACAAAAAGGCCATATTTAGCCAAGAAAAGTGCCATAGGAAAACTTAGAAAACCGGCACTTAGGTTTAGTTTTGACGGTATTTCTCACCAATATTCGGTACCGGTATTTACCAGTTCGACTTACTCCCTAGTGTCGGCAAAGTAATAGATTTCAAACCCTAGTTAAAACATTTTACTTATCCTACAAGCAAAATAGTTCTCTTTTTTTTCTCTAAACCAATTTACGAACAATAATTCACATAAATTCATTTTTACGTAATTCTTATATTTAATACTTTTTTTTGTCAGTTCTGGATAAAAGTTCCAGAAACTGAAAAGTAAAATCAGGATTGTATGTGAAATGACTCGTCAGATAGCCAACTATTCTTCATTTGATTAAGGTTTTGACCATCATTTTATTTTGACTTTGACATATCGCACCCCGGCAAAAAAAAGTGACACAGATCGAAATTGCGAAATTTGAGAAACATCAACTTAAAGGATGTTATAAAACTTATATTGGGATAGTATAAGCTTCTTTTATATTTTAGGTAAGTATTTATGGTGGTAACTTCCATTATATTCTATAGAATAATACAGAGTCCAGTCACATTACTGTGACCACCACCTACTTTCGACGTCAACGTGAAATAACCAATCACAAAAGGCAGGTGGCAGCACATTGCTGTGGAGTGTATATAAAGGATGTCCTAAGTCATCGGAAAGCATTTCAACTGTTGGCGTAATACAGAAACGTAGCGATTTATCCGACGTCCAAAAGGGCATGATTATTGGCTTTCAAGCCAAGGGTGGAAGCATTTCGGTAACGGCTAATTTTGTGAGCTGTTTGCGCTCCACCGCGGTAAAAGTATACCGTGCATGGCAAAATGGCACTATCCAAAATCAGCGGCGTGGCACATGTGGTGCACCACGGGCTATAGATGGCAGAGGCGAACGAAGGCTACGGAGATGCGTTCGGGCGAATAGACGTGCAACTGTTGAACAACTGACCGCCCAGATGGACCAAGGGGCTACCAAGAGTGTATCCTCAACAACGGTTCAGCGAACGTTGCTGCGCATGGGCCTCCGCAGCAGACGCCTGGTTAATGCATCTATGCTGACTGCTGTTCATCGGCGACGAAGGCTGGAATTTGCACGCCAGTACCGCAACTGGACGTCCACAGAGTGGCGACAGGTGGCTTTTTCCGATGAATCACGTTTAATGCTCCATCGGACAGATGGACGTTGGCGTATACGGCGTGAAACGTCTGAAAGCAAACACCCTGCAACAATTGCTATGGATCCTCAACCGCGTAATCTAGTGCAGCTGGCCACGTAGCTGGAGTCGGCATGGCTGAACATCCCAATGAACACCTTCAGAAACCTAATTGACTCTCTTCCTGCACGTCTCGCAGCGGTCCGCTCTGCCAACGGTGGTTATTCTGGTTTTTAACAGGTGGTCACATTAATGTGACTGGACTGTGTAATATAACACGCAGGGGCACCTCGTACATATTTTTCAATGACATAACATCAAAATTTTTCATTTTTGACTTGTGTCACTTTTGTTGCCGGGGTGCGATATGTAAACACGAGACTCGTACAGTTAAGTTTTCACTGTATTGACATGGATAGTCAAGAAGACTGTATCTCCATGTTTGGTCATTTAAAGTTGACTGTGTTATTAAATGCTATGTATGTTAGTATCTGATACGATATAACCCTGGAAAATACTAAGAGCGCCCAATCATCAGTTGATTAAGTGATTATTCTGTTTCCTAAATGTTGACTGTGCTCTAAAATCGTCAACCCCAAATCTATCTACTCATACTGTTACCAATTTCGCTTACACCTGTCTTCCTCCCATGCTTATATTTCAATCTCTTGTTTAGTGTATTTTTTAACCAATTTCCCTCTCTCTCACAATATCTTTTCCAATTTGCTTCTTCTCTAAAATTCTTTCCTCTTCTTCGATTCTCTTTTTCTCTCACTCTCTTCTCTAAATATCTGTCTCATACACTCTCCCTTCCTTATTATTTTCCCCTCACTCTACAATTCCCATCGAAATTCTACTGTCCTGACGTTCAAGTCAAAAAGGGAATTTCTCCAAGTCCGGGTGATTCAAAGTTAACGGGTATGAAATACTGCGTATGTGAGTATCTGATATATTGTACCGCTGGGAAAATGTAAGAGCACTCAAGCAGTTGATTGAGTGATAATTCTGTTTTATGGCGCTATAAAATATCAGATATTTATGTAAACAGCGTCTAAAGAAAGCCATTCTAAAACTAAATATTTTCTCTCGTGCTGTCTTTACTCTTTCTTACATTATCTTTTTCTCTCAACCTCTCTCTTAAGTTTAGTGCATCTAAAACACTTTCCTTCTCTCACAATATCTTCTCAATTCTCTTAGACACTCTTTCTCCTATCTCACTCCTACTTTTGATTCCCCTTTTCTCAGTCTCCCTTCAACGAATCTATTTCTTACTCCCCATTCTCTTTCTTTTTCCTCCTCTCCCTATCGAGGTTCCATAGTACTGTTGAGTCAAGAAGCCAATATCTCTTAGTATAGTCATTTTGGTTATTAAATATTAAGTATGCTACTATCTGATACCTTATAACGCTCCAAAAAATCGGCACTTATAAACAGTTATTTGAGTGATCATTTTGTGTTTAGCCCATAAAGTATCAGATATACCATGCAGTAAACCGCATCCTAAAGTATTCTTCCCTCTCTTACTATCTCTCCCTTACACTCTATCTCTCAATACCTTGCCATTTCTCAAACTCTTCTACATTTATTGCATCTTTAAAAACACTTTCCTCTCTTAAAATATCTTCTCTAATTCTCTTCATACACTCTCTCACGTATCTTTCGAGTCTCTCTTTTTCTCACTCTCCCTTCTCTGAATATCTCTCGCACACTCTCCATTCCTCACATTCTCTTTCCCTCAATCTCTATAATCTTCTCCCTTTCGAGTCTCTCTTTTCTCACTCTCCCTTCTCTGAATATATCTCGCACACTCTCCATTCCTCACATTCTCTTTCCCTCAATTTCTCTTATCTTCTCCCTTTCAAGGTTCCACTGTATTGGCGTGCTAGTCAAGAAGGCAATATATCTCAGTTTGGTCATTTAAGGTTAATGGTTAATTAACTGCCACGTACGTTACAATCTGGTGCATTATAACTTTAAAAAACTGCAAAGGCATTCAATCAGCAATCCATTGAGAGATAATTCTTAAGCTTTATTTCACCTTCCTGGTGGTTGTCTTCACGATGTATCTTGACAGTAGCAAATTCTTCAGATCTCAATAGACAAGATATCTCATTATTGGAAAAAAACTGACCAGATTTTGATCTTGTCACTGGAAACTTACTGACCAGATCTTGAATTCGTCATTGAAAGAAAACTAACCAGATCTTGATCTCGTCATTGGAAGAAAACTGACCAGATCTTGAACTCGTAATCATGTAAAAAATCGACACTATCTTGATGACGATGTATATCGTCATTAGCAAATTGGTCAGATTCTGATGGACGAGACCTCTATAGAGAGCTAAAAACCAAACTTTGATATACCGCCTATTTGACTGAGCATAGCAGTGTAAGTCTTATATTTTCACAATTGAGGCTTATCTTCCTGATTTTTCCAGAGCTAAACTCAGAAGTTGCGCGCTTCTGCACAAGAAACTGGGACTGCAGCGCTTGAAGAGCGTGAGTCACCTGTCCTCCACCACCCCCTGGTCATCTGCAGAAGTGGCCATGGAACTGCGGGAGCTTGGCCTAGAGATGGAGAGGACGCACCCAGAGCTTTTCCAGAGCGTCATCGAGAACGTCGGCCTCTACTCCCTGCCCTCAGAGGGCGGGGTTCAGAACCTGTTGCATGCCCTTGCCTCAGAACTGTTCCGAGAAGGCCAGGTGACATGGGGGCGCATAGTGGCCCTCTACGCCATGGCAGGGGCTTTGGCAGTGGATTGTGTCAAGTTGGGCCATCCAGAGTTCGTGCTGGGGCTGGTGCAGGTGGTGGGGAATTGCGTGGAGCGAGATCTGGGGAACTGGATCATCCAGCAAGGAGGATGGGTAAGATAGATTCAAATCGCATTTCTTTCTGTGAAGTGTTTTTCAAACTGTGAGGATTAGCAGCAGAAAGGTTGCGAATTCGGAACTCGATTAAACCAAAGACCGTCGATCCCGTTTGAGACCCGTGTCATGGTCTCAGATGCCACCACGTTGTTGTGGAAGTTTCGAGAGTGGGATGCCAGCTGAAGTGCTGACCTCGTCATCAGACCGTGATTCAAAATTATGAGAGGTAACTTTCCCTTCCGGATTGATCCCGGACGGTTGCTAATTGCCCGTTGTATTGGTCCAGTGCGATGTAAATTCAACAATTAACCAACTAAACTTTGAAAAGTGGCATTCCTTAACCTTCTGAAGGGTTCACACGAATAATCCTCTTGAAATCAGCAGTCCTCCTTGGATGACTTCTATCCAATTTTAACTTCCTTGACCAAGATAGTCTTTCTATAGGATTTTATTCCAATGAAATGGGCAATAGAATCAACCTTTCCAATAAATGTTATACAGAATGTGCCATTAGAATAATTTTAAAAGATTAATAAAATCGTTCCAAATAAAGATTCCATTATAAGGAAAGGACCAATGGAATCTTCTTAAAGGTTGAAATAATTCATCGATCTTTGGAAAGGTGTTAATTTAGTCATTAAGTTTGTTGAGGTTTAAAAACAATTCTACACTACTCACTAAAACTCGATTCTAAAGAACCAATAGAATCATTCCAAACACAGATTCCATTTTAATAAAGGATCAATGGAATCTTTTAAAAGGTTGAAAGAATCTATTGATATTTGGAAAGATGTTAATTTGGTCATTAAGTTTGTTGAGGGTTTCAAGCCAAACTACACTACTCAAAAAAACTCGCAACACTCAGATGATCACCGATGAGTGTTGCGAGTGACCTGAATATGTAAAACAGTTTTCGGTTAATCATAAAGTTTATGTTTATCTCCAAAGATTATTGCCTTAATTTTCTCCACAATTAAGATTTGTTAGAACATATGCAATAATATTATTCATTTCATGATGAAACAATATTTGCTTATTTACGAGGTCTCTCAGAAAGTATAGAGATGTTATATGAAATAAGATATATTGAACCTAGGATTTTTTGCGTCTAGTTTTCCTTCCATGTTAGGGCCTCACACACTCATCCCAGTGTCTCTTCCACCATTCAAAACAACATTCTGCAAAAGTCTATTGTTGGAATCGCCATTAGCTGCCTCGTCGTGTTCTGAATTGCATCTGTAATCCGAAATATCTTACCTTTCAGAGGTGCTTTTAGTTTTGGGAAAAGCCAGAAGTCACAGGGTACCAAGTCTGGGCTGCAGGGTAGAGTAGTCAAATGGGTTCATGTTTATGCATGTGCATGAATATTCCCCTCCTTGGCTGCCATTTTGAAATCTATTGTTGGAATCGTCATCAGCTGCCTTGTCGTGTTCTGAATCGCATATGTGATCTAAAATATCTTCCCTTCCAGAGGTGCCTTTAATTTTGGGAAAAGCCAGAAGTCACAGGGTACCAAATCTGAGCTGTAGGGTATAGTAGTGCAATGGGTTCGTGACCTTTTCTGCATGTGCATAAATATTTCCTCTTCTTGGCTGTCAATTTACATCGATACCGCACAAACCATTTTCATTGCATTAGAAATGGCTGGATACTTTTCTGGACAGACCCCACATACATCTGCAAAATACTTTATTTTGGGTTTTTTTTAAACTGCTCATGATCTATAAAACTATATACAATCTTAGACTTTAATGAAAATTCGGAGAGAAACGACAATTTTTCACTTACACGAGGAAGAGGGACTGAAGAACATAAAGTTTAATTGAAGTATGTCGCAAATGCCTTTTTTACGTCCTCTAGTCTAAGAGATTCAATTCTAAGAAAATGAGCAATATAATCTTTCGAAGGGATTCTCTTCTAAGGAAAGAAGCAATAAATTCTTTCAACAGAATAGGCCCACAGATCGTCTCAAAGATTTTATTATAAGGAAATCTTAAGCTTAAATCTATAAGCTTTTATTATAGGATCCAAAAGATTATATTATATTGAAATGAACAATATGATATTTCCAAAAGATTCGTTTCGTAGGAAAAGAGCAAAAGAATCTTTCCAGATGATTCTATTCTATAGAATGGACCAAAAATAGTTCCCAAGGATTCTATAAAAGGAAAGGAGTGATAAAATGTTTTCGGAGGATTCTATTCTAAGGAAAAGACTAGTAGAATCGTTCTGAAAGTTGAAAGAATCCATGGATACTGTACAAAGATGTGGTTATTTAGTTTTTATTTATTTTAGTTGTGGAGTGTGTTATAATGAAACACTTCACTACTCTGAAATCGGAACCTACTTATAGAAGAACTTCCTGAAGTTCACTTTTAACAGATTGGTTTGTTAAGGTTTTATGGCGCAAGGGGCCCTATTCGGCCATGCTGCTTCAGGCACAAGACATACAATATCAAGTAATATACAAACACACGCAATGAAAGTTTTACTGACACCGAAGAGGGAAATACACCCGAACCTGCGCCGCCTACAACTCGAAGGTTGCTAGCGCAGTGGCCTCCTGAGTCATGCCTTTTAACACATAAAAAGTGTGAATGATCTAATTTAATTCGCCTGTTTTTTAAATGAGGTCGTAGATTTTAAGCATCACATCAAACACTTTTTTGGTGTATTTCTTTTGTAGCATCCTTTTGTCTCATTCTATATTTTTATTTCACATTTTAATAACCCTGCATTCTTCTATATTCTTTCTCGCACTCCATTATTTTTTATCGCTCACCGTTCTTCTCTACCACTCTCTCTTATCTCCACACTATCTCCTCTCAATCTTCTCTACCACTCTCTCCTCTCAATCTTCTCTACCACTCTCTCATCCCTCCACGCTCTCTCCTCTCAATCTTCTCTTAGAATCTCACATCTCTCCTATCCCTTTCTGTAGACTCTTTCTTTATACCAGTATTTTTATAAGGTTCTCCACTCTCCTTCTCTTATTATCTTCATATCCGTTTCTCTCTGTCCTCCACGCACTCTCCTCTCATGCTCTTACTTTCGCCTTCTCTCATCTCTACTATTCTCTATAGCGTACTTCACTCTCTCATCTCTACTATTCTCTATAATGTACTTCACTCTCTCATCTCTACTATTCTCTATAACGTACTTCACTCTCTCATCTTTACTATTCTCTATAACTTACTTCACTCTCTCATCTCTACTATTCTCTATAATGTACTTCACTTTCTCATCTCTACTATTTTCTATAACGTACTTCACTCTCTCATCTCTACTATTCTCTATAATGTACTTCACTTTCTCATCTCTACTATTTTCTATAACGTACTTCACTCTCTCATCTCTACTATTCTCTCTAACGTACTTCATTCACTCATCTCCACTATTCTCTCTAACGTACTTCACTCTACTATTCTCTATAACATACTTCACTCTCTCTCATCTCTACTATTCTCTATAACATACTTCACTCTCTCATCTCTACTATTCTCTCTAATTTACTTCACCCTCTCATCTCTATTATTCTCTATAATGTACTTCACTCTCTCATCTCTACTATTTTCTATAACGTACTTCACTCTCTCATCTCTACTATTCTCTCTAACGTACTTCATTCACTCATCTCCACTATTCTCTCTAACGTACTTCACTCTACTATTCTCTATAACATACTTCACTCTCTCATCTCTACTATTCTCTATAACGTACTTCACTCTCTCATCTCTCAATTTTTTTTCCTTCACTCACTAGCGTCTCATTCTCTTTCTCGCTATCACTTTCTTCTTTTGCAGAATCCATCTTTCTTCCATTCTTCTTATAAGGTATTCAACTCGCCCTTTTCTCATTAACATCCCTCCAAACTCACTCTATCTTTCATGCACTCTCATCTCATTCTCTTTCTCTCGTATTCTTTCACCTCTACAATCACTTTTCTCTTTCTGTACATTCTCTAATTCTACCAATATCTTTATAAGGTACTTCACTCTCCCTTCCTTTTATTCTTTCTTCTTTCAGTCTCATTCTGTAACTTTTTATTTCTCCTCTCTCATTACCTTCTTTTCTCTGTGATTATCTTTCAATCATACTCTTGCTTTTTTCTCTCAATTTCTTTCTTTTTATTTTCTCTCACAATTTCTCTATCACTTATTCAATTTCTCTCCCTATCCCTACTTTTATTCTCACCTCCAATTTCTTCTATATAATTCACTCTTGATATTCTCCTTTATTAAGCTGTCTAAATTGCATCTTCTCTTATTTATTTATGGAAAAACTTTCTTGGTCTTTCTCTCACATAATATCTGCCGTTTCTTTTATTCTTGTCCTAAATTAACTATCTTTTACAAACACACTATCTCTTCGTCTTATTTCTCTTACCTTTTTCAAATTTTTTAATTTTAGTCTTGTTTTACATTTATATATATATATATATATATATATATATATATATATATATATATATATATATATATATATATATATATATATATATATATATATATATATATATATATATATATATATATATATATATATATATATATATATATATATATATATATATATATATATATATATATATATATATTATTCTTTAGAACACTGCGGAAAACATAGGCTATTTATTTCTTGTCTTCAGATCAATCTGTAGCCATGAAAATCGGCCCACAGGTAGTCCTAAAAGTGACACTCGAGGGTCCAATTTAAAAATCTTAAGTATGTTTACCTGTAATAAATGGATATGGTCAAAAAAACACGCTCTACAGGGTTTGTGTATTTGAGTTAACACAGCGAAATGTCACGGTAGGAATCACGCTCTACAGGGTTTGTGTAATTAAGTTAACACAGGGAAATGTCGCGGTCATATTTTAACTGTCGCGGTAGGAAACACGTTCTGCAGGAATTTATGTATTTGAGTTAACACAGGGAAATGTTACGGTCATATTCTAGCTGTCGCGGTAGGAAACACGTTCTACAGGGTATGTGTATTTGAGTTAACACAGGGAAATGTCGCGGTCATATTTTTACTGTCGCGGTAGGAAACACGTTGTACAGGGTTTGTGTATTTGAGTTAACACAGGGAAATGTTACGGTCATATTCTAGCTGTCGCGGTAGGAAACACGTTCTACAGGGTATGTGTATTTGAGTTAACACAGGGAAATGTCGCGGTCATATTTTAACTGTCGCGGTAGGAAACACGTTCTGCAGGAATTTATGTATTTGAGTTAACCCAGGGAAATGATGCGGTCATTTTTGAAAACCGAGCAACGCCGAGTTATACGGCTAATATTAGACAAAAAGAAAAATATATTTCATTAATTTTTTTTAATATTTTATAATTCCTTGAGTCAGTATCTTTATTTTATAGAATCAAACGAGTTACAACACATCGAGTCGAATAGGTTATCATTCAAGCAACACAGATATATGCAATGGTCAAAAAAATGAAGTGTTAAAAGTTTTTCAAATTAAATATTTTTAACAGAGTTTCGTATTAAGTATGAATTCTAATTTCTCCTCATAACCAAACAAAACCAAGTAACCCTGACTCACTTTATTATTGAATGCATAGATTTTAACTAGAAAGCCATCTTAAAGTAAAGTAATCCGAATGTTAAACCTGAGAAATTCCTAATCATAAAGTTATCTAACTTTTTGAAAATGAAGTAAATCGAATTATCTTAATCTCAATATCGAAAGTCATTAAAGTGAAGCGAAATTACTTTTCTCGTCCAAACGGAAAGCAATACAAATGTTAAAACTCAATTGATGTGACTATAAAGTTACTTCTCTTCTAGAAAATGAAAGATGATTATTTTTATCAAACTGTAGAAAGCCGTTTACAGTGAAGCTAAATTACATTTTTCATGCAAACAAAAATCAATACGATTGTTAAACCTGAAAATTTCCTGATTATAAAGTTACTTTTCTTCCCGAAAATGAAACAAAACCTAGTTATTTTTATATTAATGAAGAAAGTCACTAAAGGGGAGCTAAGTTGCATTTCTTGTTCAAACGGAAAGCAATACAACTGTTAAAACTTAATTGAAGTGACTATAAAGTTACTTCTCTTCTAGAAAATGAAGAGAATTAATTTTTATCAAACTGTAGAAAGCCGCTTACAGTGAAGCTAAATTACATTTTCCATACAAACGCAAAGCATTACAATTGTTAAATCTGAAAATTTCCTGATAATAAAGTTACTTTTCTTCTCGAAAATGAAACAAAACCCAATTATTTCTTATCTCAATGACGAAGTCATTAAGGAGAGCTAAGTTGCATTTCTTGTACAAACGGAAAGCAATACAAATGTTAAAACTCAATTAAAAAGTTATTTTTCTTCTAGAAACTGAAACACGTTGGTGTGGTGTGGAAGTTTGGAGAAGTGGGGTGCCAGCTCAGGTGTTGACTCGTCATCTGACCGTGGTTCAAAATTACGTGGTGCTGTCCTCGGTTCTTTCCCTTTGGGATTAATCCCGGACCGTCGTCAATAGCCCGTTGTGTTGCTCTAGTACGACGTTAATTAAAAAAATAGAATGCAATACAAGTAGATGAAACATAATTATTTTTTATCTAAATGTCGAAAGCCATTTACAGCGAAGCTAAATTGCATTTTACCTTTCGTCCAAACGCAAAATAACACAATTGTTAAACCTGAAAAAAATTCCCGATTCTAAAGTTACTTCCCTTCTCGAAAATGAAACAAAATAGAATTATTTGATCTTAATGTCGGAAATCATATTAAAGTGAAGCTAAATTACTTTTCGCGTCCGTTGCTAAATCTAAAAAAATATCGCTTATAAAGTTACTTTCCTTGTCGAAAATGAAACAAATCGGATTACTTTTTATCTCAATGTCGAAAGTCGTATTAAAGCAAAGCTAAGTTAAATCCCTCGTCCAAAAGCAAAGTAATACAGATGTTAAACCTGAAAAATGCCTGATTATAAAGTTACTCTCCTTCACAAAAATGAGACAAATCGAATTACTTTTTGAAGAAGCATTCGGGAGGAAAGCACGCGTCTCACACCGTTGCCAAGTAACAGATCAATAACTTGAAAAATCTTTCGATTACACATTTGAAAAGATCGCATTCAAACCTGATTAAAAGCTCCTTCTCCCATCTTCATTTGCCTCGGAAGAGGTTAAAGAAAAATGCGAGATGGAGTTCATTTTCACTGCGTTCGTACTTTTTTCTAATAGCTTGATATAGCGCCGCGTTTCGAAAAACAGATGAAATCTTTAATCATTTTCTGTCAAGCTAAATATAGGTGGCGGTTGTGTGTTCTGCGGCGATATGCGTGTTGCATGTACGTATTGCATGTACGTGTAACATACGTACGTGTTGCATGAACGTATTACAAGCGTGACGTCACGTGCCTTCTTTTACGATTTGGCCACTTCGATAATAAAAATTACAAAAATAAATTCCAAATCGAAGAATGATAGTTCATCGATCAACACCGCCAAACCTGCGATAAACTACATTTTAGGGTAACCCTGATATGTTTCAAGCGAGAGCATTTTTACAGCATGAGTAAAATGACCATCTGGTTTGTTTACACTGAAAATCCTCATTTATATCTGGTTTGGTGATTACTTATTATAAAATCATCAGGACTCGGAATCTAGAAATGGTTTGTTTATTGAACTTCAAAGCTGTATCGATTTGTATCAAATATGTATGTGGTGCAATGGCAGTCGTTCAAATAATATTTCCATTCTCTTTAACAAATTAATTTATTCTATAAGACACATAAACACTATTTGCAACATCATCAGGATGAATATGTA
The DNA here is from genome assembly GCA_947359465.1 of Metellina segmentata. Taxonomy (NCBI): domain Eukaryota; kingdom Metazoa; phylum Arthropoda; class Arachnida; order Araneae; family Tetragnathidae; genus Metellina; species Metellina segmentata. Next base: position 23,730,815 of record OX375884.1, read on the forward strand.
CAATGCAGATCGAGCCAACGCCCAAATCGAGAGGAACAGAATCATACGTTATGTCAGCAAGACTATATCATTACAAGTGTATCTTTCTTCTGTTGCTAGCCCCAAACCCTGACGGGGATTAGGGTCATGTGACACTCCGAAACCAATCGGAATCTTACACGTTACTTGACAGATACCAGACACCCTTCGGGGGAAGCACTCGCGACACCTGACAAGTGAAAGAACTTTGTTGTAAACATTCCCACGAAGACGCCTGGCATCTCCCTTTTTCACAAGTTTGGAACAAAATATATCACCGCCTCATCTTTGAATTAGAGATGAGTTCCTTACTACTTTTAAGTTACAAATTAATTTTCCTACCCTCACATGTATAAATTTAAATCATTTAAAAACTTCGTGAACTGAGAGTTATTGTTCCTTTTTAAAGTAGTTATTTTGTTGCGTCCCTTCTGATTGGTTGATGGTAGTGGCGAAAAAGTATCGACCAATCAGAACTCAGCGAAGCATTAAGAAAAACATGTTGGGTTAGCTTTTAGATCCAAAATTGCAAATTCTTGTGTTCGAGAAAAGAATTGAAACATAAAAACAGATAATAATTTCTGGATCTCATGAATTGGGCAGTTTGTCCGTTTTTGGACTTGCGCCATTCAACTCCAAAATCCAATCCAATTCTGGATTTCATGAAATTACTTGAAATTGGAGATTCCTTAAAGAACAGATTTAACCTCTAAGCGTCACGATTTCCAAGTAGTGTAGTAGTATTTTTCTTTAAAACACACGTGACTAAATAACCACATCTATTGGTTAAAAGAATCCTACGGAAGATTCTATTGATCAAGAAGATCAAAATTGATTTGGTCACGCAGAGAAAACTGCTGGTTTCAGACCGGATATATGCGTGTTAAAACCGTATAGTGTTAAATAAAACAGATTTAGACTTTTTTTTATAGTATAAGAAAGGTTAAAATGGGATCATCCCACGCTATCAGGAGAGTGCACATTTACAGAAAAAAAAAATCAAACTCTCTTCTTTCGTGCGTCGTTCATGGTTGAGCAAATCTAAGGGACCATTCAAAATGCAATAACGTCTTCTATAAATTTGTATGCATATAATTTGAATAAGGGACTTTTAATGTAAAGAAAAAACAAAATTTCAATGAGAATTTCCAATTTTGACTTCAAATTTCAAATCGATATAAAATATCTGCCTCGAATACCAAGCTTATTTGGTCCAACCAATTTTTGGAGTTTGAGAATGGAAAATTTGGAAAACTTTGTGTAGAATTATCTCCTAAACTTTTATTCATGTCTCCTGAATAATTTTACGATGATTGTTAATGAACGCAACAAAGCTTACGTAACGTTTCTTTTAACCCTTGAAGTAATTACGACGATATATCTCGTCCTTTAAGATCTTACCAATTTTGCCATTGCTGAAATATATCGTCATTTAAATATTTGCAGTTTTTTTGATGATGAGATAAAGATCTGGTCAGTTTTCTTAGTTGAGATATCTCGTCCATCAAGATCTGGTCAGTTTTGCTAAAGAGACAAGATACCTCTCAACCACCAGGAGGGTTAAGTTAATTTTCAGTTTATATTTTCAATCCTCTTGGTGGTTGTCTCAGCGAGGTTTTGATCGTGTTTAGAAAAACTGACCAATCTTGATGGACGAGATATCTCGTCATTAGAAAAACTGCTTAGATCTTGATCTAGTCATCATAAAAAACATCGACAATGTCTTGATGACGAGACATCGCCTTAAGCAAAATTGATTACATCTTGATGGACAAGATCTACCCTCAAAGCAATTGGAATTTTAAGTTATCATCCTGTTTAAATAAAGGTGGGAATGCTCACTCTCCCACGCTGTCGTGATTTGTTTTTTTTTACCACTCTGTCGGTCGTATCTATTCAATATTTTACTACTATAATGTGATTAGAACGAGTGCCAAAACATGAAAATGTAAATCTTGAACCCCACTTGACGAATATTCATGCCAAAACTAAAGCATAAAAAGCCCAGCTGATTATTTCTGGAGCTTTGTTAATTATTTCTAAGTTATTTATCCCTCGCTGTCGTTATTTGGTTTTGTTTACCACTTTATCAGTCGTATCTATTCAACATTTAACTACAACAGAGTGATTAGAACGAGTGCCAAAACATGGAAATGTCCCTCTTGAGTCTCACTTGGTGAATATTCTAGCCAAAACTAAAGTATGATACGCCCAGCTGATTATTTCTAGAGCTTTGTTAATTATTTCTAAGTTATTTATCCCACGCTGTCGTGATTTGGTTTTGTTTACCACTTTATCAGTCGTATCTATTCAACATTTAACTACAACAGAGTGATTAGAACGAGTGCCAAAACATGGAAATGTCCATCTTGAGCCCCACTTGGTGAATTTTCCAGACAAAACTAAAGTGTGAAACGCCCAGCTGATTATTTCTGGAGCTTTCTTAATTATTTCTAAGTTATTTATAACACCAATAAGCCTCCAATGGATTCCATCGCATATCGGGGTGTATGGCAACGAGACAGCCGATGTACTCGCCAAGAATGGCTGTGATCTCCCTATGGACTGTTTGAATCGCCTCACTCCCACTGAGGTCCACTCCCTGGGAAAACAACGTTTGCTTTCCTTGTGGCGCCGTACGCCATCCCACCATTGGTATGCTGGCAATCACCCTGGACTCTCAATCACATGCTGTGGCCCTCGGCCTTTTCAATCGGCCATGGCCAGATTTCGAAGTGGCCATCTTAAAAGTATCAAATTTCAGAACGGAGAGAGAATTTTCCCTCCTTGTTCCTGTTCCCTACCTGCCAGTCCTGATCACCTTCTTCTCTGTCTTGGCGCTTCGTATAAGCTGCTGTTGGTTGATCAGGACTTTTTGCAGGTATATGGGGATCTGGCACGACGGGGCCTTCTGGACCTGGTGTAGGCTTTCCTACACCAGGGGGATGTGCAACAACAACAACAACAAGTTATTTATCCCTCGCTGTCGTGATTTGGTTTTGTTTACTACTTTATAAGTCGTATCTATTCAACATTTAACTACAACAGAGTGATTAGAACGAGTGCCAAAACATGGAAATGTCCATCTTGAGCCCCACTTGGTCAATATTCCAGACAAAACTAAAGTATGATACGCCCAGCTGATTATTTCTAGAGATTTGTTAGTTATTTCTAAGTTATTTATCCCTCGCTGTCGTGATTTGGTTTTGTTTACCACTTTATCAGTCGTATCTGTTCAACATTTAACTACAACAGAGTGATTAGAACGAGTGCCAAAACATGGAAATGTCCATCTTGAGCCCCACTTGGTGAATTTTCCAGACAAAACTAAAGTGTGAAACGCCCAGCTGATTATTTCTGGAGCTTTCTTAATTATTTCTAAGTTATTTATCCCTCGCTGTCGTGATTTGGTTTTGTTTACTACTTTATCAGTCGTATCTATTCAACATTTAACTACAACAGAGTGATTAGAACGAGTGCCAAAACATGGAAATGTCCATTTTGAGCCCCACTTGGTGAATATTCCAGACAAAACTAAAGTGTGAAACGCCCAGCTGATTATATCTGGAGCTTTCTTAATTATTTCTAAGTTATTTATCCCACGCTGTCGTGATTTGGTTTTGTTTACCACTCTATCAGTCGTATCTATACAATATTTAACTACAACAGACTGATTAGAACAAGTACCAAAACATGAAAATGTCCATCTTGAGCCCCACTTGGTGAATCTTCCAGCCAAAACTAAAGTTTAAAACACCCAGTTGATTATTTCTGAAGCTCTGTTAATTCTTTTAACGTTATTTATCCGGACCAAAGAAAGGTGAGAATGTTCATAATCTCACGCAGTCGTGATTTTCTTTGTTTACCAACTTTGTTAGTCGTATATTTAACTAAGGTACTGCGATTAGAACAAGTACCAACTCATGAAAATGCCCATTCGGAACCCCACTTGGCAAATATTCCAGCCAAAACTAAAGTATTAAACACCCAGTTGATTATTTCTGGAGCTTTGTAACGACTCGAGAAAAGAGTGCCACCTAACAAACACATTTGAATAAAACTAGCTCCCCCATTTCCACCGGAAGACAACCTGCATCATGCGATTAAATTCCATTAATCGTTTCGGTTGGATGGCTTTTGTTTATCTCCGGCATCAACTCGAGTGTTCCCAACTGAAGATCTTGGGAATTTTTCTCCTCATTTCCTACGCACGGCGGCAGGAGTATGGAGGTCCCGTTGCCATGGTTACCTGTCCTCCCTCCATCCAAAGCGGATGGAACGGTCTCCGTTATCTCCAGCATCAGTTGTTGGACTTGTTACGGGGGGATTATTTGACAGCGGAATATGACGCTTAACCTTTAAAGCTTCCTGCTCCGCTCGAAATGATTAAGTGCGACGGCTTCATTTCATAAAAAGGTTCCAAATTAGCTTAATGAGTTAAATAGGGGAAGCACTTTGTGAAAGGGTTTGAATTAGGGGTGACGCCTTGTAGGTGTGAAGGCAAAAAATTATTTGCCGTGAATTCTGATTAATGGTTTTGAGTCAGTTTTTCATGATATGCTGTGAATTCTGATTAATGGGTTTGAACCAGTTTTCCAGTTTGTTCTAGCTATTAATATGAATTGTATTTCTTACCCTTCGACATTCTGTAGAAAATTTTGAAATTTACTTTGTATATAACTGCGACACCTTGTAAGTGTGGAGGAAAAAAATTATTTGCTATTGATTTGATTAATGGTTTCGAACCAGTTTTTCATCTTGTTCTAATGTGAGTTGTTTTTATCACTTGGACATGGTACGAAATACAATGGTGTATATGAAAATATTAAGGGCAACGTCCTGTAGATGCAGACGTATTTAATTATTTGCCATGCATTTTGATTAATGGTTTTGAACCAGTTTTTCATCTTCTTCTAATGTGAGTTCTTTTTATCACTTGGACATGGTACGAAATACAATGGTGTTTATGAAAATATTAAGGGCAACGTCCTGTAGGTGCAGACGTATTTATTTATTTGCCATGCATTTTGATTAATGGTTTTGAAATAGCATTTAAACTTTGTTCTAGCGGTTTATGTGAATTATATTTCTAGCTTTGTTATGGTATAAAATTAATTGGAATGGATTATTAGGAACAACGTCTAGCATGTGAGGAGGCAAAAAAATGATTTGCCATGAGTTCTTATTGATGGTTTTGAAACAGGTTTTCGTTATTTCCCGTGAATTCTGATTAATGGCTTGGAACCAGTTTTTCAGCTTTGTTTTAGCGGTTAGTTTGAATTGTATTTCTCACTTCGTTATGGTATAAAATTTAATGTTGTATGCAAACATTATTACGAGCAACGCTTTGTAAGTGAGGAGGCAAAAAAATACTTGGCGTGAAATCTGATTAATTGCTTAAACCAGTTTTTCAGCTAGCGGTTAATGCGAATTGCATTTCTCACTTTGTTATGGTATAAATGTTTATGGCATGTATATTACTACGCACAACGTCTAGAAGGTGCGGAGCAAAAAATATTTACAGTGAATTCTGATAAATAATTTAGTTTTTCAGCTTTCTTTACAAAGTTTTATTAGTAAGTCAGTGAAGAAATATTTCCAATAGGATTCATGAGGAGTATGGAGCTTCCCTTTTCATGTCTGAAATGTTGACAGCCATAGAACATGAGTGCCGAAGATTTGTTGAAGAAAATTCTGCACCCTGTCAATCCGCGTCTGACATATTTCTCTTGTTTGTGGGGTTTCATATGGCTAACTGACGTATTTATCGCTTTGATCTGTGGCTGTTTATAATAAATAAAGGAAATGACAGTAGTGTACCCTTAGTTTGGAAGACTGTGCCTGCAATCAAAAGCAGCCATATTTACCATGTGAGCGTCAAGGAGTTTTCTGATTTGTGTAGTTTTTTAATTACTCACAACACATTTAATGGCTAAATAACCATATTGATAGTGTGATAGAATTTATGGATTTTTAATCTTCGGAAACAATTTATTGCTCCTCCCCTTGGAATAGAATTCTTTAGAAATGATTTTTTGTTGCACCTTTCTTTAGATTGAAATCCTTTGGAAGTACTATCATATTTCTCCTTTCCAAAGAATTAGAATCCTTTGGAATCATTCCATTTCTCATTTCCTTAGAATATAATTATTTGGAAATATTGTATTTCCCATTCCTTATAATAGAATCCTTTGGAAATATTCTATTGATCCTTTCCGTATAATAATATTTTTTGGAAACGTTCCATTGCTTCTTTCTTTAAAATAAAATCTTTTGGAAACCTTATATTTCTCCTTTACTTAGAATAGAATCCTTTGGAAATATTCTATTGATCCTTTCTTAAGAATGAAATTTTTTGGAAACGTTCTATTGCTCCTTTCTTAAAATTAAAATCCTTTCCTTAGAACAGAATTCTTTGGAAACATTCTATTGCTCACTCCTTAGAATAGAATCCTTTGGAATCATTCTATTGCTCCTTTCCTTAGAATGAAAACTCTTGAAAATATTCTATAGCTTCTTTCCCGAGAATAAATTCCTTTGGAAACGTTCTATTGCTTATCTCCTCAGAATAAAATTATTTGGAAAAATATATATATTCTTTCCTTTGAATAGAATCCCTTGGAAATATTCTACTGCTCATTCCTTAGAATTGAATGCTTTGGAATTATTCTATTGCTCCTTTCCTTAGTATAGTATCATTTGGAATAATTTCACTTCTCCTTTCCTTAGTATAGTATCATTTGGAATCATTCCACTTCTCCTTTCCTTAGTATAGTATCATTTGAAATCATTCCACTTTTCCTTTTCTTTAAAAATAATTCCCTGGAAAGATTATACTGGCCAAGAAGGTCAAAACTGGTTGGAAGCTATGCATGAAAGACTGTTGGGTGGAATTATGAGTAGCACACACAGGGTTAAGGTAATGATGGATGTTCTGTTTGTGAATTTTCCCAAAACGTCTCAAAAAATGTAGAATGGGGTAGGATGAAATCAAATCTTCGAAGTTCATATTGAACCAATTTCAAGAACTTCGCACATTCCCAGACCCTTTACCAATGTGTCCTTCGCATCTGACCATGGTTCAAAAATACGAGGCGTTGTCCTCGGATCTTGCCTTTCATGATTGATCCAGGATCGTTGTCAATTTTTACTTGACGTTGTTTTGTGTTTGGTGCTGCTTGGTCAAATACGGCCCTTCCCTTATGAATTTTTTAGAGTTATCATGCAACTCTTTACAATATTATGAAGATTTCTTTAGAGAAACGAAAATTCGTTTCGATCCAAAAAATTCCAATAGAATTCTATACAGATTTCTATAAACGAAATTTCGTTTCTTTGAAAAAATTACCTTAGCATTCTTTTGAGACATAAAAGTTCGCGTTTCTTTTGAAACGCATTCAATAGAATTCTATAGAGATTTCAATAAACGAAATTTCGTTTTTTGATAAAATAATTCCCTTAGAATTCTATAGAGAAATGAAAGTTTGCGTTTATATTGAAACACATTCAATAGAATTCTAGAGATTTCTATAAACGAAGTTTCGTTTCTTTGAAAAAATTCCTATACAATTCTATAGTGAAATGAAAGTTCATTTCCATATAGAAAAACATTCAACAGAATTATATAGAGATATTTATAGAGAAACAAAACACTACCCTACAATAATGGACCGGGCAGTAAGATGTGATGGTATAAGGGAAAGAATACATGCTTTAATAGGGGGATGGTCCCCCACGTGCCGTAATTACACTAGCAACCCTTTTGGACAAACTTCCAACAAGGTTTTGATACACAGCTATGGGTATTTGTGCCCATTCCTATTGCAAGAATGTCGCCAGCTCAGCTGTAGATTTCGGACGTGGATCCCTGGTCCGTAAGCGTCGCTTTAACTCGTCCCACAAATGTTCTATGGAGTTTAGGTCGGGAAGACGTTTTACATCCATGTCTTGACACCACTGCTTGACAGAGACTGCAACATGACATGGAGCGTTGTTGTCATGGAAGCAACATTCGTCCATTCCATAAAATTACCAGAGCGTAGGAAGAACCTGATTGTCCAAAATGTTCGTTTAGGCCTCGGCATTCAATTAAACAGGAACAACATGGGAAAGGTCCCAGGCCATACCAATAAAAACACCCCCAAACAAGTAGTCGGATTTTATGCAAATCCGCTAGCGTTCGATCCATTATATTATAGGGTAGTGTGTGTGTGTGTATATATATAAGTAAGCGTTTAAGTAAGCTAAACATGTATACACTGGAAAGAAGAAGAAGGAGGGGGGATTTGATTCAGCTTTTCAAGTTTGTAAAACAAGGGGACACAGGGGGCTTAAATTTCAATAGTGATAACAGAACAAGGGGCCATGGGTATAAATTGAATAAGACACATTTTAATCGGGATTTAAGGAAAAACTACTACTTTAATAGGGTAATAGACAGTTGGAACGCGTTGCCAGAAAATATAGTTAATTCAAAGGGAGTGTACGAATTTAAGATACAATTGGATAGTCAGTGGGAATTGGGGAATTCATAAACAAAGGACCAGAATTTTTATAGAATTTAATAGAAATTTTGAAAGAATTCTATAGAAAATTTTTCGCAAGGGTTCCACAAAACCTAAAAATAACCAACCAACCATTTTCTCGAAAAGGCAGTTTTGACCCAAATAGAAAGAAATACAGGGTCTTAAGCTCCTGTTGCCCCTCCTTTCTCCTCACGCCCCTGCCTAAGTTGATCACAGCGACTTTTATTTCCCTTCTCTGAGCTTCGTACGAGGGCAAAAAAAAAATACAGAACTTGGGGAGAAAAATCGATTTTGTGGTTTTATACAGGAAGAAGTTGGCCGCCAAGTCACCGCGCTGCTATTCCACGAATGAAAAGAAAATCGGATCAGAAGCTCTCCCCGAAATGATAAACATTGTTTACGAGGGCAACCAAAAGCGTGGGGCTGCTGACTTCGAGAACAATTTTCTCTCTCTCCTTCGTCTTACATTATACCCGCTGTAGCGTGGTCAAAGAGGGCTGGTCTCTAGCCTTTCTCTAATTATCAATATATATTGGTTTTATTAATGGATTTACATAAACGGAGATTATTATTAAAGTATTTATTTTACTCTAGATTAATGGATTTATATTATTTTATATAAAATGATCTATAATAATGTATTTACATTAATTTATATTACGGTTTATAAACGGATTTATAATAATGTATTTATATTAATTTATATTACTTTATATAAACGGAGATTATTATTAAAGTATTTATTTTACTCTAGATTAATGGATTTATATTACTTTATATAAAATAATTTATAATAATGTATTTACATTAATTTATATTACGGTTTATAAACGGATTTATAATAATGTATTTATATTAATTTATATGACTTTATATATACGGATAAGTATGTATTTATATTTATACTTGCAATATTTTTATATTAACATATTTGAATTTACAATATATATATATATATATATATATATATATATATATATATATATATATATTAATTAACATATTTATGTTTACAATTTATTTACATTAACATATTTCTATTTACAATATATTTATATTAATGGATTTATATTTACAATAGCTATATCTTAATTCATATTAATGGATTTGTAGTAACATATTTATATCAATTTATATTAACGGATTGATATGAACAGATTTATATTAATTTGTATTAATAGAGATTAATTTTAATGGATTTATATTAATTTATATAAACGGGGGGGGGGGGATTTATATAAATGAATTTATATTAATTTAAATAAACGGGGATTTATATAAGTGAAATTATATTAACGGATGTATATTAATTTATATTAACGGGTGTATATTAATTAATATTAACGGAATTATGTTAATAGATTTGTATTAACGGATATATATTAATTAACATTAACGGAATTATATTAACCGATTTACATTAACGGATATTTATTAATTAATATAAACGGAATTATATTAACAGATTTATATTAATGTATTTATATCAATTTATGTAAACGGTTTGATATTAATGAATTTATATTAATTTATATTAACGGTTATGTATAATTAATATTAATGGAATTATATTAACATATTTATATTAATGTGTTCACATTAATTTATATTATTGTATTTGTATTAATTTTTATTAATGTGTTTTAATTGATTTATATTAAAGGATTTATGAATAATAATAGAATATTATAATAATAGTTTTATATAAATTTTGTGAATAATTCATTCCTTATTAGCGTGTTCTATTATTAATTAGTTTTCGTAGATTTGCGACTATTTGAAGAGTGTTTGGGCTTAAAACTACTTGAGTCCCTTCCGGGACGCAAATCTAGGGATCCTTGAACCCGGAACCCCCACATGTTCTTATGTTTGGGGCCCAGTGCCAATGAAAAAAAAGTTACAAAATTTGGTAACAAAATATACAGAGTAAAGATTTCATACAATAGGGTATAGCCTGTACATTAGACAAGGTTGCCCACTCCTAGGGGCCTTAACTCCACGGCCTACCTCGAATGGTTTTATGGTTGTACCCAGCGCCTCCAAACTTGAGAGTTTAGATTTGCAAAAGTATAGGTAATTTGGGTAGCCAATTAAACAGGGTAAAGAATTTTGTTTGGCGTAGCTTGGCAAAAATGAACCATAGGATACTCAATTCGACCAACCAAAAATTTCTCCAAAATGATGCCACTGCCCCTCCCATAATTTTTGAATTTTATGTCACTAAACGTGGCACTCTCTGTACGAAACAATGGCTTAACTAGCGGGAGCCTGAGCTCTCTCTGAATTTTAAAGCATCTCTACAAATCAAATTCCGTCGTGTTTGCTCCAGTTTGATGTTAATTAAAAATATCAATACCAAATACTCTACTAATAAAGTACTTTAAGTTAATTAAATATTTTTGAAGCGTTCTTAACAGTAAAATTATAGTGACTTTGTTCTCAACCCTCCAGGTGGTTTCGGCGAGATATCTTGTCCATGAAGATCTGAACAATTTTGCTAGTGACGAGATATCTCGTCATCTATATATCGCTGGATTTTTTTATCATGGCGAGATCAAGATCTGTCACTTTTCTTATAATAACGAAATATACCGTCCATCAAGATTAGGTTGGTTTTGGTAATGACGAAATACTTGGTCGAGACAACAATCCAGAAGGGTTAAATAACTATTTCCTCCAAAGTAAGTGTCACATTTAACACTTAGATTTTGTTCCGAGTAACTGTCGCGTTTGCAAAACACTAAAGCTAATTCTTTGAAGACGACAAGATCAATATATTCCAGGTTTCTTCTAATGACGAGATATCTCGTCCACGAAGTCAGTTTTCCTAATGATGAGACAAGAACCCCAAACGTCATTCAGACAACAACCCCAAACGTCATTCAGACTACAACCCCAAACGTCATTCAGACAACAACCCCAAACGTCATTCAGACTACAACCCCAAACGTCATTCAGACTACAACCCCAAACGTCATTCAGACTACAACCCCAAACGTCATTCAGACTACAACCCCAAACGTCATTCAGACAACAACCCCAAACGTCATTCAGACTACAACCCCAAACGTCATTCAGACTACAACCCCAAACGTCATTCAGACTACAACCCCAAACGTCATTCAGACTACAACCCCAAACGTCATTCAGACGACAACCCCAAACGTCATTCAGACTACAACCCCAAACGTCATTCAGACTACAACCCCAAACGTCATTCAGACTACAACCCCAAACGTCATTCAGACTACAACCCCAAACGTCATTCAGACGACAACCCCAAAACGTTTAAATATATATTTCTTCTGACCAAATAAGCATCACATTTAACTCTACGATTTTGTACCGAAATAGCTGTCACGTTTGTAATAAAAGATGTAAAAGAAAATGAAAATCGTACTTTAAAATATTCATTTCCCAAACTTGGTTAAATATTACATTTAATACCTTGTTTTACTTTAAATATAGCTTCGGGATTACATTTAATATTACTTGGAATATGATTTGTAAATCCCAATTTTCCTTATTTGATGCCAATGTTTTTGTTGGCATTACTTCTATAGCTAGCATGATTACGCTTTCCATATATCTTAGCAATTTTCAGAAAATGTTTACTTACTTTAAATGTTTTCTAACGGTTAACTTTTAAAAAAGTCCTCCACTTTTTTTTATCAGCCTTGGTTTATAAAAAAGACCACCAAGTTTCATTCTTCGGTCAACTTATGTCGTAAACACATGTCCTCGTTAGAACACTTCACTTCAAAATTGAAGGAAAACCATTAATACTCGAAACAAAAATGGTAATTTTTGGTAATTTTTTTGGTAATTTTTTTAGTTAACGTCGTACTAGAGCAACACAACGGGCTATTGACGACGGTCCGGGATCAGTCCCTGAAGGGAAAGATCCGAGGACAACACCTCGTAATTTTGAACCACGGTCAGATGACGAAGCAACACCTGAGCTGGCACCCCACTCTCCAAACTTCCACGCCAACCCAACGTGAGGACTTTCGGCCACGACAGATTTAAGGTGCACCAGCCGCCTCTACACCATACATTTACAAACATCCATGCCCGGACCCGGATTCGAACCGGGAACCTTCCGATCTAGAGGTTAACACCTTAACCACTATACCGGTTGGTCCGAAACAAAAATGAACAAACGTGACATTTACTTTGGAACAGAAAATAGTTACTCTTTATTCTTAACCCTACAAGTGTTTTCTATATCCTCTTTCATCAAGACCTGGCCAAGTTTGTTAATGACGACATATCTGGTCATTCATTAATTACCAATTTTTTTATGACAAGATCAAGATCTGATAAGTTTTCTTTTGATGACGAGATATCTCGTCCAATAAGATCTGGTCAGTTTTGCAAGTGAGACGAGATTACCGTCAGAAGGTTGAAATAACTAATATCCATTAAGTATATGTATGTATTATGTAATGTATAGTACATCTTTTTTGTATCAGAACAAGAGATGTATACTACTATATGTACAAAAGTATTTAGACACTGCAGAAATTCGGAGGAGAATCCTTCTTAGTGTGGGGTTGTTTCTCATGGTTAGGTCTCGGCCCATTGCTTTATGTACCTGGTATCATAAACGCTGACGTTTACCTCAACGTTCTGGATAATTCGGCCTGGTCTACACTATGGCAATACCACGTCGATGATGGCCGTTTCTTCCAACAGTATCGAGCTCCATGTCATACTGCAAAACCTGTGCTGGACTGGTTTCGTTAAAATGAAGCGAATTTGCTTGACTGGCCTGCGCAGAGCCCCGATCTCAATCCGATCGAGCACTTGTGCGACGAGTACGACACGGCCACGCACGCCCATCTTCACAAAAATCTCTTTTCACAGCCTTGCAAGAGGCATGGGGAGCTATTCCTGCACAGACTTACTTATAGAGAACTAGAAGAGAGTATGCCTCGACGTGTTGCAGCTGTAATACAAACAAAAGGAGGGCCTACCCGTTACTAAATAGAATAACAAAGCACTTTTTCTGAAAACATGCAGTGTCCAAATACTTTTGTCCATATAGTGAATTTATAGAATCTCCAACTTATCTTCTTTCGTGTTTTAATAAATAATTCTTCTTCTAAGAAAATTATTTAATGCGTTAGGATGTTATGAAAAAGGGAAGGGAACCACTGGGAACCCTTTCAGAGGCGATAGGACGGTAGACTTCTCATCGCAAAATTCTCTTTGATATTCTGATATTTAAGAGTGCTTCAGAGGAGCGATGGACTTTAGGCTCCCGCCTCCCTTTTACCCTTCCAGAGGAGATGGAATGTCTGGATTCTCACCTCCACGAAATGATTAAGTGAAGGTATATAAATATTATAGGAAGTACATAAATATTTATAAATATCAGGGCTGGGCTAAAATGTATAAAATTTTTCTCTTCTAATATTTTGATCTCTGAATCTGAATATGTAATCCAGCAACTCTTTACCATATTTTAAAGGGCCTGGATATCCTGGTTGGAATAGTAAAGGTTTTGCTACCGGCGTGTTCAAATCCAACTAAATGCCATCGTGTAGAAAGGGGCTGGTGCTCGTCAAATCTGTAGTGGCCTTGTTGGCGTAGTGTCTAAGTTTGGGAAGTGGGGTGAAAGCTCAGGTTTGACCTCGTCATCTGACCGTGGTTCAAAATTACGAGGTGTTGTCCTTGTATCTTTCTTTTCAATTTTGATCCCGGACCGTCGCCAATGGTCCGTTGTGTTGCATCAGTGCAACGTAATTAAAATACCTACCTATCTATCGACGTTTTAGAAGGATTGGTGTCTTTGTAGTGCAGCTCCTGGATGATCCTATGTTAGTTGTGTGACTTGTATAACATGGTCTTTTGGTCTTGGTCTACAACAATAACAACAATATTATGTTGAATAGGAGTGCTCAAGGGGTGGCGAGATATGTCCAACGGCCCTTTAAACTTTCTGGTGGTTACCTCGACGAGGCAACCAACAGAAGGTTTAAAGGGCCAATTGTTTCATGTAAGGGTATAAAGGATGAAGGACTATTGCTTCATGTAAGGGTAGTCGATTTATTTTATCATCATAAAAACAATCGGCAATATCTTGATGACTATAAGCTAGTCATTAGCAAAATTGGTTAGATCTTGATGGACTAGATAACTTGTTGAAACTATTTGGAGGGTTTGGTTAACTAAAAATACTTTGTGGAAAATACATTCACATAAGGTGATAAGTCTTCACCATTGACAACTAAAAAAAATTTAAAATCATACTCTTTTGGTACAAGATACCTTTTCTTTCAAGTTAAATGTATGTTGAGGTAGTGTTTGTGCGGCTATACGTGTATTCTATACGTCATTGACGTGTTTTTCGAAAATGATTTCAAAACTTCAACAAAATTTCCAAAGGATGAAATCTGAATCGGTATATGATAGTTGAATGTTTAATACCATACCAATAGTTAATACCAATAGATTAAATGCCAACTGTCACCAAAATACGGCGATCATTTAACGGTAACTCAATCTATAATATTTGGACAGCTGAAGCAAAATCTTCACTACTTTCTGTTTGGTCCATAGAGCCCTTTAAAGGGTTAAAGAGTCATCCTATAGATTCACCAAGATTTAGTGGGCAGGAATACAAGGGTTATGGCATCGCATTACTAGTGCTGAATATGTACAATGGCAGAATAAGTCTCTTGAAGAATGCAGAATAAATGCAATGGACATGGATACGCGTAGCGAATGCTGAATGTATGTAATAGAGATGAATTCGCGTGATAAATTCTGAGTATAAGCAATGGTTATGAATCCACGTGACAATTGTGCTTCATGTAGACAATGGCGATGGATTCTGGCGTCGAATGCTGAATAAGTGCAATGGTAATGGATCCGCAAAACGAATGCTGAACATAAGAAACGTTAATGGATTTGCTCGACAAATGAGAATAAATGCGCAATGATGATGGATTCGCGTAACGAATGTTAAATATCTGCAATGGCGATGGATAAATGTAGGAAATTCTAAATATATATGCAAGGACGCTGGATTCGCGTGACGAATGCAGAATACACACAATGGCGATGGATTTATCTGACGAATGCTAAATAAATGAAATGGCCATGGATTCCCGTAATGAATACTGAATATATGCAATGGTGATGGATTCGCGTTACGAATGCTGAATATGTGCAATGAAGATGGAAGCACGTTAGGAAAACTGACTATGCAACAGCGATGGATTCCCGTGATGAATGCAGAATAAATGCAATGGCGATGGATTTGTCTGACGAAAGGTGAAAAAATGCAATGACCTTGGATTCGGGTAAAGAATGCTGGGCATATGCAACCGCGATTAATTTGATTGGGGAATGAGAACAAATCTAATGGCGATGGATTCGGATGACGAATACAGAATAAATGCAATATCGATGGATTCACGCGGCGAAGGCAGAATAAATCCGATCGGTCCAGCATCGTGGATCCGATTTCTAAGATTGATTTTCGAGTGCAGTTCTTGAGAAAGGCGAGTCCGGATATTAAGATACGTGTCGAATGGGAAGTTGAAGAAAGGGAAGTAAAAGAGAGAGAGAAAGAAAACGCATCTCAAGAAAAACGGACGCTGGGAAATTCTGAGTAGAGGATTGGTGAATTATTTTTTCATGAAAATAGGATCGAGAAAGCGGTATATATATTTCGGGAAAAGTGTAATCGAGAAATATAAAAAATCACACAAGAATAAATGAGGTACAGGGCGTCGTCTTATGTAAGGGGCACCATTTTGTTTTGAAACACCTTTTAAATATTAAAATTGGTCAGTTGTATCGAGGAACAAACCGTAGTTTCGACTCATTTGTTCAGTTCGCGCTTCATTTCGACATCAGTGGATAAGTAAACAAACTGAACAAACGTTGAGAATCACAAAAAATACCAGGTTAATTAATCAATTAACCAAGATTAAGACCAAATAACCGCTTCTGACCTGTCTGCAAACTTGGGATCTTTCGATTACATTTTCAATTACGTTTCACCACATTTCCGGAGTGATTTGCTCAATTTCTTCGAGAAGGTTTGCTTAAAGGGGTCCGGAACGCAAAAATAGTCAAATTTTCGATTTTTTTTAAAAATTATTTTAAGAAATTCTCTGCGTTTTTCTGCTTGAAATGACGTCTAAATCATGTTTTTATCTTAATTAGAACTAGAGATATAGTTATTTTTATGATTCGTTGTTTTCAAAATCTAACACTCGTGACAGATGTTGTCATGGCAACAACATCTGGGAAAGACGTTATTTAAGTCTACGGAGACCTTTAAACTACGTATATAGAAAAAAGGTAGAACTTACAAAAATCAAATTAAACCAAAGATTTAAGAGGAAAGAAAAAGTTAGATACTCATCTGGATGCTTTAAAAAGGTATTTAATCATTTCATTAATTGTAAATCGGTCTTTAAAACTTTAAATGCGTTTTTCTCCATGATACATTTTTTCAAGATTTCCTGTATTCAAATTGTTGTTGACAATTGCAGTCAAAAACCGATAAAGTTTAATGGTTGAAATTTGGAATATATATTTTTCAAACATTATACTTTAATTTTGATTCAGCAAATTTGAAACAAATATTTACTTTTAAAAACATGATTTAAAAAAAAAAAAATACCGTAAAATTTTCAAAAATTTTCATTCAAATATTTTTTATTTTTTATTAAATTAATATTTTTTAAATTGCTGT
Source organism: Metellina segmentata (assembly GCA_947359465.1). Classification (NCBI taxonomy): domain Eukaryota; kingdom Metazoa; phylum Arthropoda; class Arachnida; order Araneae; family Tetragnathidae; genus Metellina; species Metellina segmentata. Next base: position 23,748,077 of record OX375884.1, read on the forward strand.
ATCATAATAAAAGTTTATAAATTTGTGAATAATTTACTGCAAGAATTTTGAAAATTGATCAAGAATATTTTAAGTTTTAGCAATTTAAAATGACCCCTCTTTTTTTGAAAAAATTTTAATTATAAATTAAAAAAAAAAAATTTGAAAACTTTTGCGTTGTGATTTTACTTATTAGTTAAATGGGTAATCAGTACAAAAAACTTCAAAATTCTAAATGAATAACTAAATTTTTTTTCAATTTGTCCCGGACCACCTTAAACTTTTAATCATTGTCCGCTAGTTAGCGTAGACTCCTCCCTTGAAGAAGCCTTTTTTGGGGAAAAAACCCAGAGTGGTCAAATCAGGGGAACGAGGGGGCCATCGATAACACCAAGTTTTGACATCATTCAGACCGGGAATGCGTCCATTACAATTCACATGGTTGCACGAGCTGTGTGACATGTTGCTCTATTTTTCTGGAACCCACAAAGTGCTACTTAAACCTTTAATAAATTTATTAAAGACATAAATTTTTTGCAACATCGCTCAATATTGCTCACAGTTGACAGTAGCCTCATTTTCACTAACATAATCGAAAAGCAATGATACAATAATGCTTCCACTCCTAACTGCACAAAAATAGTTCGTTGTGTTGCTTCAGTGCGACGTTAATTAAAATACCTTCCTAATTGAACAAACAGTTGCTCTGCATAGATGATAGGTTATTCATAAACTAATACATGATTTTTTTTATCTCAATAACTGGCAGTGGTAACCTGAGTGGTAGAGTAACGGATTAGCAACCGGAAGATTGCGAGTTCGAATCCAACCAAACACCGTCGTGTTCAAAGGCACGTTAAATCTGTCGTGACCTTAGATTTTCTCACGTTGACTTCATGTGGAAGTTTAGATATTGAGATTTTTTTTTCTACATCAGGCAGTGGCAATATCAACCGTGATCCCTCTGGCAGCCCAATAAAATTTAGCCTTAGAATAAAAGTTGTAATATTCATAAAAGAAAGTGCCTTACAGTTCGTCAGATGTGAAAAGTTCATAACTTCGTCCGAAGGACACAGAATACAGTCAGGAATATTAACCACTCCAATACGGTGCACATGTCCACAAAGGAAGTTATGACCTGTCGCAAGTCTAAAATTTGCCGTGAATACAGAGCTAGTCTAGTTCAGCGAGTCTAGTTCATTGGGATGGGCGACAAGAGCAGGATATTATACGTCTCACCAAGCGAGTCTTCATAGTCATGTCTAAGGGATCTTCTATTGTCTTCTTCACCTCAGAAATAAATTGGCGAAAGGTGACTGTTGTAATTTGTAGCCATTTTTGGCAAGGAGGTCTGCCTTTTCGTTTCTAGGATGTTTCCAATGGCTGAGAATCCACTGAAGAACGACTTTACAGCCAGAAGCAATTGCATTAGACAGACTAACTTTAACTTCCTCAACAAGGAAGCATTCGTTTGGCGCAGAAGAAGCAATTGCCAAGATTTAGAGATTGAGATGTCAGGTGTGTGTGACCTCGTCATCTACCCGTGGTTCAAAATTACATGTTGTCCTCGGATATATCCCATTAGCACAAACAGCCCTTTGTGTTGCTCCAGTGAGAAGTTAATTGAAATACCTACTTAAATGAAGCATGAAAGGTTGAACAAATTTCGTGGTCGAAAGAGACCGTACTTCCAGGGCGACGAGAAGAGCAACAAATTTCAACAAATTTCCAATCTAATTTATGGTAGCCCGGTTGTAAGATTTATGGTAGCCCGGACTAGCAGCTCAGGCGTGACCTCGTCATCTGACCGTGGTTAAAATTTACGTGGTGTCATCCTCGAATCTTTCCCTTCAGTAGTTGATCCCGGACCGTTGCCAATAGCCCGTTGCGTTGCTCTAGTACGAAGTTAATTAAAATTACCTTACCCTAAGTTTATAAAGATACCTAAAAAATACTTGCGAACTAGCAGTTTGGCGACATTTGGTGGGTTGGTTACTTTCTCATATAGCCAAGAGAACGTGCCAGATGCATTCTGATATTGAGCATAGAACTAACTCCCTTGTTCCGTTCATGGTATGGTCCATAGCGAACTTCTTTGTTGTATCCCGTTCAAGGTATGGTATTGGATCTACCATGGCCTGAAGGAGTCCACATGCAAGCATTTGCTGACGACTTTGCCTTTGTAATCGCGGCAAAATCAGAGCGCAAATTAGGTGAGCTAGCCACAAATGCACTAGATCTGTTAAAAACCTGGACAGATCAGCAAGGTCTGAACGTGTCCGAAGAAAAGACTAAATACCTCCTCCTTAGTAATCTCTCGAGAGGACCTTCCATCTACTGGAATAAACGAAGAATTAAACGAACTAGTACACTAAAGTACCTAGGACTTATACTAGACGAGAAACTAAATTGGGCGGCTCATGTACAAACTATAGGACAAAAAGCTATGTTCCAATTTCAAATGCTACAAAGAATAGCTGGAACAAGATGGGGAATAGGGCATAAATTTCGAAAGCTGCTGTACAAAACAGTGACTGAAAGAATGTTGAGTCACGGTGCAGTGGTCTGGTGTCACAACCCAACTCAACGTACTGTAAGAAAGTTAAATGGGATACAAAGAAAATTTCTGATATCAATAACAGGAAGTTACAGAACAGCACCCACTATGGCCCTTCAAACAATTGCGGGAATAGCACCACTGCATCTTTCACTTCAAAAAGAAGCGGTGTGCGTCAAAATGAGAATGAAAATAAGTACAAAGCTTGGAGATGCAAATTATAACAAAGATGACTACGAGGAAAGAGCGATAGGCTGGTCTATACATCCAGCTAAAACTCTTTCGAATGACAGAATAAATCCTGCAGTGGGAGTTCTTCACATTCCGGCATAAGCTACTATACCGATGGCTCTAAAATGGAGAAGAGAGTGGGAAGTGCATTCTGCGCTATTCAAGAAGGGCGCATAACACAACAATGGTCCACGAGAATGCAGGATAATAATTCCGTTTTCCAGGCGGAGCTTTATGGAATACTTTCAGCCATAAAAGCAGCAGAAGCAAGAGCAGACAAAAATGTCATGATCTGGTCGGACAGTCGAGCTGGTCTCCTGGCACTTAAAAACCCCAAGACGCCTAGTCTACTGGCACGAAAAATACAACACTTACTATACAGCAACAAGGAAATTTGCCTAGGATGGATTAAAGCCCATGCGGGTCACGATGGAAACGAAGAAGCAGATAGATTAGCAAAAGAGGCAACAACAATGGAATGCGTAGATGAAGGGGTGAAATGGCCCAAGAGCCATTACAGAAAGGAAACCACTAGCTGGCTACTTGATGCATGGCAGAATGAATGGGACGAAGGAGAAACAGGCAGGACGGTGCACGATGTGTTACCAAAAGTGTCACTAAAATCATCAAGTTGGACCAGGGAAGAGACACTTTTCTTCACAGGGCACGGCCCATTCCCATCCTACCTAACGAGGTTTAAGAAAATCAAGTCCGAAAACTGCTCATGTGGTGAAATTGGCACACCTCTACATTACATCACAGTTTGCCCCCTTACAGCCTCATGGCATATGAGAACACATGCCGACCACCTAAAAATAGCATGGCTCAGGAACATTGCATGCAACAAGGGCTCGAGGGTTAAAATTATTAACATGGTGAGATTGATTGAAAATCATCAGGACTTGATTATCCTAAGAGACTAAGAAAAACGAACTTTTTTCTCACCTTGCATGATGTATATATATATTTATAATGTAACCTAGTATAATGATTTAATGTATATACTGTATAGATGTAAGGATGTATAAATGTAATGTAATGTGCTCTAACATTCTGGGTAGACATGTCACCTTGGTGGCATGCTCTACTCATCCAACCACACTTATTTAAACTGGTACAGTGTCTCACGACACTAGGCACGGGAGTGTGTGTTGGTGTTAGTTAGTTAGTTCAAGGTATGGTCCATAGCGAACTTCCTTGTTGTATCCCGTTCATGGTATTGGTCCATAGCGAAATTCCTTGTTATATCCCGTTCATGGTATGGTCCACAGCGAACTTCCTTGTTGTATCCCGTTCATGGTATGGTTCATAGCCAATTTTCGTTTTATTAACTAGTGACAAATCTATGGAGTTAATTGTACCAGGAGCATCTTTGTCATGTTTCTAAATAAATTGAAAACTAATTCGATCTTGTTGACCATTTGAAACAAACGTGTTTTTTTATACAAGATTAATTCATCAATATTGACACATTTTTATGAAACTTATCTGCACAATTGCATTCACTGATATATGTATGAAATTTCATAATTACTTGATTTTTTTTTGCAGGCTGCTCTGTTGACTCGCTTCAAGAAGAGTCCATCTCTTCAATCCCCGGGCTTATTCCTGACAAGCTTTGTGCTGGCGGTTGCAATGACCATTTTCTATTACTTGCTCCCGTGAGAATGTTGCCTCCACAACCATTTTCCAGAGCTTATTTACTTTATATTCTTCCTTCCACATGACCTTTACCTCGTGTATTCTTGTGCCATTAAAATTTTTACCTCTTTAAGAGTCAGCTTCCTTCAATTCATATTGACAATTTCAGTTCTTCTGTAATTCAGTGGCGTATTGAAGAGTTCGGTGGTTATGTTCCTATCACCAGATAATTTAACCCTACTTGTGGTTCTCACGACGAGGTATCTCGTCAATAATAAAACAGACCGATATTTGAGGTACGAGATATCTCGTCACTAGAAGAAAGCTGACCAGATCCTGATCCCACCATCATCAAGAAATCGTCACTATCTTGATGACGACGTATCTTGTCTTTAGCAACATTAGCGACTTATTAGCACTTTGAGAGATAATTACTTGATTACCACCATTGTAAAATTTTTTAAATCACGAAAGCAACATTATGTTATACACTACCCTACAATAATGGACCGGACGCCACGGATTTGCATAAAATCCGCTTCTTGTTCGGGAGTGTTTTACGTGGTATGGTCTGGGACCTTTGCATGTTGTTCCTGGTCAATTGAACACCGACGCCTGCATGAACGTTTTGGACAATAAGGTTCTTCCTACGCTCTTGCAATTTTATGGAATGGACGAATGTTACTTCCAGGACGACAACCCTCCATGTCATGTTGCAGCCTCTGTCAAGCAGTGGTATCAAGACACTGATGTAAAACGTCTCCTCTGGCCTGCTCATAGTCCCGACCTAAACCCCATAGAAAATTTGTGGGACGAGTAAGAGCGACGCTTACGGACCAGGGAACCACATCCGAAATCTACAGCTGAGGTGAAGACATTCTTGCAGCAGGACAGAACACAATTACCCATAAATCTGTATCAAAATCTTGTTGAAAGTGTGCCCAGAAGTGTTGCTAGTGTAATTGCAGCACGCGGGGGACCATCCCCCTATTAAAGTATGAATTATTTCACTTATACCATCACATCTTGCTGTCCGGTCCATTATTGTAGGGTAATGTATTTATGATGCTTCATTTTGACACTGTCGGCAATTTTTGGAAAAACAGCTCGTTGAATTAAATGTGTTGAATACAATATTTAATTCGCCTGAACAGTTGGTTTTAAGGATAAAATTTTAAACTATCAAAATACAATACAGGATTTAGATGCATGGATTTGCAATACATATTAATTATCCATTACCTAAATCTCTGCATATTAGTGTGCGAAAGATTGTCAATGTTGTGTCTAACGTATGGTAAAGTTGCTTAGCTCTCCAAGTGATTTTAACGAGATGTCTCGTTCATTAAGATCTGGCCAATTCTGCTAATGACGAGATATTTCGTCATTATGCCATTACCGATTGTTTGAAGATGATGAGAGCGTCCGTTTTCTTCAAATGACGAGGTATCTCGTACATCAAGATTTGGTCAGTTCTAATAACTAGATACCTCGTAGAACGATTAAATAATAAATAAGGTTAAAAAGTAATGTTTATTACTTTATCCAACGGTTTCGTTTTGAACTTAGGACAAATGTATTTAAATTCAATCAAATAACTATAATAATACCAATATAAATATTTTTGAGTACTATTTTTTGCATATAACTAAGTATTTTGTTGTAACTAAGCAACACAACTAAATTGTTTCAAAAATCCTTTTTCAAGAGCCACTTTGGAGCATAAAGGTTAATAACTATCGTGAAAAGTTATAACGCTGTGTGGGTGGAAAAGAAGCTGAATTACTAGCAAGCGGCCACAAAACAACAAAACTCTTACTCGTTGCTAAGCAACTATGCTTCCTTTCTCTTTAGAATCTATCGGCAGCAAGCTTAATTTATTTATTCATTCGATTTCTTTGCGAAGCTTTTTTCATCCAAAGGAAATAAATTTGTTTGGAAAATTAGACTTTATTTTTGAATTAATTAACCTTTCCAAGATAATGACCGCTGAATTGGTGCCTCCATAACGAAGTTGTTCATCTACATCTACAATGTTTTTTATACTAAACGAGATGTAATTTATAAATGTCCAATCACTTGTTATCAAATTACACTACTGCTAAAATAATCACTGTTCTTTTGAAACCAATCAAAATTATACATATATTTTTGTATGAACTATACAAGAAAAAATATTTTTTCGTCTTCCTTGGAATTTTAGTAAATATTTAATGTGCGTCATAACTTTATTTTTGAATTAATTAACCTTTCCAAGAAACGGACAGCTGAATTGGTGCCCCCATATAACGTAGTTATTCATCTACAACCACAATGTTTTTTTTTTATACTGAACAAGAAGTAATTTATAACTATGACCAATCACTTGATATCAAATCACACTACTACTACAATTACCACTGTTACTTTTACAAACCAATCTAAATCACTTCGTCATCTGGCAGCGTTCAAAATTACGTGGTGTTGTCCTCGATCTTTCCCTTCACCAATAGCCTGTTGTGTTGCTTCAGTGACTTTAATTAAACACCTGCCTACCTAACTGCATTACTCATCTGCAGATAGAGCTGTACACCGGATGCAATCCGAATCGTCACCAATAGTCTTTTCTGTTGCTTCAGTGACGTTAATTAAATACCTGCCTACCTTCCTGCATTACTCTCAGCTGCAGACAGAGCTGTACACCGGATGCAATCCGAATCGTTACCAATAGCCTTTTGTGTTGCTTCAGTGACTTTAATTAAATACCTGCCTACCTACCTGCATTACTCTCAGCTGTAGATAACGCTGTACACAGGATGCAATCCGAATCGTCACCAATAGCCTTTTGTGTTGCTTCAGTGACGTTAATTAAATACCTGTATACCTACCTGCATTACTCTCAGCTGTAGATAACGCTGTACAACGAATGCAACCGGATCGTCACCAATAGCCTATTGTGTTGCTTTAGTGACGTTAATTAAATACCTGCCTACCTACCTGCATTACTCTCAGCTGTAGATAACTCTGTACGCGGATGCTATCCGGATCGTCACCAATAGCCTGTTGTGTTGCTTCAATGACGTTAATTAAATACCTGCCTACCTACCTGCATTACTCGCAGCTGTAGATACCGGCAACTTTCTCTTTCCAAAATGAAACAGATTGCATTTCGTGGCCCTTCGCGTTAAAAAAAACTATTTCCTGCCTTTTTTTTTATTTTCCCTAATCATCACCACAGCTCATGCATTTCTCCACTTCTTTTCGGTACTGATTGCTTACCCCTCCTCGATGTCCCCACCCCCATTGGAACGTGAATTGGACTCCTAATTGTATCAATTATTAAATTCTATCTTCTAACTCAATTATTCACCTTTTTCAAAGTGCATTTGTACTTTATATACTTTAACTTTCTTCCCTCATTTACTGTTTACAATCATAAACTTTCTATTAATTCTGATGCGGAGGTTCGCAGTTTTCTGCAAGGCACTCCGTAATTGATACGTCCGTTCCGTTCCTCTTCGATTTCAGTGGAGAGCAAAATATAAAAAACATTTTGATAGGCATTGTTCAGTTCTTTTTCGTAAAAGCGGATTCGTTAAAGATAGATTAAAAATTTCAAAGGATTTGAAATCTGCGGAAAATTTTACACCAGAATAATACTTCATTCCACGGGCACGGGCAACGCTATCCACGGGCATGAGCAGTGGATAGTTTTCTATAAAAATACATTTATGGGGAACTCCTTTATAGACTTCTACATACATTTCTATGGAACTTCTCTGTAGAGAGATCTACAGAGATCACGGATAGTTTTCTTTATGGAAATCTATATACAACCAGAAAGCGTTTTCTCTATAGAAATCTCCATTGATTCAGAGGTCGTTTCTTCTCTATAGAAATCTATAGAGTTCTATGGAACTGTATAAAATTATTACGTAAGGTAGTGTGTGCATAAGGCGTAAGTAATGCAAATAATACTGATTACGGAAATCTGAGAAGGCCTGTTGAGGGAAAGCATAGTTTACGCTTAATTATTCCCTCAATTCAACGAGTATTTTCGCTCAAAACCACTTGTTAGGCAATTTGCCTATACATTGCTCTGAAGCAGCACAACAAGCTATTGCTGACTGTCTGGGATGAATCCTGAAGTCAAAACCCCACGATTCAAATATCAACTCACGAGAGCCACACAATAATGCAAATAAAATCCCCTCGTATTTGAAAAGTTAAAAAAAAATACTCGTTAATAACAAAAGTTCGTTAATTATATGTTTTCTCTCACCATTGTCTCCCAATGTGGGGGATACATCTGTGATGTAATGAAATATTACATCGAGTCCAAAGTTTGCACATCAGAAAGTTTCAAATCAATTTTAATTCCATTTCAAATTCTATATTTTTAACATCCATTTATAAACAATACCAAGACAATAACACAATGACAAAAAAAACCCAAAGAGAATGGGCAGGTCCATTCCAGCGTAGTTTTCCTTCGACCACGTTCCAAATTAATCTGGTGAATTCCCCATCGGGTAGGGAAGATGCGCGTTTCAAATTCCCTTTCGTAAGGATTATCACAAGATCTGTGGCTAAGTTGCCGCAACATCATCCCAGTGGACCTTTGAAGGAATCTTAGGGACAATGCTGGCCCTAGTGGAAAGCAGGGAGGTGAGGAGCAAGAGAGGACAATGAGAACTTATTACAAATATGTTATCAAACGCTTATCCTCTTGAACATACTGACAAACTCCCAACAGCCATTCGCTGCTGCAAGAATTGTAAAATGCAATTTGCAACGGTTATCTTCTTGCCAGTAGACACTCACTGCAGTGATGTATTGTCGCAAGAAGTATATATTAATTTGCAACACTTATCTTCTTGACCATACAAACACACCTACTATAGTGATGCATTAGTACAAGAATATGTTGTAAAATGCAATTTGTAGAACTTATCCTCTTGTCCATACAGACACACTCAGTACCGTGAAGCATTATCACAAGAATTATATGTTAATTTGTAACATTATTCTCTTGACCGAACTGACACAATCACTACAGTGAGGCACTGTCGCAAGAATTATCTTTTGTAAAATGCAGTTTGTAACACTTATTCTCTTGACCATACAGACACACTCATTAGTGACGCATAATCGCAAGAATTGCATATTGTAAAATGCAAATTGAAACCGTTTGGTCAAGAAACAAAACGACAGATCGTAACAAGCAAGTGATAGCGGTATTTGTACGCACTTATGGACTAAAAGTTTTGATTGCATTTTCATCATATTGTTTGGTTGAACATAGATTTAGTGCGGTAACAAATCTATTACAAAGGGGAATAGACAGCAGCAAATAGTTCACCTTTTAGATTTAGGGATGCTGCTGACAAAAATAAGAGCCTAATATGGACACAACAGAATCGTCTTTCTCATTTGTGATTATTGTTTTACCGATTTGATTTATTTTGGTTCATACTAAGGAATATTGTGCTTACGTAGGCAATTTAGTTTTTGTTATTTCATTTTAATAAAAACATTTTTATAGTTTTAGCTCTAAGTTGTTTTATTTCCTAACTAGTTTTTTGAAACTCTAAAATTGCACGCATTGATACATAAATATTTTGGTCAAATTCAAAAATTATTAGCACAGCTAAACTAGAATTTTAAATTAGTTGACATACAGTTTTCCTGAAAGTGATATTGAAGAATATTGTCTTTCAGAAAGATTGGGAAATCCTATATCTCACACTCGCTGTATAATAATTTAGTTAAAGAAAAATGCTGTTCATATGAAGCTTCGAAAAGTAATGAAAATACAGAAACGTGCTTTAGAAGCCGACAGAAAGGAAGTTTCAATGTATCACGCTATCTCAATCATCAGACTTCGAGGAACTTCTAATGAGAGAAACGTAGCAATGAAGGCTGAAACTGAAACAATGATTTTTCTCACTCTCTAAATAACTCACGGGGCAAATTTAAAGTGAAATACGACTGTTAGAATGCCACATAAAGTTTCCACTTACAACCGCAACAATATACCTCCTTTTCTTGATCAGCTGAAAGAATTGCTTCGCGGAAAATATTTGAAATAAGAATAATCTAAAAATGTGAAGTTGGGAAACGCTAATACACTTGTTCACCACGGAAGGATTTAAAGAAGTAATCTAAAAATCTTGGTGTATCTGATATTATTTGGAGTCCCTTAAAAAAAAGAGCTAAAATTAAACTTTTTTTTCTTTTTAAGGTAAAACAAGTTATAAAAATACATTATACAACAAAAAGTCACTAAACACTAAGTGACTTTGGTACAGCTACACTCTACGTTTATGAGTGATGGCAACGGCTTGGCGATTTTTTTGGCGCACTTCTAGTAGCGAGTTACGATAAATTAAGGCAACCCATCTTTCGTTGTTGTTGTGGTTTTCACGGCAACCTCGGCAAACGGAAACTTTCAATTTTCATTTTGAATATTTTAGAAAGTTCTTCCAAAATCCGTTAAAATCGTTTGATTTCCTTGATTTGTTTGAATTTTTTTCTTTCCTCCCATTGGTTATTTTGTTTTTAAAATATCCTTTTATTGCATTGGTCCTTTTAAATCGTTTTCTGTGATACCATTGGTCCATTTATTTGTATTTTGACAGTTGTGGAATTTTTATTTTGTTATAATAGTTTTCACGACAGGATTAAGAGTTTTGTTTTTTTGACCATTTTCGTTTTCATTATTTTTTACGAGAGAATTCTGACGTTATCAGGTATTATTTCTTGCTTTTTTTTCTTTTGTAAATCTTTTTCTTTTTCAACATGCTCACTGTATTTAGTGTAATTGATAAGTTTCAGGGTATTCTTACCATTCGTAGCTTAGTTTCTCTGCTGGTTCACAAATGTGTTTTGATATGTGATTAAGCTTACTACTTTTTGTGAAAGTTTTTTTTAAATATACTTTTTAAAACGTTCTGAAATGTGCTTAAAAAGTGTGTAGTAAAAAGAAAAAAAAAATTGTGACAGGAAAAGAGTTAAGAAATAATTATTTCCTTGGCGACTTTAGAAGTGCGAAAAAAAAAAATCGCCAAGCCGTTGCCATCACTCATAAACGTAGAGTGTAGCTGTACCGTGACTTTAGGGACTGTTATAAATTGGGGCAAAAAGTGGAAAATGTAGTTAAATAAGATTTTAACAAAAACCATTACAGCTGAAATACTTGAGTACATTTGTCTAACATTTTGCAGTGTCCAAAATAGATAAGCTAGGGCCTGAACTAGGGCCTCTATAACGAAATCATCGACTCACCAGAAGGTACAGAATTACAGTGGTGCCGGACTCGATCAACTTGGAAGGGCGCTGACTGGAGACGTATAGTCTTTATGGACGAGTTCCGTTTCCAACTGCGTCCTAACGACAACCCCAGATGATTCTGGAGACGTCCAGAAAAGCGTTGGGAACCTGCCATTACTATCTCACGCCACACATGCCCACAACAGGGCGTTATGGTCTGGGATGCTATCTCCTTTTATAGCTGGACACCTTTGGTAGTTTTTAATGGCACACTTACAGCACAGCGGTACGTAGACGACATTCTACGACCGGCTGTGTTACTGCTCCAATTGCGACTCCCTGGACTTACTTTTCAACAAGATAATGCACGGTCACACACGGCATGTGTTGCTATGAATTGTCTTGGACCCCTTTGGTAGTCTTTTCTGACACACTTACAGCACAGCGGTACGTAGACGACATTATACGACCGGCTGTGTTACTGCTCCTATTGCGACTCCCTGGACTTACTTTCAACAAGATAATGCACGGTCACACACGGCATGTGTTGCTATGAATTGTCTTGGACCCCTTTGGTAGTCTTTTCTGACACACTTACAGCACAGCGGTACGTAGACGACATTATACAACCGGCTGTGTTACTGGTACTATTGCGACTCCCTGGACTTACTTTTCAACAAGATAATGCACGGTCGCACACGGCATGTGTTGCTATGAATTGTCTTGGACCCCTTTGGTAGTATTTTCTGACACACTTACAGCACAGCGGTACGTAGACGACATTATACAACCGGCTGTGTTACTGGTACTATTGCGACTCCCTGGACTTACTTTTCAACAAGATAATGCACGGTCACACACGGCATGTGTTGCTATGAATTGTCTTGGACCCCTTTGGTAGTCTTTTCTGACACACTTACAGCACAGCGGTACGTAGACGACATTATACAACCGGCTGTGTTACTGGTACTATTGCGACTCCCTGGACTTACTTTTCAACAAGATAATGCACGGTCGCACACGGCATGTGTTGCTATGAATTGTCTTGGACCCCTTTGGTAGTCTTTTCTGACACACTTACAGCACAGCGGTACGTAGACGACATTATACAACCGGCTGTGTTACTGGTACTATTGCGACTCCCTGGACTTACTTTTCAACAAGATAATGCACGGTCACACACGGCATGTGTTGCTATGAATTGTCTTGGACCCCTTTGGTAGTCTTTTCTGACACACTTACAGCACAGCGGTACGTAGACGACATTATACGACCGGCTGTGTTACTGCTCCTATTGCGACTCCCTGGACTTACTTTCAACAAGATAATGCACGGTCACACACGGCATGTGTTGCTATGAATTGTCTTGGACCCCTTTGGTAGTCTTTTCTGACACACTTACAGCACAGCGGTACGTAGACGACATTATACAACCGGCTGTGTTACTGGTACTATTGCGACTCCCTGGACTTACTTTTCAACAAGATAATGCACGGTCGCACACGGCATGTGTTGCTATGAATTGTCTTGGACCCCTTTGGTAGTATTTTCTGCCACACTTACAGCACAGCGGTACGTAGAACGACATTAGACGACGGGCTGTGTTACTGTTCCTATTGCGACACCCCGGACTTACTTTGCAACAAGATAATGCCCAGTCGCACACGCACGTGTTGCTATGAATTAACTTCACGCTTTCCCAACACTTCCTTGGCCAGCTAGGTCTCTTGATCTCTCTCCCATAGAGCACATTTGTGATTTATGGGAAGGCGATTGCAACCATCCCGGAATGTTGACCATTTAGCCCGACACTTGTAGACAATTTGGCAATACATTCCGTAGGACACCATCCGGGAACTTTTTTATCTTTGCCACGCCGGGTGACAGCTTGGATCCAGGCCAGAGGTGGACCAACGCCTTATTGACTTCCTCCCTTTGTAACTTTCAAGCTCGGAAATAAATCCTTCAATTGTTCTGAAATTTGAATCGTTTGTTTTTCTATGTATGTTCTTCACCATCCACCACTTTTTATCGCAATCGGACAGCTCCGTCTTGGTGCGTCGATGTTTTTTGTTGTAGAGTGTATAGGACACGCAGTATTTCTTTCCTCTAGTGATATGTTGAGAATAAAAAAAAACGTAGAAGAAAACATGACTTTGTGAAAATATCCCTTATGCCTAGAGCACTAAAATCTCTCTAAAAAGTTTTTCTTCAAAGACAATTCTTATATCCTAGTTCAGACGACCCTCCGAAACAAATATAAAGACCAGTGCTCCAAATTTAATTCAAAAACATATGGTACCATTTTAGGTATCACGTTTCTCGTGCCGAAATTTTGCTCAAAATCATAATCAGAGAAAAACATATTTAAAGATTTAAAAACGAATTAAAAAGGAAACTGGTGAAGATATATTCAAATTGTTATACCCCTGCTTCTATTCACCTTACAGCCAAACCAAAAACAGTTTCGCAAAGAAACAAGTTGAAATATTAAGAATATCGAATACAATGAAGTTCTAGTCAAAAATCAACTTTTCAACAGTCAGATACCTTAAGTTAGGATCGTTAGTACACTTGTCATCGAACGTCCCCGCAGAAAAGATTTAAAACCAAAATAATCTGAAAATGTGAAGGGGTTGGATCGACTCACGTATCGTCCTCCTAGGAAAGATTTAAATAAAAATAATCCCAAAATATGAAATTCAGAACATTAAAGAGCATTTATAATTTTTCGTGGAAAGATTTAAACAAAATTATCCATTGAGAAGGGGGACTTTCAAGCGCATTTATCCACCTACTCGGAAAGATTTAAATAAAAATAATCCCAAAATATGAAATTCAGAGCATTAAAGAAAATTTATCGTCTTCCTTGGAAAAAGTTTAAATAAAAATTATTCTATTGAGAGAGGGACTTTCAAGTGCACTTATCCGCCTACTCGGAAAGATTTAAATAAAAATAATCCCAAAATATGAAATTCTGAGCATTAAAGAGCACTTACGTCCTTCCTTGGAAATATTTTAAATAAAAATTATTTCATTGAGAGGGGGAGGTTAAAGTACACTTATCGTCCTCCTCGGAAAGTGTTAAATACAAATTATCCATAAACATGAAATTGAGAACCCTAAAGTGCCCTTATTGTCCTCCTCGGTAAAACTTTTAATTAAAACAGTAAAAATAATAAAAAATTTGAAGTTGGACACGCTTAAGCCCATCGCCGAAAGATTTCAAATAAAGATAACACCAATCAAAACATGCAAAGGTTGAGAACGATTTAACATTTGTCGTTCACCATCCCCGGAAAAATATCAAATTAATATATAAATAATAAAATAAAAACGTGAAGTTGGAAGCACTAACACATTCGTCCACCATCCTTGGAAAGATTTCAAATAAAAAATCAATTCCAAAATGCGAAGTTAATAGTGTTGGTACATGTGTCATAAACCGCGGAAAGACTTCAAATGAACATAATAGCAATAATCTAAACATATGATGTTTAGAACGTTATCCCATATCATCCATTACCCGCGGAGAGATTTCAAATAAAATTACTCCAAAAATGTGAAGTTGGAATTTTTGGCACACGTGTCGTCCACCGAGGAAAGATTAAAAAAAAGATAATAAGAATAATCTTAACGTATAAAGAGTGAATAGAGAACGTTATCCCGCACATTTGTCATCCACCTTTCCCAAAGAAGATTTCAAATAAAAATTATCCAAAAATGTGAAGTCGGAATCGTTGACATACATGTCTTCCACCGCGAAAGATTAAAAAATAGATAATAAAAATAATCTAAACGTATAAAGAGTGAAGAGAGAGCGTTATCACGCACATTTGTCATCGATCTTTCCCAAAGAAGATTTCAAATAAAAATTATCCAAAAATGTGAAGTTGGAATCGTTGGCATACATGTCGTCCACCGCGGAAAGATTAAAAAATAGATAATAAACATAATCTAAACGTATAAAGAGTGAGGAGAGAGCGTTATCACGCACATTTGTCATCCCCATCTTTCCCAAGGAAGATTTCAAATAAAAATAATCCAAAAATATGAAGATGGAAGCGTTGGCACACGTGTCGTCCACCATCGGAAAGATTAAAAAAAAAAGGTAATAAAAATGATCTAAATGTATAAAGAGTGGAGAAGAGATAGCGTTCTCATATTTGTCATCCATCGCCTCCGGGAAGATAACTAAAAATAATCTGAAAACGTGTGGAGTATTCGCTCACTTCTTCTGCATGCTAATGTTGATCGTAGTCTATATAATAAAGTGTGGGGGGTAAAAAAGTAACGGATGTATCTATACTTCTGGTTATGTACAACGGGGTTTCCTATCGCATCAATTCTTCTGCCAGAAGAACTTTCCTTGAGTGTGTATATTCATTACGTGATATTGTCTATCTTGTGTTGGTGCAGCTTGGACGACCCTTGCGTCATGAAACCCCAAATCAACCAATTGTGTCAACCAACCATTCTCTGTCTACGTATATGGACATGCTAACATCTACAGAATTATTTTCATATACATATTTAAAGTCAATCAGACACATATATTTGCAGTCAATCACACAGACATTAATTTCATATATGTACCTTTATTTACAGTCAATCAGACATACAATTTACTATACATTTATTTGCAGTCAATCAGACATTCATTTTCATATACCTTTATTTACAGACAGACATACATTTTACTATACATTTATTTGCAGTCAATCAGACCTACATTTTGAAAGACATTTATTTACAGTACAGACAGAACAAAAAGTTTTTAATACTCGATTACTGAGGCTTCGTCCTTCCACAATTCAAGAGGTAAACTGGCGGCTATTTGTGAGGGAGCTCCCAGTGAGCATCACTAACAGGGACAGTTACCAACATCAATGCACTTACAAACTGATATTCGAACCCGGAACCTACTGGTGTCAGCAAAAGTTGCGACCGCTGTACCAGGTAGGTAGTAAGAATAAAAAGGCACATAACGATAGGATGTACTAAGATTGACCAACCAGTTCCTAAGTTCTTTCAGTTCTGGCCCTCAAGGGCACATTTTTATAGGTGTGAATGGGTATCACAACCCCGAGATACCAGAGTGATCTTCCCTCCCTTCCTTTTTACCCTCGTCTACCCTTCTGCTCTTTGCTTTTTCTAACTCCCTCATTGTGTCTCACGTTGGCGTAGTGTGGAAGTTTGGAGTATGGGCAATGGATGGTGTGACCTCGTCATCTGACCGTGGTTCAAAGTTACGTGGTGTTGTCATGATTTGGTCCCAGACCGTCGCTCCAGTACGGCGTTTCCTACCTTCATCGTGTCGTCTGTCTTGTATTTGGCTCTCATCTTAGCCAAACACGGCACTTTCGCTAAGACCCGAAAACTACCAACTGTCGTTTCTTATTATGATTTAACAGCGGTTTTAAAATAAACACTTGTAAAGCAAGAAATCACCGAAGAGCAATGAACCAAACCTAAAAAATAAAAGCACGAATTAAGATTCGAAATGGTAAATACCTAATTACCCATCGGCGCAACAGAACGGACTATTGGCGATGGTCCGGAATCAAACCCGAAGAGAAAGATCCGAGGACAACACCACGAGATGTTGAACCACGGTCAGATGACGAGAAGGCACCTGATTTGTCATCCCTCTCTCCAAACTTACACACCACGGCAACGTGAGGACATTTAAGACCACGACAGATTTAACGTGCACCAGGCCCCTTTGTACATGATGGTCTTTGGTTATATTTGAACTCGCAACATTCTGGTTGCTAGTATGTTACTCTTCTAACCAAGCTAACGTGTCTTAACTGGTGGTTAAGGTAATGGTAATTTTTAATTAACGTCGTACTAGAGCTTCCTGGTTCGAATCCGGGTCCGGGTATGGATGATTGTAAGCGTATGGTGTAGAGGCGACTGATGCACCTTAAATCTGTCGTGGACGGAAGTCCTCAGGTTGAGTTGGTGTGGAAGTTTGGACCACCTGACCGTGGTTCAAAATTACGAGGTTTTGTCCTCGGATCTTTCCCTTAAGGGACTGATCCCGGACCGTCGTCAATAGCCCGTCGAGTTGCTCTAGTACGACGTTAACTAAACAATTACCATTACCAATTACCGTACTAGAGCAACACAACGGGCTATTGACGACGGTCCGGGATCAATCCCTTAAGGGGAAGCTACGAGGACAACACCTCGTAATTTTAAACTACCTGGTGGTTACGGTGTTAGTCACTAGTTCGGAAGGTTCCTGATTCGAATCCAGGTTATTGCATGAATATTTGTAAGTGTATGATGTAAAAGCGTCTGGTGATCCTTAAATCTATCGTGGCCGAAAGTCCTCACGTTGGGTTGGTGTGGAAGTTTGGAGAGTGGGGTTCCAGATCAGGTATCGTCACCTGACCGTGGTTCAAAATTACGGTTGTCCTCGGTTCTTTCACTTAAGAGATTGATCCCGGACCATCGTTAAAGCCCGTTGTGTTGCTCTAGTACGACGTTAATTAAAATTATCTTATCGGGCTTCCGCCACCCAAACTATATAAAGGTTAGTATCAATCATGAACCGTGTTCAATTTTCATTTTCTGAATAAATCGATGAATTGCACTTGCATCGATGTTTTTTCAGTAAAGCGACATGAAATATGGATCAAGTAAAACCCGACTTGATCTGACTCATTGAATTGTACCAAACAAGCGCAGTTCCTAGTCACACCCCAATGCCAAAAGCGTCGCGGCAATCTCACTCAAGTTTAACGAACCGCTGATAAGTGATAACTGATAACACGCGACAATTCAAATCAGGTTGTAAAGAACACCAGCGAAAAAATGTTAAATTTCGCTTAAAACAGTATAAAGTAATGATTGTAAGGAACGTATAAGGCAATAGATGGATGAAAACATCCTGCCATAAATGTCTGAATCATACATATCGTACGAACATTGGGTCCGCGATAGGCCGTTGCGAATTAGCAACCGGAGGATTGCGAGTTCGAAACTAGGGATGCGACATCGATGTCAATGTTTTCAAAACATCGATGTTTTTTAAAAAAACATCGATGTATTCGAGTCGATGTTTTCGTAACATCGATGTTTTATTTTTAAATAAAAAGTACCGTTATAAAAATTTAAAAAATAACAAAGTAGCATAATTTTCATAATTAGCAAATTGAACATAATTTTAGACCAAAGTGACCAAGGGTGAAGGGTCTGAGAAGTAGGAATGCGACATCGATGTCGATGTTTTCAAAACATTGATGTTTTATTAAAACATCGATGTATTGGAGCCGATGTCGCATCACTAGTTGCTAAACCAGTTTTAAGAAATGGGGGGAAAAGTTTAAATACACTGAATTTTAAAAACATCGATGGTTTTGGGGCGATGTACTATCAACATCGATGTTTTAATTTTGAACATCAAAGTTTCAAAACATCGATGTTTTGCTGTCGATGTAGCATCACTAGTTGCTAAACCAATTTTAAGAAATGGGGGAAAAAGTTTAATTACACTGAATTTTTAAAACATCGATGTTTTAATTTTGAACATCGATGTTTTAATTTTGAACATCGATGTTTCAAAACATCGATGTTTTGCTGTCGATGTCGCATCCCTATTCGAAACTCGAACCAATTAAAGACCGCCATGTACGTGGAGGCTGTTGTACATTGAATGTATCGTGGCCTCAAGTATCTTCATGTTGGTGGGGTATGGATGTTTGGAGAGGGGGGGGGGGCAGCTTAGGTTTTGACCTTGTCATTTGACCGTGGTTAAAAATTACGAGGTGTCCTCGGCTCTTACCATTTAGTATTGACCCCAGATCGTCACCAATAGTACGTTGTGTTGCTTCCTTCTGAAAACAGTTGCTTTAATTAAAAGGTACCTAAATACCTATACCTTCTTTTGGTATGTAGGTACTTTAATTAACGTCGTACTGGAACAACACAACCGGCTATTTACAACAGTACGGGATCAATCCCAAAGTGAAATATCCGAGGACAACACCACGTAATTTTGAAGAATGGTCAGATGATGAGGGAAATACCTGAGTTGGCACCTCGCTCTCCAAGCTTCCACACCACGCAACGTGAGCACAATTGAGGTTACAACAGATTTAACGTGACTTGGCTCTCTTTGTATACGACGGTCTTTGGCTGGATTCGAACTCGCTACCCTCCTGTTGATAACCCGATGGTCTTCAAACCGGGCTACCACGATCAGGCAATACTCTCCTAAATTCCACACCACGCTGCTAACGTGATGACATTTGAGTTCATAACAGATTTAACGTGCACCAGCCCCCACGTATACGACGGTCTTTGGTAGGATTTGTTTTGAACTCGCAAACCTCTTGTTGCTAATCCTTTTCTGTTCCAACTGGGCCACTGTTGTCCCCTGATTTGCGAAGCTGACCAGATTCTGATGGACGAGTTACCTAGTCAGAAGAAAAACACTGTCCAGATCTTGATCTCGTCACCATCAAAATATTCGGAGCTAAACTAGGTGTGTGTGTGTGCGTGGTCAATTTCACTTAATCAAAATCATTAAAATCAAAGTTGACTCTCCTGGAGGTTGTTTCGACATGGTATCTCGTCATTTGCAAAATTGATCAAATGCCGATGGAACGAGATACCTCGTCATTAGAAGAAAAAGAACCAGATCTTGATGGAAGAGATATCTCGTCAGAAGAAAAACTGACCAGATCTTGATGGAAGAGACATCTCGTCACAAGAAAAACTGACCAGATCATGATGGAAGAGACATCTCGTCACAAGAAAAACTGACCAGATCATGTTGGAAGAGACATCTCGTCAGAGGAAAAACTGGCCAGATCATGATGGAAGTCACATCTCGTCAGAAGAAAAACTGACTAGATCATGATGGAAGAGACATCTCGTCAGAAGAAACACTGGCCAGATCATGGTGGAAGAGACATATCGTCAGAAGAAAAACTGGCCAGATCTTGATGTAAGAGACATCTCGTCACAAGAAAAACTGACCAGATCTAGATGGAAGAGACATCTAGTCACAAGAAAAACTGGCCAGATCATGATCAAAGACACATCTCGTCAGAAGAAAAACTGACCAGATCATGGTGGAAGAGACATCTCGTCACAAGAAAAACCGACCAGATCATGATGGAAGCGACATCTCGTCACAATAAAAACTGACCAAATCATGATGGAAGAGACATCTCGTCACATGAAAAACTCACCAGATCATAGTGAAGACACATCTCATCAGAAGAGAAACTGAACATATCTTGATCTCGGTACCATCAAAAAATTCAGAGCTAAAAAACAATCTATTTCACTTTATAAAACACAGGGTCGCGGTAGTCAGGGTCCGGTTGTAAAAGCAATGAATTAGCAACCGGAAGGTTGTGAATTCGAATCCAACCAAAGACCTAGTTTACAAAGGAGATGATGCCCGTTAAATCTGTCATGGCCTCAAATGTCCTCACGTTTTCGTGGTGTGAAAGTTTGGAGAGTGGGGTGCCAGCTCAGGTGTGACCTCGTTATCTGCTTGTGGTTCAAAATCACTTGGTGTTGTCCTCGAATCTTTCCATTCTGTGTTTATCCCGGACCCTCGCCACTAGCATGTTGTGTTGATCCCCCCCCCAGTGTGACATTCATGAAAATACATACATAAATACATATATTCATCAAAAACATTAAAATGAAATTACACGATTTCATTGTTTGAGAGATGGTTTTACCTGATTGGGGCATGAAACTAGTAATCAGACAGAATAAGAATACATGTTTCATACAAACCAAAAAAATAACCTTGGGATCAATGTTATTTTTTGGTGTTTTTTGTTTTTAATTAATGTCACGACTGAATCAACACAACGGAATGTTTTGGGCTTAACAGAAAATGTCAAAATGAACTAGATTTCTGAGGCAGAAAAACTCCATAAGGCAAAAGTATGTATCAATTGTGTCAAATAAAAAAGCATAGTAATCGGAAGATTCATATTGTTTAGATGAATATTTGTAGGAAAAACGTTTCTAAGCTTTGTGATTGAGTTCTGCAGGTGTTAGCTTTTGCTAGACAAATGATTATGACGTGTGCTGTTCTCTCTCAAAAAACACTTTTTCTCATAAACATAATTTGTGTTGAAAGGAAGAACTAGCAATCATGGGCTTTTTATCTTCGGTACAGATGATAAAATCTTCTATTTAGTAAAGTAACCCTTTTTTTTACTTGTTTCGAAACTGACAAGTCTGCAGAAAATCTAATGAAGTCGATGGTAATTCTAGGGAAAAAAATTGTTTGAAGAGAGAGAGAGAGAGAGAGAAGTAGCTATATATAAACGGATTTATGGTATTTATTATTTTTTAATTAACGTCACACTGGAGCAATACAACGGTCTATAGGTGACATCCGGGATCAACCCCCGAAGGGAAAGATCTTATAGTAGCTATACAGAAGAGCTTAGCTAAAGAATGATTGATGTTAACTTAAAAATGAACAGTTAAATATCTGCATAAAAATGTAAGTCGATGGTAATTCTGTGATGCATTGTGTGAAGTGATAATCGCAAAACATTTTGTGGTTTTCAAACTGTAATAGATAGAAAATTGAGAAATTAAATCATTACAGTAATTTAGTTTATCGCTTTACGGTCATTTTGTGTGGGATTTATATTGGATAATCAGATTTCCTGTACTCTAGGGCTAATTAGATCGGGATATTGCCTTAAAGTGAATTACCACTAGAAATATTCATTCCCAGAGCCTTTGAACCAAGCTTTCAGGTTTTATGGTGCAAGAGCTTTATTCGGCCAAGCTGCGCCAAATATAAGACAAACAACACTACCAGGGAAGAAGGGAAAGCAGTTGTTGTTGTTGCACATCCCCCTGGTGTAGGAAAGCCTACACCAGGTCCAGAAGGCCCCGTCGTGCCAGATCCCCATATACTTGCAAAAAGTCCTGATCAACCAACAGCTGCTTATACGAAGCGCCAAGACAAAGAAGAAGGTGATCAGGACTGGCAGGTAGGGAACAGGAACAAGGAGGGAAAATTCTCTCCCCGTTCTGAAATTTTACACTTTTAAGATGGCCACTTCGAAATCTGGCCATGGCCGATTGGAAAGGCGGAGGGCCACAGCATGAGATTGATAGTCCAGGGCGATTGCCAGCATACCAATGGTGGGATGGCGTACGGCGCCACACGGAAAGCAAACGCTGTTTTCCCAGGGAGTGTACCTCAGTGGGAGTGAGACGATTCAAACAGTCCATAGGGAGATCACATCCATTCTTGGCGAGTACATCGGCTGTCTCGTTGCCATACACCCCGATATGCGATGGAATCCATTGGAGGCTTATTGGCGTTTTCAGGCCAATCTCGCAGAGAAGCTTCAGAATATTCTGGTCTGGGATATCAAATATTTTTGGCCAATTTTTGAAATACTGTATAGCACTCCTACTATCAGTCAAAATCCAAGTACAATTTTTATCAGTGGACTGTGCATAATTAAGGGCTGCACCAATTGCTATGATCTCCGATCTAAAGACTGAACAATGGTCAGGGTTTCGGATGCTGCATTTGATCTTGTCCTCAGCGCTGTTGATGAAAACACCACTCCCGGTTCTACCGTCTTCAAGTTTGCTACCATCCGTATAGATGACCAAGGCATCAGAAGGGATGCTATTGACAACCTCCAGGGCCAACTGTTTCAAAAGGTATGAGTGATCCGTCTGTTTATTGGCATGAGTCTTCAGTTCATCATTAAAACTGACATTCTCAAGGGACACCGTGGGAGGCAAGCAGTTAAAAGTGGTCGAAGGAATAACCTCAAAATCAATAAAACCTTCCTTCCTCACAAATTCCATCGGGGTGTCTCTCTTTAAACGCTGATTACTCTTCCACTTCAAAGTGAATTCAGCAGTCCTGTTAAAAAGGGAAAGCAGTAAGGTAGGCGAGTGTATGAAAGGGAGGAAAGATCCGTCAGGTACTTCGTGTATTGAACCATGCTCATATCACTATAAAAGTGTCCCGATGTGAATAAAAAATATGGTAGGACTACTTTAAAATGCCCCGGTTTAAACACAAAAAATATACGGTAAGTCTGCTTTAAAATGTCCCGGTTTGAATAAAAACTATGGCGAGTCTGCTGCAAAACACCGCTGATTGAACAGAAAAAATGGTTAAAGTGTCTCGATTCGTAAAAAAGTCTACTTTATAATGTCCCGTTCGGAAAAAAAAACTACGGTTAGTTTATAAAATATCACAGTTTGAACAAAAATATATGCTGTCTATTTTAAAATGTCCCGTTCGGAAAAAAAAAACTACGGTTAGTTTATAAAATATCACAGTTTGAACAAAAATATATGCTGTCTACTTTAAAATGTCCCGATTCGTAAGAAAGTCTACTTTAAAATATCCGTTCGGAAAAAAAAACTATGGTTTGCGTAATTTAAAATGTCCCAGTTCAAATAAAAATAAATCTGTAAATAAAAACAAAAATCTGTTCGAACAAAAAAGTTAGTATCTACATATATGTCTATGTCAAGATCTATGTATTAAGTATACTTTAAAGTGCCTCGATTTGAAAGAAAATATTGTGTCTGTCGTACTTTTAAACTAACTTAAGATAACTTAGAAAACAGGTATTTATATTTCGGTATCGGTTTTATTCATCTATCTTCAAAACAGTATTTGCCGGCCATTCAAAAGCTATTTTTGAAACCCTAGTTGAGATGCTGACTTTCTCCTTCAACAATTTTATGACAATGCACCGCGACACAAGATATGCTTGCGCAATCGTCGGAAATGGCGCGCTGCAGGCCGATAAAAAGGACTTCTAAGAGATAAAGTCAGTATCCCCAATGCTGTAGAAAGCCCAGCGAGAATTCCACGATAAGATATCCCCCCACCTCCATGTAGGTGAAGCAGGTAAGAAGCGCTAATAAAGAGGTGCAAAGTCTATATTGGTTTGAACTTACGTAAACGTATTCCTGCGACTTTCAATGGGTGATGTGATTCTGTACTCAACTGAACTTGGATTCCGAAATTACATTTGCAAAAGGCTGCTCCATTTTCTGTAAGTGAATCTTCTCTTTTTTTTATCGTTATGGGTGGTTGATTCTTCCACCATTGTACCAACACGTATTAATTTATCGATTAAACAACGTACACCATTTCTCTGCCCTCTTTTTTTTTATAGAAATCATTGTTTCTGTGATATATATTTCTCTAGGAAATAACGAGCGCTTCAGATTAAAATTAGTAACAATTTTCAGAGTCACAAATAGACTTAGGGACCTGATAATGCCACTGTCTGTATGTCTTACGAATAATATTTGAAAGTGTTGAAAAGCTCTGACCCAAACCCCTAAATAGCATGTGTAAGAAATGTCATGACCAATCAGCAAGGGAAAATAACGAAATATTCCCCCTAACTAAACCACTGGCCGTGAGCGGTTCTTCTCGAATTTGACATTTTAGTTTCCTAAGCACTTTCATGAATAAATATTTTGAAGTGGAAATATTTTTCACAAACAATATTTGCAGTGGAAAGATTTTGCAAATAATATTTGTAGTGGAAATATTTTGCAATTAATATTTGTAATGGAAATATTTTTACGAATAATATTCTAAAGTGTTGAAAAGCTCTGACCCAAAACGCCTAAATAACATGTGTAAGAAATGTCATGACCAATCAGCAAGGGAAAATAACGAAATATTCCCCCTTAACTAAACCACTGGCCGTGAGCGGTTCTTCTCGAATTTGTCCTTTTAGTTTCCTAAGCACTTTTATATAAATACTAGCAAAATACCCGACCTTACTCAGTTTGAATTGGTTTACTATAGATTGAAGAGATAATCAAAATATATAATGACTTACGCGCGTTTTTTGTAGAAAAAAAATTTATTTAACACCTTTCGCCATCTTTATATTTTCTACAACTTACTTTGGACACAAATCCTACACATACATATCCATTCATGTAATACATTTCACATACATCGCACAATTGCTGTATGACAATGCTACAAAATGACGAAAGGTGATACTAAGGTTACTACTATAAAAGACGATTTATAGGAAGATTTGGAATTCCCTTTCTTAAGTTCTTTTCATGTTCAACTCAATTAATTAAAATTACGATTTACGGCGAGTGCTCTCGCACTTATAGTCAACAAAACAATATTTTTTTACCTGTGGCACTCTTGCTTCCGGTATGCGACATTGTGAAATTTTGCAATCTTCTCCTGTCATTATGACAACGAATTTTTTAATGTTGGAAAAAGTTCTAGTTTGGATTTTTAAACATTACTATTCTTTCAATAACGGCATTATTCTTTAAATAACGGCATTATTCTTTCTATAATGGCATAACTACACTTAAAATTTACTGAAAATTTATACTGACTTACCTAACATTTTTAAGTCTAATACTTTGTGGTGCTGTTGCGTGTGATGAGAAGGAAAACACATTTATTAAAATAATAAATATTTAAAACAGGAAACAGCGAAATAAAACAAAATAAAAGATGTCGCAAAAAATTGTTCTAAAGATATTAATTTGTGATTCAATTTTATCTCTTGATCTCGCACAGTTGCCACAACTTACAACTAAAAGTGCACAAAATTTAGAAATGTGAAATTAATTCAGAGCGAAAGAACCAGAATAAATATCACTGCTCGGGCGATCTTATTCATTCTCGTTTCGTTGAAAAATATCGTCTGTCCCAAATATTCGGAAATCGTTTTCATTGCGCAAAGAATAAAAATAAGACTCGAAATAAATAAAGTATCACAGCTAAAATTTCACCATAAAATTTTTTTTTGAAAAATAATTGGTTTTCAGCATTACTGGTAAAGCAAATGAAAGTAATCGTAATACTCAAACTACATTCCAATTTTTCGAAAACTATCAAATTGTGGCTGATTTAAGTATACTTACTCAGGTGTTTTAGCATGAAACTCTTCTAAATATAACAATAAAAAATTGTTTAATATTGTATTCACTAAACTATTAAATAATGTATAAAATAAAATACTACGTAATCAAATATCTGGAATACAATTCATGTGATGTCTACACAAACACACAAACACAAAATCGAGCATAGAACAGAAAGACGGACAGACAGACTTTCGCAACCAATGCCACTCACTAAATGAAGATAAGTACTCACTGTATGCAAATTTCCATGAAAATATCTTAAACCGCGTGGACGTGTATAGGGCACAACATACAGACAGACAGACAGACGGACAGACAGACGGACAGACAGACAGACAGACAGACAGACACCAAACGAGAAAAAGGCGGATTCGTCATCAGAAGGGTCCAAAACGGATAGAAAACTTGAAATGGGTCGAAAATATTGAATGTACAAACAAACACTCCATTCTTATTTATATAGATTTTGAGGTGAATAATATTCGTGAATATGTTGAAACGTTCAGACCCAGAGCGCCTTAACGACATCTGTAGCAAATGTCATTGACCAATCAGCAAGAAGTATAAAGAAAACTTTTCCATTGAAATTGAAGATCAAGGTATTCGGCTCTCAAATCTAATAATGTTACTTCGCAAGTTCGCATTGCTGTGTGAGAGTGCTTGTATCGAAACCTCTGCATGACGTGATTTTTTTTAATTAATAGACCTTCATATTTAAATTCCAATTTGAATAAATGGGGTAGGACTGCTTTTAGTTTTGCCGTTAAGAAATCTCGCTTTAAAAAATGTCTGACGCAAAAAAATTTATAAATTTCTGGTCAGAATGAGATATGTCAATAAAATCAGCACCAACTGATATTGGCCTGAGAAAACTACAATATGCTTCAATAATTCATTTGTCTAGTGATTAATTACTAATTTAAATCTAAATTTATATTCGTTAAGCTGACTGGTATGTCTGAATGCTTAGAAAAGCTTATTTTAAATATACCGAATATGTAAATTTAACAGGTTGGTCAGCATCTTGAATAGCTGTATATCCGTTACGTAACACATATGTGTTCTACCAGTTGAGGGCTCAAAGATAAAATAACTAAAATCTTTTAGCATGCTCCTGATAAAAATAATATCCTAACAATAATCAATATAATGCCCATGTATTACACTATAACAAAAAAAATCGACACACCAAGAAGGAGTTGTACCGGGCTCGATTAACTTGGTACGGCGCTGATTGGGGATGTATAGTCTTTAGTGACGAGTCCCGTTTCCAACTGTGTCCTGACATCGGCAGACGCTTCTGGAGACGTCCAGGACAGCTTGGGGATCCTAACCTTACTATCGCAAGCCACACATGCCCACAACAGGGCGTTATGGACTGGGTGCCATCTCCTTTGACAGCCGGACCACTCTGGTGGTCTTTTCTGGTACACTTACAGCGCAGCGGTACGTAGATGACAATCTATGACTGATTGTGTTATCGTTACTTTTGTGACACCCCGGATTACTTTTCAACTAGATATTGTCCGCCCGCAGACGGCACGTGTTGCTTGTCTTCAAACTTTCCCAACACTTCCTTGGCCAGCTAGGTCTCATGATATCTCTCGCATAGAGTACATTTGGGACGTTATGGGAAGCGATTGCAATCCTCCCGGAATGTTGACCATTTAGCTCGACTGTTGGAGACAATTTGGCAAAAAATTCTGCAGGACACCATCCAGGAACTTTTTTATCTATGCCACGCCGAGTGACAGCTTGGATCCAGGCCAGAGGTGGACTAACGCCTTGATGACTTCCTCCCTTTGTAACGGTTAAACTCTGAAATAAATCGTTCAGTTGTTCTGAAATTTTAATCTTTTGTTTTTCTGTGTATGTTCTTTTATGTAGTTTGTCTTTTCTATGTTTTCTTCACATCCACCAAAACAATTTTTATCGCAATCGGACAACTCAATCTTGGTGCGTCAATTTGTTTGTTATCGAGTATATTTTTAATAAAAAAAGCTAATTTTGCTTAATATAATTAACTTACAGTCCTCGTTGTTCGAGTTCATCATCCATAAGATAACTCATGTCAGAAATATGTTATCTCCATTCACACTTTTTCATATCTTGGTTACTTTCTTTATTAGGTGCACCACTTGTCCGAATGAAGTATTTAAGACCTGTATATCTGTCTGTATACACAAGAGAGAGGGACTAGAGTGTTTTCTTGTGTAAAGAAATACATATATATAGCTGTACCTGGGAGGCATTGACACTGTCCAATTTTTTCGAAAATAGACTTTGCAATAATGTGTCCAATTTTTTTAAAAATGGGCTTTTTCCAATAATCTTTGTCAAATTTTTTTAAATATGCTTTTTGTATCTTTTTGTAACTATCTATCGAAGTTTTTATAATAGATTTTTTGTAATAATCTTACTCAATATTTTTTAATAGACTTTTTGCAGTAATCTTGCCCAATGTTTTTGAAAATAGACTTTTT
Organism: Metellina segmentata; assembly: GCA_947359465.1. Taxonomy (NCBI): domain Eukaryota; kingdom Metazoa; phylum Arthropoda; class Arachnida; order Araneae; family Tetragnathidae; genus Metellina; species Metellina segmentata. Next base: position 23,777,135 of record OX375884.1, read on the forward strand.
CCTGTAGTATTGCCTAAAATAGACTTTTTGCAATAATGTTGTCCATTATTTAGAAAACATACTTTTGCAATAATGTTGTCCATTATTTAGAAAACAAACTTTTGCAATAATCTTGTCCAATTTCTTAAAATAGACATTTTGCAATAACCCTGTCCAACCTCTTTTGTCCCTGTCTAACAGTACACAACACTGCGTTAGTTACAATACATAAAAATCTGCCTACTTAAAACTTTTTTGAGTAATTGAGGGAAAAGACAGAAAAAATCTCTAATCTACTCTCCTTGAAAAATTCCATTTTTGTGACATAGTGTTTTATGGGCCTCCTAGATACAGATATAAATATTTTAGATCATTTTTAAATAAAACATAATATTAGGGTATAAATCATATAAAAACTATGTTTCATAATCCATAGGTTTGAAATAAGGTATTAACCAAGATGATTTTATTGTCAGTTCACAAAATTCATGGAATCAAAAATAATAGACGAAACGTTTTAGAGAGAGAGATTTCATGGAATAAAAAGATTTTACCCATTTAGAGAGTAAAATGGATACTACATCCACCACGCTGTAAAATATGAATTGAAATCGAGTTTATTTGGATAAAACCTGAACGTGTGTGTGAAACAGTCTCTATCCAAATGTATTTTTTTAATTACCGGGTAACTCAAGCATTTCATCTTCTAGTAACGTTACATTTTAACTAGAGATACTGAGATTGGACCGAGAACAAATTAAATCTAATGCTAAATCAAATAACTGTACCAACATACCTTTAGACCACCGAAATGTCAACTCTATTAGCTATTGTTTCTTTCCTCGAAGACAATAGATACAAATAATTTTCAACACTTTGTTAACCCTCCTGGTGGTTGCATCGACGAGATATATCGTCATTGGCAAAACTGACCAGATGCTGATGGACGACATACCTCATCATTAGAAAACTGACCAGATCATTGTCATCATCATCAAAAACTGCTATAATCTTGATAACGAGATATCTCGTGATTAGCAAAATTGGTCAAAGCTGAATGGACGGGATATCTCCTCGAAACGCTTGAAGGATTAATCCACATTTGCTCATAGGGAATAGTATAAAACTCAATTTCAAATTATTTCAAAAGTAACTCCCAGGAACTTGTAGCTGTTTTATTATATTTTATGCCTTGTGAAATGTTGTAATGATTATTTTAACACATACACTTCCATACAATAATGGACCGGACAGCAAGATGTGATGGTATAAAGGAAATAATACATGCTTTAATAGGTGGATGGTCCCCTAAGTGCTGCAATTACACTATCAACCCTTCTGGGCATACTTTCAACAAGGTTTTGATAGACAGCTATGGGTATTTTTGACCCTTCCTGCTGCAAGAATGTCGCCAGCTCAGCTGTAGATTTTGGACTTGGTTCCCTGATCCGTAAGCGTCGCTCTAACTAGTCCCACAAATGTTCTATGGGGTTTAAGTCGGGACTCTGAGCAGGCCAGGGAAGACGTTTTACACCCATATTTTGATACCACTGCTTGACAGAGGCTGCAACATGACATGTAGCGTTGTCGTCCTGGAAGTAACATTCGTCCATTCCATAAAATTACCAGAGCGTAGGAAGAACAGGACTGTCCAAAATGTTCATGTAAGCGTCGGCGTTCAATTGACCAGGAACAACATGCAAAGGTTCCAGGCCATACCACGAAAAACACCCTAAACAAATAGTCGGATTTTATACAAATCCGCTGGCTTTCGTTCCATTATTGTAGGGTAGTGTATTTTACCTTTAGAAGTGGAATCAAGGTATTAAACTAGTGAGTGAAGAGAAAAACAAAATTTTTTCATTGGGCCCTCTTGTGATATAAAGTTTGGACACCTTAAAGTTTTCAAATAGATTATAAGTGGCACTATACAAACTAATATTAAGTTGCTTAAACGAAACAGCGGTATCATAGAATAAATTAAAGCACATTTTTATAATATTTCTTTTTTTTTTCAGAGTAATCTTATGAAAGAGGCGAATAATCAGCTATCATGAGGATAAAGATATTTCTAGCTTCTCTGCTAGGTAACAGATTTATTTCTTGCTTTCTAGATGTTGGCATTGTGCGTGTGAAGTTGTTATATGGAAGAGTGATATAATATAGATTTATCTTCATTTAGTAGTTTTCTTCACTGTAAGATTCAACAATGAAAATAATTTCATTTGATATTCCTTTAGAAAATTTGAGTGTGTGTTTGATTACTTGCCTCTAAACTTTAATTTAAAATATTTCATTAAAAAATATTAATTATTTTATGAAATATTTTTAATATTCAAAAAATATATTATTAAAAAAAAGTATTTTAAAATTATTAATTATTTCTCTATTTTAAAAAAGGACTATAAAATCGTTCTTCATGTCCTGAATCTTTTGTCACTGAGTGAGTATCATCTGGATGGCGTTCACCGAGTTCGGATGGTCCTTACTGTTTGGAGCGTTTATGCACTTAATGAAATTGTGTTCTTCCATCCAAGACTGCTTCACATTCACACGGACTCATGCTCAGTCTAGCTATGGGATCTTAAGTGCCTCAGTCTATCTATGGGTTCTTAAGTGCCTCAGTCCATCTATGGGTTCTTAAGTGCCTCATTCACTTAAGAACATGGGTGCTCAAATGCCTCAGTATATCAACGAGTTCGTAAGTGGCTCAGTGTATAAATGGGCTCTTAAGTACCTCAGTCTTTCCATAGATGCTTAAAATGCCTCAGTCTACCCATGGCACTCACATGCTCAGTGAACATGTAGGATGTTCCAATAGAATTCAGTATCATCTGTATGAAACGCCCTACGGCTCAGAGCACTGTTAGGTCTTTATAAATTGTATTATCTTCATTTTTATTTATTTTAACCCCATTGAGTCTATCACGGGAAATTTGTGACTGACTATCTGTAGGACGTGAGAAAAGCTCATCTACGATAACAGGATATTCTCCCCTTTTCGCCCAGAAAGACCACAAGACTAGCAATTCTAAGTTGTGTATCTATGTTGCACATGAACTGGCATTTTCCGTGTACCAGCATGATGTCCTGCATGAACTTGGGATTTGTCTTGTACTAACATGCCGTCCTGCATGAATTGGGTATTTGCCTTCCATTAGCATGTTGTCCTGCATGAACTGGGTATTTGTCTTGTACCAACATGTTGTCCTGCATGAATTGGGTATTTGCCTTGTACCAACAAGCTATCCTACATGAACTGGGAATTTACCTTGTAAACATGACCTACATGAATTGGACATTTGCCTTGTAAACATGACCTACATGAATTGGACATTTGCCTTCCATCGTCATGCTGCCCTACACGAATTTGCTTTGTAAGAGCATGCTGTCTTGCATGATTGCATGAATTGGGCTCTTGCCTTGTACTCTTTTTACCAGGGCGTCTTCTTGAGAGTGGACAGTCGATCGTTTAATAGTTAGGGTCACCCACCTCACCACATGTCCACACGTTTGTACAGTGCAATGTCTGTTGAGAAAACTGGTAATCAGACATTTCTCAACACTGTCGGGTATTTTCTCACCGGTTTTATTTCAAACAAGCGAAAGTGGTCCAATTTCCGAGATCTATTCCCGCGTTGAACATCAGAGAAGCCTTATCCATTTTTACGTTGTCGAACGCACTATTGAATGACGCTAGTGCTCGTCGCCTTGACACGCGGCCTGGAATATCTAGTTAAAAGTAAGTTGTGACAGCACTACTCCAGAATACATTTAAAATAACGTTTGCATGATGTGACCTACTTCTGTCCTGTTGGTGGACATTTGTACCACCAAAATGGCTATTGACGATTCTTACTAAGTTTTTTAATCTTTATTAGTTCTTGTTTTGAAGTTTTTCATATTAGCTATCAAATTCACTAAGGTCTCCATATTTTTATTTAGTGTAGTGTAGCTTAAGTTTATCCATGAAACCAGCCATTCAGATTCGTGTTGAATTTTTTATTACGTAGTAATAATTTTTAATTTTTTCCGTTACGTAGGAGTGGCTGGTTACACCTCAGGGAGAGCCACTGTTGCCATTGCTTTATTCACAACCCTCAAATATTTATAGTTGTAGAAATTTGTGGGCAGATTTACGTCAACAGCATCCGTATCAATACGAAGCAATGTGAATCCACTAAAAGCTGATTAACAAAAGTTTATTAAAAGTTGCTTCCATAAGAAACAGCTTGTTCGTCTTCAAACCTTTTACACTGTCTGATTCCGGAGGGTTCCGCTTCAATGCAGTCATATATATCTAAGACAGTTTTTACTGGATTCAGACAGATTCGAATTACCCTATATTCTGTTGGTACGAAGGGTCTCTAAGGCTCCCTTCATACCAACAGAATCCGGGTTAATGTGAATTCATTAAAAAGTGACTAATGAAGATTTAGAAAAGACGTTTCCGTAAGAAACAGCTTATTTGTCTTGAAAACCTTGCGCGCTTCCTGAATCATAAGCCATCCTCTATAATGCACACGATTCCACGTTAGACAGCTTCTACTGGATTCAAATTGGCTAGGATTGACTCGAATTCTGGGCTGTGACGGTGGTGACTGTAACGGTTGTTTTTCTTACAGCTTGTGTCCAACTTTCGACATCCTTCCTGACACTGAAAGACTTCGACTCCCGTCCTGACTTGAAGGACTGTTACAACATCAGGTATGGTGTAACGACTGGATCCAGTCGACAAGACTACCAGCCTCTTGCGAATTCACTTGAAACCTTCATCGCGCTGGTGGAGAGGCTAGAATCCTCGAGCAGCTCTCCCAGGTCGGTGGACATCATACAAAAACTGCTGACGAGCTACAGAGTCGATGGTGTACCTGGCGATTTCAAATCCTGGGGATCCATTGCGAAGTCCCTCAATGCATTTGAAAAGGCATTTTTCAACATCAACGACAAGCTCACAGAGATCTATTTTAGGGATGAGTTTACGAACGATGAGAGGTGCTCTCTTCACTTCATGTTATCGCACAGCGTAAATTTTACTGCGAGCCCTGGTGCCAATGAAGAATTAGACCAGGATGGGTGAGTTGGAAACATTTTGCTAATACTAAAATGAAGGACGCGAGCAAGAACTTTAAAAATCTAAGTCGAAATGCTGATAACAATACTGTCTTTGAGCTTGTTTTCGAACAGTTTCTTACACCCCCCCCCCGTGGAGTTCACACGCAATGATCCGTTATGAAACAGCCCTCCGTCAGTGATTTCTAACCAATTCTGACCTTCTAAAACAACATTCTTTCTTATAGTTCTTTAGTAGCCGCTGTGGCTTAGTGAATTTACCCACTTAGGCCACCTCAGTTCAGATTTTTTTAACCTTACAAGTGGTTTCGAAGAGATATCTCGTCCTTCAACAATTTTGCCACTGTCGAGATATCTCATTCATCAAAATCTATCAGTTATGCTAATGACGAGATATCTCGTCGAGATAAAACTGTCCTATTGCTCCAAGAGAGTGAAAATTCAAGTAAAGAAAAACAAACTGTCCTTTGCCAAAAACTGATGACAGTTTGGATCAGGTTTTAGAGTCAGATTCTAGTAACTACAAGAGAGTTTATACGCTAAAATAAGCCATCAGGAGGGTTAAAATTAAATTAATTAAAATCTTGAGTAATGCTACTGATGAAAATATGCGAGAACTACTTTTAACGTTAACATATTCCACTTCTATAAAAGCTTAAGAAATAAAAGACGAGATTTGTTGATGTCGAAATTGCTTTTCAAAATTTTTTTCTGTTCTAAAGAGGGTGAAAACTACCTACGGTCCCAACTTCCGATGATCAACTCGCCTCTAATGAGTTTAGCTGGAGCGGAAAGATGTTAAGATACTATCTTGTCAAGAAAAAGTTGATGGCTTTGCTTAACGACAATGCGTTACACTTTGCTATATTAACGTTTTTCCACTTTTCTCATAAAAAATACAATTCTTTTAAATTAAATTAAAATATCTTTATTTATATAAATTGCGAGTGTTTTCATTTATCTGTACATAAGCTGTATTAACACCAAGTGTATGTACAGTCGCGGTAAAAAACGAAGCACCTCCTTTATTTCGAGCAATATTCATACTAGAGAAATTTGAAGATATCATTCAATAGAGGGAATAACATCCTCTATAAATTCAAATAAAAAAAAAGCATAAGAGGGCGTTTTTATATCAAAATATGCACAAACAACCAATTTCTAATGGAAGCCTCATGTTTTGATGCCATAGTCAGATTCTACATCGTTAAATTAGTTTAAATATGAGATTCCATGACTTTAATACTTTTATATCACGAGATATTAAATCTTAAAGTTTGTGCACATTTCAGGGATCATCTCGAAATAGAAGGTCGCTACTTGTAGATCGAGGTTAATTGTAGTTATAAGCTACCCGAATTTAAAATTTGAACTCTATATCAAACGTATTTTTCAGCAATCCGAGAATTATTACATTTATTACGCAAGTGCAAACGATTTAATAATTACATTCTTATATTAACTATCCAAGTGCAAACGATCCAAGAATTATTATCCGAGGTTTGTGAGATGTGTTTTAAACTTTTGGTTGACCCCTAAAATTGCAATAATGAGGAAAATTTAATGTAGATCAAAAACTTATTATCCGAATTAGCTAAACTTTTGTATGGCTATGCATTAGAAGTCCTTCTGAATCGATTCCCAAAAATTATAATAAGGTTCCAATTCATAATTTTTTTCAAAGAATAATTTAATAATTATTTTTGTACACTAAAAACTATTTTTTAAATAAAATATTAAGTGGATTTTGTTTGGGTGAATTAACAGTAGCATGGTACAAAATATCAGCGCTATAGAAATATAATTTAGGAAGAAATGCATAAAAGAGTGTAAGAAACTAATTTAACATTAAGAGCTCCAATCTTTCTGAACTCGGCTTCGAAAGGGTAAGACCTAATGATACGAAATTCTGTAACTAAAGTTAAATTTGATATAGATTCGAAATTGTGTTGAAATAGAGGGCTCCTATGGGAAATTATGAAGTTGAGTCTCAATCTCTAATATTTTACTAATTTAAATTAAGTGTTTGTGTGTGTGGGGGGGGGGACTGTCATGACAAATCTATGGCATTTATAATAATGGGATTCGGCACACGGGTAGTCCACATTTTTAACAATTTTTCTATCGCGCCCGAATTCTATCTAGAACTATTTTATCTAGAACATTTTAAAATTAATTTAATGGCATTTAATATTATTAAAGTTTTCTTTAGACTGGCAACACCATAAAGAAATGACAGATTCCAAATTTATTTTTTCCGCTTCCGTTTGATTCTCCAAGGAACGATTTGTCAGCAGACTAAAAACCAAAATTTAACTGAGTTCTTTTTACTATCTCATAGATCGTTAAAGTTTTGAAACTTGCGGAAAATTTCACTTCAGATGGATACCTAAAAATATGAATTTCTTTAAATAAATAATTTTTAAATTGAAATTTTTATATTTTTTCCAATACGAACGGCCGTAGCGCAGAATGACCTTCGTTTGGTTCGAGATTCGAGAAATCAGATTTCATTTCCTGTGCTCAGCAAAACAAATAAAAAACATCTTGACTGGCATTGTTTAGTTATTTTTAGTAAAATCGGGATCGTTAAAGATAGATAGAAAGTTTCAATGAATTTTAAATCTGCGGAAAATTTTACAACAGATCGACACTCTGTATTTGATTTTCTTTTAATAAATAATTTTTCAATTAAATATTTATACTTTCGCAAGAGATTGTGACGTCTTTCCGATTATATCTCTTCGCAATTGGAATTTCGCCGAATTTGACAATGACGAGGCCATCACGGCGTTGCCCGTGCAACAACACGGGCAACGCCATGATGGCTGTTATCCAACAGGCTACGAACTTTGCGATGCAAAACAAATGGGAATTCGTAGCAACTACCGAGGGTTAGCGAGCAGTAGTCACACCTAACACCACGATAAGAACTGTCACGGGCAACGCCGTGCTGGCCACGCATTAGCTAGTTCAATATAAAGACGGCTTTTTATGCAAATTTTACTAATTTAAATTTTTAGAAAACGTCAGTTTCCTTCGAACGCCATCTTTGAATTTTCTTTACTGTTGAAATTGCTCGAATCAAAATGGGTGGGTGGTTGTATTTCCACTACTGTATATTACCATACATGTAGGATAAGAATAAAAACTGTATGAATACTGGACTGTATTTGCAACAAAGTATATACCAAATATGAATTTAAGCATTTCTTTTCGCTTTTTAGCAACCTTAAACACCCCAGAGAATCCGGAGTTGTAAGTTTGCAAGCGAAATGGAAGCAGGCGTTTGTCCTCGATCGAGTACTGATGGGCATTATGGCTGGTTTAAGTGGAAACAATGAAATAGATTCTCTGCCCTTCTGCCGAAGAGTAGGTTGCGATATATCAGGTGTAAAGGTGAATCGACTCTATTCGGTTACTATTGGAGGTAAGAGATAAAAATATAAGTTAAAACAAATTAATCCATACCTTAATCCTCGGTATAGAAACCATGGCGGGAAGCATGGTGGCCTATTTTGTGACGTTTGTTGCCCTAATAGGTGCCCTGTCTTAGTTTTTTAGTGTCACTGAAGAATTATTTTCCCTACTTTTCTATATTTTATAAAGTAAAAACTACAATGTAAACATCGATTTAGAAGACAGAGTTCTTGAATGCATGCAGACCTTTTATTAAATTAGTGACCTTAATACTCTGCTCATTCAAATAACCGGTACTAATTTATTTGCTTGTTTTCGAAGTTGTATAGTACATATAAACGTTATTGATATCAAACGTTGTCCAACAAATAATAAAAATGCAAAAGTATTTTTTTTTTAATTTTTTAAAATTTATATTTAAAGTTTATACTACTTTTACAATTTATATCTTGATTTGTACTTTCTCTATAGAGAGAGATAGCTTACATAACGCAGCTTATTGAATATTAATGTATGCATTTGTCCCGTGAAATTATTTAAACAGAGAAATGAAATTTATTTTGAACCATTTTGTGTCAACAATTGTTTCAAAGGACAAGTTCTTATTTTATATTTGGAAACATGACATTACTAACACCGAGGGCGCTAGTGTTTTGGTTACCTCTTTCGTATTCGTGGCGCAACTTATCATGTTTCTTGAATACAACTTCAGCATATCGTTTATATTAAAATTAACGCCAAACATCAACAAAACGTCGATAAATCTAATTAGTTCTCGGCAAACACTTTTTTTTCGGTAGTTTATGTTTACACTGAAAAACCCTCTCACAAGATATTACTCCACATATTTTTTATTTCTTTTCAGATTTAATATCTGTTTACACTATGAAATATCTTACAAAGAACAACGAAAAGAAAATGCTAGGTAATGGAGTATGGAACGACCTTTCTTGTACAACTCAGTATACTTTAACCGAAGGAAAGGACAATTTGTACATATCTAACTCAATGATTCGTGGAGCAATGGACGGTAAGTAACCGACTTTAAATGGTACTTTTTGACAAGAAAATACGCTCTTTTAAGACTTGCTTAGGTGCCTCAGTCTATAAATGGGCTCTTAAGTACCTCAGTCTATCCATAGATGCTTAAATGCATCAGTCTACCCATGGGTGCTTTATTGCCTCAATCTATCACAGTCTATCCATTGGTGATAAAGTGCTTCAGTCTAGCTATGGGTTCTTAAGTGCCTCATTCTATCCATGGGTGCTCAAATGCCTCAGTATATCAACGAGTTCGTAAGTGCCTCAGTGTATAAATGGGCTCTTAAGTACCTCAGTCTTTCCATAGATGCTTAAAATGCCTCAGTCTACCCATGGGTGCTTTAGTGCCTCAATCTATCTCAGTCTATCCATTGGTGATAAAGTGCCTCAGTCTACCCATGGGTGCTTTAGTGCCTCAGTCTATCTATGGGTCCTTAAGTGCCTCAATCTATCTATTGTTTCTTAAGTGCCTCATTCTATCCATGGGTGCTCAAATGCCTCAGTAAATCTACGAGTTGTAAGTGCATCAGTGAAAGTATCAGTGGCGTAGCGTCCATTGAAGCACAAAAGTGCGGCATCCCCTGTTTGAAATTGTAGGTCCTCGACATAATCAAGATAACAGGATGTTATATAAAAACTAAGTTCCATTTTGAAGCAAATCTTAGTGGACTTCAGATTTGAACCCCATCTCCAACCCTCCAACCCTCTCTTTCATTGAAATCCAGCTTATACGCAATTGGTCCTTGCGCATGATCCATCAAACTTCAGCTGACATGCAGAGCGCTGTCGTGGATGTTAAGATAAAATCCGTAAATGTTTTCTGCATAGTTCGTTGTTACAGACAATACGATCAATTACGTTTGTTAAAAACTAAAAGACCCACTTTGCTAATCTTTAAAGTTGTTGCCAAAACTCACTCTCTGACATTTTTATTATGTTTCCCTTGACCATTATAACATAAATATTAGTACTTAACATTTTTATCAAAATGGTCAAGGGAGTCATCTAGTAGGATGTACAGCTGCGGAGAAAAATCCCCGAAACATTCCACTTTTATTTAGGTATTTATTTATATCTTTTATTAACCTCTTTTATTAACCTTCCAGTCTCCCCAATATCTCTGAATTTTACAATCTTTCTTTTAATCAAGGTGTACAAATTTTAAGGATATACACTTGTATCAATTTATGTACTATAAACAATTCATTCAGTATTTATACTTACTGTGATACAAAAAATTGATTTAAGTATTCGTATCCCAATTCCTATACAATGGCTTACAAACTTAAATATGCATCACGAAGATGTATCTTTTAAAAGCCCAAAAGCTAATAAATTAGAATTTGAACTTCATTTTTTTTTAGAAATGGTAAAGTATACTTTTTGAAAGATTAAGCTAAAAAACTATTCCATATCCGCATTAACATTTCTAAACATGGGTTTTAAGTGTCATATTTACAAAATTCATGATACACCCATACTGTTTCTTTTATAAACACAATAAAAACGGAAAACAAATTTTTCTTGTAGAAATTTTATGAATGAATTTATAAGAATTTTTCTTCTCAATTATTTTTTCCCATTTCTCTCAGAGCATCCATCTTCTGTTATGTGTTCTGAAGAGCGTGATTTTTACCATTTTCCTACCACGACCTCATAATTTCATGTCTATTGAAGTCCTGAGTTTATGGTGGAGTGTATAGTTGTCATAAACTCGATAAACATTGAATGTGTTTCCTGAACTAAAACCTATGTTTGTTTTTTGGCGATAACTGGTATGCTTATCAAAACCCTAATGGAGCCTAAAATTGAATCGTTTCCACAGGAAACTATACCCACTCCCTAGCATAGATATGTTTCGGTGCTTGTATGGGTTGAATGCTAAGTAGAGGGGTTTTGAATTTAGTATTTATTGATGAAATCATAAGAAAACGAAATATTTAACTCAACTGAGTATCAATTATTTAAAAAGTGCTCAAAATTTTAATATAGGTACCAAATTTTTGGAATCTATAAGTAACCACTGCACAGAGATAGAGTAGGTACAGAAAACAAAAATAGTTATATTAAAGATTCTGTATCATCTTAAAGTAACTATGTATGTACCCTGTACTTATTTTTTACCTTTCTAACTTTGTGGTATGTTTTCACCATCTTCCTCCCCATTTCTTTCCAAAACTTAAAATGAATCGTATCTTCTGTGTTTCAGGACTCATAATTGGCAGGAAAATATCGACCAATCAAGACTTTTACAAGAACGTTCCGCTAAGTCAAATTCTACGTATGTACTACGGGCCAACTGGACTTCTTGATGAGACTGAAGCCAAATCAGGTACAAGAGGTGACACACACTGGTGCTTCAGAGACCGGCACCTAAGCAATACTCCGAACGTGAAGGAGGAGATTTTAAATTTCCACAAGGTGTACGCCGATTCCTTAAGCTCTACCATAACAGAGGAAACACCAAATGAAATAGATACCGTATTGACCTTAATCAGAACATCTCCAGATATTTCGGAAGAAGTGAAAGGTTAGTGCTTCTTTGATGTTTCTTTTATTGCAAAGACACTTATATATTAGGGTTAATAGATATATTAATACAAATATATCTATTAACCCTCATTTGTCGTTTCAAACTTCACATTTTTGGATCATCTTTACTTGAAATATTTCCAATGAAACAAGTCTTTTAGTTTATCACGAAAATTAGGTATGATTGTTAGGTTTACAAGTGGAAATTTTGTATGTCATTGTCACAGTCGTGTTTCACTTAAAATTTACCCGGTGAGTTGTTTTTAAAATGTGATAAAACATCTCAACTTTTTATAAAAGTTTCAATTTTTATTCCAAAAAAAAAGCCGTTTCGTCGCTACCTGTCCCCGAAACAATTAAAAAAACTATATTTTATAGTATGATGTGGAATGTGTTTTGCAAAGATCAAATTAGCTCATTAAGACATCAAATAAGAGTACCTCAAGTAATTTGAGACAAAGAGCATGTATATTCAAATTCTCTGGATACGGATAGTGCATTGGTATTCAATTCGATATTAATTTCACACAATTATCAACCAATCATGACGAGCCAAGTATTATTTAAAATTGGTCTGGCAGTTACCCTATATTTATGTGATCAGTGTATTACTGATTAAACCTTGACACAGTCCTCATCGAGGTTGCGTTGTTTATGGTCTGACTATTTCTGTTGTGATTCGGATTTCCTCCCTTAGAAAAGTTAGATGCTAGTTTATGAATACTTAAATCTATTGCAATTTAAAAAACAATCTGTTTTTTCTTGTTATTTCAGATGAATATGAAACATGCACTTCTAGTGTGGAAACTACTTCGGGTAAGTTTCAAGCATTTGTTCATAGTATTAGAGTTGGTATAGTAAAATAGCTGGCGATAGTGTTCCTGCGGCGATATGTGTTTACAAAAATCATGAATACAAATCTGAATCAATGGTCCATGACAAAGACCACTCACAAAGCTACCTTAATATAATGAGTAGAATGAACTGTAATGTTTTTTCTTCTTTTAAACAGATAAGTGTACAACCCCTTTCGATATATTTGCTGTATTAGATTGGCAGACAACAGATCAGCTTAAGAATTTTCAGATCGAAGTTATCGGGTGAGTAAATACATATAATTTATTTTTAAAAATACAATAGTTCAATAGAAAAAACCATGTAAAATACGATTAAATTCAAATTTATTCATGCATTTTTCTAATAATGATAGTAAATACCGTAGAAACGTTGGATGGAAAGAGTGAGTGGAACTTTGCTAGTGGAAATTCATTGCAAAACGTCTTTGATGTTACAATTTTTGCAGTCTTGGTTTTTCTTTCTACTTTTACAATACTCTTGGATTATTGAATGTAAAAGAAATTAATATTTCTCTTAAGGATGCGCTGAATGTTTTCATGTAATGACCCATTTTGTTTTGGAATAACTTTTAAATATTAAAAAATCTTCTTAATTTTTACTCAATTAATGGCATTATTTATGGTAAATGACATTGGCTGAATGATTGCCTCTAGCAACGCTGCTAAAATACCGTTTAATTCGATCAGATTTTCCATTACATTTCCGCGGTGATTTGTTCAATTTCTTCCCGAATGTTGATCTGGTAAGTCTTGCTAATGACAAGATACCTCGTTGAGACAACCACCTGGAGGGTTAAGATTAAGCGTGATGTTAACCTTGTCGATCAGTTTTCGGCAGAAAGAAATCTTGTAACATTACACAGTTAATAATTGACATTAACCTCATTTTCATTAGCATCCATGAAAAAAGATTCAATGATGCCTCCAAATTACCAATTGTTATTAATTGAATAACAGTATGTAAAATATTAATAAATAAAAGGTTTCATTTAAAAGTTATTGCCGTTACATAAAAAACATCATTTACACAAACTTTAAAACTTATCTACGATCATGTGAATTGCATATTATTAAGTAGCTATAATTCAAAAAATAAACCGATCACTTGCGCATATATTGTAATTGTTAATATGTTAGAGGTACCTCAAATTCAAAGGTTATTGAAACAGGAAGTAAAGACACTTTTAAATTTTACATTATTTAGTTTCTTGATGACATTAGTTCTTAATCTCTTCATACCTGGAGTACAAATAAAAAATTATTTCTTCTCACCCAATCATAAGTATATTCCATAATTCCTACTGTCCCCATTCAGTTACATCATAGTGTTCTAATTTATGGGGGTGAAATCTCCGAATGGGTAAAGTATCCTTTTGGAATCACCTCAATGGGAGCTTTTTTCCTAGAAAGGATTTTTATTCAAAATTATTTTTTACACAATGTACCTTAAATAGCCAATAAAATAATTTTTTGAGTTGAGAATTTTTCGGGACCGAAGAGATTAAAATAGTGGGAAGTATCAATAAATAAAATTAGTTTTAACCACTGCAGTACTAAATGATGAAATCGAAACATAAGCACTAGTTTTAAGCCAATCTCGATTGATTAGACAGTATAGGTAGTTCTTTCCATTTCGTGTGGGTTTTGTTAATTATAGTTATGCCGTTATTCTTGATATTGATAAGGATTGTGTTTTCTGAGCATTTTGTGTATCGGATCTTTCCCTTAAGGGACTGATCCCGGATAGTCGCCAATAGCCCGTTGTGTTGCTCTAGTACGACGTTAACAAAAATTACCATTACCTGAGCATTTTGTGATTTTTTTAAATGGGTGTTTCCTTTTTGCCATTTTTGTCTAATTCATGTAGAAACTTATCCACCAACTTTGATGTACGCCCAAGAGGAAGTTCAGTCGGTGTCTATAGAAATGCGAGATTGCAGTCGATCGGCTTAGAAATCCTTGCGAATAACAGTGGAAGTTCAGGCTGCTCAGCATGCTTTATCAGGTATAACACTCGAAGTAAGTAAAAGCAACAAGCTTATTTATATACCGTTTATATATTTCGATAAATCTTTTAAGTAATTTGAGGAACAATTGAAATCTTGTGAGTGGCACTACGCTAAAACAGCATTTTCCTTACTTTATGCTTCATTCATATTTTTTTCAAAAACAGAAACTTATCCATAGTTCTTTTTCAAAAACAACTTATCAATAGTTTTTTTTTCAAAAATAAAACTTATCCATAGTTCTTTTTTTCAAAAACAAAAACTTATCCATAGTTCTTTTTTCAAAAACACAAACTTACCCATAGTTCTTTTTTTTTAAAACAAAACCTTATCCCCATAGGTCTTTTTTAAAAACAAAAACTTATATTCATAGTCATTTTTTCAAAAACAAACTCGCAGATTTTTTACGGTAAAAAAAAATTCATCCATAATGTATTTTATTCCAAAAGACTTTACGAATGAAGACCGTTTCGTTTTATGAAAGAATTTGCCATACAACCAAATAGAATGTGATGTCTTTTTTTAGTTTTCAAGGTGATGTGAAACCCTTTATGTCTCACTGCCCATCTCGAGCACTCTTAGACGCCCGAATATAACATGAGATAATGTTTATAAACTTAGAAGCCCCTCATTACCTAGCACTAACTATTTCAAAGGAGGTGGGATGCCAAACATTTCACCACCCCTGGAAAGGTCAAAGATTTTGCAGGTGAAAAGTTCTGCTCTAACTTTACAACTGATAAAATTAATAATCAAGGGAAAAGGTTACTTATGAGACGCAAAATCCCAAAACCAAATGTAGGTAAGAATTAGGCAACACATCAAAATTCATTGAATTCCATGCACAGTAGATGAATAATATTTCAATATAATGTTTATAAATCAATCCTATGTTTTTTTTCTAGCGCCTTCAAGGATTAGTGAATTAGAAGTCTTCGAGCGGTTGAATCAGACATTAACAAGTTTTGTAGAAGCTTATGATAATGATCAAAGCACGCAGGGTGATATAAAGGCTGGGGCACCTGCAAAGGTATATTAATTAATCGATAGACAATTTTGTTAAAAACTGCATGAATTCTGTTAGACAAAACTGTGGTTTTAGAATGTGCTCAAATTACCTAAATAATAGTGCTGTTGACAACTACCGGCCAATTAGACACCACGTGCTCTCCGATATTTTCCCAAGTTGACAGTAAAAAGCGACTAGCGCAGGGCACTCGTTCAAATATACACCTGACATAGTCTGTCCGAGGTTGAAAAATTTCAGTCTGGAGAATCAGCAGGTCCTATTTGGAGTAGGGATGCGACATCGATGTCGATGTTTTTAACATCGATGTGTTGGAGTCGATGTTTTTTGTAACATCGATGTTTTTACTTATCAATGTTTTACGTTGTCGATGTTTTATTTTTAAATGAAAAAAGTACCGTTTTGAAAATTTAAAAATTAACCAAGTAGCATAATTTTCATAATCAGCAAATTGAACATACTTTTAGACCAAAGTGGCCAAGGGTTAACAGTCTGAAAGTAGGGATGCGACATCGATGTCGATGTTTTCAAAACATTGATGTTTAAAAAAAACATCGATGTTTATGATATATCATCGATGTTTTTTAAGAAATGGTGATAAAAGTTTAAATACACTGAATTTTAAAAACCTCGATAGTTTGGGGTCGATGTACTATCAACATCGATGTTTTAATTTCGAACATCTATGTTTCAAAACATCGATGTTTTGCTGTCGATGTAGCATCACTAGGTGCTAAACCAGTTTTACGCAATGTGGGAAAAAATTTTAAATACTCTGAATTTTTAAAACAATGATGTTTAAAATCATCGATGTTTTGGGGACGATGTATTATCAACATCGATGTTTTAATTTTGAACATCGATGTTTTGTTGTCGATGCCGCATCACTAATTGGGAGAGGAAGTAAGCAGTTTGAACTTGACAACCACTTCCCGTCGCGAAGAGTCTTGGGACAACTGAAATGTCATTCCAGTGACGCTCCTTACATCACTTCGGTTTCTTTCTTATGCATCAGATTGATACGCAGGTTTGAGCGAATGAATAACTCATAGGCTTAGAAAATTTCTGCATCCCTCAAGCACTTTTTAGGTCAAGAGACCGTTTTTTCATTTCCCGGCACACTATGTGGGCACAAAGAGATATTAGGTGAGTTAGATCTTTTAACAAGTGTCCAGATCTCTTAAATCTTGTGTCATTGATTGTCCTAGATGATTGTAAAAAGAAGTAAATATCGTTGGTGCACGTGATCCAGACATCTTCAAGCTGTTTCATAATACACTCAAATTACCTAAACAATTTTTAGGGGTTGTGAAGATGGTTGTTTCACATGGTTCAGACGTTATTAAGCTGTTCCACAATGCACTCAAGTCATCTAAATAAGTGTAAAAGACCGTGAAGACAGCTGTTTGTGTCACGTGATCCAGACACATCGAGCTGTTTCATAATGCACTGAAATAATCTAAATACGTAGTTGTAAAAGACCGTGAAGCGGCTGTTTCACATGGTTGAGACATCATCGAACTATTTCATGATGCACTCAAATTACAATAAATTATCCAATTTCCACACTCGACTTCTGTGTGAAATAGATTGTCAGTATAAACAAACAAAACAAACGGAGAGAGAAGATTTTACTCCTGCTATTCAAATGTCCTCTCATGACACTTATCGGGGTTACTTTAAAATATAGTTTATCGCCGTTTTACCGAAGTTAGGCTTTTAATCTAATTGATATTGACCGAACAACAATCCTCTATTAATTCGAAATTCATCAGCGTTTTGGAGAGGGTTTTATTAGCGAAGTGCTGAAATTGCAACATTACATTTGATGATTACCAGTTCATTTCTATTACAATGGTCACATAAGAGGTAACAACCTCTTACCATTGTTTATCCTATCTAATATATATATATATATATATATATATATATATATATATATATATATATATATATATATATATATATATATATATATATATATATATATATATATATATATATATATATATATATATATAACCTTAATTAATAGCTATCTATTTTATTTCACTGTTGCTGTTTCTTTCAACCTTAAATTCCAACTCTTCTCAATTTATAGGTTATACTGTACTTCAATTATGGAAATCCTCCCGATGATTACAAGCTTAGAGAAGCTATTTGGGAAATTGAGAAGAGGTTTCAAGGTAAGGCGATATAAAACTAATAAATTTATCGATAAGACTATTTGAGCTGGATTATTTCTCATAATATTTAAGTCCCAAAACTCTCGATAAAAAATTAAAATTAGGAAAAATTTGGTACAAAGAATAAAAACCTAAAGCAAAAACAATAATTTTTAACGTAAGTCTAAGTGAAACATCAGTTTCTATTTCAGCGTCTTAGTTTTCACCGCTAAAAGCAAACTAGGGAATGTTGGTTCTCCATCCTTTCATCCTCGAATGTTTTCTTACTATTGATTATCCCTCTGAGGGATTCACACGTATAATTCCACCTTACAACCTGCAATCTTCCATTCACGACTTCTACCCATTTTTGTCCTTGATCAACGGAATCTTTGCATGGGATTTTATTCTAAATAAATGAGAGCAATAAAATCTTCCGAAGAATTATATTATAAAGAAATGAGTATTTGAATCTTTCGAAAGGATTCTATTCTAAGGAAGTAAGTAGTAAAGTATTTCCAAAGAATTCCACTCCAAGGAAAAGAGTAATAGACTATTTAAAATGGTTCTAATCTAAGAAAAGGACGAATAGAATTTTTCATAAAGATTTTGTTCTACAGTATGGGCCAATACAATCCTACCAAAGAATTCCATTCTAAGGCAGGCCTCGAAATATATTTTTTAATACAGGTGCACAAGGTGCACCTAAGTTTTTAAATTAGGTGCACAGGTGCGCCTAGCGGGAAAAAATTAGGTGCACAATTTTATTTTCATGTCCACAGTGCACCTGTGCACCCGGGTATTTCGAGCCTTGTTCTAAGGTAAGGACCAACAGAATTATTCCAAAGGTTGAAAAAATGGATTCCTTAGAAAGATGTCAGATTTAGTCAATAAATGTGATGTGGGGTATAAACATTGTTACAATACTCTCAAATCTCGCGATTTTCAGATGGTTAATAGCATTTCTTATGCCACAATGCGCTTCAACAAAAACTCTTCTCCATTATCTATACTTCCAACTGAGGTTGGTATCCAGTGCAGATAATAGTCCCCAATGGATCCTGATTATACCAACCAATCCCTGTTGGTGGTATATTATTATTTCATGATTTCCCTACCTTTGTAAAATACTGCCACCTTAAACGGGTTCGAAAGTGGAGAACGAATTCGGACAGGTGTACAAGTATAAATGAGCCTTAAGTAGAAGAAGATGTGATTCACTTAGGTACTTTTAAAATGGTATACGTTTTCTTCTTTGTTGAAAGTGAATGCGCTCGTGAAAAGTTAATACGCAAATACCATCAATTTAGTTACTAAAATGGGAATACATCAAATATTTAGAAAACAGACATTGCATACTCATGCTTATTTTTGGTTCTGATCAACGGTGGGCACATAATTTCACCGAAATAATCACAGGCCCTTTTGGGATCATTGAATTGTTTGGTTGATGTGTTTTATGGTGCAAGGGCCATATTTGACCAAATTACGTCAAACAAAAGACAACGTCAAGTAAAAAATGTCGTTAAAAAGGAAAAGAGGGATTGGGGAATGAAAGTAGGGAAATATCGCTTGGGAATCCGCGGAGCGCATCATCGCAACCCTCTTGTGCGCTAAATACGGCAAACCCCATAGGAAAAGAAAAGATCACTAAAATGCCGTAAGCACATAAAGTAGGTGTACCCCTGAGGGACAATAAAAATAGTATGATGTCTTAACGTAAATATTTTATTTCTATTTCTGCTATGGAAATTCTTAACTTTGAGGATTCACTCTTTCTTCAATAAAATACGTGTTGAAATATTTCGTGTGGTGCACCATAAGACCCAAAATAAAAGATTTGGCCTTTGGATACTTCTATTACTTCTCAATACTATTAACTACAATAATTGCAAGTCATTTATTGATCTGTTGGCCAAAATTCTTCATTCTTCATCGATTTTCTTGCAGAAACTACAGTTTTAGCAATCGGCAATAAGAAGGATGCACTTGGCTTGTTCACACATAATGACGATCTTGATACCTTCACAGAATCTTCGAATGCTGCCTTATTCGTTGCGAAGTTGAAGACAAGACTTTGTAAAGGTTGAGTAATGCAGATTTCATTTTTACTGTACATGACCGTTTAAGTCGTCAAAATTGTTTGATGCTTTGTAACGATTTATCTAGTCTATACTGTATTTTTGTAACAAAATATACAAATAAAAATGCTTTTTGGGTCTCAAAGTTACTTACACCTATGGCCTCAAAACGGCTGATCAGGGGCTTAAGATATGGCAATATACAATACAACGAAATTTTTAAATTATAAATTTATTTTAATCGTGACAGTGAAAATTTAATCTAATTTTTTTTCCTTTAAGAAATAAGACTACCAAGAGAATTAAAACTATTATTTAGATGTAAACAACTATATGTAATTAATATTTACTTTTGTATGCGATTATTGATTTTTGTCTCATATTTTTAATCATAGTTCCTGCTGAGTTCCAATACAAAGAATGCCAACGTAGAAGTCAATTTTCGTCATCAGATGACAACCAAGAAGCCTTTATTGGAGTAAATAAAAGACAATATTGGGCTATGTACCCAAAATACTTTTTGAAGAGTTTTGGTATTACTCTAAAGGTAAGTACACAATCTACACAACACCTCAATGATTTCCTTATCAATGTTCTTGAATTCCTATCTTTCGAATTTCATTACCCATCACAAGATTTTTGAAATTTCAAAGTATCCTAAAATTAAATTAAAGCTAAAACTAAAGAAATAAAGTTCTTAAAAATTTTAAGAGGGTGTTAAGATTTATCTAATTTCTGTACTTGTACAAGTACATACATCATGCTACTCTTCTAATGTGTTGTTAAACATTTTTTTTAGTGAATTATTATTTAATGTTAAAGTGACATAGTACCCTGAAAGTGATCAAAATATTGAACTTTTTTATTGTTTTCATATTAATTGTCAGCTGTAATGCATATGTGTGCAAAATTTTATAGCTGTAGCTACTACATTATTTTGTGAGTTATTAAAGTTTTCCGATCGAAGTCAAGAAGAGTGGAACCTCGACTAACTTTTAAAATATGTAGTCCTATTTCTAAGCTTTCTGTTTTTAAAGACTACAATGTATTTAAAATGCTTTTATGATGCATTTGATAACTTCGTGTATAGAATAAGGGATTTACATAAATATTTAATTTTGAAAAATTAATTAAATTAATTCTGGCTGTTTCCTTTTTATAGCGTCTGTTTTAAAAATATTTCAAAAATAAGCAATTGTAATAATTTGCAAACCTGTACCAAAATTGTGGAAAACACTTCAAGAAAAAAACATTTTTTATTAATTAATTTGCAGTAGTATAATTTTGATTTAATTTAAAAAAATATTTAATTGAATTTTCTAATTATTTATTTATGTAAAGAGGATTTTTCTTTCTTAATTTATACTTCTAGTGTATTTGGAATTAGGTACATTAAAAGATTTTATTGGAAATATAAAATAAAAACTAATTATTCATTATGAACCCTTAAAAATCTAATATTCTAAAATGAAAACTGGAAAATCATTTTGACTGTTTGTGCAGTATTATTTCAAAAATGTTAACTCTAGATTTTATAGCATAATAAGTCAATTTTTAGGTAAACTATACATCCTTCTATCTCAATTTATAGTTCAAAGCGCAAGATGGTGCTAAAATTAGAGTTTGCTTCACAAGACAATACTATAGGATAATAGAGGAAAACCCACAAAATCTTGATTGTCAAGAATCATCTGGTGAGTATTTTTATAAAACTTCTAGCAGCATAACAATTCTATTTTATTAATGAATATTTGCAAAGCACAATGAAGGATGATGGAACTTATTTTTATTTAAATTGAATTATAATCTGCTTTTTTATTTATCAATCTTTACAGGAAACGCAAAAAAATTCTTGATATTTAAAAGCCAATTTCTTTTTTAGGGGACGATATCAAATTTTATGTGTCTAACCCATGTCACCGTAAGTATACTACAATTTCCTTCCTTAAATATGAGGTCTGTCCGGAAAGTATACAGCCTTTGCTACTATAACAAGAACGGTTTGTGCGGCATTAGTGTAATTTGGCAGCTAAGGATAGGGGACATTGATGTCCCAGTGTGAAAAGTCACGAACCCATTTGACTAATCCATTGAGTGTTAGACGCCCTTGAGTGAAAGTATGGTCCATGATAACTTCGCATTTGCAATGATCGAAAGAGTAGATTTAGAGTAGAAAGAGTAGTAAATTTGCATTGAAAATTCATGCGCAGAATCTATTCAGATTCTGCGTATGAATTCCGTCTTGTTGTTTATGTTGGGTACCTGTAGTAGCACCCTATAGTGCTCAGTCTGTGATGCGAAATTCTGTTCCAAACTCATCATTTCTAGGTAAAGAACAGTTCGTTTTTTGTACTTGGATCTTCATTCCCCTTGGAGTATTAAGATAGTATTGTCTCAAAGAGGTATCTTGTCATTAGCAAAACTTACCAGATCCTAATCTCATTGAAATCACTTGGAGTATTAAGAAGTCTTTCCAATTCAAGACGCCTGGCTCTACCCATCCAAAGAAGACTCGGCAATGTCAGGTGCATGTTGACCGCTTTTTGAATATGAATGTGTTCTTCATCAAGAGTACGCTTTCCTGGACCAAACAATTAATAAGGAGTACTACTTCGATGTTCTTCGCTGTCTGAGAGATTTTCCGTACAGAAAGAAAAAGGCCGCAGTTGTGGGCAACTGTTAAGTAGCATATTCATCACAACACCCTCGCCCCTTCATCACGTCTTAAACAAAGTTATTTCTACAAAACATCGAATCGTTTAGGTAGCTCAGTCCCTTACAGCCCCGATTTGGCACCCTGCGACTGCTGGCTAAGCTAAAATTGTCCTGAAAGGGATAAGATTTCAGACCGTTGATGCGATTGTGAAGGCATCAGTTCTTTTGCTGCATTATACTAAGGCCGACTCTTTCCTGCCATTCGAACAACATGTGTAATTTTTTTTCTGCGCAGATGTGTATGTTATAAAATGTTATCATGACTACATTCTCCTTCTTTTAATACAACAATTTTCTATTCTTGTTTGTTGTGTTTTGTTATTATGATTTAATAAATATGATTTATTGACTTTGGGGAAACTGTTGACGTTATTCCATCTTCAAAGACCTGTGCCAATCTAGGAAGCTTACTCGAAGCATCGTCATAGCACGAAGTACCCTGATATTTTTATTTTATATTAGCCACTGCGTGGCTAGCCCGGCGTTGCCCATGCCCTTCGCAAACCAACACCACGGGCAACGCCGTGATGTAGGATATTAATATGGTGTAAAAATTTTCTCAGATTTCAAATCCGTTGAAGATATATTTAATTTAAAAATTATTTATTTTAAGAAAATCATATTTTTAGGTATCAGTCTAAACTGAAATTTTTCTCAGATTTCAAATCCGTTGAAATTTTTACTCTATATTTAACGGTCTAGGAGATAGAAAAAAGAACTGTGACTATAGTTAAAAGATTTATTGTCTGGCTGGAAAAACTCCTCCGCGCAAAATCAAAGCGGAAACGAAAAATAATAATTTTCTCCGCATGCAAAATCAAAGCGGAAGCGTAAAAAATAGTTTTCTGAGTGTTCTCCGGTGTGTTTAAAAATTATGGCATGGTTCCAAGGCTTACTGCAAGGTCACGTGGGTAGAAAAGTCAAGATTGGAGTTATTCTTCTTTCGTGGAAGAAAGGCATTGAAGAACCAGGTAGAGAATAAAACTATTAAATTAATTTGAAAATTTTCTAGATTGAATTTTAAAATTTCGCCGTGACCCAAAAATTGCAAAAAATTCAGACTACCTGTGTGCCAAATCTCATTGCTGTAAGTGCTATAGATCGTCAGGATTTTGCGGACGCGAAAAAAACAGACAGACAGACAAACAAACACTTTCTTTTATAATATTAGAGACTATTCAGTACTATATTTTACTGCTATTATTGCGAAGAATTCAATTTAAACTATCGAGACCTGGGACACTACGATATACGTTACAGGAGAATACGATGAGGCAGTTGATGGCGATTCCAACAACGAACTTTGCAGTGTTTAGAAAAGTGGGTAAAATACTGGTAAATGTGCGTGAGGTTCCAAGGTGCCTGATTTGAAAGAGACTAACAGTTTAAGGAGTTCTAGGTACAATGCCTCTTACTTTATATTACTTGACTGGAAACTTTCTGGGAGAGACCTCATATATGTGTTCTTTTAATTATATTACAAAATTATTTTATTGTAATATGTAGTTTGAATCGTAAGATTTTAAAATATGGCACAAGCAAAAACTAATGAACTTACACTTCATCCACACCTTAACCCTCCGAGAGTTATGACAAGATATCTCGTCCAAGATCTGGTCAGTTGTGTTAGTGACGAAATATCTCGTCGGGGTCCTTTTTTCCAAGGAGAATGAAGATCCAAGTACGTAAAAGAAATCGTCCCATACCCAGAAATAGTGACAGTTTGGAACATGTTTTTGCTTTTGAGGCTATCTACTACAGGGTAGTAATGCGACATCAATAGCGAAACATCGATGTTCAAAATTAAATCATCGATGTTGATAATACATCGCCCCAAAAACATCGATGTTTTTAAAATTCAGTGTATTTAAACTCCCCCCCCCCCTCCAATTATTAAAACTGGTTTAGCTACTAGTGATGCTACATCGACAGCAAAACATCAATGTTTTGAAACATCGATATTCAAAATTAAAGCATCGATGTTGATAATACATCGCCCCCAAAACATCGATATTTTTAAAATTCAGTGTATTTAAACTTTTTTCCCCCATTTCTTAAAACTGGTTTAGCTACTAGTGATGCTACATCGACAGCAAAACATCGATGTTTTGAAACTTCGATGTTCAAAATTAAAACATCGATGTTGATAATGCATCGCCCCCAAAACATCGATGTTTTTAAAATTCAGGGTATTTAAACTTATTTTCCCCATTTCTTAAAACTGGTTTAGCAACTAGTGATGCGACATCGGCTCCAATACATCAATGTTTTGAAAACATCGACATCGATGTCGCATCCCTACTTTTCAGACCCTCCACCCTTGGCCACTTTGGTCTAAAAGTAAGTTCGATTTGTTGATTATAAAAATTATGCTACTTGGTTATTTTTTAAATTTTTATAACAGTACTTTTTTCATTTAAAAATAAAATATCGACAAGTATAAACATCGACTCCAATACATCGATGTTAAAAACATCGATGTTTTGAAAGCATCGACATCGAAGTCGCATCCCTATTACAGGGCTGTTTTTGACACGAAGATAAACCCCCAAGGCTACTTTGTGAAATAAGACTTCTTATCCCTATTCGTTAACGACGAGGAAGATGGAAATAAATAAAATGTCAGGTAAGAATTTTATGTGATAATTTTTTTTATAAAATTGTTTTATTTCCGAAAGGTTTTTGCGGTAGAAAATTGCAAAGTTTTTCCTTAACCCCCCCCCCACCCCCTAGGATTTAACGAGATTCATTTTGGTTGGCAACTAAAGCATGCGTAATAATGAACAATACGTAATGAGCTCACACGCATATTTTATAAGCTATTCGTTGAAATATTCACACACTTTTGCTATTAATCTTTAAAAATATCAGACAGTTTTTCTAAAAGATAAACTAATGTATATTTTTCTCTACGTGTTAGGTCGTTCTGTGGACTCTTGCGATCCTTTTTACTTCTTGGTCGAAGGGAAACAGACTTCGCCTTCTATGTGCACCAGTAAGTGTCGTAATATTTATTATGAGCATATAACTTCAAGTATATAAGTCTGTAACTTCATAAACTCCTATTCTATTATCATTCATTGCAAACATTTTTCTTTTCAGTACGAGTGACGGATTTTTAATGAAATTTTATTTCACGATTTTGTACATTGCGTTGATATTATATGATCAAATTATTCTTTAATGTATTTAATAAGCATCACCATTGGCTTAATGAATAATATTTTTATTAGTTATTGTGTCATACACACAAAAGTTTATAAATCCGTTGATACTAGTATATAATCAATTTGTTCACTTTTTAGAGATCTATAATTCACATTTGGGATCTAATAAGTGGACGAGGCTTTTATGTTATATAAACGATAATTTATTTTATTTTCCATCCACTGCGTTTCAAAAGTAGGACGTGGAACAGTCAATTTTGAGTATAAGCATCACCCATAGCTCAGAATTTAATGGAAAATATTTTTATCGATTGCTTTGTCATACAAGGAATAATGGTACAAAAGTGTACATTTAGGAAATTTTTTATGTTCTCCTAAGGTAACAGAAATGCGAATGTGCTTCTGTGGTAGCTGAGATCATTCCTACATTAGATCCTCTGATGTCAAGACTACCAAAATATGAATATATACCAGCTTTCTATTCAATATACTAAGTTATGGAAATCACCACAGACTGTTTCGATTAATTTTGAGGTTGTAACCTTTAACCTTCTGAGGAGTTCACACGCAAATATTCGTTTTGAAACCTTCAATCTTCACTGCTTGACTTCTAACCTGTTTTTGACCTTATGGGCCAATAGAAAACTTACAGGGATTCTTTTAACCAATAGATGTGATTGAGTAGGGTAAAATCAATACTACACTACATGAAAATCTCATGACATTCTGAGGATAAAAAATAATGGTGTTCCCTAAGTTTTACAATGCCAGTGTATATTTGGATAATACTATTAAATAACTAAGTTTATATATACACTGTATGATAAAAGTATTTGGACACTACAGAAATTCCGAGGAGGATCCACCTTAGTGTGGAGTTGTTTTCCTCGTTATGATTCTGCCCATTGCTTTATGTAACTAGTACCATGAATGCTAACATGTACTTCGATGGTTTGGATGATTCGGCCTGCCTATACTATGGTAATACTACGACGATGATGGTTGTTCCTTCGAACAGGATCGAGCTCCATGTTATACTGCAAAGCGGACAGCGGATTTGCATAAAATCCAACTACTTGAGTATTCGGGGTGTTTTTCGTGGTATGGCCTGGGACCTTTGCATGTTGTTCCTAGTAAATTGAACGCCGACGCATTCATGAACATTTTGGACAATCAGTTTTTTCTACTCTCTGGCAATGTTATGGAATGTGCGAATGCTACTTCTAGGACGACAACGTTCCATGTCATGTTGCAGCTTCTGTCAAGTAGCGGTATCAAGATATGGATGTAAAACGTCTTCCCTGGCCTGCTCAGAATCCCGACCTAAACCCCATATAACATTTGTGGGACGAGTTAGAGCGACGTTTACGGACCAGGGAACCACGTCCAAAATCTATAGCTGAGCTGGCGACATTCTTGCAGCAGGAATGGGTATAAATACCCATAGCTGTGTATCAAACCCTTGTTGAAAGTATGCCCAGGAGGGTTGCTAGTGCAATTGCAGTACTCAGGGGACCATCCCCCTATTAAAGCTCTGCCCTCCTCTAGCTGTGTATCAAACCCTTGTTGAAAGTATGCCCAGGAGGGTTGCTAGTGCAATTGCAGCACTCAGGGGACCATCCCCCTATTAAAGCATGTATTATTTCCCTTATACCATAACATCTTGCTGTCCGGTCCATTGTGGTAGGGAAGTGTATGTATATAATCCAAAAATAATGTTATTATACCTCTTCTATACTAATACATAAAAAAATTTATTCTTAGGCCCAAGATGCAGTTCACCGAGAGACATCCAATTTGAATTTGAGCATGAAGGTATTGTTTATTTCTTTAACTTGCTTTGCTTGTTTTAAAGTAAAAAAGAAGTCAAGTATATCATCTTTTTAAATTGTCTGTTTTTATTTAAAAACCCTCTAACCTGGATGTTGTTTAGATGAGGTATTTCGTCATTAGCTAAACTATTTGCAGATCTTGATGGACGAGATATCCCATCATTAGAAGAAAACAGACCACATCGTGAACTCGTCACCATAAAATAAATCGGTAATATCCAAATGAAGAGATATATCATCATTATCAAGAATGGGCAGATCTTTTTGATGACGATATTATATCTCATGAAACCACTTGGAGGATTAATTGTAATTGTTAATTAACATATCTATAGCTATTGCCTTGAGCATGTGCCATGATTCTTATAATTTTTAAGTGATCCATTATGCATTGCACTTGAAGATTCTGAAATTAATAATCGTCATTATTTCATATATTTAATTATTTATATTTCTGAATATAAAGGGAACTCGGTAGCCCAGTTGTTAGAGTGGCGGAATAGAAACCGGAGGGTTGGGAATATGAAAGTATAGCCAAACAAAGACGAGTGGGCTGTTGAAACGCTAAATCTGTCGTAGCCTAAATAGTTTCATGGCGTGGAAGTTTGAAGACTAGGGTGCCATATAAGCTGTTGACCTCGTCATCTGACCGTTGTTCAAAGCTACGAGGTGTTGTCTTCTGATCTTTCCCTTCTGGATTGATCTCGGTACTGCGCCAATAACCCGTTGTGTTTCTCCAGTGCGATGTAAATTCAACTACTTACAGAATATAAAAAAGTTTTAAATAAATTATAATACATTACCTATTTATACTTGAAGCTTTTAATGAGAAGGAGTTTCTTTAGTCGTATTATTATTTGTTTAATGCTGAATATCACGAATCGATAATGTGTAAAAGTTTAAAAAGTTAGAAAAGTAGAAAGGATTATAAAATTATATGTTTGGATTCTCAAATTGCATTACTTTTAACATGATTGTTACAATTACTTTATTATTATTAATTAGTTGTTGCATGACGATTTCAGGCATTTGACAACTATTTTTTATCTTATATCTACACTGTAAAAACATTTTACATTCATTTTGTAAAATTTTGATTTGTTTATCTTAGGTATTGCTTGTAATGCTGCAACTTTTATAAAAGTTTCTACTCTGACTCTTCTTTTTGCTGGACTTTTATTCATTCTCCAGAGACATTGAAAAAGATGTAGTGAATCATCATCAAAGCACGAAGAAATTCAATGAACTCTTTCATGAAATTTCACATCGTTTTTACTATATGACATAATCCACATATTAAATGTAGATTTTTTAATTTCATGATTCAAGTATAGTGTTTTTATAATATTTAGAAAATAAAGTACCTCATTTTTGTAGTATTATTTTTGACTTATTGACTGAAGCATCACTTGTTTTGATTTAGTATTTTGTTGTTTTCCCTATCGTTTGTCAGCAACACGTTTTCAATAAATTTTGATTCCGTTTCGGCTAAGTGGATCTGCCCACTGAGCCAAGATGCAGGTTTGACTGCTGTAACTTACTCTGGATGTATTTCTCTCTCCTTTTCAGTAAAATTTTCAGTTTGGCGAATTCAATTGGTCCATTTATTGACGTTTTGATTTCAGTTCAATTTGGTCCATTTATTGACGTTTTGTGTTTGGTACAGCTTGACCAAATATGGCCCTTGAGCCTTAGTACCCAACCAATACTTTTTTTAGTAACCTTGTAAATTCTAATTTACAAATATTGGTACCCCTTAGTCTGATCACGACAAGAGTCTTGCTAGAGTCCCGCGTTTTACTCAATCAAGAAAGGTATCGGCATAATGTACGTCAATGCCTTATGGCACACAATGATTCTCCCTCGTTCGGCAAAGGTAGTTTCCATAGTTACTCCCAAACGCACGTGCCTGAGGGAAGTGGATATTATCAATGAAATATAGTCATGAATAATTTCATCCATTAATAAGGGTCATATGAGATCTACTCAAAAAGTATCCGACCTTTGTCCATGCAATTTTGCATAACTTATGGCGATTCCTTATGGTCCATAAGGATTCTTCCTCAGGCAGCTGGTGTAGTTTCTATACTTACTCTTTTACGCGTATTCTTGTGACAAATGGAAACTGTCAATGAAATCTAACCCTCTGTTCAAAAATTCCGTCCATTAAAAATAATTATATGAGGTATGATCGAAAAGTATCCTACCTCAGGCCATACAATTGAAATTATGTAACACATTATTTCAAACCTAGTTTCCCTCAAAACTGACCATTTCTAGCCACACCTCTCCCAGAGGTTCTACTGTTGGAACCATTTTTGAGTGTTACTTTTTATGATTTCGATTTCGGGATTCATCGGAACATTCACTTCTTCTGTGTTCTGATATCTTGCTTTGCGTGTCACCTTCAGCCTGGAAATCGACCAAAAGTTTCCTGCAAACATGTCCGGGAAGAACTGCCGGCTCTACATCTAACCATATTTGCCCAAAACAATTTCGGATGAGGTGCGATGAGCGTGACAAAGAAATATGGTGAGGAATATTCCATGCACCAGATACTCCTTTTACCTTTTGTCAGTTGTGGTCTTTCATAGAACAACTTTTCGCAGACAATGGATAGCAATCAGGTAATATTCCTTGTTGGTAGTATTTCTCTAAGAAGCGTATGCAAGATGAAATGCATTCTAGTGGTTGAAAATTGCCCTTTGGGTGTCATCAGTCTTAGAATTTACCAAAAGACACATGGAGCCACATCTGAGAAGACTTTGAATCTGAGTATAATCTTATTTAACCAAACAATTCTACTCACAGGTTGTCAAAACAAAATTTGTTGACAAGAACTTCAGTTTCTGCAGCCAATTGGAGCCAAAAAAAGCAGTCGTGCCCATGCATTTGTGCATACTGTAGGAAATAGATCAAAAAGTGAACAAATACTGCCAACAAATAGTATTGCTGCATTGTCATTTTTTCAACAAGAGTAGAAATAACTCTGAGGGCAAATATAATTAACTATCTAACTAGATAAAGATAAGTTTGATAAAGCCCGTACAGTGTAGAATCACGAAAAAACATAAGAAAAGTGAAGTGCCTTCATTCGGAAATGTGAGATATGTTTTAAATACTGCTTGTTGAGGTATATCTGCAATATTATACCAGAGTATACGTAAACCCTCCTGATTGTCTTGACGAGGTATCTTGTCATTAGCACAAAACCATTAGCAGATCTTGATGAACACCACAATTCGGAAACAATACTATAGTGATTTTACCATCCTGGTGGCTGTCTCGATACTATCTCGTATTTAACAAAATTGATCATATCTTGATGGATGAGATACATATACACTATATGGACAAAAGTATTTGGACACTGCATGTTTTTCAGAAAAAGCGTTTTATTAATCTATTTAGTAACGGGTAGGCCCTCCTTTTTGTTTGTATTACAGCTGCAAAACGTCGAGGCATACTCTCCACTAGTTCTCTGTAAGTCTGTGAAGGAATAGCTCGCCATGCCTCTTGCAAGGCTGTGAAAAGAGATTGTTGTGAAGATGGGCGTACGTGGCTGTGTTGTACTCGTCGCTCCAGTTCGTCCCACAAGCGCTCGATCGGATTGAGATCGGGGCTACGCGCCGGCCAGACAAGCAAATTCGCCTCGTTTTCACGAAACCATTCCAGCACACGTTTTGCAGTATAACATGGAGCTCGATTCTGTTGGAAGAAACAGCCATCATCACCGTTGTATTGTCATGGTGTAGGTCAGGCCGAATGATCCAGAACGTCGAGGTACAAAGTCAGCGTTCATGGTACCAGGTACATAAAGCAATGGGCCGAGTCCTAACCAGGAATGCAACCCCACACTAAGATGTATCCTCCTCCAAATTTCAGCAGTGTCCAAATACTTTTGTCCATATAGTGTATATTCCTTTGTGATTTATAGTGAATCATGCTTAAGAAATTATTATTTAGTACATCTGGAAAATTTCTAATATAAATGTATGTATTTTTATTTTTATTCAGTGTCATGGAGTTTAATAAGTTATTGCAAATTTTCTATTTCTACGAGTTACAAAGTTCGTGGATTTGTCATTCATACGCAAAGTGTTATCACCAGCGATTACTGCCGTTTTGTATTGAAAATAAAATCTGCAGTTCGAATTTAAAAGAAGTTAAACGAGCGTTATATCAAAAGATGTTTTTCCCATTGGATATTTTGAACCCAAAATTAATCAGGTTTAGCTCGAGTTCTGAAGTAATATATCCAAAAAATTATGTTGATTCAATCTGAGTATTTTTCTATTTAAACATTTACAGGGAATTATTTCCTGTTACGCGAATCTTCTTCAAAAAAAAAATGTTTTGATGTATTTTAAAGGGTTATTCTGCTGATTTTTTGGAAAAAGTTTTCAATCGATTATATAAAGCGAATATGATAAAATGGTACGTAACGGAAAATCCATGTGAAGAAAGTCGAATCCACGAAGATCGAGTGAATAACAATTGGTGCTGCCATCTGCTTGTATTACTAAGAACTAAACATAAATTTCTTGCCTTGCGATAAATAACATGAAAAGAAACGTTCGAAAATGGCAAAAAAATATCTAAAATAGGAATGACCAGAGTTAACATACGTCGTAAGAAAATTTCAAAAATTTACTTTAGGTACAAGTGAAGTTATCTGTATTGTGAAAATTCTGAATTATAATTACAAATTAACAACGCTCTTACAGTATAGTATAATATAATGCCTGGGAATTTTCACACATGTTTCACCGTTTCGTTTTTGTTTTTTTTTAAGTATCGAAATGAGTAGAATTCTAAACCGTTTGTGACATACTTATAAAAAGAGAAAATTTACTTTTTTAATATGGGTTTCCAATTTTTTTAAAATAAACTTTTGCAAATATTTATTTTAGCATTATATCATGCTAAATAATTTTAAGCTAATAAAGAGAAAACCCGTCCAAAAGTACGATGCTAATATATTTTAATTTACACTCTGCGTCCAAAAACATGAAAACGATACACCCCGAAGCCAGATTTTCTACGGAACAAATCTTAGCATATGTGATGTACGTGCGATCACGAAATGATTATAATATTAAATTTAGAAGACTATGTTATTATAGAATTCCACTAGAAAGTTAATAAACTAGTTACTTGAAAACCTTCATCTGGTGATGGTGCAGGTCGATATACGACGTGGTATGCAGTCAAATGGAATCCTTAAGCTATCATGTGGGATATTATGCCAAGCATTCTGCTACTGTTGCTCCAAATCCCTTATATTCAGAGGACTGCAGTTCAGGACCCAACATATTCCAGACATATTTAATGGGAGAGAGATCTGGGGCTCTCTGGCAAGCTAAGCTTTGTATGACATGGTTGGTACTCCAAGGAAGGTTAACAGTGTGTGGCCTGCGTTATCGTTCTGGTAATAAGCCAATTATACACGTGATATGAAAAGCAAAACTACAGGTTTTCGGATCTGCTGAACGTATCGCTGTTATTAACAAACTACCTCATCCTACTAGAGGAGACTGTTTGGTAGGATGGCTCCCCGTAACATGACATAAGAAGTTACAGTGATATCCACTTGATAGTAAACTGCGAATGGTAGTGCTTACCAATGCTGATTGTCTGCGACTTTGAAGCTTAACGGGACTACTTGAGGCATGCTTAAAGGTAGGGAAAATACGAGAGACTCTCTTTCCAAGTAGGGTTTCTAGTCCGTGATGGCACTCCTGGTAAGGCTAACAGTGTGTGGCATGCGTAATCATGCTGATAAATAACCACTTGGACACATGATATGAAAGGCAACACTACAGGTTGTAGGATGTATTAGACATATCGCTGTGTTGTCAAACTATCTCATACCACTACGAGAGGGGGATTTTTTGGCATGATGGCTTCCCGTAACATTACACAAGATGGTCACAAGGGTATGCCACTCGATAGTAAGCTGTGAATGGTAGTGCTGGCCAATGCTGATGGTCTGCCCCAAACCAGAAACGGGATTCATCACTAAACCTGATACGCTGTTATTCCATGCCTGTCCACGACTCTCAAGCACGGTATGTGTGAAGCATGCTTAAAGGGAGGAACAATTCGAGGATCTCTGACCAAGTAAAAGTTAATAAGCCCCGACGACACTCCTGGAGGGACTAACCATGTGTGACCGGCGTAATCGTGCAGGTAAATAGCCCTTGGCCACCTGATATGAAAGGCAAAACCAGGTTGTATGATGTACAATACGTATAGTTGCGCTGTCAAACTATCTCGTTAATGTACTAGAAGCGAAAGATTATCAAAAGTGATGACTCTCCACACACTATTATACTAGGAGTCACAGAGTTGTGCAATAAATTTAGAATGTTAGCGAGGGACGAGTCTCCACCATGCGGGAATAATGCGATCATCTGCCTCAAGGCAGAATCAGTATCCGTCACAAACATGATCAGCTGAGATTCCAAGCTTGTCACCACTCCTAACGTAATTGACTACGTTCAGTCGCCATTTTTAGTTTACTTCCGAGCGGTACACCGTTGTAACTCCTAATAGTGTGAAGATCCATCACTGACGATAACCAGTACCCTCTTTGTAGAGGTACAAGGTAGTTTGACGGTACAGCAATACGTTCAACAGATGCTACAATCGATTATTGTGCTATTAATCCATGTCACATATACTATTTATCAGCGTGTCAACGCTCTGCCGCACACGATTCGTCTCACCAAGGATGCATCCGTGGAAAAAAACTCTTTCTTGATTCGTTTGACTGTCAGTAATGCAGACTGGAAATGGAATTGAGCATTTGATGTTTGGAGGATAGTCGTTTCCCCTTTGGCCATGTAATCAGCATTCTCTCTTCCAGTTATTCCGCATCGGTGTGGTATCCACTGGAAGTCTTTTTTTTAAAATTATTCAGAAGAATTAAACATTTTCTTGTAGTGGTAGACTGAGTTATAGTAGCAGAGTTATTGGCCTGCAATGTGGCCTTCAAATCAGGTACGGTGGCAATCTTCGAGATCCGCCCTGGACACACTAACCGTTTTTAGGTGAATAATGTTATATATGGTCCTGGGAGGGAAAAGGTTTGATCCTCGCTACGTAGAAGGAAACCCAACACCCACAAGCGAGATTTATTGGTTTCTTACAAATATTTTTTACAGAGGCTAAATGGCCTGGAAAACATAAAATATATACAGTAAAAGTCCGATTATCCGAGTTTCCACTTTAACCGAGCTATCAAACATTTCTAGGATTTTTTTTTGTTCTAAATTTTACATTTTTAAAACTACCGAAAAAAAATTATAAACTTGATCTCACAAACACTCAAGGAAACGAAATCCGTGGATAAACGCTGACGAACGACAAGAGTTTATAGATAAAAGTGATCGTCACTAAGGAAAATGAATCTAGCGATGATGATGATGAAAAGACAGGGACAATGAAAATCGACATATGAAAATCTCCCATACAGATTAACTAAAAGCTATTGAAAGTGCTATTGAATACATAGAACAACAAGTTGAAGCGACACCAGCAATCCTGTTATCCTTTAAAAAAATGGCGAAACATTGCTGCATAAAAACGCCAAAGTAACGTAAAACAAAATAAATGTGAGGACTTTTTAAGAACTCTTTAATTATTGTAACAATATGAATTGCATGTGGTGTATCTGTTTAACTTTTGTATTTGTTAAAATATACATTTAAACCTGCACGATTTATTTGATTTACACTTTTCGCTTTAACCTAGTTTTTTGGTTATCCGAGTTAGTCTTGGTTCACATTAACTTGGAATAATCTGGACTCTAATGTATTAAAATTAAAGAGTGATACAAGGGCCAACTGGGCTGAATATGGTAACAGGCCCCAAAACATTAGCAACTACTGGTTAAAAATAAAACAACGAACTTATGGTAAAACATTATGATTAAAAACCCCGCGCACAACGGTGGCAATCTTAGAAAATTTGTTCAGATGGTAAAACAATTGTGACAGATGTTTTGCAGTCTGGAAAGGAAACTGAGCACTTGATGTTTGGAGGATAGCTGTATCCTCTTTGGCCAGGTAGTCGGCATTCTCTCTGCAGGTTATTGCTATCGGTGTGGAATCCACTGGAGGTCTTTTTTAATTATTCAGAAGAATTAAACATTTTCTGATAGTTTCAGAGTGAGTTATAGTAGCAGTCAATTGGCCTGCAATGTGGTCTTCGAATCAGGTAGAGTGACAACTTCAGAAAATTTGTTTAGATGGTAAAACAACTGTGACTGAGAAGTAAATTGCCTTTGTTGCAAAATAAGACATTTTTAAACAGACCTAAAATGACCGACCCCCCTTTCCCCTGCAGTAGATGCAAACCATATTTTCATTTATTTATTCGTAATTCTCATTCTTCTACAGATGGGTTGAAGCCAAGCGTTTTTTGAACAAGAAGAAATATTTAGATACGTATTTAGGTTTCTATTTTAGTATTTCATACCATTATTTATAGTCTAACATACTCGACAAATTAAATATCTGTGTTGGCGTAAGCAATCATACCCAAAAACGAGGTAGGTAGTTAATTAACGTTGCACTGGAGCAACACAACGGGATATTGGTGGCTGTCAGGGATCAGTCCCTAAGTGAAAGTTCCAAGGACACAACGCCTCGTAATTTTGAACCACGGTCAGATAACGATATCAACACCTGAGCTGGCACCTCACTCTCTAAACTTCCACACCAAGTGAACGTGAGGATATTTGCGGTCACGACATATTTAACGTGCACCAGCTCCCGTCGACAAGACGGTCTTTTGCTGGACCGAACTTCAAACTCCCAACTCTCCGAAAATACATAATACGATTGAAGGTAATTTTTTAAAGTTGGATTTATTATTTCAAGCAATTATCGACGTACAGTTTTTAAAAGCAAGCATCATCCGAATAAATTATTTTATTCCAAACTTCATTTCGAATTTACATGGATTACAAAAAGGGGGAATGTTTTATCACAGAGCGGGAAATGGTACCCAAGTATATTAATTCCAAAGACACAAAATCAACTTTATTTTGCCAAGAAATATTAACACTATAATGTTAAAATTATTATTTTTTAGCTTTAGTGTAAACTGCTCACATGTGAAATTTAATGTTGCCATCTATATAAATAAGAATGGAGTGTTTGTTTGTACATTCAATATTTTCGACTCATTTCAAGTTTTCTATCCGTTTTGGACCCTTTTGATGACGAATCCGCCTTTTTCTCGTTTGGTGTCTGTCTGTCTGTCTGTCTGTCTGTCTGTATGTTGTGCCCTATACACGTCCACGCGGTTTAATATATTTTCATGAAAATTTGCATACAGTGAGTACTTATCTTCATTTAGTGAGTGGCATTGGTTGCGAAAGTCTGTCTGTCCGTCTTTCTGTTCTATGCTCGATTTTGTGTTTGTGTGTTTGTGTAGACATCACATGAATTGTATTCCAGATATTTGATTGCATTGTATTTTATTTTATACATTATCTATTAGTTTAGTGAATGCAATATTAAACATTTCTTTATTGTTATATTTAGTTGAGTTTCATGCTAAAACACCTGAGTAAGTATACTTAAATCAACCATAATTTGGTAGTTTTGGAAAAATTGGAATGTCTATTGAATATTACGATTACTTCGATTGCTTTACCAGTACTGCTGAAAAAATAAATTATTCTTCACAAAATTATTTTTTTTTATGGAATTTCATCTCTGATACTTCATTTATTTCGAGTCTTATTTTTATTCTTTGCGCAATGAAAACGATTTCCGAATATTTGGGACAGACGATATTTTTCAATGAAACGAGAATGAACAAGATCGCGCGAGCAATTGATATTTTTTCTGGTTCTTTCGCTCTGAATTAATTTCACATTTCTAAATGTTGTACACTTTTAGTTGTAAGTTGTGGCAACTGTGCGAGATCAAGAGATAAAATTGAATCACAAATTAATATCTTTAGAACAATTTTTTGCGACATCTTTTATTTCTTTTACTTCGCTGTTTCCTGTTTTAAATATTTATTATTTTAATAAATGTGTTTTCCTTCTCATCACACGCAACAGCACCACAAAGTATTAGACTTAAAAATGTTAGGTAAGTCAGTATAAATTTTCAGTAAATTTTAAGTGTAGTTATGCCATTATTGAAAGAATAATGCCGTTATTTAAAGAATAATGCCGTTATTTAAAGAATAATGCCGTTATTTAAAGAATAATGCCGTTATTGAAAGAATAATGCCGTTATTTAAAGTATAATGCCGTTATTGAAAGAATAATAATGTTTAAAAATCCAAACTAGAACTTTTTCCAACATTAAAAAATTCGTTGTAATAATGACAGGAGAAGATTGCAAATTTTCACAATGTCGCATACCGGAGGCAAGAGTGCCACAAGCAAACAAAATATTGTTTTGTTGACTATGAGTGCGAGAGCACTCGCCGTAAATCGTAATTTTAATTAATTGAGTTGAACATGAAAAGAACTTAAGAAAGGGAATTCCAAATCTTCCTATAAATCGTCTTTTATAGTAGTAACCTTAGTATCACCTTTCGTCATTTTGTAGCTTTGTCATACAGCAATTGTGCGATGTATGTGAAATGTATTACATGAATGGATATGCATGTGTAGGATTTGTGTCCAAAGTAAGTTGTAGAAAATATAAAGATGGCGAAAGATGTTAAAATAAATTTTTATTCTACAAAAAACGTAAGTCATTATATATTTTGATTATCTCTTCAATCTAGAGTAAACCAATTCAAACCGAGTAAGGTCGGGTATTTTGCTAGTCTTTAATAAATTTGGAATTACATGTATATCCACGGATGGATGGAATCATTTTCAGCTTTCACTTCTATTTGCAATGGAAGAAGGGTTGCTTGGTTTGATCTGGATTTATGGCCAATGGTGACTATTTGATCTAGTTGCGCCAATCAAAGGACAGACAACAAGTAATGGACATACAAACACAAGAAAAATTTTACTAACACAGAAGAGAGAAACACAGACTGAGGAGGAATCGAACCTGCATTAAATACCTACTACCTCAAAGGTTGATAGCGCAGTGACTATATAAGTGAAAAAAGCAGAGTGAGCTGTTGAGAGGTGCTTCAAAATGTGTTACCATGTCGACTAGTACTCATGTGACTGCTCGATGAAAAATGGACATTGTTGACTAATTTGATGTATTATCGCTTCGTATGGCAATATAACATTTGATGACATGGTAGGAGAGTAAATGCACATTTCTATAGAGGGGTATCTAAAGTGGTGGTGAAATCACCGAAGTCTACCACTTTCAGGTGCGCAGGTAGTTAAATTGTCGCACTGGAGAAACACAATGAACTATTGGTGACGGTTCGGGATCCCTAATGAAACGAATGATACAAGAAAGAACAAGAAGAGAGAAATATAGACTGATGAGGAATGGAACCTGCATTAAATACCTACTACCTCAAAGGTTGCTAACACAGTGACTATATAAGTGAAAAAAGCAGAGTGAGCTGTTGAGAGGTGCTTCAAAATGTGTTACCATGTCGACTAGTACTCATGTGACTGCTCGGTGAAAAATGGACTTAGTTGACTAATTTGATGTATTATCTCCTCGTTTGGCTATATAACATTTGATGACATGGTAAGTGAGTAAATGCACATTTCTATAGAGGGGCAACGGCAATTGACAATTTTAGTTAACGTCGTACTAGAGCAACACAACGGGCTATTGACGACGGTCCGGGATCAGTCCCTTAAGGGAAAGATCCGAGGACAACACCTCATAATTTTGAACCACGGTCAGGTGACGAAGCAACACCTGAGCTGGCACCCCACTCTCCGAACTTCCACGCCAACCCAACGTGAGGACTTTCGGCCTCGACAGATTTAAGGTGCACCAGCCGCCTCTACACCATACGTTTACAAACATCCATGCCCGGACCCGGATTCGAACCGGGAACCTTCCGATCCAGAGGCTAACACCTTAACCACTATACCGGTTGGTCGGCTTCTATAGAGGGGTATCTAAAGTGGTGGTGAAATCACCTAAGTCTACCACTTTCAGGTGGGTAGGTAGTTAAATCGTCGCACTGGAGAAACACAACGAACTATTGGTGACTGTTATGGATCCCTAATGAAGCGAAAGATACAAGAACAACGCCTCGAAATTTTGAACTAGTCAAATGACGAGATCAACACCTGAGCTGGCATTCCATTCTCCAAACTTCTCTACTACTACTATCTGATGATCAATCAATGGACCAATTAGATGATGAATCAATGGATGGTGCTTGTTAAATCTGTCGTGACCACGAATGTCCTCATGTTATTAGTGTGTTGGGAAGCTTGGAGAATGGGGTTCCAGTTCAGGTGTTTACCTTGTCATCTGACCGTGGTTCACAATCACGAAGTGTTGTCCTTGGATCTCTCAATTCGGGATTGATCTCGGAACCTCGTAAATCCGTTGTAATTCTCCAATGTGGCATTAAGTAACTAACTTACATAGATGGGTCGCTATAGCCTGGTTGGAAGAGTTATGAATTAGCAATTGGAGGGTTGCGAGTTCGAATCTAATAAAAGACTGTCGTGTACAAAGGAGGCTCGTGCACGCTAAATCTATAGTGGACTCAAACGTACTTATGTTGACGACGCGATGCTGAGGTTTGGGGAGTAGGGTGCCCGCTCTTTTACTACCTCATCGTCTGACCGTGGTTCAAAATTACGTGCCATTCACAGAGGAGATATAAAAGTACAGTGAGCTATGACAACCTTTTTATGTCTCCACGATCATGTGACCCAAACCGGTAGTGCCGTGACTTTTAAACTCTTCTCTCCAACACGCATATAACCAACCGGTATAGTGGTTAAGGCGTTGACTCTAGATCGGAAGGTTCCTGGTTCAAATCTGGGTCCGGGCATGGATGTTTGTAAGCGTATGGTGTAGAGGTGACTGGTGCACCTTAAATCTGTCGTGACCGAAAGTCCTCACGTTGGGTTGGTGTGGAAGTTTGGAGAGTGGGGTGCCAGCTCAGATGTTGCTTCGTCATCTGACCGTGGTTCAAAATTACGAGCTGTTGTCCTCGTATCTTTCCCTTAAGGGATTGATCCCGGACCGTCGTCAATAGGTCGTTGTGTTGTGTAGTACGACGTTAACTAAAATTACCAATTACCAGCACGCATATACTTTACGCATTTCTTCTTCCATAGCAAAGGTATCCATAACAAAGGTAAACACTACAAGACGGATATCGACTGCAGGCCTAGTAAATCTGTGAGGCTGTTAACTGAAGCTAGTTAAACCGATTTGTAGGTAATGGTAATGGTAATTTTAGTTAGCGTCGTACTAGAGCAACACAACGGGCTATGACCGATTTGTAGGACAAGGCCTGATAAAAATATTTATAGAACTGTATCTGGATTATGGGCTAGATAAAATTGTTCAAACGGACGTATCTGAACCTGGTATACCGGTACGAAGACCCGTATCTGAGGTAGGTTGGTATTTGATTAACATACGTCAAACTGGACTAACACAATGGGCTATTGGCGGCAGTCCAGGATCAATCCCGAATGAAAATATCTAAGGACAACATCACGAAATTTTGAACCACGGTCAGATGACGAAAGCCGTATCTGAACTATTGTCCTTCGGAGCTTTAGCCTACCTACCTACCTGAACTACTGTTCCTTTAAAAATTTTGTTGATAGTTATTTTAAGTCATGTCGGTAATGGTAATGGTAATTTTAGTTAACGTCGTACTAGAGCAACACAACGGGCTATTGACGACGGTCCGGGATCAGTCCCTTAAGGGAAAGACCCGAGGACAACATCTCGTAATTTTGAACCACGGTCAGATGACGAAGCAACACCTGAGCTGGCACCCCACTCTCCAAACTTCCACGCCAACCCAACGTGAACCTAATATGAAAAGCCTTTTGCTCAACAGTTCGTGAAACTAATTTTTCTTTGGCAACAGAATGCTTCTGTGTATGGAAAAATCAAAAACTTGGGTGCTGTAATGACATCCTATTAAATTTAATAAATTAATTTCGCAATTTCGGGTATGATCTGGTGGTTAAATTTAAAACAATGAGTGTTGATATCGAAATATATATTCGACAGAAATGTCCATTTTCTAAACTTCCACCTTCAATCAAACAAGTAGGTTTCGATTTCTACATCAGTGTCTGCTTGCAGACGATATTAGCCATCACTGTTCTGTGTGTGTTTATGTATATATTTATGGTTTAAAATTTTTTTTCACAAATCACACAAGAATGAATGTAATTGTACAATTCTTTGATGTATAGCAGATTCTTTGAAGTTCCAATTTAGATAGTTTATCAATCACAACTATATAGTCCTGTCACATGATTGTACACATTTCTCATGTAGTTGTTTTGTACAAATGTTGTATTCAATGGTTTTATTATCAATTTTAATGAATAACATAATTCAAAGCATTTAATCAATCGATGCCTCAGAAATATTTATTGTTTCAAATCGGAGTTTCTAAGAGTTGCTTAGCTTATTATAGTTTTTAAAAAAAACTTAATCTTTTGGTTTCAAAGATACTTTCTTTGGTTAATAGTAAATTTGTTTGTCAAATATTAACAGTTTGAAAATGTTTCAAATTTATTTTTAAATGTATTCGTTTTTGTTAACAGATTCTTGGTGATTCCTCTAAGGAGTATGAAAAGCATGTCATTAATTTTAGTATTAAGAACCAACTCCGTTTCCGAGGCAATCTTGGTGAGTATTTTCAAAATGTACCTGTAATGCATTGCAAATTTTTTTTAACTGCCTGTAATGTACAGTTGCATAAAAATCTAACCATCCCTCTTTATTTGTTCAGCATTCATAGTAGGGAAAAGTCAAATATATTATTATTCAAAAGTGAGTACTGACGTCCTTGAATTTATGTGCTTAAAATTAGAATGAGGGCTGATCTTGACATTAAATTGGTCACCAACTATGATTT
This sequence comes from Metellina segmentata, assembly GCA_947359465.1. Lineage (NCBI taxonomy): Eukaryota > Metazoa > Arthropoda > Arachnida > Araneae > Tetragnathidae > Metellina > Metellina segmentata. The sequence goes on from OX375884.1 coordinate 23,820,021, forward strand.
CTTATCACCCAATTATGCTTCCAAATTTTAAATCTGTTGAACTTAGGGTGCAAAGCTTTGAGTTATTTAATCCAATGCTGGATTTTGAAAATAAAAATTTTCAAGCATGCATTTTTATTTAAAAATTCTGAAATAATCTTGCACTGATATTTTATAATTGTACTTTCTGTTTTCTTAATTTTTAGTAACAAAAGTATCTGGTTAATTATTGCTTTTGTGTAATTAATTCAATTTTAATTGAATTAATTTGGTGTAATTAATAAGTTGTATTAATTAACACTCTTTTTCAAATATTATAAAATCATTTTTCAGAAAAATATGAATAGTTAACTAAATATGTTTTGATGCAAAATAATTGAGAACAATGTTTTATTTGACATCAAAATTTCTGCTATATCAACCTATTTCATGATTTCTTTGTGCAAAAATAGCTGAAATTTGCTTATTAAGCTTACAGTAGTCAAACAACAGGAGATTCGTGGGTAGCGGTAGCCTGGTTGAAAGAGTAAAAGTAGAGCTGTCCTATGATAATTGGTACCCATGAACTACTAACAATAATTCGCCCCTCTTCATAAGAAACTACACTAGAGGGAAAGCTGGAGAGGGGTGCCCATTAAAGTTTTAAAAGTTTCAGAACTAGAAAAAATCAATAAAGTGTCAGCTGGTCTCTAGTTGTCCAACTGATTCTAGTTCAAGCAAAATTGCCTCCCTAAAAGGATGGAGCTCCAGGGCTATAGTCCATTTAGCCCTGTCGTTACAGTGACCCTGGTAGCTGGCAAGCGGAGGGTTTTGAGTTTGAAACTCAATCTAACGAAAGACCAGCTTATACATTGGGACTGGTGCATGCTAAATCTGTCACAGCCTCAAATGTCCTCACGCTAGTGTGGTATGGATGTCTGGAGATTGCTCAGCTCAGGTGTTGACCTTGTCATTTGTTCGTGTTTCAAAGTTTCAAGGTGTTCTCTGATATTTCCCTTTAGTGTTGGTCCCTGACTGTCGCCAATTCCCCATTGTGTTGCTCCAGTGCGACATTAATTATCTATGTTCTTACTTACCAGATTAACCGATTGTGACTGCAGAGATGAAAATAAAATTAGGTATTTTCATACTTTTTTGACTGACTGCACATTTTAATTTGCTCTACCATACACTAGTGAACTAGGGATGCAACATCAATGACAATATTTTCAAAACATCGATATTTTTAAAAAATACTGATTTATTTACCATCTATTTATTAGAGCCGATGTTTGTTTAACATTGATGTTTTTGCATTTTCGATAATTTTATGCTGTTAATGTTTTATTTTTGAATGAAAAAAGTTCCATTGGTAAAAACTTTAAAAATAACTGTGCAACTAAATATTTGTGAGTGATGACAATATCCGTCCCATCAGGAAGAGCTTTTTCCCTAACTGGTGGGACAGTTAGTGAAAAAAGGAGTTGACTTAAGGGGGAGAAAGTTAACAAACTTCTTTTTTTTACAAAGCGTAAATAACGCATATTGAGGCATATAATAATCATAGGCCCCAATATTTTTTATTTGCAAGACATAAAAAATAATTCTCCATAAATTTGATAAATAATTATTGTTATGTACCTACCTACTTATACTTATAGTTAGTAGTACCTATTTCAAATTATTGTAAATATTATTTTCTTTTGTATTATTTAATTTCAAAACAAAAGATTTGTTGATTGCTCGTGTTAATTTTATTACTTTTTGACAGTTAAAAAAAATCTTAGTTATAAATTAATAAACACGGCAACGGACAAATTAAATCTTTCCCTTCTCCTGGGCTAACATTAATGTTAGAGTTTACTAAACCAGTTTTAAAAGATGGAAGAAAAAAAAGTTTAAATACATCGATGTTTGAAAACATCAATGTTTTTTGGGCAATGTATTATTAACATCGATATTTTAATATTGAACATCGATGTTTTATTGTCGATGTCGCATCCCTGTAGTGAAGAGGGTGGTATTACTTTTTCCCCACTACTGTATATTTTTGCAGAAACATATGGATTCTTTCATAGTTTATTTAAGCATTTATTCAATGACTGAAACTAAACTATTTGGAACCTTTTCACTGGAGTAAAATTCTTTGTTTTTGTGTCTTCTACAATTTATTAGTTGTATAATTTTACCCTGATTCTGTTTAAGATTGGTCTGGTGTTCATACATTTCAGAATTGCTACTTTCATTATTTTCCAAATCTATTTCGTCCAATTTTGCACTTGTTTCAAAATCCCTATGGGAGTGATACTGTGTTATTAGGACATCTGTATTCCTCATCAAAAAAGAAATTGACCACAATTTCTCATTTAGCATGTTGTGTAAGTTTGGCATCAGAAGTTCCAAATGTTTAAAATGCTATGGTGTACAGTAAATATGTTGCTCCAATGCGACATTAATTATCTACATACTTACCAGGTGATTAACTGATTGTGACTTCAAAGATGGGAGTAACATGAGGTATTCTGATATATTTTTGACTTCACCTTTGAATTTGCTTTACTATAAACAAGTGAATGGAATAGTCTTACCATAGAATTACCATAGTCGACTGACAGTCTCTCTCTCTCTCTCTCTCGAGTGGAAGCAGACCCCTCCGTACCGAGTTATTCAAAATCCACAGCGGATTAGCCAAAGACTAGGGAGAGCCTCTAAAAAAAAACCTTGAAAGAAAGGCCCTAGGACTCGCTGTCCGAAAAGCCCTCGTCCACCTGGGATAGGTGCGACTGGGAGTGGACTTGGTCGACCAAGGTGCGCGGGAGGATTAAGTGGTCCTTTCTCATTAATATCAATCAACCTAAGTCATGAGTTTGAGCCGGAAGAGTTTTCTTCATTGATTCGTGTCGACGGATGCCTCAGGTCGTGCACCCAAGCATCTACTAGGAACCTATTAACATTCCTGAGAAGCCCAGTGGAACAGCAGGCTGCCACCACTTCCTTGTAAGTCCGGTGCCGTGGGCAGTGCTGGCACCATCATCTTTGGAGTTTTGCAGACCCTTGCTGTCCACCAGATATCCTTCATTCGTTAGCGTACAGGTATTAGCCTAGGGCAGCCGGGGAGTGATCCTGACGCTGCTAGTTTCCATTTGGCACCTAAGCAGGTTCCTGTTTCTACTTAAGCACAGGAACGGCAGTATTGCCCTGTGCAAGTTCCTGCGATCCAAACCGATAGCTTTCTAGCTAGAGCAGTTTCGCCACATTAGACTGATGTATTCCTCCTACATGGATAGACCCATGATCCGCGGAGTTATGTTGTCCCTTTGGTATCTTCTGAAGAAGCCGCGGTCCGAGTGGAGGGGTCAGCCACTCTTCATTCCTTGGAACCATCTAATCATCAACCTGGGGACCCCAAGCATTGTCGACATAAACTGATAATCGAGTTACCGTTACTTGGTTTAGGATGCACATCGCCCCAAGTGCGCAGTGCCCTCCCCCGATCCTTTCGCCCGGATCTTGGGTCTTAGCCCCATCATCTTACTATCATCCCTTCGGACAGTCTTCCCGGACATTAAAGGCTACCACCAACCTTCCGTCCAGGTGACACACGTCTACTTCCCCAACAGACAGTAGCATGTATATCTCCCCACAAAGATGTATTATGCCTAGGTGGCATTTGGTACAAGTACCGCTCAAAAATTACAATTTGGCTACATCAATGACAAGTCGCCACATAGAGTTATACATTTTCACAACTTCGAGTTCAAGACTGTTAGTTGCTAGACACAGAGTTATACATTTTCGCAACTTCTAGTACAACTCTGTCATTAGTTGCTAGACACAGAGGTATACATTTTCCCAAGCGGAGAAGTGTTGGGAACTACTCGAGACGATTATTAAAGTCTTGGGGTCTGAAACGCAACCAATGGAGCCCACGGTTGAGAGGTTCGACAAGTTTGCAGTCGAGGAGGTAGTGGGAGACATCTCCCACTTCTCCACACTGACACAAGATTGACATTCTTTCCAGAACAGTGTTCACTGTTGGGGATGGGGGTCAACCTGACATTTATAGATAGGATTCAGAGGGAAAAACACCAGTAAAACTATTTTGAATGTCATTGCAAGGTGGGGTGTTATGTAGTATCGATACGTTACAACTTATGGCGATTTGTAGCCAAATGTGGTAACCTTCCAGTTTTCTCGGTTTGCACGCTTTCATCCAGTTTTAAGGCACCCCATCATACTGCCATTTTTTTTTCTTTTTCTTTTTTTACATTTGTGTCTGTGGTTGCTCTATCCGCTGCTCGTATTTCTTATTTTGTATTATTATTTTGTATTTGCAATAGTAAAATATGCAATATATGAATAAAATTAATTTAAAAAAAAACGAAAAAACAATTTATTAATACTATAAAACAAATTTTAATTGCAAATCTTCTAATTTTTCTGTGTGGTATTTACTCTAAACATGTGCGTTTTTTTTTTTTTTTTGCCTTTTTCATCAATGAAGTCTAGGTTTAACTCCTTGATTTTTAAAATTGTCGGAAAAACTTAAAAAACTGAAGAAAAAAAAAACGTTGGTTAGCAAAACGTCTGGATTTTGGACAATTCCGGATTTCGGACTTTTTACTGTATAGCTAATCGTATTACTTCTTTTAATTTTTTTTTTTCAAAAATGTTTGATGATAGTATACATTTGGAACCTGTAAAGATGTATTTCAGTAATTTATATTAAAAACACTGGATGGTCTTTGTGTTGGAAATTCTCAAAATGTCAACGCAGAGGAACCAAAAAGTGGTTATACGCATGGAAGCCAATTGCGTTATAGGCTGTAACTATCTAAAAAAAATTTCCTCCCGGTAGAATATTTTATACGCATGGGAGCAAACGGTGATTGTCTCTTGCAGGCAGGCATGGGGCGCTTGTTATACACTGTGACCTATCTACAAAAATATTCTTCCTGGTGCAGTGGTTTATATGCATAGTAGACAACGGTGAAAGATTCTCGACGCCCCTCCGGGGGCGGTGAGGTAGCCCCGGCAGGCATCGATTGTGTGTTATACGCTGTGACTTATCTAAAAAAAATTCCTCATGGTACAGTGGTTTATATGCGTGGAAGACAACAGTGAAAGGTTTTCGCTGGCAGGCAAGGGTCGCTTGTTATACGCTATGACTTAGCTACAAAGAACATTCCTCTCTGTATGGTAGTTTATATGCATTGAAACTTTGTGCGTGATACACTGTGACTTATATACAAAGTCTTCCTCCTGGTCCCGTGGTTACAAAAAAATTCCTCATTTTCAATTCCATATCTTCATCTCTGACCAAAAATATCCCCATCAAGTTGCCCACATAATGGTAAGTAAATTGCTAGAAGAATTCTAAAATGAAATTCCATCTCTCAATTATAGACTGAACAAACCTCCATTGATATTTCTCACATTTAAAAATATTTGGTGGATTATCAGGATACCAGAAAAGAACTGACTTATCTACAAAAAGAAATTCCTAATCTTAGATACCATATACAGTACAAAATCCCAAATCCAGAATTGTTGAAAATCAGGACGTTTCGTAAAATGTTTTTTTTTTCCCCCCACTTTTTTACATTTTTCTGACAGTTTTTTTTTTTTAAATGAGTTTAACCTCAACCTTTTTGAGGAAACAATGCAAAATAATGGACATGTTCAGAGTAAATACTACACAGAAAAAATTAGAAGATTTGCTAGTAAAATTTGTTGCATTGTATTAAAAAGTTTTTTTTTTCCTTTTTAAAAATTATTCCTTTTTATGTAATGTATGCAAAGGTTCATAGTGTGGATTTTGCAATATGGCAGCCTTCTTGGAATTGCTTAGATTGGCAGCCATCTTGATTTGGCGAAAAAAATCGCTTTGGCTACTGACGTAATGTATTCTATCACTCCACCGCCAGGTGATTTTTCGCTACAAATGGGTGGCATTTGGCGATATTACAAAATACCTTTGGGGCTCTTGTCTTTCTAGGTATAGAGTTCCATGTTTCTGTTTTTATGGCAATCAAAGCCAACTAACCAAATACAAAATAACAGGAGTCTTAGGCTGGCAAACAGTGCAATGACCACACTGGTCCTATCTGTCTTTTTAGTGTCTCAAAAATGTAACAAGACTTTGCTTCTGTAATATATTCTAAAATACACTGTAAAATACAAATTCAATTGTTGAACACTACATTTTCTGTAGTTGATAAATTTGATTTATGCTGCTTTTCCTAAAAGAATTAAAAATGTATTTATGTACTATATTTTTGGCCTCAGATCCCTGCAGATGTTAATATAAACCAAGACCATGTTTGTCTAACTCGTCTGAAGTTTTCTTTATTTTATCACTAACAAGATCCCTTAAAATGTGTTTTTTTTTTAAAAATCTCCTATCAAATGAGTGTGCACAGTTAATTTAAAGATAAAATTTTCTGCCAAATAAAAAAAAAAAAAAACTCTCAGCCTTAATAAATACTAATAAACTCAAGTTTTCAAGCAATTGATTAAAAAAAAATTTTGCAACCAATTTTCTTTTTTTAATATTTGTAACTGATTTTCTATTTTTTTATCTTTGCTACTGATTTTCTTTTTTTAATCTTTGCAACTAATTTCTTTTTTAATCTTTGCAGTGAGGAGTATGAAGAAAGATGAACGAGGCTATTATGAAGAATTGCTTCGTTATAGTCGTGAGCATTTAATGCTATATCCATATCATCTATCAGATTTCATTGTAACTGGAATGCGGATAACACCATTCCAGTATTATATATCAATAATGCAGGTAAATGGCAATCACCCAAGTGTTTAATTGATCATAATTTATGGATATTTTTAATTTTTTCTATGATTCCTTTATTTAGGATCTCATGGAGCAGGAGAAAAGTTATGACTCTCTTCCCAATTTTACTGCTGCAGATTGTGAGTATTATATTGTAACACTTTTTGTATGTGTGCAAATAATAGTATTTGTAAGCTTAATTGTGCCTTTATATTATAATTTCATTGTATCGCTGTCCTATTGTCATTGAAAATTATAATTATTTTGCTGTGATTTGCAAAAATAGTAACTCTTATTGATTCTTAACTTCCATTAAGGGACCATTCTCTTTTTCTTTTCAGTGCAAAAATATTCTGTAAATTTAGTCTTAAGAGTTTTACAAACACTTGTGCCAAATTTCAAGTCTCTTTCCAACTGGCAGAATTGGCTCAGTCATGCTATTAACAGACTTGACTCACAGACAGAATTTGGAGGGTGTAACACTTTATTAATATGTAAAAGTTATAAAGATAATTTATAATGGTGTGTCATGAAAACATGGTGATGAAAAGATCATCACATTGTATGGGGCTGGTATAGCACATTATCAGGAAAATACTATAAGCTCTGAATATACCTCCATTAGCTACCTAAACTTTAAATGCATTTTTTTTATTAGCTTTCTTGCAAGTGGTTGGCAAGACATCTATAAAATTGTTTGTTTGGACTTTAAATATTTTACAGCATGTCAAGCAGTCATCTTTTTAATGTTTATTGAACCAGAAAAGCTATTATTTGGGATTTATATTTTTATTGAAAAAAATTCAGTTAAATTTTTAGCTAAATCAGTGATTTGTATTTCATGTGTCACCATTTCCTCAGATATTTTTTGAACATTTTCTGAATTATCAAATGATAGTTACATCTATAGGAAGTAAAAGGCCATTCAAATAATTTTGTTTAAGATTAACTTTGAGAATGTCAACCAGTGACTACTGAACTATGTATGTCATCATGATTCAAAGGGTTAGCAGGTGTTATTCTTCATAAAAATAATTTCAAAACTTGTTGAAGAAGTTTTTAAGTATTAGCCATATAAAAAGGGATAAATCAATAGATAGAGTAATTTAAATTCACTCAGAATTGGGAATTAAAAGTTTATTACAGTGGAAAGCAAAATCGCGGGTTTAATCTACTTTGTGATTGTTTCTGAAGTGCTGTGGCTAGCTGCATTTTAAGCTGTTTCAGATTTGCATAATTGTTAATGCCCAATAAATCTACTGTTGTATTATCTAGAGACCTGTTCACCTACAAGGACCATTGCAACACATAAAGACAATATTTTTATGGAGATAACAACTCCACTTTTTGTGAAATTGCATGTAAAAGATACTCTATAAATAAAATTTTAAAGTTACTAAGATTAAATTAGCTTTTTTCATACTTCCATGAAATGTTAACAAGAGTTGAAGAATTGTTAATTTCTTAATTAGGAACTCATTGCAATTTGTGTTTTATTTTACATACAAATCAAATAACTTTTTGGTATTTTTTTCTATTTCAGGCCTTAGATTATTAGGTATTGGAAGGAATCAGTACATTGAGCTTATGAATCAGTGCCGCTCTTCAAAGGTATGTATGAATTTTTTTGTTCCATATATATGTGGGTTACTGGAAATTCCTAGTCATCCAGTAAATGCACCATGAGTGCTCAAAACATTCCACGTTTGATGCATCCAGCAATAGCAGTTTCCCACCAAGATGAAGATGATTGGCATTTTTTCTATAAAGACGTTGCAGCAGACAGTTACTAAGATGTGAACTAAATTTAATTGTTCGGGCATAAGAGAGCCTAAAACCCTGTCAATTAATCTAATTTTGTACATAATCTGTATTTAGCTTACATTAAATTACTCTTAATTTTAATTCATCTACTATATATTCATATACACAGTCCAGTCACATCAATGTGACCACCTGTCAAAAGGCAAAATAACCACCTTTGGCAGAGGGGACCGCTGCGAGACGTGCAGGAGGAGAGTCAATTAGGTTTCTGAAGGTGTTCACTGGGATGTTGAGCCATGCCGACTCCAGTGCAATGGCCAGATGCGCTAGATTTCGCGGTTGAGGATGCAGGGTGTTTGCTTTTAGACGTTTCACTCCGTATACGCCAACATCCATCTGTCCGATGGAGCATAAAACGTGATTAATCGGAAAAAGCCACCTGTCGCCACTCTGTGGATGTTCAGTTGCGTTACTGGTGTGCAAATTCTAGCCTTTGCCGCCGATGAACAGCAGTCAGCATAGGTGCATTAACCAGGCGTCTGCTGCGGAGGCCCATGCACAGCAGCGTTCGCTGAACCGTTGTTGAGGATACACTCTTGGTAGCCCCTTGGTTCATCTGGGCGGTCAGTTGCTCAACAGTTGAACCTCTATTTGCCCGAACGCATCTCTGTAGCCTTCGTTCGCCTCTGTCATCTATAGCCCGTGGTGCACCACATGTGCCACGCCACTGATTTTGGTTAGTGCCATTTTGCCATGCACTGTATACTTTTACCACGGCGGCAAGCGAACAGTTCACAAAATTAGCCGTTTCCGAAATGCTTCCACCCTTGGCCCGAAAGCCAATAATCATGCCCTTTTGGACGTCGGATAAATCACTACGTTTCTGCATTACGCCAACGATTGAAACGCTTTCCGATGCCCTAGGACATCCTTTATATACAGTCCACTGCAATGTGCTGCCACCTGCCTTTTGTGATTGGTTATTTCACGTTGATGTCGAAAGTAGGTGGTGGTCACATTAATGTGACTGGACTGTGTATATATATAATTGAATGTTTTTAGATATTTCTATCTAAACTTTTCCAGCAAGTGCTTAACAACCTGCAATTTTTCTTTTTACTTTTTTCTTTATATTGTGCCTATGGGAATGAAAATGCACCTTTTTCGACTATCACTCCAGAAAAATATATCTGAGAAATCATTTCACAGTTATTTGCTTTCTATACCTATTTTATCCAATATTGGGAAACATGGTTATAATATGGGGGCTCAGTAATTTATCTATAAAAACTGAATTAAAGACTTCTGAAGCATTAGATATTGAAATTACATGGAAAACAGTGCATCAATTTAAAAGTTTTAACTTTGGCGGTTAAACTTTGAAACCTAAAATTGAAGTTAATACAGAAATAGAAAGTTGAATAGTGGTTCTAGCCTAAAAAAATCAAACATCTGTCTAGTTTTTACTCATTTCATCATTTTCTCTCCTATCCTTTAACTTTTGTGTGGTGTTGCTAAAATTAGGTTCATTTTTTAGCTTGAACATACTTCATCGGTTTTATACAATTGTTATTACTTTATCAAGTTTTCATAGGTGTTGAAAAAGCTATTCATCGCAAATCGTGTAAGACTTTTCTTTTCTTAAGAATTTTATCTTATATTTTGTTAATTTAATTTTAATTAAATGAAACTTAATTTGGAAAAGCTTTCCATACCTCTTGAAAACGGCATATTAAAGTGATATAACATTATCCATTTTTAAAATTAGAGGGAAAAAAGAAAATTCTTCTTTTTTGTGGAGAAACAATGTAATTGTTTAACAATCACAGTGATGTCAATAGAAAACTGTTTCATCAAATATAATATGCAAACAGAAATTTAATGAAACAACAATTGGCATGAAGTGATCCTTTCAAAATTTTGACTGTAGACATGTGCCTAAAACAAACTAGAGTTAAAACATTAAACAAGAAGTCTAGAAATTAAACAATCATGCAGTTTAGCAATACTACAAATCTGAACATTTACCATGTTAAACAATATACTTTGACTACCTATTTTTCTATTAATTTGAAATATATATTTACAAAATATATTTGTTTGCTTAGAAATTTTTTCGTCGTAAACCTGTTCGTGATTTACTTCCTCCGAAACCTGTTTACTCATTAGCAATTGAACCATGGTGGCTGGTTTTTGTAGGCTATGTCACAGAAGATGATATAAAGGTAATGTTTCAGTTACATTAATTGTTTGTTGTATGGCATTAAATATTTTGTTAACAGTCTTATAATTCGAAAAATATCTCCACTCACTGCCAAAATTTAAGTACGGAGAGAAAAATGTTAATTTCCAGAAGCCAATCGGAATTTGAGAGGCTGCAATTTGCTGCAGAGATAGATGAATGTATGCAAATGTGTTATGTAACACCCAATCATGGTTTCATGTCGAGAAATATGCAAAAAAGGCAGTTGTATAAGAAGCCAGCATTGTGAAGGGTTAGAGGAGTTGTTGTAAGTGCTGATAAAAAGTGTTTAGAACTTCGTTTTTCATGTGTTTCTATGGCTTCCAGAAGACAAATGGCAGATAGTGAGCCCTGGCGTTCTGTGGGACGCCTTGAAGCAGGACAATCAATCACTGATGTTGCTCTTTTCTTCAGCTTTCATTATTCCGTCATTTCACGATTATGGAAACAATTCCAAACAAGGCATACAGTTGTTCAAAGACCTGTGGCCACCCGCCCAAGGGTTACAACCCCTGTGAGAGATCGATATATTGCTGTTGTAGTGAAGCGGAATCAAAGAGCAACATTGACACATGTGGCATCTATGGTTGCAACGTCCATCGGTAAGGCTATATCTGCTGCTACTGTGCTATAAAGACTACACATGAATGGACTGTACACCCGTATACCACGAGTTTGTGTTCCTCTATCCGTTCAATTCAGAGGGGAACAATTAAAGTGGTGTTGACAGCATGTGTATTGGACTGTGTCTGATTGGGCTAACGTTATATTCACAAATGAGTCGAGATTTGCCTTGGATCCAGATGACAAACGTATAAGTGTCTGGAGAGAATAAGGCATATGTACTCAGCCCCAGAACATTATCGAGCATCACCCATTCCAATCGGGAAGCTTCAGGATGTAGGCCAGGATTTTGTTGGGATATCATACCGACCTGCACATCTATAGACAGGGTTCTGTTTGGCCGGCGTACTCGCCCGACCTTAATCCCATTGAAAATCTTTGGGATGTCCTCGGCCATGCTGTGTTTGCACGTTTCACATCTTCAGCTACTCTCACAGAGTTGCAAACTGCTCTACAGAAGGAATGGTGATTACTTGACTGTGAGGTGGTTGATAACCTCATGGAAAGCATAGTAACAATCTGTAAACTTTGTATGAGGATGAGGGGGGGGCTACATACCCTATTAATGTCGGTTTTGTTTATTTGTTTTGGATTTAAATATCATTTTATTAATGACTCCATCTTACAATTTATGAAAATTCAATATTGTTTTCATCTTTGCATTTAATTTTTTGTTTTGTTTCATGCATAAACCTATTTGCTACTTTCCTGCAGCATTTCATGTCAATCAAAGCTGTACTTGTCGTTTTTTTCGCATTTTACTTTTCTTACCTAACTTTTGGCATTGAGTGTAATATGTAATACCAAGAGCTAGTTTTTATATTTATTCTTTTACTAGACATGTGAACAAACATATTTTTAATGTTTTTTTATATCTATATTTTTCTAAATCATTAAATAATTCAGAAGTTCTTGTGTAAAGTTTCTGTTATATAACTTAAATATAACTGCAATAAATAAATTTTAAAAAGTCGAATCTTTTTTATTTAAATTCATGTTTAATATTTCTTTATAAAAAGTATTCAAATAATTTTAGCATTCTTATTTTTGCAATACTTGATATTTAATAGCTGAATTGAAGTGTAGTGTACACTTGAGCAATTCCCTTTAAAGAAATGACAAACTAAGAGTTAAAATATACTAAAAGGTATAGTAAATTATATCTTTAAAAAAAATTAGGGTGTTTTTCTTCATAAAAATATTCATTGTTATGTTAGTGGTGATATCAGTGATGCATATAAGTGCAGTGTCATGGCTAAAATTATTGCACTTCATTTGTAGGATCTTTTAAAATATCACTTATTTTCAAATTGATTTAATTACTCAAATTAATTTCTATTATAACTTAATGGAATGAAAATTTGGTTAATTGAGTTAGTATTTTATAAGGAATTTGAGGTATTAGTTTTGAGTTGTGAGTGATCTGTTTTCTCAATATAGAGGAAATTTGTGTTTTGCTGTCCATAATGCATTTAGTTGTACTTGTCCATAATGCATTTAGTTTAGACTTGTGTATGTAACCATGAAGTAAACACAAATTTTTCTTGTTAACTGAAAATAATTCTGACTCAAAATATTTTTCATCTGGTAATTAAGATGTATTAAAGCAGAAGGGTGTCAGTAAAAATTTAAAAATACTTTCAGATAATACCTGAAACAGAAAAAATTATTATTGATAAAATTATTGATGATGGAGCTCAAAAAGCCGGTGAATTGGATATAAAAGATGTAAAAGGTATTTTGAAATGAGCAATTTTTTAACATAAATGCATTAATGATTTATTTTAAATTTAGGCTAGCATATTTTAATTTTTTTAAAATGGTGAATGAACATTTTCTAAAGCTCCGGTTTCCTAAGAAAGCGTAGCCGTGATCTGGCGGCCGTGATGTATAAGTGGGTGACGTCACTAAATCATTGTTTATACTAACACATGGTGTTGGTTTCCTAGAGAGCGTTGTTTTGAGCGTAACGAAAATGATCAGAGCCGCTATTTCCATGACTGTCGTCATAGCGGTCTCAAACAGTTGGGGAACGTTCTTTCTCTTGTAGCGGCAAGATTTCATTTCCTGCTCCAAACGATTCCAGCGAAGAGGAGCGAAATAAATAAACATTTTTGTCTGCCTTTGATTAATTCGTTTTTGTAAAATCGGGATCGTTAAACACAGAATAAAAATTTCAACGGATTTGAAATCTGCGGAAAATTTGACATCAGATCGATACCTGAAATGTGATTTTCTTTAAATAAATAATTAATTATTTAATAAATAATTAAATAATCAAATGGTAAATAATTGAATTCTAAAACTGTTTTTAATATCGATCTGGCGTAGAAATTTACGCTGATTTGAAATCTGTTGAAATTTTCACTCTACCTTCAACGATCCCAAAGTTAGAACCTTTGAACTAGAGAATAAAAAACCACTTTGTTTTCTTTCTCGAATAAAATAAACCACTGCAACCGTCTATGTTGCCCATTCTCCAACGTATTCTGTCCTTCTAAGTTGACAAATCTGGATTCTTGTTTAGACGGCCGTCTAGTTATGCCCGCGGCATCATGACGTATCACGGCTGTTAGATAATGGCTCCACTTTCTTAGGAAACCAAAGCTTTATAAATGTATTCACTAATGTTGATTTTCTGAAATAGATAAAGTTTTATAATTTATTATACACAAATATTGAATGTTTAAATTTTTTGGGATGAGAACATTGAAGTATCTATTGTAAGTTTTTCTTATCTAAAGTATTGTTTTGATACATCTCCTATTTTAACTAATCACATAGTTCTTATGTTATTACAAAAAGCTTCCGATTGATTTTCTTCCAACAAAAATTATTCAATCGGGTTTGTTTGTAAATTTTATGCTTCAGATTTACTTAAGCATTGAGTTTTGTATTTTAGATTCTACCAATTGCCAAACATGTATTGCAGTAGGCTTCAACAATTCCTTTTTTGTGATATAACAAATTCATGATGAAAGATTACATGGATAATAGAATTTATCTGTTTCCAACTTGGCCGAAATATACCTCTGTTTTGTATGATATACGTTGTCACTTGCAAGGGGAATATCTTTCCAATTGCTAATCCATTGTTCACTTTTAACTCTTAAAAGATGATTCTTCCAGCCACCCTCTGTTTGCTAATAGTTTAGGGATTTCTCTGGACATTTTAAATTATCTTACTATTTTTACTTCAAAAAGCACTGGCTAAGGTGGACAGTGCATTTCCTTTTATACAAATATGTGCACCCATAATACACAGAGGAACAGGAAACACGAAAATATACAACATTCATTAAAGGACATTTCCTACTGGCATTATTCAGAACACCTCATGATAAAAGTAAAGCTATTTATTTCTGTTTTTTGCTTTGTTTTAGTTGTACAAAGTTTTTTTTATATTACTACTACAGGTACCCTCTTATGAGTTAATATTATTAATGTCACATCTTGTTTTTAATCTTTCTAACATGTCACCTGCAAATCTCTAAAAAATTGTATTGTTATTTGATTTGATCTAGAATAGTTATAAAACCCTTTTTAAAAGTTTACCATAAAATAATTTTATATATTTCAAATACACTCTTCAATATGTAATGTTATTTTATGCTGTGCTAACGTGACTTGTGTTCTTATCAGGCCTTTACAGAAGAGGTTTAGTGTATCTGGATGTCCCAATTGAAGATGATGATTGTGTTTGTGGTAAGTTAAAAAAATTCATATGAAAACATTTTCAAACATGTATCAAACAGCATGTATATTTTTGTGTTTAAAATTATTATAAAATAAAATGAAAAATTTCATTGAATAATAAAAAAAAATACAGGAGCAATTTTTTAAATGTGCGATTGTTTTTTTATGAATAACACAATTTTGCTAATTCGTTCAGCTGTCAATTGTGTTGTTTTTACCATATAGCTATAAGTTGATTTTCAATTGAAAATGTAAAGCTTACATTATTTTTACAATTATTTATTAGCAAATTTACTTACATTTTTATCACTTTCATGAATAGTTCCACCATTAGAAGGATTTGTAATGAATCGAGTGCTGGGAGATTATTTAGAGACTCTACTATACAAAATATTTGTGTCTATTGATGAGCATACAACTGTTGCAGAAGTAAGTTAATTAATCAGTCATTAAATATTGCCATGATCTTTCTCTTTTTAAATGCTGTTTTAGTGAAGGAATACGTTTTTTAAATTCTTACAGCTTGCAAGTATTCTCCAAGTGGATCTTGAACTTGTTAAGGTAAGAAATCTATTTTTTCATATTTGCCAATTTTTAATTTTTTTCTTGTTTATAGATATTGAACTGATTTTACTCTTTCTCTTTTTTTTTTAACAAAAACCTTTCCTTAGCTTTATTTTATGAGCTTATTACATTTAGCTCATGTATTGTCATGTAGCTATGCATATATATTAATTGCATGTATCCTCAGAGGCATTATTTCTAACCAATTGTAAACTTCTTGACCAATATAATTCTCTCTACCAATAGATGTGGTTATTTGCTCATCATGTTGATAATGGGGTAAAAGCAAAGTATGTTACTCGAAAATCTTGTGATGCTCATAATTAATAGTTTCGTTGGAATTTGACTATTACATGTTTCAATTAGTATTGTGTGTTTATTTATTATATTGAATTTTTTATTGGCTCTTATCTCATGAGCATGGTTAATTTTTAGAATGCTGTTTCTATGTATTGCCGTTTGGGTTTTGCTAAGAAAAAAAGTCAAGAGGACACCACACTGATACATCCATCTTGGCAAAAGGAAAATTCAAAGAGTCCTAAGTATGACATTTTTTGTAGCTTAGTACATTTTAGAATGCTTATCTACATCTATAATATTACATAAGCATGAAAATGAAATGGAATGTAGTCTAGAAAAAATTTAGTTATTAATATACTCATCACTTAAAATGCAATTATTTCCAAATTTTATTTAAAAGTTAAATATTTACTCTTGAAAGCAAAAAATATTTTCATAGAACTTATAAACTCATCTAAACACCTGAAAAAATTTTAAACATTGAATCAAGGTATATTTTGGGGCTAAATCCCTTGTCATTTAAGAGAGCAGCAAGGATTTCAAACATATTTCAATGAAAATTACTATAGCATTTTGATGCAGAACATTCTTGTTTTGTAAAAACTAATATTGCTGACCCAAATGATTGAAACTGTTTATTTTTAAGTGTGAAAATAAACAAAATGAATGTGATATAAAAACATATTGCTTTAATACCAGCAGGTTTTCTTCTCATTCCCTAATAGGTATCCAAACTCTAACCCTATTGCTGCAACTTTTTCCAATAACACCTTAATATTTTTATAAATTTTATGATACAATTTTTATAATCCAAACTCTTAATATTTTGATAAAGCAAAGATAGTTCACACTTTTATTCTGATTGAACATATTTATATAATATTTTTATCCTGGCATGACTAAAATACAACCCCTTAGAATCTACACTATCTATTTCATAGAACAGCCTTTAAAAGTGTAGTTTAAATGATTTCAACTGAATTGTCTCATGGTTGTCAATGTTATACACCAAACTTTCAAGCTTTGAAAGTTAAATTTTTTACATAAAGAAACACACATAAGACCTTTACAAACAGTTTTATAAATATTAAAGGCTTCACTTGTTCAAGATTCTCACATTGAAAATGCGATATGCTAACTTTTTGAAATGATAACAGCGCTGCCTCAAATTTGGTTAAATCAATATACATTCATGCCCTACAGGCATCAAGTATTTTAACTGATACATATGCCTTTAATGATAAAATGCTCTTTAGAAACGAATTTATGCTTAACTGTTAAAGGATAAAGTATTAAAAGTATCTGTTGAAAGACTTACTTTATGTAAAATATTTTCAAAGACTCTGATTTTTTTTGCATTTATAACTTATAATTATTGTAGCTCTTATTACACTTTAAATGTGATTTTAAATCTATCTGTTTTCTGTTTATTTAAGTGCAGAATGTTTTAAGTCTCTCATCAAAAGCTAAATGAATTAACAAAACCAAATAAAATACTCATACATAAAATAAACAGATAAATATTATTGTTCAAAAAATAATAAGTACCCAAAATTTTGGTACTTTTTAAGAATGTAAATGCATGTTTATTTTACAGATTTGATGTCATCCTACAAATCACTAAAATAGAAATGTGCTGCTTTAATGTTAATTTTCTGTTTTTCCAGTGTCCTTGGATTTTAAAGGGTTATTTTGGGGATTGAGTAAAAGTTTGCAAAATACGAGTTTGAACTATTTTGAGACCACAATGTGGTATCTTTAAACTGGTGAAGCTCTATAAGTCAGTTTTTGATTGCATGAAGGTTAGACATTTTCTTGGAAAACACTTAATGAGTAGAATTTCATCCCTTTGTTTTGTTAGAATTATTTTTTTGACTTAGTGTATTTCATTTGTAAGCAGATACTGTACATTTATCATTTTGAAAATGCCTTTCTTAAATATATCTATTGTTATGGCAAAATAACACAAAATTATTTATCTATATATTTTTGAGGGTATATTAGTGTTACATTACTTAATATTCTAAAATTTTTAAAATTTGATTTTTATGTGATTTTAAAATTTGATGTGCATGACTTTGATCATCCTGTTTTTGACCAATGTTTGTTTATGCTCTTTAGATACAAATTAAAAATTGATGTCAAATCTGTATGCTTACCTATTTTAAAATTCACAAATATTAAAAATTGAGATTTTATGATTAAAACTTAATGCTATGTTCGCATGAAAGTGTTCAGAGTGATTTTGAAGTTTCATCAACTTAACATGACTAACTTGTGTTAATTCTGTAAAACAAAAGCATGAAGTGATGGATTAGATACTTAGTTAATACAAGAACCCCTCAGCTGTCATACTCAAGTCTTTCTTGATTTTGCCATCATTCCCAATGCATTTTTGCTTGAATTTGCCGAATTGCATGCATGCATTTCCCAATTGCATGCATGCAATTCGGCATTTGAAACATAATATGTTATGCATTGAAACAAATCTATCACTTAGTTACTATTTTTTCCCACCAGTGACAGTTTTGCAATAAAATACTAGAAATTTTGATTATGTAAATCATCAAAATAATTTGGCTGTTGGATGGTAATTTCAAGCCTGATTTTACAAATGCATTTAAACTATTTTTACAAAAGGTTCTTACTTGTGATTGTAGAACTAGTCATGTTGAAAAAATATTAAGTGACTAGTAAAAGAGTTAAAAAAACATTTTACATACATATCTTTGTAAAAAGCACTAGTTACATGCAATTTTGTAGATGTATTTAAATATATCTTATTTATTACTATATGGTCTAATGTTTAGGTCTTAGTTGTACATAACATACAAATATATTTTTCCCCATCCTAGGCTCTTTAAAGAAGGAAGTAGGGAAAGTCTTACAAATGTAGATACTGATCCTAGTAGTTATAATGAATCTCATAATACCGACATTAATAATCAAACAGTAGGTGAGTTACGTTCTTTACATAAAGGATGACTAACCTTTCTTTACAGAAACAACTTTTTAATCTAAACTTTAAAATTGGAACTAAATGTAGTAATGAAGTGAAAATATAATGATAGAATTACAACTTCTGGATCTGTCTTTGCTTTTCGCCCTGCTCTTGCTAAATATGCTTGCATGAATTTTCAAATGGGGTGAAGTTATTTTTAATTCAAATTAGAAGTAATGCAGTTGTAAGTCTTAATTTGACCTGAACCTGGGCTTAGCAAGGGGATAATAATTAAATCGTTGGATCAACATTTAATTGTATAAAAAATCTTCTAGCTTATTATAAACAAACTCAGATTTTGCAAGTAAAAATTTACTGAATCATTCTTTGATTCTTTATTTGAAACAACATATCTATCAGCATTGATTTGGTGACCTCTGACTTACAGACTCCATAGTGTTACTTAAATATTTGTCCAAATATTGGAATAAAATGGTAAAGTGGATAAAGAATTTGAAGTGAAGAATTTCAAACAGAATCCCTACTCATTAATTCTAGGAATTTTGAATTATCTGAAAAAGTTTTATGTTTTATTTAACCAGGGATGTGAGTGACAAATTTTTGTATGCCATGAGTTTATTTTACCTGATCCTTACATGCCTGATCTATTCCTAGATTTGTATTTTAACTTTTACTACTTATCAATTACTAATTTTACCACTCCCTTTTTGTATTGATTCCTCATCCATTAGCAAACTTGAAAAAAATATTTTCCTTACTTATGTCTTGTATACAATAACTGAAATGCTAAGATAACTTCAGTACTATTACTGATACATTTTATGATTTGCATATTAAGTGTAAAAAACTAGGAAGATACAGTAAATTTATGTTGAGAAATGTATTTAATCTGAAATTATTGAAGGTTTAGCTCTATTATGATAAAAGGAAATGTGTCTGTTTACAGACGATCTATACCACTTAGTCCTGAAATTTGGCACACTGGTAGTCCAAATTTTATGCAAATTTTGTACAAAGCCTGAATTATAAAATTTAATCTTTAAATTTTTTAAATTTATTTATTGGCATATTTATGATATTTTTTTTTTTAGAATGGCTACATTGTGAAGAGATCACAGATTCTCAATTTATCTTTTCTTCCTTTTATTTCCTGAGCACAAACAGTTAAAAAGTTTTGACTAGCGTTTATTTCTCTTTTATTCTTTCGTTTTTATCTGCAATCATTAAAGGTAGATTGAAAATTTTAACGGATTTGAAATCTGCGGAAAATTTTACACCAGATCGATACCTCAGGTGACATGCCCGTGTCATGTAGGGTAAAGGTGCGACACATTCTAAAATTGTTTTTTTTTTAATGTTTTCAGTATTGGTAAGGACACAAAAAGAACTGTCACATGCAATGCCTGCTAGTAAAAATTATTTATGGGTTATCTTATTAAAATTCCTTACACAATATTAAAATGTTTTACACATTTTTCAATGAATATTTTTTAACTTTCAAGTGACACATCTTAGTGCAGTTCAGATGGATTTGTGTGGTGCGCAGCTTACGTGGAGAAAATCTTTGGGGATCTAGATGAGATGTCAAAATATATTGGATCTGCTGTGCTTGCAGAGCAAGAATATTTCCAGGCTATATTCAAGCTGTGTTAGGGCGTGCCACTTGGAGGGTTAATTAATATATATATACTTGTGATTGGATATAATTTTCTATTTTCTGATACCATTGATATCTTAGAATGTTTCTGAACTTTATTGTGTACTAGCCACTGCATGGCCAACCCGTGACAGTTCTTTTATGTGGTCAGGTATAACCACTGCTCGCTAACCCTTGGTGATTGCTAAATTCGCAAACCAAATGGGAATTCATAGCCTATTGGATAACAACCATCAAGACGTTGCCCATGGTAGCCTCGTCATTGTCAAATGCGGAAAAATGTGAATTCTAAAGAGATCCAATTGGCATGATGTCACAATCTCTTGCGAAAATATAAATATTTAATTGAAAAATTATTTATTAAAAGAAAATCAAACGTATAAGGTATCTTATCTGGTGTAAAATTTTCCATAGATTTCAAATCTGTTGAAATTTTTAATAAATCTTTAACAATCCTAATTTAAAAGAACTAAAGAATGCCAGTCAAAATTTTTTTATTTATTTAGCTTTCCTACGCTGGAATTGTTTGAGCACAGGAAATGGAATCTGTTAATTTCTTGAACTCGAAGGTTGGCGTGACATCACAATCTCTTGCAAAAATATAAAAATATTCAATTTAAAAATTATTTCTTTGAAGAAAATCATATTTTTAGGTATCGATCTAATATAAAATTTTCCTCAGACTCATTGAAATTTGTACTCTATCTTTAAAGATCTAGGAGATGGAAAAAAGAACTACATAACTCCAGTTAAAACCTTGATGGGTTTTTTTTGTCCGATGAAAAATCATTACTTGCAAGATGAAACGGAAACACAGAAAAAATAATTTTAGAATATGTTATCTCTTTATGTGTTGCCATTCTAAAGAAAACAATAATAATTAAATTCCATTAAATGCATTTAAAAATGTTCTAGATTAAATTTTAAAATTTGGGCTTGCACAAAAATTGCAAATTGTTCAGACTACATTTGTGCCAAATCCCATTACTGTAAGTGCCTAGATTCGTCAGGACAATGTGGACAAGCAGACAAACTCTTCCTTTAAAATAGTAGAGATTTAATTTGTTCCAAATTTGCTGGGTTAGATAAACTTTGACTTTTATATTCTCTTTAAATAAATCCAGTCTCTTGTATATTCCATGCACTAGTTTTAATACATATCCATGCTACTTAATTTTTTTTAATATTTTGTTCAAGTACAAGTACTTGATGTGAACTCACTGTTTACTAGGTCATAGTCTGAATGGTATAAAACAGAAAATACTTAATCCCTATATTTTACAAGATGAAAGTATAACCCTTTCTTATGGTCATCTATCTCAACCTTCTTTTATCTTTTTGATTTTTATGTATATAGATTCATTTTTTTTTTGTATTCATACTCGATTTCTTTTAGTTCCAGCTGTTCTTTCTAGCGTTCCTCAAAAAAGAATTGGTTTTCTTTTTGATTCTACATTAACAGCATTTCTCATGATGGGAAATCTCTCTCCTGTAAGTAACATTAGTCAAAAATGTTTATTTAATGGACTGGTTACAATGATGTACTAAATTGAAAGTGTTGTTTCAATGATATTTAGATATCATTAGATGCTTATTGGAATTGATCCTCCCCTGCCTTGATAAAAATGCCTCCAAATCCAGGGTGGTAACAGAACCGGGAAATCGGGGAATTCTCAGGGAAAATTTCCAAATTTCACAAAAAAAATCAAGGACTTTTTTTAATTTTTATGAAAACGGTAACTATTGTTGTTTGTGGTCTATTAAGAGATGCATGATTACAAGTACTTTTGAGAATCGAATAAATCTTTTTCGCCGAAATTGTAATTAGATTAAAGAACACTGGCGTCGTAATTTTCGAACCCAGCGAAAACCGTGGTTTTCGCTGCCAGAGCATCTCGTCGCCATGAAGCCAGCGATACAACGTGTGGCATACAATTTAAAATTTGTGTAACTAATAGTGTTTTTTTTTTGCATGAAATTAATATTTTTGGCTTGCAATTACATTTTTGTAGAATTTTTTGGTAAAGCTTCAGTCTACGTTTATAGCGGTGTAACGGCCTTGGCGCTTTTTTGGCGCACTTCTAAATTTGCCAAGGAAGGATTTCAAATGAACCAATGAAATCAACCGACAGTTCAACGAATTTTGAAATAACTTTAGAGAATACTAGCCACTGCGTGGCCAGCACGCCGTTGCCTGTGACAGTTCTTTTCGTGGGGTCAGGTGCTAACTAATTAGGTGCTGCTCGCTAACCCCCGGTGATTGCTACAAATACGGTTTGAGAAACAAACGAAATGAGAGTTTGTAGCCTATTGAATAACAGCCATCATGGCGTTGTCCGTGGTATTGGTTTGCTTCGCAAACCAAAATGGAAATTTGTAGCCTATTGGAATTAATTCCCTGCGAATTTCCATTTGGTTAGCAAAGCAAACCAGATTATGAATATTGTGAATTTTGATTTGCTTCGCAAATTGGATTACGGATAATACGGCCATAACAGAGTTGCCCGTGGTGTTTGTTGGTTTGCCTTGCAAATCAAATGAGAGTTCGGCGTGATGTCACAATCTCTTGTGAAAATATAAAAATTTAGTTGAAAAATGATTTAGTAAAAGAAAATCAAACGTATAAGGCAGGCCTCAAAATAGATTTTATACAGGTGCACTTCGTGCACCTAAGTTTTTAATACAGGCGCACATGTTAGGCATAATAAACATAATATAACAGCAATAATGTTATGTAAACTACTTTATTTGTTGGGTATGTTTATAAAGGTCAGTAGTAGATAGTAAATAAAAATATTTAAGCATCTAAATTCTCCCTCCTAGCGGGAAAAAATTGGGTGCACAATTTAATTTTCATGTGCACCCGGGTATTTCGAGCCCTGGTATAAGGTAAACGTATCTATCTGGTGTCAAATTTCAAATCAGTTGAAATTTTCAATTTATCTTTAATAATCCCGATTTTACAAAAAAGAACTAAACAATGCCAGTCAAATTGTTTTTTCTTTTCCTCTTTCGCTGAAAATCTCTCTAAACATCACAATCTCTTGCAAAAATTTTGAAGTTATTCTATTTAAAAATTCCATTTATTAAAAAAAAAAAACATATTTTTAGGTATCAATTTAATGTGAAATTTTTGCAGATTTGAAATTTTTACTCTGTTTAACGGTCTAGTAGATAGAAAAAAGAACTAATGCCTTAACTTGCCCTAACTCGCTACTAGAAGTGCGCAACCCCCCCCCCCCGCCAAGATCGTTGCCACCGCTTTAAACGTAGACTGAAGCTGTACCAATTTTTTTTGTGTATTTGATTTTGATGTATATTTGGATAATGTAGGGACAGGTGTAAAAACAGGGTGGCGACAGAACCGGGAAATCAGGGATTTCTCAGGGAAGAATCATTTTCTGGAAAAATCAGGGAAAACTCAGGGAAGTTTCGTTTAACTCAGGGAAAAAGTTGGAATTTCGTTTTGCAAATGGCGCCCATTTGGTACTTTTCCGTTAGCCATGCGGGCGCCAGTTTGAACCAAAATCAAAATGTCGCCAATTTTGTTTTCATTCCGAAAATGAGAAGTGTATTTTTTATGTAAACATCCACAGAAAAAAAAGAGTTGTATACATTGTATTCTGTTTTATTAAACCTGTAACGGCCGGAAATCCTGTAACCGAAGTCTACAGCCGTGCCACGTTCTCTAATGTCAATAATAGGAAAGTAGTGCTTTGCGGCTTTAAAAAATACCAACGGCCGGAAAAACTTGCAAAAGTTAAACATCCGGTTCCAATTTAATCAACATTAAAAAAAATCATTTTTTTTTTCTAAAATACCTAGATTGTCGATTTTGATTTTGGTCCAAAATTGCGCCCGGCTAACGAAAAAGTACTCATTTAGATTATTATGCATATGTTTTTTACATATGTGTTGAGAAGTTATTATTTTTTCGAAAAGTTTTGAACTCTTGAGGTTTTTTGTTGTTGAAAAGTTTGCGTTGCCCGTTACAGTTCTTTTCGTGATGGATTCGTCATTCTCAAATGCGGCCAAAATCGTTTGCGAAAAGATCCAATCGGCGTGACGTCACAATCTCCTATGAAAATATAAATATTTAATTGAAACATTATTTATTAAAAGCAAATCAAACGTATAAGGTATCTATCTGGTGTAAAATTTTCCGCAATTTTGAAATCCGTTGATATTTTCATTTTATTTTAAACAATCGCTGATTTAGAAAAACGCACTGAAGAAAAAACTGCAGTCATAACTTTAATTATTTCTTTTGCTTCACCTGAATCCGTTACTTTTCAAAATGAATGAATCTCGAATCAAACGATGGTCATTCTTCTCGGCGGTGAAATTCGTATTGGAAAAAATATAAAAGTTACAATTTAAAAATTATTTATTTAAAGAAAATCATGTTTTTAGGTATCGATCTAATGTAAAATTTTCCGCAGATTTCAAATCCGTTGAAATTTTTATTCCATCTTTAGCGATCGCTAAGATAGAAAAAAGCAACGAAGAACGCCAGTTCGAACCAGAACGAACTCGAATCCGTTGCTCAGGAAATCAAAATGAATTCTTCCGATCTTTTTAACCACGAAGGTAGAATTCTTCACGGCGCCGGCGGCTAAATTTGTATTGGAAAAAATATAAAAGTTACAATTTAAAAATTATTTATTTCAAGAAAATCATGTT
This sequence comes from Metellina segmentata, assembly GCA_947359465.1. NCBI lineage: Eukaryota > Metazoa > Arthropoda > Arachnida > Araneae > Tetragnathidae > Metellina > Metellina segmentata. Next base: position 23,845,261 of record OX375884.1, read on the forward strand.
TTTAGGTATCGATCTGATGTAAAATTTTCCGCAGATTTGAAATCGGTTGAAATTTTTCTTTTATCTTTTAACGATCTAGGAGATAGAAAAAAGAACTACATAACTCCAGTTAAAACTTTATTTGTTTTGTTCGTCCGCTAAAATCGTTGCGTAACGGAAAAAATAAATTTAGAATGTCATGTCTTTATACCGTATGCCATTCTAAGGAAAATAATAATAATTAAATTCCAATTAACTAATTTTTAAATGTTTTAGACTAAATTTTAAAATTTGGGCGCGATAGAAAAATTACAAAAAATTCTAACCACATGTGTGCTAAATTTCACTATTGTAAGTGCCATCGATTCGTTAGGACACTGCGTACAGGACAGACAGACAGACAAACACTTCCTTTTATAATAGTAGAGATGTACCGAGCGCTGACGCCATTGACGGATTCAGGGGCTGATGACTGCTTTTACAAACACATCAAAATAGTTAAAAATCTAAAATTAAATATTCTATTTATAACTTTATATTATTTGATCTATTATGGAATACAGTAAAAATATTTTTTACTTATCTTATTTTTATTCATCTATCAGTCTATAGTTTTTTAGTTCGTCAAGTTTATCATAATTACTGAAGAATTGTTCTGCGAACGGATGGAGAAACTCAGGGAATTTCATGAAAAATACTCTGGAAAACTCAGGGAACTTTTTACTTCAATTTTTGTAGCCACCCTGAAAAAGTTCATAATCAAAATATTTATATTTTCCCCCAGTTTTTTCAATTGCTATTGTTAGAGTTCCATTAAGGGTTCTAACCCTTACAATAACAATTAAAATATCTGATGAGAAAAAATACAAAATATTTGTGGAGAATGATCCTTTTACCCCATCTAACCCAAAGTATTGTAAAATCAGGGAAATTTTTGTCACACTATCAGGAAAATATCAGGGAACTTTTTTTTCGGGAATTTTGTTGCCACCCTGAAATTTGTTATCTATAAGGATTATCTGTATTTAAGAAATGATGATCCCATGTAACAAAAGTTCATTATAAATCTCAAATTTACAAATAGGGAGTGTTTGATTTTAAAAGAATTGATTTAAAGTACAAATATGCATTATTGCTGTAAGATTTAATACATTAAATTATCTCGTGATATTGCTTGTTTTCTTTCATTTACACAATTGTAATACATTATGAACAAAGACTTCTATTGGAAACCTAGAAGCAGGTACTCAAGGTATTTGACTATAATTAGAAGAATTATGAACTTTCCTGCTTGTCCTTGCACCACAACCTCTGCAACTCTTATCCGTATTTTGGATTATATTGATGTATGGGGCTGCTAGATGAACAGAAGGTGTTTGCTATGCAACTTGTAAAACAAGCTCTTTTCAAATTTGTTTCAGACTACACCTTGACCATGAGGTTTTGTAATAAGGTAACATCTTAAATATTTGGCACCTCATAGTCTAGTGCCCTGCGTGTTGTGGTGGAGGTCTAAGCCTTTAAATAATGTGCTTTGATATTGAAGTGTACCATAAGTCCAAATATAGTTACCCATAACAATACTTTAAAAGGGTTGAATTTAAAATATAGACCTTTTCAATCTGCTTAATAAGCATTTTTTCCATATATGAGTTTGTCTTACTTCTCTTTTCCCATTTCTTTAGCCCTCAGGGGTACATTTTTAGCAGTGTATGGGCATCATAACCCCGAAGTACCCAAGTGATCTTTCCTACCTTTCATTTTTACCCTTACACAGTCCACGTTTTGCTTTTTCTTCCTCCCTTATTGTGTTGTTCTGTCTTGTGTTTGGCACTGCTTGACCAACAACAAACATGACTTTTTGTAAACAATTAACCCATTTCTATAAACAATTATTTCACTATTTGGTAATATAATGTATAAGTATAATTTGTTTTTATTTTATTTTACATTTTTAAAACAATGTGAATGAACTGCATATTTATAAAGTAAAATTTCTTTTCATATTGTATATTAAGTTTGGTTTCATTCTATTTTTAAAGGGCTTAAAGAGTCATGCTGTTACAATGTTTGAAGTTGGAAAGTTATCTGATGAATCTCTTGACAGTTTTTTGATTGAACTTGAAAAGGTATTCATTACAGTATAGTGAAAAAAGTAAAAATTGTTTTTTAACAGTATGTGTAATTCGATTAAAAAATTTTTAAATATTATTGAAAATTCTCCAGTGAAGTTAGATGTTCTATCAACTGATTTAAGCTATATCCTTCATTATTTTTGTATCTATCATATATCAATATACAGAATATGTTTTCAATTTGGTATTTTCAGATTTTTTCGAGTAGAGGGCTTGTTAGTAATATTGAAAATCACCAGGTCCACATCCAAACTGAATGCTCTATCATCACAAAAAAACACTTTCCATCTTTTTGCCATATTTAAAATGTTCTGTGCAAATTCCACTTAATATCTGCTCTTTTTTGTTGGAAGTGTTCATGCATTACAATTCTAAAGGAAAATTACTGTTTTATATTTTACCTATGCTACTCAATATTTTTGAAATATGTGAAATTTTGAGTATCTTAAGTTTATACTTTATTTGAACGTAGGTTGCAGATGTTGGTGAAGGTGAAGCAAGAAGGTATTTTGACCATGCTTTGACTCTTCGAGATACTATCATGTTTCTTCGTCGTAACCCAGAATTGATGTCTTGCAATGAAGAAAGTAGAAATAGTTCATCAGGCTTAGGTCTAGATTTACTTCGCTGTGAGAGTCTGCAAAATCTGGACCAGGAAACGTGCTCCCGTCTATTAAATAAAAACTATTGGTAGCAATGTTATTTTACTAATGAAATATATATTAAAACATTTCACTTTATAATATTATGAAAGTTTTTAAACAATAAATTTTTTTCATTATTACTTTCGAGTTCATCCTTTTTATAAGGAAATTAAACACAAATTTAAAAATTAATTATCAGTTCAATTACTTCAGCTATTTTAAAGTTTTGGGGTTTTTTTTTGCAATGTTTTGACAAATATATATATATATATATATATATATATATATATATAGTCAGTACAACAAAAGTCATCCATGTCATTTAATTTTATTCATTAAAACAATAGCTATTTAAGAACTTTTTCTGTCTTGTCGATTTATTCTTTTTTGTTGGCTTCTTGAAATGACATAAAAGTGTCTGTTAATCAATCAAAGCACTGCACTTTAATTTAGTTTTCTTTTAAATTTATTTGAACAGCTTCTAGCTCTTGACTTTGTAATACTGGTGTTGTATCAAAAATAATACTATAGAGTTAAGAATGTTAACAGCATTTCAATGTTTGTGTCTATAAATGAAAGTTGTTATAAAGCAGGTTATATTTTAAACTAATAATTTTCCAAGCAAGGCAATTTTTAAAGTGACTAAACTGAAAGTAAATATCTATTATTCCAAGTTTTGTTTATTTTTATTTTTCAAAATCCTGTAACAAAGTGTAAGGGTATGTGTATATAATATCTTTACTTTAAAAAAAAAGTTTATTCTAATATATTTTGTATATCTTCAAGTTTGCTGATATCCATGGCTCCTCTCACAAATGAAATCAGACCTGTTAGCAGTTGCAATCCTCCACATCTTGGGCCTCCAATACCAGAAGTACATCAGAATTTCAGCATTAAGTATTTTAAATTGCATTTTTCATATTTCCTGTTTGGTGTCGGTTTCTACTCTTTCCAAGGCATAAAAATTATCTGTTAAGTTAATTTGTGAATAAGTTATGCTGCAAATTTTAATGTAGAAAACATTAAATTAAATGTGGTTGTTAAGTTGCTATTCAACCTTCTCATTACTACAACTACTCATTAACTTTAAAACTCGATGTGAAACATATTCAATCCATAATTCTTACAATAAACATTTGTTTACTATCTGCAATATTAAATTAATGCATATGTGCTTACGCTACAGCTAAATCATTAATAGCTTATAAATTTCTAACATTAAAAGTATTGATATTTACTAATTTTTAACAGAAAGCACATTAACTTTATCATCAAATTGAATTTAACTTTATTGTTATCAGAATGTTTAAAGTGTAACCTTTTAAACCAAAATCACATTTATGCCATTAACCAACTTCAAATAGAAAATTAAGCGTTCTATTCTAATGGTAACCTTAACAAAATACATATATTTGTGAGAAGGAAAAAATGAGAATCAAAAGATGTTGAAAAATCAAGCAGTTCTTATATTAATGATATGTACTGCCACTTTTTGTAATTTCAATGGCCTTTCATGGCACTTCCAAAAACTAAAAGATGTTAAATTAAACTTTTCCTTGTTTAAAGGTGAATATGTAGTCACTATGCATATTAAAAGTTTATTTACCTCTACTTGTTCTATTCTTTAATTTTGCAATTTGACTAGCATTCATGGTATTTTTACCTAATTACATTTTTTATTTTGTAGGTCAGTTCAGTATGGTTTAAACTCTTTTTATACTCTTTAACTAAATGTGGTCCTCCCTCGATACTCTTAACAAAAGGAACAAGACTTCGTATTCTGCCGAAGGTTTTTAGGGTAAGTTTGAATGATGCATTATTAACAAAAGATTAATGACTCTCATTGCCTTAAGTAATTTACTTGTAAGCTTATTAATGTGATAAGAATATGATGTTTTGAGTAATGTTTGATATCATTCCTGAAAATTATTTAGGATCATGAAAAGCTCCTTGTAACAACATGGTCACATGATGCAAGCACTGTTCCAATGTCTAATGCTTTGCCCATTCTTAATGATGCTTTGTGCCACTCAGCTGTTCTTGTTCAGGTATATTAAATTATTTTTACCTTTATAATTTTACCCTCCCGAGGGTGCAAGCTCGTATTCAATTACTTGCTGTCTTCTCTACTTGACCTCTAACTACTTTTGACCTTGACCAATAGAATGTTCCCATGGATTCTTTCAGTGGGTGTATTTGATATAGATGCGTTTACCTAGTCATTTAATGTGGCTTGGAGTAAAAGTGATACTACACCACTTGGAAATCGTGACACTCAGTGGGCTAAAATAACTTGATTAGTGATTATGGAATCCAATTGAAATAGTTTATTTCAAAAGTGAGCAATATTTCATATTTTAGTCACCAGTGTTCTATAACACTGCATTCTAGTTACAATGAATATTATATTGGGATCACTCATGGTTATAGCCACATGTTTCATACTGACTTAACATCAGAATTGTTACTATATGCTCATAAATTCAATAGATTCCCTACAAACTAGTTGGAATCTAGCATGTATCATACAGGTTTGCATTATTGTACATTCCTAATCAGCTTATAAAGCTTCAAAAATTCCTACATAATTCAAAATCCTATTGAAAGCATTTTTGGACTTAAATTTAAGTTTTTAAATTTTCACTTTAATTGCAAACATTTCTAATCAGGTAATTTCCAATAATGAGTATGATAAAGAACTCGATGCTTTTCAGTTAAAAAATTTTTTTTATCTTGAATTATTTTACTTTGAAATAGACGCAAGAGTAGATAAACTAAAAAAAGTTAAGGTATTGATTGTCTAATACTCTTAATAAAACTTGAAATGTGATACAACAGTTGTTTTCAGTTTGAATTGAAATATATATTATGTGGGTCTTGCTTATTAAGTGAATCCATTAGGCAGTTTTAATAATAAAAAATACTGTGTACTTTTCTTACTCATATTACTTAATATATATGTTAAAACTGTCCAATTTACAAGTTTTGCTTTGTAGGGTCAAGGGAATACTGCAGAATTCCATTATCTGCCCTTTCCTATTCAAGATTCAGAATATAGTGATAAAGGTAATTGAATGTTTTCGCAGTATGAGTATTCTCATAAAATCTAATGCAACCAGAAAAAACTTTTAAGTATTTAATAAATCGCAGTCTTTACAGAAGTATAGTATCTAAGTAGAAGTAATAGTATATCTTTACAGAAGTATAGTATCTGTTTATAAGTAATAGTATCTGTAATAGAAGTTGAGAGCTACTTTGTGATAAACGTTTTTATTTGGGTTTTATTGGGGGGGGGGGGAATAACTTATTATATATTAAACTTAATTTTCTAGATAATATGTTCTGTAAGTACAAAAAAAATAATAATGTATTAAAATTTTATTGGGAGCTCGGCTGTCTAAATTAGCAACATATATTGCATAAGCCTGCAGTAAAGGGCTAAAGGGAGTATGGGCTTGAGCCTGTAGCTGGTCGTCAATATTTGTATTTGTATAAAGCAACCAGTCATTTTCTAAGAATTAAGAAATTTTGAAATTTTTTGATGCATTTAGCTTAGAGTTGCCTCTTGGAACCTGAAGTAAATTTTATTTGAACAAAATAATGTAATTAATATTATTTCACCATGGCTTACCTTGGGAGTTGCCCCAAATTAATGCATTAGCATTGATACTCCAACAAACTGCAAGAATTGTGTAGTTAAGTGAACAAAAAGCAAGTAAGTTGCAGTCTTAAAAACATAGGGTCTTTCCTGATTCAAGATATTGAGTTTATCTGATGTGAAAATGGTACTTAACCATCTCCAAAATATACAGAAAACTCACTTGAAAATATAAATTTTAAGGAGAAAGAAAACATCCCAAATTCATATTATTTTAGAGTGAACTGTGAATTAGCTTTTGAAATTTAGAATTGGCATATTGAAGTATAAGGTAGAACTCTTCATAGATGCTGCTTGTTTTATGAGTTCTGCCTTACATATCTACCCTGATCTACATGTTGGACACAATATTTATGTTTATCACTACTGAAAATTCATTTGCAAAAAAAAGATGGACTTTATTTCTACTGAAATGAAAAAAAAAAACTCTAATTTCCCCCAGAAATTCCTAGATCACTTGAGACTAAGTAACGACCATATTCACAAGTCTGGAGTTAACTCGAGGATCAGTTGATCCGCGAGTAAGAGTTAACTCGAGGATTATCAAGAACAGTATTCTCAAACGGCATGTTAAGTGAACTTGGGATTAAAATGAGACGCTCGCTGTGATTGGCTATTACCGTCTTCTCACGATCACGTGGTATTGTTTACATTAGTTACGACGCCCGAATCTGCACTCATACTGATCAAGCATGTAATTCGCCGTAGAATTGATTCCAAATTGTGATTCAATAGAGCGCATACAGCATTTTAATTTGGGTTAGGAAAAAGAAATGCAAAGGTTTTTCATTTAAAATTGGATTTTTATGAAAACCTAAATATTGCAAGAAAGAATTGTACACAATATCTTGACAAATTAATGTAATCCGATTATCTTTGTACTTCTCAGTATGGGTGTGTGAAAAGTAACTTGCACTGTCAATTTTCTATCATTCGTAATAAATCAACATAATAATTTTTATTCTATGATGAATTTATACATCTGCCATAGTCATATTCTCCCTTTCGCTCATAGCTGACGGAGGTGCCGCCATCTATCTTTTCGCCAAGCTGCTTGTTTACTTTTTGGCAACTACCTATATTTCCATTTTTCTTTTGAATTTCAATAAAATTAAGTTTTAAAATTTTCCATTTAATCAATTTTTTGATGAGGAGATGACCTGCTATGCAGCAGGTGCTCTGTAATGATAGATCCAGTACAGTCGTCGCAAGAATACTGTAATTTAGCATAGAATGAACTGTGTCTTCCATTTTCTTTCCTTCGCAAAAAGATAGTACTGCGCATGCGTAACTCTTACTCGCGAGTTAACTCGCCGATTTCGGAGGATCAAAATGTAACACCCAAACGGCAGTTTAAACCATGGATCAAGACTTGTGAATACGGTTTTTTTGATAACTCGCGGATTATCGTTGATCCTCAAGTTAACTCGGACCTGTGAATACGGCCGTAAGACAAGATAACAATTTGAACGATATATTCAGATTGCACACAGATATGCCCCTCTCTTTATTCCTGAGTAATTCAACTATACATATAGAAATTTTGTAATTTTAATGAAGAACACATTGTTATTTTTACAAAAAACTGAAAATTTAATTTTTACTTAGTTTATTTATAGTTTCATGAAAAATATACTTCTGTTATGTCAGTTATTTCAAAGTATAAATAAATTAACCAATCTCTTATTTATTCTTGATATAACTTGCATTCAACTACATATCTTTTTTCTCTTGTTCTTAATAAATATCGGTTTGATAACCATACCTGTACAATTGATTAAAATTATTTATAAATTTTAAATCTTTAAACATTTAATAGGAATGCAACTCCCCTTTCTCATTCTCTAACTTTTAGTTGGAAATAAGCAATCAAACATCTTTGTATTTAAGAAAAGACTTATGGGTCATTCTTGTGAAATAGGAAAAATTGGCTTATTAAAATTTTTTCAATCGAAGGTTTTTAAAACTTTATTTTTTTGGCCTAATAATTTTCTACTATGATCATTAAGTTAATTAAAAATATCAGCTGTCTAAATTATTAACATTTTGTTAACAAAAAAAATTTTCAAAATATTGGAAGGCACGACCATGACGAACCTGCCAGGACAATGATGAAAATAGAAAATATATATATATATTTCTTGTTGAACATTTCATATGACCATGTATTTTTAATTCAGCTGATTAAGTACATAAATAACATTCACTAGGAACATTACACTTCAGGAAATTATGGATTCACGAATATTAAAGTATTATTTGAAAGTAGGAACATTGTGGATAGTTATTACTGCAACTTTTATGCTTTTTTTAACAGATTACGTGTTTTGCTGTATGGTGTTAAATTACTGCAATCAATTCTCAGCTATTTTTTATCTGTAATATTTCTTTTTGTATTTTTCTATTTGTCTTGTACATTTTTTAATTTTTTTCTTCCAGTTTTTTTATATGAATGTAGGCCAGTGCTCTATCTCTTTTAATTTTTTTTTCTTATCACTATCATCGCTTGTTGTCTCTGGGTTTGAAGGACCTGAAAGAGGAATATCTATATCACTTTCACTTGGAGTGGGTAGCCAATTCTATCGGATGACAATTTCTTATTCAAGCGATAGAGTTTTGAATTTTCTTTCCTATTTTTTTAATTCCCCTTTTATGCCTCAAACTCATTTTAACTATAGGCTTTACCACTCCTTTTTTCTTTTGGTTAACATATATTTCATATGCCTCTTCAATTTCTCTTGTAGCAAACATTATGGAATGTTTTTTAATATGCTCCTGACGACGTTTCTCAGCTAACCTTTTCTTTAACGACCTTTCCTCATATATTGTTTACAACTTATAGAAAAGAGCATGTGATAAAGGATATTTAGTAATATCTAGACATTTTTAAGTCCAATGACAAAAATATTATGTTTTTAATAAAAGAAACAAATAAGTTTCAAAATTTCAAACCCATTATAAGGTATTTTATCATTAAAAAAATTACAATAGATAGTAAATAATCAAAAGTTAATAATTAAAAGTAAAGAATATATTTGTCTTCAGTTAATAGTTTAAATATTTATAAAATACTGAACATAAAACATCATTTTCCTGTCTTGACATCATTGACTTGGTATGTTAAAGGCGGGACAGTGATGGCCAGGATAATGATGAAATAGGCTTGTTCAGGGCTTAATGGATGAACCCTTAAAAATTTCAGTTTGAATTTCGCACACATTTAAGAAATATCTTTTATACACTTGATTATAAAAAAAAATAAAAAATATACTGCAAACCTTTGATTTTTATCAAAGCCAGGAAAATGATCTTCAATATACATAAACCTTGAACTCTGAACTTGTATGTGCTGACTAAAAAAAAAAGTTGATAACTTTTCAAAATGGCAGATAATTATTTAAATAACCTCAACCCAAGATTACTTGAAAAGTATTCTTCTAACTCAGTGCTGTCATCTATTAATTGCCCACATAATGATATCTGAGATGCCAGGAATATGATGATATTACTAGGGACATTAGTTATTGAAGTTACTTTTGGAAATTTTTGCAATATTATTTCCATTATTGTAACTAATAACCTTTCAAAATGTATAAAGAAGCAGAATAAATTATTTACAAGAATATATAAATAAATATTAAAACCCTAATGAATGAAGAAATTGTAAAATTTCACTCAGGGACATGCCAGGACAATGATATTTGATATTTAAAATTTTTTTTTAATATATAAAATAAAAAATATATATCATACATTTTCTAATCCTGTATATTGTAAAAGTGATCCTAAACTACTATTGAGAGCAGAAAAAATCTTCAGTGATAGAATTCTATTTATTTTGAAGAGACATTAATTTTGCCTATTTTACAAGAATGACTCTTATACTGTTATGCTATTACTAAATTTATTATGAAACTACCAGATTTATATTATATATTTAAAAAAATGGTTTACCATGTTTGGTATTCTTTCGATGGGTTTCTTTCTTTTATCTTCAGCTAATATATTTATACAATATTAAATCAAAATGTATGCTTTAATGAACTTATTTAAGTTTCTTGATTCCAGCTAGATTCCTCTTTGCAATGTCACTTTCTTATCTTGCAAAAAGTGATACTATATGACAGTTCTCTAATATTTTGAACTTAATTGAGTTATGTACAGAGTAATCTTTAATGAACTCAATTTATTATACTATGATAGTGTTGCGCTTATTGCAGTTTAAAGTACAGCAATATTTTTCTTTTAGGTACTGAATCAATGAAATCCATATGGGATAACCATTTTGCTCTTAAAATTCTTGCTGAAGAACTAGATTTAAAAAACAATTGTGGATATGTTACTATGATGAAAATTTGCTCCAGAGGAACATGTGTAAAAAATCAATTCAATTCATCTTATTCTGTCAAAACTACAAATGAAGAAAGTTCAGATTATGTTTCATTAATGACGTCTAATCAGAATACTTTTAAGGATCAAAATGATCTCTCTAGTCAATTCATGCTCAGTTTCTCAGGTAGTGGTTCAAGGAACACTCAACCTTTGTCTAATGCAGAGAATGATTGGATTGTTTTAGACTGTTCATTTGGAATACCTTTATTTAATGGACTTCTCAATAAAAGAGTGTGTCAAAGATTGCTAGAGCAGAAATTTTACAATCAAGAAAGGTTTGTTATAGTAAATTCATCTTTTGCATTCTTTATTTTAGTATTTTTCAATTTTTAAAACTGCTTTATTTTAATTTGATCATAAAATCAAACATTCAAATTCGTAAATATAATGATTTATCTTTCAAAATTGTAAAACTATTCAACTTTTTAGTTTATTTTTGTAATTGTATTGATACTTATCTTTAGTTTTATTAGATATTCATTTTTAATAGAGTTGTAATATTTTTTTTGCATCTTAAATCCGATGACTGAAAGTAAAAAGTGCTTAAATGTCTAATAGCATCTATAATTTTATTTTATCATAGCTGTTATAAATGATTTTTCTAAAGAGAGGGAGAGAGATGGTTAATGTCATCTTCAGTTACAAATTTTTAAAGAAATCATTTTAATTTAGGATTTTTTTTTCTTCCAAATTTGATTTTTAACTTGAATATTTCTTCTTTTGATAGCCTCAAGAAACTGACTGCGTCAAACAGAAAGTTATGCCTTAGTCTATTACAATTCATTTCAGAATTTCAGGTATGCTGTTCAATTTAATTATATTTATCCAATATCTCAAAGTTTGATCCATATGTAGGAAAGAAAATGGATGTGTATTTGTTGTTTTTCCTTTATAAAATATAAACAAACAGGTTTTAGACTCTTATCATTGAACCACTGAATTATGTCTTTGATTTTAATTAGTGTTCTTATGAGTAGTTCATTTTATGCATATTTTTGTCCATGTCTGTATTTAACATTTACATTTTAAACATTATTCAATGGATCTAATTTTTTTCAGCCTGTGATACCAAATTCTGATGTAGGTCGGATAACTGCTTTTCCTCCCAATCGACCGGGTTGTGATGTAGAACTTCCTTTACCCACCGAAAATTTACTTTTCTGCAATGGCAAATTAACCATATGGGACCAAAAATGATTTACTATACTATCCTTTTGATACGTCATCAAAACATTTGCAGTTTAAGTCAGAAGAACTGAAAGTGTCTTTTTAATATTCCATTTAATACTCATTACCTGCAAAATATTTTGTATTTTTGCAGACTATTTCTGTAATTGTTGACTGAATATTAATATATATATGCATTTTTGTCAAATAAAAATATTATTTATATACTTGCATCAGACTAATTTTTGAGTTTCCGACTGCAAATAGTTTGTCCCAAATGTTTTTATAGCATCATTTTTATTAATGTTTTTGTTAAATATGGAAAGTTTCAAAACATTTATTCACATTTTAGACACTAGTAGTATAGAGTATAAACCATGTCTTTTATCCTTACAAGTACTATTTTTTAAATATATTAATGGTCCCTCATTTGCTCTTTTCCAGTGCTCCTTATAATTTAAATTATGAACACAAAATTTTTGGTCAAAGTGCATTTTTACGCAAACAAAATTTCAATAATTAAATGTGTTTTGAATTATAATTAGGTTTAGTGATCAGCTAGAATTTTTGGTTAACCTAGTAGTTGACAAAGGCATTACAAACAGAATAAAAACTAAACATGCTGTTATTTTTAAATTGCCAGTTTTGAGCTGAAAGTCTGATTCAATAATTAACTTTTAAAACACTTACTTTCCCAAAGTTAAGCACTTGACAGTAAATTTGGCACTACTGAAGAAATTACACAGTAATTGGGTAAAAACTTCGCATGAAAGTTCATAATTTGTGTAGATTCACAACTAAAAAATTATAGTAAACTAAATATATTTGGGTATATTTTTAAGATATATGTACAACACATTCCAAAAAAATGAAATGTAATATGGGATGGGATTACCCGACCTTCTCATACCTTCAATTAGGTGGCCAAGTGAATCAAGGGCAATAACTGTCATTCATCTAATAGGGCTGTTTGCAGCTCTTTGAGAGGAGTACATGGGCAGAGACGCATCTCAGAGATTTTCCATGGAGTTGAGATCTGTTGAGCCTTCACTTCAAGGTACTCATCCACTATGTTTGCTTTATGTGAACATGCAGTATCATCCATAAGAAATGCCAATTCGCATGCTTACGACACCACTTCAACTGTGCTCTTCAAGTTTTGATGTTTAAAGGGACATAAAAAAAGACTTGTGGTACCAAGGCATAGTCATTTCAAATGTAATCTTTGCCTCATAGTGTCAGATATTGACTTACTATAATAGTTGTAGTAACTATTGCTCTTGGAGTTGAAGACATTGCTCATCAGTTGCCTCTTAGCCAATAAAGACAATACATAGTGTGTGATCCTTTGGATGACCAAGAACAGGTCTCCAAACATCTAACCACTCATTTCCATAGATGAGAAATCAGAGTAGTGAATACCAAAGAAAATAATGACGTCTTTAATTGATTCCTACTTCAAGCCCACATCAGGCCAGCATTTAGAATAATTCAGTTTTCTTTGATTCATTGAACCTTGTCTAATCCAATAATAACCAAAATGGTCTAAAAATTTTCTGTCATCATTTTAACTCGTCTACTGAAAGGTTTTAAAAAAGGGTTGGTCTTCAACCAATGCCTAATTTACATATTTCTGGAGAGTTAATTTCTGATTGGGCCCCATCATGTGATATTTGTATATTCCTTCAACAACCAAAGAAATACCACTCAATAAAATTGAAGTGCACATTTAAAAGCTCTCGGAAGTGGTATCGCGTGCTTAGCTTTTGGAAAGCAGTGTAAATGGATACCTCCTCTCAAATTTTCTGCATACTTATTAGTGTACTAGCAATTTTTTACATTAATTCTTATTCTGGAAAATATGTTGTGTACATTTCCTGAGTTATTAAAAATTAAACTAAATTATTTCTTTTTTAGAATAGTATAGCAACTCAACAGTAACAGAGAACACTAATCTGTCAATAAAAAATATATATTTAAGTGTAAGTAAAAATAGAGGTTGTTTACTATTGTACAATTAAAACTCCATAATGTTTGTTCTGGAAATAGAGATAGCGATATTCTAAATAAACAGTGAATAGGTTGTATATTGTGAAAATAGATGGTGACAATGTTATATTAATTTCCTGAAACAAATGCTGCCATTTGCACATTAATAATTTAAAATGTATAGAAGAATGAATGGGTGCATTTTAAATGAGTAACAAATTCATAACATAAAGCTTTAATTTTTATTGCACAACATAATATTCAGTAAATACAGCTCATTTGCAGTCTACTCTAATTCAGATGAGGCATTTATGATGTTTGATTCATCATCAAAGACACATTTCATGATATGTATTTTCACCATGTTGAAATGGCTACTGTTTTAAATATGAAGACATATTTTTTTCGTCATTTGAGATCACAGCATAATGGTTACACTTATGCATCAAATAAGCAGGATGCAGTTGGCTGAGATTAATACATCATTCAGTACAGTTTATTGTACGCCTTATAGTTTGCAATTATAACTTTTCTAATCAAAACTTGCATAGTTTGAAGGAAATTTGTATTTTCTTAACTCTTCATTTTCGAAAAACATACATATAAAAATGGAATGCATGATTTTAACCCTGCAACTTTTAAATAATTGCAAGTTTTACATGGAAGTAATTATGAATAGCGATTAAATTCTCAAATAGCATGACTATATTAGACAAGTGAATCAATCGATTCTCTCATTTCATTTTACAACTACTCAGCAAAAATATTGCTTATATGAAATTAAAATACTATTTTCGAGTTATTTCGTAGGGATATTGAAGTGCTCGTAAATCAAAAATAAGGGATAAATCTAAAGCAATAATATTGTATAATTGATTTGCAACATATTCCACAACCATTGTATATTTATACATAACTCTAATTTTGTAACTCTGCTTATATAAACTCTTGATCAAAGAGTGATTTAAATTGTGGCACATTTATGCAGGAACACATCTAATAAACAGTTCATGATATGTTTTTATAAGGAAGCTATCTCTCCTGCTAGTTTGAGAGATCTTGATGGTACAAGAGATGCTGCAGCATGCAGAAATCTGCTACATCACTATTTAAAGCTACTGATACATTAATACACCTATTATAGCTGTCACTATCTAATGTGGGCATAAACAGCATCATCTAAATATTATTTTATACTTTATGAATTTCCACAAGCAATAGCAAGCAGACAATTTTTCTGTTTGTGTCTACAAAAATTCACGATATAAATACTCATCTTCTTTTTCTTACAAATAAATAAACTGGAAATCGTGCACCTTTTCTCAAAAATCTTCTACTGTTTGGTCCTTTAGGTTTAATCAGTTACTGGACGAGTTTGAAATAACTTTTCGATCAAGGTATCATCAGCTAGTGATGTAAGATCACCCAAATCCTTGTCATTCACTGCTATTTTCCTCAGAACTCGTCTCATGATTTTTCCTGATCGTGTTTTTGGTAAACCTGATGTAATATGCAGGTACTCAGGTGTGGCAAATGGTCCAATCCAATATCGAACTGCAATATGTTGATTGTCAATATCCATATCATGAACTAATCACATTACTCTTATACAAAAATGTACTTTTTTTGTTTCCTATGTTAGAAATGAACGAGTAAATTGTACATTAGTTTAAATAGACATTTTTATAAGTTGTAGGAAATTTATATTGTAAAATTTCAGATATGAATGTTAATGAATTAAACTACTCTTCAAACTTTAAATTATGCATTGTTTATTAGAACTAACTTAAGAGGCTAATTTTCTCAGCAGTGGGAAATCTAGCATTTAGGATGGGTATTCATGGAAATGTTTTTAGATATTACATTCCTCCCTTATATAAATATTATTTTGTCCTTTTCATGATTTCCTATACATGAATGTAGTATACGATTTTTTACTACTTAAATGTTTTTGAAAACGTTGTTCCCCAAGGCTAGTTAATTATGATGAAACTGAACATTAATCTGTTTATTTTGCAACAATATTTCTTTCAATTAGAAGTGATGTTTTAAAAGTAGTTTTTAACTTAATGTTATAACTCATAACATGTTATAACTTATGATGCATACATGCACCAGTGTTACAAATTTTAAAAAGTTGTTTTTTCATGTAATAGTACTATGCTTTTTTTCAAAAGATTGGATTCCTCCTCTGATTTCTATGATTGCAACTTGAATGGAAACATGTATTTTCATGCCAAAACATTACAATCCTTGAAAAATATGGGGCTAAAATATTCCCAAATATTTGTAAAAATAAAAAATGCACAGACGAATAATGTCTACAGTAGGAGGGACATTAGTTTGGTTACCTGTTTTGGGGTTTTTTGGTGCAAGGGGCATTGTGTCAAACACAACTCCAAGTAAAAAAAATGTGACACGGAAAGAGGATTGGAGAATAGAGTAATGGGGTATAAAACCAGAAAAAGATGGGCTTGTGTAACCCATGAGTACAGCATGCGTGTTTACTAGAGATAGTAAACCCCACGAGAAAAGAAAAGATCACTAGAGTACCTCAGGTCTGTGAAGTTCGTACACACCTAAATGAGATATGCCCTTGAATGAGATATTGTTTTAGAACAGCTTGAAGTAAAAATTGAATTTTTTAAAGCAGATCTCTCTCTCTCATCCCATTTTTGAGACATTCTTCACACAATTTGCCCCTCTAACTCCTGATAGAACAAATTTTGATGGAGTAGCAGAAGCTACCTTATTGTGTCTCCAACAGCTTCTATTTCGATCTCAAACGTTTGGCAGTGGGTTTCCTTAGCGACTCAAAGTTTTTAATTCAGATTTTCAAATTAACTACCTTCATGCAAAATATGCGGCATAAAATAGGTCTAGGAAAAATTGTTGGAACATCTACAGTCTACATTTAGCCCGGTGGCAACGGCCTTGGGGCACTTTTAGTAGCGAGTAATGGCAGGTTAAGACAACCCATCTGTATTAGTTTATTTCAGTTTTTATGGCAACCTCGGCAAGCGGAAAGTATATTCTAGAAAATTCTTTTAATAACCGTTAAACTGTCCTTTGATTTCATTCGTTCTTTTAAAATTTTTTCGTTGATTTCATTGGTTATATTAATTTAAAACTATCCTTTGATTTCATTGTTTCTTTTAATGGTTTTCCTCAGTTGAGGAATTTTCTTTCAATTTTCATTTAAGTCACTGTACAGTGCTGTCGTTTCATGTTGTATTTTATATATGTTTTTATGTATTTTATTCACATATATTTATATTATTAACGTATAAAATATATTTTTTAAATCGTTCAAAAATGTGTTTTTGAAGCTTTATTACTTTTCGTTGTAAAAATAAAAAGATTTTTTAAATAATTCCTTACTTGTCGACATTAGAATTGCGCCAAAAAAAAAAAAAAAGCTTCAAGACCGTTGCCACTGGGTTAAACGTAGACTGTTGCTGTAGCAAATTGTAGTTTTCTAGTTTTTTCTCGCACGTACTGGGCTGCGGTAGCTCGGTTGGAAGAGCAACGGATTAGCAACCGCCTTAAATGTTACTGTGGTTCAAAATGACTTGGTGTTGTCCTCGCATTTGATCCCGGAGCGTCGCCAATAGCCCGTCGTGTTGCCTCAGTGCGACGTTCATTAAAATACCAACCTACCCACACGTACAATTGCAAAGGAACAAGTTGGTAGAAAATTGGCCTAAATGGGTACTATAATTAAAGTGCCTATATAATCAGAGTGGCGACCTAAGGAAAACACTTTCTGATTGACTTAGAGACCTTTTCTACCGCCCGAGACGGTTTTTCCCAAGCTCCCGTAGACTTTACTTGGGAACTTTTTGTGTGTTCGAGAAAAACGTGTGTACATTAAATTTAAAAGAAAATATAGCTTGTTCATGTTGAATTTCTTGTTCTAGAATGTTTATTTATTATTATTTTAGTGTTTTGTCAGTATAAATTTGAAGACTTTTTAAGTGAATAGCTTTTTTGAACAACATGGTGTTTCCTGCAATCTAAGTTAGCACTTTGTGCAATCCATTTAATCAATTACGCATGTTTGTGGACTTGTATATGATTCATTTATACCAAATGTATCCATATTATAACAATCATATGCTTTTTGTTCTCCCTGAAATGATATATAAATTCGCCCAGCAACCTTCTTTGAGACGATTCTGGTAGAAAAATGGCTGCCGCGCATGAGCACTGGGCCACATTTGGTCACTTGTCGCCACTGATTATATAGGCACTCTAACTATAATTGATACCAGTGAGAAACCAATTTCCACAAATGCGATTAAAATACTTTTGATCATATAACCATTTGAGATAATCATACAGGAAGCCACTCAAAAATAATAAATGGGACAATTTGCAAAAAATGTGATACAACGACAAAACAAACTACTAAAAAACGAAGCCGAGGCACTTTTCAAATTAGAACTGGACATGATTGCCTTGCAATACACCTGGATAGAATTGGAGCAAATTCCTCCGAGAAGGTCCAACCTCCAATTACTTCATGGATGAGTATCACCTCCTATTCTGCCGGGGCCTGGACCTCTTAAAACTCAATTGGGATGCTAGAGATAAAAATGAGCTGAGCCTCTACATTTGGCACAGGAACAAGGTTTTTAAGAGTCACTTTATGGTTACTTTTGATATTTTGTTGCCAGACAGGAATTTTAACAGGGTTACCCTAAGTTCATAAAGTGACACATATCGGTTGATTAAAGTAGACGAGTGACTGGAATGGGCGTTCCGCATTTACAAAATAAGTTACAGTAAATAGGATTGAGCAACCTGTTAATTCTCCCTTTGTTTATAAAACTTCACTTTTTACTTTTGAATCACTGATGGGCGATTGAGATTGCACGGTACATTGATATATGATAATGGTAATTTTAGTTAACGTCGTACTAGAGCAACACTACGGGCTATTGACGACGGTCCGGGATCAATCCCTACATTGATATATGAATATGTGAGACGGTTCAGTCTCGAAGCAGACAAGCCCATAATCATTGCTTCCATACTCATGAATTGATATTTCCCTAATGAATATCATTTCATTAAACATATTATAAAGAATATTAGGTCATAAAAAGTGAGTTGTTTTACGAATTAAATAACTAGCATTTTATATCTAATGTAGATAGTACTTCATGGCCTTTTATAGTATTTTATTTGAAAATATTTTAGTGATCAGAAACCAACACTTTTGGTGGGATGTTCCTCTGATTATGCTACGGAATGTATGGTTAACTTGTACAACACATACAATAGGTCAAGCAAGAATATTTTGGGGAAATATCTCTTTTTTCAACATTCTGCCTTGAATTATATTAGTATATTTTATTCAAATTTAAAAGAAATAATTACCTTTTTCTTTGAGTTGCTTTCCCACAGTCTCATTGAATTCTTTCCCCTGAAAAAAGAGGAACTTGAATACTTTTATTGCTTAAAATAAGGGGTTATGAATTTGTTAGTTTCTAGAAGACCGTGTTATGCTGCTAGAGCCAACAAATAATACATTTTACTTTAAAATAGAAGTTTGTTTATGATCTTATGTTAAGTTCATTAATAGATACAGAGATATAAAGGGAGGGGGTACGAAGACAGTTAAATGCGTCCAAATACTAGTATGATGGCATATGTTAATAAGAGTCACACAAACTGCTATTAAAACGATATACATGGGCACGAAGACAATTAAACACGTTCAAATGGTCTGCCATCAGAGACAGACAAGCCTACAGGGAAATTCAAGCGAGTTCGGTGCTTTTAAAAGGATGGTATGTTTTTCAATAGAAAAATAATGTGTCGAAATACAAGGAGAGTTTATTTCACATAATACTTCAAATGTTGGCAGCTATTCTACTCAATTTGATGGAGAGGTCGCAACAATTTGTATGGATTAAAACAGCTTCTGAGAAAAGATTCATTCGAAAAAGAGGTTTGCTTTATTTGACTAAATATGTAATACAAGCGGTCTCTTCAAATTCAGTTAGAGATTGTCTACGAGTTATGCAAGGCTGACATTCCTTGATAAGTTAGTTAATGTGTTGATGCTTCAATGGGATCCGGCTTATCCCATTGAACCTGAAAATAATACCCTGTCTTTTTTCGTTTCGAAACGTAAGATAAGAGTTTTTCGAACATCTAAGGGAAAAACTTGCCACTCAATACTGCCAAGGACAAATCTTGGGAAGGCCTTCGTTCCTCCAGTGATGTCGTTCTAGACTCTCCATGGAAGGTTTCAGTTGCTGAGTTTTGTTTCCTGATTGGGCATGACTGCGAGCACACTTATTTTATCGTAAGATTGTATGTTCACCTGACTGTATTTTATGTAATAGTAAAAAAACTATGGCGGCTCAACACTTGGACACGTTCGCTGTACTTAATAAATTTAGCAACTGTATAAAAGTATTGAAAAGTCAGATAACGAATGACGTAAAGTCATGTGCATGATATTTGTTTCATTCATTAATTTTAAATGTTTTCCAATTAGGAAGACAGTAATCTTACAGTGAAATCTACTCTGTGTATCATAATACGGTTATAGCATTGGTTTTCGGTTGTATTTGAAAGCAAGGCTGATCATTGTTGAATAAAAGGGTCAAACTGTCCAGCAAAAGATGGTGGAGAGGTTAAACATTACTATCATATCAATTAAACAAGGGAGCGTAGATCTGCCACGCTAATTATTCAAAAGTATGCATCATGTAAGTTTTTTTTTAGAAATAATTCGCAATTCATAAATGACATATTAAAATATAACGAGGATCAATTTTGTAAGGTCTTTTGCTAATAGTGAATCAGCATAATTGACTAAAGCGAAAATATGTTTCGCAAGATGATAGTCGAAGAAATGTTATTTCCTAGAATTAAATGCTGTTAAAATTATTGTCTAATTTATTAGGTGTCTGAGGTCGATAGATGGCTTTGTTTTCCCCGACCAGTCATTCGAAATAGGCCGTAATTGGCATGTAGGTTGGCACGAAGACAGTCAATTACGTGTAAAGGATTTGCCGTTCTGGAAGAAAGCAACAGACTGGCGTAGGTACAAAATATGGGGATTTTGAGTTAAATGCTTCACGTGATTTATTCTTAAAGTATTCATTCTTCTAATGGAACAAGGTCAGAACTATAGTAACACACAGCACCGATACAGAGCATTTGTTAATAATCAAATTTCAATCAAATTTTTCTCATCATCCTTTAAAAGAACGCCTAGGTGCTGTTTAGAAGTAGAACTAATATACAGGATGGTCATATAAAAACTTTGCCGATGTATGGACCTCTAGTGGCTGTTCCGTTCAACCGATCGAGATGAGATTTCCGATATAATTATTCAGAATTATGAGCTCGTGATTCTGTGAACGTCAACGAAGTGGCACTCACGGTTACGATTATATGTACAGAAACTCGGAATTTTCGAATGGCAACGCCCACTTTTTCTCGTCGCAAAATGCTCAGCGCATGCGAAAACCCTAAAGAGCGTTGGAACGGTACTTGTATCACAAAAAAAAGGACACGTTATGCACACACAAAAAATAGCTCTACGAACGGCCAACAAAAATACGATCGGGGCGCACGGAGGAAATTTGCATATGACAGAGGCAAGACACCAATCACAGAACGCCGTTCGCCAGATATTCAGAGTAGAAAACCGATAGAAAGGGGGGTGGAAATGTTGGTGACTGTCAGCGAATGTTCATGGGGAATTGGTAAAGCTCTATTATCAAAATGGGATGAATGCAGCGGAATCCTTGCGTGTTTACTGTCGAAACCATCGCCAAATAAATAGCCCATCTACCCTACAAGCTCTGCGTGATTTAGCAAAGAAATTCGAAGAAGCTGGCTGCACCTGTGATAGACCGCGATCCGGACGACCAACTGTCCCTGAGTACGCTGTTACGGAAGTGCATGACATAGTGACTTCAGGACACATGTAAACTGTAAGAGGTACAGCTCGTGTATTGGATATACCGAAAACAACGGCCCTAAAGCTACTGCGCTCTATACTCCGTATATTTTCATACCGGTACCAGCGCATCCAGATGTTGCATGAGGGGGACCATCTACAACGTATCGACTTTGCAATTAAATTTCATATCCGAAATGATGGCGATAACGACTTGCCTCTTCGCAAAAATATGGACGGACGATTCGCATTTCACCTTAACTGGCAACGTCAACACCAAAAATTGTGTGCACTGGGCAGACACGAATCCGCACGCTGTGGCACAAGTACCTTTATACGACGCCAAAGTTACTGTGTGGTGCGGCCTTGCAGGTGTCTTGCCTCTGTCATACGCAAATTTCCTCCGTGCACCCCGATCGTGTTTTTGTTGGCCGTTCGCAGAGTGCGTGCATAACGCGTCCTTTTTTTGTGATATACGTACCTTTTAAAATTTCATATGCTGAATATTTTGCGACAGGGAAAAGTGGGCGTTACAATTCGAAAATTTCGAGTTTCAGTACCTATAACTGTAACCGTGAGCGCCACTTTGTTGCCGTTCACAGAATTCCGAGCTCATACCTCTGAATAACTATATCTGAAATCTCATCTCGATCGGTTGAACGGAACGGCCGCTAGAGGTCCATATGTTGGCAAAGTTTTTTTTATGACCACCCGGTATAATAAGTTACGTTGAATTTGACAAGAACATCACATGTCACACCTTGAGCCACGGTTAATCTAAACTCGGTGTCCGTTTCATAATGTAAATGTTGAATGAACAAAAATATCAACAGATATGCTGTAACATACAGTAAATAAATGAAAAAACATTTTGTATAGTTGAGGACTTTGTGTTGAATATTTCATTCCAAATGTTAGAAGAACAACGACGCAACTGCAAAATTGTGGGTGAATATTCAAAATACTCCTACAAGAGTGGTATCATTTAAAAGTAATATAAATATGCTATTATAACCCCACTTTCAGAAAAATCAAAGTTTCTCACATGTTGGAATTAATAATAATCCTGAATAATATTCTTATTTTTTTGTTTTCTCAACAACTCGGTGAATTCCACTGTCGTCATAGTCACATTGGGAATATGAAGGCAAGAATGATTATAAGTACACATTGGACAAGAACGTATTCAAAAAAAATTTCGATGAAATTTTGGAAAATAATTTCGATTTGATAGGATCGAATAATAATTCGAGTTTAACACTTCTCTACGATTGACATTTCTCAATTTTACGATTTCCTCGAACAAAGCAGCGATTTTCAACCGGTATGTCGTAAGAATGGCACTAGCGCGATTTACAGATGGTGAAATGGTTTAAATTGTGTAAGATTTATTTCAGTTCAACGGTTTAGTTTGAACATTTGACAAGCGTGTTCACAAATAATTTCAATACCGTATATTTAATACCCGTATAAATGATTTTGAGAATATTTAGTTTACTTTAAAGTTTGACAAATAAATTGTTCCCAAAGGATTTTTTTTTAAGTCACTTTGGAGGAAAAAGAGTAGGTAATTACTACTATTTTTTTAAATCGTGCAAAAGTATACCATTTTTTGCTTATTGTTTGTTTCAATTAATAAATTATTTAATTTAAAGTTTGATAAATAAATTGCTACCAAAACATTAAAAAAAAGATTATTTGGAGCTAAAAGGGTAAATTTGTACTATCATTTTTTTATAAATCATGCAAAGTTATACCTTTTATGTCAGATAGGAAAAACATAATATATTTTTGGTGTGTCACAGAATTTTAGACATTGGTTTGTGTGCCATGAGATGATCATGGAATCACTGGAATAACGAATAAAGAGACGTTCACTTCCGAAATGTTATATCAACGTTCATCTGTGTTACAAAACAGTCTAAGCACGGGTGTGTGTGTTGGTGTTAGTTACAAAACAGCATTTCGAACTGTCCTCAAACCATAACGTCAAATTTTTGGATCCTCATGTATGAGTTCAAAGATCCGAAGCTCAAAGATCGGCAGACTTTAAAATTTATCGGTCTGTGAACTTTTGTAGCAACAGTATATCATTTGTGAGTAAGACAGTACGTTACCTCTTTGAGAGTTATGAAACAGTAGAGGCACTCTCCTTTGACAGGGTGTGGTGTGGAGACTACGGCTGTCTCCGAAACGAATGGATGAGTGATAAGGGCTGATTCAACAGCAGCTGTTGATAACAAATGTCCAGAGACGTTTAGCATATCATCTACCCGACCTGTCACCCATAAATAGCCATCAGCATCTCTTTTGGCACCTGAAAGAAACATTAATGTCTCAAGTATCAAGCTGAAATTATTTTGATGTTGAACGGGATGAATATTATCGGGTAATGTTAAATTAGACCACAATTGCTGTACACCACGCCAGTACCATTTCCGAGGTATTTATTACGTGCGAACCTCAACAAACTTCCCTTCTATTAAACATCGATGTTCGAAATAAATTGCCCTTGATAAATAATATTTGAATGTAACTTGATACAAATATTCAGATTCACAGGTAACATTTTCCACATACAAAGCAAACTTTAAAATATTACCTTTCATAACTGCCTGCTTTACTACAGATGTATTAGTAATAATCCAATAATATATTAGCTTATACTTTTTATTTTTAACACGCTGGCCTCATCATTAAAACTGCCTTTATTTTTATACATACTTAACACATTTACTTTAACCCCCAAGTGGTTTCGGCGAGATATCTCATCCATCAAGCTCTGACCAGTTTTGCTAATGACGATATCCTCGTCATCAAGATTTTGTGGTGATGACGTGAGATCTGGTCAGTTTTGCTGATAACGAAGTACCTCGTCGATAACCACCAAGAGGTTCAATTTTCCACGTCTATTTCTTCCTGTTTATCTACAAGCCTACACCCAGCATACCACTCGGGAACCACTTTGCACCACGCACAGTGGAGCATCCAGGGGTAGCTGGTGGGCTTTAGCCACCACCAGGCAACACAAAAATTAAATTAATCCATAATATTTTTTGGGATGGACAAAATCGATCTTAGTTACGCCCTCCAGGTGGTTTCGATGACATATCTCGTCCATCAAAATCTGACCAATTTTGATAATGTGATACCTCATCGTAATGTGATATTGCCTATTTTTATGATGATGAGGTCAAGATCTGGTGAGCTTTCTTCTAATGATGATAAATCTCGTCCAACAATATCTATTTAATTTTACTAATGACGGGATGCTTCGTCTAGATAACCATCAGAAAGGTATAAAGAACTCCATAGTTATTTTTCTGCTTATAAATTTCAAATGCGGTCAAAGTCAAGTAGATGTAGTTTATTACACTTTATGGAATCAGTTTAAAGATTGTTGTAAATATTGCTTGCTTCTGCAGCTAACCCTCAAAGTAGTTTCGACTAGACATCTTGTTCACCAAGGTCTGATCAATATTGCTAATGACGAAATACCTTGGTGAGACAACCACTGGGAGGGGGTTAGACAACATCTATTGTAGAAGACAGGTGCAGATTTTCTGTATGAATCAATTCTCGTGGTAGACAAACAGTATAAACATAAAGGACATTTTGAAAACAAAATTACAATTCTCCTGCAGAAACACAACTTACTTAAAATACATAATTGAAGTGACTTACCATCACCTGTGCAGTAGTAACCAGGGAACTTTTTGAAGTAGGTGGTCTCATACCGTTCTTGAGATCCATAGACACTACGCATCATGCCCGGCCATGGCTTTTCGAACACCTATTTAGATATATATTTTAGTCTCTCAACAATCAGTATAATTAAAAACATACCAATTGTGTTTACGAAAAATTAAGTATACCCTAAAATGTCTGTTATCTTTTAAACCCTTTCAGGGGCGGAGGGATCATAGAGAAGATATGAAAATTAGAGTGAGGGATGGAAAGCGTTTTATATGTTCAGGATCATGTGACCAAAACTAGTTGTAACGTGACCCTTAGACTACTTCCATCTGCCAAAAAGAAACGAACATACATCACATCTGATTGGTGCAGAGGACGGGGCAATTGAATAGATCCATCTATTTATACATCATTTGACTGGTCCGCGCGACAGCAGTAGACTGGCGATTTTACCAATCATTTCGCCACTGATCAGAAATCCGCATTCACAAATCCACCTTGTCATAAGATGCTATGTCGTCAAAAGAGGCGATAAGATGCCAAATCGGCCAATCATATCAATTATTCACAGAGCAATCAATTGTTGACTTGTTCGTCATCATAATAAGAATTTTCAGGATTCGTTTGAGAACTGAAAAAATTCCCACGCGCGTGCGAAGGAGTGCCTTACTGGAAAACAATTTAGAGATTGGCTAAAGCGTGCACCACCTAGTGGTCAGGTAGGGAAAGACGAAATATACAAGATCAGGAGTTAGAAATGCAATGTGAAAAATGTTTCGGAAAGTTTTGAATTCATTAAAAATGGAAAACTGATTTATGATGCATAAATATGTATATGGCGTTATACTAATAATATTGCTTCTTAATATGTAAATTCTGGCGTTATAACACATACTTCAATTTTATAAACTATGAGCTGAATAACTCGGCGTTGCTCGGGTTGAAATGGTTTAATGTTGAGTGAAAAATGAATTAGAATAATCACTTTTCTTACATAAAAAAATGCGGTCATTTAAGTTGTACGCGGAAAATACTTTTAACTTCAATCACTTAAGTTGTACGGAAAATACTTTTTAACTTCAATCATTTAAATTGTACGGAAAATGCTTTTTAATTTCGTTTTAACTCTTTTATAGCTTCTACAATTTACTTTGGATGCAAATATATACATTTAATTCCTGAATAATATATTGCAATATGAAAAAGACTAAGACACATGCAAACAGAAACGAAATTCCGATTAAAAATTGCAGAATTATAAAAAAACGAAAAATGTGCAAAACGTCGAATTTTGACTTCCTGACCTGAAATAGAGTAATTCGAAAAAAAGACAGAAAAATACTGTGATAAAGCGATTCAGTAATGCTCAAATATGACCGCGACATTTCCCTGCATTAATTCAAATACCCAAACCCTGTAGAATGTATTTCTTTGTCTATACTCATTTATTGCAGGAAAACAAACTTTAGATTTTAAAATTGGTGCTTCGATGGGCACTTTTAGGACTACCTGTGTGCCAATTTTCATGGTTGTAAGTGTTACAGATTGGTCTGAAGACATGAAAGTAATAGCCTATGTTTTCCTAAGTGTTCTAAAGTATAAAAAAATTAAAGAACATCACTATATTTTTACAAGTATGCAACCTCAAAATTTAACGAAACAGCCTTTTTATAACCGAGGACAATCAGTAGAAAGTTGGTGCATATTCAAATTTTGGAATCGTGAGGTCCGAGGCTCCGACATAGGAATAGGTTTTGTTACCGCAGTAACTCATCCACAACCTCATTCTTTGAATGCAAACTCAATGCCTGCATTAGTGCCCGAGGTGGTCGTACAGCATAATAAAGATGACCTCCTCTATTGATTTAAGTTTTCACAGTTTTCCTTCCGAATCCAGTGCAGTGTCACCACTTCAGTTCAAAGACTTAATACTGTTCGTTTTTGTTTTTGTTACCGTTTTATTTTTACTCATAGCTTTGATAACTCCGACCCCCCACATCTAGTTCGCTTTACTGTAAATAATAGTAGATAAAAACGTGATAAAGTAGCATATATAAACTTTACTGTAATTTAAGTTTTGGACGCCAGAGTAGTATACCATTCAACAGCAAAGGATCAAATCCATATCAAAGAAAATTCGAGGTTCTGGTTGTATATGATGAAAAGTAGACTAGGGTTATAAGGTTATGCAGATAGGTTTTACAAAAGTTATAAATTTATACACTTCCTCTATTTCTACACTCAGGATAAATGTATCTATTGGAGACATAAAGTGTAATAATTTTTGGAAAATTAACATGCTTCTATTAATCACCAGATATCCTTCTCCTTCTCCTTGAATCTCTTTCCCTTCTTCCGAAAGCAATTTAGCCTCTACTCCGAAAAATGGAAAACTCTGAAAATAAATTAAAATGTATAACTATACACATGATGAAAACTTTCTAGGTCTACTTATTTTCATATTCACAGGCAAGTTAAAACAATCAACCATAGTGCCCCAAGAGTTAAGCAGAATCGATGTAAAAATAAGCAGATGAAACCTTAATCAAACGAAGTAAAAATGCTAAATTTTAGAAAATAACTGTTGAAATCTGCTTAGTGTTATAAAGTCAACAAATAACAGATATGAGATTAGAAGTCCTCAGCTTTCTTGCGGTCAATTTTCCAAGTGGTTTCGACGAGATATCTCGTCCATCAACATCTGACCAATTTTGCTTATTACGAGATATATAGTCATCAAGATATTGCTGATTTTAAGTTGATGACGAAATCATGACATGATCAGTTTTCTTCTAATGACGAGATATGTCCTCCAACAAGATCTGGTCAGTTTTGATAATGACGAGATACATCGTTGAAGCAACCACCAAGAGTGTTAACTACGGTTATCGATCATCAACAGGAGACTTTCCTTGGCTGTACCTTCTAGATACTGAATATGTAGCTGTTCATACTAGTGTTCGGATTACAGAAGAACATCACATTGAACCATCTTTCCATACCTGCTTAACTCTGCTCAGCCTCCATACGGTCTAATGGCTCGCCATCCCAACGCATGCGGTAAACGATTTCTCGATCTTATTCCTACAAAATGACTACAAATTGTCACCTAAATTCCACAGAATTGCGACACGTTTTGAAATACGAATTTTTATCCTAGTGTTTGTTGAAGTCATAAAACGCCAGAACGTTAAAATTGCATGTAATTTTCTGTTGTAGCATAATATTTGTCATTTATCTTAGTTTTGTGGAAATCTATTTTTAAACAAGTAATAGCTATTTTTGTGTTTTCTTTTTTTATGGAAATAGGTGCATGATAGTTGATCGGTCAACGCCCACTATCTTGACGTCTTGACGATCGTTTTTAGCAAAATTGACGCAATCTTCGTGGATGAGATATCTCGTCATTAGAAGGTAATTAACCAGATCTTGATCTCGTCATAATGAAATAATTGACCACAACTTGTTGAGGAGATTTCTCGTCATTAGCAAAATTGGTCAGATATTGATGGACGAGATATATCGTCAAAACCAATTGGAGGGTTAGATTAAATACCAAATGTCGTCAAAATGACAATAAATTCCATTTTAGGAAACCCGATGTATTGTGCAAGATCATTTGGATAAGAGGAAGTGTCTGGTTTGTTCTCGCAGAAAATCTTTCTCATGATTAAATTCATTAAAAGTGGGTTCAATAAAAATAAATAAAAATATCACGTCTTTTTAAATTTAATCTTGTTTTATGTCTCATAATGAAATGTGTCAGGTATTATATATAACATAACAAAATTGGAAATAAACTTACCGCTGATCCCGGTTTCAAAGGTGTACAGCCTGGAAGTGGTGTGATCACTATCCCTCCCTATAAAGTATTAAGAAATCAATCAGCTTTGCATTTTGAAGTTTCAGATATTTTCATTCAGAGGCGTAGCGTAACATTTACAACTGGGGATGCCACGATTGAATTTGCTCTGCTATGAACTTATAACTCAAATGCTTCAAGACAATCCCCTATAGAAAATAGGAAGGTCTCGTTTCTATGGCAACAGACAGCCATAGTCCTTCTATCTGGAGCAGTTCTTCTGGTAGATGGACTGTACAGCAATCACCGAAAGTCAAGGCGATCGAGCACAAGGTGACAAGGTTTTCGGTGACAAGAAAGTCGCGACGATAGAAACTACACATTTGAAATAGAAATTGGTGTTTGCTAAGATTTGTGCCAAAAAAAACTTTGCTTTTAATGTTTGTTGATTCTATTTTTAAATTTCTATTTTTTTTCAACAGGGAATGCCGAGCAATGGACGCTACGCCTCTAGTTTTTAGTAGTATTAATGGACAGTGAACTTAAACTTTTGAAGTTATCGATTGTTATAAAATTTACGCAGGCTGTTTTCTTCTAAAAAGCTTGTACTCAAAGTTTGGTCCAAAAATATTGTTGTGTGGAAGCTATTACATAATGTGTGTTCAAACATTTTGATAAATTAGCAAAGATTGATAGGTCCCATGCATTTTAATTTAATTTCCCATGTATTTTCAATATTTCAATTCATATAATAATTATACGGATATGAATAAAATTAACTCCATTTGGTATGTATATCACTCAATTGTAAAGCAAAACAAAATTTCAACTGAAAGATCTAAAATTTGATAAAATTAAAAGCATAGGTTAAACGACATTTTTAAGCCAACACTTCAAAATTTTGAAGCATGAGGAATTCTTATTTGCCACTCAGATATATACAACAGATTGGAAGAATTATCCTAAAAAAATTTCAATGAAATCAAGAAAAACCTGATTTACAGGACTTCGAAATCAGAAGAATGTCAAAAATCTGAGACAAGTTTCACTGTAGTAGACTTTACAAGGGGAAAGTGACCGATTATGAGATACTTGTATAGTATGAGATACTCCTGTATCTTTACCGTACGGAATCGTCATCTACTGTAAGGTTCATGAAGTATTAGCTAGAGGGAGACTGTAGAGTATTTTTGTCAACATAATCTTCCCCATTGTAAGCCGACCCAACTTCAATAACAACCTACAGTGGCGCATCACTTTTATGAATTTGGAAGACTTCTTTTTGACCGGTCTTTTGACGTATAAGATAATTGTTGAGTAACTGAAAAGTTTTTACATATATAAATAAGTTTTATGTTAAATAGATTTTTTTGTCATGCTTGTATATTTTTGTCACTGTGAATTCATAATATTATATTAAGAAAGCTTGGTGTCTAAATTTGGGTAACCTATTCCTAAAACAAATGAGAAAAAATTTATAAAATTGATTTTTTGCGTATATTTGCATATAGCCACTGCGTGGCCAGAACGGCGTTGCCTGTGACAGTTCTTTTCGTGGGGTCAGGTGTGACCCCTCACAAAGGATTAATTTCTGGTGATGATTTCTCCCTAACCCCGGTGATTGCTTCGCATTCCCATTTGGTTTGCTTCGCAAACCAACACCACATGCAACTCAAAGTGACTAGTTTCTAATATTATAAAAGGAAGTGTTTGTTTGTTTTCTTGGACTCTAAGTCTTGACGATTATATGGCACTTACAGCAATGAGATTTGGCACACAAGTAGTCCGAATTTTTTGCAATTTTAGGGTCGAGATGAATTTTAAAGTTTAGTCTAGAACATTTTAAAATGAATTTAATAGTTTTTTTTCACCATTCTTCCTTTTTTCGCAGAATGAAGAAACATCAAAATTTAGACTTTTCGCCCTCATGCACCTTGACGTCAACCTTTGGAACCATGCCGTTTTTTTCATCTCGCGTCTAGAATGGGAGAGAACAGATTCAAATGACCTTCGTTTGTTTCGAGATTCATTCATTTTGATTTCCAATGAAGCTAAATATATTACTAAAGTTATCACTGGCGTTCTTCTGTGCTTTTTTTCTATCTCATTGCTCGTTAAAGGTAGAATAAAATTTTTAACGGATTGTTAAGATCTTTTTTTCGTAAAATCGGAATCGTTAAAGATAGATTACAAATTTTAACAGATTTGAAATCTGCGGAAATTTTTACACCAGATAATACCTTACACCACTGGTACGGGCAACGCCGGGCTAGCCACGCAGTGGCTAGTAATACATTAATGCCAATAAATTAATTTTAAAATATTTTAAATTAAAATTTAAATATCGTGCTGGACACATTAAATCTAACTGATACTGAAAACAGTGATACGAGAAAACAATAATTTTAAGAATGAGTTCCACCTTTACCCGACTTGACACGTTACACCGGTTAAAATAGAAAATTATTTATTTAAAGAACATCATATTTAAGGTATCGATCTGGTGTAAAATTTTCAGCAGATTTTAAAACAGTTGATATTTTCATTCTATCTTTAACGATCGCGAAGATAGAAAACCTCAAATAGTCTTTGCCCGTGACAAAGTTGAAATCGCTAGAAGAAAGTTATACTAATCAACAACGTAAATCAAGACACGCTAAAATCGGAAAATTTGTCATGGTTCCAAAGACATAGGACGAAAAACGTAAAATTGTCCTTTCTACAATGTGACGTCAGCGGTCGAAAAACTCAAAATCCTCTGCTTTCTTCATCCGAGGAAGCCTTCCCCGAGAGAAGAACGGTAGGTGAAAAAACTAATAAAGTAATTTAAAAATGTTCTAGATTAAATTTTGAAATTTGGGCTGGACACAAAAATCGCAAACAATTATGACTACCTTTGTGCCAAATTTCATTATTGTAAGTGCCATAGAATCGTCAGGATACTGCTCACAGAACACAGAGAAACACTTCCTTTTATAACAGTATATATGTATTTTGCCAAAAATAATCCATTAGCATTTTGAAACAACTTTAATGGCAGTGTTAAAAATCAAGGAGATTGCTATATTTTTCAGTAAACAGTCGCCAACGCAACTAAAAAAAAGTTTCATACTAGCGCACTTTCCCCTATACTTAACTACTGTAAGCCTTGTGTTGTATATGTCACTATGTCAAAAGAGATCGTAATTGAAATTTTTTTTTGCTACTAACAGAGTTAAATATCAATGAACTTTTAAAGCTAAAGTCAAATAATCGATTTTGGTGATTTTGAAAGTCCACTGTCCAACGGTACATCAATTGAAAAATGCTGTCATATGATCAAATTAACTAACCTACCGTTTCTGTCTGCCAGAATGTATCAACTATAGGGCAGCGGCTATTACCAACCACTCTGTGGTACCACAACCAGGCTTCCGGGTTGATCGGTTCCCCAACGCTGCCCAGGAGACGCAGGTTTTCCCTACTGGACCTGAAACGGACAACATCTGCTTTAATCATTGGTACCTACGACGAACAACTCATAACTATTTTTCCAGTACAACTTACTTTGTCACATAGTCGTCGCTAAAACGCATCAGTGCCCTAATTGCAGTAGGGGCCGTATAAAAAATACTCACTTTATATTTATCGATTACATTCCAAAACCGAGATGCATCCGGATAAAACGGTACCCCTTCGAACTGGAATTAAATTAAATTTTATTTTACTGTTTCAGTAAAAAAAAACAAAACTTAAGAATATTTTACATGAAAGATTGTTTTGCATCAAGAAAATTTTCTATTAAGATTTGATATGAGAATTACTGATATTTAAATTTTCTTAGACCTCTGAAGCGTCATGAGATTTCAAAAGAGTTTTTCCTAATGTCCAGCCAAATGAATACTATCCATTATGTCAGTACTAGAATGAATCTATGAACAAAATTACGTAACCATGGTGGGCCACAGGGGTGTGTTCACGTTACACTTCTACATTCTAGGAACACAGCCCTTCTATAAAGAGACCACACATTCATTCCAGACAGACAAGCACCCATACCTTACCCCGTATTTGAGTCAGTTATCTTCCTTTCCTAATAGAAGCATTCTAGTCACTAGACCGGGTGGCCGACTTGAATATCCGATTGCTTTTATTCCACAACATACATTATGACTAAATAACCACAACTATTGGTTGAAAGACTCCAGCATTCTGATCACTAGACTATATGATAGGTCGACTTGAAAATATACTAGGATGTTTTCTTAGTATTCGTACTGGAGATATCGAATTACCCTGATTATATTCTACCATCAATATATATTTCTGATTAGTTTTGAACAGTATAAATATTTTATAGGTGCTATCCACTGACTAAGTCCTTTTTAAACACTTAGGCACAAATAACTTTGAGGTCAAATATCCTGCTTATTCTCAGATTTTCGGGGTCGGTTTAATAAAAACCTACCTAATTCATTTTGTCGAGTGGTTCACACTGTTATCCTTTTTCTTGCAGGGGGACAAAAATGTGTTAGGCGAGAAAGTATAAAGGAAAGATTTAGTGCTTGATTTTGTATCATAATTTGAGAAAATATACATAAAAGCATTTTGTCCAGATTCGAGCAAATTTCAGCAAGATGTCCACCATCACAAGAACAGAAGAGGAAACGATCTATTTCCTATTTCTGAGTGTCCTGTGATACATTTCTGTCTTGTCACTTACTTCTGTGTTGATAGTGGAAGTCTTACTCTTTTTTCTAGTCAATTTTTGAATCTTTATCTGTCGTTGTTTTGAACTTTTGAATTTTTTACAGTCATTTTCTCACGTATATTCCTCAAAACATTGCCTACTTTGTTGAAACTTTTACGAACAAACTACCTCTGCACTTTCCTGTTTCTTCTATAAAAAAACTTTAAACATTTAGGTGTGCGTCTAGTGAGTGAATCACCACGGGTGACACCTTTAAATATGTATGTTCAATTTGTTTCATGTCACGTTTTTTTTAACATTATGCAATAACAGAAGTAATTGTATACAAGCAATTGTTAAATACTGACTATGACAGATGTTGCAGCGTTCAGCAGTGGACCATAGGTTACGTAGGTGTGACCTGTTATCCATCCAATATCAGCTGTGCAAAAATAGATGTCATTTTCTTGATAATCGAACACATACTTAAAGGTGGTATAGGCATAAACCATGTATCCAGCAGTGGTATGGAGAATTCCTTTGGGTTTACCGGTAGAACCACTGGTGGGAAATAATGAATCATTTAATAAAGCACAAAGTAACAAAATAATCAAGTAATCCAACTACCTATTCATAGCGTTTTTTGAAATACTATATGTATAATATTTATAAGATACAAACATGTACTACAATATTTACATAGCTGTAGGATTTCATATATTGACAAGAGATGGCGCTGATACCATCTGTTGTTTATGTACTGTTTGTCTACCACGGAAACCATTCCAGACATAATGTATGTTCCCGTATGTTGTCATAGAAACGTACCTTATCCTATTTTTTATAAGGGGTTGCTTAAGAAAATGTTTATCCCATTGCCACACTCAACGACAATTTGGAAACATTTGTTGCGAATTTTACTTGCGACCGAGACCATTTCTAGTTAACTAGTACTAAATACTCTAGTACTAGTAGTCATACTAAACGAACTCAGTTTTTTTTGTTTAAAATGTTTCTGGGAAATGAAGTCGATGAAAAATATTGCTATGTTTGTTTCGTCCATGCCCTATATCTTTGAGTAATCCTGTAATAGGAATTGATTTAAGAGAATCTCACAAAAATTTTTTTTGTTCCCCGAAAGAACCTAGTCAAAGAACTAGAAACCTATTGCGACATAATTTAGAGCAAGAGTGTCCAACCCGCGGACCGTAGGCTGTCCTGGACAACTAGTAATGCGGTCCCTCAAGAAAATTAATTTGTTTTATTATTATGTGATTTGTCGTGATACTGTTTCATGACTCATACTCCTTTACAGAGAATCGATCTCTCCCAATCGAATCGATTCCCAGAGAATTCCTAGCTTCACAGTTACCGTCTTATTTGTGATATCAATTATATATATATAACCCAATATCGGCCGCAGATGTGCCGATTAGAAAAAAAGCGCAGGTTAAATTTGCAGGTGGCAGATGTCTACTTCTTGGTATTTAGTATAAATGAGTCAGCAAAGGCTCTGCAGAGTTTTTAGGGGGTAGAGAAGTTTATATAATAGTTAAGTAATTGTGATCCGTCGGAAGTCGGGCTATTGCAGTAGCTTCTGCTCTTGGGACATCTGGGTTGTACTTACGGTTAAGCCAAGGTTCGTTTGAGTTTGCAGCTACTAGTTGATGATAGAAAAGACTCTTTGATTTTTCTTGTACATGGAACTACACGAAACAATGATGCATTACTTTCATAAAAACATTTCAAATATCTCACTACTTTTATGTTTATTTTGTCCTCCTTTTTGTTTCTTAAAAACAAATTAAGAAAATAAAGGTTATTTTGTTTCTATTATTAAATTATTTTTATTTTTATTTTATGACACCAAAGACAATTTCTCTTTAAATGCGCCCTTGGTAAGCCAAAAGGTTGCATATCTCCGATTGATAGTTTGGATAAAGATCGCTTTGTTAGCGCAATCTGGTGGACAGATAAGCCAAGGCGAAATTTTCATGCGTCAATTAGAAATAAGCCTTGTAAAACCATTAGCACTGTGAAGTATATTTTTACTGCAGGTCTTAGCTTATAAAACGGCTTAATCAGCTAATGCGAGATGATATGTTATGGTCGTTTCATTTTAATAAAAAAAATCTAGGGTGGGTCACCCTACGGGGCTGAAGTGATAAACAAAATACTCATTGCTATTGAGAAAAGAAGACTCGTGAAAAATGGATTACCTGGTATAAAGAATAAACAATGGATCCTCTGCTTCTACCCACTCTGGATCACATTTGCTCGGCATTTCTTTCATTTCTTCATGCCAAAAAGTTACAATATCCTTTATGTTCCAATTATCCTGTACGGTAAGAATTAAGAAATATTGTGAGATAAATTTCTGTACTTTTCAAGAGATAAATCTATGTACTAGTTAAGAGATAAATGCGTTTACTAGTTAATTATATTACACAAAAGAGGTAAAGATTTAGGTGACAAATTTTACAGTTATGTGCACCATTTGCTTTGCTTCACATGGGTTTAAAGCAATTTTTGTAAAACATCAGTCAATGTATTAATTATAAAAAACTTATTATTGTATTCTCGTAAAACGTATGGTATATAACATTATTTTTATTTTATAGCATCTCCATGACACATTTTTAATTCTGTAATACAGTTTTTCGAAGTTTAGCGACTTATAATCTATTTAACATTGATATGATTATTTTACTCCCTATAATAAGGTGAAAAATAAGGATTCGTTTCGTCTTATGCAGGTCTACATATACGCCTTTCGATTTTCATAATCTAAGAGGGAGCGTAAAAATGTTTAATTTTCAAGGGAAATCTTGGAATGAAGAGTTTGGGAACCACCTGCTATAATAGATTTCAATCAACTACATCCAACATAGAAACGGCGGTTACATGTCAGGGATAACTCAGTCAAAGCTCTTGTGAAATACATAACAGCATAAATTCTATTAAATAGTTGAATTATCAGCATAAATTCTTAAAAATAATAGCATTAGAAGCATAAATTCTTAAAAAAAGTACCAAAAATGTAAATTTCTTTTAAGTCATTTTCATAAGTTTTAGTATAAAAATGTATATGAATATGTAATGAATCAATAACGAATATATAAGGAATCAAACGAATATAAAATGAATCAGCTAAAATAGAAAATAAACTAATCAAGTGTGAAACAGACTTTGAAGAAATCGCCATGAAATCTAAATTTTAATTTGAAAAACAGTACAGTTTCTTAATGTGGAATTTAAATTTACAACGACGTCGGAATTAGTAGAAGCATTTCTAGCGATATTTTAGATTTTAGATTGGGTATGTTGGATTGGCCACTCTTGATGTGATAGCCTCATATCGCACCCCGGCAAGAAAAGTGACACAACTCAAAATTGCAGAATTTGAGAAACATCAACTTAAAGGATACTATAAAACTTATATTGAAATAGTATAAGCTTTTTTAAAATTTTAGGTAAGTATTTATGATGGTGACTTCTATTATATTCCATAGAATTGTAATACAACACGCTGAGGCACCTTATACATATTTTTCAATGACATAACATCAGAATTTTTATTTTTTTGAGTTGTGTCACTTTTCTTGCTGTGATAGCCTCACATATTCGCGTAGTAAATTTTTTAAACCAAATCATAATAAATGATAAATTGAACATATACGAATTCAAAAGTCTGATGGAAAAATTTGAAAGATTTTCAAGTAACTTTTCTCTCTCAAAATTCTAAGATGCTTCAGTTCCTTGGATAGATTTACGAAAATTTCTTTTCAGGACATACCTGTATATTCGAATTCTTGCCCTTTTCGCCGCTCAGCGATCCCAAATGCTTCACGACGATAACGGCTTTCAATTTGTGAGCACTGTAAACAGTAAATTGAGGTATAAAAAATGGAATCCCAATGTAAACGTAGACAAACAAGGCATAAAACTTACTTTTTGCTGCATATTTCCACGGCTTTCTCAGCAATGCTTTTTAAATTCACGAGTTTCTGTCCCCTATAACCACCATCTAAAAATGAAAAGGACGAAGCTTATTTTTAAGACCCAGATGCTTTCCAGATGGTTCATTTCAAGACCGCTCTTAAACAACAAAAATAATAACAAGCTTTGAACATAGTTCCTCTAAGTGAGTTTGTTTTTCACCATTAAGAGAGAGAGAGAGAGAGAGAGAGAGAGAGAGAGAGAGAGAGAGAATTATTATCATGTATACACAGGGGTGCATCTAGGATAACAATCTGAAGTGGTCTATATTGGTATCGTAAACGCTTCGCTTTAGAGCAGGGATTCCCAACCGGTGGTACGCGTACCACTCGTGGTACGCGGCAACGTTTCAGGAGGTACGCAAGGATGATACGAGCGACCCAAATATTCTATGAAGTTTGTTCGATTTTTTAGTATGTAATGTGCAACCACGTTATGCTATTTCTAGTGTCATTTGTTACAAATTACTTGTGTAAGAGTGGTTTATCTGAAATTTTGTATATAAAAAATAAATATAGAAACAGAATAAGTGTTGAAGAGGACTTAAATGTTAAATTAAGCTCCATTGCTCCTGATATTGAAACAACAACAAGTTTCGCACTAAAAATGGATTTTTGATTACGTAAATCTTTGTTTGTTTAGTTTGTACTAATTATTTAAAATTATTTGTTTTTAGACCTGTGAGTAAAAAATAAAACTGTAATTTTTAATAATCGTTTTATTTTTTCCTTTATTAAAACATCATTAATACGAAATACAAGTGCATTAATCATAAAATATGAAGCTTTCTTAGTATTTTAATTAAAATAAAACAAGCCATTGGGCACTTTTCTGACATTAGATATCTGTTTCTAAAAAAATATAAGACTGCTGGTACGTCAAAAACTTCTAAAAATTTCAAGTGGTACGCAGTTACTAAAAGGTTGGGAATCCCTGCTTTAGAGGGTGGTAATTTGTGATGATCTTGTCAAGTAAAGAGATCGTGTTTTCAAGATTCAACCCACCAGGTGGTTATCATGACGAGGTATCCCGTCATTACGAAAATTGACCAGATCTTGATGGACGAGATATCTCGGCATTAGCGAAATTGGCCAGATCTTGATGGACGAGGTAGGTAGATTGTTAATCAGCGTTGCACTGGAGCAATACAACGGGCTACTGCCGACGGTCCGGAATCAATCCCCAAAGGAAATATCCAAGCACGCCTCGTAATTTTGAACCACGGTCAGATGACGAACAACACCTCAGCTGGCATCTCACTTTCCAGACTTCCACACCACGACAACGTGAGGAGATTCGAGGCCACGACAGATTTATTCTGTACCAGTCCCCGTGTACAAGACGGTCTTTGGCTGGACCGAGTTTCGAACTCGCAACCCTCCGGCTGCAAATCCGCTGCTCTTCAAACTGGGCTACTGTAGTCGCTTGATGGACGAGATATCTCGTCATTATCAAAATTGGTCAGATCTTGATGGACGAGATATCTTGTCAAAACCACTTTGAGGGTTAATGCATTCTTTGGTATTTTGAATAGTTTTAGAAAGTGTTACCTAGAAACTAGTTTTCGTGAGTTAGAGGACTGGTTTAGAAGGATTCCAAGACGAATGAAATCTTTATTTAGGGGAAAATAGGTCAACTTATTAATTAATGTGGCACTGGGGCAACACAACGGCGACGGTCCGCGATCATTCACGAAGAGAAAAAGTTACTAGGACAAGGCCTCTTAATTTTGAGTAAACCCGCTGTGCTTCACCAGTGCGGCATAAATTCAATTTCTTTCGTTCAGTCACTTGTCAAAGCCAATTTTTGTGTGAGGGCGAAAAGTCTAAATTTTGAAGTTTCTTCATTCCGCGGAAGAAGTAAGAATGGTGAAAAAATGCTATTAAATTCCTTAAAATGTTCTTGATTGAATTTTAAAATTCACCTCGACCATAAAATTGCAAAAAATTCGGACTACCTGTGTGCCAAATCTCATTACTGTAAGTGCCATACATTCGTCAGGACTTTGCGGCTAAGAAACAAACGAACACTTCCTTTTATAATAGTAGAGATTTGAAACAAAATATTCTTATATTTAGTTGTAAATTTACATATACTCTATCTTTAATGTATGTTTTATGGTATTTTTACATTGTTCATTTGGATTATATATCCAGCTTACCAAAGCCGTCGGCGAGCTCATTACCCATCGTCCCCACATGGGCACGCACCCAACTCAGGCCGAAGTTAGTACAATAATGAGATATTGATTTTTTAACTTATAATAAATAAGACGATTTGTTAGTACGAGAGATTTAAGTGCCTGAATTGAGCTTAGACTGCCTCCGTAGACATTAATTCTTTTATTGTTTTTGATCGCCCATAATATTGATCGGTGTATGGATGTTAATTCAGCCTGAAAAACGATATTGTTATTATCAATTTAGGTTGATGGGCTTCGATAAAAGTTTGACCAGAAAATATGCACACCGCAGCCCCGATATTGCCATCAATACCGGAGTCATTGATGTGCACCTCATGGTCAGGATTTGGAATAGTTTGAGGAAAATTTAGAATAAGAGTTGATGTAGGAATATTTATTGTTGTACTAACGTAATCTAAATTAAGCAACGAAGTTTCAAGCTAGGGCGCGTGCAGCCGCCTTGTGACAATATTAAACCTAAGGCTGAGAAACTTGAGAGTCACGTGGAGAGGAGAAATGCCGCAAAGGACGTTGAGGGAGTCAATAGGGAGGGTCTTGTAGGCTCCACAAATCTTGAGGAGAAAAGGTCGTTGGATCAAGTGAAGTTTTGCAATCTGTTTAAGAGTAAGATTGCCTCCCCAATGCCGGCTCCATAGATAATTGTGTAATGGGGTGCTATGTGTTGAATTCTATTCAGGTTGAGGTTGAGGGCTATAATCTGTACGTTACCGGAAAAGTGGTTCATTAGGTAATTTATTTTTTGACTTTGGTCTAGGTTAGGGCTATTAGGCAAAAATATATCTAAATTAGGAATTTTGTTGTTATGAAAGGTAAGTTTGAAAAGGGAACCAAATTTGCATTGATGATTATTGTAATAGGTTTTCCATGCAGATCTTTTAGCGTGATTGATTAATCTTCTATAGTTCGCCCTCACGGACCGAAATAGCACCTCCGCGGTCCAGAACTCATCTACATCAGCACCATTGGCAGTAACAGATCTCATTATCTTATATAGAGCGGTTTCCCTGTTTCTTAAGCAGGCCAACTCCTTAGTCCACAAGTGAATCTTTTGTTTTCTATTTTTATTGGGTTTTTTATAGTAAAATCTGCGATGGTAGTAATATTAAGTATTCAAGTTTCAAAATAGCTGTCAATGTCACTGGTGGTGTTGATACTGTTGGAGAGTTCGCGCAGTTTAGGGGTTAATTTATTAATATGATGGAGGAACACACCCAGTTCAAATTTTGTCCTGAGGAAGTAACCCGTTTTGTAAGTAAGGTTGAATGAAAGATCCACTGTAACATACTTATGGTCACTACAGGATAAGGTGTCCAGAACGTTTCAGTTGCTGACAAGGTCGGATAAATTAGAACTAATTGCTGTCAAGTCAGGCCATCCCTTTCCAGAATGGGCAAAAAAGGTTGGCATCTTTTCAGGAATACTAAGAATTTCAAGGTTCAATTTTATGAAGAATTCTGTAACCCGCAGGCCCCTGACATCCTCATGGCCGTATCCCCACTGTGGCAACTTAGCTACATATCTTGTGATAATACCTACGAAAGGGAATTTGAAACGCGCATCTTCCATACCCGATGGAGAATTCGACTGATTGATTTGGAACGTTATCGAAGGAAGACTACGTTGGAATGGATCGGTCCATTCTCTTTGCTTGCTTGTCATTGTGTTAGTGTCCTGTCATTGTTAATTAATGGATGTTAAAAATAGAGAATAGGAGTTGGACTTAAATTGATTTGAACATGTAACTTTCTGATGTACAAACTTTGGACTCGGTGTGATATTTTTTCATCACACCCACAAGGGGGATCTGGCGTTGAGGTCACCCATGACTAGGAGCCGCATTGGATCGATGTTAAGATCCTGCAGCTCCTCGAATAGGATGTCAATATCGTCATGGGGAGGGAAGTAAATTCCCCCTACGATAAAGGGACAAACGGGGGACAAAACCTCCGCAAAATCAGTATTTTTACTTTTAAAAAATAAATTAAAAATTAGATTCGGATTGGTGCAAATTACAAGGCTATTGTAATATTCAGACTACAATTGTCGTTGACCTGTCAGCGCCGAAAGAGGTTTTTGTAGCACTAAGTATGGGTCTTGAATAAAAATAAAGTCTGATTTAATTTGGTCTGCAGTGATCAAAGCGAGACTGTGGGCATTATCTTGTTGAAAAGTAAGTCTGGGGTGTCGCAAAAGCAACGGTA
The DNA here is from genome assembly GCA_947359465.1 of Metellina segmentata. Classification (NCBI taxonomy): domain Eukaryota; kingdom Metazoa; phylum Arthropoda; class Arachnida; order Araneae; family Tetragnathidae; genus Metellina; species Metellina segmentata. The sequence continues at coordinate 23,887,725 of OX375884.1, forward strand.
ACACAACCGGTCGTAGAATGTCGTCTACGTACCGTTGTGCTGTAAGTGTGCCAGAAATGACTACCAAAGGGGTCCGGCAATCACAGGAGATGGCACCCCAGACCATAACCCCTTGTTGTGGGCGCATGTGTGGCGTGCGATAGTTAGGGTTGGATTCCCAGGCTGCCCTGGACGTCTCCCGAAGCGTCTGCGATTGTTGTCAGGACACAGTTGGAAACGGGACTCGTCACTAAAGACTATATGTCCCCAGTCAGCGCCGTTCCAAGTTGATCGAGCACGGCACCACAATAATTCTGCCCCCTCTTGGTGCGTCAGTTTTTTTTAATAGAGTATATATTCGTAACATTAATATATTTACATTATTTCAACAACATTAATATATTTACATTATTTTAACAACGTTAATATATTTACATTATTTCAACAACAATAACCCACTGGCTGATTATCCCGCGATTTCCACGGGCAACTCAAATGTAGCAAAATTTGCTCATCCCGCGATTTTCGCGGGCAGGTGTTTTTCTATCTTTATTGAGGAGCGCATCCCGCTTTTTCACCGTTTAACCAATGAAATAAATTACATACAGTGTTAGACGTTAAATTTAGATTTTGGTCAACAGTTGTCGCTAGTCCACTAAATTGCGGCATTTGAAGGTACTTTGTATTTACCGCTCTAACTTCGCACCTTTGTTTGGCGCCTTTTTCTAATCAGAAATGGCTGCTAGAAAACGTTCAACGATTGACAGAGTATATATTCCTGATGATTTATCAGATTCTGAAAGTGATTTTAGTTTTGATAGTGATAGTGATATAGATTTTTCGGACTGCTCCTCAGATAGCGATGAATCTGATCATGATTCAATAAACTTGCAAAGCGTTAGGCAGTGGTGCAAAATTGATATGAAGAATATTCCTCCTCCAGTTCCTTTTCGTGGAAATCCGGGAATTACTGTGTATATAGCTAACAATGCAAGTATATTGAGTTATTTTGAACTTTTTTTTGATGATCAAATATTACGAATGATAGTCCAAGAAACAAATAGATACGCTGAACAATATATCCATAAAGCAGTTTGTAAAGAGAATTCCCATTGGAAAAAAATGGAGAGAAACGAATGTTGAAGAACTAAGACTATTTTTTGCAGTTTTGTTACTCCAAGGAGTCATAAAGAAGCCAGAACAAGAGCATTTTTTTTTTTCATTTTACTTTTTTATATTATGTAATAAATAGAAATTAACTGTAATTCAATTGAAATTTTTTTTTTTGCGATAACATCTGAAATTAGGTTTTCTGACAGTTTAGTTTCTCATGATAAAAATCTATATAAAAAGTCTTTTCTAGAAAGAAAAAAAATGCATATTTCAATTCTTCAATATATATAGATTTTTAATATGCAAAAAAAAAAAAAAATACACGATTTTTGTAGCGATTTCGGTCCACAAATTGAGCAGTCAGAGGGTTAATATATTTAAATTATTTCAACAACGTTAATATATTTACATTATTTCAACAACATTAATATTTTTACACTCACCTGCCGTGACAAGAAGAGTTGACTTCGCATCTAGTATTCTCTCAGCAAGAGATTCAGCAGAGTAACCACCAAACTGTAATTCAGATATTCAACATACAAAAGCTTGCTTAAACTCTCAAATAGCTTCATTAAACAAGCACTTAATGAAACAGAAATTATAAAATAACAAATGCAGGGATGCCACAGATAAAGCATTTCTGAAATTGTAGCATTAGTTACATTCTTAAAAATAAAAACAAAAGTCTCATCTAAATCTTTTTTTAGAAGCAATTTCTGTTGCTCAAATACAAAACGAATCGTCCAAAACAAAAAATGTGCTAATTAAGTATGGAACAGTACCTTGAAGATCTCGCCAGTAAATTTAAATTTTAAAATTAAAAAAAGTAAAATATTTTCTTAAGGTTGTGACAATCTAGCAACCACATAATATAATTTTAGTTCATGGTTGCCATGGCTTGGCGCCAAAACTTCGAAATTGGTGCATATTGGAAATTTTTCTCCAAGCAAAATCCGAAAAAATATTTAAGGTTGTGACAATCTAGCAACCACATATAATATTTTTAGTTCATGCCATGGCTTAGTTGCCATGGCTTGGCGCCAAAACTTCGAAACTGGCGCACATTGAAAATTTTTCTCCAAGCAAAATACGAAAAAATATTTAAGGTTGTGACAATCTAGCAACCACATATAATATTTTTAGTTCATGGCATGGCTTAGTTGCCATGGCTTGGCGACAAAATTTCGAAATTGGCGCACATTGAAAATTTTTCTCCAAGCAAAATCCGAAAAAATATTTAAGGTTGTGACAATCTAGTAACCACATATAATATTTTTAGTTCATGCCATGGCTTGGCGCCAAAACTTCGAAATTGGCGCACATTGGAAATTTTTCTCTAAGCAAAATCCGAAAAAATATTTCCCCTTCCGTTGTTACTTTTAAAAAAGAGACTAAATTTTCGTTAAACTTTGGAGAATTTTCAAAATGTCACCAAAATTTTCGCAAAGCCGTCGAAATTTTGAAATTAGTAGCTTTTGAGTCGATTTTGTTTTAAAATATACCTCTAGTCGCCAAGGTTGAAATATAGTAGCAAACTGTCGCCTTTTAGTCGCTTGTGGCAGCCCTGCCAATATGATAAATAAACCAACTCCCGGAAAACATTTGTTAAAAGATTAACCTCTTCATTCCTGGAGTAAACTCTCCGGTTCAGGTAATTTAAAATAATTGCTCTTTTTTACATTCAAGAATTCCTGCTACTCTCCATTCCACTACATCATTACATTTTGACTCAGAGGATTAATGTCCCCATAAGGGTAACGTACCCATTTGGAGACATTACCCATTGGGGGATCAATGTTTTTCAAATATAAATATATGCTGCAATTTTAAAATTATCTGGTTCTCAAAGTACCTTGAATAAACGATAAAATAATTTTTTGAAGAGAGGGTTTTCTCGAGGAGGGGGTGGTGGTGGTGAAGGGGTTAATAGTGAAGGGCTCGTACAAAAATTGTTTTCTACTTTAATGCATATGTAAAGTGTTTCATTACAAAGGTTTATCACGCTAACATTCCTCACAAGCGTAGTTTAACATTTACTACTGGTGATACCGCCATTGAATTTGTTCTACTATGAACTATACGCAAATAAAAGGAGATAGTGCGATTTTTTTCCTTAGATGAACATTTTGTCAGCTAAGGAAACTTCTCGTGTCTAGTTAGAAATGTCAGTACATGGTTTTTGCCCATAATTTTGGAAAAACTAAAATGATTGATTTTAAACAAACGTAATTTTTTTAGTGACATTCACAAAACTCGTTTTAAAAATCTAGCACATTTTCATCTGGTATCAAAACACCACTTATATAATTCCAACACTAACAAAACATTCCATAAATAGGGCATAAGGAATCGAATAATATTGTCTGTAACTCGACAACACGCTATGGTCCAAACGTTCATGGATTTTACCTTACTTTCCAAAATCAGCATACTGAAAACAGCACGCTCTCTTGAAGAAAAGTCGACCGCATAGATCATGCGCACAGACCAACTACACATACCAGTTGGATGGATTGAGGCAAGCATCAATGGAAGGGAGGGCTAGATATGGTGTTATGAGTATCTGCTGCGCATTAGAGACACCACTGACCAATAAGATACAGCAAACACCGAATGTTAAAGCGATCAAACATGAGCTGAGTGGTTCGGTGACAAAGGAGGCCACACAGAGTCATCATACAGATCATGCTCAGAGACCAACTGTGCGTACAAGCTGCACTGAGGCCTAGCATCGATGGAAGAGAGGGTTAGGGCTGGTGTTATGGGTAGCTGCTGCGCATGGTAAACACCACTAACTAATAAGATACAGTAAATACCGAATGTTAAAGGAGGTCGCATTGATCATTCTCAGAGACCAACTGTGCATGCCAGCTGGACTGAGGTTAGAATCAAAGGAAGAGGGGGTTAGGGCTGGTATTATGGGTATCTGCTGCGCATGGTAAACACCACTAACCAATAAGATACAGCTAGTGCTGAATTTTAAAGGCCGGATAGTGGGTTTACTTCTGGTTTCAAAACTGATTTCCGCGAAGATTTGATTTACAATTTCTTTCAACAGGGGGTCTAGTTTCAATGGCTACTGACATTCGTTATTTATCCGCTTGTATAGGTTTATTAAAATAAGGTGGTGGTGTTGTGTTGTTACTAATCCCCAACACGGTCTCTTTAAATTAGACCAAGTCCACAAGTTCATAAACCCCCAAAAAGTCCAAGAAAAGTAGAGGTTCCGACCTTGTCCATTGCAAAGTCAACACATAAAATAAGGTACTTACAACTATAGAGTGGATCAAACCCAGGCGTACGCAAGCGAGCATGGCCACTACTAATTCCAGAATCATTGGCATGTAGATGGCCACTCTATCTCCTTTCTTTAATCCTGAAGGATAAATTTCGTGTGCATTTATTAAATTTCTAAAGTAAGCACATAAATTAAGTAATAAACTCATGAGTTCACGAGGTAAAATATGTAGATGAAAGTGACCAACTTTCGGCCATGAATTTAAGGTAAATTTTGTCCTGACAAATTTAGAGTATTTTTAGAGGCGCGAGTTACTTCAACAAATGTTTATGAATGGATAATTTTCACAAAACAATTTACATTGAATAGAATATACAGACTACAATATAGAATAAAAATTTATACATTTGCATGTCTCATAGTCGAAACCTATATTCATTTGCCCCCTATGCTGCTGTAGAACTAAGCATTTCTTTTATGTTATTCTCTCTCACATTAAATGTTCTTTACATAATTTTAAGTATTTCTACCATTAGCTCTTACTTAATTAGTTCTAAGTGTTTCTTTGTCTTTGATCAGTCCATTTACAGCTCATCAGAGAACAAACTCAGTAATGGTATTTGAACTTGGGATGCTTAAACCAAAGCCCAAGACCTTATTGACGTCTGCCACATAAATTTGTCTTCATCTTAATCACTGAAAATATTCAACCAACTGTGTTAAAAACTTCATGGTTACAATTCGGAAGCAGATATTCCGCTATCGATTAGTATATGCTGAACGTTAGCAATTATCGTTGGTGTGTTTCGATAATGATGGATGAGTACCTCTAAGTCTACACTATCGGTAATAATAGCAGTTTACATTGGAATATATTTGGCGAGAATAATGTATTATTCAAATTTCGCGATCTTGATTGTGTGTGTTACTGAAATACACCGGAAAAAGAGAATGCTAATACGGAAGGAACCAAAAATATTAAATCTAATACAGGAGTTCCCTTGGAAATAAGGGAAAATTAGTCACTCCAGTTTTCTTTTCTATTACAGTATAATTTGTATGTGAAAGCCAGTAAACCCAAGGTGCTCAAATATTTGATTTAGGTATATATCTCTATCTGATACTGATCAAACATTGATACAGCAAAAGATAAAAACCCTAGCCACAACAAAACCTCGTTATCAAAATCTAAAAGCTTTAAATGACTAGCAATGGTGAAAACAAGATGATAAAAATGGATTATAGCAATTTCGATGAAACGAAAAATTCATAGTCATGAGGACCAAAACTAAACAAGGGAAAACTCGAGATGAAACTCAAAGAAACTCGATTTTAAACTCGAGTTTGTTTGGTTATTATCTCTACTGAGAATGTGTATCACGAGTTTGTGCAAGCAGTGTTCAGCTGTGAACTACCCATTGTATTGGGTATTTTGCCTTCATTGGTGTCCTTACAATGAACAAATTTGTAAATTTTGCAAATTCAATATTTTAACGAATAAATTTTCCTCTGCAAAAAGTTCCAACCTTTACCACTTTAGGTTGCAGCCTATTTAGAAGTACAGCGTTGACACTCACCCTTGTTCTTCAAGACATTCGAAAATTTGCAGACTTCCTCTAAAAGTTCCTTGTATGTAATTCTTTTGGTGTCGTTGAGGTCATTTCCTTCCCTGAAAAACAAATCAATTTCGTTATCATCGATCTACTTTTAATGTATAAAGTTATAAATAATTAATTGACAACCGGGTAGATAGATGTATAGGCAAGTCAACCTCACGTTTCCTCCATTGCCAACATGTTAATTACAGTAAAACACAATGTTCAGACACACAGATAACTAGCCACTCTGAATAGGACGACAATTTTCTGCAGTATCGTCTAGTCCTCATAGACGGCAATGTAAACCCTCTGGTTACTGAAACGGCCTAAACAGCCGAGATTTATCTGTCCTTTTGTTACGGGTAGCGCAGTTCGTTTTATACGTAAGAAGCCTGAATGAACGGCCTGAATCCATTAGGGTTTCCTTTTCCTCTATTTTTGATTTGGGCGTGCAAATCCTCGTCATTAATTGTAGGGATCAGGGACAAGATCGACAGTCTGTCCACTCTAATCGTTTCCCATGCAATCTCATTACAGTGCGGTGAATTTTCAGAAAAGCACTAGATGCTTGATAGAAAAAGGGACTAAATAATGACTAAGCCATCAACTATCTCTACCTACTACCAAAGACAACTTGCCGGCCTTTTGAGTGAAAAGGCCCAGGTGTCAAAGAGTCATTGAGACCCTTTCAGTAATTTTTAAAGTATCATACCCTTCCAGGCCACAACCTGTCTTGAAAGATTTCACTTCCACTGTCCAAATACTCTCGCATGAGATAAATACTCTCGCATGATAGCATGATACGCATCGGGGTGTACTTAAAATGTAATTTATCGCCGTAATTTTCGGTGTTTTATCTAACCTGCGTAAACCAATTAACTAACACATATACAATTCGGAGTAAACAGTAGAAACCTACCCTTTTTGCTTCCAATAATATTTAAAAAATCTTTTTGAAGTTTTTTGATTCTTACAAAATCAAATACTCAAAATTATTTATATGGTTATTGAAATTATATATGTCCACACTTTTGTCATAAGTTCAAAACAAATATTTGCAATGAGATAAATCTTGCCCAATGTAAACCTTTTCACTATCCACAAGGCATACCGGTTGAAAATAGTTGACATAGAGATTTTCCCTCAAATATCATTATTCACCGTACCGTCGTAATAAAAGGTGATAATTTTTAAATATCACGGAAAGGCATGAATGGTTGGTATCGGTAGATATCTAAGTACAAAACTACTGAAATCTACTCCATGATTCATATTTTCGTTCCTTATCTTTAAGCAGCTTTAGTGAGGTAATAGCCCATAAAACCGACCGTGTCTGAAAGTTCTGTTCACGTTTTGATCGAAATTGGAAAACGAAATTAATATCGCTGGCGCAAAAGACGGCCTCTTGTTGTTTAGTTGACAGGAATTTTTCATTACTGCCTTCAAAGTTCGATTTTCTATAGACCTCATTTCTTTTTCTTTGCTTTCATTCAGCTGCTCCGTTTTGACCGTTCCTGGAATTTAATTGGTTCAATAGTTTATAGGCTGTTCAGTTTTACGCGTTTTGTGTGTTATTGGATAAATTCCTGTTAGTTTATCTCTAATGAATTTCGAGTTTGCCTGCGAAGTATGGTTATTAAAAGACTGATGGACATATAAAATTCTTAGTCAAATTGGTAGCAAAAAATGCGAACCTTCAAAACAACGGCAAATAATGACTAAAAACTTATGAAAAATCCGCCAATGACCATTTGGGTGGAGCTAAACAACCACCATACTCATGACATAAGTTAGTCACAAGAACAAAGCACGAATTTGAATATGTTGTAAAAGAATAGTGTCTCAACTCTTTTCTCAGCCCTCCAAGCGGATTCGACGAGATATCTCGTCTCGAACAATTTTGCCAACGACGAGATATCGCGTCAACAGGACATTTCTACTTTTTTTACTTTGACGAAATCAAGATCTGGTTTGTTTTATCAAGGACGAGATATATGGTCTAGCATCCTCACGTTGGATTGGTGTGGAAGCTTGGAGAGTGGGTGCCAGCTCAGATGTTGGCTCGTCATCTGACCGTTGATCAAAATTACGTGGCGATCCACCGAATGGCTTAGGCTGGAACGATGGTAACTAGGGATGCGACATCGATGTCGATGTTTTCAAAACATCGATGTTTTTTAAAAAACATCGATGTATTTAACATCGATGTATTGGGATCGATGTTTTTGTAACATCGATGTTTATACTTGTCGATGTTTTTACGTTGTCTATGTTTTTACGTTGTCAATGTTTTATTTTTAAATGAAAAAAGTACCGTTATAAAAATTTTAAAAATAACCAAGTTGCATAATTTTTATAATTAGCAAATTGAACATACTTTTAGATCAAAATGACCAAAGGTGGAGGGTCTGAAAAGTAGGGATACGACATCGATGTCGATGTTTTCAAAACATTGATGTTTTATAAAAAACATCGATTTATTGGAGCTGATGTCACATCACTAGTTGCTAAACCAGTTTTAAGAAATGGGAAGAAAAGTTTGAATTCACTGAATTTTAAAAACATTGATAGTTTTGGGGCGATGCATTATCAACATCAATGTTTTGCTGTCGATGTTGCATCCTTAGTCGCTAAACCAGTTTTAAGAAATGGGGAAAAAGTTTAAATACACTGAATTTTAAAAACATCGATGTTTTTGGAACGATGTTTTATCAACATCGATGTTTTAATTTTGAACATCGATGTTTCAAAACATCGATGTTTTGCTGTCGATGTCGCATCCCTAATGGTAACTAGTTGAATATCTCGTCCTTCAGCCGACAAACCGCTCTGGTTGTTAAAGTGTTAGCCTCTGGATCGGAAGATTCCTGTTTCTAATCCGGGTCAGGGCATGGATGTTTGTAAGCGTGGCTGTAAAGCGGCTGGTACACCTTAAATCTATCGTGGCCGGAAGTCCTCACGTTGGGTTGTTGTGGAAGTTCGGAGAGTGGGGTGCCAGCGCTCAGGTGTTGCCTTGTCATCTCACCTTGATTCAATATTACGTGGCGATACACCGAAAGGCTTCGGCTGGGGTGGTGGTAACTAGTTGAAAATATCTCATCCATCAAGATCTGATCAATTTTGCTAACTTGATACCTCGTCAAAACAACTACCAGGAGGGTTAACTAAGCCTTTTCAAACCACATATAAGGAAGGCGAAGCATTACCGTCATTAACTAGTGTGTTCACCAAGGTAAAAATAGATAGTTTTTTCTTCATGCGACTTATAGCTGTGTTGCTCTAGTACCGGCGTAAATTAAAATTACCAATTACCAATCCTCATGCGACATACTTCTGTACTGATGGTAGTGGACGTCTTGCTCCACCGAAAGGAATATTTGTTCATAAGTTTTTAATCTAGAATCTATGCTGAAGGTCGAAGCATTACCATCATTAACTAGTGTGTTCAACAAAGTAAAAATAGATCGTCTCTTCTTCATGCAACGTATAGCTGTGTTGCTCTCGTACGGCGTTAATTAAAAATTACCAATTACCAATCCTCATGCGACATACTTCTGTACTGATGGTAGTGGACGTCTTGCTTCACCGAAAGGAACATTTGTTCATAAGTTTTTAATCTAGAATCTATGCTGAAGGCGAAGCATTACCGTCATTTACTAGTGTGTTCAATAAAGTAAAAATAGATCGTTTCTTCTTCATGCAACTTATAGCTGTGTTGCTCTCGTACGGCGTTAATTAAAAATTACCAATTACCAATCCTCATGCGACTTACTTCTGTACTGATGATAGTGGACGTCTTGCTCCACCAAAATGGCGATTTGTTTATAAGTTTTTAATCTAGAATCTATGTTGTTCTTGAATAGTATTGTCACAGCTTACTTTTTATACTATTCAATGTCACATATTTGCAAGCGAAATGCTTGTTTAGTACATTGTGTTCTTACGTAAGGGCACTCTATGTTATTTCGTTTAGAAAAAAAAAAGTATTTTATTAATTTTTTGTACATTTTTTAACAAGATTAATAACAATTTACAGAATAAAACATCGGTCAAATTATCGCCTTTGGTCGCTCTGCAAATGCTGGATCTTTCGACGCAGTGATTTGTTTAATTCTTTGGCGCTTTATTTCGACATCAGTGTAGTTACGTAATTAACCATAACATCCGTTATTGGGGATAACAAAATCCAAGGTTAATAACATATTCATTATCTTACACAAAGTATTTGATGAGCAGTTGGAGTCGAGGCATTATTGGACCATTTTCTTTCGAGGTACTTATGAAAATGATGTTACTGTCAAATGTGAACAATATTGTGCGATGTTGCAAATTTTTCTTTCTTACTGATATTGAGAGAAAAAGGCTTAGCAGCACATGCGGTTTTTTCAACAAGATTAATAAACGTGTTTTAAAGCTCATACAACACGAATTCTAAAGTACACATTTTCTGGACAGTAATGTCAAAAACTGGTGGTCGATTGGCCCCCTCCGTCCCCTGATTTGACCATTCCAGATTTTTATTAATAAAGCTACTTATAGGATCTGCGATAACAAGCCGACTATAATTCAACTCTTAAGTAAAATATTATCGATGGAATTGAACAAACCACTCCCGAATTGTGCTCTAACATAATGGGAACTGTGGTCGAAAGAGCCCATATTTACAGCGCTGATAGATGCACTTATTTAGTCAATATTACATCCATAAATCACACACACATTGCATCGAGTTAGCAATATGCAAAAAAATTTAACTACAAAAATTTTATTTAAAAGTTATTCCAACACAAAATGTTGCCCTTTCATAAAAAACACCCTGTACAAAATGAATTTAATCGACTGTTAAGGTATCCGACTAGGTTCGGAACAATTTTTTTGAAAACGACTTTTTAATCACAATTTAAACATTTAGATAATGTTTTGAAATCATGAAATAAAGCAAAAAAATACTGCACCGACTCATTATTTTTTTGTCAATTGGGCAAATTAGGGTAAAATTGAATCAAATTGACTACAAATATGGCTAACGCTCTGTATAAATTTCTATTAAATTAATTTTAATTTCCTTGCAGCACTATATATATCTATGATATTAGTGAAGACAATATACTACAATCAAAGAGATATATTGAAATGTTAAGAAGTATCGCTCGTTATATGTAGCTAAAATTTTAATTTTACAAAATGTCTTCTTGTCGTTTAAATTAAACAGCTATAAATTAAAAAGTATGCATTGTACAACTAAACCTATAGTATATTGTCATTACAACATATTAGTAAGTAATAATGTTTAATTTCGTAGAGATATCTCTGCAATTATTTGAGAAATCATGTTACACGTGTGCAATATTTGCTTAAAATTGTGTTTTCCAGAAAAAGCATTTAAAGTTTACCTTTGTGTTTTCTGCCATTGCCAAATTCTTCGCACAAATTCATCGAAACTTGATGTAAAATGTTAAGGCTTGATTGAAGTAAATAATTTCAACAAATTTATGTTTAAAATTATTTATATTTTTGAAAAATTAGCGGAAAACCTCCCAATTTTCGGTCATTTCAAACGTACTTTCGGTTTTGATTTCTGTCGTTCAGTAATACTAAACTTGCTATAATTTTATTTCTATTTATCGTAGACTCAAAACAATTACAGATTCTGAAACTTAAGAAACTGGGCTTCAATATGAGAGAATAAAACAAATTTGAGAATTTTGGTCAAAATTACGTTTTATTCGTAGTCGGATACCTTAAAGCAAGCAAATAATAAATTTATGTGCTATGTTAGGGATTCCCAACTGATGGTACGCGGCAACGTTTCAGGTGGTACGCAAGGATGGATACGAGCGACCCAAATATTCAACGAAGTTTGTTCGATTTTTTAGTATGTACAACCACGTTATAGGAAAAATGGGATTATGTAAAATAAATTTTATGATTAACGTTTTTATTAAACTGTAATAAATAACGCTAACAGTAGCATATTATTTAAAGAGAAACTTTGTTGCTGATTATCTATTTCTATTCAATGGCTATCTCGGCGAAATGAAGTTGATAGCTCTCCCTGTCTTATACCATTTGTTACTATTTACTTGTGTGAGAGTGGTTTTTCTGGACTTTTGTATATAAAAACTAAATGTAGAAACAGAGTAAGTGTTGAGGACTTAAGAGTGAAGTTAAGCTCCATTGCTCCTGTGATATTGATATTTTATTAAAAGACAAACAACAAAAATTTTCGCACTAAAAATTGATTTTTGATTATGTTAATCTTTGTTTCCTTAGTTTGTACTATTTATTTAAAATTATTTGTTTCTATACCTGTGAGTAAAAAATAAAACTGTAATTTTCAATAATCGTTTCATTTTTTCCTTTATTAATACGAAATACAAGTGCATTAATCATAAAATATGAAGCTTTCTTAGTAGTTTGATTAAAATAAAACACGTCACTGGGCACTTTTCTGACATTAGATATATGTTTCTAAAAATATATAAGACTGGTGGAACGCCAAAAATTTCAAGTGGTACGTAGTTACTAGTGCTGTGTGATGTACCCCTGTGCTAGGTGACAGTCTGAATGGAAAAGAGATTGAACATATCTTGTCTTTTCGCTTAGACGAAGTGACCAAGAACGTATTATTTTCACGTTCTTGGTCACTTACTACTACTTGGCCATAGAACAGCACTTTTCAACCTTTTCCATCTCATGGCCAGCATAAACTGATTATTAAAATTCTACGGCTCACGAAAAGGTTTATTACATTTTTTGCTAATCTGGTAACGGTACATTATATTTTTTGATAATCTGGTAAAAATATAACTATGATTTTGCTTGATTTGCGAAAAATATTATTAATTGTCTACTCTACTCCAAAATTGCTTTTTAAAAGAAATCGTTTTGCAACAATTCATTTACGACACTTTGCAATAAAAAAATACTCAAAATTAATTTGAAATTATTTTTAATCACGCTTTTCAATATTTGCAAAAATACGTTCCAGTACTGCATGTAAATCCAAGTACCAAATTGTGACAAACACTGGAAGGATAAAAAAAGAAAAATATTTGAAAAAATTGAAATTTCCAGGAATAGGAATTCTAAAAAATTGAAAATTTTAACTAACAATTATGTAAAACTTTATTTTTTTTTGTAATACACATTTTTATGTGTATTGGAATAAGGTACAATACATAATTTTACTGTAAATGTAAAATAAAAAATGATTATTCAAATGTTTCTGTAATCTCTTAAGGGGGTCCGGGACACATTGAAAAATTTTTTTTTTAATTATTATTTTAGAATTTTGAATATTTTTGTACTGATTACCTATGTAAACTAATAAACAAAATCACAACACAAAATTTTTCCAAAATTAAAAAAAAAAAATTACATTAAAATTTTTTGAAAAAAAGAGGGGTCATTTTAAATTGCTAAGATTCAAAATATTCTTGATCAATTTTCAAAATTCTTGCTGTAAATTATTCACAAATTTATAAACTTTAATTATGATTCAGCAATTAAAAAAATATTAATTTAATAAAAAATAAAAAATATTTGAATGAAATTTTTTTTTAATTTTAAGGTACTGTTTTTTTAAAAAGTAATATTTTTAAAAGTAAATATTTGTTTCAAATTTGCTGAATTAAAATTAAAGTACAATGTTTAAACAAGATGTATTCCAAATTTCAACCCTTAAACTTTATCGGTATTCGACTTATAGCAATTTGAATACAGGAAATCTTGAAAAAATGTATCATGGAGAAAAAAACGCATTTAAAGTTTTAAAGACAGATGTTGCTACCATAACAACAATTGTCAAGAGTGTTAGATTTTCAAAACAACGCACCACAAAAATTATTATATCTCTAGTTCTAATTAAGATAGAAACATGGTTTAGACGTCATTTTAAGCAGAAAAACACAGAGAGAAAATTTCTTAAAATAATAAAAAAAAAATCGAAAATTTGACGATTTTTGTGTACCGGACCCCCTTAAGTTATACACTGACAACAAAATAGAAAACAGCCATTCCGTATATTTCAATCCTTAACTAATTTACCGTCGAATCAACGTTTGTGAAGCAAAACAAAACAGTACAATTACAAGTTATAACAAATTAGTTCATTGATTATCAAAAAGTAAAACTTGTTAGCAAGGAATCAAATTCAAAATTTTTCTGTTTCAGAATTAGTATTTTTAAATTACATGTACAGTATATTTAAATTAATATTCATGGATACTTTATTATTCGCTGCGAAAAAAAATCTCAGTTCATTGACATTAAATTTCCCTGTTCAGAAATACAACACCAGAGTAAGAAATGCTTTCAACGAAATAAAGATTTTGTCAGTAGTTTGCATCTGCGACACATATTTCAAAAAGCACTTTTCTTACTGTGCAATTAAGGACATTAATAAGTGAGAGAGGTAAGAAGCATTGTATAATTCTTTACTTTTTCGCTAGGTGTCCAAAAAGCTCTCTCTCTTACTGACCATTGTATCAAACGTTCCAGCTTCATAGAGAATTTGATCGATATCTCGCTGCCTTAATCGATCTGAATTGCTTGTAGAAAGTGCATTCGAATTTCTTGGTCGACTTGTGCGTAGAAAAAGTACTCGAGTCCTTATCTTTGAATAATGTTAGTCAGTTTGTCGAGTTCCCAACTTCAGTATACTTTTAATAAAATAGAGTAACCCCCGTTATATCGCATATGCATCTTTATTGCTCTTCTTTACTTGTCTCTAAATTTTCGACCTGTGAATACTAAAGGATTTGAATTACTTGTAGGATGCGCACTCGAATTCTGTATTCCTCTTGAATTATTCGCAAGAAATGTACTCGAGTCCTTATCTTTGAATAATGTTAGTCAGTTTGTCGAGTTCCCAACTTCAGTATACTTTTAATAAAATAGAGTAACCCCCGTTATATCGCATATGCATCTTTATTGCTCTTCTTTACTTGTCTCTAAATTTTCGACCTGTGAATACTAAAGGATTTGAATTACTTGTAGGATGCGCACTCGAATTCTGTATTCCTCTTGAATTATTCGCAAGAAATGAACTCGAGTCCTTATCTTTATTGGAATAATTTATTTAGTTTGATAATTTCCCAATTTTAAAACACTTTTAATAAAATAGAATAAACCTCGTTATATCGCATATTCTTCTTTATTGCTTGTTTTTTAGCAGTCTCCTTACAAATTTTCGATTTGTGAATAGCAGAGAAGAATTTTAATTACTTGTAGGACACGCACTCGAATTCCGCATTCGACGTGAATTGTTCACAGGATAATAAAAATATATTTTGGGGCATTTAGTTTTAAAACTAATGATTTTGATATGCTTTCTACATTGGTATCAGTTCTTCATGAGACTAAACAAAACGCTTCCTCCACTATCAAAAAGCTGCCGCGTTGATGATTTAGCTATGGAGTCTCGTAGATAAATGTAGTTTAAGACTTTATGTATTTTATGACTTGAATAAATTTAATTGTATTAAAAACATCTTTAAAATCTTCAAAAGTGGTCTGGGTATACTTGTAGATTAGAAATGGGATTGGAGATCAAGGTTTTGGAGTTTCTGTAATGGTTTGAGGATTGAAAAAGATATACGAACCTGAAGATAAAAACTAAACGCTTCCTTCACTATTAAAAAGTTGCTGTGTTTATTATTTTTCTGTGTTTGACGTCTTCATTTGAACTTAATTTTATGATTTAGATCGGGAGACAAGTAAAAGAGAGTGATATAGCCGGATGAGTGCAAGATATATCAAAGCGCAATATATAGCGAGGCTTACTCTATTTTATTAAAAGTGTTCTGTAGTTGGGAGCTTATCAAACTGACTTATTTATACCTCCAAATTTTTCCATGCAACTTTAAAGTTCTAAATGCCGCTTTTAATCCAATGTAATTCCTTAATGTAATATCACGTATTTGAAATCAGATTTCAGTCATAAAACATTATTAACTCGGCAGCTTTTTGGCAGTCGACGAAGCGTTATTTTAATCTCAGATTTACTTATCTTTTTTTTCATCTTGAAACCTCCGACCAACCGGTATAATGGTTAAGGTGTTAGCCTCTAGATCGGAAGGTTCCTGGTTCGAATCCGGGTATGGTTATTTGTCAGCGTATGGTGTATAGGTGGCTGGTGCACCTTAAATCTGTCGTGGCCGAAAGTCCTCACGTTGGGTTGGTGTTGAAGTTTGGAGAGTGGGGTGCCAGCTCAGTTGTTGCTTCGTCATCTGACCGTGGTTCAAAATTACGAGGTGTTGTCCTCGTATCTTTCCCTTAAGGGACTGATCCCGGACCGTCGTCAATAGCCCGGTGTGTTGCTCTAGTACGACGTTAACTAAAATTACCATTACCATCATCTGGAAACCGTTACAATTATTCTCATAAACTTTATAGCTCCAAGCCCTTTTTTACAAATTGATAACTATACCCATGTCCCCTTTAAAGATTTTGTAATCGACGTTTGCAATTGAATTGAATTCTTTAAAATCATAAAATACATTTAAAATGATAATTCATAGATAATTCACCAACGCGACAGCTTTTAGATATCTGAGGAAGCGTTTTGTTTTTGTCTCATTGAAGAACTGACTGATGCCAATGTTGGGGACGCATGTCAAAATAATCCGTGTTTAAGCTGAACGACCTAAGATATAATTTTGTTATAAATATACAACTCTGTCATTCCAGAGAAGTATAGTTGCATTGTGACTTACCCGAGATAAATGGAGAATATTCTGTTTGTGAAATGATGAATCTATTATAATTAGGTTTGGAAATCTTTTTCCAAATGCAGTTTTATTTTCTCAAAAGTAAGATTTTTTAAAGTTTTAATACTTCAAAATCATGGCACGAAAAATAAAAAAAGACATGCAATATATTTTTAATCCATGAATGAAAACATAAATAAAAAAAATCTTTTTCAAAGATGCAGTACTTCTAAGGCAAACATTTGACATAGAGAAAAAGAAGTAAGCGTTTCAGTTATTTTCGTATTCTGCTCTTTTCAACAATTTTACTCGAAGTGTGAATTGTTTACTTCTTTGACAATATATGTAGTTATTTTTGAGTTACTCAAAGAGTTCGTTTTAATATAGTCCCAGTTAAAAGTTCAACGTGTGTGCGGTGATCAATTATATGTGTGCGCATATGTATGTTGCTCATCATACCTAGACATCACCGTGGCAATAGCATTACCAGTAATAACATAACTAGTAACTATCAGTATAACTACATAAAATAATCTTCACAGGTTCATTTCTGCAATTGATAAATTACAATTTCCTGAAAAATGAGGTTTGAAATAGAAAATTCTCGAATATTCCCTAGATGTTAATATTTGGAGAATGTCTTCGGAGTATTCTCTGTTAACAACTCAAATTTCAGCTCATTCCTAATTCATTTTGTTTACCTATTTCACTACTCATTATCTGAAAATATATTCCTTAGAAATGTATGAAAAATTCATCATGCTTTTCAATGCAAAATTAACGATTATTAATCTCTACCTTGGTAAAAAACAGGGCCAATGTCCATTTGCATGATTTTGGGAATAGTTGATTTAGTACTTTTATTTTTTAATTTTTAATGCAGCTTACAAAAAATTCATTCCTATATTTTGATTCCTTCACAATTCGAGAGGACCGATATTCTCCCTTTTTTTTCGATAACTTTCATCATCGGGAAGTGATTAGCAAACATAACTCAAAATCAGCAAATTCGGACATGGGCTCCTTTCCTACTAAGCTACAGAAAGCCGTACAAGAAAACAGTGCTTATATATCTTCCGTGTCAGGGTAAAAAGGGTTAAGTCAAAATGGTTGCTTTTTCGGAATCTTAAGCTGAATACTACTTCAGAAATATTCAGGAAGAAAAAAAAGCTTGCCATGATACAAATAACTTCTTAGATTAATTTAGATTAGATTTTAAACTTGTGTTATTTTAAAATTATAGTGATGCACTTGACTCCTTGGAACTCATCAAAAGTCAGACTTAACCCCTTTTGCCCTGATACGGTAGATATATTGTTAATGATACAAAAATTAAGCTTCACACACATGCAATCAATAAATTATAATTTCCTGAAAAATGAGGTTTTAGATAGGTTTTAAATAATTCACGAATATTCTCCAAATTTTAATTTTTGAAGAATATTCTCACTCTTGGAGAAAAATCTTTGCTGACAACTCTACTGAAAAGTACTCTAGGAATGAAGGGTTAATCCAAAAAACGAGATCAAAAATTGCGATAGCCACAAGGAAACGATCATGTTTTCAACTCCCCGATTCACGTTAACTTATTTTGTACAAGTTACATAAATAAATGTTTGGAGGATATTCTCAGAGTATTGTAATTCTCGGCGAATATTCTCTGCGGACAACTCTACTCAATTGGGATTTGCTAAGTCTAATAGACATCACTGAATGCTTACTCAACAGACTGGATACTTTACTCAATAGATTTTACTAACGTTAGAATTGCGTTATATTGCATAACATTAAAACATGTACTTATAAATTTTAACAATAATTAGAACAACAATATAAACCTATAGTCACGCTCAGACAGTACTGAGGAAAAAAAAAACTATAAACTGGTAAAAAAATATGTGTTGAGAATTTCCGTCGGTAATTCACCGGAATTGAGAAAGTCGGTAATTCTCAATCACTATCCAATAGACAATATTAATTTACCTCGGTATCTCTCCTTAGTCGAATAGAATTTACTGAAGACTTAGTCAATAGATTTTATTGAAGTGAGGATTGTGTTACATTGTACATAACATTAAAAATATTTATAAAAATGGGAATTTTTGGAAACCAAACTTCTAATTGATATAAATCTAATTATTTCTTTTATTTTAATGCTGTCAGTAAACCGATTTTGTTCAATAGATTTTAGTGAAGTGAGAATTGCGTATATTACATTGCGTAACGTTCTAAAAAGTGCTTAAAAATATTTTTTAATAATATTATTTTGAAAAACCCAAAACTTCAAACGGATATAATGTATAATTATTTCTTTTTATTTTACTGCATTCCACTGACTAAATGATTTATTCAGTAGACAGAATGATTAGCTCAATAGACTGAATTAATTACTCAATAGACTTTACTGAAAAGAGGATTGTATTGTGTTGCTAAACATTAAAAGAAATTTTAATATTATTCGGAGAACTAACTTTTTAAGGGTATAATTTCTTTCTCTCTTTTTAGCGTAATGTACTCAAAAGACCGAATGATTTACTCAATAGACCGAAGTGTGAATTGTATTATATTGTATAATATTAAAAATATTTTGTAGTAATATAATTCGGAGAACGAACTTCTTACAGCAACAATTTCTTTATTTTTCTTTTAATGTACTCAAAAGACAGAATGATTTACACAATAGACTTTACTGTGGAGTGAGAATTGTTTTATATTGAATAACATTAAAAACTATTTTTTTAAATAAAATATTATTCGGAGAACTAATTTCAAACTGATTGTAATTACTCTCTTTTTTTCTTTTAATTGTAGTCAAAAAGCAGAATGATCTGATCAATAGACTTTACTGACGAAAGGATTGTATCATACTAATATGTAACAGAAAATAATTAAAATAATATTATTCTGAAAAAACTTCTTACTCAGAACTCTAAATCAGCGGTCGTAAACGGGTGGTCCGCAGAAAAATCTGAACATTCTTTACATTTTTTATGTTTGATTAATAAATAAATGAAAGTAATATTCAAGAAATTCTAATTTTCTGAATGACAGCATCAAGACTAAAAACCAGCCATCCTTATTAAGACCTCATTTTTAGCTCTCCATAAAAAGTAAATACCTATTGCCGAATTCAACAACATACTTGTGCAAAAAGGCATTTTCATCCGTCATAGCAATAAAAACTCTGCACAGGTCTCGGCTTGAAATAAATACGGCTCTCCGTCTTTCAGTTACGTTATTGGAGAGCCAAAAATCCATAAACTTCTTTCCAACAAGCAGGAACAAATATCACACAAAAAATATGCAATATTTAAATAAGCCTCAAACTAACTTTAATAATTTTGTTACATTTTTAAACAACCTTTAAAGATTTAGTAATGATTAAATACGCATTTATAATTTTGTAATAGTCACGCTCAGTCAGTTCTAAGGAAAAATAAAACTATAAACTGGTAAAAAAATATGTGTCGAGAATTTCCGTCCGTAATTCACCGGAATTGAGAAAGTCGGTAATTCTCAATCACTATCCAATAGACAATGTTAATTTACCTCGGTATCTCTCCTTAGTCGAATAGAATTTACTGAAGACTTAGTCAATAGATTTTATTGAAGTGAGGATTGTGTTACATTGTACATAACATTAAAAATATTCATAAAAATGGGAATTTTTGGAAACCAAACTTCTAATTGTTATAAATCTAATTATTTCTTTTATTTTAATGCTGTCAGTAAACCGATTTTGTTCAATAGATTTTAGTGAAGTGAGGATTGCGTACATTACATTGCGTAACGTTATAAAAAGTGTACTAATTGATATAAATCCAATTATTATTTTATTTTATTTCAGTTTGTTTAGTAGATTGTAGTGAAATGTGGATATATGTTATAACTAAATAAGCATTTATGATTTTGCTATATTAAACATGTGCATAAAATGGTAGTTCTCATATCATTATTTCACAAATGTATTTATCTCTAAAAAAATTAATATTAATGTGGACCGAAAGGTTATCGTCCGCTGCTCTAGCTGAAGAGAGCCAGTTTCAAAAACGAAACCAAAAATTGTTCTCACCACAAAAAAGCCACCTTGTTCCCGAATCCCCTTTCCACGTTGCGGTCCAGCGCATTGTAGGCGATGTTCGTCCTGGCGCCCTCGAACCATTTCACGAACACCGGCCCTTGCCGGGAGTCGAAGTTGTAGCGGCGCAGGGGACCGGCCGGGGCGTTCGGCTTCCAGGTGAGCTGGGCGGCGATCTCCCCCCAGAAGGCGTCGGGGTCCTCCGTCGACCGCTGGTACATCTCCCGGTACTGGTCCATGGAGGGGACCCGCGCCTTGCGGGCCACCTCGTCACTCGGCACGAAAAGGGAACTCGCCATCTTTGCCGTTCGCTCGCTCGGCGCTTGCGCGTCTGTGGGACTGGAGAGAAGGACGGTGCTTTATACCCTGGCGGGGAAATCAATCGCGCACGTTCCAGCGTGTTAAAGGTCAGTCCGCGAATCCGATTCCCTCCAAGGGGGCTCTGTAGACCCCACCGAAAAAGTTGGTCTTCGAATGTAAAGCCGCGTTTACACCGGATTTTGACAACTTCTCTGCCTCCAAACATCGAAGCTATTCCGAGAAACGGCATTAATTTTATCGTCAAGATTTCGAGTCGGGATGGCGATTTGGAGAGTTTGTCGAAGGAATGCGACATCGGTGTTTTATATTTAAAAAAACATCGATGTTTTATATATAAACATCGATGTTTTATATAAAAACATTGATGTTTTATATAAAAACATCGATGTTTTATATAAAAACATCGATGTTTTATATAAAAAACGTCAATGTTTTATATAAAAACATCGATGTATTGAAGCCGCTGTTTTTTGAACATCGATGTTCATACTTGTCGATATTTTTACATTGTCGATGTTTTATTTTTAAATGAAAAAAGTACCATTATAAAAATTTAAAAATAACCAAGTAGCATAATTTTTGTAATCATCAAATTGAACATACTTTTAGACCAAAGTGACCAAGGGTGAAGGGTCTGAAAAGTAGGGATGCGACATACATCGATGTCGATGTTTTATAAAAAACATCAATGTATTGGAGCCGATGTCGCATCACTAGTTGCTAAACCAGTTTTAAGACATGGGGGGAAAAGATTAAATACACTGAATTTTAAAAACATCGATGTTTTGCTGTCGATGTTTTCGAAACATTCTTGTTTTATAAAGTACATCGATGTATTGGAGCCGATGTTTTTTGAACATCGATGTCTTTACGTTGTCGATGTTTTATTTTTAAATGAAAAAAGTACCATTATAAAAATTTAAAAAATAACCAAGTAGCATAATTTTTATAATCAGCAAATTGAACATACTTATAGATCAAAGTGACCAAGGGTGAAGGGTCTGAAAAGTAGGGATGCGACATCGATGTCGATGTTTTATAAAAAACATCGATGTATTGGAGCCGATGTAAAAAATCACTAGTTGCTAAACCAGTTTTAAGACATGGGGGAAAAAGTTTAAATACACTGAATTTTAAAAACATGTATGGTTTGGGGGCGATGTATTATCAACATCGATGTTTTAATTTTGAACATCAAAGTTTCAAAACATCGATGTTTTGCTGTCGATGTAGCATCACTAGTTGCTAAACCAGTTTTAAGAAATGGGGGGAAAGTTTAAATACATTGAATTTTAAAAACATCGATGTTTTTGGGGCGATGAATTATCAACATCGATGTTTTAGTTTTGAACATTGATTATTCAAAACATCGATGTTTTGCTGTCGATGTTTTCAAAACATTTTTGTTTTATAAAATACATGTATTGGGGCCGATGTTTTTTGAACATCGATGTCTTTACGTTGTCGATGTTTTATTTTTAAATAAAAAAATCACCATTATAAAAAATAAAAAAAAATAAAAAAACTAAGTTGCAAAATTTTGGTAGTCAGTAAATTGAACATACTTTTAGACCAAAGTGGCCAAGGGTGAAGAGCCTGAAAAAGTAGGGATGCAACATCCATGTCCATGTTTTCAAAACATCGATGTTTTATAAAAACATTGATGTATTTATTTATCGATTTATTGGAGCTGATGTTTGTTTGACATCGATGTTATAACAGTGTCGATGTTTTATTTTCGAATTAAAAAGCACCATAGTAAAATTTAAGAAAATTAACCGTGCAACTAAGTATTTGCCAGTGTGGTGGCGACATCTGACCCATCAGAAAGAGTTTTTTCCCTAAACTGATGGGATAGTTAGTGAAGAAAGAAGTCGACTTAAAGGTGGAGAAAGTCAACAAACTTCTGTTTTTACAAACTGTAAATAACAAATATTGGGGCTGTAGCGTCGTAAGGGGTCTCTCTGACCACAGCTTTCATGGTGGTCCTTATCGAGATTTCTTCTGTTACGTAGATTCGCAGTCGAAGGGAATCGGCTGGCGAATTTATGACCGGATTTGTGTATCCCCTCGCTTTTGAACTGTAGCGCTGTCGGAAAGAATGTGTTCGGTTTCGAGTGGAAGAGGAGAGAATCGTGGAACGCATGAACGTGAACGAACGCAGGGCTAGTCTGCTATAATAAAGTCGCAGGACTGAAACCATATTTGTATATACCATCTATTAGCCTCGAAATAGCCTTAACTTATGTATATCTTTATAGTAACTAATTAAATGTGCTGTATTTCTAAAAGTCGTATTAATTGTATTCAAGCCACTCGCCACGTAAATTCTACTCACGACGTTACAGGGCGTATGATAACTATGGGCCCCAATATTTTTTATTTACAGTAAATAAAAAATAAGTTTGTTGTTTCCCCCCCCCCCCTAGGTTGATAAATATTATGAAAACATCCATGGTTTTTGGGCGATGTATCATCGACATCGATGTTTTAATTTTGAACATCGATGTTTTGCTGTCGATGTCGCATTCCTAGTTTGCAAAGCCAAATTTGTATTCCACCATAAGTAGGCAAAGATCAAAGGGTTGCAACTTTTGGGGGAGATTTCTCGGAGACGATTGCTTGACAATAACCGCTCCCCTCTAGCCTTCACCCCCCCCCCTCTCATGCCGTCTTTTGTTCGCTCTCTGTGCTTGCCCTGTCCATAAAGCGTTTACACCGGAGTCGATCGAAAAAAAGGACGAAAAGGTGTCAGTATAGGAGAACGTAAAACGTCCTCGTCACAAAAAGGGGTCAGTATAGGAGAACGTAAAACGTCCTCGCCGCAAAAAGGGGTCAGTATAGGAAAACGTAAAACGTCCTCGCCACAAAAAGGGGTCAGTATAGGAGAACGTAAAACGTCCTCGTCACAAAAAGGGGTCAGTATAGGAGAACGTAAAACGTCCTCGCCGCAAAAAGGGGTCAGTATAGGAAAACGTAAAACGTCCTCGCCACAAAAAGGGGTCAGTATAGGAGAACGTAAAACGTCCTGACCACAAAAAGGGGTCAGTATAGGAGAACGTAAAACGTCCTCGCCACAAAAAGGGGTCAGTATAGGAGAACGTAAAACGTCCTCGCCACAAAAAGGGGTCAGTGTAGGACAACGTAAAACGTCCTGGAAACAAAAAGGGGTCAGTATAGGAGAACGTAAAACGTTCTCACCACAAAAAGGGGTCAGTATAGGACAACGTAAAACGTCCTCGCCACAAAAAGGGGTCAGTATAGGACAACGTAAAACGTCCTGGCCACAAAAAGGGGTCAGTATAGGACAACGTAAAACGTGCTCGCCATAAAAAGGGGTCAGTATAGGACAAAGTAAAACGTCCTGGCCACAACAAGGGGTCAGTATAGGAGAACGTAAAACGTCCTCGCCACAAAAAGGGGTCAGTATAGGACAACGTAAAACGTCCTCGCCACAAAAAGGGAGAGAAATGTATATACAACTCCAGTGTATACACTGTTTTAAAATCGCTTGAAATGAGCAACAGTATTAATGATAATGGTGTCTGCGATTCAAATATATGGTAATTACTAGAGCAACACGACGGGCTATTGACGACTTTCCTGGATCAATCCATCCCCTAAGGGAAAGATCCGAGGACAACTCGTAGTTTTTGAACCATAGTCAGATGAAGAGCTAACAACTGAGCTGCTACCCCACTCTCCAAACTTCCACACCATCCCGACGTGAGGACTTTCGGCTATTACAAATTTAAGGTGCACCAGCCACCTCTACACCATACGCTTACAAATATCCATGCACTGACCCGGATTCGAACCAGAAAACTTCGGATCTAGAGGCTAATACCTTAACCACCAGACCGGTTGGTCGGCTCAAATATGTGGAATAGCTCGATAAAAGTGGACTGTAGTTACTGTTCTGTATTTTGCTAGTGGTTAGTGGACTGTATTTAGTTTAATTAATTGATGTATACTTTATTTACAACTTCAATGATAATTTTGAGCACCATAGCTTAGATAAAAAGAAATGGACAGTATATATCTGTGCTCAGATGGCAAAATGTTATAAGTGACTTTTTTAAATTTTTCATGACAGCAATTTTAAGATTCAAGATTCAACATGTGCTTCTGTGGTTTTTGATTTATTACAATTTTCCCACCTTTGTTTTCTCATAAGACTTACGACATTTTGCCACCTTCTAAACATTAACAAACCAGACTCCAGGATGGGACTTACTCAATTTTTTGGGAAAAGTGACTTATAACATTTGAGCAGAGATATTATGTATGAGCCCAGCCCAAGAGCTCGTATAAGGGGAGAGATGAACCAAACCACCTTCACCCTCGAGAAACAAATATTTTCCTAAAAATAGAACAACATGTAAAAAAAATTATACAACTCCCACACTGCGCAAAGATTGACGCGATCTCGCTCGAATTTGCCCAACGAACGGTATTCACTAATATTGCAACAGTATCCAAATTCTTCAAAATAACAACAACCCAGGGAGTCGCCATGACTCAGTGGGTTCACCCAATGCATTTGCAACCTGTGAGTCTTAAGATGCGAGGGTTCGATTCCTCCCAGGGTATGTTTCTCTCTCTTCTACATCAGTAAAACTTTTCTTGTGTGCGTGTCGAATACTGGACTTTGCCTTTCTTGTGTTCGGCGTAACTTGGACAAATATGCCCCCATTTCCTCTGGGTTTTAGACATAGTGTTTATCCCAAGCGACACCGTTAGTCATGAATGTCGTTCCTAAGGCGAAAAGGAGAAAGTGCGAACCTGGATCCCGCTTACTAAGTCGCCTCTTGTGTGAGTGCTAACTATGACTTATATTTTGAGGGGGGAGGATGGCTCTTTAGTGCAACAACCACGCAAATGCTGCTTAGAATGCTTGTGTGGGGAGGTGTTGAATCTGACCGGAACAACGACGGAAGTGCATATTGTGTCATCGTTAATCTAAATCAGTGGTAGCCAACCTTTTACATACCATGCGCCAATTTGTTTCACATACGAGTTCAGATGCGTCATACATTTTGATAAAAGTATGTTTATCGACATAATTAACATTTTTAATGATTTAACTATATTGTAGATATGTAAAACAATGCCTATTACTGAGAATTCTTCAAATTTGAATCAGCCATTCGCGATCTCGTTTTCCTTTTGATAAATTTCATGAATGAAAATGCTTGATCACATCTGTATGTCGTTCCAACACAACATATATAACTTTTAGCAAATTTTCTTAGTTCCGGAAAGTGTTTACTGTGTAATGAACGCCAGAAATTAATCATGTAAGAAGCATTTTTATCTGAATAATATAGCTCATGAAACTAATGAATTTGTTTTGAAATCAATAAGTACCATTTGTATGTTACTAGGCATCTTCATTACGTTTTGTTCACTAAGTGAAATTGCTTTATTAATGCGAGCATGTAGTTTTCTTCTGTACCCAAATCAAGAAAACGACTTTCAAATGACCCTTGTAATACCTAATTTTAATATATTTGGTCAAATTGCTATTATTCGCAGCACATCCCCTCTTCTCTTTCAACTATGGAAATTGACTCAAATCCAGATTTTCTAACTGAGAGATGAACAGATTTATGTCATTTTAAATGAATTAATGCTATTTACTAAGCTAGAAAATAATTTCTTCTTTCCTACTAGCGTCGAATTTAGAAAATTGAGATGGCTAGTACATCAACTGAAAATGCCAATTCAAATAGCCAGTTGTTATCAAATAATAGGGTTCTTTCATCAGGAAAGTTCAATTTTCTGTTCTCAAAAACTAAAAATAGCATTTTTTAATTTCTGAAATCTACTCAGAACCTGCCCTCTAGAAAGCCAGCGCACCTCACAATAAAGAAAAGGTTCACCATATTCCAAATCTAATAATTCAATATTCTCTAAACATTCTGAATATTCTCGGCTGTTTAATACTCTTGTTCTAATTTTAATCACACATTTCACAACTGGTAACAAAACATGGTGCATTTTTTTAAATTTTACACATCGTGCCTCTTGGTGTAAAATAAATTGATATTTTAGTGCAGTACGATTTAAAAAATTTTCCAAGCTAAGTTTTAGTGCCATTTACGGCGTACCGTCAGTACACATACTGATTAGTACAATAATCTAATTTAGATTTTTTTTTTGCATGATTTTACATTTTATATATATCTGATACTCTTGTTTCATCATGCAATTACTCCAGACTGGCAAGTTCTTCAAATACATTAAAATTATAATAAATTCTTCTTACAAAAATGCTTATAACTGGACTACATCAAATATGTCCATTGATTCATCCATAGCTAGAGAATAGTCTTCCAGTTGTTGAAATACATCCAGAGAGAGGTCCACGATACATCTCGCATTAGTCTGCCTTGGTATAGCAATTTCATCTGATTTCTTTTCAATACCTTTATAATCAAGATGGCGTGCAAATATTTGGAAACAAGACTTCTCCGTCAGAATAAGTTTTTTCGCCAATGCTAAAGCAATTTCATGTGACGCTTCTGTCATCGCCTCATCTTCACAACTTACATTAGCAAAAATATTTTGTCTTCTGATTTCTTTCTTTTTTTAGTCACATATTCTTTACGTAACTCCGACCCGAGAACAAGTTTAATTTTTCCTTCTATGTTAGTCTGATGCTGTGTTTTATATTATTTATTAAGATCATGTCTTTTATTATATGAAAGAGTAGTTTCACAAACAATGCAAAAAACGATTTTCCTGATGGACTTGCTGTAAATAACTCAATTTCTTAATCTTTCGTTAAATTCACTTTTTCTCTCATACTTTTTGAGCTTCTTTTGCTCATTTTCTATCGCACAGTGATAGATAACAGGAATGTAAAAAAAAAAAAAAAAACATTAAAAAGTACAAAAAATCTTGAAAAAGAACAAACAGCTTACAAGCACGTCGTATCACACAGAATATAAATTGCAAACTCCTAAAATTGCGACGAAATGAGGAGTAAGAAAACTCTATGAATTGAACTGAGAAGTACTATGGTGTTGAAAATATAAAGATATTTTCAGTTATGGAGCGTACTTCAAAAGAATAAGGAGGCACAATAATGCAATGCGCCACTTGTTATCATCCAATGCGCCAAGTTTGGCGCATGCGCCACAGGTTGGCCACCCCTGATCTAAACTCCTCTCTGTCCGTTTCATAAACTAAATAATCGAGTGAATAAAAAGGTACATAAATATCATGTACAAATAATATTATAGATGATTTTAATAAAAGATGTTATGTATAGTAAATGACTGATGAATAATTAATTTCAAAATATAAGAGAACAACGACGGAACTTAAAAAGTGAGGGTAAATTTTCAATATAAACTTGCATGATTGGTATCATTTGAAAGTATCCACGTTTATTCCCATCACAGTTCGGATCTCTCCCGTTGGGATTGATCCCGGACCGCCGTCAATAGCCCGCTGTGTTGTTCCAGTACGACGTTATTAAAATACCTACATACATCCCATGAGAGTTTCTAGCATGTTGTAATTTATATTAATCATGAACGATATTCTTATCTGTAGCTTTCTGAACGAATCCATATCGATTAATTAAACTTGCGTCGTTGTTGAAGATAAGATAACGATATAGCGTTTGGCAATAAATAGAAAAACCTGTATGGCCAGCTTTAATTCTCCTGATGATTTGAGTGTGTTCTTGACCTCTTAACTCGAACCAACAAACTGGCATACGGTAATTCCCGGATTACTTACTTTGCATGACTTCCATTGTCTTTTCAGGGAGGACAGGTAATATTACTATTAACTTTCTGTTTCAATACAGCAGTAACAAATACAAATTCTGGCGAATTACTACATATGAACAGGAGTGTAATACTACTTTAACCTTTCTTGGTGCGATTCTTATAACTTTCAAGGTACAACTGCTGTACTGCTGTCTAAATCCTTTCTTGGCACGATCAAGGTACAACTGCTGTACCAGCCGTAGTCTAAAGTTTAAGGCATCTAGGTAATCAATATAAACTCTACCTACTACTTCGAAAACTGCCATCTTAGTGGCCAGTCTCTAGTGAAAAAAACCTTGTTCCAAACTGTCTCCGGTTCTAGAGAAGGGACAGTTTATTTTGACTACTTAAATCTTCATTCCCCTTGAAGTAATAGGGCAGTTTTGTATAGGGCATCTTAGTGGACAGTCTCTAGTGAAAAAAACCTTGCTCCAAATTGTCACCGTTTCTGGAGAGGGAACAGTTTATTTTGCCTACTTAAATCTTCATTCCCCTTGAAGTAATGGGGTAGTTTTATATAGGGCATCTTAGTGGCCAGTCTCTAGTGAAAAAAACCTTGTTCCAAACTGTCTCCGGTTCTAGAGAAGGGACAGTTTATTTTGACTACTTAAATCTTCATTCCCCTTGAAGTAATGGGGTAGTTTTATATAGGGCATCTTAGTGGACAGTCTCTAGTGAAAAAAACCTTGCTCCAAACTGTCTCCGGTTCTGGAGAAGGGACAGTTTATTTTGACTACTTAAATCTTCATTACCTTTGAAGTCATAGTGCAGTTTTGTCTCGACAGAATTTTGTAAGAGGTATCTCACCGAAACTATTACTGTACCCTTACTGTTAAATGAACCAAAATATATTGAAGGGAAAATATTGAAATAAAATCTTAACAGTAAAACATTTGGAGGGTTAATACAATTGGTCAAAATTTATGTATTTCCAGCTATATTTAAAGTTGTGAGTGAAGGTAAATTCGTTTTAGAGTAACTAATTTATCTTCTACTAGAAATTGTATTAAAATAATTACTTATTTATCAGCAAATCTTAATTGAGATCGATATTTAATATCGTAAATAATAACCGTTTAATGAAAGTGAAAATAGAACTAATAGGGACGCAGTATGCATCCTCTTTTCTCTTTACCATAGCTTTTACTGCAGACTTACCTACTGTCTGTCTACCACGAGAACCTCTCCAGATACTACGTCTGGATGGCGGCTGTCGCTAGAGGACTCGTTCATTTTGAGGTGTGGGTGTCTCTGTGATTGTTTAATCACTAGACAATTCGTGGCTAGCCCAGCGTTACCCGTGCCAGTTGCTTTTGTGGGGTAATTGGTTTGCTTCGCAAACCAAATAGGAGTTCGTAGCCCATTTGATAACAACCATAACGGAGTTAACCCGTGGTGTTCGTTTGCTTCGTACACCTAAAGGGAGTTGCCCGTGACAGTTCTTTTCGTGGAGGTCAAACTGGCCGTGCGGTGGTTCGCTTCGCAAACCAAAAAATATAAATACTTAATTGAAAAAATAATTAATAATAGAAAATCAAACATATACGATATCTATTTGGTGTCAAATTTTCTGCAGGTTTCAAATCCGTTGAAATTTTCAATCTATCTTTGAAAATTCCGATTTTACAAAAAAGAACTAAATAATGCCAGCCAAAATGTTTTTTTATTTTCTTTGATTTCTTTCGCTGAAATCGTAAGAGGGCTGGATATGTAATCTGTTTATTTTTGGAGCACGAATGTTAACGTGACGTCATATTCTCATGCGAAAATATAAGATATTCAATTTAAAATTTTTATTTATTTAAAGAAAATCATATTTTTAGGTATCGATCTAATATGAAATTTTCCGCAGATTTTAAATCCGTTGAAATTTTTACTCTATTTTTAACGATCAAGGAGATAGAAAAACGAACTACATAACTAAAGTTAAAACTTTGTTTCTAATCGTCTGCTGGAAAATCATTCCTCCGCGCAAAATGAAAACGAAAACGGAAAAAATAAATTTAGAATCTGTCATATCTTTATGCTGTTGTAATTCAAAAGAAAGAAAGAAAAATTAAATTTCATTAAATTCATTTTAAAATGTTGTAGATTGAATATCAAAATTTGCCGCGACCCTAAAATTGCAAAAAATTTGGATTACCTGTGTACCAAATCCCATTACTGTAAGTGCCATAGATTCGTCAGGACTTTGCGTGCAAGAAACAAACAAACAAACATGCAAACACTTCCTTTTATAATATTAGAGATATTTTGTCGGTTGTAAATGTGAGAAGCTGAAAGAAGTAGTCCACTAGATAGATCTTCTCGTCGGCTAGTAAGAAAGATAACAAATGTAATTCCAATTTCTCATCGAGTGTGTCAGTGCAATAAGCTTATATACATTTCTTCAGGCATCTCATATGAAAAATAGGATAAGGTCTGTTTCTACGGAAACAGACACAAGCAGACTTTTTGTGTGGAGCAGTTCTCTTGATTCAATAAGATAATGTTAATTTAATTTCTAGTACCTTTCGCAGAATATACTTAATAATAAGATATCTTTCCAAAATTGTTTTCTCAGTGAGGATTCTGCGTACTGCCTAAACTTTAAAGACATTTTACAGAAATTAGCCAGAAAAATCACGAAATGTTCTGATCTTAGCTCCTAAAATTTTATTACAAAGTAATCACTTTTAATATCGTTGTTCCGGAATCAAAGTGACGCAAGTGGAATTTAACGATTTATTCAGGAAAACAAAAACTAAGAATGCCGTTCATGGTTGATACTAATTACATATGAGAAACTTTGATGAAATAAAACGTAGTTCATGATAGCATACTTATGTTACTTCCAAATGATTCCACTCGTACAAGTGTATTTTCAATAGTCATCCCCAATTTTATTGCTGCGTCGTTATTCTTTTAAATCTGGAATGAAATATTCAACACAAAATCACCTACTATATAGTATATATACACTACCCTACAGTAATGGACCGAACGCCAGCGGATTTGCATAAAATCCGCCAACTTGTTTTGGGGTGTTTTTCTAGGTACTGGGACCTCTGCATGTTGTTCCTGGTAAATTGAACGCCGACGCATACATGTACATTTTGGACAATCAGGTTCTTCCTACGCTCTGGCAATTTTATTGAATGGACAGATGTTACTTCCAGAACGACAACGCTCCATGTCATGTTGCAGCCTCTGCCAAGCTGTGTGTCAAGATATGGATGTAAAACGTCTTCCCTGGCCTCCTCAGAGTTACCGACCTAAACATTATAGAACATTTGTGGGACGAGTTAGAGCGACGCTTACGGACCAGGGAACCACGTCCGAAATCTACAGCTGATCTGCCAACATCCTAGCAGCAGGAATGGACACAAATACCCAAAGCTGTGTAACAAAGCCTTGTTGAAAGTATGCCCAGAAGGGTTGCTAGTGTAATTATAGCACGTGGTGGGCCATCTCCCTATTAAAGCATGTATTCTTTCCACTATACCATCACATCTTGCTGTCCGTATTGCATCTTGCACAAGACATTTTTCATTTATTCTATTTAAATTATTTTTAAACAACATATATCGTCCTTTAAGAACCATGATGGCATAACTCAATTTTTACGTAATATGAGTTAACATGGATTTAGATTCAAAATTAGGCGGGGAATCGACTGGTGAGTTTAAATTTATGATTCAACCACTTGGAGCTTTGCTATTATTTCGACGTCAAGGCAGATGGTCGTTACCATAATAGTGGTCAGGAAACAGTATTTTTTTGTTTCCACTGATAACTAACCAAATTTGAGTTATGCCATGCTGGTCCTTAAATGATGATATGATGCTTGTTGGAAAAGTTTAACTTAACACGCTAATATATTTTCAGAAAAGGTAACTCGAAGATAGAAAATGCTCGTTTTGAGAAATAAGAATTTAAATTTTGAAATTTAACTTTATTTAAATGAGTTCATTATTAGTTTTTTTAAAACAGTCAAACCTCGTTACGACTAATTTTAAGGGACTGTACAAACAATTCATATTAATAGTAGTTCGTGTTATCCGAAATCAGAAAAGGCATTATTTCAACAATAAAAATATAATATATTTGCATTAGTATATTACTTTCTGTACAATTCTTAGTTCAAATATTACGAATATAAAACAGATTATCCTTGCTTGAACAGGTAGTTCTTGATCGTGTAGATACTTCCCGATAATGCAATTTTTAAAAAAGTCGCGCTTATTCCTTCGTTTTGATCTGAATCTTCATTTACTCTTTCTTCTCCACGCTCTCCCACAAATAAATCTTTTATAATTTCGGAGTGACTTAATGTTTCTGATTATACGACTGAAAAAATCGATTTGCCCGTAAGTTTCGAAAACTTGTTAGTCTTAACCGAATATTACTGTAACTCGAAAAATTCGTAAAAGAATGACTAAACATTATTTGAATATAAAATGTGATTGAAATAAAAACTTAGCTCGTATCATCAGTAATTCATATCAAACAAGTTCGTCTTAACCCCTTCAACAGTTTCATTTTTTTCCTGAATTCGATCCAAAAAATATCACATTTTTTTATTGCATTTTTTGTTTATTTTACATTTGTAAGTAGGAAACTATCACTAAAATTAACATTTCTAATACTTTTAAGAATTTAGAATAATTTTTTTACAGCAAATAAAATAATGTTTTCCCTGGAAGTTGTTTTTTCTTCACACACGAGCGGCTTGTAAAGAAGTTACATTTACCTGTGCAGATAAAAAATACAATTACTTTACAGTTATTTTTCGACTACAATTACATGTCAGTTACAATTACTACCAGCCCTTCGCATTAATTTAAAAAAATTGCTTGTCTTTATCCATCTGTATTACTATCAGAGTCACTAGTATTGAAGTCATCTAGAAAACTTTCACTGCTCCCAGACTCATTTACAGTCCGAAGAAATTATCTGAATTCATTATGAATCAGCAATTCTTTTACTGTAAAAACAGTTTGCACTATTTGTACATCAATAAAGCTGTCAAAAGATCAGTAAAAGTAAAATATATGCAAAAAGCTAAGCAGTGAATGATAAAAATTCGCCGAGTCATGCAAAATAAAAAATACGGGCAAAACAGTAAAAACAATGGAGAATTGAGAATGCCCGTACGGCGTTCGGGCAAACCAGTATAGGCACGAAAAGAGCAGCCGTGCGGCGCCCGGGCAAAACTGGCAAGGGGTTAAAGAGGTTTGACTGTATTTTTATAACTTTTAAAAGAAGTTAAATAGAAGAAAGGAATTAAAAAAAAATGAAGTATCATTTTTTGAAAAGGATCATAAAACAGAAAATCAAAATCTTCAAAACCCCTCACGGGATTTATCACAACACTGTGGTACCTAGCGATCTATCCTCCCTTTCTTTTTTTCTTCCACGTTTGTCCTTTTGCCTTTTGTTGTTTTCTCTTTCTAATATCTAGCATCTTGTGTTTGGACCAGTGTGTCCAAATACAGCCTCTTTCACCATAAAACCAAATCAACAACTCTTTCAAAATCCTAAAGTCGATAATTTTAAAAATGTCGTGTTCCAACTTGAGTTTCGTGCCGTTTTGACAAGGGTTTATGAAGCCAATTTATATACCTTATATGTCACTTTTGCCCACCAAAAGCAAGCAACAATTTTTATATATCCGTTAAAAAATACTTCCACAACAAAGATATAAAAGTAACTTCAATAAAGATTGGTGGTTGGTAGTTGAATTTGCGTCGCTTTGGAGAAAAACAACGGACTATTAAACTTCAATAAAGAGAAAGTCAAAATAATAGTTAGCTTTATGTCGAAAACGATTGCTCACATATTTACTCAATTGATCTGTTCAGCAGCGAAACGGTGTCTTTATTACTTATTAAACACTTGTATTTTCGATGTCCACTTTTCCAGCGTAATATTTTTAGTACGGAAAAACAGAGGTACATATGCGTACCTCTATTTTTCCTCTACATGTGTACCTCTATCCTGCGCATGTATGCACGTTAGCTTACCCAGGATTTTATTTCGAAGGGGGGTATTAAGTTAATTAGAATTATTCAGTGCAAAGATAAGAACTTATCACATTTTTTAAATGTCTTTTTTTGTTACTTTAAGATGTCAGGCAATGAATTTTAAAAACGAAGGTGGTTGAATATTAACTTCACACTGGAGCAACGCAACGGGTAATTAGCGACGGTCCAGTATCTGTTCCGAAGTGAAAGATCCAAGGACAAGAAATCGTAATTTTGAAGCTCGGTCAGATGGCGTAGTTAGGTCTTTAGCTTCCACACCAAACATCCACACTACCCCAACGTCATGACAGTTGAAGCCACAACAGATTTGATGTACACTGCCCCCATGTACACAAGTCTTTGGGAAATTTAAAAATGCGCATCTCGATTGATGGTGGACGACGGAGATATTGCAGAAAACATTACATGAAACTGCATTGACACTACGTTAGCCCTGTGATCTAATAATTATTACATCGAGTCCAAAGTTCGCTCATCATAAGGTTGCATGTTCAAATCAAATTTAAGTCCAATTCCAGTTCTATTTTAACATCTATTTATTAACAAAGACAGGACACTAACACGATGACAATGAAACAAAGATAATGGATAGGTCCATTCCAAATTAGTCTTCCTACGACCACGTTCCAAATCAATCTGGCGAATTCCCCATCGGGTAGGGAAGATGCGCGTTTCAAATTCCCTTTCATAGGGATTATCACAAGATCTGTGGCTAAGTTGCCACATCCCCGACCACACACAAGAGCAGCATGTGACAAAATATACATACGACATGCACATGCGTACTTCTTTCTGTACCAAAAACATGTTTGTTCGCGTTAGTATTTCAGCCAATGTCGGTCTAATGTGTGGCTTGCCTTAGTCGCACTAATCCTGAAAGGAGCACGGTGCTTTTACTTATCTGTTTGGGGCAAATGAAAAAAAATAATTAAAAGTAAATTTTAGTGTGGGGTTTTTATGCGAATAATTAATGCATGTGTAACTAGAAAGGTAGGTCGATGAATTTAAATCGCACTGGAGCAACATAACGGGCTATTAGCGACGGCATGGGATCAATTCTAAGGGGAAAAAACCAAACACAACATCTCGTTAAATAGAAACACCGGCAATGACGAGATCAACACCTGAGCAGGCGCCCCATTCTACAAACATAAGCAAGTAGGAAAGAAAACGTCG
The DNA here is from genome assembly GCA_947359465.1 of Metellina segmentata. Lineage (NCBI taxonomy): Eukaryota > Metazoa > Arthropoda > Arachnida > Araneae > Tetragnathidae > Metellina > Metellina segmentata. The sequence goes on from OX375884.1 coordinate 23,923,753, forward strand.
AACATCTCAGAAGCACCCCGATCTCATTTGAAAAAAGATCCACGATTAATTAAGGGTTAAGCAAGTATTCAAACCTAGTTTCCTAGAATCTCCCTTTGTACTCTTGTATCGGGACGGACTATATTAGATCTTATTTTCCTAAATTTGTACGAAAATGCATTACTTTATATTCATGTAAAAGGAAACATACTATCAAAAATAATGTATTTTAGAAATTGCATAAGACCTTCCTTGATGGTCACACTACGGTCATTTTTGCTACACGAGGGGTAATCAAGCAGGGACCGTTCCTCTCTGGAAGATCCTTAATATGTAATTTTGCGTGTGTGTTTGGGGTGATTATCATAGTACACTAAGGCGAACTTCCAACTCACACATACACTATGTGGTAAATCAAAAGTATTTGATATAGTTTCTACCTAATAGAGGTAAGGCAGACGGTAGTTGGAAGAGTAACGGATTAGCAACCTGAGAGTTGTACGTTCAAATCAAATCAAAGACCATCGTGTACAAAGGGGCTGACGCACGTTAAATCTCCGTGGCCTCAAATGTCCTCACTTTGGCGTTATGGGGAAGTTTGAAGAGTGGGGTGCCAGCTCAAGCATGACCTCATCATCTGTCCGTGATTCAAAACTACGTGATGTTGTCCACAGATCTTTTCCGTCGGGTTTCATCTCGAGCCGTAGCCAATAGCCCGGCTGTGTTGCTCCAGTGCGACGTTAATTAAAATAACATCCTACCTACTCTTATATCACAGGGGGTAATGGTAATTTTAGCTAACGTCGTACTAGAGCAACACAACGGGCTATTGCCGACTGTCCGGGATCAGTCCCTTAAGGGAAAGATCCGAGGACAACACCTCGTAATTTTGAACCACGGTCAGATAACGAAGCAACACCTGAGCTGGCACCCCACTCTCTAAACTTCCACTCCAACCCAACGTAAGGACTTTCGGCCACGACAGATTTAAGGTGCACCAGCCGCCTCTACACCATACGCTTACAAACATCCATGCCCGGACCCGGATTCGAACCAGGAACCTTACGATATAGAGGCTAACACCTTAACCACTATAAAGGTTGGTCGGCTATATCACAGGGGGATTGATTGGAGACTTGAGTCAGAGCAAAAAATAATACCATAATTTCTTACGAATATTAAATCATTAGGCAAGTCACATATTAGTCAAATATCAGTCATGGACACTAGATACCGCATGCATACTGATATGCTTTCTGAACAGAAATCGGATCTTCCCTTCGGGTTTGACTCCGGACAGTAGCCCGTTGTGTTTCTCCAGTACGATGTTAATTAAAATTCCTACCTACCTTTTGTCGCATATTGTCGCTCCAGTGTGTCGAGGACTAGACTACTACTTTTTCTTATCCCGGATAAAAATCAGATGAGTTCCATGCGAAAAATGAGTGTAATCCTCCCGAGGTGTATTTCTCTCTTCTGTGTGAGTATAACTTTCATTGAATGTGTCTATTACTTGATATTGTATGTCGTGTTTGGCGCAGCATGGCCAAATATGGCTCTTGCGCCATAAAACCCCCAAACCAACCAACCATGCGAAAAATGTTCAAAAGATGTCTAGGATCATCCTGAATGTCCTTCCATGATACTCAGAAACACTGTTGTACATGGTCAGGACTATTGCTTTGGTGTGACCAGTTTCTTCATCTTGAAAATTCTGTTCGTTCTTCTCTACATAACTTAAAGTTGTCTACTTCTTCTATAGTGAAAATATAAGGAAGAGTGAGCATCGGTAACCTTTCTGTGTCCAGGATCATGTGACCAAAACTAGCAGTAACGTGACCCTTAGACTTCTTTCGTCTGTCGGGTGGAATCGAACAATCACTATGATTGGTGTACGGGACGGGAGACGACGCGACACAGGTTAATTCATCATCTGATTATTCCTCGTGATATAGTAGAAGACTGACGATTTCATCATTTTTGACGCGACTCTACAAAAATACGCTTCCGCACACACCATCATAAGATGTTAGATAACCAAACGAGGAGTTAACATGGTCCAAATAGGTCAGCCATTTAATTTGTCACTGAACAGTCAATTGTCTACTACAAGACGTGTTGGTCATGCTTTTTGAAGCTTATCTCAACAACAATACCAGTCTACTTATTTTTCAAGTCTATGATTTCTCCAGGTCTTTGTCCTCAATAATATTGGTGTTGTGCTGGACCCGTCATTTTCTCTTTCTGTTAGGAATATTATAAAAGGAACTGTTTGTTTCTTGCCGCAAAATCCGGACGATTCTATGGCACTTACAGCAATGAGATTTGGCACACAGGTAATCCGAAATTTTTGCAAAGGCGAAATTTTAAAATTCTATCTAGAAGATTTTTAAATGAATTCAATAGTTTTATTCTCTACTTAGGTTCTTCTTCGGACGAAAGAAGGAACAGCCAAAATCTTGACTTTTCTCCCCACGTGACCTTGGATCGATGCCAAGTTTTTTTCATCGCTTGGGAGAAGCTCAGAAAATTATTATTTTTTGTTTCCGCTTTGATTTTGCGCATCGGAGGATCCCTTCGCATTATAAAAAAGAAACAGATTACATTTCCAGTCCCATTCCATTTCCGCTTCCATTCTCATTTTCAATAAGAGCAAGAAATTAAAAAAAAAACATATTGAAAACAAAAAACATATTGACTGGAATTAAGTTTTTTTTTCGTAAAATCGGAATCGTTTAAGACAGATTGAAAATTTCAACGTATTTGAAATCTGCGGAAAATTTTACTTTACATTGATACCTAAAAATATGATTTTCTTTAAAAAAAATAATTTTTAAATTGAATATATCTTCAACGGATTTGAAATCTGCGGAAAGTTTTACACCAAATTAATACCTCACATCACGGCGTTGCCCGTGGCACATATTCTTAATTTATTGCTTTCATTTCCGTTTTGATTTTGATCGGAGGAATAATTTTTCAAACAGACGATAAAAATAAACAATCTCTTAACTGGAGTCAATTAGTTCTTTTTCTATCTCCTAGACCGTTAAAGATGGTAAAAATTTCAGCGGATTTAAAATCTGCGGAAAATTTCACATTGGATCCTTACGTAAAAATATGATTTTTTTAATATAAATATCTTAAAAATTGAATATATCTTTTATATTTTAGAACGAGATTTTGACGTCACAGTAACTTTCCCTTTCCAAAAATAAACAGATTGCATTTCCTGTCTCATTTCCGCGAATGAGAGCAAGAAATAAAAAACCTATTGACTGGGATTGATAAGCTTTTTTTTTCGTAAAATCGGAATCGCTGAAGACAGATTAAAAATTTCAACGGATTTGAAATTTGTGGAAAATTTCACATTAGATTGATACCTAAAAATATGATTTTCTTTAAATAAATAATTTTTTTAATTGAATATATATATACAGCTCAGCTGTAGATTTCGGGCGTGGTTCCCTGTTCCGTAAATGTCGCTCTAACTCGTCCCACGAATGTTCTATGGGGTTTAGGTCGGGAATCTGAGCAGGCCAGGGAAGACGTTCTACATCCATATCTTGATACCACAGCTTGACAGAGGCTGCAACATGACATGGAACGTTTTCGTCCTGGAAGTAACATTGGTTCATTCCACAAAATTGCCAGATCGCAGGAAGAACCTGATTGTCCAAAATGTTCATGTAGACGTCGGCGTTCAATTTACCAGGAACAACATGCAATGGTCTCAGGCCATACCACGAAAACCACCCCAAGCAAGTAGTCGGATTTTATGCATATCCGCTGGCGTCCGATCCATTATTGTACGGTAGTGACGTAAAAAAATTTACCTGATATCAGGTAAAAGAATATAATATTGAGAATGCTTGATAATGATTAAGCATATTTCAAACAGTACGAAAAACAATTCGAAATTTTTTTAGGTAGGTAATTTAATTAAAGTAGCACTGAAGCTTCTGAATTGACTGTTGGCGTCGGTACGGGATTAAACCCGAAGGGAAAGATCCGACGACAATACCACGTAATGTTGAATCACGGTAGATGACTCTCCCTTTCTCTAAACATCCGCACCACGGCAACGAAATTTTTTAGGAATTTGGACTTTCTGTAGAATGCATTTTGATCTTTATGTTTAACAACTCTAAGTAGTCTAGGGGCTCTAGTAGAGCAGATTCTGTCCTTGAAAGTCTATCTGAAGAATCATTTCCAATGCATCCCAACGGTTAAGAATGTATGCTTAAGACAAGTTAAAATCCAATACCATAACTTACGAAACTGCTTGATTTTTTATATGAGAAATCCTTTAACCCCATGCATCAACTATGCACCTATAAAAACAATGAAATAAAATAAAATTTAAGAGCTAAAAATGTTCTTTAATATTTTTATTTACCTTTCAAACCATTAATAAAATTATGAATTTCGTGGCTCAAAAATGCACCTCAAAGTTATAACCCACAAACCAAAAATTATCAATTTAAAAGTGAGCAATATGAAAAAATATTTGAATAGTAATCGTGACTTTAATTGCCATTTTTAAGGTTTCGCCAGCATTATATAAATTATACTGAGCAACAAAGAGATTGTAGAAAATTAAATTTGAACATTCTAATATGTAAATTAACTGTAAACAATATATTCTGTGTTCAGTTCAATGATTAATGATGCTCCATATTTAAATTATTCTAGTTTTAAGTAGGAAAGTACAATTTATTATTGTAGTTATTCAAGCAACAACTTTATAAATTTATTGTGTTACTACTGAATAATGTGCCTTAAATTCATGTAAAATCATAACAGAAATATGTAGATCTTCTTTTCAACAAGTATGTTCATGTTTTCATTGTGATGTATCTTAACAAGAGAGAATAAGAGAACCAAGTAATGCTCACGTATGAAAATACATTTTATTCCAACAATTTAAAATCGTATATAAACTTACGAAATCATATTTAGCATTTTGGTTTATCACAAATGTTTGTTGATTAAACTTTATACTAACAAGATTATCAAACTTTAACAATATAAAAGTTTGAGCACGAACAGTCCAATACTAGGAAAGCATACAAATACAAAGAATTCAAAAAATATTAGTACAACAAAATCCTAGTTTTGAAGTTTTCAACAAAACCTTAAAGAGTTACATGTTTTGAGGCTTGAATTCATAACCTGGTAAGCCAGATTCACATGCTTACTGTCATTGCATTGGACGGAACAGTAATATTGTGTAGCACAAATATACAAAAGCATTTTTACAATATTAGACAGTCTTGCTCTAGGAAGTAGGCATTTGAGTCCTGTGGTTTTGAATGTGTCAATTCTTTCAATCAAGGGAGGGTTATGCATAAACAATGCATTCTCATAATTGACATCTTTGGCATGGATTCTGGCTCTGAGTTTATAATTCTTTGCCAGAATCAATAGCATGGAATACAAGTTAGCATGACAATCATCTTTGGCTATTGCTTTAAATGATTTAGCCTATATAGCATCCCTTTACCCTGTCAATATTACAATCTTTTTAAAAATGGATTTCCCCAAGTTCATCCATCTCCCCTCTTATCAGGGTCACACTATACTTAGAGGTAAAAGTCTAGCTATGTTGGTGAGACTATGTTCAAATTAAAAATAAACCTGATTGGAAATTGAAATACAGAAATAATTTTGCTTCGAGCACAAACACACATTTTCTTGAGTATGCAGACTATGTCTTAAGGAGAGAAGTAATTGCCATTGACTAATGAGCCAGATAAGATCTGTAGCTATTCTAAAATTGTATTCAAAAATGAAATTAAGATTGGATTTCTTTAAGTGTCTTCAAAATGAAATCAATGAAAATTTATTCAACAATATTGAACAATATTTAACGAGAGAAACTAAAATGTTTGTCACTTAGCATTATTGGAGTTAAGTGCATGATATTCTGACATACCTGACTATAGTTCTTTTACCTTTTAAAAATTATTTAAGTATGAAAGATAGCTGCATATATTACATATACCATTTATTTTCTTTTTTTGATAAAGGGGTCCAAGCAACAACAAAATTTAATTGATTCTTGAATGCATTTCTGTTAAGCTAATAGTCAGAATCACATAATAGAGAACACCTGACAGTTCATCTAAGCATGATTGCCTCAATGAAAAGACGAGAATTAGTTTGGCTATTTAAAGTGTTAAATATTTACCATATGCACAAATTTATACGCAGCAAAAAATTATAGCATTAAAAATAAAATTTACAGAACTCCACTTCACAATTAAATTTAGTATTAACAATACTCATAAGCAAACAGCACAAACCATACTTATTTGACATTTAAATTGAAGTTATTGGGTCATCCGGAAAGTTATGCAGTTTTTTCATGATAAATACCAACTAAATGGTACAAAAACATAAGAAAATATTATTGAATCACATAAGCACCATTTTTTTCTATGACTTTTTGCCATCATTCCAGCAGCTGGAAATTTTTTATTTATTTTTTTAAAAAATCATTAGGCTTATGTGTGAAGAAATTATCGAGGTACTGTTTTGACAGTCTCCAAAGAATTGAACTCTAGGCCGTTCAGAGAATTTTAAAATGGCCTGAAGAGGTGAAAATCTGAGAGACAAGGTCTGGTGAATATGGAGAATGACACAAAATGTCTCAGTCATACTCAATAAGTCTTTGTCTCACAATCATTAAAATGGTGGGACCATGCATTGTCATGCTGGAAGACAACATTTCGACAATTAGTCAGTTCTGGTCACTTTGCTTCGATTTCTGCTTTAATATTGCCATTTGAGAACTGTTTTTCCCCCGAATTTACTGTAGGATTTCGTTGCAACAATTCATAATGAACAGTTCCTTTGTAGTCCCACCATACACAAATCATTATTTTTGGGATGCAGCACCATTCTCGATGTTACTTGGGGAGTGTCATTTGGCTTACCCCATGATCTTTTTCTTGTAATCTTATTGTCTTGTTTCCACTTCTCATCTCCAGTAATGAGCCGTTTCAAAAAAGGAGCTACTTCATTTTGTTTCAGCAAAGAATCACATGCCGAAATTCGAACAAACATATTCTGCTGTGTTTTAAGTATGGGTTACCCACACATCATAGCAGCTTACATATAAAATCTTCTTTAGATGCTCATGAACTATACTTTTATTATATTTAGTCTGTGTGATAGTTCCTGAACTGTATAACGTGGATTTTCAGCGATAGCATCTTTTAATAGGTCCTTGTTTACAGAGGATGGTCGGAATTTATCAAACCACCTTTGAACTGTGTCATCAGAATACAGCACATGTCCATATACAGCACACATTTTACGAGCAGTCTGACTAGCATTTTTTTCTTTTTTAAAATAAAAGAATATAATATGACAGAAATGAACTTTTTGGTTCGCCATTCTTTGCATTGCAGTGAAACAAATATTATGACACAACACAAGCTGGAATTATGCAGTGAAAGCAGAAAAGACCGACTTTACACATCTGCTTCAATCAAGGTCACTCCTTATCAGCAAAAGCAAAACAATAATAACAAAACGTGCTTCGATTTGAAAAACTGCAGAACTTTCCGGATGACCCAATACTTAGTCAAGTGCTTTTCCTTCAATTCCAATTATTTAGTTAGAACCCAAAAAATCTTACAAAACCTTTTGAGACCTATGGACAAGGAGGAATACATTATTCTACATTTCTTTGTAATTTGTGTACAAATATAATTTGGTTAAATAGCTATAAATTAGTTTTTAACAAGGACAAATCATTAGTTCCAAATAAAATGTCAAAACAAGTAAATAATCTTTGCTATAGTACTTTCTTGTTTGAGATGCTTAGAAGTATTTTCTATTAAACATCTTTCATTCATCTTGCAAATAGGAAAAATAAAGGAAGATTCAAGATCATATAAAACAAAAGTGAAATATTTGTAAGAACCAGGACAAAATAAAGGGAAACTTTATGATTTTCTAACTGCAATGAAATCAATAGAAAATTATATAATATAATAGCAAATATAATTCAGATTTTAATGCATCTCAAGATATTCTTTTGAGTTAAACATCAAATTTTTAAATATAAATAAGAAATAGTTTGAATAGATAAGTTTTTAATGCCATCCAAGTCTACTAAAAATCAGTTTTTTAATTAAGAGAACTTTTTCAAAATTAACCAGTTAAAAAATTGTATTTAATAATTAATGTTCAAATGTAGAAAATAATTTTTTAAAACAAAATCTGCTGGATATATTTAAACAGAAATATTAACATACATGGGAAAATATATCACAAATACAAAGTATATAGATCATGTACATAAGGAACTTCTTTAAATGAAATAAATATTTACAATGAATTATTACAGCTTCTTTAATAGTCTTGGATTCTGTTCCTTTCTTGTTCCTGAAGTCATACCTAATACTGTAATTTGATTAAAGTATAAGGGGGGGGATGTTATTTTAAACAATTTTTAAAGCTGGATCCTAACATCTTAAGTGAAGGATAAAATGAAATTTTACACAAATTTTCCCAGCTACATTTGTTTCACTCATAACTAAAATTCCCACTAAGTGGTAATAAAAAGGATAAAAGAGTTTAGATTTTTTTTTTAATCTATAAAAATAAATACTATAAAACATTAAAAATATAAGAATTAGAACAGAATTAAAACATATTAAGAATGATGCATTGAAATGCAACTAATACTGATAAATCTTGAAATGGAAAATACGCCAAACAGGATAAGAACTCTTTATGATAGAGTAAGGATTGTTTAATGCTACATTGGTGGCATCAGTTAAAACTTTTTATGCGAAGATGCAAATATTCATACATGGCATTCAAAAGTAAGAACAGTGCAAACAGTATTCATATTATAATTAGAGTATTTTTTCTAAATTATCACTTAGTTTATCAACAGTAGCTTCATTTTGATCTTGAGTCATGGTAGCATTTAATTGAGAAGACACATCAGCAAATAATGTATCCCATGTCCAAGGTGTTTCATCTTCCTATGAATAAAAAACACAATTTAAATTTTAATTGCAAAGATAAAATACAATTTATGAGTGGGAAATAATAAAAATTTGAAAGCACAATAAAGTCCTAATTCAGAAATAAATTTTATTAAGCACATAATTTTTAAAATTTTTAATTTTTAAAAGTATTATAAATTTAATAACGCTTAATTTAGAAAAATTTGAATGCAAAAACAAAATTTGTTAGAATGTAAAATTATATAAATTTTTTTCTTATATACGGTTTATTATTTCTTTTAATGTATTTTAAAATCAATGCTTCATAAATAATAGACCCTCTTTCTTTCTGAAGTACTTTTTGGGATTCCTAACTTTGCTATCAAAACACAAATTCAATCTTAGAAACATTATTGTAATTGTAATGGTAATTTTAGTTAACGTCGTACTAGAGCAACACACCGGGCTATTGACGACGGTCCGGAATCAGTCCCTTAAGGGAAAGATTCGAGGACAACACCTCGTAATTTTGAACCACGGTCAGATGACGAAGCAACACCTGAGCTGGCACCCCACTCTCCAAACTTCCACGCCAACCCAACGTGAGGACTTTCGGCCACGACAGATTTAAGGTGCACCAGCCGCCTCTACACCATACGTTTACAAACATCCATGCCCGGACCCGGATTCGAACCAGGAACCTTCCGATCTAGAGGCTATCACCTTAACCACTATACCGGTTGGTCGGCTTAGAAACATTAAGTACAATTGAGTGTTTTGTAGATTATTAAATTAACATTAATCTACTTAAATACAATGCAAAATTTCGTTATTTGAATCCGGTTTTCAGTATGCTCCTTTTTAAAATAATGTTGATGCTTTGTTGAACTTTTAACTCTTAAATTTTTTTAAAAATTAACACTTTATATCTGTTAACGATGTTGCAATTAAAATAATCAAGAATTACGATTTTCAGCAGTAGGATAGCTATTTGCGATCCTGCTTCAGTGGGTCAGTTAATTGTAGAAAACATGGTGCAAGAGTATTTTAGATTGATATAGGATATTTTTTAAATAAACAAACATTAGTGAATTAGAGTGAACACTTCAAAACCTGTAAGCAATTTTAAAGAAATAAATATAAAAGACTAAAAATTGGTTTATGAAGGAAAATTTAAGAACTGCATGAAATAATAAAGCATAAAATAAATTAATTTTTAAGTGACTTTCTTATTTATGAACATCATAATTATATTGAAAAATTAGGAACTTCTTAAATATGCTTATTGAGATGAATATAAAATTAACTTCATATATAAAATATAGATATAATAAAAACTTAAGTTTACATTTTGTTGATATTTCACTAGAGAAAAAAAAGGTTTTACAAATTAATTACTGAGGCAATAAAAAAATTCTAGTAAGTAGGCCTACCTTTTTCACCAAATGCTCAGGAAGTAAGCGTTTTGTGAGAATCGATAAATCAATTCCATCCTAAAAAAGGAATCATGAATATTTATAATACAATATTTGAATATAAAATCAAATACAACAGGAAAAAAATTAAAACTCTTTTAAACCAAAGTACAAGGAAAATTGAAACATTCAAATTATATTAAGGAATGTGAAGACTGCTTGATTAAAAATTAAAACATGGTTTTAGATTTAGAATAATTTTACACTTGAAATTAATAAGAGAATGTAAGTATTATTCATATCTGGTATTCATAGTTGGTAAGTACTATGAAAAATAAGATACATGAATATTTTCACAACTTACTAAAGACTGAAACGCTGCATGCTTTGATAAGTCACTGTCTAATTCTTGATAAGTAGCTATTCTGCTAATAGCTAAACTAAATTTTAAAGAAAGAAATAACATTACACATAATAAAAAAAATTATTAATATACATGTACATAATTGAGTAAGAAACTCACTAAGTGTTGTAATAAAATCAACATATTTTGCAACAAAATGCTAAAGTAAGACATTTATAAGAATAAAATTGCTAATGCTTGAATAACAAGCTTTCTAGAAGAATGGGTGAATAATGGTGAAGAGAACGTATGTTAAGTATCAGCTCTTTAATGTATCTGCCATGCAAACTAGAGGTGATGTTAGTTCATGTTTATCATACTCCAAACTATGATACTAAGCTGATGAGCTATACATGACTGATGGCAGTGTGATGGATATGTCCGACCAAGTTTCTTCCAGGCAATCATCTACACTCAGCTAAAAGCTAGATTTACCTAAATTTGCACAGTTCTGTTTATCAAGCTGAGTAACTTTGATACAATATTAATCTTTATAAAAAAGAAACAGATTTAGAAGTCCCAGGTTTCATAAAAGATGGCAGAACTATAAACCACATTGACCAAATTAATTAATAATAGACCAAGGATATTTGATCATAGAAATCTCCCTGTATACAGCAACTGTAGGTAGTATGGCTATTTCTGTAAGTTACAATAATGCATAATATTGTGATCAATGTTACAAGTGTCTCCAAGACCAACAGATAACGTGTAAGCATCTGGTATGTTTAATTATCAGATACTCATTCGAATGTTAAGTTTGAACAAAAGTTTTCTGTTTAACTTTAATACAGAAAGTACTTTAGGAAACCCCATATTTGTTGTTAAGAAAAATTATGAAAGCTATTATTGTTTACATCCCCTATCATAAAATTGGTTACACAAATTACCTGTCTTAAAATGTGCCAAGATATGCATAGTGCTGAGTTTAGGCCTCCCAGTGGTTCTTACCTATGAAAATAGTCGCTTTAGTTGCCTCATATGTGAAAAATAGTAGCCAAAATAGTCTCCTCAATTTCGTAAAATTTAGCACTATATTTGACACAGAAAGCTGCTGTAGGGCTGGAGACAAATGGAAACTTTACAAACAATTAAAATAAAATGCTAATGTTTCATTAAAAAAAATTCGAAAATTACGACGCAAGTGTTCTTTAAGGCGCGTTTTCACGAATCAAGTTCAATTGACCGATTATAGTTGATTTAAAAATGTTGAATCCATTTTTGTTTACACGTTTCAATAGAAACTGATGAACAGTTTTATAAGCGAAAATATAAAAGCTACAATTGAAAAATGATTTAGTTATAGCAAATCACATTTAAGGTATCGAACTGGAGTAAAATTTTCCGCAGATTTCAAATCCGTTGAAATTTTCACACAATCTTTAACGATCGCGAACATACAAACTTGGCCCAGAGAATAAAAAAGCACTTTTGATTTGTTTCTGGAATAAAATAAACCACGACAGATTGTTTGCGTGGAAATAACTCGAAAGCAGATGGCGGATGACTCATCACTTGAACGATAAAGTTTGAATGGGTCAAACTTTTCTTGATCCACTAAAAAGTTGGATCAACTCTATTGAAATAAAGGTTCTCACTATAGTTTTCATTCAACTTTTGTTGATCAACTATAAGCGGACAATTAAATTAGATTCGTGAGAACACACATTTATTTTTATTAGTTTCAGCATATACAAACTTAAGCAAAGCTAAAAGCTTAGAAAAAATTTATAATTATGTTTCTATGGCCTTGCAATGGTCATCTTGGATAAAATTCAAGGAGTGAGTCACCCTCCCGACCTCCAAAAAATCTGGTTGCCAGCCCTCTGGATTCACCACAGTGTCCCCACTCTACCAATTTTTTTTTTAAATTTGATAGTGTTAACCCTTTCAGGACTTTATGAAAAACAAAGCACACAAAAATTTGTCGCTGCCTGTGTTTCCCAATTGCTACTTATTCAAGAAACAAACACACAAAAAAAATATTTCAACAAATTTTGCCCCCGTAGTTATTTTTTTATTGGTATGTGTTTACGTCTCGCCGGAAGTACCGTTGTTGAAGTCGGAACATTTGACCACGTTCACATGAGGCGTTTCAACACGCGTGTGTTGGTATGGCTAGCAAGGTCCCTCCATTAAATTATGTTTTATTTATTTCTCTAATTCAAGTATCTATCTTTGCGACCTTAAAGAGCGCGCGTTTTACGCGCCTCATGCGAACCGGGTAAATGCGTTTTTTCGACCAAAAGACATTCAAAAATAGAAAATTTTAAGGGAGCAGTACAAAATTGCGGATTTCCGTAGTTTTTGGAGAAAGTTCGTAAAACCGTAAAGTGGTCATAAAATTCGGACAAACTACGGAAAATCTGTACAAGTTGGCATCTCTAGTTTTAAACCCCCACGAAAAAAAAAATCTAAGTGCAATTGCAGACTCGTTCAAAAAGAATCCTGACAACAGTATGATTTAAGTATATTACTTAAAACCATGCTTTTATGATATTATAGATTATATTCATATATGCCTGAAATCAGGAAGGGAACAGTCAATGCTGTTAAAAATTTATCAGTTTTTCTCAATTGCTGTTGAGAATTTTCAAATTGAAAAAAAAAATAATAATAATAATAATAACCAATCCGGAATTATCGGATTCAACTGTCGAAAAAATCCAAATTTCCTGATAAAATCGTGGCTGTTATTACCCCTGGTGTGGTCCAGTCCGCGAGCATGCGCAGTTAGGTTACGTACGTCGTCTGCCGATCCCCAACCGAAGACAGCACGAGCAGTTGAACATACACTACCTTTAAAAAAACATGTAGCTTTTCTAAGCTTAAAACACAAAAAAAAAAGTAATTTTTAGTTTTACATTAGAACTTCGTTAATCCGTCACTAGTGGGACTGGTTGCATGGTCAGAACGCGAAAAAGGTCGGATTACTAGTGAAACCAGTGTATGTACAGTACTCATGTACAAAATGTATACACTGTAAAATGTCACTACTTTAACAATAAACACAAGTTAAGCAAGGAATCAAAATGCATTTGTCAAGTGTTACCAACTATCTGACTCAAAAAATGTGTGTTACTGTTTCAAAACACATTCTGACCATAGATTCTGACTACCGGGTTATTTAGACATTGCGGAGACTGCGGTTCGAGTCATGGTCGAACCAACGGAGGTCATATTAATGGGGTTCTACTGCACCTTGAAGAACCAAAGCAATTTTACAGTTTGCGGGCTGCTTAAAGAAGGGCATAGGCACTTACCATGAACAAATTATCCAATTCAGAAGTAAACTTTCTACACTGTTCCTGTTAGACACACTTTAATAAAACCTCTTCCAAAACTACACTGTTTATTATCTAGAAAAGTTTTCAATGAATTCAGTAGAAATTTAATTATTATTATTTTTTATTTTTTTTTCTGGAATGGCAACAGCATGAAAGATTACATATTCTAAATTTATTTTTTCCGCTTCCCTTTGGTTTTGCGGAGAAACGATTTTAGCAGGCAGACAAAACAAATAAGTTTTAACTTTAGTTATGTAGTTCTTTTTTCCATCTCCTAGACCGTTAAAGATAAAGTAATAATTTCAACGAATTAGAAATCTGCGGAAAATTTCACATTATATCGATATCTAAAAATATAATTTTCTCTAAACAAATAATTTTTAAATTGTAATTTTATATTTTTTCCAATACGAACGTCGTTGCGCAGAACGACCTTCGTTTAATTCGAGATTACATAAATCAGATTTCATTTCCTGCGCTCAGCAAAACAAATAAAAAACATTTTGACTGGCATTGCTTTGTTATTTTTTGTAAAATCGGTATCGTTAAAGATAGGTTGAAAATTTCAATTGATTTGAAATCCGCGGAAAAGTTTACAACAGATCGATACTTTGCATTTGATTTTCTTTGTATTATAATTTTTTCAATTAAATATTTATATTTTCGCAAGAGATTGTTACGTCACGCCGATTGGATCTCTTCGCAATTGGAATTTGACAACACCACGTGCAATGCCATGATGGCTGTTATACTGTCATGATGGCTACGAATTCCCATTTGGTTTGGGAAGAAATTCGTAGCAATTGCCGGGGGTTAGCGAGCAGTGGTCACACCTGACCCTACAAAAAGAATTGTCACAAAATATCGCAGAAAATAGTAGTAAAAATCGATTGTCCGTATTATATCGATTTGCTCTAATATTCATGCACGGCTGTAATCGATTATTTTGCCTCGATGATACTGAATGATCATAAATTGATACATCGATAAAGGTAGCGCAAATATCGAGTTTCTAAGAAAAAGTCGCCTTGCGATGAAAATAGTTGCCTTTTTTTTCTCCAAAATAGTTGCTTTTGACGTTTTTCAATGTTAATTTTCTGAAAAAGTCGCCATAGTCGCCTTGCCTTGAAAATAGTCGCTTTTTTAGTCGCCTCTGGGAGGCATGTGAGTTAATTATAAGATATGAAATAAAATATAAATTTCAACAGAAGATTAACTTTCAATATCTTTTTCTATTTAAGGTTATAAAAATGGTTTCCATGAAACAAAAGGATGTATGCATTTCATATATTGATTATAACTTTTACTGTTAATATATACCTTTTAAAAATTTCATCCTTGATCAAAAAATGTATGGGAAAGGATCTAACTACTATACTACATACTGTAGTTGTCATAAAATTTCAAAATGAAAAAACATATAATGGTACAAGAATAACCTTGGTGCTTTAGCTATGTCTGCTGATAACTCTTCTTCTTTCATTTGATCTAAATCAGGAATAACAGGAATTTCTGTAAATGAAAATAAACATTTTAGAACAAAGTTGATATTTTAGGCTAAAATAAGTTTCATCATAAAAGTAATGCTGCAAAAGAGGCATAATAGCATAAGATGAAAGAGATGTATAGTCATAACTTTAAATTAATTAAAAAAACAATTGAATACCTTAATTTCAATATATACCTACTTCAATTTACAAAATGCAAAATTTTATTTACCTTTTTAAAAATTTTAACTTTTTTTTGCTTTTGCCAACTAGAATAAAAAAAAGCACAGGAGAATTTGTTTTGAAAAGGACTAAAATGTATAATACCTGGCACTGCGCTAGTTTCATTAATTACTTCTTTTTTTGGAGATTCCCTAAAAGAAAAAAGAAAAATGTAAAATAAAATTATTTCAATGACTGTTGATTTAATGCTTTAAAATTTTAATTAAAGTAAAAAATATATAAAATATAAGAACTTTAAGTTATTATCAGAGCTTTTAACTTTAATATTACATAGAATTATGGTAAAAAGTTCTCTGAAATATTTCTTTTATTTATGTCTCGTTGGGCCTAAATATTTTGTCTTGTTCGTTTTCATTCATTTCATTCAAGTGCAGTGCTTTTTCTGTGTAATTGACTTAGTGCTTTTTCTGTGTGTTTGATTTTGTGTAGTGCTTTTTCTGTGCATTGAGTGTTACTTTGCATAAGCATGGGTATAGTTAGAATGTTCAAGGAGATGAGGACAGAGGGAGCCAGTGGGGAGTTCTATGTGGAATGTGACTTGTGTGGGAATATGGTTGAGGCAGGAAAGGGGTGTGTGAGCGGGGTTAAAATGTCAGAGAAGGTTGAATTTACATGCAAGAGTTGTTTAGAGGTGGGTGATTTGAGGAAGGAGCTGGAGGCTTTGAAGGTGAGGGCTGTAGAGGGAGTGGAAAAGGGTGTCCAATGTGTAAACTTGGGGCATGTTGATCAGGGGGATAAGGTAACTAGAGGAGTAGTGGTTGGTGATTCAATGGTCAGGGTTTTGGGAGAAATGGTAGGGCGTAAAAAGCGCAATTTTGCAAGGTGTTGTTTGCCAGGTGCCAGGGTAAAACATGTAGTTGAGGCAGTTAAGGCAGGTGTGGTTAAAGGGGAGGAAAAGGCAGTAGTGTGGGTGGGAACAAATGACGTAGAGAGGACTACAAATGTCGAGTTTAAGAGGGAAGCAGAAACACTTTTAAGAGGCATTAAGTCTCATGGGGCAGAAGTAACAGTATTAGGATTACTACCTAGGTATGGGTTAGGCAATGGGTGGTTAAATCAAAGGGCCAATAAGATGAACGGGTTGTTAAGGGATTTGTGTGAGAGGGAGGAGGTTAGATTTTTAGATGTTTGGAAGGAGTGTAGGAGGGATTGGATAAGCAGGGACAATTTGCATTTAAGCTTGATAGGTAATAGGGAGGTTGGCAAGCGGGTTTTGAATATTCTGGAGTCAAAAAACTAGTATACAAGCAGGGATGGGAAGGACATAGAGGGTTGACAGTACACAGTAATTGCTTAGGAAAACTAACAGGGTCTAAATTGCAGGAGACAAACAATACAAAGGGAAAGTGCAATGTAAGGGAGAAAAACAATACCAAAACAAATAATACAAGGGGAAAGTGCAATCTAAGGGTGAAAAATAAGCTAAAAGTATTTTATTGTAATGCTCGCAGTGTGAGAAATAAAATGGATGAGCTCAAGGGAATTGCACAAGCAGAGGATATAGATATCATTGGGATTACTGAAAGTTGGGCAAGCAGTGAAGATGCACAAATTTTAGAATTAAGTGGATTCACAATGTTTAGGGAGGACAGAGAGAATAGGAAAGGGGGTGGGGTTTTGATTTATGTGAGAGAATTCTTAAACTGTACAGAAATAAAGTTAAATAGTAAAACTGAGGGTATAGAATCAGTCTGGGTGAAACTGAATACAGACAAAGGCAAAGGACTAATTCTGGGTAATATATATAGACCTCCTGTTTGTAGTGAAGAGCAGGAAAAGGGCATGTGCAATCTGATAAACGAAGCATGTCAAAAAGGAGAATTAATTTTAATGGGGGACTATAACTATCCAAATATTGACTGGACAAACAATCTAGCTACAAATGGGAAAGGGGCAGAATTTTTGGAAGTGATACAGGATTGTTTTTTGTACCAGATGGTGTATGAGGATACTAGGGACAATGCAATATTGGATTTGATTTTAAGCAATGATGAGGATAGGGTGCAGGATTTGGTTATAGGTGAGCCACTGGGAGAAAGTGATCATAGAAGTATCAGATTAAGTATAAATTTTCAGTCAGCATACACAACCAATAGTAGAAGAATTCCAAATTTCAGAAAGGTAAATTTTCATAAGATAAGGGAAGAGTTAAAGGAAACATTCAAAGGGGGATTATTAGCACTGCATCATTCTGAACAATGGGAGGAATTCAAGAATAAGTTAGACATGGTGTTAAAAAAACATGTAACGTTCAGGAAAAAAGGAAAATCTAGAAAATTGCTCCCTATGTGGTTTTCAGGGGAAACACACAAAGCTTTAAAATTAAAACAAAGAACATACAGGGTATATAAAAGCACTGGTAACGACAGGGACATGGAGGCATATCAGAAAGCCAGAAAGGAGTTTAAAACTATTAGTCGGAAGCAAAAGGTGTCCTTGGAGGAAAAATTAGCAAGGGAAATAAATATAAAACCAAAAGAATTTTTTGCATATGCAAGTGGTAAAAATAAATTTAGCACTACACTGGGACCGTTAGAGGGGAAGGGAGGTGAATTAATTCAAGACGAGGAGGGAATGGCAAACGTGTTAAATGACTTTTTTCTGGGGGTTTTCAATGGTAACTATAGTTTAAAAAAGGACCCCAAGGATGGAGCCTTTGCAGGGGGTATAATTAAAGAATGCAAATTCAACAGGGAAGAAATAGTACATCAGTTGAAAAGAATTAAGCCATCTAAAGCACCAGGGCCAGACGATATTTATCCGAGAGTACTAGTGGAATGCGCGGAAGAACTGGGGGAAGTAATTCACACGATATTTAATTCAACATATAGCACAGGTTGGGTGCCAATGGATTGGAAGTTGGCCAACATAACTCCAATTTTCAAAAAGGGAATACAAAGTGATCCGGGCAACTATAGACCAGTAAGTCTAACATCAGTAATTTGCAAAATATTTGAATCTCTGTTAAAAAAGCATATGTTATACTTGGAGGAGGGGGGACTGTTATCAGAGAATCAGTATGGGTTTAGGAAGGGCAGATCCTGCTCTACAAACCTTTTGAAGTTCTACGAAAAAATTACTGAGGAGCTGGATAATAAGAGCAGTGTGGATATCATGTACATAGATTTTCAAAAGGCTTTTGATAAAGTACCTCATGAGGCATTACTGTTTAAATTGGAAAGGCTGGGGATTCAGGGAAAAACATTAATATGGATAAAGAATTGGTTATTGGGTAGAAAGCAGAGAGTGCAGGTAAAAGGAAATTATTCACAGTGGACAGAAGTTATAAGTGGGGTGCCTCAGGGATCAGTTTTGGGACCAATTTTATTTATAATTTTCATAGATGATATAGGTCAGGGGATCAAGTATAGAATCAGTATATTTGCAGATGACTTAAAAATATGGGGGACAGTGGATACCAAGTTACAGATAGAAAATTTACAAGGGGATTTTGATAAGATATCCGAATGGGCTGTAAAATGGGGTATGTCATTTAATGTAGGGAAATGTCAAGTTCTGCATATGGGCTACAGGAATAGTGGAGCCGAGTACTGTCTGCAGGGAGTAAAGGTAAAGGAGGGAGAAACAGTCAAGGATCTTGGGGTGATAATTCACAGGGATTTTAAAATGGGTCACCAATGTTCAGCTGCGGGTAAAAAGGCTAATAGGTTATTGGGGTATATTAAAAAGACTGTAACTTCAAGGGATAAGAATATAATCTTGCCATTATATAAGGGTTTAGTAAGACCACATCTAGAATATGCTGTACAATTCTGGGCTCCATATATGAGAAAGGACATAGAATCAATTGAAAGGGTTCAGCACAGAGCTACAAAAATAATAAAGGGGCTAGCAAATTTCGACTATAATGAACGTTTAAGTAAGCTAAACATGTATACACTGGAAAGAAGAAGAAGGAGGGGGGATTTGATTCAGCTTTTCAAGTTTGTAAAACAAGGGGACACAGAGGGCTTAAATTTCAATAGGGATAACAGAACAAGGGGCCATGGGTATAAATTGAATAAGACACATTTTAATCGGGATTTAAGGAAAAACTACTACTTTAATAGGGTAATAGACAGTTGGAACGCGTTGCCAGAAAATATAGTTCATTCAAAGGGAGTGTACGAATTTAAGACACAATTGGATAGTCAGTGGGAATTGGAGAATTCATAAACAAAGGACCAGCCTTGTTGGGCTTGAGCCTGTAGCTGGTCGTCAATATTTGTATTTGTATTTGTATAAATAAAATGGGAAAGCTATACAAACCTCAAAAAGTTCATTGAACCTCTCCTTAACCAGCTCCTATAAAAATTTAATTTATCAATAACAAAGTATACACACAAAAATAATTTTTACAAATGAAAAACAGTCAATTTTACATTTGCATGGCACAAGCATAAAAATTTTTTGAAATTTGACAGTAAAAAATACATTATTGCAATAGAATAATCGTACATAATAAAAACAATGTACAAAACAGGAAAAGTACAAAATCAGAGTTTCACTCTAATATATGAATCAGGAAACAGAGTTTGGGTAAAATGGTTGTTTGACTTAAAAAGGTTTAATTAACTTAACTAAGCTTTACATACACAAAGACAGCTGGTAACTTAGACAAAAGAAATAAAATGATAAAACATAAAATTAAATGAGACTGAATGTAGACAATTCAAAAATATTCTGTTTTATTTTAAGAGGTTTTACCAGCGATTTTTTTTTAACTTCGAGTTTTATATAATCTATATAAAAAAGAATGGAGTGTTTCTACAATACATTGAATATCTCTTCAACCTATTTTAAGTTTTCTATCTGTATTGAACCCTTCTGATCCAAAATCCATCTCTTGCGCATTTGGTGTCTGTCTCTCTGTGTGCCCATGCTACACCCAAACAATTGAATATATTTTCATGAAACTTTGCATACTGTGAGTACTTCCATTCATTTAGTGACTGAATTTAGTTGCATAAGTCTGCCTGAATGTCTTCTAATTGTAAGTTTGATTTTGTATCTGTGTGTATCACATTAGATACAACGGCTGTTCAATAAAGAATTATCATAATTTTTTTAAAGGTGATTAAAAAAAGCAAGAAAAATAAAATTCATATTGAATGTGTGGCGGGATAAATGGAGAATGTATAGCACCAGTTTCACTGTCATGACGTCATTGCCGAGGCCTTGGGAGCCGATCAAGAAAGCCTAGTTTTACTTTCACCTATGGCAAAAATGGATGTGACATGTGAAGTGCAATACACTGCATTGAAATATAGTTTTTGCCTATCGTCAGATCTTTCAAAAACCAATGTTCCCCATCCTCCATATAGTCCTGATGTAGCCCATGCGATTTTTATCTTTTCTCGAATTTGAAGAAACACCTCTGGGAAAAGCGGTTTTCATCATAACAGGCAGTGGTAAAAGTTGCGTAGGCGATTTTGAAGGACCTGTCAAAAAATGGCTTCCAGCATGTGTTTGAAGACTGGAAAAGAGGTGGGATAAGTGCATTGCATGTAATGGAGAGTAGTTTGAGAAATAAAAATTTGGAGGATTAGAGAGAGAGTACAGGAAATTATTTTTTATTAATTTATGATCATTCTTTATTGGACAGCCCATGTAAATTCAACATATGTTTATGCAATGTTCTAAATTTGATAGATCATATTTTAGTTTCATGAATTTAAATTTTTTTGCTTATATATTTAGGCAAGTTTCATGTTAAAACATCTGCGTAACTATATTTAAATGTAGTTTTGGAGTAGCTGGAAATTAAATTAATTTAAATTATAATAATTTATTTATTTGGAGCCTTATTTTTCTTTAAGCTGAATATTTATAACAGAAGATAAAAAGAATAAAACATTGTAAAAAAATATACAGAACAAGATATTAAAAAAAAGACTGGTAGATAATATGGCAACCTCAGTATTTTTTTATAGTTTTCTTTTTTAAATTTGTGTCTGTTATATCCCAAGAAACTATTTCTAGTGAAAAACAGACACATTCATTACTTTTATTTGAAGCATATTTAATATCTGTTTTAAGATGTTTTTCTGGATTTTGAATTTGATGTTTTTATTCAACTACAATCAAGGCAAAAAATGGTTTAGTTAGTTTTAAAAATATTTAATCATTATATGATGATTTGAAGAAACTCTTTGGGTTTTAAATGATATACAAGGCATTTATATGCATACTCTGAACTGTTCTAAGCATTCTGGGTAACATTGGCACACTCTAGACTTTCCTTTCTTACTAAAAATTAAAATTCTACAAAAATGTGAAATGTTAAAACAGACATCTGTATTTGGGAAATTGTGTACCTTTTGAGAGTATGGTAGTTGTTGCATGTGATGAATAGGATTATTATGAAATTAAAGGATATTTATTAATGAAAGCAGAGGATATAGTTAACCAATTCAACCCAAGTAATGTCAGGTATTTCTGCTAGTTTCAAATAAAATGCAAAGTGTAGTGTATAATTGTTGCCTCTTTACTGTAATAAATAAGTTTCTCTTGAACCCCCACTATATTTTGTCCCTCGATAAGTTGTGCATTCCCGTGAAAAAATATATATTGAGGGATTTTTTTTACTCAGTAACTCCCTCATTTTTCATGAGATCAGTTCCAAAAACCATAGGCAGCAGGGAAAGCATATAGCCAGGTCACAGGAAAATACATTATTGTAAAAGGATAATAGTCAAGATTTGAAAACTTTGTGAACAAAATGAGAAAAGCATAATGTACATGTTTCTGAAATTTCCCAAAACAAACATCAAGTATTTAAAAACAGTTTTCATTCATGAAACTGCATGTGATTAACACTGAATAAATCTTACTTTTTTCCAGGTGTACCATCTGACCATCCAGCAGTCTTTCTAGCTCGTGGGGGACCCTGAGATGTAGATGTTTCAATGAACTAAAATAACACCACCAAAATTTTACATTAGAATATGATTTTTAAAAAAATAACATTGATGCAGTAAAACCTCTCTACAGTGACCACCTGTCATTGTATTTGCCCAGAGGATTGATTCGTAAATAAAACAAGCTGAAAACTCTTAAAAGGTATTCATCACAATATGCATATTGCTGCACTTCTAAAATTAGACCTATTCCATTATGTAGTAAGTAACATCAAAATTCACAAAAAAGGAAGACAAGTTGCCTGTAGTCAAAATATATGGCTTAGAGTAAATCATACTATATTCCATTTCATTACTATTTTAGTTTACACCATTGTTAAATCATTTAAAAAAAAAACATTTTAACCAGAATTCTTAACTGTTCAAGGTCATTGGAAAGATCAGCATGATCTTTCTATTTGCTATTGTAATTACAACCAATTTTCTACAATATGCATAAGCAGAGCCAAGGTGAACTTGTAATTATCAATAAGTATTGTGGTTCATCATACACTTATATAGAATAGCGTAATAAAATTAATAATAATTACACTATGTGATCAAATGAAGGTATTTAGTGTCAAAACTTCAGTACTAAATACAAATTTTAAAAGGAATAATAAAAGTTCATTAAATTGTCAGACTTGTCTTGTGCTATAAAAACCTAACCAACAAGACTTGAAATTTATCCAATGACTTACATACTAGTACATTAGAGATACAACACCACCCATGGTGAAATAAACTATGTAAGTAAACATTTGGGTACAAAGTTGAAGCACCCCTAAGCTGAAGCCAGTATTTTATCGAAAGGGAACTTAGCATACATGTACATGAACAGTTTAAATAATCACAATATCAAATCTAGAGAACAAGCATAAAGTGTGACTTCGAGTCAAATAAAACCTTTATGCTATACTGTGGGAAAATTATATATGAAGTATTCATTGCTGCAGCTCTTGAGCCCTAATATATCATGCAATAGACAGCCTAACATATCCTAGACAAGCTCAATAGGAGACAGATCTTGGGATCTCTCTTTGCCAAGTAAGGGTATCAATGACACAGCAATACTCCTTGGAAGACTAACTATATGCGGCTTGTTGTTATGCTGGTAAATAGGCCCTGGACATATAACATAAGAGGAAAGACAACAGGTTAAAAGATCTTCTGGATGCATCATTGTGCTGTCAAACTACCTGATATTACTAAGAGGGGACTGGTTGGCATGATGGCTCCCTACATTATTACACAAGGAGTTACTGTAGTATGTTACTCGACATTAAACTGAAAATAGTAGTGTCAGGTATAAAATACATGAGAATGCAGTGATCCTCTTCCCCAAAGCTGAAGTGGGAGTCGTCACAAAAGTTGATTCACTGCTGTTCCATTCCTGTCTACGACTCTCAAGTATGGTACTAATCTAGACGCAGACTACAATGTTTGGTAGTCAAGCACAGTTTAAATGGACAATATACCTGCAATCCTATCTCATCCAGGAGTCTGACAATGGTTTGTAAAGCTACAGGAGACTATAAAAGACATTATACATCATTGAATGGTTGATAAGGAAGTTGTTGGAGCAGTTTCAGCTTGTCTCACTACAGCCAATCCCTTTGCATTTTATCCTTTTGGGCCTACTGGACCTTCCTGATGTGCATGTGTAGCTTCATTTACCTACTGTTGCCAGCACCTTCCCATTACAGTTAGTGCATGTTCCACATGACAGTTGACTTGTCAACTAGAGCAACCTGTTCTCTGCAGTCTCACAAAACGACCCTTTTCAAAAAATTTCAATAGAATATACAGTGTTTGAGTGTGTTTTCCAGAAATTCTTAGTTGCAACTAATGAAAATTCAACAGAACCATCAAGCCATAATATTCAGAGAGCCCTTGACATCACTTCAATAAGACACAAAATACACACTATACACAAATGCCCTTAATGCTCATTAGCACTCAAACCTAAATTATTAGTATGCCTGGTACAGTGAATTTTCCATACCAAATTTCATAGTTATCGATGATTGTTCCTAGGATTTTTTTTTTGGCAGATTGCAGCATGATATTTCTAACCCAAGCATTTCAAACCACAAAAGTAGGTACTTGTAGTGATTTGTTAATTAGTTTTCTGGGTTACTCCCAAATAATAGGCATTCCCAAATTTGAATTTGACAGCTATGCAAATGATGTTTTTAATTCAGGTGGTCAGCAGTAAATTTCCTTTCCACTAGTAAACCATTATTAACATCTTCACCTCATATACAGGGGTTGAACAAAACTATGGAAACACCTTGTGAAATGCATGCTTGAAAAGAAATGTTTACTCTTGTGAAATGTGTAGGTGGCGCTGGTTTTTTCGCATACCGACGCCACCTATACAATATATCACTGTAAATATGCTGTGCAGGTCAGTCGTTGTCAGGGCACTGTTCTGTGAAGTTGTAATTGCATCATGTCAGAGCTAACAGACTTTGAACATGGGCAAATTGTTGGAGCTAGTCTGGTGGTTGTTTTTCAAGCAAGGTAGCCGAAGTGTTTAGTTTTTCAAGAGGTACTGTATCTAAAATTTATTCTGCATATTTGAAAAGTAGAAAAACATCATCTCCTAAATAACATCACAGACGAAAGTGTGCATTGAGTGATTGTGACAGATGGATCATTAAGGAGGATTGTGACTAAAAATAAGAAGACCACAGCTGCAAAAGTTACAGCTGAAATGAATGTCATCCTCACACACCCTTGTGAGTACCAAAACAATAAAAAGGGAGCTCCATAAGCAGGGTATTTCTGGCCAAGCTGTAATTCAAAAACCATTCATCAGTGATGCTAATGCCTGTAACAAGAAAAAGGGGTGTTTAAATCATAAAGCCTGAACTATGGAAAAATGAAAGACAGTAATTTGATCAGATGAGTCTTGTTTCCCACTTCTGGCTAAGTTTACGTCTTTCGAACGCCATCCCAAGCCCATAATACAGACTGCTTGTTGCCAAGAGTGAAGCATGGCAGGGGTTCTGTGATGGTTTGGGCAGCCATATCGTGGTTTTATGTTGGCCCCATGATTACTCTGCAAGGGTACATTAAGGCCAAGGATTATGTGAACAATTTGGACGATCAAGTCCATCCCATGGTACAAACTTTGTTTCCCAATGGTGATGGTGTCTTCCAAGAAGACAAAGAGCCTATTCACACAGCTCACATTGTTCAGGACTGGTTTCCTGAGCACGATGATGATTTGTCACATCTCTCTTGGCCACCACAGTCACCAGACCTCAATATTATTGAATCTTTGCGGTCTACATTAGAGAGGAAAGTGTGTGATCGTTATCTGAACTTGTCACCGTTTTGCAGGAACAATGGTACAAGATTCCCTTGGCAAGCATACAGGAACTGTATTTATCCATTCCGAAAAGACTGCAAGCTGTTTTGAATGCCTACGGTTTTCCTATTTTTGTCCAACCCCTGTATATACATATAAAAACTTGGTTGCTATAAAGCTAAAGGTGAAATACAAATCTAGCTTGAAAGTATGGTTTATCAGAAGTGACAATTCCAGCATTTCTCTCTGAATTATGAAAATTTAGAACACAAAAGAATAGAGTTCATTGTCCAAACGAGGGATTTCAAATTTAATTTTGTGGTTGCTTAATACACTATTGACTATTACCAATGCAACAAAGAGAAATTAAATTCATATTTATATAACTCATAGATTATGAAAGAAAGATGAAATAATTAAAGACCAAACTTAATTGCATTTGATGAATAGTGCATGAGTATGTTATGCAGCTACAATGAGCAAATATAGTAGTCACTGAGAGAACAAGACATGGGAGTGTATTTGGGGAATTGTGGTCCAAGAACAGTTTCATAAGTTGCAAAAGCTGTTCTACAGTAGCATAGCAGTATCTGGTGTGTTAGCCATAGCGAGATTATGGATTACACATGTGTTTAATATGGGACAAATCTAGAAAGCATCTAGGCTAAATAGTAGAACATGTTGGTAGTTTGTTGGACATTCAGGACTATATGTGGTCACACATTGTTTGATAAATGGCATCAGAAAAGCCCTGAAGATAAGGTATCAAAACAGGATCCAGAACCTCAGCTATGTAATGTTGGATGGTTACAATACTCTCAAAATAATTTGAATGAAAGAGTGAAAGTTGAATTCACTGAGCACCCCATACCACAACACTGTGAAAGCCAACATACACACTAGGTGCAGAACACATATGACAATGCATAATGCATGCCTCAGTGATCCTCCCTCCAAAATGAAACCATACAGGATACATGTACTACAAACTGATGCAGAATTTATCTGAAAAGAAAATTATGCAATTCCATTCAACATGGCAGCTGAAACAATCTAGCAAAGATGGCCTGATACTACAAACTATGTTTAACTGCATGTGAAGACATTGGTTTGTGTGTAATACACTCTAACTGTCAAGCTAAGGTGTTTAGTGGAACTACGTGATCACTCAGTCACATATACGTATAAGATGTCTCTCCTGTTGTTTGTTCATCTGGCAAGGCAATTGAGATCCTCATCTCTTGATAAGTTTACCCCATTTTTTTCTGCTGACACCATATTCTCATCACTAGAAGCATTCTGTTTAATACAAACAACAATGTCCAAGCAGGATTTCCATAATCCCACAGTTAGTTTTTCGATTAAAATCCAAAACTAGATAGTTCTTTGTTCTAGTTTAGAGTTCTTTGGCAGAGTATTCTTGACACTTTAATGAGTAAACACTACACAAAAATAACAATTTTATTGCTTTGTACCAGCTGTTTATATTTTCCATTTATGCTATTTCTAAGGGTTTTTCTGACCAACATAATTTTACATACACTGTTCTTTAAATCATTTCCATATTCCACCCATCCTGTAAAATGTTATTCTGCAGGTCAATCTATACATCCTGCCTGATGTAATTGAAATGGCCAGCAGTGTAGAAGAGGAAATAGTATTAAGTTCCTAAATTTTAAATACCATTTCAGAAAAAAAAAAGTCATCTTGAGATAGTCAGAGAGAAAGGATAAACTGTTATTTTATTATGTATTTATGATTTCAATCACTTATGATTTAGACTGCTTGCATTAGGTCATAATATGTATATCATGTCCTACTATGGCTAATAAACATACATTTGTTATTCATAGCAGAATTCACAAGTAATTTTTAATCACAATTATTATTAGGACATTAACATACTATTTACATTTTCTCTTACAAATCTGTAAATCAGATGGAGATTAAAATTAAGATAAATGTGTTTATGGATTTATATATATATATATATAAACAATCCCTGTTTGAACAAAGTGCTCTTCAGTATAGTTAAGTCAATATACATAATTTGTGATTACATTGATGAGTTCTCTTATATCAAGCATGCTTGAATAAAAGAATTGTCATTACATGACAAAAACATATCCCTATCTGTTTGTATTATTTAAATTATTCAAAACTCAGATAATCAGCAATATTGATAAAATAAAAATAATTTTCTCAATCATATAACTGTATTTACCTCAGATGAGAAATCAGAGATAAAATCATGAGAAATATCTTGTTTTCTATCAACCCTGGTGTCAGACTAAAACAATTAGAAATAAGATATTCAAAAAAGGTGTTTATTTCATTCTTGAGGCATTTATATAAACACAGAAAGGCAAGCATAAGTAATCACAATATCAGTAAACTTAGAGTTTCAATCAATATCATACAGGAAAATAAGACCAAACAGAGGTATAAAAACAATGAACACAGCATACTCTCCTTTGATATGTATAAAAGGAGCAAAAATATAATTTTAACTGGGCACATCTTAACACCACAAAACATATATTTTCATGTTGAATAAACTTCAACATGAGTTCTAGAATTTCCAGATGCTATCCCAAATATTGATGGACATTAGATATATTGCATCACCGATTTCTTAATATTTATATAGCTGTGCATTTAAAAACACAATGTATTCAAATATGACCAAAAAGGTCTCTTTAAAACTAAAAGAATAAAATGATGTTAAAAAATTTGAATATTTTTCTATTTTTTTGATAGTATAATTATTTAAGAAATACTACTAAATTTGGAAAGAAAGTAATGTCTTCTAACTGTTTCTTTTTAATTTGGTATCAAAAATCAGTTTTCTGTTTCATTGGATTGTTCTACAGGGTGTCAATTTACATCTATATGACCTGATCGACAAAGATTTAGAATCATTTATGTTCAAGCAGTGCTGAAATTCTGTATTCATTAAAAACAGGAAAGATAATTATGGAACAAAACCAATTATTTAAAAAACATCAATAATATGTACAATAAAACTAGAAAATTTGTTCATACCCGGCGAACAGGAGTATCATTAAAATCTAAATCGTCGCCAAAATCATCCATTTTAGAATTCTTTCGTTTTTCCTCTTGATGTTTATCCTTATCATCAGATTTCTTATCCTCCTTTTTGCGGCTTTTCAAGGAAAACTAGAAGGTGAAACAAAAATATCTACTATTATAAAAGAAAGTGTTTGTCTGTCTGCTTTCTGCGCACAAAGTACAGTTGACTATATGGTACAGTAATGGGATTTGGCACACAGGTAGTTCGAATTTTTTGCAATTTTTGGGTTGCACTGAATTTTAAAATTCAATCTAAATAATTTTTAAATGAATTTAATTATTATTGTTTTCTTTGGAATGAACAGCATAAAGAGATGGCAGATTCTAAATTTATTTTTTCCACTTCAACGGATTTGAAATCTGCGGAAAATTTCGCATTTGATTGATACCTAGATATAAGATTTTCTTTAAATAAATAATATTTTAAAAGGAATATTTTTTTTTTCTGCAAGAGCCTGTGATGTCACACCAACCTTAGCATTTGAGAAATTAATTTCCTGCGCTCATACAATTCCAGGCAAGGAAAGCAAAACAAATAAATGTTTAGTTTAGTTAGTTAATAGTTTAGGCAGTGTTTAGTTCTTTTTTGTAAAATCAGGATCGTTAAAGATCCATTGAAAACTTCAAAAGATTTTAAAACTGCAGAAAAGTTTACACCAGATAGATAGATACCTCATACATTTGATTTTCGGTTAATAAATAATTTTTCAATTAAATATTTATATTTGCACAAGAGATTGTGACATCACGCAGATCGGATCTCTTTGCAATTCGAATTTGGCCGCATTTTACAATGAGCATTGCCCGTGGTGTTGGTTTGCGAGCCGTGTTGGCTGTTATCCAGTAGGCTACAAATTCAAATTTGCGAAGCAAACAGGAAATGGGATTAAATGGGAATCCGTAGCAAGCACCTGGGGTTAGTGAGCAATGGTCACACCTGACCCAAGAAAAGAACTGTCACGGGAAATGCTGTGCTGACCATGCGGTGGCTAGTAAGATACATGTGCAGAAAATTAAAAAACTCTAGTTAAATAATAAATGTATATTTTAAATAAAGCGATTCTGATTCTGTAAAAACTAAAAAGTTAGTGTCATCAGTTACAATTGCACTTCTGTTATAAACAAACCTTGCTTTCCTAAATAAGTAGGTAACTACTGTTACGCTGGAGCAACAAAATGTTCTATTCATGATGATCCTAGATCAATCCTGAACGGAAACACTTGAGAACACCTCATAATTTTGAACCAGCCAGATTACGACAACTGGGCTTGCACCAAACTCTCTAAAGTTTCACATCATGCCAGCATGAGGACATTTGATGCCATAACAGAAATAACGTGCACAAGCCACCACATATATTAAGGCCTTTGAATTAATTGATTTTCAAACTCGCAACCCTCCTGTTGCTAATACGTTACTCTTAAAACTGGGTTACTATGGACGCACTTTTGTAAATAAATAACAATACAATTCAGTTTGATTTTTAATAACATAGTCAGTGAATGCAAATACTGTGGAATGCATGTAAAAGAAAATCCAAAGTTTTACTATAGGTTATATACAAAAGGAATATCATCCATGTAATCCAAGATATCTGGCATCCTTAATTTTAAAAAATCACAATTCAGCAACATAAAAAAATTGACAGACCTTTTGATAAAATCCAAGACTAAAACAAATTTTGCCAGCCCAATCATTTCAGCTTCTAATGCTTTTATACTACGATTTGTTGATGGTATTTGTCATACATAATGAGTACCTTCAGCAAGGCTTTCCTCCATTCCTATTTCACTGATTGTGACTTGAATTCAGACGAGATAATATATGTAGATATTTCATCATTTTCATGCCTTTGTGAAAGACTCTCTCAAGCTTGAAGACAGCATTTGGATTACAAAGAGTTCCCAAGAGGTGCAATTACACCTTTTTCTCATTTGAACTTAAGCCTAACAAATCATTTGTATTGTGTTGCCTTTGCAGAAAAGAAATAACTGCAAATAGAGCTGACTTTTAACCTTTTCCAAGTTTGCTAATCTAATTACATATTATGAACAACTACTTACACAACATAATCTTGACAGTTATACATCTACATTGCAAACATAACTAATTTTTCAATCCTGTTTTTAATTTCTTGTAGTTCGTTGATATTTTATAAATCTCACACTGGAACAACACAATGTGCTATTAGCAGTGGTTCTGGATCAATCCCTAAGGGAAAGATCCAAGGATGCCACGTAATTTTGATCCATGGTCAGATGACAAGGACACCACCTGAGGTGGTACCCTACTCTTCAAACTGGCACACCATGCCACTTTGAAGACATTTGAGATTGCAGCAGATTTAATGCACACCAGCTCTGTGTACATGAAGGTTTTTGGCTGGATCAAGTTTTGAACTTGCAACCCTCCAATTGCTATTCCGTTCATCTTTCAACTCGGGTACAATGGCCCTCGCAATTGTACTGGCTCGTTATGCCTTTGTCAGTGGAAATTATGCACTATTATTGTAACAAAAGTTTTGGATTCTCAGTCGCAACAGGTGAGGACAGATGGTTGGGTAGTTTTCGATTTGAGGTTTCTTTTTGTTGATTTTGTTTGTTAAGGATGGTTGATTGACATTGGTGTAGCTGGTCATATTTGGTACAGCTGCACCAAACAACATTAAGCAAATGAATATACAAGGAAAGTCTTACTCTCACATTACAGAGAAAAATACACCTAGTAACAAATCTCCACAAGGTAGGAATGAACAAATAACAGGAAATAGATTGCTGTGAACATCTAGTAGCTTTAGCAACTGATAAAAATTCATGTGAATAGATAGTTAAAAATAGAAATCACAAAAAATAGCAGGTATTTACAAACAAAATTTAATTTTTCAGTTTCTTTGAAAGACAAGGAAAATTTACCAGTCTACAAACATTACTTCCATCACAAAAGAATGAACCGTTTAGCTCATTATGCAATCATTCTCATGAATACAATTCTGATTAGGTCAAATTTAATTGTGTTACGGAATTATAGAAACAGTTTGTCACACATCTTAATTAAGATTATGTCAAAACTCGTTAGGGTTATCCAATCAATTTAATCAGATTATTACTTCTCAGGATCATCTAGATCCTTAAATGAAATGTTCATAAAGTAATATTTTTTGAGCAATATGTAAGAAAAGAATCGGAAAGGGGAGATCATGAAGACATAAACTGCCATTAAATTGAAGTATGGGAAAAAATTCAATCAAATATCGTGCTGAGAAAGTTACTGATAAATATATTTCTCTCTCCGACCTTTCATAATAAATTAATGAACTTGTAATTGAGACATTGTGATATGTGAGTTGTCAAGGATCTATTTGTTTATTCAATGTTCTGTTACATAAAAACACGCGTAGCGAATAACTTACCAACATTTTTAGTGTTTGACTGTTTGAATAAAAGAGTTTACTTTCTCTCTTCTCGTTACTATAACAACGCACAAAAGAAAGATGAAATAAATAAATAAAAATGGTTGGTTTGTGATGCCAGGTTTCACAATTGAAGTTAAGAATTGAGAAAACCGGTTAGGTATGTAGTTAATTAATGTCTCACTAGAGCAAAAGAGTTTTAAATTTGACGACGGTCCAGGATCAATCCAGAAGGAAAATAGTCAAGAACAACGCTTCGTAATTTTGAATTAGGATTAGATGACAAGGTCAACAACTGAACTGACGCACCAATTTCCAAACACTGGTTCACGTTACATCTATCGTGTCTTGAAATGTCCTCACGTTGTCGTGGTGTAAAAGTTTAGAGAGTGGGGTATCATCTCAGATGTGAACTCGTCATTTAACTATGGTTCAAAATTACATGGTGTTGTATACTTGGATCTCTCCCTTCAGGTTTGATCGTGGACCGTCACCAAAGCCCATTGTGTTGCTCCCGTGCGACGTTAATTAAAATACCTACCTACCTCGTATCTTTTCAATTCGGAGATTGATACCGTACCTTCGGCAATAGCCCGTTATGATACTCCTGTACGACGTTAATTAATTAATGTCGAAACGCATAATTCGAAAGCATCTAGGTTGCAAAAGAGGAAAGTCGAAACATTCCGCCTGATTTTAGGGCCGTGGTAGCCCAGTTGCAAGAATAAAAGATTAGCAACCGGTGGTTACGAGTTCGAAACTCGATCAAACCTAAGATCGTCATGTACAAGTTAAATCTGTCATAGCTCAAATGCCCTGACGGTGTAGAAATTTGGAGAGTGAAGTTGCACTGGTTATCTGACCTTGTTTCGAAATTACCAGACTTTGTCGTTGGATCTTTGACTTGAATGATCCCGGAACGTCACCAATACACCCTTTGCGAAGTTCCAGTTCGACGTTAATTAACTACCTACCTACCATGCTGTCGGGTTGTAACATGTGAGGTCAACGTTGATAAAACGACGAGTAAATAAAATAATACAGCAGAATGAGACGAGGTTAGCATTTAAAATGAATCATTGTAAGCTAACTAATGTAATGATGCTGCATGTGTTGATATTTATAGCTATAAATCTTAGTATATTGATTTTAAATTGCAATTAAATTATCAAGTAGCTTTTTTTAATCAAGGGGCGGTTTATTTGAATCGTATTAAATATTTTAAAGGACTACTTGTGCGTTGCATCTGGGCAGTCGATGCTCCATTAACATGCTTACAACGAACAATTGCGCATGTAAGTAATACCAAAGAACGATATTCACACTTTTCTTACAGCAAATGAAAATCTCCAGTCAATATGTTCGGCACAGCAATTTCTTAAAATCAGACCTAAACATAAAATCTCAGAAAAATGAAGACTTACAAATTAAAAAATACATATATTATCTTTCAGTTACAATGTTTCGTTAATTTTAACTCAAATTTTTCTTATTATCGCGAAAGAACTTGGATAAACAATTTCCTAATTTTAAACTTCAGAAGCTCTTAAAAATAGGGGTAATATAAGTGAAAAACGAATTTACGAGTCACACTAGAGCAACAAAGCGGGCTATTCGCAAAGTTGCGGTAGGAATCCCGAAGGAAAAAAATCCAAGGCAGTTAGGTATGCAGATGTATAACTAACGTCGCATTTGAGCAACACAAACGGACAACTGTAGACGGTTCTGGATCAAACCTGAAGGGAAATATACGAGAAAAATATCACGTAATTTTGAACCACAGTCAGATCACGAGGTCACACCTGAGATGGTAATCCTCTCTACAAATTTTCACTCCAAGATCAGGTCATTTGAGGTTTAACATGCACCAGGTTCCCTTGCACACGATAGAACCAGTAGGAGAAAAAAAAGCTTATAAATTAATGAAAAATGCTCTAGATTAAATTTTACAATTCGAGCTTCGAAGTGCATTCAGTCAACTTTAAGTCTACCGGTGTGCCAAATTTCATGGCTGTAAGTGCTATCGATTTGTCTGGGCACTTCACAAACACGCACACATACACACAAACACTTCCTTTTATAATAGTAGAGATACTACAATTAACTTTTTCGTTGTGTTGCTCCAGTACGACGTTAATTAAACTACCTACCTATCAACCAATTAATTATCTATTTATAATCAGCATAACTACTCAAAGTAACACAGCAAAGCATTTAAATTTTATACATTGCACATTCATATATATCAAGATAATTTAACCTTGTTACATTGTATCTACCAAAGCCTCTTTCAAACGTATCATCTCAATATTGCTTCCCTCAAAAAAAAATATCACAATTTCCTAGTCCGACAAAACTTTAGCATATTTAAATCAAGTTCGACAGTATAAATCCCGAATCAAAATCAACTATTTACTGTTCTAAGAAATTTTAATACAATACATGCTCAATTTATTTCACCGTTAGAGAATATAAAAATTGTTCTTACTGTAAATCAAGATTTCCCCAAGCGCAAAAATTTCGGCATTAATAAATAAATTTGACAATTTAAATTTGAATCGTTTATTATAAGTATTTGTTGTTCTCAAATATTAGTGCCCTATATATAGTTATTTTATTTCACCTATAGGGAATACGAAAATTGTACTTGCAGTAAACCATGATTTCCCTGAGTCAATGCTAAAATTTCAGCATCCTTAAATTAAGTATGACAGATAAATATATTCAGTTTACTTCACCGATAGAGAATATGAAAACCACACTTCAATAAGTAACGATTTCTTGTACCACAATACTTTCAGCATCCCAATAAAAGTATGTGACAGTAAAATTTCGAATAATCAACTATTTTTTGTTCTAAAAACATTAAACCTCAAGCATATTCAGTTCACTTCAACGATAGAAAATGTGAAAATCACACACGTGAATAACTACATTTTCTTTGACCTCAACAATTTTGGCATCCTTAAATTAAGTATAGTAGTTAAATTTCTAATCACACACAATCATAACTATTTTCTATTCTAAAAACTTTAAACCCTATGCATGTTCATTTTATTTCACCAATAGAGAATATAAAATCCGCACTAGATTGAACAACAATTTCTTTGACCACACTTCGGCATCCGTAAAATACGTGACCCAATCAAATCTGGAATCACTCAACAACTTTTATTCTAAAAACTATATACATCTTCCGTTTACTTCACCAGTAGAGAATGTGAAAACCACACTTGAAGAAATGATTATTTCTTTGACCGCAACACTTCAACATCCTTAAATTAAGTATAACGGTCAAATTTCGAATCAATCATGACCGTTTTGTGTTCTAAAAACATTAAACCCAATACATATTCAATTCACTTCACCGATAGAGACTATGAAACCCAACTAGAATGAACGTCAATTTCTTTGACCGCAACACTTAGGGCATACTTAAATTAAGTATAACAGTCAAATTTAGAATCAATCATAACCATTTTGTGTTCTAAAAACATTAAACCCAATACATATTCAATTCACTTCACTGATAGAGACTATGAAAACCAACTAGAATGAACGTCGATTTCTTTGACCGCAACACTTAGGGCATGCTTAAATTAAGTATAACAGTCAAATTTAGAATCAATCATAACCATTTTGTGTTCTAAAAACATTAAACCCAATATATATTCAATTCACTTCACCGATAGAGACTATGAAAACCAACTAGAATGAACGTCGATTTCTTTGACCGCAACACTTAGGGCATACTTAAATTAAGTATTGATCATCAAATCTCGAATCAATAACAATTTTTTATTCTAAAAACTTTAGACCCTTTTCAAATTAAGTTTACTTTACCTATGGAGAATTTGAAAACCACACTGAAATAAACAACGATTTATTTAATCGCCAACACTTTCAGCATCCTTAAATTAAGTATCGCACTAATTTCGAATCAATCACAATTTTTTTGTTCTGAACATTTAAACCCAATGCATATTCATTTTATTTCTCCGATCGAGAGTACGAAAATCTTGATCAGTGAAAAACAAAGAATCAATCAAATGAAAATATGTAAGCCTAACTGTACTCACCTGCAAGCGAATAATCCGTTATCAAGAAAGAAAATCTGATGCGAACAAGCTCGAGATAGTCTAATTTTTACTATGAACTTAGGGATCAATATTAACATGGAAACTCATTCGCTTGCATGCAATGTGTTTTTGTGTCTCCATGGGTATTGAAAACATCACTATGACCAAGTCCTCGGAACGAGTAGGTATATTGATCACTTAAAATAAATGGAATTATTCAGATGCCTCGTCACACCCATCACACACAAGCTGCGACCCGGAAAGTATTAATCATCTAAGATTGGCATAATGAAGAGGTTGAGGCATTTAGATTTATAGACTCACGCAACTACCGCGAGTGTATTCTAAACATTGAAAAAGTATCTTTAGCTGCAATCTGTGGAGAAATTATGAGTTATGCTTTTTAAATTGCTTTAACGACACGGCTCTTTGCGTTCTTCAAAATAATTAATATTTAAAAATTTAACTATACTAATTTATAAACGATATTACATTACGAAAACAGATTCAATCCGGAAAATATAAATCATCTAAGATTATCATAATAAAGGGGACAATGCATTTAAATTTAGTTCGACACAAATAGAAATAATCTATTCTCTAAGCAAATGTTAGCGCGTAATCAGTGAAGAAATTAAGGGAGGTATGCTTATTAAATTGTTTTGCCAATAGGGTTCTTAGCGTTCTTTAAAATAATTAATATTTAAAAATTTAACTATACTAATTTATAAACGATATTACATTACGAAAACAGATTCAATCCGGAAAATATAAATCATCCAAGATTATCATAATAAAGGGGACAATGCATTTAAATTTAGTTTGATGCAAATAAAGACAGTGTGTTTTCTAAGCAAATGTCAAGGCGCAATTAGTGAAGAAATTAAGGGAGGTATGTTTATAAAATCTTTTTACCGACACGGCCTCTTTGTTTTCTTTAAAAAAAAAATAATATTTAAAAATTTTAATTTCACTAATTTATACAAGAAATTACATTATGAAAACATGTGCAATCTGGAAAATATGAATCATTTAAGATTGGCATACTGAAGAGGTTGCGGCATTTATATTTAGTTTGACACAAATAGAGATAGTCTATTCTGAGCATTGAAACAAATGTTAAGTTGCAATCAGTGAAGCAATTAACGGAGTTATGTTACTAAATTGTTTTACCCTCATGACTCTTTTCGTTCTTTAAAATAGCAATTAATATTTAAAAAATTTAATGATAATTTTTGATAGAAGAAATTATTTAATTCGTTCTGAAAACAGCTGCCATCCAGAAATTATATATCATCCAAGATTAGCATAATGAAGAGATTGAGGCATTTAAATTTCCGTCAGATGCAAAAGAAATAGTCTATTCCTAAGCTCTGAATACAAATATTAATCCATAATCAGTGGCGTTATTAAGGGAGTTTTGCTCATTAAATTGTTTTACCGATACGGTGCCCCTTTTCGGTTTACCTTAAAATTACTAATATCTAAGAATCGAATGATTCTTTTTTTAGAAGAAATTACATTCGTTTTGAACAAAAAGTAAATACATTTATTTGTGTTTTCTAGCTGTTTTTATGTGTTTTATTGCAAAACCCCCAATGATTGTATCATTTTACAGAGCAATCTATTGTCAATACAGAGATATTCAGAAGCCTGAAAAGCTAAGGATTCTAGGCATTTTTATAGGCATGAATAGCCTTAAAATCAGATGTGGAATTAAAATATATTATATTCTCCTTAATCGTCCTGGTGGTTTATGTTCTCGTCAAAAACTGCCCTGTAGTGGCCAACATCTGGTGTAAAAACCCGTTGAAAACTGTCACCAGTTCTAGGCAAGGGACAATTTGTTTTTCTTACTTGGATCTCCATTCCCTTGAAGTAGAAGGCCAATTTCGTTAGCGATATATCTTGTTTTAGCAAAATTAACTAGATCTTGGACGAGATATCTCGTCAAAACACATGGCGGGTAAGGACTACTGTTCTTCCTTTGAAAGTTCCTAATGCGCAGAAGGTTGTCTTAAAACATATGTTAAACCTGTGATTGTCACGATACTTTCAAGTAGTGTAGTACCCTCTCTCATTTAAGGACTAAATAACCACATTTAAAGTACACACTAAAGTAAAGTTCAACATTTACAAAGTTCATTTCCCAATAGCGGAGCCCTCGCTGTGACGTCGTGGACTAGAGAGTTAAATCAGGATTATACGAATTATTAAGATAGTTTCGCCGTCGCAGGAGATTGACTCTGCGAAAGGAGAGTTGGTTTGTGAAGCAAACCAAATGGGATTGTGTAGCAGTCCCAGGGGGTTGACGTGCAGGGGGCGGAGCCCTCTAGTAATTTAAAATTTGAAAATAGTCATTATTTTAAGCGTGCAAACCTTAATTCATCTAAGTAGTTTTAGCATTAAAATCAAGCTGTTTCAACATTGCATTTAATATCTATTTTCAAATATTATTTATGTGTGCCTAGGTACAAATGAAAGAGGGAGAAGGCAGTCGTAAGTTTAAAAAATAAAAATAATCAAAGCTTTAAGCGCACAAATCTGTATTCAATTTTTAAGTAGTTTTAGCGTTACAAACAAGCTGTTTCAACTTTATTTATATTTTGTTTATCTACCAGCTGTTTAGGTATACCTAGTTACGTGTAAGTGGAAGAAAGGGCAGTCATTATTTAAAAAAAATAGTCAGAATTTTAAGCGAAAAAATACTAAATAATTTATTTAATAGTTTCAGCATTAAACTCAAGCTGCTTCAACTTAGTATATATTTCCTTTTTGACCAGTTGTTTATGAGTGTCTAATTACGAGTGAGAGAATGGTGAGAAAAACGTGAATTAAAAAGTAAATCCATAGCATTGACTAAAGCAAAGTAACACAAGTCGTTGACAATAGGTAAAAGAATAAATTTAATAAATAAATAAATATTCAACACCATAAAAATAGACATGTGAATATGTAGTCTATATTAGTCCGGCATCTTTGGTCATTTCGAAAAATTTTGATTTTGAGTCTTCAAGTAAATTTGTAGGATTACCAACTTCGATAACTCGTCCATTTTCCATGACCACAATCCTAAAAAATAATGTTTCAATACATGTATCAAAAACTTTATACAAAAATTAGAATACCATATAATGTTTCATACAAAATAATTAAAATACAGCTAAACTAGTTGTACTATTTAGGTTTCGTGGTGGTTGTCTCGACGAGGTATCTCGTCATTAGCAAAACCATTAGCAGGTCTTGATCTTGTCACCATCAAAAAATCGGTAACATTTTGATAACGATAGATATGGCCATTAGAAAACTGGTTACATTTTGATGGACGAGATATCTCGCGGAAGACACTTGGAGGGTTAACCAATGTTTAATTTTAGAACTAAAATCATATTTCCTGTACAAATTTTCGGATCTTTCCCTTAAGGCAGTGGTCTCCAACCCCCGGGCCGCGGACACCGGTACCGGTCCGTGAATCAAATGGTACCGGGCCGCGAAAGGAACATTAAATTATTTCCATTTTATTTACTGTGGTGTATTTCTCTCGAGTTTGTGGGGTTCTTATCTATGAAATGTCAACTCGAATTAGGAGGCGGCAAATCAGAACATGAAATTTGTTTTGTTACTAGAGCTTCAATTATGATTTCTGAATTCTGTATGTCTCTATTTTCCAATTTTGACAAATGTGACAACTGTTTTCAAGTTGGTAGACAAAGTAGCTGCATTTAAAGTCAAACTGATGTTGTGGGGACGGTGCGTGAGCAGAGTCATTTTGGACATGTTAAAAAAATAGCGGGGATTTTATGCGAGACTGAGCCTAAACATCCATTCTCCCAGTTGGTGCACGATCACCTGCCTTTGCTTTTAAAAGAGTTCGAGCGCTACTTCCCAACCACAAAAGATCCACTAACTAGTAAGGAATCGATCCGCGACCCATTTGTCAACAAATCAGGCGAATTTAACATGTCTCGCAAGAAGATCAACTGCTGGAGATTGCAAATGAAGGCGGCGTTGAAACTACGTTCGAGACAACAACTCTGCCGGTGTTCTGGATTAAAGTCATGGCGGAATAAACTGAGATTGCCACCACAGCATTTAAATCCCTATTGCCATTTCGACAACCTATCTGTGTTAAGCGGGGTTTTCTGCAGTGACAGCAACCAAAACAAAACAACGAAATAAACTGGACTTAAGCAACACACTTCGGGTGTCATTGTCTCCTATTACCCAGATGAAACCGTCTCGTTGCAAAGAAACAAGATCAGGGTCCTCATTGATCTAGCGTTCTAGTGAGTTAAAATGTTAAATCACAAAATTTTCATTTTTTGGTGTAACTGTATTTTATTTTGAAGGCATGTTTGAATACACACACACAATTAAATTAAAATTTTTTTATCAAAACAATCAACGTCCCCTTCTCCTCAGCGGGCCGCGTTAAAATTATCAAACGTTGATCCGGTCCGCGGAGATAAAAAGGTTGGGGAGCACTGCCTTAAGGGATTGATCCCGGACCGTCGTCAATAGCCCATTGTGTTGCTCTAGTACGACGTTAACCAAAATTACCCTATTACCTGTACAAATTAGGTGCAATTGTATCATATATATATATATATATATATATATATATATATATATATATATATATATATATATATATATATATATATATATATATACAGGGTGGTCCCGAATTCATGGTACAAACTTTAATGGTAGGTACAGGACATTGTAACAATGATTTATTGTATAGGAATGTATAGTCGCAAGTGACGCGGTGAGGCGTAAACAGGGGAAATAAAAGGAAAGAGAAATGGAGTGATCGGTTGGTATCATTGCCGGTAGAGGGCAGTAGATGTCTAGCCGCTGTTGAACATGATGCATCGCAGTAGGGAAAAGCGCCATTCACAATTGTGCTGCCGTAGACGATGGGTGACTTTACGTATGCAGAAAAAGCAGACATGCATTACATGTACGGCCGTGCAAATGGTAACGGCAGAGCTGCGTTACGAATGTATCGCGCGGAGTATCCTGATCGACGAATGCCGGATCATAGAATTTTTCAACGGTTACATCGTCAACTTTGTGAAACAGGTGCGTTCGACGTCAACAGACATGGCGCTGGTCGAGTAAGAGCTGTACGCACTCCAAGGCTGGAAGAAAGCATCTTGAACATTGTGGCTGATAGACCCGAGTCAAGCACAAGAACTGTTGCGCGTGACGTAGGTGTGAGTCATCAGACTGTATGCAGAGTGTTAAACGAAAATCGCTTACACCCCTTCCATTTTCAGAAAGTACAAGCATTGAATCCGGCAGATTATCCTCGCCGCGTGAACTTCTGCCTGTGGGTGATGCAGCAATGTGCGTTGCAGCCGGATTTCGTAGATTATGTGCTATTTACAGATGAAGCGACATTTTCACGCGAGGGTGTCTTTAATGCGCACAATTCCCATGTGTGGGCAACCGATAATCCACATGCAACGCGTCGACATGCGTTTCAACAACGTTTCAGTATTAATGTGTGGGCTGGTATTGTGAACGACTTTTTGATTGGCCCATACTTACTACCCACGCGGCTCACTGGCGGAAGCTATCTTATTTTTCTGAAAGAAGTGTTACCACAACTGCTGCATGATGTTCCGATCGCCATTCGTAACCGCATGTGGTTTCAGCACGATGGGGCGCCAGCACACTTCAGCATTGATGTACGGAATTACCTGAATGCCCCGTTTGGTACTCGATGGATTGGGCGTGGTGGACCAGTCCCTTGGCCACCCCGATCTCCCGATTTATCGAGCCTCGATTACTTTTTATGGGGACATCTAAAGCATCTTGTTTATGAGACTCCAGTTGACTCAGATGAGGATCTCGTCGCTCGCTTATCTGTAGCTGCTGCAGGTGTGCGTGAAATACCAGGCATCTTTGAACGTGTACGCCAATCGCTCCACCGACGCTGTCAAGCATGTATCGATACTGGTGGACGCAATTTTGAACAATTACTGTAAACATGACACTTGTCAACAACGCTTTCAATAAAATCTTTGTTTTTCCTTTCGGCCGTTATTTCCCCTGTTTTCGCCTCACCGCGTCACTTGCGACTATACATTCCTATACAATAAATCATTGTTACAATGTCCTGTACCTACCATTAAAGTTTGTACCATGAATTCGGGACCACCCTGTATATCTACTTGAATCCAAACCAACCCAAGTCGTTCATTAATTGGGGTCGCCGTGGCTCAGGGTTTGTCCACTGCGCTAGTAAGTTGCGAGACGTAGGTGTGCAAGTTCCCTTCCTCTGTGAGTATTTCTCTCTTCTGTACCAATAGACCTTTCCTTTTTTTGTGTGTTCATTTACTTAACATAATATGTCAGATGTTTGGCCAAATATGGCCTTTGTACAAAAAAAATGAATTGATCTTGACATTTCATTGTAAAAAGCATCCTTGTTTTCTCACTAATAGACAATCACCCTTGTCTTCCAAACACAGAAATTGGACAAAAGAACGCTCATTTATACATCATCAGAAGAAATACCTGCACAACTTCTACGATCTATATCAGCAATGGTTTTATGAGGAATTTATGCCTTTGAAAAAATTGGTAGTTGAACACATAAAATAATGAATATATGCAGTATGACGGTCTCTTGATCTTCAATTTTAAGGTACGTCAAGCAGTTGTCTGTTCTAGTATTAGCAATTCAACAGCAAAAATTCAACAATTCAACGTAACAATTCATCAGCACCGTTTTAGCAACGGTTTCCAACGATAAAGGTCAAGTTAATCTAATATATCTCTGAATGGTGACGAATTTACTTAGCAGCTAAGTCCTGTAATATTTCAAAGGAAAAAAGTTTTTTAAATGCAAATGGTCTGGAGCTTATTCTTTATTCCGTGTTTGATAGATGGTAGTCACTAAGCATATAGACACTTCCAGACTTCAGCCCAGTACCTGTTCTGCCATCCCAGTCCCATTCAAGATAACCCGAGTCCCACAGGAAATAAAAATATCATAAGAGAACTCAGTGTTTGTTATAATTCAGAAAAGTTGCATAGTTCAAATAAGATGTTAGTCATGGAAGCCAATTCATTGGATACCGAGGGATCACCTTCTCAAACGGAATGGGTGAATACTAAATTATTACCAATTAATAACCGAATAAATTGTTTGAACGAAATGCCCAGGTCATAAGCGTCAAGTCCTTGGACTTCACGCCCTCCTGGTCAGTAGGTTTAGGTTTCATGGCTCAAGGATCAAATTACACACAGAGGAATGAAACCAGTAAAAATGAGTAAAAGGTTAAAATAGTTTAATCAACAATAAAAATAAAAAATTTATTTTATATGAAAGCGCCAAGTTCTTGTGGTTTGACACCACCTTGGTTGGTTGGTTTGGGTTTTATGGCGCCAAGTTCAAAGATTGCCAAACGTTAGGTAATGCAAATCAGTAGAAATAAATAAAAGGTTAAGTAGTCTAATAAATAATGAAACTACAGATGCTGTTCACACATTTTTTAGACAATGTATATTGTATTCACAAAACTAAATTACATAAAATACTTGTGTTTTAAATGTACTATTT
The DNA here is from genome assembly GCA_947359465.1 of Metellina segmentata. Lineage (NCBI taxonomy): Eukaryota > Metazoa > Arthropoda > Arachnida > Araneae > Tetragnathidae > Metellina > Metellina segmentata. The sequence goes on from OX375884.1 coordinate 23,967,918, forward strand.
GATAGCCCTTATTCTGAACTATCTTTCGACACCGTAATTTCCAGGATAATAATGCCTTTTGAAGCGTCAGAAGAGGTATTCTATCCCATTCCTCCTGAACAGCTTTCCAGAGTCCTGTAAGGGTTGTGGGACGACGTTTGGATAATGCAGATTTTATAAGTCCGAAAGCACAAATATCCATAGATGATACATCGGGAGATTTAGTAGGGATATCAGTGAAGGGTATGGCCTTGATACCGGTTTTTTGTTCCATTTCTTTTAGAAAATTTACAGTGGATTTTGATGTGTGACTGCTAGCTTTGTCTTGATGGAGTTCTACAAAAATAATGGCACTGTGGGTAAAGCGATGGTATTTCATTCAGAAAAATTGGCGATAAAATATGTTCCTGATAGTATTTGGAGTTAATTTTGACATTTTTTCCACTCTCTTTATTTTTAACTTGTGCCACTCTATGAAAAAAACCAGCAGTAATCATGAATCCCTTAGAAAAACTTTCTTTCGATTCTGTGAACCATGTACTTAAATTTTTTTCTCCCCTTTTATGATAATAAATAATCTTTTTTTTGCTGCAATCATTTAAATACATACATGATTCATCTATTGTGACAATTTTTTTCCATTTTTCTTTGGATAAATGTTTTTCATATAGAATTCGGCAGCGTGTCCTGTGTTCAGCGATATGCTTTGGAGAAAGACGATGCACATTGCGTTTTTTCGCTTTCTTAAGATTTAAATCAAGGTTTATCATTTTGTTTACATTGGACACCGAGCATTTTAATGATTTTGCAACTGTCCTTTGACTAGGGGGATTTTCTTTTAACATTAAACAAAGTACCTTTGCAACAGTCGAAGATGTCCGTTTCTTCCTTGGATACTTGTTTAGAATTTTTGTCCCACTTGAGGCTCCAATTTGACGTTTTTATCCTTTCTTGTTGACGATAATACCTATCGACGCTATAGATATCACAAAACCATGCCTCTAACATCTTTTTTGGATAACGGAATATGAATATTTCTCTTCGGAAAGGGCATAAATATAGACTTTGAACCACTGCTTCGTTAAAAACGCCATTTTGAATAAAAACAAACCTCTCAAGCCGCAGACGATAATTTTGACTTTTAAAAACATAGTACAACTGCAATTATTTCTTTTGCAGCAAACGATTTTTTATTACCGCTAACCAAAATCGTCCAAAAAATGTGCGAACAGCCTCTGTATATTTAAAATTATATACTTATCGTATAGATGAGATATAACTGAGCAGGATAAAAGATGTAATGTATGTAGGTAACCATTGTTAAAAACATTTATGGAGGTTAAAAATATAACTGTAGAAAATTATGATAAGTCGGGTGTCCCCATCTTCTTCGACTATCAAAATTCTAATGAAATGAAATTAAAAAAATTATAATTATAACAATTGTAAAATGCTGCAGCCTTGTAAGAAGACAAGAAGTGATGCACGTGGAGGGTGACCAACAAGTCCGATAAAATTGGTAATGAAGTATTATAAAACGTCGATAGAAAGTTAATATATGATTCATGGAGCTGACACAATGGAGTGGTTTCACTGGCCTTTAAAAATCTGTGCGTGACTCGTGAAAGACCGATGAGAAGACATGAAATAGACGTCCCTTAGAGCCCCTTAATATTGTTATGCTCGAAGGCTCTAAACAACAGAGATAAATACACCGAAGTACCTGAAAAACTAGTACGAACGGGCCTATGCAGAATACATAGCAACCAACCTATACACTTTATTAGTTATGCATATATAATGCGATAGATATCTGTGGAAGCATCTAGAGCCGTTTCTGCTGTGAGAATGGCAGGTTGTCATGATTTAAGCGATTTTCAACCCGGTTTAATAGTTTGAGCTAGTGAGATGGGTCATAATTAGTTTGAGAGTGAATACCTCTCATAGAAAAATTTATGCCTTTTGAAATCAATATTAATCCTAAAAAATAAAATTAAAATAAATTTCTATTATTAATGATTTTTAGTTGTTGTTGTTGTTGTTGTTTCTCATGCCTACACTGGCAGACCAGAGGAGTGCCAGGCCCGTCGAAGACGCCAAGAGGCGAGGGGGTGCGCCTTCCATGTTATATGATTTTTAGTGAAGTTAAGGTAGGTATTTTAATTAACATCGCATTGGAGCAATACAACTTTCGTGAGGTTAAATAGAAGGATTAAGTTTCGCAAAGAAAACGATTGCTGAATGGACATAACATGATTTCATTATCTGCAAGAAAAATCTACTTACTTGTCATAATCAATGATCGTATTTAGTCGGTGGGCAATAGTAATTACAGTATGGTTTGCAAAAGCAGTGCGAATTGTATTTTGAATTACACAGTCCGTTTCTAGGTCTACAGAGGCTGTAGCTTCGTCCAAAACAAGAATTTTTGTCTTTTTCAACAGAGCTCTAGCTAAGCAAATTAGTTGTCTCTGACCAGAACTGAAAAAAATGTTTACATTTACTAAAAGTAGCATGCAAAATAAACCACATTTCCTAAAAAGCATAGTGGGAGTGATAGGTTCGTAGAATACACATACTTTAAAATACAGTTAAAGAAACAAAATATTTGTTTTTCATATTTGCCACTCAAATTTCATACTTAAAGAAATTTTTCTATCAGTAAATTCTTAAAGATCAGCGATTTTAAACTTTTTTCATCTCATGGTACCACTTAAACTAATTAATAATAAATTTCTTTGACGTACCAAAATATATTATATATTTTACCAATCTGTCAAAAAAATATGTATAATTTTGTGTGAGATACAAAAAGTAATTATAGTAATTACCTACCCTTTTTGTGCTTCCAAGTGGTTTTTCAAAAATCTTTTTGAAGCGATTTATTTACGATACTCTGTAGTAAAAAAGTATTACTCAAACTTACTTACACGGTTATTACATGAAGTTATTTATGACATTCACAAGTCAAAAGTTCAAAACAAAACCATTGAAATGAAATAAATCTGATATTGTCAGCTTTTTGGTGATGGTTTATATATGTCTAAGTAGAAGATTTGAATATTGTGTAAAAGACGGTAAAATTTAAGAGAATAGAGTGAATTGGTTTAATGGTAAAAATAAATATTGGTTTGTATGCATATTAGTACACTAAAACGCATTCTTAGTATCAAAAGTAAGTAAAGTAGAAACGTATCAAAACTAACTCAAAAAATAAAACCTATATCTTTTTCAAAATCTTTTAACAGCATAAAAGCAGACAGCAACCGATTGCAGTTGAATGTATAGAATAATCTTATAGGAGGTTATATCATTACTGTATTTGGGTCGTCGTGGATCAGTGAATTTGACCCATAGAGGAGATGTAAAAGTAGAATGAGCAATGGTAACCTTTTTTTGTACCTAGGATAAAGTAACTAAAACCAGAAGTAACGTGACCCTGAGATTAATTTCGTCTTCCTGGTGGGAATGAACATTCATCCTCATTGGTCCACTGGACGAGAAAGGAGGCCCATCAATTGGTTCATCATCTGATTGATCCGCGCGACAAAGTAGTAGATAGACTTTGGTGATTTCATCATTTTTGTCGTAACTCTATGGAAATGCGCTAATCTGTCATGAGATGTTATGTTGGTTATGTTGCCAAACGACAAAATGTCAAATCGGTTTTTTCACACAGCAGGCACGTGACTACTAGTTGACGTGATGGTCTTCTTCACTCTTTGAGGCTAATCTCAATAGTAATGTTCAGTCTACTTATATTTCACTTCTATGGTTAAACCACTACGCTAGCAACCTGAGAGCTGGAGATGGTACAGGTTTTTTTCCTATATCTACCCCGGGTGTATTTCTCTCTTTTGTATTATTGAAACTTTTTTTTTCTTGTCTATTTACTTGACGGAATAAACATTGCTTGGCACAACTTGGTCAGGTTTGACCCTTGCATCATAAAATACCAACCAAATGCACGATAATAAAATCGAATATGATTAGGATACATATGCACACAAATGTAGTAGAGTTACTACACGTCGAAACGTTTCAAAAACCTTCATATACCTGAAATTGGCACCGCTTTCTTCAAGTTGATATTCTAAACCTTCAGTTAGGTTTTCCACGAAGTTTCTTAAATGGGATTGTTCTAAGCTCTCCCATATATCAGCATCGCTGTATTCATTATTTGGATCTAAATTAATACGTAATGATCCGGTGAACAAAACAGGATCCTATGCAAAAATAAAAGTGTGTGGCATAAAAGTTACATATACAATTTATAAAACAAATATTTAAAGAACACAAGGAAGAACAGAAAAAGTCTTCTATTTTATACAAAGAGGAGGACATCGAATGATATAAATATGAGGATTAAAAAAAATTGCTTTAAAAGAAATGTAAATATTTTCCAAACGGGAAGATTCAATAGCATAAAGTTTAGTAGCAGAGTGGTGGAGGGACAGAGTACATTCAGTCTACCCAAAAGTACTTCATAGAAGAGATTCGTTGCAAAATGCTATGTATTCTACCATAATTATCTTGTAGTGGATACTTAAGTAGTATTTTATTTTCTAGAAATTCGTTACGCTGCTATGTATACTACCATAATTAGTGCTACCAACCCTCCTGATGGTTTGTCTTCACTTTAAAAACTTCCCTATCGTGGTTAACATCTGATGTCTGCAACAAATTGTCGCCAGTTCTGGGAAAGGTACAAGTTGTTTTTCGTACTTGGATCTTCATTTCCTCCTTCTTCACAACGAGGAATCTCGTCATTAACTAAACTCTCCAGAGCTGGATGTACGAGCCTATGCAAATTGATCATACTATGATGAACGAGATATCTCGTCAAAAATATTTGAAGGGCTAAGGGTTTCATACGCAACGACCTGTTTAGCTTATCTTTAATATGACAGAATAACTGCATTTGTAAATCCCTTAGCCCTGCCTACGAGTTGCTTCAAGGAAACGGATTCAATATCGCCATCATAAGTAGAATTAACCTTTAGATTACTACTGGTATATCAGTTGTACCATGATCGCTCCAAGAAAAAATTTAGACAACGGCCAGTACATCAGTTGCACCTTGAAAGTTATAAGAATCGCGACAATAAAGAATTTAGACTGCGACCGTTACAGTAGTTGTACCTTGAAAGTTATTAGAATCTCGTGAAGAAAGAATCGCGCTTGTTATATCTATAGCCGAAGTCAAAACAAAAGGTTAAGTTTATTCAAAGTTATATGGTCGGGGTGGTTCCTGGAACAAAACGCTGACAATATCATCTTATCGCATTAAGAGACCAGGCTCAAGCTGAAAATTGGCAATATTTTTGGCACTCGCCAAGTACATGAAAAGATACGCCAATTAAGGAATAGCACCAACAACTGTCACGGAGATATGCACGGCGAGAACATGATATAATGAACAAATAGTAGATTCCAGCACCAACACTACCAACTTGCTGCTCACTGATAGACCACTTAGCGTCACAGGCATATAAGATTAGAAAAATGCAATACTAATATTACCTGTGGGATTATAGTTAATCTTTTTCTCAAACTATGCAATCCAACTTTCGAAATATCGATATCGTCAATCACAATTTTTCCTTCGACTGGTTCTATGATTCTGAACAATGCCATGGTAATGGAGGATTTTCCCGCTCCAGTGCGTCCCACAATACCAACCTTAAAATGAAATAAACTGATATTAAGGACATTGAACCTGTTATTATTTATATATACAGTAGAACTCCAACTATCCGAATCAATTGGGACCGGACACCATTCGGATAATCAAAAATTCGGATAATTGGATTGTTTCCGAAAAAAGGGTCTGTTTGTATTTTAATTAATTACTGTATGTTTGGTTGAAAATGGGAGACAAAAAACTATTTTTAAAGAAAAAGAGCTTTTAATTAATTAAATGAATAGGGAACACTTTTACATGTTAAGCGTACTTACAAGTGCTGTACATTAGTACAGTATGTACGTACCGTTCTGTAAATGAAAGTCATTGCTTGCTAAACATCTCGGTCAAAGTAAGCTGTTTGACTGTCTTCATCCGTTTTCGGGCAACCAAGTCGCGCATCCGCTTGACAATGAGAAGTTGCATGTGGTCACACTAGGGCTGTCGCTCCATCCACTTCAACGCAGTTTCAAAGCCGGCAAATGCTTCACTAGCATTTGGCGCCGTGTCAACTTCAACTTCGACAATAAGGTCATCTTCTTCAACGACACTTTCTTCTCTCAAACTTTCAATAAGTTCATCATCATTTAAAATTTGAAACCCAGAATCATTATTTTGCTAATCGCAATACGTTTCCGTCTTAATTTTTTTTTCTGAAATTCTGAAAGCCATTCGGATAATCAGCAATTCGGATAGTCGGAGTTCTACTGTACTTATCGTTGAAGGTGTCTTTTTGGATTAAAATGCATTTATCATCTTACCTTTTCATTAGTATTTATTTCCAGACATATTTCCCTAAGAACAAAGTCTAGTTGCTCTGTATACCTTGTACCGTAGTCATGAAACTCAATTTTGCCATGATGAGGCCAATCCACCGGGATATTCTCATTTGATATATTCCACTCAGCCTAAAAGAAACCAAAGATTATGTTCAAATTAAAATAATTACCAGTTTCTAGTTTGTCAATTTTTATTCATAAAACGCTGATTCTATCTTGTGGTCGCTTTTATTTTTATGATCAATCGTTTTGATTTTAAATTGGTCGCTTTATTTTTTTATGAACGTTTTGATTTTAAATTGGTCGCCTTTTTTTAATATGAAAGCTATGATTTTAAGTTGGTCGTCAAGTTCCGCGTTTTGACTGAGCATGACAGTCTTTGTATCTAGCAATTTCGCATTAATATGACAAACTCTTCTATATGTAGCTTTGGTGATTCGTGTATGACTGACTCCTCCTGCCCGTCTATAACGTTTTAATATTGTGGAATTTCTTTTATGTACTTTGTGTGACTTCTCGCAGTATATGATGGCAGACCATTTGGACAGACTGACAGTCCGCATGCCCACCTATACCGTTTTAATATCGTTGAACCCATAACATATGTAGTTTGTGTGACCCTTGACAGATTATCAATGGGATTACTGACTTCCCATGCCTACCCACATTTTTTTTGTCGTAGCCTCTCATTTATGTACTTTGTGGTACACAGTATATGATAGCAAACCATTTTGACGGACAGACTGAACGTCTTCATGCCCACCTATACCGTTTTAATATCGCGAACTCTCATATATGTACTTTGCGTGACTCTTGACAGCATATGATGGGTACGACAACTCGTGTCGATCTATTTTGTTTTAATATCGTGACCTCTATTATAGTATATACTTTATGTGACTCCTGACAGTAGTAGATTGTAGACCTTTTGAACGTATATGACTGACTGTCCTATAAGTACTTTTTGGAGTGACTGCTAACATCATGACTGCATGCCATTTGAACGTGATCAGTGTGCTTAAAAGACTTTCATAGAACAGAGTAAAAAGACAGTGGGAGGCTTGTTGATTGATAACGTTGTGTCAAAAGCCTGATAATTGTGTAATAGTAGAAGCACATATTAAGCTAATAAATAAGTGCAGTCCACATTTTCTTGTTAGTATTATAATGAAAAATTACCTCTGGTTTCAGTTTAGAATATTCAGCCATTCTTTCTAATGAGATCGATTTGTTTTCTAGTTCAGAGTTCATTCTAACAAGAAACATAAGAGCATCGGTTACCTAAAAGGATAAAAAGAAATTTAAAGCGAGCGACAAAAGCATAGTCCAATTTATTGAATTTTAAATGCTATACGACTAAATAGAACGGTCTTGAAAGTTTTCGATACTTCTAAAAATATTGGGCTCATAAAAAGTAATTTAAAATAACCAATTTGTTATCTAAAAGGGGCTCATCCAGGACGTATTTTTAACCTTCCAAGTAGTTTAGACGAGATATCTAGTTCATCAAGATCTGACAAGTTTTATTTATGACGAGATATCTCGTCTTCAAGATATTGACGATTTTTTATGATGATGATATCTATATTTTGTCTGTTGTTTTCTTTTGGCCGAGACATCTCGTCCATCAAGTTCTGGTCAATTTTTCTAATGACGGGGTACCTTGTCAATGTTTTTAGCAAGTTTTCTAATGAACTAGCATTTTGTAATGGTTTGAAAGTCCGTTTTAAGCCTATTCTTTTCTATCTTAACGGTTATTTAACGCATTATTCTTATCATTGGTTTTTAAGTTTCTACTTGAAGCTTGAACTAAAGAAAAGAGATAGGTAAAAAGCTTATACAGTAGGTTTTATCAGAAACAAAGAAAATGTAAAAAATACTAATTCATGATAAAAGAAACACCCTCCAATTTATAAGAGAGAGATTTTCAGTGAAAACACAAACACAAACAAATCAGAAGGTTTTCAAAGATTTTACTTCTGCTCTTCAAATGTTCTGTCATGATACATATGGTTACCTTAAAATGTAGTTTATCGCCGTTTTCGCAACGTTTGGCGTTTAATCTAATTGGTGTAGATATCAATCAGCTATATCGAATATCAATTCGAAATTTATTCTTTGGAATCTTTATTGGCGAAGTGAAGATAACTAATTCAAAGAACAAGCCCACTGATGAATAAGTAGAGAATAGGTACAGTTAACACGCGTATTGCTTATTGCGACAGAAACACTACCTTCACCTACATTTAGCTTTAAAGAAAATGCCTCAACTACTTGCAAAATCATCTCGACCAAATTGACTTGTCAAACTCTCGTACTTGCCCTCTGTGTGGTCTTTCAGCCCTGACAGGAATCCTCCTTAATAATTGCCCTGTTTTTTATAGATGGACGTCCAGTGATTAATAATTCTGATAGAGTTATATATTTTATTACTGTTTCTGATAGAGTTAGAATAATTCTGATAGAGTTAGATATTTTATTTCTGTTTCTAGATTATATTGGGTTCCCAAACAGAAACTTATGGCAAAAAGCTAATATCTATCGTAAGTTAAAAAGTAACTACAAAAAACAGTAAACACACGATATCGCTAACAATTGATTGCTTACCGATAAGGCATAAGCAACCATCAATCCTACAATAGATGGACTTAAGGAATCACGATTCTGTATCGCCAAAACTGTCGCAACTAAGACTATTATACAGCCGAGCATGTCCAACCAAAAATGGACCCACCTAAAATAATGAGTATTAAATGAGTTATACATCGTATGAAAGAAAAATTAAAAGAAGGAAAATTAAAGAATTGGAAACAGTCCCTCTGTTCACATTGCACAAAGATCTAAACTTATCTATGAATGGTTTCAAGTTAATGGTGTTTCAATGTGTCCTGACTGATTATGACGCACCTCGAAATGAGAGAGCGGACTATCTCGCCACAGAACCAAGATCTCCTAAAAACTCATCTGTCTTTTCATACTTCGATACTCTGGATAAGAGACTTAGTCCAACAGCGCATAAAAGAAAGACTGCTAAGGATAAATGTTGGAAATGCCTTCTTTCCACCAGCGAGGTGGCCCCCGACTTTCCAAGGGAGGCTTCAGTTGCTCAGTTTCGTTTGCTAACTGAGCGTCACTGTCTGCGTGCACACTTGTTATATTTCAATACTGTTCACTATCCTTACAGTATTTTACGTAACAGTAGACAATCTATGGCTCAACAACGAAGAGACGTGCAAGCCACTTAATAATTTTAATAATAGAGTACAGACGTATACCTTATCAAAAATATATTTAGTTAAAAGGTAAACCGAAAGAATTAAATGTTGAATTTTCAATGAGAACAGATCCGCCATTCACATTCCACAAAGACCCAAACTTATCTTTTAATGAATCAAGTTAAAGGCAAACCGAAAGAATTCAACGTTGCATTTTCATCGAGAACAGACCCTCTGTTCACATCGCACAAAGAGCTAAACATATGCACAAATGTATCTAAGTTTAAAAGTGATTGTGAAGGATTTATTAACTGCATTCTCAGTTAGAAAATCATGTTGTTAGTTTTAAGAGAGGTAAGTACTTCAATTTGCGTCGCACTGGAGCAATTGGCGACTGTGCGGGATGAATCCCAATTAGAATTGTCACCTTTAAGAGGAAACAAGTTGAAAATACAAAAAGGTATACCCTGAATTATCTAATATTAAATTTTAATTTTACTTACACTTGAATTGTAAACAAATATATACATTATGTACCTGATACAGTATATGGAATTTAAGCTGCATAACGTATGTGTATTTAATTTTTCTTCGAAGCTTTTAATGAATTCTTCTTCAATATTGTATGCACGGATGGAAGAAACTCCATGAATGGACTCCAGAAAATGACTATAAATAGGAGATCTTGAAGTTGATTCCAACCTCATGGTTTGACGAAAAGCTTTCAAGTGGAACCGCTATACAAATAAAAAACAAACACAAATCATTTTAAATTTATCGTCAGACAGACCTTTAAAACAATTTAAAGAAGATAGAGCTATAGAGATACTAATTTAAATTTAATTTTAACTTTATGTAATCCTTTCAGCAACTATAAATAAATTGTTTATTGTATTTTGTTCATTTAATTTATTGATCTGTTCAAAACGAATACAGACTGATAGATGTAAAGCTAATAAATATTGGAGCGTTTTAATGTATGTGGTTATATGGGTGTAAAGTATCAGAACTACTGCCATTTCTGTTATCCAGGAAATTATTTAGCACCAGGAATGATGGGATAGACTGGCGACCGAATCAGATTGCAAAGAGAGAGAGAGAGAGAGACATTAGAACCCTGTGAAGAATGTGGCATATGACCACTTACGATAAACATGTCGCACTCCGGCAAAAAAAGTGACACAACTCAAAATTGCAGAATTTCAGAAACATCAACTTAAAATATACTATTAAACTTATATTGACATAGTATAAGCTTCTATTAAATTTTTAGGTAAGTATTTATGGTGGTAACTTCTCTCTCTCTCTCTCTCTCTCTATTATATTCTATAGAATAGTAACATAACACGCTGGGGTACCTCTTACACATTTTTCAATGACATATCATCAACATTTTTATTTTTTGAGTGATGTAACAATGATCCATGCAAACACATTTTCCCCTATCTATTGTAATTCAACATATTTAATTCTAAAGAATGTCTATTTTTACCCAAACTTAGGAAACACATCTAACAGTGCATTTATTTCAGAAACTTATATGTATTTACAAAGAAAAAAAGGTATGCCTTTTTAATTAAAACTAACCTTCTTAAGGCAGTAGGTTGACAGCTACAAACGAAAAGCTCTTGACTCTTATCACAAATTTTGCACACCACAGATTGATGTAAAACAAAATTTTTGCGTTCTACTGTTTGCCGAGGTGAAGAAGAGTCTAACTCTTGTAGCTAAATGCAACATTATAATGATTGCAACTGTGGGGAGTGAACACAAAATGAATGCTGAATATTCTCCTCCTTCAAAAGAGATTCCCCTTTTTTATTTCAGTCTCTTGCTTCTAATGATTTTTTTTGTACGGTACTGATTGATATAATTGCTAGGATTTTCCCATGTGGTTTGTGTCTTCAAAAACTAATTGATGACAGCTGGCCAGCTCATCACGACAGGATAATATAGATTTTGATTTTCGCCCTGGGTCAAAATGAATATTCCGTACAGAACTGATTGATATAGTCGACAGGATATTTTACGACGTCTTCCCTGCTGTTATAAGCTAATTGATAAGACATACGGCTTATGACCATATAATAAGCTAGCTTTTCGTTTGACTTCATTCTTTAATGACGGTAATGATTGATATAGTTTCTAGGATTTCACATTTAACTTCTGACGTCATAAGCACGCCTGTGGACATAAACCAACTGATAAAAGGGACGATGAGCTTATGACAACAGGATAAGCTATTTTTTTTTTCGATTTCAGCCCCTTTGCTTAATGAATTTTCTGCACGGTACACTGATATAGTTTTTTTTTTTTAGATTTTCTAAATGGCTTCTGATGTCATAAACACGCCTGGTGACATAAACTAATTGATAAAAGGGACGATAGAATAAGATACATTTTATATTAGTCCTATCCCTAATGAACTTGCAGTAAATGATTGATACAGTGGACTGGCATTTTCGATGCGGCTTCTATCGTCACAAGTTATATGATTAGAAGGGCGACGAGCTTATGACGACGGGATAGCTTTTTATGTCAGTCCTTTCCTTCAATGAACTTTCTGCATGGTACTGATTGATATGTCCTTTGATTTTCCTTGTGGTTCCTATTGTCATAAGCTAGTTGATAATAAGAACAGCCTTACGAGGACAGGATAAGAGCCTTTTATTTCAGACCCTACCCGTAACGAACTTCCGCCCGGTACTGATTTATCAGTTGTCTGGAATAACCATTAAACTCCTGCCATAATAAGCAAGTTGGTGAGAGATGAGTCCAATCGGAATCTTACCTGTAAAATGAAATAGGCTACTGCAACTGGGAGAATGATGATCAAAAAGATTGGTGTGTTCATGCCAATTATATAAAAGGAAGCGAAAGTAGAAAATAAGCAGACAAACCACCCATCAACGGTAGAGAAGATTTGAGTGTCCATGACGTCCATATCTGTGCTAAACCTGCAAATGTACATTGATTTATTTTCTTAAAAGTGAACACGAGTTTACTAGGTTTCACAGTACCACTAGGATAAAAAAAAATCTCTACTATTATAAAAGAAAGTGTTAGTTTGTTTGTTTGGGGCTGCAAAATCCTGACGATTCTATGGCACTAACAGCAATGAGATTTGGCACACATGTAGTCCGAATTATTTGCAATTTTTGGATCTCGGCGAATTTTAAAATTCAATTTACAAGATTTTTAAGTGAATTTAATAGTTTTATTCTCGATCGGTTTTTCAAATGCAGAGAACTTTTTCTACTCATGCGACCTTGCAGTCAAGCTTTGAAACCATGCTAATTTTTTTTCAACCGCAGAACGCGGAGAAAATTATTATTTTTCGTTTCCGCTTTGATTTTGCGCGATTGATTTCCCAGCCAGACGATAAATCTTTTAACTGCTGGAGTCACTTAGTTCTTTTTTTCTATCTCCTAGACCGTTAAAAATAGAGTAAAAACTTCAACGGATTTGAAATCTGCGGAAAATTTCAGTTTAGATTGATACCTAAAAATATGATTTTCTTTAAATAAATAATTTTTTATTTGAATATATCTTCAACGGATTTGAAATCTGAGGAAAATTTTACACCAGCTTAATACATTACACCACGGGCAAGGGCAACGCCGGGCTATCCACGCAGCGGCTAGTATCTTATATTTCATCTTTTCGCTCACTAAAGTTTTACGACAAAATAATTGCTGCACAATCGAAAGAAAAATAATTGCTTTGGTTAGACGGAAAGAACGAATCACCCATCATTCGTGTCTCGTTCATAGTAGAGTATATTGAAAGGTACCATTTGATAGGGAATAACGTCACCTATAAATTTGCATAGAAGTTGCATAAGGGACGGTCTTCTAATCAACTTTGTAAGGTAATCCGGATAGACAGGAAAAATGCTGGCCGGAAGCAATCATGTTGTTGGCAAATACCGAGCATTTGACAATAACGCCATTAGCTCACGAGCTATCCAGTATTTCTGAATGAGTCCATTGCTATCTGTAAATGTTGTCCATCCGTCCAAATGATCAGCGTTGAAACCTGGTCCACAACAGTACATAATTCTTATGTCACATAAAGTACATAATTCAGAATCAATTAAACTGAAACGATGTATCACAGAAGGACAAAGAAACAGTCGTGCTCAGTCAAAAGACTAAAATAAACAACTGCAATAGATCTCAGAGCGTCCAGAACGGTATTTCCCTTCTTTGAAGAAGATACACTCAAGCTCTTACCCTCGACAGCTCGGATGCAATCAAGTTTCTCTCTGTAGAGTTAATCCGTTTATTTGTAAGAATTTTCCTGATTTCAAGGCTTAAAACTTACAGCTGTACCTTTTATGGCCCGGATGTCTGCCTTTTAATTGCCGGGAAAACCACGAGGGGGGTTATCCACAAAATGGACAAAGGTATTTCGATACTGAATGGTTTTAAGAAAAAGTGCTCTATTATTCTATTTAGTAAAGGTAGGCCCTCCTTTTGCTTGTATTACAGCTGCAACACGTCGAAGAATACTTTCCATGAGTTCTTTACAAGTCTATCAGGAATGTATCTCCATACTTCTAGCAAGATTGAGAGTACATTGTTATGAAGATGGTCGTGAGAGGTGGTGTCATACTCGTCGCTCCCGTATGTCCTACAAGTGCTCAATTGTATTGAGATCGAGGCTCTGAACAGGCCAGTCAAGTACGTCCACTTCATTTTCAGGAAACTAGTCGCGTTTTATCTAACTGGCGTTGACCACTGATATACTAATTCGGAATACTTTCTTTGGAATTTTTACAGGTACTGAAATCGTTTTTGAAAAACAAGCCCATTGACTGCCACGTTCAGAATACAGTACGTACTGAAACCCCGTATCCCTGTAGAAATAATACCGTTATTTGCCTGGACAGAAAATACCTAGACAGAAAATATTTAGCTAGACAGAAAATACCTCTCATACGCAACACCTTAACAAAAGTTAACCCAATGAATAAAATTTGGCGATATAGTCTTTTAGACTACCTCGATAGCATAATAAAATAAAGGAAAATTATTGAGAAAATAAAAACTATGCCTGTTTATGATTCGCCCCATAGGTGTGCTATCGAAGAATGACATCGGAGATTTAATGATGCTATCCAACATTTTCCTGTGATAGCTTTCCGAAGCTTTTCTGCATCCATATACTAGGAAAATTCCTGCTAGGACCACTGCGGCAGCTGTAAGGAAAACTTCAGTTACTTCTTCAGTTCCAAGAAAAACATCTCATCAAAAAATTATTTTGACAGCTGATTAAAGTTCTTTGAGACTAAGAAAGGAAAACAAAAATGCTTTTGACAAAATGGTACCCCGTGGGGGTAATGTCTCCAAATGGGTACACTCTCTATTGATAAAGTGACTAACTTTCGGGTATGAATTTAACTCTTCAAGTAGTTTCGACGAAATATCTCGTTCAAGATATGACCAATTTTGTCATTAATTAGATATCGATACATTGCAGAGATGCCTTGTTAATGGCGTGATCAAGATATGGTCAGTTTCACATAATGACGAGATATATTGTCCATCAAGATGGGGTCAGTTTTCGTCTAATGACGAGATGCCTCGTCCGAAAAACTTCCAGGAGGATTAAGAGGGACTTACTCACAATAAACATAGTGCATTTTTAGCGGCGAGGCATCACACCAACAAATGCTCAAGGAGTGGATATTTTAAAGATAGATAGTAGATATTATAAAACAATTAATTTACATTGTGTACAGTAGGGTGGAGCGAAAAACACGAATTTCGGAAATTGAAAACGCCTATGGTGGGAAAAGTTGGGGACTACCATGCTTATTAATAATACAAAATATGAGCTAAATCAATTAATATCTTCAGGTGCCAAAATCACTTTAAAATTTCGAAATTTTGCCAATTTTTTCACAAAAATAATAATAATGCATTAAAAAAATTTAATACATCTTATTTAAAGCCATGGGTGGGTGAAATGAACTTCCCTGCGTGTAAAAAAAAAGTTTTACATCCAACATTATCCATGAAAATAAAAAATGTCCCCTTTGTTTAGAGCGCCATCAAGGTGCGTCTCCACTCCTCTCAATAGACTCATCATTGCGACCACCACGCGTTTACACGTGCGCTTCCCCTTGCAGCTCTTTCTGTTTTTTGCATTATGAAAACAACCCAAAACTCAGCACGAGGAGGTGGCTGCATATCGAGTTCCATCCCACCCCCCTAAAAATTTCAATTTAAGTTGCTAGCTTTCCCTAAAAAATTAAGTTGAAGTTACTGGCAAGTGGGTTAGCTTAACAGTGATTGATATTGACTTTTGGTTTCAAATCTGGGTAAAGTAAGTCTAGAAGCAATTCTTGACTGAGTAAATCCATCTCGTGCCTCTGCACTACATACTGTACTATATGCTTCAGTTACTAATTTAACGCAACGTTCTACTGCTTGTGAATGGCATGGAAAGTTAAACATGTTACTATTGGTTGGAACGTCTAGAATCATAGACTTGAGTTGATCATCAGAAAGCGACACTGTAAGTGGTGGATCTGTAATGGAATTTGATTGTCATTTAATTAGATTTATGTCATCGTCTGCTTCGAAGTTTAACTTGAAAATTTTAAACTCTCGAATATTCTTTTCAACTTTTTTTTGTCTTAATTTTAAATTTTTCTAAGGCTCAATTCTCTGAAGTGTTTTCGATCATCAGCTAACATTGGAAAATAATATTTTCTGGATGGGCATAATAAGCATTTATTTGCAAAGTTATACCTACTACAACTTTTAAATCCTCAGGCAAAATCTCGATTTATTTAAAATATGGTAGAAGTGATGACTCCCGTACCAACATGATGACTGACTATTAATTTTAAACCACACATATGAGTGTACCTTCACAACATACTCTGTTAATATTTTCAAGTTATGAGTTGGATCTTCTGTTGAAACATATAACCTTAAAATTCTATTTATCGTCGTCAACCATCTAGAATGATTCAATTTTCCTGGATCTTTCTGTGACAAACTTAATGGAATATATTTATTTGATATCCCTGTTCACATTTAGTAAAGGTATCGTTGATCAGTGCTAAGATCCTCTAGGACAATATCTTGCAAAGTTATTTTTATCTTTTCAAAGTTTGTTAAAGGCAATTTTTCACAAGATTCTAACATTTCTCCGCTGGTGGTATCCTTTCGGTCCAGTGGTTTTCCCTTCTAAATGTTGCAAGAAATGACGTAAAGGTAGCTGGGTTGCTCATTTGTATGTAATAAACAATTAAACCAATGCACAGGACGTCCTAAAAAGAGTTCGGTATGTAGAATGACTCCATTTTTTAAACATGCATTTACCACTGTACCATCACAACCAACCACTTACATCTTAGAAAAATCGATATTTTTCTCCAAAAATATCTTTCTGTATGTAAAGATAATACTTCATAATACCTGCATATGTTGGAAGCATGTTAGACTTCATTATTTCAGCCATTCCAAACACGGGACATACCGTCTACTGTTCGTGTCCTAGGCATTTCGACTAATTCACAGAACCGTGTATCCTTAACAAACAAAACAAACCAAACCCAAACCCAAACAAAACTGAACTTAAAGATTAAAATTCTATATAAAAAATATCTAAAGTAAGTAAGAATAAACAGTAAAATACGCACCAAGAAACGAAGCGAATCAATTTGAACAAAGGACTTAAGTTTTCCTCGATAGACAAGCTCGGTAGGGCATTTGTAGGAGCATACACCTACTAGATATTTACAAAAAAAGTGGGCGGGTATTTAAAGAAACCCAAATACCTCCACTCCATGTGGTGAAATACGAGTTATTTACCCCTTATAAACAAGCGAAGAAAGGGAAGCGTCCGTGCACCCTAGTAGCGAGGAACGCAATGATGAGTATGGAGAGGAGTGGAGACGTGCGGGATATAGCGCGGGGATATAGTGTACAGTATACAGGAACAATATAGAATAAAAATGTATGAATTAAATATTTATTACTCCTATACTATTTGGATTTGTCCACTGATACCACAGAACTAGGCGTTTTTTAACCTAGCATAAATTTAAAAAACTCCATAACTAATGCCTACTGCTACTGCATCCATTTACTCATACTTTATTAGTTCTAAGATGTTTTGATTTCTCTGATCCATTCACGGTCCCAAGGGAAAGATAGAGGACCTCGTAATTATGAACCACGGTCAACTGACGAGGTAAACACCTGTTATAGTAGGCCAGAACTGCTCCGAGAAACGTTCTGGATTCTATCACCTGTTTGATCAATTTCGTATACTCGTGTAAATTATATCTATATAGGACCCCGGATGTTTATTAAATCTTTAAGCCCTATATCCCTTTACAATTTGTTTTGAGTGAAATTACATAAAAACGACAAAAAGGATTGTCTCCGCCCGGTTAACTGTCATAATGTTTTAAAGGGTAGACCACACACACACACTGTAGTCAAAACAAAAAACTCATTTGTAATAATTTTTACATTTTAATAGCTCAAATTACCTCTTTGGGGCTAAAAGTTGCAACTGATTAAAAATGCTCACATTACAACAATTTGATAGTTGCGTGCTCATATAACGTCCTGGTCACCAATGAAGGGATTTTCAATGATTATTTAACTAGTGACCCGGACTTAATCCCCTCTTATAAAAAAGGAATAGCAGCGAGTAGGAGTTGCATTTGCCGGACAAACACATTTAATTTAGAACAATTACACGTGTATTATGCACAAAATTATTGAAATATATACAATTATTTGCAATACTAGGGGGCCCGCCACCTGCTCGCTGAAGCTCGCCAACACCCGGAGGATTGCTTTGTAATCCTCATTGGTTAGCTGCGCGAACCTCACTCGCTTCACTCGCATTAATGAAGACATGTGTCCTAGCAGAAGGGATTAGTTTTCTAAATATGATACTCCAAAAAATATTTTTCAAATATAAATTTGTAGTACTGCAGAAAAGGTATACAGTACCTCTGGAATCAGAACTCGAACAATTGGGAATTCAAATGAAAACTTTGAGCAAATTTGGACTCGAAATGTTGAATACCCAGCATGTTGTTTGTATATAAGCTACAACAGCTCGACTAATATCTATATATTTTCAATAAAATTTCATCCGATAACGCTATAAATTCAATTGAGGCGCGAGGCATCATGGTAAACAATCGTACAGTGTTGCCAAAACGCGATAACAAATAACGTCTTTTTTACGTGCCACGTAAGAGAATTATATATATAGATATACGGAAACTGTAAACCAACGCAGCAAAGTCGTCAACTCAGAGTTATGGAGCAGTGGCGTCTGCAGATATTCGAAGGGTTGACAGTTACGGTTATTACGGTTGACAGTTACGTTTACAGTTATAATTATTATACCACGGAGTCATATTCCGCTTCAAATTTTTTAAGATCTGATTTAAACAGCTAGAGTCTTTCCCAGAAATTAAGAAATACATGTTAAAAGATACAGATAAGAGTTCTGAAGTATCTTACCTTGTGCAAATCCTAGAACTCCATAAATACCGAGCCACCAGGCTGTGGATTCAGTTTGTGTTCCATTGCGTATTGGTTGGGCACTCCACTCACTCAGCCATACATTCGCTCCCGTCTAAAACAAATTATATGAGAGGGGATTAAGTCAAGGCTTCCTCTAGCAATTTTTCTGTCTCAAAAATAAACCTCAATGTTTGAAATACAAGTGCACAAACTTGAGACTAAAGAATCGAAGCGATTGAAAAGTTGCAACCGGTCCTATTTTCGCTGCAGCGCGACTGTCGCTCTAACAATGAATCACGAGGACAGGCATGGACGTGCACCCACTTGTCATAGTTTAGTCGCGCGTTTTCCAAGGTCAGTTTTCTTATACATTAAATTATGTTTTTTATTCCCCTAATTCAAGTTTCTATCTTTGCGATCGTTGAAGATAGAGTGAAAATTTCAACAGATAATGGAAGCTGCGTAAAATTTCACACCAGATCAATACATGAAATGTGATTTTCTTTTAATAAATAATTAATAATTTAATAAATAATTAAATAATCAAATGGTTGTTGTTGTTGTCGTGCGGGCCATATATGGCCCAACTGGGGGTGCCATAATCAAATGGTAGATAATTAAACAATCAAATGGTAAATAATGAAATAATCAAATGATAAATAATTAAATAATAAATCTGTTTTGGTATCAAATGGCGTGGAATATTACACTGATTTGAAATGCATTGAAATTTTCTCTCGATCTTTAACGATCGCAAAGGTAGAAACTTGAATTAGGGGAATAAAAAACATAATTTAGATGTATGAGAAAGCTCACCTCGAAGCAAAACAGCGATCACATATGTAGTTTCAGTCACATCTATTGGAAAACTGTTCGAATACAGCGATTTTTCTATAGCAGTGTGTGCACCTTGTAGATTTTTTGCGACAGCGATTGTTTGGTTGCCGTGACTGGAAATCGCAAGTGGAGGCTTAGCCTTGGTGTAAACAAACAAACCTGACGAAAAACTGAGATTTTTCTTCCCGTTAAATGATCTCGCATGGCACATACACCGGTCTTCTAATGAAAATAGCCGAGCAACCGGTATATTGGTTAAGGTGTTAGCCTCTAGATCAGAAGGTTCCTGGTTCGAATCCGGATCCGGGCATGGATGTTTGTAAGCGTATGGTGTAGAGGCGGCTGGTGCACCTTAAATATGTCGTGGCCAAAAGTCCTCACGTTGGGTTGGTGTGGAAGTTTGGCGAGTGGGGTGCCAGCTCAGGTGTTGCTTCGTCATCTGACCGTGGTTCAGAGGTACGAGGTGTTGGCCTTGGGTCTTTCTCTTAAAGGACTGTTCCCGGACCGTCGTCAATAGCCCGTTGTGTTGCTCTAGTACGACGTTAACAAAAATTACCATTACCATCTAATGAAATATGATCTCATCTCCGTAATAATATATGTGATCTCATCTCCGGTTTGGGGTAGGTAGTTGTATAAACATCCCACTGGAGCATCACGACGGAGTACTTGCGAAATCCGGGATCAATCCCGAAGGAATAGGTTCGAGGACAACACCTCGTAGTTTTGAACCATGGCCAGATAGCGAGGTATACATCTGAGCTGAAACCCCACTCTCAAACTACCACAGAATGCCAATGTGAGGACATTTGAGGCCATGGCATAATTAACGTTCTCCAGCCTCCACTTTCACGACGGTATTTGGTTGCATCGAGTTTCGAACTCGCAACCTTCCGATTGCTACTCCGACACTCTTCCTAACAGGCTACGTCCCAGCTTCGGTTTAAAGACCTATCAGGTGGTTGTGGGGAAAAGCATGAATCCTAATGTGGGACAATTTTTGATTGTTTTAAGTGATTATTCGGCGTGATTAAAAACACTGGTCGATTGCCAAAAGGCCCAAATCGATTTGCGAATCCCCCTTGACTCACCCTTCTGAGATCTTACTACAGCGACTCCACCACATGTTCAGTCGATTTCATTAGAAGGTCGATGGAAGTCATTAAATCACTTCTGTCGTTTAAGTGTTTGGCCATTAAAACCTTAGCCCTATTCATGACTATGTGTTAAACTAGTAAGAAACTAGGTTAAAAAAGCTCAAAGGCAGCGAAAATCCAAAGAAACTAACTTATAGTTTGTCATATATATAGTTCAAAAGGTAATGACAGAAAATTATTATGATTATCTAACTTACTACCTGAATAATCCGGCGTGCTCGGGTTGAAATGGTTAAATGTTGATTGAAAAGTGAATTAAAACAATCACTTTTCTTACATAGAAAAATATAATCAGTTAAATTGTACGGAAAATACTTTTAACTCCGTTTTAACTTTTTTATAGATTCTACAATATACTTCAAATGCAAATATATATATATATATATATATATATATATATATTTAATTCCTGAATTCTATAGTGCAATATGCAAAAGGCTAAGACACATACAAACAGAAACGAAATTCCGATGAAAAATTGCAGAATTCTGAAAAGCGAAAGATGTGCATTGTCGAATTTCCACTTCTTGAGCTGACAGAGCAATTGGAAAAAGAAATTAGAAAAATATTGATAAAGATGATAATGGTTTGAAATTTAGTAATGCTCAAAAATGACCGTGACATTTCACTGTGTTAAGTTTCCTGTAGAACATGTTTCCTTGTCAATAATTATTTATTGAAGGAAAACAAACTTTAGATTTTAAAATTGGGACTTAGAAGGGCACTTTTAGGATTACCTGTGTACCAGTTTTCATGGTCGTAAGTGTTACAGATTGATCTGAAGACAGAAAATTAATAGCCTATGTTTTCCGCAGTGTTCTAAAGTATAAGTGTGCCAAATTTGGAGTGGATTAGTCAAAGGGTGTAGATTTGTACAGGAAATATACACAGAAGAGCCAAAACATTATGACCACCTACTCAATGACACGTTGCGCCTCCTTTGGCCTGCAAAACAGCTGCAACTCGCCTGGGCATAGATGACAAAAGTTCTTAGTACATGACTCGAGACAGCTTGTACCAAATGTCTTAAGCAGCAGTCACGCAAAGTCGAGATATTCGGACATGATGGTGTTCGATCTTTGAGCTGCCGCTCCATGACACCCCAAATGTGCTCCATCGGATTAAGATCCGGCGAGTTATGTGGCCAGGACATTAAGTGAAACTCATCAGTAAGCTCATCGAACCACTCCAACACAATCCGAGCCTTGTAACGTGGGGCGTTGTCCTGCTGGAAGATTCCATTTCAGATGGGAAGACAGACGCCATGTAAGGGTGCAACTGATCCCCAATGATGTTCAGATAGTTCGCAGCGTTCATGGTCTGTTCTACCACAGCTACGGGTCCCAGAGTTGCCCATGAAAACGTCTCTCAAAGCATAATACCGCCACCACTAGCCTATGTATGACCTGCTGTACAAGAGGGGAGCAACTGTTCGTCTGGCAGATGGCGTACCTTGACACAACCATCGACGTGATGAATGAGTAATCGGGATTCATCTGACCAGGCAACTCTCTTCCCCTCATCTATGGTCCAGTCTCGATGTTCCCGGGCCCACTGTAGGCATAGTAGACGATGATACTTGGTCAACAGAGGCACACGAGTGGGACGTCTTCTGCACAGTCTCATATCCAACAATGTCCGCTGAACTTTGTGTTCCGAAACACTTGCGCTTGGACCTGCATTGTATTGGGCTCTCAGCTGAGCCACTGTCTCCCGCCGATTTTGCTTTACCAAGCCGGACAGTCTCCGACGTCCTTTTTCTTTGATGACGCGTGGACGACCAACACCTTGGCGTCTACTGCTGGTGTCACCGATATTTATCCACTTTGCATGAATACTAACAACGGCAGATCGTGAACAACCTACCAGTAATGCAGTTTCGGTGATACTCGTTCCGAGTCTTCGGGCCATTACGATCTGCCCTCTATCAAATTCGCTTAGATCAACAGCCTTTCCCATCACTCGCAAAAGTAAGTGCAAGAATTATTACTTACCTTCTCCAGCAGCAGTTAAATAACTTTCTCACTTAATCACGTGCACTCCACGTCATCCAGACTGGTTCATTAAAAAATGTGGGGATGGTCATAATGTTTTGGCTCGTCAGTGTACATATTTACACACATCCTTTTTTTTTATAAAGAATAATGAATCTTACCTCAAATACCACAAAAGCAAAGTATCCGCTTACAGCAGCTAAGAATACAGGAATGCCAACGTGTTTAATATAACCTAAATACACTTTATAATTCACCTAAAATAGTAATAACATAGTTACTAAAACATAATCATATCGCACCCCGGCCAGAAAAGTGACAGTACTCAAAATTGCAGAATTTGAGAAAAAAAAATATCAACTTAAAGGATACTATAAAACTTATATTGAAGTAGGCTTCTTTTAAATTTTAGGTAAGTATTGATGGGGTGTGAACTTCTATTATATTCTATAGAATAGTAATATAACAAGCTCGGGCACCTCATACATATTTTTCAATGACATAACATCAAAATTTTTATTTTTTGAGTTGTGTCACTTTTATTGCCAGGGTGTAATATGTATTCTAAGACGGAACATGGCGAATTGCACATTGTTTCGATAATAAAGCCATAAGCCCTGATAATCCTCTTTATAAGATTTATGATCCTCTGATGATGCCATTCAAATCAATCAAAACTTCGTGGCAAACGATCGGCGGTTTGCTAATCAGAAGGTTTGCCAGGTAGCCACGTCTTATAAGAAAACTGAGTAGATCTTGATCTCATAAAAATCGGCAACGAGATATCTCGTCATTAGCAAAATTGGTCAGATCTTGATGGACGAGATATCTCGTCCAAACCTCTTGAAGAGTTAATATATCTCGAGGTAGCACAGTTTTCATAGTTTTTTAAATTAAATTAAATATCTCCAATCACCTTTCAAAGAGGCGTTAACTTTTTAATTAATTGTAATCATGTGTAAAATGCGTAATTTTTAAATTTATTGAAAATAGTTATTTAAAAAAATTAATATATTTATGGTATGATATACTAGAAAACGTTAAGGCCCTTTCTAGAATTCCTCTAATCTTCTAAAAAAAATCTCTATCTTTTTAATAAAACAAATTTATTTACTAATTTCCTTAAAGAACTTACACTCCCAATTTCCATGTTCTCATCCTCTGTAAGTCTGTAAATGTTTTCATTTCCTGAGCCTCCACTGAAAGGGTCGTCCAGGGATGTTTTGGATGCAGCAGAATCCGTCGATATGAATCGAGCTAAATCCCTTAAAAAGTCGTTTTAGAAACTTAATCTCTACAACAAAGTTTGAGAAACTCACACATTGAATTCACTTTCTTGCTACAGCTCACGATTCATTTTCTAAAAAAAAAAAGTTTGAAACATACTTTGGATTGAGACGTAACTTTTCTTCATCCTCTGTTATATTGGTATGCTCCCGAAGGAAATTTGTGAAGGATCCCCCACGTTCCATCAAGTCGTGATACGATCCCATTTCATCAATCCTTCCATCTTTCATAGACACAATAGTGTCTACTTTGTTCAGTATAGACACATCATGGGTGATTAGTATCCTCGTCTGAAAGAATAAATTACTTATCCACTAAATAAACCTAGACCTGAAATTAGATCTAGATATTTAAATTACCTCAATTCCAAAATAACATTTCGTTTAGTTTATGTTTTATTTATTTAATCTTTGGTGGTGTGTCTTAGCTGATTATATGAGAAACATATTATATGAGAAAGGAAAATTCATGCAGCCATGATGAAGACAACTGAAATCGGGCAATAATATTTGGTCATCCACTGATGCAAAAACCTATTTCAACTGTCACCAAATCTTGAAAAGGGATAATTTATTTTCCTAATTTGAACTTAAATCATCCTTGCAATAATATTACAGTTTTTTCTAGACGAGGTATCTCGAATTAACAAAACTGACTGGATCTTGGCCGAGATATCTCGTCAAAACCACTAGAAGGGTTAATATTTCAGAAGGCAATTTTTCACAGAAGAATGTTTATTTCAATGTGTAATTTTTAGGTTTAGTTTATTTTAAAGTATTAAGTTCATATTTTTAAAGCAATGTATTGTTCTATGTATTAGAATAAGGATACGAGTTGAAGTGTCTACACAAAGTACGTACTTTTTTCTTCAGAAGTCCTTCATGGCTGATGACATCTTCGAAAAGGGCCTTCCTGACGTGGACATCCACAGCACTGAGTGGGTCATCCAGAAGATAAATGTCTTTATCCTGATAGACAGCCCGTGCAATACTAATACGTTGCTTTTGACCTCCACTTAAATTTACGCCCTGTAATTCCAAAAAAGAACCGCTGTCAAGCATCAATTTCCATCAACATGTTATATGGTTAAATTCATGCAGCCATGATGAAGACTACTGAAATTGGGCATGAATATTAGTTCTATGGTACCTGTATAAGCTCTAATACGAAAGAATTTAGCCTCTTTAGTTAAAAAAACGCTTTCATCAAAAATTATTTTAGCAGCTATTTAAAGTATTTAACTATAAAACTATAAGACTTAAAAAATTTGAAAAAAAAATAATAGTCAAAAAATTCTGTAACCAAATGGGTACATTACTCACAGAAGAATGGGGTTCTGACCCATGGAAGTATTATCCCCATAGGGCTGAATGTTATGCTGGAGCTGAATTGAGACAGGATAATAAGTGAATGTGCTTCAACGTTTGAAAGTAAGAAAGTTATTCTTTAATGTATTCTAATAAGTACTTTAAAGAGGGCAGAGGTTGAACTAGGTGGGTAGGTAGTTAATCAACGTCGCACTAGAGTAACACAACGGGCTATTGGTGACGGTATGGATAAACCCCAAAGGGGGGAATAATCCGAGGACAACACCACGTAATTTTGAACCACGGTCAGATGACGAAGCAAGACCTGAGCTTGCTCCTCATACTCCAAACTTCCACTGCCCACCAAAGAAGTTGAACTATTTTTAATTCAAAGAAAGGTCATACCTCGTTTTATGTCCTGTAATTTGTCATCTATACCAGCTTGCCACATAAAGGACAATGTACTGGTTGGTTATTTGGTTTAGTGGTTTTATTGCGCAAGGGCCAAATCTGGCCAAACTGTGTCAAATACAAGACAGAAAATGACAAGTGATAGGTACACATGAAAGGGCAGGTAAAGAGGGTTAAAGAGAGAGAACAGTGGGAGGAAAGATGGTAATGGTAATGGTAATTTTAGTTAACGTCGTACTAGAGCAACACAACGGGCTATTGACGACGGTCCGGAATCAGTCCCTTAAGGGAAAGATTCGAGGACAACACCTCGTAATTTTGAACCACGGTCAGCTGACGAAGCAACACCTGAGCTGGCACCCCACTCTCCAAACTTCTACGCCAACCCAACGTGAGGACTTTCGGCCACGACAGATTTAAGGTGCACCAGCCTCCTCTACACCATACGTTTACAAACATCCATGCCCGGACCCGGATTCGAACCAGGAACCTTCCGATCTAGAGGCTAACACCTTAACCACTATACCGGTTGGTCGGCTATGGGAGGAAAGAAGAAATGATCGCTTGGATGTCCAGGAAGAGTAACTCTTATGTTAGTCAAAGACAGCAAACCCCACGGAAAAATAACAAATTATTAAGGTATGTCAGGTTTGTGAAGCCCGTACACACCTAAGGGAGATGTGTCCCTGAATGCAGAATAATATTCGAAATTTTGATGTAAAATAAATATAATTTTAAATGTTATTTGTTTTTCTGAAGAGGATTTAAACTAAATCTACCTTCAAATAACTATTTATTTGTATCTAATGTAGCTACAAAGAGTTATTGAATTACTGCTGTACGCTACAAAGCGTTATTGAATTACTGCTGTACGCTACAAAGCGTTGGCACAGTAAATTTCTGATAGCTGATTTCATCAGTAGGGTTGGTATTTTATGTAACGTCGCACTGCAGCCACCCAACGGACTATTGGTGATGGTCTGGGATCAAACTCGAAACGAAAAATCCAAGGGTAAAACCGCCGACCAACCGGTATAGTGGTTAAGGTGTTAGCCTCTAGATCGGAAGGTTCCTGGTTTGAATCCGGGTCCGGGCATGGATGTTTGTAAACGTATGGTGTAGAGGCGGCTGGTGCACCTTAAATCTGTCGTGGCCGAAAGTCCTCACGTTGGGTTGGCGTGGAAGTTTGGAGAGTGGGGTGCCAGTTCAGGTGTTGCTTCGTCATCTGACCGTGGTTCAAAATTACGAGGTGTTGTCCTCGGATCTTTCCCTTAAGGGATGATTCCGGACCGTCGTCAATAGCCCGTTGTGTTGCTCTAGTACGACGTTAACTAAAATTACCATTACCAAGGGTAAAACCTCGTAATTTTGAGCCACGGTCAAATGACGAGGTCATACCTGAGATGGCACCTCTCTCTAAACTTCCACACCACGCCAACCCGAGAACATTCGAGGCCTCGACATATTTAAACGTGTACCAGCCTCCTTTGTACACGACGGTCTTTGGTTGGATTCGATCTCGTAACCCTCTGGTTGCTAATGCGTTACTCTTATAACCGGGCTACAATGACCCTTCATCAGAACGATCATCTAAACACAACTTTCAAAAATTCATAAATTCCTAATTTAGTAATTCAATCTTATTCTATGTCTTCTGAATCATAGTTAAAGGTAATTACTGATTGAATAACATGAGTAAGTAGGTATTTTAATTAACGCACTGTAACAACGCAACGGGCTATTGAATAACACGTGATAGGCAATATTTGAGTTGAGAATAAAAGCTGCTATTAAACATTGAAATGGTAATGAATGATAGAATTAAACAATTGATAAGACTTAAAGGAATTAGACTTTGAAAATAATTTTTAGTTTGATTTTCAACAACATTTTAGCTTTTGGGTGCTATTTTGCCGATTCCTAGTTTCGTCTTTAGGTTATCTAGGCTTTGTACACTACGTGTCCAAAAAAAGTCGTAGTTAAAATTGAAAGTTTAAGTTTTGGGACGACGGTGATTCGATGAGTATTGCAGATATTTGTATAAATGTTTGCGCAATGAAAGCTCGAATCAAGGGTCCGAAGAATCACGCCAGCCACTCGCCTACGTCCTCTGCACTGCACACAGAACATCCAGAATTTTTCACTATGATGTTTCTTATGGCCTCAACTGACACTTCTTCCACTTCGTTTTTATCATTCACCGATAAGAAACTTTTAAAATGCGGATTTTGCTGATTTTATATTTTTTCTCATACCGATCCGGATAACTGGAGTGCGGATAGTTGGAGTTCTATTGTATTGTCAAGTTTGATCTTTGCTAATGGGTTGCTACTGCTCTATATGCAGTGATTTCCCCTTAGTAATGTAGCAAAAGCTAGTGGTCAATGGTCAAAACATTTATTTAAAAACTGACCCAACCTGTATTTAAACTTTCACAGAAAAATATCTTACTTTCTCTCCAATTTCAGTTTGATCACCAGCCGGCAAAACTTCCAAATCTGGTTTCAGACAGCAACGATCTAAAATTTTCGTATATTTCTCTTCTTTCATGTTCTTTACTAAGAGAATATTATCCTTCAAAGTCCGATTCAATATCCAAGCTTGCTGAGGTACATAAGCCACAGTCCCCTGAAAGACAAACAAAGATTCACTTGAGGTAATTACTCTCAGTAAGCCACAAATCAATTCTCAAAAGCAGGGAGTTATACAATTAGATTCGTGGATCAAGAGATCCAGAAAGAGACAGAGTAATAAATTACCTTGAAATCTACCGATCCACTGATTTTATTCATTTCTCCTAGAACGGCTGAAAGCAAGGATGATTTTCCTGAACCAACTGGACCGATGACTGCAATTAATCTACCTTTACGAATGTGTAGATTGATGTCACGGAGAACTTTGTCCCCTTGGGTTTCCCATGCAAATGTAGCCTGTTTCATCGTCAATACTCCACCTTAAAAGAAAAATCGTATGAGACATCTTCACAGAAAGTAATCTCAATAAATATCACACATAAACTCACCATACTGATAAAGCTTACTTACTTCATGCCAGGGCATTGAGGGAAGTTTGGACCCCCACAGTGGTTTTGCCGAGATATCGCGTCCATCAAGATATGGTAAATTTTCCCAATGGCCATATCTATCGTCATCAAGATATTACCGATTTTTAAGGTAACGAGATCAAGATATGGTCAGTTTTGTTTTAATGACAAGATATTTCTATCATCAAGATCTAATGGTTTTGGAAGTGACGAGATTCCTCGTCGAGATAACCGCCAGGAAGGTTGATGACTTTAAAGTTTTGGTTTTATTTGAAACTCATCACTATATAATAACTATTGAAAAAGTCATTGAATTTGTTCAGCACAAATCGAAAATAAGGTAAAGCAAATCATTCATTAGTTATGTATTTCATGTTTTATGTCTGGAGTTACTGTGGCTCTGGGGGAGCAGTTTCGACTCCTTCCTGTGTCCATTTCTTTCTTCTGGGTCAGCAAAACATTTCTTGTGTGTATGTATAGCCATTTACTTGACATTGCTTGGCGCAATTTGGCTAAATAGGGCCTCGTGTCCCATAAAACCCAATCTAACCAACCATACCCTATATCACTTGGTCTAAGTGTTTGCATTTACCATCAATCCATGTACGTGAAAGTAAGTTAGAAGATTTATAAATCCAAATGACTAGTTTATAAATTCATAGAGGCTGAAAAATATTTAACCACGTTCTGCCATTGGGCAGGTTGGTTGAAGTTCTTAAGGCCCAACTGTCAATCTGCACCATGCAATGTTTTTTCTGTCAAATAATGGTCATACACACAGTGAAGGTTTACTAATGATTAAGGTAAAGTATGGCTTCATGTGCCATAAAACCCAATCCAACTAACCATACATTATGTCACTTGGTCAAGTGTTTGATTTTTACATCAATCTAAAGCCGTGATAGTAAAATTAAAATATTTATAAATCCAAATGACTAGCATAAATTCAAAGGCTGAAAAATATTTAATCAGGTTCTTGCATTGCGCAGGTTGGTTGAGGTTCTTAAGGCCCAATGGCCATGCAATGTTTTTTCTGTCAGGTAACACACAAGGAAGGTATACTGTTACAAGAGATGGGAATATACCTATGGTAGTTAAGAAAGCGGTTCCTAAGAAATCGAAGCAGCCGTGATACTTCATGATGCGGTGGGCATAACTAGGCGGCCGTCTTAACAGAGACCAAAGGTGTCAACTTAGACGGACAGAATACAGTGGAGAATTGGGAGATACAGACGGCTGTCGTGGTTTATTTTAATCGAGAAGCAAAACAAAGGGGCTTTTTTATTCTCTAGTCCAAAATTTTATCTTCGCGATCGTTGAAGATAGAGTGAAATTTTCAACGGATTTCAAATTAGCGTAAAATTCTACGCCAGATCGATTACAAAACAGATTTATTATTTAATTACTTACCATTGGATTATTTAACTATTTATTAAATAATTAGTTATTTATTAAGAGAAAATCACACGTAAGGTATCGATCTGGTGTAAAATTTTCCACAGATTTCAAATCTGTTGAAATTTTCAATCGATATTTAGCGATCCCGATTTTACAAAAACGAACTAAACAATGCCAGTCAAAAATTTGTGTTTGTTTTGCCTTCCCTTCGCTCGAATCTTCACGAAGGAAATGAAATGTTGCCACTACAGGAGAAAAAACGTTTCCCAACTGTTTGAGACCGCTATGACGATCGTCATGCAAATGGCGGCTCCGCTAATTTTCGTGTTACACTCACAAACAACGATCTCTGGGATACCAATGCCATCTTTTTGTATAGTCAACGTTTTAGTGACGTCATCCACAGCTACATTACGGCTGCTAGATAACGGCTCGCTTTCCTAGGAAACCGTAGCTTTACAAGGTGGTTTAGGGGTTTTATGGCGTAAGAGCCACAGTTGGCTTTTCTGCTCCAGATTTAATCAAGTAATAGACATGCATACAATAGACGTTTTCTGACGTAGAAGACAGAAATACGCCCACGGAGGAATACACCTGACAGGGATCGAACCTGTACCGCCTACAACTCGAAGATATGGCTACAGAAATATATTGGGTTGTTTGATTGATTGGGTTTTATGGCTCAAGGGCCATATTTGGCCAAGCTGCACTAAATAACATCGATTATTGATGGTTAATCCTAACAATTGAAATTACATTAATTCTTACACTTTAAACAAGTGTTACGTAAAAGAAAGTTTTCCTGAAAGTTGGCTTAGTGAAGTGATTTGACGGAAGTAAAAGCAGTCGAATCAATTTCGCACTTTTACCAACTCAACGGGCTATTGGCGATAGTCCGGGATCAATCCTAAAGAGAAGGATCCGAGGATAACACCTCGTAATTTTGAACCACGGTCAGATGACGCGGTCACACTTCATCTGACAATTATATAAGATATTTAGTCATTACACATTTAACGTGCACCAGTCCCCACGTACATGACGGTCTTTGGTTGCGAGAGTTTCTAACTTGCAGCCCTCCTGTTGCTAATCCGTTACTCTACACGTAAAAAAGACTTCAGAGTTTGACAACGTTAAAGACAACTCAAAGGTGGGTGTTTAATTAACGTCGCACTGGCTATGATTGATGAAAATATACAGATTTTTGTTTACTTCATTTCCTTGTATTCTTAGAGGGTATACAAACACCGTCCAAATCACTATTTTTCAGCTCTGCGGTATCCGTAATACTTTATAACGAGATGTACTAAAATAAAGAAGTTTTTCAGATTATCCCTGAAAATATATACAGGGGTTGGACAAAATAATATGAACACTTGTGAAGAAATAGCACTCGAAAGAAACCTCTCGTATACTCCTGCCCTCTAACGGTGAAGGGCGCCATCTAGCGGATGAGAAAGTGCACACATCAGTCTGCTACTAGCAGTGATAGAAGTCGGATGCGAAATATATTTCTGTTAAAATTGCGTTATGGCTGACCTCTCTGATTTCGAAAGAGACATGATTGTTGGGGCCCGTCCTGCTGGAGCCACAGTAACGATGACGGCCACCCTTCTAGGTGTTGAGAGAAGTACAGTGTCGACTGCAATGTCAGCATATTTGAAACAGGGAAAAACATCATCTAAAAAGCACAACAGTTGTCCAAAATCGAAGCTGAATGACAGAGACAAATGTGTTTTGAAGCGGATTGTGGCAAAAATACACAAGACAACAGCATCCTAGATAACATCTGAGATGAACACACATCTACAGGAAGCAGTTTCATCAAAAACTATCCGGCGTGAACTGCATATGGCAAATATTCATGGTAGAACGGCTATATCAAAACCATTGATTACACCATGCAATGCCTTGAAGCAACGAATATGGTGTCGCAAGCATAAAAATTGGACGCAACAAGAATTGGGAAAATTTAATATGGTCAGACGAATCGTCGTTCACATTATACCCGACAAATGGATGTGTTTACGTTTGGAGAACTCCACCAGAAGCCTATCAAGTTGACTGTCTTCGGCCTACGGTTAAGCATGGCGGCGGTTCAGTGATGATCTGGAGTGCGATATCACATCGTGGTCTTGGCTCACTTGTTGTTCTGAATGGCCGTGTTACAGGAGATGATTATGTCAGTTTCTGGCCGACCATCTTCACCCAATGGTGCAAACTGTGTTTCCTGACAAACGACCAGTCTTCCAAGATGATAATGCCCACATTCACATCTGTGGATTTGCCCGAGACGGGTTTGATGAACACGACGATGAAATAGAGCACCTCATCTGGCCCCTCAGTCCCCTGATCTCAATATAATTGAACCTTTGTGGGGTATTTTGGAAAACAAGATGCGCAGTCGATTCTCCCCTCCAATGACACTTTCTGAATTAGGGACTTTTTTGCAATTTGAGTGGGAACGTATCCCTCTGAATGTTGTACGTGACTTGTATATGTCAATTCCACGTCGGAGGATACAAGCTGTAATTCATGCAAAAGGTGGACCAACGGCCTATTAATAAAAAAAATCTCTTTTCACAGGTGTTCACATTATTTTGTCCAACCCCTGTATATCTCTGTAATGATTATCAACCTCTTCATTTTGAAAGTACACGTTATGATATTTTAAATTCGCACAGAAAGTATGATTCCTGAATATATAGTGATTAGTTACTGTAAAATTTAATTTAAATTTGAAAAAATAGGATAAATATATATATTTCCATACCTGCTTCAGGGTTATTTCTTATAGCGTTTGAATCTGTGTTTTCAGTGATAAAAAATTTTCTCAATCGTTCCAATGCTATTCTGCACTGAAAATAAAATTGAGTATGAAATCTATAGGAAATATATCCAACTTCAACATATTTCTAGTATACTATAACATTTTCCCTAATATATAACATATTATGACTAGTAAATTATAACAATTTTTTAAATGAGCTATATCTTTGTACATGTGTGTGTGTTTTCGCCGATAAACAAATTCTTGAACAATGATATCCTGCACTGAAAATCAAAATGAATCTGAATCCATAGGAAATGTATTCAATTGACTTGAAATGTATTTCTGGTATAATAACACATTTTTTCTTAAGATGATATTATGACTAGTTTAATACAGGGTGATTCCTAAGTCGTATACAGTTTTCAGATGCTGTAAAACAGGAACAGTTTAAGATACGGTTCCCAAATACGAACTGTTTGCTAGGTATACTCATAAAGTTTGTGTCCCCCTCCCGAGCGAAGTGTCGTAGGCGATTTTTGTGTTCTTGAATTGAACAAAACGAAATCTGTCAGTTTCGATCACGATTTAGAAAAGAACCTCCAACCAGAAAATTCATTTACGACTGGCTTAAAACAGTTCAAATTAAGGGCTGTTTGTGCAAAGTTCCAAAACCAGGACGACCAAATGTATCGGCAGATGTCGTCACAAAAGCTTTATCATCCAATTGGATAATAAAGTCGGAAAACTTTAATTATCTTATTGGATGGTGCACCACCATACTGGTCATGTTCATGCGAAATTACCTCTATTAACTTCTTTTTCACCGATGGATTGGACGAAGCGCCGACTACAACATGCCACTAGCCAAATGTCCACCCAGATGCCCTGACTTAACACTAGCGCGTCTTTGTTGGAATGGCTCCTCGTTGCGTGGACGGTTCTATTTAGGACCGTAGGTAGGTCGGTAGATATTAAACTCGTGAAAAGTGAATCGATTCTTCAGTTCGATTCTTTCGTAACTTGTTTGGATCGACACTGAGGTATGATTATTTACTTGTCTGGTAGTCTTTTCGTGTCTTCAATGATTTTGAAGCAGATTTACTGTATGAATGAATTCGATTTTCATCACGAATAAGTGTTCGAGGTTTCCCTCAGAGAAGTGTCCTGATCTCTGCAAGGTATCCTTCATAAGTAAATCTGATTGATCCAATACAAAAACCAAAATAAATGTCATCAGTGTGGAATAAATACATCCGCGTCTTTGTTGGAATGGCTCCTCGTTGCGTGGACGGTTCTATTTAGGATCGTAGGTAGGTCGGTAGATATTAAACTCGTGAAAAGTGAATCGATTCTTCAGTGATTCTTTCGTAACTTGTTTGGATCGACACTGAGGTATGATTATTTACTTGTCTGGTAGTCTTTTCGTGTCTTCAATGATTTTGAAGCAGATTTACTGTATGAATGAATTCGATTTTCATCACGAATAAGTGTTCGAGGTTTCCCTCAGAGAAGTGTACTGATCTCTGTAAGGTATCCTTCATAAGTAAATCTGATTGATCCAATACAAAAACCAAAATAAATGTCATCAGTGTGGAATAAATACATCCTCTTGTCTAGTCCAATTGATATTATAACAAGTAAATAATCATAGCTCACTGTAGATAAAAAAAAATTACGAAAGAATCGAATTGAAGAATCGGTTCACTTTTCACGAGTTTAATATCTACCGACCTACCTACGGTACAAAATAGAATCTTCCACGCAACGCGGAGCCATTCCAACAAAGACGCGCTAGTCCTGACTTAACACCATGCGACTTTTTTTGTGAGCTACGTAAAGGATAACGTATTTAACCCTCATCTTCCTGCAGATCTAGCGGAGTTGAAACAGTGTATCGTGTATTACCGGGTCGATGTGTGTAGTGTGACTAAGTGTGCACACATAGAACATCTGTGACTGTCTCTAAAAAAACTTGAAACATTCACCTACACTTCTGTTACAGGTAACATAAAATATGTTAAATTCTCACTCTTATATAGTACGTTGAAATTGTATACCTACTTATGAATCACCATGTATAACATTTTAAAATAAGCTATAGCTTCTGAATCTGGTTTTGTTCATACAAAAATTCCTGAAATGTTCTTATAATAGTCTACACTTAAGATCGAAATTGAATTAATCGAATCTAATTGGTTTTGAATATATATCTAATAGAACAAAACAATTTTCCCAGCGTAATATTATATGACTAGCATAAAAAACACTTAAAAATAAGCCATTGCTTTTGAATCTGTTTTCAATTATAAAAAAAAGTTTCTCAAACGTTCCAATATTCAATTCATTTTGAATACATTTCTAGTATATAACAATAACATCTTTCCAAATACGGCATATTATTACTAGTATAATAAAACTATTTCACTAACATAATGTTATGACTAGTACAATATAGCATTTCCCATAACTGTATTATGACTAGAATAACATAAAATTTTCCTAATATGGTATTATATGACATTTTTCCTTTCATAACATTATGACTAGTATAATACAATATTCTTCGTAACATAATACTATGACTAGTATATGTATAACAATTTTCCTTTTGTATAATATTTTATATACCTGTACAAATTCTGCTAATGCTTCTGGTATCTCGAAGAGAGCATGCCTCAACTGGTCCATTAAAGCCAATGATACGAATGCTGTGGTTGGGTCTAAAGAGTTCCTGCGATCTACGAGTAAATACGTAGCAAAGCTAACGATAGATACCTAGAAAAGGTGACAATTTTAAGAGTTCATATGCAAATAAGCTAATGATAGATACTTAGAAAAAGTGACAATTTCTTACGTCTAAAGGACTATATATGTCTAAAAAACTTCACGCTAACAAAATTCGGGTCGATCCAAATCAATCTGAATTCAATAGAAACTGTTGGGAAAATCTGTTTCCTTTAAGAAATAGATTGTTCGTCTTAAAACCTTTCACATTGCCTGAATCCGGAGAGTCCCACTTAAATGTTCTCGGATACATGTAAAGTTAAACAGTTTCTACTGAATTTAGAATCCGAATTGAATTTGGATCGCCCCGGATTCTGTTTGGTGTGAAGCGGCCCTTAGACTCCCTTCACACCAACATAATCCAGTCAATATCCCCTCAAAATAAATCCAGTAGAAACTGTAGAAAGTACGAAGTCCAATAGAAAATGACTGCAACTGTGTAACTGTCAAGTAGAAATTGACTGCAACTGTATTACTGTCAAGTAGAAATTGACTGCAACTGTATTACTGTCAAGTAGAAATTGACTGCAACTGTATTACTGTCAAGTAGAAATTGACTGTAACTGTAGAAAGTTCAGTAGCAAACTATTGCAACAGTGGAACTGTCCAATAGAAACTGACAAACTGTAGAAAGTCCAGTAGAAAACTATTGCAACAGTGGGACTGTCCAATAGAAACTGACAAACTGTAGAAAGTCCAATAGACACTGACAAAAGAAGATTCGGTAAAGCCGCAAGGTACCGTATATAGTCGATAAAATGATATCTTGTGGAGAGTTTTTCTCAGAACTGAATAGGTTACGTACAATTTCTCTTGCTCCTTAAGTTAGGTAGGTATTTTAATTAACGTAGCACTGAAACATTGATTGGCTATTGGTGAATTCCGGGATCAAATCATACTCCAGGCCAATATGACCTTTGATCCCTAAAACCCAAACCAACCAACTATCATAAGGTAAAGGAATTTTGTGAAATTTTCGAATGAGATTTTT
This sequence comes from Metellina segmentata, assembly GCA_947359465.1. NCBI lineage: Eukaryota > Metazoa > Arthropoda > Arachnida > Araneae > Tetragnathidae > Metellina > Metellina segmentata. Next base: position 24,005,071 of record OX375884.1, read on the forward strand.
TCAATAACGAAACTTCATTTTATATAACCTTATACTTTATGTAACCTTAATCTATAAAAATATAATTCTTAAATTTTTAATCAATACCTCCCCTAAGGGCATATGTTCTTCAGGTGTGTATGGGCTTAGTGAACCCGTGATACCCTTAACGATCGATATTTTCCCTATGGGACATACTGCACTGTTAAAAATGGGGTCTAGCCCTTAGGATCCCCAGCCATCTTTCTCCTCGCCTTCCTTTCTTTTCGCAATTACTTATCATTCTCTTGCGTTTTACGTAGATTGGTTAAATTGGCTCTTGTGCCCCAAAAATCCAAAGCCAATTAACCTGCTCAATGTTAATTTGGAGTCGCGACCTTCTGCCCAAGAAGTTAAAGTAGTTTGACAGCGCTGGTAAATATGCGTTTAGAGATTGTAGTAAACAGTAATTCATACACATAATACAAATGAAAATACCATTATAGGAGCACAGAAGTATATAAAGGTGATCGCCACTAAGCAAATTTGAGAAGTACGTATCAACTTCAACTCTTCTTTCCTTGCTTTTGAGACTTTGGAAGCAAACGGTATTTCCCAAGCGTATAACTTGAGAATCTGCAAAAGTAATTCACACATACAATTCTTTATTGCTAAAATATCAACTCTCGGATGTATTTAACGCTGGCTATTGAAACAGTTGTACTAAATCCAGAAAAGACGTACCCTAATTCCGCTCAGAATCTCGTTCATATGCTTCAAACGCAAATCTTTCAGTTCCATCTGCTTTTCCTGTATGAAAAACACGCAAAATTATTCTTCGAAAGAATGTAATTCATAGAAATAATTGCAAAAACATTTAAAAACTAATGATAAGGATTTAAAAACTTCGCCAATGGCCGTTTCGGGGAAGCCAAGACGTCAACCTCCATCAGAACAGATATAAATAACAAGAAACGTGAGATAAAAAATTGTTGCTATAGAATAATATTGCCACAACTCGCTTTTTTCAACCTTCAGACATTACAGGTTAAGGTGGGCAAGCACCATAGACGAGAAATACAAGTAGACTCAGCATCACTGTTGAGAGAAGCTTTAAAATGTGTGATCTACATGTCTTCTAATAGTCACGTGACTACTCTGTGGGGAAAATGGCTTGGATGGCGTATTTGGCAACTTATCGCCTTGTTTGGAGTTATAACATCTTTAACAGGATAGACAAGTGAATGCGCATTTCTAAAATATGGAGACAAAAGGCGAAATCGCAAAAATCAACTATTATGTCACGCCAACCAATCAGATGAGGAATCAAGGTATGGGCGTCTTTTCCCGTCCCCAGTCCGTTTACACCCTTCAGACTTAAGTAGTCTAAGAATCACGCTACCTCTAGTTTCAGGCACTTGATCCTGAGCATATAGAAGGGTTATCATTGCGCACTCTACTTTTATGTTTCCTCTATGGAAAACACTAGTGTCGTTAATTAATGTGTTAACAATGTGTTTGACACAACAGATAACGCTTTCCCGACATTACACGAAGCCTGGAAAGGCTTACTTGAAAAAGTGAGTTATAGCAATACAATACAGAAAAATAATATTCAAACTTGCGTTTTTTCTTGTAGCTTACTTCTGTCCTTATGAAGGTAGACGTCTTGCCACCGAAATGGCGATTGACGATCTTTTACATTGTTCAAGCATTTTTTGCATTCACGAAGTTTTTAAATCGTTATTAGGGAAAAGAAAGAGATTTAATCGTAAATTAAAAAGTTTTTTTTTTCAAGCACGAATGGGTGTATATTACATGTTGTATACATAAGATGGTGTTTGACTTTGAACATTTCTTCAGTATTACAACTAATATTACTTGGAAGGCTATTTTCTCGCCCCAGTTTTTTTTTTCTCAAGGTGTATAGAGTTTTCTATGCATTACTTCCAGAAGAGATCATTACATCATTAGTGTCACACCACTCGACCTATTACTTTACACTGTCCAGAAGAAACTGACTGTAACTCTGGAAAATCCTGTAGAAAACGACTGGAATTATATAAAGTCCGTCATTTTCTTGTGTTTGTGTAAAAAATGACGCCAACAGAATTCAATCAATATCCCGTCAATTTGAATCCAGTAGAAACTGTTGAAAGTACGAAGTCCAATAGAAACTGACTTCAACTGTATTACTGTAAAGTAGAAACTGACTGTAACTGTAGAAAGTCCAGTAGCAAATTATCGCACCAGTAGAACTTTCCAGTAAAACTGACTAACTGTAGAAAGTCCAATAGAAAATGACTAACGAAGATTCGGGAAAGCCGCAAGGTACCGTATATAGCCGAGAGAGAAAAAATGTCGAAAAACATTTTTACTTCTTCTCTTTATATTAAAGAAAGTTCCAAAGAGAAAAAAAAATTTAACCAGCTTTAGCTTACTATAAAAAAAAGACATCCTAGTGGCATTCTAAAGCTGCCTCATGTAATTGACAAATTTCTTCTTCTGTACAGTTCATTTTAAAATTAAAGAAAAACTGTCAACCCTCCTGGAGTTTGTCTCGACGAGGTATCTTGTCATCAGCAAAACTGGTCAGATCTTGATGAACGAGTTAAATCGTCTCTGGCTCTCCTTCCGATATAAAGGCTAACACATTAACCACTATACCGGTTGGTCGGCGTCTTATTTTGGGACAAAAGGAGTAAAAAATTCTAAAATGCTTGAATTTTATATTGTTTTTAAGAAATACATCTGAAAAATACTCTGCCCCGTGAGATATTAGCACTCAGAGAAAGTCACTGCTCCTATAACCCCCAAAGGTATGCTTCTGTGCATTAAGCGGCCCGTGGAGCATTTTTCCAAATTGCTGGATGGTCGATCCGCCTTTGATTCTCAAACCACGCACCACTATGGTGAATTTCACATTTCTAATTAGTCTAGATCCCCACATTCTGTTAGATTCAGATTCCAAGGATGCTTCAGGAATCAAATCTGAAAAGGATACTAAGAAATTGTAGCAAATCGTATCTACTTACCGAAATGTTTTCGTTGTATCGGGTGAGATAGAGGCACAACGGGATCAAAATCAGTATAACTACGACACCAGATAAACATGAGTACCCAAGGTACTGCCACATGAAGAAAATTATCACAACGAGCTTAATTGGAGATGTAAACAAACAGGAACAGTGCAATGAAAATTCTTTAATCCTTTCTACATCTACCGAAACTAGATTCACAAGCTCTCCACTTGAGTACTCTTTTCTTGTTGAAGTAGACATCCACAAATTCTGAAATAAAGGCATATGGATAAAGATATTTTGCACAACGTAACCCGCCGTAGCATTTATTTTTCAACTATAATTTTGATATATTGGCGTTGTTATGATCGCTGAATGAATACAACAGTAGTGCAAAGAGTGTATAATAACATTGTTATTTGAATTTAACGCTTTATGTATGTACGCTTTAAGACAAATTGCACCTGGAAGGAGTAGACCGGTATAAATGAAATTTGGAGGTGTGGTACATCTGCGTTGGAGATGCAAATGATCAAATCAATTTTCAGAATCGTTTAAGCATGCGCCACGCGCAGGGCAGCTCTCAAACACGCTGCATACTGGGGCATAGAAGGGCATCCAATAGCGCAGCAAATTCATTTCTACTCATGCTGTTGTGTTGGTTACATCGTTTCTCATTGAGTTATGCCTCGGAAAGCAATGGTTCGCAAGCAATTTAAGCAACTGGGAGAGTTTGACAGAGGCCGCGTAATTGGCATCCGAGAAAATGGAATGTCTAATCGACGGATTGCGCAACATATTGGTTGTAGTGATGTTACTATTGCACGCTGTTAGCAGCGGTGGATGCAAAAAGGCACATGTCAGCGTCAACCAGGCTCAGGAAGGCCCAGAGAAAACCGGACCGAGAAAAGATCGACGCGTTATAAGACATGCGTGTACTTGATCAAACAGCCACTGTTGGAGACATACAGAGATATATCGTCAAAACCACTTGACTTATCGAAAGTTTCTCAATCTCTTTCAAACAATCGACGTAGCTTTCTGCCCATAAAATGTAATATAGGGTAAAAGCAAGAATACTCATGTAAAATTGACCTTCATGAGGTTAAAAGATCTTACCTTCCTGTACACAGCTGTCATTAATACTGCTTTGAATTGAGTACCTGAGCAAATGAGCAAAAAGATCGAATTGTTCTTCAACGTCCTTTCGAGAATGTTCAAGATGTAAATACAGAGGGCATAAAAGTATCCTCGCCATTCATAGTCATCATGATTCACAAAATGAATGATTCGGCTGAAATAAAAAGTGTTCTTAAATAAAATATACATTTGATTATAGTGAACAAAATTAAACTATTTGAATTGGATGTATTCTAGAGAGAGAAAATTACTGTCAAATAATTATTTAAATTAGCCTTTTTCCAATTTTTTTTGTTCATGTCTTCCTTTACCAAATTTCACCCCTTGATCATTGTATTGCTCCAATGCGACGTAAATTCAACTACCTACTTACCCTTTACCCAAATATAAATTTCAGCGTCCCTTTTGGTACCAAAAATGCTACAATTCAATCAAAAAAAATCATTCCGATTAAATCAAATATTTTAAACTATTCCATTTAATTTTAAACAAATATTCTAAATAATTCCGTTTTAATTAAGATTAGCATGTCTGAAAAGGAAAAAACACAATTGAGTAAAACTTTGTGTGTGTGCATTAACTGGACGTTGTCAGTCTGGTGTTTGTCGCAACTAAGCAAGATATGGTCTTTGGGCTTTAAACCCCAATCCAACCAATCCTTGGCTCCAAATCAATAAATTACCTAATATCACTAAACGCATATTTACGAAGCGCAGTTAAACTTCTGCAGGCTGGGCAGACGCACCATTTGGGAAACCTAAAAAAAAACTACGGTGACTCAATTCATTGAGGACACTAGGGAATGAATAAATTAGACTCACTCTAGAATGAGAGGCACGACCATCAGGAAGCTGATTGAGAAAATGTCAATTACAATACCACCAATAATCAATGGCCAAAATGATTTCATTAAAGCCATGGTCAGACTACGAGACTTTTGCTCTTCCGGGGACCTGAAAGATAAAACAATGGCAAAATAATGTTTCGAGTAACAAAATATTCATTCTGTTTCAGCTTACATAGCTAGTTAATACCGTCACTCTGGAGCAACACAACAGAGTATTTACTACAGTCCAGGATCAGTGCCTGAGGGAAAGATCCCAGGACAACACCTTGTAATTATGAACCACGTTCATAGTATGACGAATTCAACACTTGAGCTGGCCCCACTCTCTCCAAACTTTTACACCACGCTAAGGTGGGTTCATTTGAGGCCTCAACAGACGTGCACCAGTCCCCGTTTAAAGCTTGGGACTGGGTTGCCATATCAAGTGTTGACCACGTCTTCTGACGGCCTTTCAAAATTACGAGATGTCCTTGGATCAGTAGACGTGAAATATAAGAAGACTGAGCATTTTTACTAAGAGGAGCTTCAAAACGTGGCCAACTTGTTCCCTAGTTGTCAGGTGATTGCTTTGAAAAATTGATATAGTCTATAGAAAAATTGATATGGTCTATTGAAAAATTGATATGGTCTATTGAAAAATAGATATGGTCTTTTGAAAAATTAATATGGTCTATTGAAAAATTGATATGGTCTATTGAAAAATTGATACAATTCATTGAAAAATTGATATAGTCTATTGAAAAATTGATATGGAAATAACCTGAGTTTACTATTATGTCGCGCGGACCGATCAGATGTTTAATCAATGGATAAGGGTCTTAGTCTCGTAGACCATCAGATAATGAATGTTCGATTCCATTCAGCTGACGAAAGTAGTCTAAGAATCACGTCACCCCTAGTTTTAGTCATATGATCCTGGTCACATAAAAATGTTATAATTACTCATACTTTGGATCTTTCCCTTAGAATTTGATCCCGGACCGTCACTTATTAAGTATATATGTTTAACTTTTAGTCTTATTACTTTTGTCAAAAATGTTGATCAGTTATAAACTTACGCAATAAGATTCCAATGCTTCGAAAATGCTTCGTATAGGTACTCTGCCGTAAATTTAGCACCTAAGAATGCTAGATCATTTACGGTAAGGATCTTTTTCCAGCTCAAAAGGATAATTCTAGAAGAAAATGTGATGTATTAGCAAATTTTTCTGACAAATTAAAATTTTCAATAACTTAAAAAATACTACATATATATTGAGAGTATTCTATATCACTTCGATAAAATTAGAAGTGTTTGTTAAAAGCAAAATATATGTTAGAATTTTACATTTATTAAGGAACAGCAATGCAGAGTAACATTGATAACCGGAGATTCCCGAGATTAGATCGAATGATAAACTACTACTTAGCCTTGACAACATATAAGTCAACTAGGTTAGCCGTTGTTCCTCCTCAGAAAGACAGTAAAATTCGAATAATTTTAACCCTAAATTAGCCCTACAGGTGGTTGTCTCAACGAGGTATCTCTTCATTAGCAAAACTGACCAGATCTTGATGAATGAAACATCTCGTCATCAAAAAGCTGACCAGATCTTTATCTCGTCATCATAGAAAAGTCGACAATGCATTGATGACGAGATATCTCGTCGCTAGGAAACTTGTTCAAATCTCTATGGGCGATATATCTCGTCAAAACCACTTGTAGGGTTAAAAAGAAGCATAAAAGAACATGTTTGAGAGCTGCCGGCAGCTCTATAAAATTAAAAACGGTGAGAGATTCAAGCCCCAGAGTTGCACCAGTGGGCTTAGCATCTTGAAAAAGCGAAGTATGAGCTATTGAAATATGTTGGTCTAAAGCAGTGATCGATATCGATACCCAGGGGTTGATATAATATTGTTAGGGGTCGATTCGAGCTCAGGGGTCTTCGCATCGAAAACTGCTCTGTGGTGGCCAACCTTTGGAGCAAACATTTGTTAAAAACCATCTCCAGTTCTAAGCGAGGGACAGTTTATTTTCCTTCTTGGGTCTTCATTTCAATAAAGAGCAAAAGGGCTGTTGTGTCTCGACTAAGTATCTCGTCCGAGGGAAAACTGACCAAATCTAGATGGAGGACATATCTCGTCAACAGAATTGACCAGATATTTATGAGAGGATTCCGGACTTCATGAACACTGAGGCACTGCCAACCTACAAGTGGTTTCGACGAGATACCTCGTCCATTCATATCTGGTAAGCTTTCCTATTGGTGAGATCCCTGATCGGAACAACTACCTGAAGGTTTTATTGAAATAAATTGATCAAGTATATATATAAAATATGTCTTACAAACCTGTTGAACCACGAGAAAGAGATGAATGAGAAAAAGGTTACTTCATCAATAATTCTTTCGTCCTGAAAAAAAACCCCGAACCATTTAAGTTTTTCAGAAAAAAAATATTTTTACGAAGCAGAAAAAAATTATTTTTTTTACTATTAGAATTGAAATTTTTTTTTTTTTTACACACGGTTATTCAATTATAGAGAAGGAAAATAAGGTAGTACATACACAAAATGGTTAAAAGTTTTTGAACACTGCATGTTTTTCAAAAAAGGTGCTTTATTATTCTATTTAGTTACGGGTTGGCCCTCCTTTTGCTTTTATTACAGAAACAACACTTCGAGGCATATTTTCCACAAGTTCTCTGTAAGTTTGGGCAGGGATAGCTTCACATGCCTCTTACAATGCTGTGAGAAGAGATGTTGTAAGATGGGCGTGCTTGGCGGTGTCGTACTCGTCGCTCCAGTTTGCACCACAAGTGCTCGATCGAATTGAGATCGGAGCTCTGAACAGGCCAGTCAAGCAAATTCACCTCACTTTCAGGAAACCAGTCCAGCACACGTTTTGCAGTATGAGATGGAGCTCGATCCTGTTGTTAAAAAACAACCACCATCGACGTAGTAATGCCATAGTGTAAGCAATGCCGAATTATCCAGAACGTCGAGGTACACGTCAGCGCTCATGGTACCAGGTACATTAAGCAATGGGTCGAGTCCTAACAAGGAAAAACAACCCCACACTAAGATGGATTCTCTTCCGAATTTCTGCAGTGTCCAAATACACTGTTGTAATATACAACGGTATTCTTACGTTTAGTCTATACACGCTCTTGGAATCGGCAAAAGCTGACAAAATAAGCTCGATGTAAATAATTGGATAATACAGCATGTTGATCACAAAAATCACCCCTGATGCTGGTTCAGAGTCCTAGAAAAGAGAATCTTAGTTTCATACTCCGAATAGAAATGAAGTCAACATAATGACAGCCACAAAACGAAAATTCCTTAGTGAAAAAAATTGAAAACAATATTCAAGAGTATCAAAAGAATTTTTGATGGTTTGAATGACAATACCTACTCAATATTTGAAAGTTTAAGGTATCATGACCTTTTGAACAATGCATAAACCGTTATAAACTCGGAATGTTTCTAAAACTTGAAAATTGCTGAACTGAAAATTTAAAAAAAAATGGCTTATCAGTATGTTGCACTAGACCCTTCATGAGTGTCCAAATCTTGCTCAGATGTACAATGTATATTTTCGCAGGTCAGTTACTGGCCTGTTTTTCTGGTTTTGTGAAAGTTTGACAACTTTTTTGAATTGGGATCGAATTTTGTAGACATGTCACCATTTTTTTAGCAATTCCTTTTGACGATATCCACATCGAAAGAAACTCCATTTTCAATCTCCTGATTCCAAAGGCTAGATTCTTATATTTACCCCGGGTATATTTCTTTTCCCATACCAGAAAAATATTTCTTATGTATGTCCATTTACTTTGCGTTGTGTGTCTTAAGTTTGAAGCATTTATCCAAACATGAAGCGTTCAGAACTATAGTTGTTCAATTCCATTTTATGACATTTTGAGTTACATAGAGATAAAGTTTCTTCTCACGCGTACATTTCCTATTCGCCGGACTTTTCTTCTGCCATCTTTCTTGTGTATGTCCATTTGCATGACGTTGTATGTCTTAAGTTTGAAGCATTATCCAAATATGAGGCGTTCTAGAGTTGTTCAAGTCCATTTATAACATTTTGCGTTACATAAAGATAAAGTTTATTTTCATATGTACATTTCCTATTCGTCGGTCTTTTCTTCTGCCATCTCTCGGGATCCAAAGCAACTAGGCATTCAACGATGCACTAAAAAGATTCAACTTAAAGGAGTTCGGGTGTGTGATTGTCAGAATTTGACTAGAAAGTGAACTTGATCCACTCTAGTTCTGAACGCCTCATTTAACGTCGTGTGCCATAAAACCTATCCAACCTTATTCCATGTACGTTAGTCATTTTTAAAATTTTTAAGGTGGAGGCCATTAAGGCTAGTTTTAATTTTTGGTTATTTTTGACATTTATAGGGTTATTTTCCACTATTAGTAAGTACCAAGTCAAATGCATCACTTGTCTTTGGCATGATTCATCTTTCCATTAGCAGGATTCAAATTCACGGACCATAAAACCTAGCCAACCTTATTCCAAGTACGTTAGGACAACACCATGTCATTTTGAACCACGGTCAGATGACGAGGTCGCACCTGAGCTGGCAAACCCACTCCAAACATCCATACCACGCCAAAGTGAGGATATTTGAGGTCACGACAGATTTAACGTGCATGGTGGTCTTTGGTTGTATTCGAACTTGCAACCCACCGGTTGTTAATCCGTTACTCTTCCAACCGAGCTACCGTGATCCCCAAAATTTGGAAGAACAATTACGTAACTTCAAAATATCCCTTCATGAGTGATATCATTTAAATGATTCATCAAAGTTTCTCTCTCTCTCTCTCTCATGTTGCAATTAATATTAATCATGATTTTTTTTTATTTAGTTAACGTCGTACTAGAGCAACACAACGGGCTATTGACGACGGTCCGGGATCAGTCCCTTAAGGGAAAGATCCGAGGACAACACTTCGTAATTTTGAACCACGGTCAGATGACGAAGCAACACCTGAGCTGGCACCCCACTCTCCAAACTTCCACGCCAACCCAACGTGAGGACTATTAATCATGAAGGTATATTCTAATTTTTTCCTTTTCTACACAAATTGATGATGTGCGTCGTTACTCTTCTGAGATAGTGATTTGTCTAAGGTAGAAAACACATTTTGCTAATAGAAATAAAGTGAATTATATTTTTGGGTCACTTTTTCATATTTTAGATCATTAATGATCACTGTTTGGGTCATTTTTATACATTTTAATCAAAAAAAATCGGTCCTTGGGATATATTTGAAATGCTTCCTCAAAACATGACATCGATTTGACCATAACAGCTCTATAGTCTTTGTATTTGCACTTTCAAATTTATTTTCAATACTTTTTCTGCTGTACGAAACATACTATTGCTGAATAAAAAAAAAGACTTTTTCATTATTCAATAAAAATGATACTCACCAAGATGAAGTATTTTAATATGCTTGACCTGTGCAATAAAACTCCACACGTAGCAAAGATTATCCAAAATACGGATATAATATGTGATGTAGTCACACCATGACTTCTGTGCAGTAGCATCGCAATGATCACTATTATCTGCAAGCAAATCGAAGTTGAAAGAAAGATTTATATAAGCTTATTAAGCTGTTTCTTATTATAGTTTAAATAATTGGAAAAATTTTACTTTATTTATAACTTTTTAATAATTACGGAAAACGTTTACTTGATTCATTCACGTTCGTTTTATTATTTGCAATTGAAATTGAAGACAAGCAGCACTCAGAACTCAATCCATTGAACAATTTTAAATTCTCCGATAGAATTTAAACACAAAACTTAATAAGCTATAAAATCCTCTAAATGGTCCCTACATCAACTCTTCAGTCCCCAGTACCAAGAACAAAAAATGACAGGCAGTATTGATTATTTGAAGAAATAAATTTAACATTAGAAAACGAAGCGTGAAATGAGAAACGAATTTATTCAAATTCCTATTACATTTTCTCACTTTTGATCAGATGACGAGGAAAGCATCTGGGCTGGTACCCTACTCTCCAAACTTCTATACCTGGCCAACGTGAGGACATTAGTGGCCAAGACAGATTTAAAGTGCTCCATGCATAATTGGTTTAACAAGTTTCCCGATTTTTTTTCAAATTGGTTTTCTAAAGTTTTAATTCATGTTTTCTTCTTTTATTCATATCTGAAATAATCTTTCTATCGCGCTGATATTTTTTATGTTAGTATCAAATAACCTAAACAAAGTCTATGTAATTTTTTCTTTTAGTATGAAATTAATATTCTCGAAATAACTATGATTGGCAACATTCGCGTATTTTTTAATAGATTTGAAGTGGTGGTGCAAAAATTGGGTATACCATTGGAAATAGTGAAATTGTTGCGCAATTTGGCGTGAAGACGGTCCCTCATATACCTATTCTGTTAAAGCAGACATTAATCTCTATTCAATGAATTTACTCTTCTATAAGTGACTTGCTAATATAGGGTCGGTAAATCTTAATATGTCTTAGATAATTGAAGATATCGGTACTTTACGAAAATCTGTAGAAATGAAACTGTCAAACAAGCTAGAAAACAGACAAAATGTGAAACCTAAATATACAAATGATAATATGTCTAAATATAAATGTGTTCCAAGTTATAAATTTCATCTAGAAAGTATCACGAATTTTTTATTTATAGGGTTGTCTTAAATTTTCATATATTTTTTAATTAAAAAGAGAGAGAAAAACTGAGGTAGGAACTTACGAAAGTCATGATTTTGCAACATGATGACAGCAACAAAGAATGAGGTATGATTTCACCATGAAACTTTTTATACAATATGACACCACACCATAAAATGTTCAAAATCAGTATTGAAAATGCTAGAACCTGGGAGAGAATATACCAAGGTTAAAATTTGATTGTAGTCAAATATGAGTCTTGATCAAAAAATATTTCATTAAGTTTTATTGCTTCAACTTGCTACATCTCGAACTTTGCCACAAATGCAACCTTTGTTTTAATGATTTATTATTATTATTACTTAAAAAGTATTTTATTGTTGTGATAGGGGGGGTACTTGAATTTACGTCGCACTGGAGCAACACACCGGGCTAATGGCGAACTTCTGGAATCAATCCCGAAAAAAAAGATCCCATTTTGTATAGTTAGGAAAAGAAATTTTTTTTAAACTTGCAATTCAAAAAATTAGTGTTTCATTTGAAGAGCCTTCAATGTGACTCAGTAATAAATTCAATGCAAAAACATTTTAAAATGAGACTAATCAAGATTAAAGCATTTAAAAAAAAGGTCAATAGCTATTTTGCTGGTGCAAAACGTCCACTATCATCGGAACAGGTAGGTAGTTCGATTGACTGGAGCAACACGACGAGCTATTGGCGACGGTCCGGGATCAATCCCGAAGGGAAAGAACCAAAGACAAAATCTCGTAATTTGAATTACGGACAAATGACGAGGTTAACACCTCGACGAGTTCGCAACCTACCCTCCAAACTTCCACACCACACCAACGTCTGGACACTTGAGGTCACGACAGATTTGACGTGTACCAGCTCCCACGTACACGACGGTCTTTGATTGAATTGAGTGTCAAACTCCCAACCCTCCAGTTACCAATCTGATACTCTACCAAACGGCTATCGTGGTCCCTACCCTTCTAGGACAACATTTTTAAATTCACGTTTTCCTCTCGTTGTTTACATGTCTTGATGATCGTGGATAGTTTGCTCCTCCGAAATAGCTATTAGCCATTTCTTCATATGTTTTAATTTCATTTGTCATGTTTTGAAGTTTCAAATTACCAGTTTCATCTGTGTATCTAACATTCATGCTATTTAAGCGAATCGACAGATCCAGAGGATTCAGATTACCTCCTTTATTACAATCAAAGCAAAAAACTTGAGGTGTGCACAAAACTTACGAGGCTTAGACCTTTAAACCTTCCAAAAATTTTATTTTTCGAAAATTATATGTTTAAGTACGGGCATTTCTGATCATTTTGACACCAATTGTATGACAAAATTCCAATAAATACATAAAGGAAAATTGAAAGGTGTACTGAACAGTTGTAACCAAGATTCTATCCTTACGGCTGTTTTTCTCATTTTTATTTTTTTAGAAAAATCTTGGCGTACGATATACAAAGTACTATACAAATATTCGTTAAAGCTACATGCTTGTTTTAAAAGCAGAACATTGGGAAAATGTATTATTTTGGAACTTCGGGGTAGAAATTGTTGTCGTATCATAGTATTTACTGCATCCATGAAACATTGTTAGAACAATATTTAAAAATATATATTATTTGGTTTTTTCTGCTATTAATATAATCTGCCATTCCTCTATAACAAAAAAATCGACGCACCAAGAAGGAGTTGTCCGATGGAGACAAAAATTGGTGGATAGGAAAATTATGTACAGAATAGAAAATTATGAACAGTTGAATGATTTATTTCAGAGTTACAGTAACGAGCTCAATAAGGTGTTGACCCGCCTCTAGCCTGGATGCAAGCTGCCACACGGCGTGGCATAGACCGATAAAGCTCCAGGATGGTCTCCTGCGGTATTTCTTGCCAAATTTGCTCCAATTGTCGGACTACGTAATTAACATTCCCTACCGGATGCAGTCGCTTTCCCATCATATCCCAGACATGCTCGATGGGAGAGAGATCTGGTGATCTGGCTGGCCAAGGAAGTGTTTGACTAGCTTGAAGACAGTTCATAGCAACACGTGCCGTATGTGGTCTGGCATTATCTTGCTGAAAAATAAGCCCAGGGTACTGCGAAAGGAACGGTAGTAAAACAGGTCTCATAATGTCGTCAACGTACCGCTGTGCAGTAAGTGTACCTCTAATGACGACCAAAGGGGTCCGGCTATCAAAGGAAATGGCACCCCAGACCATAACTCCTTGTTGAGGGCCCGTGTGGCGTGCAATAGTGAAAGCAGGATCGGCACGCTGCCCTGGGCGTCTCCAGACGCGTCTTCGATGATCGTCAGGACACAGTTGGAAGCGGGATTCGTCGCTAAAGACTATACGTCCCCAGTCAGCATCATTCCAGCCTGATCGAATCAAGCACCACTGTAATCTGGCTCGACAGTGTGCAGGCGTGAGTGGCAGGTGGCGTAACGGTCGGTACGAGCGTAGATTTCGCTCCCTCAGCCGTCTGTGAATGGTCATGGTGGACACTCGTGTGTGGGTCGCACGACTGATGGTTGATAGCGATGAATCAGGCGCTGTGACAGCTGATCTGACAATCACTCGGTCCTCGCGATCTGTTGTGGCCCTACGTCGACCGCTACCACCATGACGCTTAAATCTGCCACTGTCCACCCACTCTTGCCAGCATCTTCTAATCACCGCATCGCTTCGACTCACATGACGAGCGATTCTTCGATTTGACCAACCTGCCTCTTTCAATCCAATGATACGACTTCTTTCAAACTCTGAAAGTTGCTCGTAGTGAGCTCGAATCCTGCTGCGAGGCATTTTTTCAGTCGTTGAAAGGTATCCTAAATCGCGATGCAGCAGAAATTTTTAACAACAGTTCAAGAACAACTCCTTATATACATCTGCTGGATGCGCAGTTCCGATGCGCTGGTGATCGCACTATTCATTCATTGGACACCAAATTTTAATCATTTGCATATTTGGTCAAAACATTTTTGCATACGAAATTTCAAAGCAATCGGATGATTCCTTCTTGGTGTGTCGATTTTTTTTTAATAGAGTGTATATATTGAATCATACAAAAAAAAAAAAACTAAAATTTTTTTTGTCTACATCTGTTTGTTTATGTGCAATCTTGCTCTCACAAGCAATGTTCGTCAAACCTTTGTTCACAATGAAGTTATAACTTAAAGAGCCCGACACAAAAACTCTTGCTAATATTTAATTCATATTTGTACAATGTATTTTATTCCTTACAAATGCAGGAGCATAATGAGAAAAAAAGTATTCCGTTTTAAGCAATATTTTAAAAACCACATGACTTTGAAAATGACCGAAATTCCTATTCCATTAAAAGTGTTCTAAGGGTCGTAAGCCTCCTTCAGAAGCAGTAAGGTTTTCAGCTGCTACTTCGCATTGAAGTAACCCGGATGTGGAGAAATTATATAAAAGATACGTCGTAAGTTATCGAACCAATGAGTAAAACTAAAAGGTAACAAGAACAGAAGCAAACAAATACAAGTATTTTAACTGGAGTGGTGATACTGCACTGGTTGCCAAAAGACAAGAGATACTGAAAACTATAGAAATAGAAGAATCGGTCTTTGGTATGGTTGTATGATCGCCTCGAACTCTAATACAGGCTTTGCACCACTTTTTCATACAGAGAATGAGATTGTCGAAGAGTTCCTGCGGTAGGAGATCCCTTTCCTTTGTTAAAGCCTCTGACGTCACCATTCCAAAATGTGAATATGCACCAACTTTCTACTGAGTATCCTCAGTAATACAAATCGTCAGACTGTCTCGTTTATTTTTGAGGCTGCAACCTTTAAAAATGATGGTACTCCTTAAGTTTTGCCCACCAGTGTACTTTTAACACTTTTGTACATACATTAATATAATTCTTAAAACATCGCTTTACATGCAAGTACGACTTACAAGCTTTGATATGTTCAACCACGTCCATGGCAATGAGGTGGGAAGTACATGCTTGGAAAGACGACATGTAGCTACCAAAAGGACAATGGAGAACAAAATGCAGGGTGCTGAGACGAGTACAGTGTCTTGAAAACACGATGAAAAATCCGGGATTTCAGTATTCCACGTTTTGTTGAAGTCCTGTAATAAATAAAAAATGAATTATAAATCGGTTCGATTTCAAATGTGTACTTTTTCTCACACTGCTTGTCACTAGAGATGGGAGTATTCGAATACAAAAGTTCTTATGTACTCGATACTCAAAAGTATTCGTTGTACTCGATTCTTTCTCGTATTCGTTGTACTCGATTCTTTCTCGTATTCGTTGTACTCGATTCTTTCTCTTATTCGTTGTACTCGATTCTTTCTCGTATTCGTTGTACTCGATTCTTTCTCGTATTCGTTGTACTCGATTCTTTCTCGTATTCGTATGCAATACTATCAATGCAAAGTATTCGGGTAACAAAGTACTCGAATACCAAATAATCAGAAACCAAAGTATTCATACAACTTATCTTTCAACAAAGGCTTATAACATAACTAGCCACTGAGTGGCCAGCACGGCGTTGCCCGTGACAGTTCTTTTCGTGGGGTCAGGTGTGACTACTGCTCGCTAAATCCCAGTGACTATTACGAATTCCCATTTGGTTTGCGATGCAATCTGCGATTTCTCGAATCTCGAATCAAACGAAGGTCATTCTTCGCAGCGGCTTGGCGTTCGTATGGTGAAAAATATAAAAGTTACAATTTAAAAATTATTTATTTAAAGAAAATCATATTTTTAGGTATTCTAATGTAAAAATTTCCCCAGTTTTCGAATCCGTTGGAATTTTTACTCCATCTTTAACGATCTAGGAGATAGAATAAAGAACTACATTACTCCCGTTAAACATTTTATTTGTTTTGTTCTTCGGCTGAAATCGTTCAAAAGGAAACGGAAAAAATAAATTTAGAATCTGTCATATCTTTAAGCTGTTGCCATCCTAAAGAAAAAATAATAATTAAAACGTCATTAAATTAATTATAAAATGTTCTAGTTTGAATTTAAAAATTCAGGCTTCGTACAAAAATTGCGAAAAATTCGAACTACCGAATCCCATTACTGTAAGTGCCATAGATTCGTCAAGAACGTGCACATAGCCAACAAACAGATAAACACGTCCTCTTATAATAGTAGTCACGTTGGGTTGGCGTGGAAGTTTGGAGAGTGGGATGCCAGCTCAGGTGTTGCTTCGTCATCTGACCGTGGTTCAAAATTACGAGGTGTTGTCCTCTTATCTTACCTTTAAGGGATTGATCCCGGACCGTCGTCAATAGCCCGTTGTGTTGCTCTAGTACGACGTTAACTAAAATTACCATTATATTACATCTTATAATAGTAGAGATTGACTGATTCTTACTGTTGATTGGTCGTTTTTTGATTGTATATTCAAACACTTATTCGAAACTTGAAAGCACTCGAATATTTAGTATTTGATTCTAAAAAGTACTCGATTATGCGCATTTCTACTTGTCACCGAACGACGCAACTGATGCTCGATCGTCGTGGTATTCGATGGTTGCGGTACCTTATTGGTTAGTGTTGCTTGTCTTGAGCAGTAGATAGTAGCCCTATCTTTCGTTGATGATATCCTCAGTTTAGATGGTATGCCACAGTTTCCGGTTTTCAGGTAAATTTATAAAAATTACTTTTAGTACAATTTTGTCTTTATGGGAAGGGAATTATTTTTACTGAGTATTGTGGTTTTTTCCGACATTTCGACTAGACTAGGGTGTTGAAGCAACTACTATAAGAGCCACCAACACTGCTTTTATTCGTCCTCTTTTGGAATACGTTCGAAGTAATTCAAATTGATAGTTCGATAAAATGGATATGTGAGAAAAGGAAGAATCAATTCATTAAGTAGTTGGTTTAGAGTGGTAAATGGTAATATGGGGTTATTTTTTCTGTGATATCTAAACTACTTTATCATCAGAGTAAAGAAGCTTTGAAGTACTTTATATATATATATATATATATATATATATATATATATATATATATATATATATATATATATATATATATATATATATATATATATATATATATATATATATATATATATATATATATATATATATATAGCCACCCTGAAATTTTTTTTAAAAACCATTCTATTCTCCGTTCTTACTTTGTAATGAGTGAAGTTCGTATTTACGCTTTGTGTGTGTGGAATATAGGTCGTATTCAGCTATTATATGTCATTTTTTAAGTATACTTTACTCAATTTGTCGTTTTTTAAGTATACTATACTTCTGAACATAAAGTTTTGAAGAATTTCATTTTCTAGCGTTCTCAAAATATATGTATATAAAAAGGCATACATTTTTTTTTTTTAAATTTCTTTAACATATTTATATTTTTATCTAACATTTCGTACTGTGGAAGTATTGTATTTTGTTATAAGTACACTATAAAAGATGTTCATATTTATGAGTGAAAAATGGAGTTCTCTTTCCAATTGCGACGATCTCTAAAGGAAATTGTAGATTATGTCCAACATCTGATACATCGTTTCATACAAATGAGACAGATTGGCAGTCGTTTCGGCTTTTTTATTAATGTTAAGCCTTTGATCGATGACGACCTTCAAGAAAAGACTGATAGTCGTTTCGGCTTTCTAATTAATGTTGTCCTTGATCGCTGACGACTTGCAAGAAACTGTTGTTTTTAGAGCTTTAAACACAGTGCATAGTCGTACGCATAGTCGCAGTGCATAGTCATAAATTGCAATTGTAAATAAATAAATTGCAGTTGCAATTGCAAGTAATTGCAAGAATTTATGTATAAATTCTTCTTTTTTGGTTACTTAATTTATGTATGTTAATAAAAACTCACTTCAAAGGATAATTTTATTTGATAAAGTATTGTAAATATATTACCTCGTTTGAAGCTAAATGTAAACCATTGATAGTTGTTATTTAAGTAATAGAGACGTTAAACTACATTAATACATTTGGTCAAAATACTCGTGTCCGGTTATTTTTTCAGTTCTGTAAAGGTTAGTTCGTTTTAGATACAGTAATCTATTTTAAAAGTTATATTATAAAGACATAAATTTAATAACACTCATAATAATTGATTATGAAGATAATCAACAACTAAAATTGAGAATAATGACTGATTAATAAAAGTTTATAACGTACTAAGTAGAACATTTTATCCGAATTATTTTTACAATTTTTTGCATTTGAAATATACATGATTTTAGTTTTGGATGACTAGCTACGTCGCTGCTCCTAGTCACCTAACCATGTAACTGATGATCGATCGCTTTAACCCTCCAAGTGGTTTGGACGAGTTACCTCGTCCATCAAGATCAGACCAATTTTTCAAATGACGAGATTTCTCATTGTCGAGATATTGATGATTTTTTTATGTTGATATCTCCTCCACCTAGATCTTTTCAGATTTCATCTAATGGCAAGATACTTCTTCGAAGCACCCACCAGGAAGTTTAATATTCGTTGCTTGCTGTATCTTATTGGTTAGTGGAGCTTGTCATGCGCAGTAGATACCAATAACACGACCTCTAGCCGCCTACGTCATCCTTCTACTGAAACAAACAGATCATGTGGGTGGAGTCGCTGTCAGAAGGGTTCAAGAATCGACTTGGGACGATTGATTATGCTAGCGAATAATAATTTTTTAACCCCCAAATGGCTTCGACGTGATGTCTCGTCCAAAACCAGGTCAATTTTTCATAGAACGAGATATCTCGTCGGTCTAGATCTGATCAATTTTGCTGAGGTCTCTATTTCCAGATATACCATCCATCTACATCTATTAAATTTACCTAATGGCGAGATATCTCGTCTCAAGACAAAACTTCCCTATTACTCCAAACAGGAATGAAGACAATGTAGGACAAACAAATGGTTCCTCGCCTAGAACTGGTGACTGTATGGAACTGGTATGTGCAATCAGAAGCTGGCCACTGAAGAGGGATTTTGGACGCGAAGATTAACCGCTAGGAAGGTTAATCACTTTAGCCCATCAGTAATTTGTCCCGGGTTATGATTCATACTTTTCCAACAACCACGTAACAGATCTTCAAACCAAGCGACTGGAAGAAATAGCATGTATACCTTCCGTTGATGCTAGCATCAGTCTAAGAGCAAAGTTGGTCTCTGCATGATATCTATGATGTCTTCTCTTCTTAGAACTAGTCTTCAAGACAGTGCGCTTTCCTTCTTCTGCGAACATAAACAGAATAAGATAAGATCCATGCATGTTTGCTGCAGAGCTAACTGTCGAGTTGCAGACAGTATTATTTTCCTTGAGTCCTTCACATCGAATGTTTTGTTAGTGTATAATTTTATGAAAATAAAATTTATTTGATTTGTATGTCAATTTTTAGGTGGGTTCATTCTGTTGCTACCAAAATCATAAAAAGTCAAGCCAGAAGTTTTTAGTCCCAAGATAATTTATCACATGAAAAGGGACACGATACATAACATGGAAATAACATAACCAAACATCATTGTCTGAAGGTAACGACGGTAACGTAGATTATTTTATTCCGGAAGAAAAAACCAACCGGTCTCCTCCCGCTCGTCTTTTTAAAGACTCTCTCAAGATCTTGGCAACCCTTCTCCGGGTTGTCACGCTTGTCACTCGCCAACCGCTCCAGTTGGCGAGCTTCCTGACACCAATTTTCCTGCGAAGAATTACTTTTGTCTAAAACCAAAAGACTGCCTTCATAATCCTTCAAAGTTGTGGACAAAAACCATGCACTGACATTTCTATCATGGTTAAGAGAGGTTTCCATGACTGACTTGTACAGTACGGTTGACAGTTCAGATAGGCAAATAATTTTTTTAAATCTCATATTGTATTAGAGGGAAAAATTGCCTCTCAGCAGCACTTACGTTTTTTACTAAGTCGGCTGTCAGGTATATTTTGAACCAACAGACACCTGATGCTTCTTTTTCCCTTACGCAACCATGCCGCTGTAGCCTGGTTGGAAGAGTAACGGATTAACAACCGTAGGGTTGCAAGTTCAAATCCAACCAAAGACCTTCGTGTACTTGAGAGGAGTGCACGTTTTATCTGTCGCGGCCTCGTATGTCCTCATATTGCCACGGTGTAGTAGTTTGAAAAGTAGGGTGCCAGCTCAAGTGAAGTTCTCGTCATCTGACCAGCTTTCAAAATTACGAAGCGTTATCCTTGGATCTTCCCTCCGAGAATCATCCCGGATCATCGCTAATAGCCCGTTGTGTTGTTCAAGTGCAACGTCAATTAACTACCTATCTACCCTTTCGTAACCAACCAACATTATTCCTTCCAGCAAAATCCGTTGTACACTTGCCATTTTTTTGTTATGTTCTATGGTCAGTTCTGGTTCTTAAAAAGTGGTACCTTTTGAATCCTCTTACAAGAAAAAGTAGAAAATATGGCACTTTTACATGATCCAATATCAAACAAGGTCTTAGGTGGTCTTTAGGGGTTTTACCTTCTATTCGGTTAGTATATGTTTCACTTTAGGATATCTTAAAAGAACTATGTCACAGAACTTGCGTATCTGTTGTTAACACTCTTTTTCGGCAAAAAATTGGTATGGAATATTTTTCTACATTTTTAAACGGCAACTTCTAATGGCTTACGAATACTGGATTTTTTGTTGAATGTTGTTATTTTAGTTCATGTTTAACGAACAAATAAATCGTTAAAACGCTCTCCATTGTAGGTAAAACTGAAGATGGAAATTTGTGTGGAGTGCCGAAAATAGGCCATTCTACTTGATGCCTCGTAGTGACAGAGAGAGTTTTGGAATAACTAGTTTTTATTTTAACAGTTTGCTAAACGGAAGTCCCTGCTTTAGGATCATGTTCAATAGTATTAGTGTAAGAATTAACTTGTGAAAGGTATTATGGCTGTTGCTATAGGAGCTGGGGCTGGTGTTAGTAACTTAAGTGCTTGCAGCTGCAACCTTGATTCCAAGTGGATTAGCTGAACGCGGGGCGTATGCGGAAATCTCTGAAGGTCGAGCAATAGTTCCTGATGTCTGATATATGTAATTATTTATATATTTGTCCTACTAAGGATATGGTTAACGGTAGACAAAGTGTTGTACAGTCGTGGGAAAAAACGAACCACACCTCTTCATTCAAATAATTTTAACAGTAAAACAAATTTAAAGCTTGCATTCGACAAAGCGATACGTCTTCTATCAATTCATACACAACAAATTTTCCTAAGGGGCCGTCATCATATTAAATTGAGCACTAACATTAACTATTAAAATTAATATTCGAAAAAATATGTAAAGGAACCTTGATATACACAGGGTTATTCAAAATGAATCATCCGATTTCAAAATTCCACATTTCAAAAATAAACAACACATTCTTCATTTATTTAGTACTAAGCAGTGTATTACTTCTTTTTCTATCAGTTCAAACATTTCTAATTGTTTTTAAAGTCCTTGTACTTAGTTTTTGACTTGTCAAATAGTCCTAAGTCAAGTCCCGTTAGGCCTAATTCACGTATGTCTCGTTAGGCCTAGCAACAAGGACAATGCAATATTGGATTTGATTTTTAGCAATGATGAGGATTTGGTTATAGGTGAGCCACTGGGAGAAAGTGATCATAGAAGTATCAGATTAAGTATAAATTTTCAGTCAGCATACACAATCAATAGTAGAATAATTCCAAATTTCAGAAAGGTAAATTTTCATAAGATAAGGGAAGAGTTAAAGGAAACATTCAAAGGGGGATTATTAGCACTGCATCATTCTGAACAATGGGAGGAATTCAAGAATAAGTTAGACATGGTGTTAAAAAAACATGTAACGTTCAGGAAAAAAGGAAAATCCAGAAAATTGCTCCCTATGTGGTTTTCAGGGGAAACACACAAAGCTTTAAAATTAAAACAAAGAACAAACAGGGTATATAAAAGCACTGGTAACGACAGGGACATGGAGGCATATCAGAAAGCCAGAAAGGAGTTTAAAACTATTAGTCGGAAGCAAAAGGTGTCCTTGGAGGAAAAATTAGCAAGGGAAATAAATATAAACCCAAAAGAATTTTTTGCATATGCAAGTGGTAAAAATAAATTTAGCACTACACTGGGACCGTTAGAGGGGAAGGGAGGTGAATTAATTCAAGACGAGGAGGGAATGGCAAACGTGTTAAATGACTTTTTTCTGGGGGTTTTCAATGGTAACTATAGTTTAAAAAAGGATCCCAAGGATGGAGCCTTTGCAGGGGGTATAATTAAAGAATGCAAATTCAACAGGGAAGAAATAGTACATCAGTTGAAAAGAATTAAGCCATCTAAAGCACCAGGGCCAGACGATATTTATCCGAGAGTACTAGTGGAATGCGCGGAAGAACTGGGGGAAGTAATTCACACGATATTTAATTCAACATATAGCACAGGTTGGGTGCCAATGGATTGGAAGTTGGCCAACATAACTCCAATTTTCAAAAAGGGAATACAAAGTGATCCGGGCAACTATAGACCAGTAAGTCTAACATCAGTAATTTGCAAAATATTTGAATCTCTGTTAAAAAAGCATATAATGTTATACTTGGAGGAGGGGGGACTGTTATCAGAGAATCAGTATGGGTTTAGGAAGGGCAGATCCTGCTCTACAAACCTTTTGAAGTTCTACGAAAAAATTACTGAGGAGCTGGATAATAAGAGCAGTGTTGATATCATGTACATAGATTTTCAAAAGGCTTTTGATAAAGTACCTCATGAGGCATTACTGTTTAAATTGGAAAGGCTGGGGATTCAGGGAAAAACATTAATATGGATAAAAAATTGGTTATTGGGTAGAAAGCAGAGAGTGCAGGTAAAAGGAAATTATTCACAGTGGACAGAAGTTATAAGTGGGGTGCCTCAGGGATCAGTTTTGGGACCAATTTTATTTATAATTTTCATAGATGATATAGGTCAGGGGATCAAGTATAGAATCAGTATATTTGCAGATGACTTAAAAATATGGGGGACAGTGGATACCAAGTTACAGATAGGAAATTTACAAGGAGATTTTGATAAGATATCCGAATGGGCTGTAAAATGGGGTATGTCATTTAATGTAGGGAAATGTCAAGTTCTGCATATGGGTTACAGGAACAGTGGAGCCGAGTACTGTCTGCAGGGAGTAAAGGTAAAGGAGGTAGAAACAGTCAAGGATCTTGGGGTGATAATTCACAGGGATTTTAAAATGGGTCACCAATGTTCAGCTGCGGGTAAAAAGGCTAATAGGTTATTGGGGTATATTAAAAAGACTGTAACTTCAAGGGATAAGAATATAATCTTGCCATTATATAAGGGTTTAGTAAGAG
The DNA here is from genome assembly GCA_947359465.1 of Metellina segmentata. Lineage (NCBI taxonomy): Eukaryota > Metazoa > Arthropoda > Arachnida > Araneae > Tetragnathidae > Metellina > Metellina segmentata. Next base: position 24,029,025 of record OX375884.1, read on the forward strand.
CACATCTAGAATATGCTGTACAATTCTGGGCTCCATATATGAGAAAGGACATAGAATCAATTGAAAGGGTTCAGCACAGAGCTACAAAAATAATAAAGGGGCTAGCAAATTTCGACTATAATGAACGTTTAAGTAAGCTAAACATGTATACACTAGAAAGAAGAAGAAGGAGGGGGGATTTGATTCAGCTTTTCAAGTTTGTAAAACAAGGGGACACAGAGGGCTTAAATTGCAATAGGGATAACAGAACAAGGGGCCATGGGTATAAATTGAATAAGACACATTTTAATCGGGATTTAAGGAAAAACTACTACTTTAATAGGGTAATAGACAGTTGGAACGCGTTGCCAGAAAATATAGTTAATTCAAAGGGAGTGTACGAATTTAAGACACAATTGGATAGTCAGTGGGAATTGGAGAATTCATAAACAAAGGACCAGCCTTGTTGGGCTTGAGCCTGTAGCTGGTCGTCAATATTTGTATTTGTATTTGTATTTGAATGATATGTGTAATATATTAATACAAAGGAAATATATGAAAGTTTTTTTCTGTGAAGATGGCGCGATATCCGTATCAAACATTTATGGACCATTCTTTTTTGCGAAAAAAACAGTCACTGGCAGTACCTATTTGGATATGTTGCAAATCTGGCTTTTCCCCAGAGATAAAGGAAGATCTCTCCAACTTCGTTTTTCAACAAGATGAGGAACCACCCCACTGGGCTACAGAGGTTCGTCGTTTCCTTAACACGGAGCTACCTCGCAGTTGAATCGGTCGCAGTGGACCACATGACGTGATATTATACAGCTGGCCACCTAGGTCACCTGATATGACCCCTTGTGATTTCTTCCTTTGGGGGTTTCTAAAAGATAAAGTGTTTGTGCCATCATTACCCACAAATTCATGTGAACTTTAACAACGGGTTTCTGCTGCTGTGCAATCAATTACCAATGACACTTTACAACGTGTTTGGCAGGAATTTACATACCGTCTTGAGTATACGTGTAACTGAAGGAAGTTATATCGAACACTTGTAAAAAACTTTCATATTTTTCCTTTGTATTCATGTACTACTTATCATTCTGTGTCGTTTATTTATGAAAATACTAGCCACTGCGTGGCTAGCCCGGCGTCACCCGTGCCAGTTGCTTTTGTGGGGCCAAACCAAATAGAAGTTCGTAGCCTATTGGATAACATCCATAACGGAGTTGCCCGTGACAGTTCTTTTCGTGTAGGTCACATTGCCCGTGTGGTGGTTTACTCCGCAAACCAAAAAATATAAATATTTAGCTGAACAATTATTTATTAAAAGAAAATCAAACGTATAAGGTATCTATATGGTGTCAAACTTTCCACAAATTTCAAATCCGTTGAAATTTTCAATCCATCTTTAACGATCCCGATATTACAAAAAAGAACTGAATAATGCCAGACAAAATGTTTTTACTTTCTTTGCTTTCTTTCGCTGAAATCGTAAGAGGATTGGAAATGTAATCTGTTTAATTTTGGAACACGAATGTTAACGTGACGTCACATTCTCTTGCGAAAATTTAAATAATATTCAATTTAGAAATTTTATTTATTTAAAGAAAATTATATTTTTGTGTATTGTTGGAGATATATTTAAAGCTAAGAATTAATAATTTGGATTCAATAATCTTTAAGGAGTATTGCGTTGTGTACAAAACCCTATTTAACAGGTTCTTACTGACTTTAGAATGTGATGGTGTTGAACTCATGTATTTAGTGAAATTAGGTTTCTTAAAATCTTGGGGCAAAGAATAAAAATACAATTACCCCTGAAAATAGGGGTAATTGTAAACAACTATTTTCCTCGTTATATTGAATATTGAACAAGTGACTGCGTGAGCAGTAGTCATAGCAATAGAAGGAAATCCAATGGTATTTTTACACTTCTAATACCATGCTTACAACCCCGTTTTGATCTTAACATTTACCAAATACTCCCACTTTTAACCCCAGCAAAATATAGTGACACTTGAAAGTTGCATTGATCATGAGGTGAACTTCCAGGAATACATAAGAATAAATTATTCAAACATTCACTGAACAATGAATGTATTTAGTGTAAAAAAAAAACAAAAATTAAAAAAAAAAAACTGAGAATTCAAAAATACAAACTTAGGTTCAAAAACAAGCAAACATTACATTTCTTACACATTAACAGTGCCCTCAAATTGGAAAATTTCTTTAAGGCCTTCTTTGCTACAGGTTGGAGTAGGTAAAATTGCTTTGACATGATCTTTGGTAACAGAGAATTAGTCTTTTTCAATCACAGCGAATTTAGTCGATGCATTTAAATCCGGTGATCTCATACTCCTTTTTTGAAACGACATCCAACCTTCATACATACGAAAAATGGGTTTTCTTTCTCTTTCCTCCCTCAATACCTACAAGCAGAAACGTAGTCGTTTCAACGTAGTAGTTCCACATCCTCGCTCTCCTCGAGTTCTGCTTTCCTTCCATTTGCTTCTTTCTTGGTTTCTTGCTTACTCCTAGCTCTTTCACTTTCTTCCCACTCGGCTTAATCTTGTTCTTTTTTTCTCTTCTGCCTCCTTGAAGCGTGACAGTACTTGGTCAGTTGTAAGAACTTCGCCATATGTGTGACGTTTTAGTAAATCAATCTTCCTGTTCTCACAGAACACGTAAAATACAATTAAACGCAATTCAAATGTACTAAATACGATTAAATACAAAATTACACGGAAAAACAGATTGGTTTTCCATCCAAATTGAACGAAACTATTGACAAAGTTATATTTACAATTACCTCGTCCCTCGAAAAATATGGGGTAATTGTAAACATTCAACTGTAGATGCATTAAAGTTCCCAGAAAGAAAAGTCAATGATTTTCTGTTCAATAGAAACATAACTAACCGTAGTAAGGAATTGGAACAACATATTTTTCAAAATACATATTTTGGAGGGCAGCAGAAATTGCAACACACAACAACTTTAAAAACCAAACTTTTCAACCACACCTTTTTCAACTAAACAGATTGCTATCAACTGTGGTTCAAAGAAATACGGGATCACCATATTACATCATCAGGGTTGCCAGCTTTCATATTTCACAACTTTTTAGTTTCTCTGAATTTCAAGTGGACGCTTGTATAGCTTGTTTACAATTACCCCGCCTGACCCTACACCTCAATGATCAAACATTATCTGCACTTATCAATTATTGACACCTGTTACTCATCTTCAGGGCAACTTTTTGCAACAAATGTAACTTTATTTTACACGTTTATGCATTGTATGTAAACTACTAAAAACAAAATTCCTCCTACATGGGTGTATTTAAGTGAGTTATAACCGCAACATAAATGCAACTTTCTGCATAAATGTAACTTTTTACATAAATGTAACCACCTGTAACTTTTAAAAATTTAGCTTAAAAGTATTTAATATGAAATTACAGTTTCATTTTTTGCCCTCTGAATCAACCCTTCAATCACGTGTGTCGGATCTTGCGAACACCGAAGTATTGCGGATCAAACAAGAAGTTCATGGAAAGAAGGTGTTCGTCCTTTCAGACGAAAGTGAAATAAATGACAAGAAGTACTTTAACACATTGGTTTGCACTCTTAATATTCCAGAGGAAACTTGCGTCATCGACTGCAGAGTTTGCGCGGTGAGTGTCAATCCTCAATATGTCATTCGCCTTGTAGATGATTGCTTCAAGTTACTTGCATGGCACACTTGTTTCACAACTGCAGAAAAAGTTCGCTGATTTTACACAAACGTGGACAATCTCATCGCTTGTATTAAGGCAGCCGCAGTACAAAGCAAGCTCCGAAAAGCTGCTTTTCAGACCATCGGTCAACTGCCTGAGCCAGTACTCACACGCTGGGCTACGTGACTTCAGACAGTATTGCAATACGCCGACCACCTTCCCACTATAAGGGACATTGCTAGAGGTTTCAGTGACGACGATATTTTAGTGCGTCGCGTAAAAACAAGCAGTATGTGATTCAGAGCTGAAAAAACGTTTGCTGAAAATCAAAAGCAGCTACGAATGTTTGATTCATCTCGTAGAAAAATCGGAATCGAAAGCGTACAACATCGATACAGCGTATGAAGATATCATATATATGGATTTTAAAGATTCTTGCAACCTTAAAGCCTATCTTAAAAAACGATTGGAAAAGAATAATGACCTGACGGTCATTGCTACATTTTCCTTAAATGATATTTTCCTCCAAGTCAGTATTTGCTACTGCAACAATGAAAGGCAACATCAGTCTCTGCTGAGCAGTTTTTCAATGTTAAAGAAATTACTGGCCAAGGATCGGCCATTCCACGACATCAGCGTTCAATACTGTTGTACACGACTAAAATTGTCAATAAATTTTGAATTTGTTCATTTTTTACGAATAATTTTTTTTTAGATTTTAGTGTATCAAAAATAAATGCAACTTTATTTCCATAAATGCAACTTTTGGTAATGATAAATGCAACTTTTACCATTTTTACTGCAACAAAAAAGTTGCCCTAATCTTCTTATAAAGTCAAAACATATCTAAAATTATTCTTTTGTCTTCAGAAATTCAGTTTAGTGCATCGCTCTTATTAAATCTGGTTGTCGAAGCGATTCATATCTTTTAATTCAAAACTTTGGACGAAATGCTTGATAGGTGGCGTATTAAGATACGATAATAAGCCACATTGATTAGAAATAAAGTGAATATACGCGTGGTATCAGAATATCATTGATCGAAATGGTTAACTAGTGTGTGAATCTCTTTCAAACGAGATACAACCAATACCTTATTTTATAAATCAGTAATTAACGGCACGAAAAATCTAATACCGCAACGTTATTCATACTTGAAGAATCAATACGACCATTCGGTAGGCTAACGTCGCTCTGGAACAACACAACGGGCTATTGGCGAAGGTACGGGATCAATCCTGAAGGGAAAGATCACGGACAACGCCTCGTAATTTTTAACCACGGTGAGATGACGAAAACAACACCTGAGCCGGCACCCCATTCTTCAAACTTCCACATCATCTTAAAGTGAGGACATTTTAGGTCACGACAGATTTAACGTGCACCAGCCCCGGTCTTTGGCTGGACCTAGTGTCAAACCCGCAACCCTCCTATTGATAATCCGTTATTCTTCCGTCTGGGCTGCTGTGACCTTTATGATCTTTCGGCATTTCATAGAAATACTGGGCCGCAAATAATACCACTGAATATGCAATTTGAAAACACATAGCTACATTTAATACAGCGTATTTTAAATCAGATCATGAAATGTATATTAATGTACACAAAGGACCTCAATCGCATTTATCAAAATCGGTATTGTAACTTCCCTTAAAATTTTCACGTCAAATACATTTTTGTTTTTGTTTTGGGGTTTTATGGCGCAAGGGCCCATGTTTGGCAAAACTGGTCAAACACAAAGCAACGTCAAGTAAAAATACTGTCTTGAAAGGGGGGATTGGGGAACAGAGTAGTGGGGTGAAAAGGGGGAAAGATCGCTTGCATAAACCTGGGGCGTGATCCCCGTGTTTACTAAAGACAGTACACTCCATGGAAAAAGATAATATCACGAGCCCTACACATCTAAGGGAGATGTGCCCATGAATTCGAAACACTATTGGCTTTGCAATTTACTATAATTTGGTTTTATATAAGGATAAAATTAAAAGCAAAAATTAATTTTATTCGTTGTTATGATAGGTAGTTACTCAACATCGCACTGGAACAACGCAACGGGCTATTGGCGACGGTCTGGTATCGATCTGTAAGAAAAGATTCAAGTGCAATGATTCGTAATTTGAAAGACGGCCAGATGACGAGAACTACACCTGAGATGGCACCCCATTTTCCGGACTACCACACCACGGCAATGAGAGGATACTCGAGGCCGCGACAGATTTAACGTCCCCGTCCCCATGCACACGACGGTCTTCGGCTGGGATGAGTTTCGAACTCGCAAGCCTCAGGTTTATAATCCGTTTCTTTTCCAAATGGGCTACAGCGCTCCGTGGGAAAAAACAGTGTGACATAAAATACACGAACTCGGAACTCAATCCGTCAATCCATCGAATAAAAAAGATACTCACCCAGAAAGTCTCTCTACAGAATTCCTCAATCATTTTGTCAACATCTTTTTCTGCGAGTGTTAATAAGAATGCTAACCGGTTGTGTATCGGCCGGGATATATATATATCAAGCAGGAAAAGAAAAGGATCTTGACGAAAGGTTATGCAATGGATCCAATGCGCATGACACACGACGATTTGAAAGCCGAAGGAAATTCGCGGAGAACAAACACCCAACTCTCTTCAGCTCATCTCTCCATTCAGTGTTTATCTCAAGAAATTACAAAAGGTGTCGAAATTATCGGTTCCGAAGATAGCAAATTAGACAGACAGCTATTTCGGAAGATATCGATCCCGGGGAATTTATCTGTGAACTAGCAAAATACCCGACAATACTCGGTTTGAATTGGTTTACTCTAAATTGAACAGATAATCAAAATATATAATGACTTACGCTTTTTGTAGAATAAAAATTTATTTGAATACCTTTCGCCATCTTTATAATTTCTACAACTTACTTTGGACACAAATCCTACACATGCATATCCATTCATGTAATACATTTCACATACATTGCAGCCTTGTTGTATGACAAAGCTACAATATGACTAAGGTTACTACTACAAAAGACGACTTTGAGGTAGATCTGGAATTCCCTTTCTTAAGATCTTTTCATGATCAACTCAATTAAAAAAATTACGATATACGGCGAGTGCTCTCGCACTCATAGTCAACAAAACAATATTTTTTTACTTGTGGCACTCTTGCATCCGGTATGTGACATTGTGAAATTTTGCAATCTTCTCCTGCCATTGTGACAACGAATTTTTTAATGTTTGAAAAGTTCTAGTTCGGATTTTTTAAACATTATTATTCTTTCAATAATGGTATTAATTCTTTCAATAACGGCATTATTCTTTCAATAATGGCATAACTACTCTTAAAATTTACTGAAAATGTATTCTGACTTACCTGCCATTTTCGAATCGAGTCGAATACTTTGCGGTGGTGATGAAAAAGAAACACAATTGATTAAAATAATAAATATTTAAAACAGAAAACAGCGAAATAAAACAAAATAAAAGATGTCGGAAAAAATTGTTCTGAAGATATTAATTTGTGATTCATTTTTATCTCTTGATCTCGCACAGTTGCCACAACTTACAACTAAAAGTGCACAAAATTTAGAAATGCGAAATTAATTCAGAGCGAAAGAAACAGAAAATATCACTGCTCGCGGGATCTTGTTCATTCCCGTTCGTTGAAAAATATCGTCTGTCCCAAATATTCGGAAATCGATTTCATTGCGCAAAGAACAAAAATAAGACTCAAAATAAATAAAATATCAGAGCTGAAATTAAAAAAAAAAAAAAAATCGTGAAGAATAATTACTTTTTAGCAGTACTGGTAAAGCAATCGAAATAATCGTAATATTCAATATACATTCCAATTTTTCCAAAACTACCAAATTATGGTAGATTTAAGTATACTTACTCAGGTGTTTTAGCATGAAACTCAACTAAATATAACAATAAAGAAATGATTAATATTGCATTCACTAAACTAATAGATAGTGTATAAAATAAAACACATTGCAATCAAACATCTAGAATAAAATTCATGTGATGCTTGCACAAATACACAACCACAAATTCGAACACAGAACAGAAAGACGGACAGACAGACTTTCGCAACCAATTCCACTCACTAAATGAAGATAAGTACTCACTGTATGCAAATTTCCATGAAAATATATTAAACCGTGTGGACGTGTATAGGGCACATACATACAGACAGACAGACAGATGGACAGACAGACACCAAACGCGAAAAAGGCGGATTTGGAATCAGAAGGGTCCAAAACGGATAGAATACTTGATATGGGTCGAAAATATTGAATGTACAAACACTCTATTCTTATCTATATAGATATTCAATTAAAATTTTTTATTTATTTAAAGAAAATCATATTTTAATGAATCGTTTTAATGTGAAATTTTCCGCGGATTTCAAATACGTTGAAATTTTTACTCTATCTTTAACGTTCTAGGAGATAGAAAAATGAACTACATTACTCCAGTTGAAAGTTTATTTGTTTTTTATCGTCTGCTGGAAAATCATTCCTCCGAACAAAATGAAAACGGAAAAAATTAATTTTGAATCAGCGATCTTTTATGCTGTTGCCATTCCAAAGAAAACAATAATAATTAAATTTCCATTAAATTCATTTAAAAATGTTCTGGATTGAATTTAATTTTTAAAATTCGCCGTGACCCAAAAACTGCAAAAAATTCGGACTACCTGTGTGTCAAATCTCATTGCTGTAAGTGTCATAGATTCGTCAGGACTGTGATAACGAAAAACAGACAAACACTTCCTTTTATAATAGTGAAGATGCACTATATAGACAAAAGTATTTGGACACTACATGTTTTCAGAAAAAGTGCTTTATTATTCTACTTGCTGAATAATCCGGCGTTGATCTGGTGAAATGGTTAAATATTGATTGAAAAGTGAATTAGAATAATCACTTTTCTTACATAGAAAAATGCAATAATTTAAGTTGTACGGAAAATACTTTTTAACTTCAATCATTTAAGTTGTACGGAAAATACTTTTTAATTTCAATCATTTAAGTTGTACGGAAAATACTTTATGACTTTGTTTTAACTTTTTCATAGCTTCTATAATTTATTGTGAAAATATATATTTAATTCCTGAATAATTTATTGCAATATTCAAAAGACTAAGACGCATACAAAAAAAACGTAATTCCGATGAAAAAATGCAGAATTCTGAAAAACGAAAAACGTGCAGTGTCGAATTTTGACTTCCTGAGCTGACGGAGCAATTCGAAAAGATATTAAAAAAATATTGATAAAGATAGATAAATAATGATTTATGAAATTTAGTAATGCTCAAATTTGACCGTGACATTTCTGTGTTAACTCAAATACACATACACGGGATTATAAATCAAATTTATAATAAAACATTAATTCTGATTGACCAGATCTCAAATAGCAAAATTACACTTTTATGATCGATGAATTTTTCGTTTGGGCTTTTCGTGTTCCACTACAAAATGTAAGTTATGAAAAATTAAATATTTTAATTATTACTAACACAGCGTTTCTTGTGACAAAGTTATGCTTATAGAAAAAAACGCGCTTCCATAATAAGAACCATTGTATCTTTCAGTTTCCTGTAGAACATGTTACCTTGTCCATAACCATTTATTGCAGAAAAACAAACTCTAGATTTTAAAATTGGGTCTTCGAGAGACACTTTTAGGACTACCTGTGTGCCAATTTTCATGGTTGTAAGTGCAACAGATTGGTCTGAAGATTTGAAAGCAATAGCCTATGTTTTCCGCAGTGTTCTAAAATACACTACGTGTCCAAAAAAAATCGCATACCTTAATATTTCGTTGTACCACCTTTAGCACGAATAACGGCTTTCATTCGTCGTGGCATTGTTGCAGTGAGCGTCCGTGTCCATTTGTATTTTCGGCCACAGTTGCAACAAGAGGTATCCCAAAACCTCGATGGATGAAGGAAGAGTGGAATGCGTCTTTAAATCGTTTACGAGTATGTCCTACATATTCTCGATGAGATTGAGGTCTGGACTTTGCGGTGGCCAAATCATGTGTGTAAACGATGTATCGTGCTCACTGATCCAAGATTTCACAGCTGTAGCTCGGTGTGCCTTGGCGTTATCGTCTTGAAATACACCACTGCCGTCAGGGAAGAAAAAGTCAATTGCTAGCACAACCTGATCATCCAAGATGTTGAGGTATTGTACAGACTTCATTTTGTTGATGCACAATGTTGCGGGGCCTAGTCCAGTCGAACAGAAACAACCCCATATCATTACACTGCCTCTTGACGAGTGCACAGAGGGAACGATACATGTAGGGTCCAAGGCCTCATGTGGCTGTCTTCGAACCCTGATGCATCCGTTGTTTTGAAAAAACGTAAATCGTGACTCATCGGAGCACATGACCTTTCCTCATCGATGAGCAGTCCAATTTCTGTGCTCCTTTGCAAATTACAGTCTTTTCTTTCGATTAATGGCACTCACAAGGGGCTTCCTTAGTGCAACACAGCTTCTTAGTTCCGCTTTTTTAAGTTCTCGTCGCATTATGCGTCTGGAAATTGTTTTGTTTCCATTCTTAAATAGTGCTGTGAGTTGTACAGTCTATTTCTTGCGATTTGCTTTCACTAATCGCTTCAGCGATCGCCGATCACGTTCGTTCATGATGGATTTTCGACGGTACATTTTTCGCGAAGTGGATAGTTCACCGCCATCTTTCCAAGATTTAATTATGCGTTGAACCAGTTCGCAATCTTATTCCATAAATTGCAACTTGTCTTCACATTTTTCCCCACTTTGGCGCGGACCAATGATTTGCCCCTTTTTGAAATCTGTTAGATCACTTCCTCGACCACAGCTATCGCTTCCAGCCATGCTTACTTCGAACTAAGCAATCGTATGGCGTAACGACGAAATTTCGAGCTTGCATTGCGCAAAAACATTTATGCAAACATCTGCAATACTCATCAAATCCCCGTCGTCACAAAACTTTTTTTTTGGACACGTAATGTATAAGTGTTTCAAATTTGGTGTGAATTGGTCAAACGGTGCAGATTTGTATAGAAAATAAATACACACATCCTGTTTTATATACATTCATTTAGTAATGTGTTGGGCCTCCATTTACTTGTTTCACAGCTGCAAACACGTCGAGAAAGACACGACGACAAGTAGTTCGTAGTCGCTTCGATAGTAGGTCGTCGGTTGAATAGGTTAATGAAGTGAACAAGTAGTAGGTAATCGCTTTGAGAGTAGATCTTCGGTAGTGTCGATAGGATCTTCTAGGAGTCGATGGTGCTTGTTATCGAAACATAGGTTTGAAGATTTGAAAAGTTTGAAATACATTCGAAAATTTTGTGAACCCCTTTATCTGAGATATTATTGAATATGGATTTCGATTTTCTGAAGTAATACTGGTTGAAAAGGAGGCTGGAGAATTGGAGTTATTAGAGAGAAGATGATCAGGCATTGCTAATGCAGCTTAAATCTATTTCTACTTTGGAAACTCATGCCAGAATCAGAACATGCACACATAAAGACAGCTGCTTACCGCCTAATTTCAATTTTTGGTACAGCAAATTGTTGCGAATCTTTGTACGCAATGAAGTTCGTGAAGTCGAAATATTGTTCGCAGTTGATCAATCATCATCTCATATAATTGCTGCTGACGTCTTAACACATTTTTTTAAATGATTAATTTATATTTTCTTTCTCGATTATATTTTCTTATGTGTACTTTACATAGCAACTTAAGACTCGTGTAGAATATGTAACCATATTAATTTAATTTAATTAGTGCATTTAATGCTATGTAACTATGGTGTGGCTCTTTATAATACATGAAAAACCGGAATTAAAAAAAAAAAAAAAAAAAAAAGGTACAGTAAACTCTGTAACTCTAAAATAATCAATCTACTATATTATACATACAGTAAACACTGTATATATATATATATATATATATATATATATAACTCTGAAATAATCAATATAAAAATTCACTTAAACGTCTTTTTTCTTGTTTTATTATAACTACGTTATCGTAAAATAGAGGGTCTCGATAAGAAGTTAGAAACTCTTGAAGTGGTCGACGGTCAATGAAGTTTGGCGACCCCTGGTCTACTGAATGACATCGTCACCAAGCGAATTTGGTTCCCCATATTATTTGTATTCCTGTAATATTTCCCCCCATGTGTTAGGAGAACATGCCTTAATTATCACAGGGATGCAGGGAATAAGACCCTTCGAACTTGGTGCCTCTGGATCTTTCCTGACAAAAAGATCTATTGAATGAAGTCGAGCCACCGAGCGAATTTGGTCACCCATATTATTTACATGCTTGTAACATTTCCCCCATATATTGGGAGAACATGCCTCAATTATCACAGGCATGCAACGAGTTAGACCCTTCGAACTTGGTGCCTCTGGGTCTTTCTTGACATAAAGATCTATTGAATGAGATCGACCTTGCCGGCATATTTGGTAACTCTCATTATTTGTAATACTTGCTTAATATTTGGTAGGATTGACTGAGCCTCAGCCATAAAAATATTACGTTCAGGGAGTCAGATCCGATGGACTTGACGTTTCGGTGTGCCCATTTTGTTGAACCAACGTTGAGGTTCTCTTGCCAGACGTCAAGGAATGTTGGCCGAAAGGAAACGCTTGATCCCGAGGGAAGTAAATGGGGGTAGTGATTACAAAATCCGGGAATTTTGGGGAATAAACCCGGAATTTTGAGAGAACAAACAAAACCATTTTTATAACATCAGTTTTTAATCAGTAAAGTGCACATATAAGAATTGTGGATGAAACCATGTTTTAATATGTTGCACATCGATTAAATATCTAGATCAATAATTCCCAACCAGTGTGCAGCAACCAGGGTTGACTTTTTCCTGTCCATAACTAATATTTCCCATCCCAGTGGTGAAAACTGGTAAATATTGGAATGAACAGATTTGTTTTCCGATGCGGCTATTAGTTTGGGGTACATTGTGTTAAAGTCGAAAAAAGCGAAATTTCTAATTTTTTTTAGAGTACCTCTAAATGTGAATTTCTACACAACGCAGAGTGTTTTTAGAAATTTGGGGAATTTGAAGGTTTTCGAGCAGGGTGCGGACCCCCTAGTAGACCTGGGCGATGTTCAAATTTTTACATCACGATACATCGGCATTCTAACATCACGATGTATCGTGATGTTAACCATGCATTTTATACAGTAAAAGCAAAACCTTGTTCCTACATCACCATCTCTAATATTATAAAAGGAAGTATTTGTTTGTTGGTCTGTTTGTTTGCAACGGAACTTGCATACCTCAATGCCCGCTCGTATCGCATTGTGTATTCGCGCTAGAAGGGGTCCAACAGAGTACTAAAACTTCAGTTCATTTGTACTTCTGTAATAAATTATCCTTTTTCTTTGATTTTCTAATCACTTACTTTTATCAAAGTAGTGCTTACATGTGTAAAATTTCGTTTCATTTTGACGACTTTTTCTTGGTGCGCAAATTTTTATGGCAATGAGTACTAAAAAATTTGTTAAAATTCAAAGAATGCATCTAAAACCACATTCACAGGAAATATTACTGAGAAACAAATTTAATATACTCAGCCTATCTAAAGAAATATATTGTTTTTCTAACTTCCATTCTTTTAGAAACTGAAAATTAATTTTTAAAAGAATAAACGGCTCCAGAAATTGGTTCATTCTAGTGCCTAAATGGTAGCTATAGGAAAAAATTGATAAAATACTTATGATTAATAAAAACTTTAATTGCCCATCTTAAATACTGAAATACCTTTTTCCAATTAAAAACGTAGAACAAAATAATTTTGTAAACTACAATAATTCAGGAGAAAATTAGTATGTTATGGCCTGAATCAGTTTCCGAAAATAGGATAAAATCATAATAGTTAAAATTAATGCTAAAGGTACAGCTGACATTATTAAACTTAATCTAATCAGATAAAATGTAATAAGTACAAACACAAAAATGAAGCAACAAAGAAATTATGGATATTTTTATTTTAACACAAATCATGTAAGATCACAGACAAAAAAACACTTGTAAACATTTGCACAAACATACACACAAATAAATGCGATGAGTGATATATTTTAAACTCTTTGTTAAAATTATAAAATTTACAGGTGAGTTCATATCCCTTTCATAAGCTACATATGATTTTCTAAAATACAAAAATGACTAAAACAATGGTGATGAGTAAGTATAAAGTGTTTAACGCATACAATAGATTTTAAGCTCTTAGATATTAATTGAATTACTTTCTAAATTGAAAATATTTTTAAGTAGAAAGGCTCTAATTCTCCTATTGAGAAAAAAAATTAAACCTTCAGACTAGAAAAAATATTTTTAAGTAGAAAAGCCATGATTTTCTCATTGAGAAAAAAATGTACCTCAAAACTATAAATTCAAGTCTTAATACTTTAAGTTCATTAAGAAACATTAAATATTTTCAATTTTATGTTTTCCAATTTTTAATTACAGTAGAAAGTTTATCACATTAAAATTGACTTCACTTCATACATTCAATACATATTATTTCAGTAGACTTCTTAAAATAAGATATATTTTCAGTACAGTAGAAAATCAACTATCAGAACTATTTGTTTTGCGTAATCGGACATAAGAAGTTATAAATGAAAATGACAAAAATGTTTTGACAAAGAATATATAAAAATTAATTTAAAAAAAAAACAGTTTTCTATCCTTACGAGAAAACATATTTTAATACATATTACATAGATTTGTATCATACAAAATATATTTTAAATAATCTAGTTTTCTTTAAAAAGTTTAACTGAATTGCATTGCTTTCATTTTGGACTAAAACCATAGTTGGATTTTGTCTAAACTGGCAAATGCTTCTGAATATGAGTTGGAATTTTAAGATTAAATTTATTAATTCCTGCATTCATCTGTCAGATATACAGGTTTCTGTGAGCACAGATGACATATTTTCATCACTTATGTTTAAAATCCGAATCAGCTAAATCAATCATAATTAAGACATACAGAAATTTGTTTACAGTTTGAAATTTGATAACACTCACCATTTAAGAGTCTATCAGTTACTGTAAATGTCTTTCATCGATAATTTTGTTTCCATTTTAGCATTATATTCAACCTTAGGAAAGTAAAAATTTTTTTGAATATGATCAGAACACTTGCCACTTGAATGTACAGCATTCAACTCAATACACTGCAAGTGGAATCAGAAAACAAGTCAAAACGAAAATGCATTGTCTAGACCAGGGGTAGACCATGGAAGTAGGAAAGATAATGGAAGTGACTGTACTTTATACTGTTGAAGCCAAAACCATAACCGCGCCGCCATCTTGATTCTTTTAAAACATTGTGCTCGTGCATGTTAATCAACGTTATACCGTTTTTGAACTTCCGTGGTTTTCGATTGACGATTTTTACCAAACAATTCGCACCATTTTCTTAGTTTTTATTTAAATATGACGTCTTGTGTCGCCTACGGAAGTAAAAACCGAAAGACAAAGAAGATCCGTGGAATATCGTTTCATAGGTAAGTTTAATTTGATGTATCTTTAGGCTGATAGCTTTTTGACCTGTAACTTCTAAGTCTGCAAGCAGCATTATATTCAAAATTAGACGTATTTATAAACATTTAAAGAATTATTTCGAAAAGTTGACAGATTTATCAAAATATATTATTAATTTTATTTATTAATTAACACAATCGTACGATTTTGATTTTTTTTAATCTACCAGTTGTAATAAGAGTTAGACACTGCTTTTTAAGAAAGTTTAACTTTTATTTAATGAAAAAGTATTACAGTCAAATAAACAGTAGCTGTATTTTTAGTACATGGGTCAAAATATTACCTCATGCTACATGATTTAGAATGTAACAGCTTTATTTTAGACTATTAGGCACTAGAGGGCATAAGCTATGAGTGGGATCAGCTAATATAAATTCGAATATGTATCTAATTAAAATAATTTTCTTTTCAGGTTTCACAAAGACCCAGAACGTAGAGATGCATGGATAAGCAATGCATAATCATAAAGCGGTGCATAATAAGAAGTGAAATACCACAAGAAAATAAATATTTAGAATGGATGATTTGGCATAATAAGAAGTAAAATACCACAAGAAAATAAATATTTAGAATGGATGATTTGGCATAATAAGAAATAAAATACCACAAGAAAATAAATATTTAGAATGGACGATTTGGCCAAAAGTGTGTGTATTTCAATGTATGCAGGCAATCAATAAAATGAATTTTAATGCAATACTGTGGAAACCAATTTGGATATAATTTATAAAAACAAGAATGAGGGATACAAATTAGCACTAGACTATTAGGCACTAGAGGGCAGAAGCTATGTGTGGGATCAGCTAATATAAATTCGAATATGTATCTAATTAAAATCCTTTTCTTTTCAGGTTTCACAAAGACCCAGAACGTAGAGATGCATGGATAAGCAATGCATAATCATAAAGCGGTGCATATTAAGAAGTGAAGTACCACAAGAAAATAAATATTTAGAATCGATGATTTGGCATAATAATAAGTAAAATACCACAAGAAAATAAATATTTAGAATGGATGATTTGGCCAAAAGTGTGTGTATTTCAATGTATGCAGGAAATCAATAAAATTAATTTCAATGCCTTATTTTGGACACCAATTTGGATATAATTTATAAAAACAAGAATGAGGGATACAAATTAGAACTAGACTATTAGGCACTAGAGGGCAGAAGCTATGAGTGGGATCAGCTAATATAAATTCGATTAATTATCTAATTAAAGTAATTTTCTTTTCAGGTTTCCCAAAGACCCAGAACGTAGAGATGCATGGATAAGCAATGCATAATCATAAAGCGGTGCATAATAAGAAGTGAAATACCACAAGAATATAAATATTTCGAATGGATGATTTGGCATAATAAGAAGTAAAATACCACAAGAAAATAAATATTTAGAATGGATGATTTGGCATAATAAGAAGCAAAATACCACAAGAAAATAAATATTTAGAATGGATGATTTGGCCAAAAGTGTGTGTATTTCAATGTATGCAGGAAATCAATAAAATTAATTTCAATGCCTTATTTTGGAAACCAATTTGGATATAATTTACAAAAACAACAATGAGGGATACAAATTAGAACTAGACTCTGAGGCACTAGAGGGCACAAGCTATGTGTGGGATCAGCTAATATAAATTCGAATATGTATCTAATTAAAATAATTTTCTTTTCAGGTTTCCCAAAGACCCAGAACGTAGAGATGCATGGATAAGCAATGCATAATAAGAAGTGAAATACCACAAGAAAATAAATATTTAGAATGGATGATTTGGCATAATAAGAAGTAAAATACCACAAGAAAATAAATATTTAGAATGGATGATTTGGCATAATAAGAAGTAAAATACCACAAGAAAATAAATATTTAGAATGGATGATTTGGCCAAAAGTGTGTATTTCAATGTATGCAGGCAATCAATAAAATGAATTTCAATGCATTACTGTGGAAACCAATTTGGATATAATTTATAAAAACAAGAATGAGGGATACAAATTAGCACTAGATTATAAGCACTAGAGGGCAGAAGCTATGTGTGGGATCAGCTAATATAAATTCTAATATGTATCTAATTAAAATAATTTTCTTTTCAAGTTTCCCAGAGACCCAGAACGTAGAGATGCATGGATAAGCAATGCATAATCATAAAGCGGTGCATAATAAGAAGTGAAATACCACAAGAATATAAATATTTCGAATGGATGATTTGGCATAATAAGAAGTAAAATACCACAAGAAAATAAATATTTAGAATGGATGATTTGGCATAATAAGAAGCAAAATACCACAAGAAAATAAATATTTAGAATGGATGATTTGGTATATTAACAAGTAAAATACCACAAGAAAATATATAATTAGAATGGATGATTTGGCCAAAAGTGTGTGTATTTCAATGTATGCAGGAAATCAATAAAATTAATTTCAATTCCTTATTTTGGAAACCAATTTGGATATAATTTACAAAAACAAGAATGAGGGATACAAATTAGAACTAGACTCTGAGGCACTAGAGGGCACAAGCTATGTGTGGGATCAGCTAATATAAATTCGAATATGTATCTAATTAAAATAATTTTCTTTTCAGGTTTCCCAAAGACCCAGAACGTAGAGATGCATGGATAAGCAATGCATAATCATAAAGCGGTGCATATTAAGAAGTGAAATACCACAAGAAAATAAATATTTAGAATCGATGATTTGGCATAATAAGAAGTAAAATACCACAAGAAAATAAATATTTAGAATGGATGATTTGGCCAAAAGTGTGTGTATTTCAATGTATGCAGGAAATCAATAAAATTAATTTCAATGCCTTATTTTGGAAACCAATTTGGATATAATTTACAAAAACAAGAATGAGGGATACAAATTAGAACTAGACTCTGAGGCACTAGAGGGCACAAGCTATGTGTGGGATCAGCTAATATAAATTCGAATATGTATCTAATTAAAATAATTTTCTTTTCAGGTTTCCCAAAGACCCAGAACGTAGAGATGCATGGATAAGCAATGCATAATCATGAAGCGGTGCATAATAAGAAGTGAAATACCAAAAGAAAATAAATATTTAGAATGGATGATTTGGCATAATAAGAAGTAAAATACCACAAGAAAATAAATATTTAGAATGGATGATTTGGCATAATAAGAAGTAAAATACCACAAGAAAATAAATATTTAGAATGGATGATTTGGCATAATAAGAAGCAAAATACCACAAGAAAACAAATATTTAGAATGGATGATTTGGTATATTAACAAGTAAAATACCACAAGAAAATATATAATTAGATTGGATGATTTGGCCAAAAGTGTGTGTATTTCAATGTATGCAGGAAATCAATAAAATTAATTTCAATGCCTTATTTTGGAAACCAATTTGGATATAATTTACAAAAACAAGAATGAGGGATACAAATTAGAACTAGACTCTGAGGCACTAGAGGGCACAAGCTATGTGTGGGATCAGCTAATATAAATTCGAATATGTATCTAATTAAAATAATTTTCTTTTCAGGTTTCCCAAAGACCCAGAACGTAGAGATGCATGGATAAGCAATGCATAATCATGAAGCGGTGCATAATAAGAAGTGAAATACCACAAGAAAATAAATATTTAGAATGGATGATTTGGCCAAAAGTGTGTGTATTTCAATGTATGCAGGAAATCAATAAAATTAATTTCAATGCCTTATTTTGGAAACCAATTTGGATATAATTTACAAAAACAAGAATGAGGGATACAAATTAGAACTAGACTCTGAGGCACTAGAGGGCACAAGCTATGTGTGGGATCAGCTAATATAAATTCGAATATGTATCTAATTAAAATAATTTTCTTTTCAGGTTTCCCAAAGACCCAGAACGTAGAGATGCATGGATAAGCAATGCATAATCATGAAGCGGTGCATAATAAGTGAAATACCAAAAGAAAATAAATATTTAGAATGGATGATTTGGCATAATAAGAAGTAAAATACCACAAGAAAATAAATATTTAGAATGGATGATTTGGCATAATAAGAAGCAAAATACCACAAGAAAATAAATATTTAGAATGGATGATTTGGCCAAAAGTGTGTGTATTTCAATGTATGCAGGAAATCAATAAAATTAATTTCAATGCCTTATTTTGGAAACCAATTTGGATATAATTTACAAAAACAAGAATGAGGGATACAAATTAGAACTAGACTCTGAGGCACTAGAGGGCACAAGCTATGTGTGGGATCAGCTAATATAAATTCGAATATGTATCTAATTAAAATAATTTTCTTTTCAGGTTTCCCAAAGACCCAGAACGTAGAGATGCATGGATAAGCAATGCATAATCATGAAGCGGTGCATAATAAGAAGTGAAATACCAAAAGAAAATAAATATTTAGAATGGATGATTTGGCATAATAAGAAGTAAAATACCACAAGAAAATAAATATTTAGAATGGATGATTTGGCATAATAAGAAGTAAAATACCACAAGAAAATAAATATTTAGAATGGATGGTTTGGCCAAAAGTGTGTATTTCAATGTATGCAGGCAATCAATAAAATGAATTTCAATGCATTACTGTGGAAACCAATTTGGATATAATTTATAAAAACAAGAATGAGGGATACAAATTAGCACTAGATTATAAGCACTAGAGGGCAGAAGCTATGTGTGGGATCAGCTAATATAAATTCTAATATGTATCTAATTAAAATAATTTTCTTTTCAAGTTTCCCAGAGACCCAGAACGTAGAGATGCATGGATAAGCAATGCATAATCATAAAGCGGTGCATAATAAGAAGTGAAATACCACAAGAATATAAATATTTCGAATGGATGATTTGGCATAATAAGAAGTAAAATACCACAAGAAAATAAATATTTAGAATGGATGATTTGGCATAATAAGAAGCAAAATACCACAAGAAAATAAATATTTAGAATGGATGATTTGGTATATTAAGAAGTAAAATACCACAAGAAAATATATAATTAGAATGGATGATTTGGCCAAAAGTGTGTGTATTTCAATGTATGCAGGAAATCAATAAAATTAATTTCAATGCCTTATTTTGGAAACCAATTTGGATATAATTTACAAAAACAAGAATGAGGGATACAAATTAGAACTAGACTCTGAGGCACTAGAGGGCACAAGCTATGTGTGGGATCAGCTAATATAAATTCGAATATGTATCTAATTAAAATAATTTTCTTTTCAGGTTTCCCAAAGACCCAGAACGTAGAGATGCATGGATAAGCAATGCATAATCATAAAGCGGTGCATATTAAGAAGTGAAATACCACAAGAAAATAAATATTTAGAATCGATGATTTGGCATAATAAGAAGTAAAATACCACAAGAAAATAAATATTTAGAATGGATGATTTGGCCAAAAGTGTGTGTATTTCAATGTATGCAGGAAATCAATAAAATTAATTTCAATGCCTTATTTTGGAAACCAATTTGGATATAATTTACAAAAACAAGAATGAGGGATACAAATTAGAACTAGACTCTGAGGCACTAGAGGGCACAAGCTATGTGTGGGATCAGCTAATATAAATTCGAATATGTATCTAATTAAAATAATTTTCTTTTCAGGTTTCCCAAAGACCCAGAACGTAGAGATGCATGGATAAGCAATGCATAATCATAAAGCGGTGCATATTAAGAAGTGAAATACCACAAGAAAATAAATATTTAGAATCGATGATTTGGCATAATAAGAAGTAAAATACCACAAGAAAATAAATATTTAGAATGGATGATTTGGCCAAAAGTGTGTGTATTTCAATGTATGCAGGAAATCAATAAAATTAATTTCAATGCCTTATTTTGGAAACCAATTTGGATATAATTTACAAAAACAAGAATGAGGGATACAAATTAGAACTAGACTCTGAGGCACTAGAGGGCACAAGCTATGTGTGGGATCAGCTAATATAAATTCGAATATGTATCTAATTAAAATAATTTTCTTTTCAGGTTTCCCAAAGACCCAGAACGTAGAGATGCATGGATAAGCAATGCATAATCATGAAGCGGTGCATAATAAGAAGTGAAATACCAAAAGAAAATAAATATTTAGAATGGATGATTTGGCATAATAAGAAGTAAAATACCACAAGAAAATAAATATTTAGAATGGATGATTTGGCATAATAAGAAGTAAAATACCACAAGAAAATAAATATTTAGAATGGATGATTTGGCATAATAAGAAGCAAAATACCACAAGAAAACAAATATTTAGAATGGATGATTTGGTATATTAACAAGTAAAATACCACAAGAAAATATATAATTAGATTGGATGATTTGGCCAAAAGTGTGTGTATTTCAATGTATGCAGGAAATCAATAAAATTAATTTCAATGCCTTATTTTGGAAACCAATTTGGATATAATTTACAAAAACAAGAATGAGGGATACAAATTAGAACTAGACTCTGAGGCACTAGAGGGCACAAGCTATGTGTGGGATCAGCTAATATAAATTCGAATATGTATCTAATTAAAATAATTTTCTTTTCAGGTTTCCCAAAGACCCAGAACGTAGAGATGCATGGATAAGCAATGCATAATCATGAAGCGGTGCATAATAAGAAGTGAAATACCACAAGAAAATAAATATTTAGAATGGATGATTTGGCCAAAAGTGTGTGTATTTCAATGTATGCAGGAAATCAATAAAATTAATTTCAATGCCTTATTTTGGAAACCAATTTGGATATAATTTACAAAAACAAGAATGAGGGATACAAATTAGAACTAGACTCTGAGGCACTAGAGGGCACAAGCTATGTGTGGGATCAGCTAATATAAATTCGAATATGTATCTAATTAAAATAATTTTCTTTTCAGGTTTCCCAAAGACCCAGAACGTAGAGATGCATGGATAAGCAATGCATAATCATAAAGCGGTGCATATTAAGAAGTGAAATACCACAAGAAAATAAATATTTAGAATCGATGATTTGGCATAATAAGAAGTAAAATACCACAAGAATATAAATATTTAGAATGGATGATTTGGCCAAAAGTGTGTGTATTTCAATGTATGCAGGAAATCAATAAAATTAATTTCAATGCCTTATTTTGGAAACCAATTTGGATATAATTTACAAAAACAAGAATGAGGGATACAAATTAGAACTAGACTCTGAGGCACTAGAGGGCACAAGCTATGTGTGGGATCAGCTAATATAAATTCGAATATGTATCTAATTAAAATAATTTTCTTTTCAGGTTTCCCAAAGACCCAGAACGTAGAGATGCATGGATAAGCAATGCATAATCATGAAGCGGTGCATAATAAGAAGTGAAATACCAAAAGAAAATAAATATTTAGAATGGATGATTTGGCATAATAAGAAGTAAAATACCACAAGAAAATAAATATTTAGAATGGATGATTTGGCATAATAAGAAGTAAAATACCACAAGAAAATAAATATTTAGAATGGATGATTTGGCATAATAAGAAGCAAAATACCACAAGAAAACAAATATTTAGAATGGATGATTTGGTATATTAACAAGTAAAATACCACAAGAAAATATATAATTAGATTGGATGATTTGGCCAAAAGTGTGTGTATTTCAATGTATGCAGGAAATCAATAAAATTAATTTCAATGCCTTATTTTGGAAACCAATTTGGATATAATTTACAAAAACAAGAATGAGGGATACAAATTAGAACTAGACTCTGAGGCACTAGAGGGCACAAGCTATGTGTGGGATCAGCTAATATAAATTCGAATATGTATCTAATTAAAATAATTTTCTTTTCAGGTTTCCCAAAGACCCAGAACGTAGAGATGCATGGATAAGCAATGCATAATCATGAAGCGGTGCATAATAAGAAGTGAAATACCACAAGAAAATAAATATTTAGAATGGATGATTTGGCCAAAAGTGTGTGTATTTCAATGTATGCAGGAAATCAATAAAATTAATTTCAATGCCTTATTTTGGAAACCAATTTGGATATAATTTACAAAAACAAGAATGAGGGATACAAATTAGAACTAGACTCTGAGGCACTAGAGGGCACAAGCTATGTGTGGGATCAGCTAATATAAATTCGAATATGTATCTAATTAAAATAATTTTCTTTTCAGGTTTCCCAAAGACCCAGAACGTAGAGATGCATGGATAAGCAATGCATAATCATGAAGCGGTGCATAATAAGAAGTGAAATACCAAAAGAAAATAAATATTTAGAATGGATGATTTGGCATAATAAGAAGTAAAATACCACAAGAAAATAAATATTTAGAATGGATGATTTGGCATAATAAGAAATAAAATACCACAAGAAAATAAATATTTAGAACGGATGATTTGGCATAATAAGAAGCAAAATACCACAAGAAAACAAATATTTAGAATGGATGATTTGGTATATTAACAAGTAAAATACCACAAGAAAATATATAATTAGAATGGATGATTTGGCCAAAAGTGTGTGTATTTCAATGTATGCAGGAAATCAATAAAATTAATTTCAATGCCTTATTTTGGAAACCAATTTGGATATAATTTACAAAAACAACAATGAGGGATACAAATTAGAACTAGACTCTGAGGCACTAGAGGGCACAAGCTATGTGTGGGATCAGCTAATATAAATTCGAATATGTATCTAATTAAAATAATTTTCTTTTCAGGTTTCCCAAAGACCCAGAACGTAGAGATGCATGGATAAGCAATGCATAATCATAAAGCGGTGCATAATAAGAAGTGAAATACCACAAGAATATAAATATTTCGAATGGATGATTTGGCATAATAAGAAGTAAAATACCACAAGAAAATAAATATTTAGAATGGATGATTTGGCATAATAAGAAGCAAAATACCACAAGAAAATAAATATTTAGAATGGATGATTTGGTATATTAAGAAGTAAAATACCACAAGAAAATATATAATTAGAATGGATGATTTGGCCAAAAGTGTGTGTATTTCAATGTATGCAGGAAATCAATAAAATTAATTTCAATGCCTTATTTTGGAAACCAATTTGGATATAATTTACAAAAACAAGAATGAGGGATACAAATTAGAACTAGACTCTGAGGCACTAGAGGGCACAAGCTATGTGTGGGATCAGCTAATATAAATTCGAATATGTATCTAATTAAAATAATTTTCTTTTCAGGTTTCCCAAAGACCCAGAACGTAGAGATGCATGGATAAGCAATGCATAATCATAAAGCGGTGCATATTAAGAAGTGAAATACCACAAGAAAATAAATATTTAGAATCGATGATTTGGCATAATAAGAAGTAAAATACCACAAGAAAATAAATATTTAGAATGGATGATTTGGCCAAAAGTGTGTGTATTTCAATGTATGCAGGAAATCAATAAAATTAATTTCAATGCCTTATTTTGGAAACCAATTTGGATATAATTTACAAAAACAAGAATGAGGGATACAAATTAGAACTAGACTCTGAGGCACTAGAGGGCACAAGCTATGTGTGGGATCAGCTAATATAAATTCGAATATGTATCTAATTAAAATAATTTTCTTTTCAGGTTTCCCAAAGACCCAGAACGTAGAGATGCATGGATAAGCAATGCATAATCATGAAGCGGTGCATAATAAGAAGTGAAATACCAAAAGAAAATAAATATTTAGAATGGATGATTTGGCATAATAAGAAGTAAAATACCACAAGAAAATAAATATTTAGAATGGATGATTTGGCATAATAAGAAGTAAAATACCACAAGAAAATAAATATTTAGAATGGATGATTTGGCATAATAAGAAGCAAAATACCACAAGAAAACAAATATTTAGAATGGATGATTTGGTATGTTAACAAGTAAAATACCACAAGAAAATATATAATTAGATTGGATGATTTGGCCAAAAGTGTGTGTATTTCAATGTATGCAGGAAATCAATAAAATTAATTTCAATGCCTTATTTTGGAAACCAATTTGGATATAATTTACAAAAACAAGAATGAGGGATACAAATTAGAACTAGACTCTGAGGCACTAGAGGGCACAAGCTATGTGTGGGATCAGCTAATATAAATTCGAATATGTATCTAATTAAAATAATTTTCTTTTCAGGTTTCCCAAAGACCCAGAACGTAGAGATGCATGGATAAGCAATGCATAATCATGAAGCGGTGCATAATAAGAAGTGAAATACCACAAGAAAATAAATATTTAGAATGGATGATTTGGCCAAAAGTGTGTGTATTTCAATGTATGCAGGAAATCAATAAAATTAATTTCAATGCCTTATTTTGGAAACCAATTTGGATATAATTTACAAAAACAAGAATGAGGGATACAAATTAGAACTAGACTCTGAGGCACTAGAGGGCACAAGCTATGTGTGGGATCAGCTAATATAAATTCGAATATGTATCTAATTAAAATAATTTTCTTTTCAGGTTTCCCAAAGACCCAGAACGTAGAGATGCATGGATAAGCAATGCATAATCATGAAGCGGTGCATAATAAGAAGTGAAATACCAAAAGAAAATAAATATTTAGAATGGATGATTTGGCATAATAAGAAGTAAAATACCACAAGAAAATAAATATTTAGAATGGATGATTTGGCATAATAAGAAATAAAATACCACAAGAAAATAAATATTTAGAACGGATGATTTGGCATAATAAGAAGCAAAATACCACAAGAAAACAAATATTTAGAATGGATGATTTGGTATATTAACAAGTAAAATACCACAAGAAAATATATAATTAGAATGGATGATTTGGCCAAAAGTGTGTGTATTTCAATGTATGCAGGAAATCAATAAAATTAATTTCAATGCCTTATTTTGGAAACCAATTTGGATATAATTTACAAAAACAACAATGAGGGATACAAATTAGAACTAGACTCTGAGGCACTAGAGGGCACAAGCTATGTGTGGGATCAGCTAATATAAATTCGAATATGTATCTAATTAAAATAATTTTCTTTTCAGGTTTCCCAAAGACCCAGAACGTAGAGATGCATGGATAAGCAATGCATAATCATGAAGCGGTGCATAATAAGAAGTGAAATACCACAAGAAAATAAATATTTAGAATGGATGATTTGGCATAATAAGTAAAATACCACAAGAAAATAAATATTTAGAATGGATGATTTGGCATAATAAGAAGTAAAATACCACAAGAAAATAAATATTTAGAATGGATGGTTTGGCCAAAAGTGTGTATTTCAATGTATGCAGGCAATCAATAAAATGAATTTCAATGCATTACTGTGGAAACCAATTTGGATATAATTTATAAAAACAAGAATGAGGGATACAAATTAGCACTAGATTATAAGCACTAGAGGGCAGAAGCTATGTGTGGGATCAGCTAATATAAATTCTAATATGTATCTAATTAAAATAATTTTCTTTTCAAGTTTCCCAGAGACCCAGAACGTAGAGATGCATGGATAAGCAATGCATAATCATAAAGCGGTGCATAATAAGAAGTGAAATACCACAAGAATATAAATATTTCGAATGGATGATTTGGCATAATAAGAAGTAAAATACCACAAGAAAATAAATATTTAGAATGGATGATTTGGCATAATAAGAAGCAAAATACCACAAGAAAATAAATATTTAGAATGGATGATTTGGTATATTAAGAAGTAAAATACCACAAGAAAATATATAATTAGAATGGATGATTTGGCCAAAAGTGTGTGTATTTCAATGTATGCAGGAAATCAATAAAATTAATTTCAATGCCTTATTTTGGAAACCAATTTGGATATAATTTACAAAAACAAGAATGAGGGATACAAATTAGAACTAGACTCTGAGGCACTAGAGGGCACAAGCTATGTGTGGGATCAGCTAATATAAATTCGAATATGTATCTAATTAAAATAATTTTCTTTTCAGGTTTCCCAAAGACCCAGAACGTAGAGATGCATGGATAAGCAATGCATAATCATAAAGCGGTGCATATTAAGAAGTGAAATACCACAAGAAAATAAATATTTAGAATCGATGATTTGGCATAATAAGAAGTAAAATACCACAAGAAAATAAATATTTAGAATGGATGATTTGGCCAAAAGTGTGTGTATTTCAATGTATGCAGGAAATCAATAAAATTAATTTCAATGCCTTATTTTGGAAACCAATTTGGATATAATTTACAAAAACAAGAATGAGGGATACAAATTAGAACTAGACTCTGAGGCACTAGAGGGCACAAGCTATGTGTGGGATCAGCTAATATAAATTCGAATATGTATCTAATTAAAATAATTTTCTTTTCAGGTTTCCCAAAGACCCAGAACGTAGAGATGCATGGATAAGCAATGCATAATCATGAAGCGGTGCATAATAAGAAGTGAAATACCAAAAGAAAATAAATATTTAGAATGGATGATTTGGCATAATAAGAAGTAAAATACCACAAGAAAATAAATATTTAGAATGGATGATTTGGCATAATAAGAAGTAAAATACCACAAGAAAATAAATATTTAGAATGGATGATTTGGCATAATAAGAAGCAAAATACCACAAGAAAACAAATATTTAGAATGGATGATTTGGTATATTAACAAGTAAAATACCACAAGAAAATATATAATTAGATTGGATGATTTGGCCAAAAGTGTGTGTATTTCAATGTATGCAGGAAATCAATAAAATTAATTTCAATGCCTTATTTTGGAAACCAATTTGGATATAATTTACAAAAACAAGAATGAGGGATACAAATTAGAACTAGACTCTGAGGCACTAGAGGGCACAAGCTATGTGTGGGATCAGCTAATATAAATTCGAATATGTATCTAATTAAAATAATTTTCTTTTCAGGTTTCCCAAAGACCTAGAACGTAGAGATGCATGGATAAGCAATGCATAATCATAAAGCGGTGCATATGAAGAAGTGAAATACCACAAGAAAATAAATATTTAGAATCGATGATTTGGCATAATAAGAAGTAAAATACCACAAGAAAATAAATATTTAGAATGGATGATTTGGCCAAAAGTGTGTGGATTTCAATGTATGCAGGAAATCAATAAAATTAATTTCAATGCCTTATTTTGGAAACCAATTTGGATATAATTTACAAAAACAAGAATGAGGGATACAAATTAGAACTAGACTCTGAGGCACTAGAGGGCACAAGCTATGTGTGGGATCAGCTAATATAAATTCGAATATGTATCTAATTAAAATAATTTTCTTTTCAGGTTTCCCAAAGACCCAGAACGTAGAGATGCATGGATAAGCAATGCATAATCATGAAGCGGTGCATAATAAGAAGTGAAATACCAAAAGAAAATAAATATTTAGAATGGATGATTTGGCATAATAAGAAGTAAAATACCACAAGAAAATAAATATTTAGAATGGATGATTTGGCATAATAAGAAGTAAAATACCACAAGAAAATAAATATTTAGAATGGATGATTTGGCATAATAAGAAGCAAAATACCACAAGAAAACAAATATTTAGAATGGATGATTTGGTATATTAACAAGTAAAATACCACAAGAAAATAAATATTTAGAATGGATGATTTGGCCAAAAGTGTGTGTATTTCAATGTATGCAGGAAATCAATAAAATTAATTTCAATGCCTTATTTTGGAAACCAATTTGGATATAATTTACAAAAACAAGAATGAGGGATACAAATTAGAACTAGACTCTGAGGCACTAGAGGGCACAAGCTATGTGTGGGATCAGCTAATATAAATTCGAATATGTATCTAATTAAAATAATTTTCTTTTCAGGTTTCCCAAAGACCCAGAACGTAGAGATGCATGGATAAGCAATGCATAATCATGAAGCGGTGCATAATAAGAAGTGAAATACCAAAAGAAAATAAATATTTAGAATGGATGATTTGGCATAATAAGAAGTAAAATACCACAAGAAAATAAATATTTAGAATGGATGATTTGGCATAATAAGAAGTAAAATACCACAAGAAAATAAATATTTAGAATGGATGATTTGGCATAATAAGAAGCAAAATACCACAAGAAAACAAATATTTAGAATGGATGATTTGGTATATTAACAAGTAAAATACCACAAGAAAATATATAATTAGATTGGATGATTTGGCCAAAAGTGTGTGTATTTCAATGTATGCAGGAAATCAATAAAATTAATTTCAATGCCTTATTTTGGAAACCAATTTGGATATAATTTACAAAAACAAGAATGAGGGATACAAATTAGAACTAGACTCTGAGGCACTAGAGGGCACAAGCTATGTGTGGGATCAGCTAATATAAATTCGAATATGTATCTAATTAAAATAATTTTCTTTTCAGGTTTCCCAAAGACCTAGAACGTAGAGATGCATGGATAAGCAATGCATAATCATAAAGCGGTGCATATGAAGAAGTGAAATACCACAAGAAAATAAATATTTAGAATCGATGATTTGGCATAATAAGAAGTAAAATACCACAAGAAAATAAATATTTAGAATGGATGATTTGGCCAAAAGTGTGTGTATTTCAATGTATGCAGGAAATCAATAAAATTAATTTCAATGCCTTATTTTGGAAACCAATTTGGATATAATTTACAAAAACAAGAATGAGGGATACAAATTAGAACTAGACTCTGAGGCACTAGAGGGCACAAGCTATGTGTGGGATCAGCTAATATAAATTCGAATATGTATCTAATTAAAATAATTTTCTTTTCAGGTTTCCCAAAGACCCAGAACGTAGAGATGCATGGATAAGCAATGCATAATCATGAAGCGGTGCATAATAAGAAGTGAAATACCAAAAGAAAATAAATATTTAGAATGGATGATTTGGCATAATAAGAAGTAAAATACCACAAGAAAATAAATATTTAGAATGGATGATTTGGCATAATAAGAAGTAAAATACCACAAGAAAATAAATATTTAGAATGGATGATTTGGCATAATAAGAAGCAAAATACCACAAGAAAACAAATATTTAGAATGGATGATTTGGTATATTAACAAGTAAAATACCACAAGAAAATATATAATTAGATTGGATGATTTGGCCAAAAGTGTGTGTATTTCAATGTATGCAGGAAATCAATAAAATTAATTTCAATGCCTTATTTTGGAAACCAATTTGGATATAATTTACAAAAACAAGAATGAGGGATACAAATTAGAACTAGACTCTGAGGCACTAGAGGGCACAAGCTATGTGTGGGATCAGCTAATATAAATTCGAATATGTATCTAATTAAAATAATTTTCTTTTCAGGTTTCCCAAAGACCTAGAACGTAGAGATGCATGGATAAGCAATGCATAATCATAAAGCGGTGCATATTAAGAAGTGAAATACCACAAGAAAATAAATATTTAGAATCGATGATTTGGCATAATAAGAAGTAAAATACCACAAGAAAATAAATATTTAGAATGGATGATTTGGCCAAAAGTGTGTGTATTTCAATGTATGCAGGAAATCAATAAAATTAATTTCAATGCCTTATTTTGGAAACCAATTTGGATATAATTTACAAAAACAAGAATGAGGGATACAAATTAGAACTAGACTCTGAGGCACTAGAGGGCACAAGCTATGTGTGGGATCAGCTAATATAAATTCGAATATGTATCTAATTAAAATAATTTTATTTTCAGGTTTCCCAAAGACCCAGAACGTAGAGATGCATGGATAAGCAATGCATAATCATAAAGCGGTGCATAATAAGAAGTGAAATACCACAAGAATATAAATATTTCGAATGGATGATTTGGCATAATAAGAAGTAAAATACCACAAGAAAATAAATATTTAGAATGGATGATTTGGCATAATAAGAAGCAAAATACCACAAGAAAACAAATATTTAGAATGGATGATTTGGTATATTAACAAGTAAAATACCACAAGAAAATATATAATTAGAATGGATGATTTGGCCAAAAGTGTGTGTATTTCAATGTATGCAGGAAATCAATAAAATTAATTTCAATGCCTTATTTTGGAAACCAATTTGGATATAATTTACAAAAACAACAATGAGGGATACAAATTAGAACTAGACTCTGAGGCACTAGAGGGCACAAGCTATGTGTGGGATCAGCTAATATAAATTCGAATATGTATCTAATTAAAATAATTTTCTTTTCAGGTTTCCCAAAGACCCAGAACGTAGAGATGCATGGATAAGCAATGCATAATCATGAAGCGGTGCATAATAAGAAGTGAAATACCACAAGAAAATAAATATTTAGAATGGATGATTTGGCATAATAAGTAAAATACCACAAGAAAATAAATATTTAGAATGGATGATTTGGCATAATAAGTAAAATACCACAAGAAAATAAATATTTAGAATGGATGGTTTGGCCAAAAGTGTGTATTTCAATGTATGCAGGCAATCAATAAAATGAATTTCAATGCATTACTGTGGAAACCAATTTGGATATAATTTATAAAAACAAGAATGAGGGATACAAATTAGCACTAGATTATAAGCACTAGAGGGCAGAAGCTATGTGTGGGATCAGCTAATATAAATTCTAATATGTATCTAATTAAAATAATTTTCTTTTCAAGTTTCCCAGAGACCCAGAACGTAGAGATGCATGGATAAGCAATGCATAATCATAAAGCGGTGCATAATAAGAAGTGAAATACCACAAGAATATAAATATTTCGAATGGATGATTTGGCATAATAAGAAGTAAAATACCACAAGAAAATAAATATTTAGAATGGATGATTTGGCATAATAAGAAGCAAAATACCACAAGAAAATAAATATTTAGAATGGATGATTTGGTATATTAAGAAGTAAAATACCACAAGAAAATATATAATTAGAATGGATGATTTGGCCAAAAGTGTGTGTATTTCAATGTATGCAGGAAATCAATAAAATTAATTTCAATGCCTTATTTTGGAAACCAATTTGGATATAATTTACAAAAACAAGAATGAGGGATACAAATTAGAACTAGACTCTGAGGCACTAGAGGGCACAAGCTATGTGTGGGATCAGCTAATATAAATTCGAATATGTATCTAATTAAAATAATTTTCTTTTCAGGTTTCCCAAAGACCCAGAACGTAGAGATGCATGGATAAGCAATGCATAATCATAAAGCGGTGCATATTAAGAAGTGAAATACCACAAGAAAATAAATATTTAGAATCGATGATTTGGCATAATAAGAAGTAAAATACCACAAGAAAATAAATATTTAGAATGGATGATTTGGCCAAAAGTGTGTGTATTTCAATGTATGCAGGAAATCAATAAAATTAATTTCAATGCCTTATTTTGGAAACCAATTTGGATATAATTTACAAAAACAAGAATGAGGGATACAAATTAGAACTAGACTCTGAGGCACTAGAGGGCACAAGCTATGTGTGGGATCAGCTAATATAAATTCGAATATGTATCTAATTAAAATAATTTTCTTTTCAGGTTTCCCAAAGACCCAGAACGTAGAGATGCATGGATAAGCAATGCATAATCATGAAGCGGTGCATAATAAGAAGTGAAATACCAAAAGAAAATAAATATTTAGAATGGATGATTTGGCATAATAAGAAGTAAAATACCACAAGAAAATAAATATTTAGAATGGATGATTTGGCATAATAAGAAGTAAAATACCACAAGAAAATAAATATTTAGAATGGATGATTTGGCATAATAAGAAGCAAAATACCACAAGAAAACAAATATTTAGAATGGATGATTTGGTATATTAACAAGTAAAATACCACAAGAAAATATATAATTAGATTGGATGATTTGGCCAAAAGTGTGTGTATTTCAATGTATGCAGGAAATCAATAAAATTAATTTCAATGCCTTATTTTGGAAACCAATTTGGATATAATTTACAAAAACAAGAATGAGGGATACAAATTAGAACTAGACTCTGAGGCACTAGAGGGCACAAGCTATGTGTGGGATCAGCTAATATAAATTCGAATATGTATCTAATTAAAATAATTTTCTTTTCAGGTTTCCCAAAGACCTAGAACGTAGAGATGCATGGATAAGCAATGCATAATCATAAAGCGGTGCATATGAAGAAGTGAAATACCACAAGAAAATAAATATTTAGAATCGATGATTTGGCATAATAAGAAGTAAAATACCACAAGAAAATAAATATTTAGAATGGATGATTTGGCCAAAAGTGTGTGTATTTCAATGTATGCAGGAAATCAATAAAATTAATTTCAATGCCTTATTTTGGAAACCAATTTGGATATAATTTACAAAAACAAGAATGAGGGATACAAATTAGAACTAGACTCTGAGGCACTAGAGGGCACAAGCTATGTGTGGGATCAGCTAATATAAATTCGAATATGTATCTAATTAAAATAATTTTCTTTTCAGGTTTCCCAAAGACCCAGAACGTAGAGATGCATGGATAAGCAATGCATAATCATGAAGCGGTGCATAATAAGAAGTGAAATACCAAAAGAAAATAAATATTTAGAATGGATGATTTGGCATAATAAGAAGTAAAATACCACAAGAAAATAAATATTTAGAATGGATGATTTGGCATAATAAGAAGTAAAATACCACAAGAAAATAAATATTTAGAATGGATGATTTGGCATAATAAGAAGCAAAATACCACAAGAAAACAAATATTTAGAATGGATGATTTGGTATATTAACAAGTAAAATACCACAAGAAAATATATAATTAGATTGGATGATTTGGCCAAAAGTGTGTGTATTTCAATGTATGCAGGAAATCAATAAAATTAATTTCAATGCCTTATTTTGGAAACCAATTTGGATATAATTTACAAAAACAAGAATGAGGGATACAAATTAGAACTAGACTCTGAGGCACTAGAGGGCACAAGCTATGTGTGGGATCAGCTAATATAAATTCGAATATGTATCTAATTAAAATAATTTTCTTTTCAGGTTTCCCAAAGACCTAGAACGTAGAGATGCATGGATAAGCAATGCATAATCATAAAGCGGTGCATATTAAGAAGTGAAATACCACAAGAAAATAAATATTTAGAATCGATGATTTGGCATAATAAGAAGTAAAATACCACAAGAAAATAAATATTTAGAATGGATGATTTGGCCAAAAGTGTGTGTATTTCAATGTATGCAGGAAATCAATAAAATTAATTTCAATGCCTTATTTTGGAAACCAATTTGGATATAATTTACAAAAACAAGAATGAGGGATACAAATTAGAACTAGACTCTGAGGCACTAGAGGGCACAAGCTATGTGTGGGATCAGCTAATATAAATTCGAATATGTATCTAATTAAAATAATTTTATTTTCAGGTTTCCCAAAGACCCAGAACGTAGAGATGCATGGATAAGCAATGCATAATCATGAAGCGGTGCATAATAAGAAGTGAAATACCAAAAGAAAATAAATATTTAGAATGGATGATTTGGCATAATAAGAAGTAAAATACCACAAGAAAATAAATATTTAGAATGGATGATTTGGCATAATAAGTAAAATACCACAAGAAAATAAATATTTAGAATGGATGATTTGGCATAATAAGAAATAAAATACCACAAGAAAATAAATATTTAGAACGGATGATTTGGCATAATAAGAAGCAAAATAACACAAGAAAACAAATATTTAGAATGGATGATTTGGTATATTAACAAGTAAAATACCACAAGAAAATATATAATTAGAATGGATGATTTGGCCAAAAGTGTGTGTATTTCAATGTATGCAGGAAATCAATAAAATTAATTTCAATGCCTTATTTTGGAAACCAATTTGGATATAATTTACAAAAACAACAATGAGGGATACAAATTAGAACTAGACTCTGAGGCACTAGAGGGCACAAGCTATGTGTGGGATCAGCTAATATAAATTCGAATATGTATCTAATTAAAATAATTTTCTTTTCAGGTTTCCCAAAGACCCAGAACGTAGAGATGCATGGATAAGCAATGCATAATCATGAAGCGGTGCATAATAAGAAGTGAAATACCACAAGAAAATAAATATTTAGAATGGATGATTTGGCATAATAAGAAGTAAAATACCACAAGAAAATAAATATTTAGAATGGATGATTTGGCATAATAAGAAGTAAAATACCACAAGAAAATAAATATTTAGAATGGATGGTTTGGCCAAAAGTGTGTATTTCAATGTATGCAGGCAATCAATAAAATGAATTTCAATGCATTACTGTGGAAACCAATTTGGATATAATTTATAAAAACAAGAATGAGGGAAACAAATTAGCACTAGATTATAAGCACTAGAGGGCAGAAGCTATGTGTGGTATCAGCTAATATAAATTCTAATATGTATCTAATTAAAATAATTTTCTTTTCAAGTTTCCCAGAGACCCAGAACGTAGAGATGCATGGATAAGCAATGCATAATCATAAAGCGGTGCATAATAAGAAGTGAAATACCACAAGAATATAAATATTTCGAATGGATGATTTGGCATAATAAGAAGTAAAATACCACAAGAAAATAAATATTTAGAATGGATGATTTGGCATAATAAGAAGCAAAATACCACAAGAAAATAAATATTTAGAATGGATGATTTGGTATATTAAGAAGTAAAATACCACTAGAAAATATATAATTAGAATGGATGATTTGGCCAAAAGTGTGTGTATTTCAATGTATGCAGGAAATCAATAAAATTAATTTCAATGCCTTATTTTGGAAACCAATTTGGATATAATTTACAAAAACAAGAATGAGGGATACAAATTAGAACTAGACTCTGAGGCACTAGAGGGCACAAGCTATGTGTGGGATCAGCTAATATAAATTCGAATATGTATCTAATTAAAATAATTTTCTTTTCAGGTTTCCCAAAGACCCAGAACGTAGAGATGCATGGATAAGCAATGCATAATCATGAAGCGGTGCATAATAAGAAGTGAAATACCAAAAGAAAATAAATATTTAGAATGGATGATTTGGCATAATAAGAAGTAAAATACCACAAGAAAATAAATATTTAGAATGGATGATTTGGCATAATAAGAAGTAAAATACCACAAGAAAATAAATATTTAGAATGGATGATTTGGCATAATAAGAAGCAAAATACCACAAGAAAACAAATATTTAGAATGGATGATTTGGTATATTAACAAGTAAAATACCACAAGAAAATATATAATTAGATTGGATGATTTGGCCAAAAGTGTGTGTATTTCAATGTATGCAGGAAATCAATAAAATTAATTTCAATGCCTTATTTTGGAAACCAATTTGGATATAATTTACAAAAACAAGAATGAGGGATACAAATTAGAACTAGACTCTGAGGCACTAGAGGGCACAAGCTATGTGTGGGATCAGCTAATATAAATTCGAATATGTATCTAATTAAAATAATTTTCTTTTCAGGTTTCCCAAAGACCTAGAACGTAGAGATGCATGGATAAGCAATGCATAATCATAAAGCGGTGCATATTAAGAAGTGAAATACCACAAGAAAATAAATATTTAGAATCGATGATTTGGCATAATAAGAAGTAAAATACCACAAGAAAATAAATATTTAGAATGGATGATTTGGCCAAAAGTGTGTGTATTTCAATGTATGCAGGAAATCAATAAAATTAATTTCAATGCCTTATTTTGGAAACCAATTTGGATATAATTTACAAAAACAAGAATGAGGGATACAAATTAGAACTAGACTCTGAGGCACTAGAGGGCACAAGCTATGTGTGGGATCAGCTAATATAAATTCGAATATGTATCTAATTAAAATAATTTTCTTTTCAGGTTTCCCAAAGACCCAGAACGTAGAGATGCATGGATAAGCAATGCATAATCATGAAGCGGTGCATAATAAGAAGTGAAATACCAAAAGAAAATAAATATTTAGAATGGATGATTTGGCATAATAAGAAGTAAAAAAACCACAAGAAAATAAATATTTAGAATGGATGATTTGGCATAATAAGAAGTAAAATACCACAAGAAAATAAATATTTAGAATGGATGATTTGGCATAAGAAATAAAATACCACAAGAAAATAAATATTTAGAACGGATGATTTGGCATAATAAGAAGCAAAATACCACAAGAAAACAAATATTTAGAATGGATGATTTGGTATATTAACAAGTAAAATACCACAAGAAAATATATAATTAGAATGGATGATTTGGCCAAAAGTGTGTGTATTTCAATGTATGCAGGAAATCAATAAAATTAATTTCAATGCCTTATTTTGGAAACCAATTTGGATATAATTTACAAAAACAACAATGAGGGATACAAATTAGAACTAGACTCTGAGGCACTAGAGGGCACAAGCTATGTGTGGGATCAGCTAATATAAATTCGAATATGTATCTAATTAAAATAATTTTCTTTTCAGGTTTCCCAAAGACCCAGAACGTAGAGATGCATGGATAAGCAATGCATAATCATGAAGCGGTGCATAATAAGAAGTGAAATACCACAAGAAAATAAATATTTAGAATGGATGATTTGGCATAATAAGTAAAATACCACAAGAAAATAAATATTTAGAATGGATGATTTGGCATAATAAGAAGTAAAATACCACAAGAAAATAAATATTTAGAATGGATGGTTTGGCCAAAAGTGTGTATTTCAATGTATGCAGGCAATCAATAAAATGAATTTCAATGCATTACTGTGGAAACCAATTTGGATACAATTTATAAAAACAAGAATGAGGGAAACAAATTAGCACTAGATTATAAGCACTAGAGGGCAGAAGCTATGTGTGGTATCAGCTAATATAAATTCTAATATGTATCTAATTAAAATAATTTTCTTTTCAAGTTTCCCAGAGACCCAGAACGTAGAGATGCATGGATAAGCAATGCATAATCATAAAGCGGTGCATAATAAGAAGTGAAATACCACAAGAATATAAATATTTCGAATGGATGATTTGGCATAATAAGAAGTAAAATACCACAAGAAAATAAATATTTAGAATGGATGATTTGGCATAATAAGAAGCAAAATACCACAAGAAAATAAATATTTAGAATGGATGATTTGGTATATTAAGAAGTAAAATACCACAAGAAAATATATAATTAGAATGGATGATTTGGCCAAAAGTGTGTGTATTTCAATGTATGCAGGAAATCAATAAAATTAATTTCAATGCCTTATTTTGGAAACCAATTTGGATATAATTTACAAAAACAAGAATGAGGGATACAAATTAGAACTAGACTCTGAGGCACTAGAGGGCACAAGCTATGTGTGGGATCAGCTAATATAAATTCGAATATGTATCTAATTAAAATAATTTTCTTTTCAGGTTTCCCAAAGACCCAGAACGTAGAGATGCATGGATAAGCAATGCATAATCATGAAGCGGTGCATAATAAGAAGTGAAATACCAAAAGAAAATAAATATTTAGAATGGATGATTTGGCATAATAAGAAGTAAAATACCACAAGAAAATAAATATTTAGAATGGATGATTTGGCATAATAAGAAGTAAAATACCACAAGAAAATAAATATTTAGAATGGATGATTTGGCATAATAAGAAGCAAAATACCACAAGAAAACAAATATTTAGAATGGATGATTTGGTATATTAACAAGTAAAATACCACAAGAAAATATATAATTAGATTGGATGATTTGGCCAAAAGTGTGTGTATTTCAATGTATGCAGGAAATCAATAAAATTAATTTCAA
The DNA here is from genome assembly GCA_947359465.1 of Metellina segmentata. Taxonomy (NCBI): domain Eukaryota; kingdom Metazoa; phylum Arthropoda; class Arachnida; order Araneae; family Tetragnathidae; genus Metellina; species Metellina segmentata. Next base: position 24,067,986 of record OX375884.1, read on the forward strand.
TGCCTTATTTTGGAAACCAATTTGGATATAATTTACAAAAACAAGAATGAGGGATACAAATTAGAACTAGACTCTGAGGCACTAGAGGGCACAAGCTATGTGTGGGATCAGCTAATATAAATTCGAATATGTATCTAATTAAAATAATTTTCTTTTCAGGTTTCCCAAAGACCTAGAACGTAGAGATGCATTGATAAGCAATGCATAATCATAAAGCGGTGCATATTAAGAAGTGAAATACCACAAGAAAATAAATATTTAGAATCGATGATTTGGCATAATAAGAAGTAAAATACCACAAGAAAATAAATATTTAGAATGGATGATTTGGCCAAAAGTGTGTGTATTTCAATGTATGCAGGAAATCAATAAAATTAATTTCAATGCCTTATTTTGGAAACCAATTTGGATATAATTTACAAAAACAAGAATGAGGGATACAAATTAGAACTAGACTCTGAGGCACTAGAGGGCACAAGCTATGTGTGGGATCAGCTAATATAAATTCGAATATGTATCTAATTAAAATAATTTTCTTTTCAGGTTTCCCAAAGACCCAGAACGTAGAGATGCATGGATAAGCAATGCATAATCATGAAGCGGTGCATAATAAGAAGTGAAATACCAAAAGAAAATAAATATTTAGAATGGATGATTTGGCATAATAAGAAGTAATATACCACAAGAAAATAAATATTTAGAATGGATGATTTGGCATAATAAGAAGCAAAATACCACAAGAAAACAAATATTTAGAATGGATGATTTGGTATATTAACAAGTAAAATACCACAAGAAAATATATAATTAGATTGGATGATTTGGCCAAAAGTGTGTGTATTTCAATGTATGCAGGAAATCAATAAAATTAATTTCAATGCCTTATTTTGGAAACCAAATTGGATATAATTTACAAAAACAAGAATGAGGGATACAAATTAGAACTAGACTCTGAGGCACTAGAGGGCACAAGCTATGTGTGGGATCAGCTAATATAAATTCGAATATGTATCTAATTAAAATAATTTTCTTTTCAGGTTTCCCAAAGACCCAGAACGTAGAGATGCATGGATAAGCAATGCATAATCATGAAGCGGTGCATAATAAGAAGTGAAATACCACAAGAAAATAAATATTTAGAATGGATGATTTGGCATAATAAGAAGTAAAATACCACAAGAAAATAAATATTTAGAATGGATGATTTGGCATAATAAGAAGTAAAATACCACAAGAAAATAAATATTTAGAATGGATGGTTTGGCCAAAAGTGTGTATTTCAATGTATGCAGGCAATCAATAAAATGAATTTCAATGCATTACTGTGGAAACCAATTTGGATACAATTTATAAAAACAAGAATGAGGGAAACAAATTAGCACTAGATTATAAGCACTAGAGGGCAGAAGCTATGTGTGGTATCAGCTAATATAAATTCTAATATGTATCTAATTAAAATAATTTTCTTTTCAAGTTTCCCAGAGACCCAGAACGTAGAGATGCATGGATAAGCAATGCATAATCATAAAGCGGTGCATAATAAGAAGTGAAATACCACAAGAATATAAATATTTCGAATGGATGATTTGGCATAATAAGAAGTAAAATACCACAAGAAAATAAATATTTAGAATGGATGATTTGGCATAATAAGAAGCAAAATACCACAAGAAAATAAATATTTAGAATGGATGATTTGGTATATTAAGAAGTAAAATACCACAAGAAAATATATAATTAGAATGGATGATTTGGCCAAAAGTGTGTGTATTTCAATGTATGCAGGAAATCAATAAAATTAATTTCAATGCCTTATTTTGGAAACCAATTTGGATATAATTTACAAAAACAAGAATGAGGGATACAAATTAGAACTAGACTCTGAGGCACTAGAGGGCACAAGCTATGTGTGGGATCAGCTAATATAAATTCGAATATGTATCTAATTAAAATAATTTTCTTTTCAGGTTTCCCAAAGACCCAGAACGTAGAGATGCATGGATAAGCAATGCATAATCATGAAGCGGTGCATAATAAGAAGTGAAATACCAAAAGAAAATAAATATTTAGAATGGATGATTTGGCATAATAAGAAGTAAAATACCACAAGAAAATAAATATTTAGAATGGATGATTTGGCATAATAAGAAGTAAAATACCACAAGAAAATAAATATTTAGAATGGATGATTTGGCATAATAAGAAGCAAAATACCACAAGAAAACAAATATTTAGAATGGATGATTTGGTATATTAACAAGTAAAATACCACAAGAAAATATATAATTAGATTGGATGATTTGGCCAAAAGTGTGTGTATTTCAATGTATGCAGGAAATCAATAAAATTAATTTCAATGCCTTATTTTGGAAACCAATTTGGATATAATTTACAAAAACAAGAATGAGGGATACAAATTAGAACTAGACTCTGAGGCACTAGAGGGCACAAGCTATGTGTGGGATCAGCTAATATAAATTCGAATATGTATCTAATTAAAATAATTTTCTTTTCAGGTTTCCCAAAGACCTAGAACGTAGAGATGCATGGATAAGCAATGCATAATCATAAAGCGGTGCATATTAAGAAGTGAAATACCACAAGAAAATAAATATTTAGAATCGATGATTTGGCATAATAAGAAGTAAAATACCACAAGAAAATAAATATTTAGAATGGATGATTTGGCCAAAAGTGTGTGTATTTCAATGTATGCAGGAAATCAATAAAATTAATTTCAATGCCTTATTTTGGAAACCAATTTGGATATAATTTACAAAAACAAGAATGAGGGATACAAATTAGAACTAGACTCTGAGGCACTAGAGGGCACAAGCTATGTGTGGGATCAGCTAATATAAATTCGAATATGTATCTAATTAAAATAATTTTCTTTTCAGGTTTCCCAAAGACCCAGAACGTAGAGATGCATGGATAAGCAATGCATAATCATGAAGCGGTGCATAATAAGAAGTGAAATACCAAAAGAAAATAAATATTTAGAATGGATGATTTGGCATAATAAGAAGTAAAATACCACAAGAAAATAAATATTTAGAATGGATGATTTGGCATAATAAGAAGCAAAATACCACAAGAAAACAAATATTTAGAATGGATGATTTGGTATATTAACAAGTAAAATACCACAAGAAAATATATAATTAGATTGGATGATTTGGCCAAAAGTGTGTGTATTTCAATGTATGCAGGAAATCAATAAAATTAATTTCAATGCCTTATTTTGGAAACCAAATTGGATATAATTTACAAAAACAAGAATGAGGGATACAAATTAGAACTAGACTCTGAGGCACTAGAGGGCACAAGCTATGTGTGGGATCAGCTAATATAAATTCGAATATGTATCTAATTAAAATAATTTTCTTTTCAGGTTTCCCAAAGACCCAGAACGTAGAGATGCATGGATAAGCAATGCATAATCATGAAGCGGTGCATAATAAGAAGTGAAATACCACAAGAAAATAAATATTTAGAATGGATGATTTGGCATAATAAGAAGTAAAATACCACAAGAAAATAAATATTTAGAATGGATGATTTGGCATAATAAGAAGTAAAATACCACAAGAAAATAAATATTTAGAATGGACGATTTGGCCAAAAGTGTGTGTATTTCAATGTATGCAGGCAATCAATAAAATGAATTTCAATGCAATACTGTGGAAACCAATTTGGATATAATTTATAAAAACAAGAATGAGGGATACAAATTAGCACTAGACTATTAGGCACTAGAGGGCAGAAGCTATGTGTGGGATCAGCTAATATAAATTCGAATATGTATCTAATTAAAATCATTTTCTTTTCAGGTTTCACAAAGACCCAGAACGTAGAGATGCATTGATAAGCAATGCATAATCATAAAGCGGTGCATAATAAGAAGTGAAATACCACAAGAAAATAAATATTTAGAATGGATGATTTGGCCAAAAGTGTGTGTATTTCAATGTATGAAGGTAATCAATAAAATGAATTTCAATGCCTTATTGTGGAAACCAATTTGGATATAATTTATAAAAACAACAATTAGGGATACAAATTAGCACTAGACTATTAGGCACTAGAGGGCAGAAGCTATGTGTGGGATCAGCTAATATAAATTCGAATTTGTATCTAAATTAAAATAATTTTCTTTTCAGGTTTCCCAAAGAACCAGAACGTAGAGATGCATGAAAAAGCAGTGCATAATCATAAAGTGGTGCATAATAAGAAGTAAAATACCACAAGAAAATAAATATTTAGAATGGATGATTTGGCCAAAAGTGTGTATTTCAATGTATGCAGGCAATCAATAAAATGAATTTCAATGCAATACTGTGGAAACCAATTTGGATATAATTTATAAAAACAAGAATGAGGGATACAAATTAGCACTAGACTATTAGGCACTAGAGGGCAGAAGCTATGTGTGGGATCAGCTAATATAAATTCGAATATGTATCTAAATTAAAATAATTTTCTTTTCAGGTTTCCCAAAGACCCAGAACGTAGAGATGCATGAAAAAACAGTGCATGATCATAAAGTGGTGCATAATAAGAAGCAAAATACCACAAGAAAATAAATATTTAGAATGGATGATTTGACCAAAGTGTGTATTTCAATGTATGCAGGAAATCAATAAAATGAATTTCAATGCCTTACTGTGAAAACCAATTTGGATATAATTTATAAAAAGAAGAATGAGGGATACAAATTAGCACTAGACTATTAGGCACTTGAGGGCAGAAGCTATGTGTGGGATCAGCTAATATAAATTCGAATATGTATCTAATTACAATAATTTTTTTTTCAGGTTTCCCAAAGACCCAGAACGTAGAGATGCATGGATAAGCAATGCATAATCATAAAACGGTGCATAATAAGAAGTGAAATACCACAAGAAAATAAATATTTAGAATGGATGATTTGGCATAATAATAAGTAAAATACCACAAGAAAATAAATATTTAGAATGGATGATTTGGTATATTAAGAAGTAAAATACCACAAGAAAATATATATTTAGAATGGATGATTTGGCCAAAAGTGTGTGTATTTCAATGTATGCAGGAAATCAATAAAATTAATTTCAATGCCTTATTTTGGAAACCAATTTGGATATAATTTACAAAAACAAGAATGAAGGATACAAATTAGAACTAGACTCTGAGGCACTAGAGGGCAGAAGCTATGTGTGGGATCAGCTAATATAAATTCGAATATGTATCTAATTAAAATAATTTTCTTTTCAGGTTTCCCAGAGACCCAGAACGTAGAGATGCATGGATAAGCAATGCATAATCATAAAGCGGTGCATAATAAGAAGTGAAATACCACAACAATATAAATATTTCGAATGGATGATTTGGCATAATAAGAAGTGAAATAGCACAAATAAATAAATATTTAGAATGGACGATTTGGCATAATAAGAAGTAAAATACCACAAGAAAATATATATTTAGAATGGATGATTTGGCATATTAAGAAGTAAAATACCACAAGAAAATAAATATTTAGAATGGATGATTTGGCCAAAAGTGTGTGTATTTCAATGTATGAAGGTAATCAATAAAATGAATTTCAATGCCTTATTGTGGAAACCAATTTGGATATAATTTATAAAAACAACAATTAGGGATACAAATTAGCACTAGACTATTAGGCACTAGAGGGCAGAAGCTATGTGTGGGATCAGCTAATATAAATTCGAATATGTATCTAAATTAAAATAATTTTCTTTTCAGGTTTCCCAAAGACCCAGAACGTAGAGATGCATGAAAAAGCAGTGCATAATCATAAAGTGGTGCATAATAAGAAGTAAAATACCACAAGAAAATAAATATTTAGAATGGATGATTTGGCCAAAAGTGTGTATTTCAATGTATGCAGGCAATCAATAAAATGAATTTCAATGCAATACTGTGGAAACCAATTTGGATATAATTTATAAAAACAATAATGAGGGATACAAATTAGAACTAGACTATTAGGCACTAGAGGGCAGAAGCTATGAGTGGGATCAGCTAATATAAATTCGATTAATTATCTAATTAAAGTAATTTTCTTTTCAGGTTTCCCAAAGACCCAGAACGTAGAGATGCATGGATAAGCAATGCATAATCATAAAGCGGTGCATAATAAGAAGTGAAATACCACAAGAATATAAATATTTCGAATGGATGATTTGGCCAAAAGTGTGTGTATTTCAATGTATGCAGGAAATCAATAAAATTAATTTCAATGCCTTATTTTGGACACCAATTTGGATATAATTTATAAAAACAAGAATGAGGGATACAAATTAGAACTAGACTTTTAGGCACTAGAGGGCAGAAGCTATGAGTGGGATCAGCTAATATAAATTCGATTAATTATCTAATTAAAGTAATTTTCTTTTCAGGTTTCCCAAAGACCCAGAACGTAGAGATGCATGGATAAGCAATGCATAATCATAAAGCGGTGCATAATAAGAAGTGAAATACCACAAGAATATAAATATTTCGAATGGATGATTTGGCATAATAAGAAGTAAAATACCACAAGAAAATAAATATTTAGAATGGATGATTTGGCATAATAAGAAGCAAAATACCACAAGAAAATAAATATTTAGAATGGATGATTTGGTATATTAAGAAGTAAAATACCACAAGAAAATATATAATTAGAATGGATGATTTGGCCAAAAGTGTGTGTATTTCAATGTATGCAGGAAATCAATAAAATGAATTTCAATGCCTTATTGTGGAAACCAATTTGGATATAATTTATAAAAACAACAATTAGGGATACAAATTAGCACTAGACTATTAGGCACTAGAGGGCAGAAGCTATGTGTGGGATCAGCTAATATAAATTCGAATTTGTATCTAAATTAAAATAATTTTCTTTTCAGGTTTCCCAAAGACCCAGAACGTAGAGATGCATGAAAAAGCAGTGCATAATCATAAAGTGGTGCATAATAAGAAGTAAAATACCACAAGAAAATAAATATTTAGAATGGATGATTTGGCCAAAAGTGTGTATTTCAATGTATGCAGGAAATCAATAAAATGAATTTCAATGCCTTATTGTGAAAACCAATTTGGATATAATTTATAAAAACAAGAATGAGGGATACAAATTAGCACTAGACTATTAGGCACTAGAGGGCAGAAGCTATGTGTGGGATCAGCTAATATAAATTCGAATATGTATCTAAATTAAAATAATTTTCTTTTCAGGTTTCCCAAAGACCCAGAACGTAGAGATGCATGAAAAAGCAGTGCATGATCATAAAGTGGTGCATAATAAGAAGCAAAATACCACAAGAAAATAAATATTTAGAATGGATGATTTGACCAAAGTGTGTATTTCAATGTATGCAGGAAATCAATAAAATGAATTTCAATGCCTTACTGTGAAAACCAATTTGGATATAATTTATAAAAACAAGAATGAGGGATACAAATTAGCACTAGACTATTAGGCACTTGAGGGCAGAAGCTATGTGTGGGATCAGCTAATATAAATTCGAATATGTATCTAATTACAATAATTTTTTTTTCAGGTTTCCCAAAGATCTAGAACGTAGAGATGCATGGATAAGCAATGCATAATCATAAAACGGTGCATAATAAGAAGTGAAATACCACAAGAAAATAAATATTTAGAATGGATGATTTGGCATAATAAGAAGTGAAATACCACAAGAAAATAAATATTTAGAATGGATGATTTGGCATAATAATAAGTAAAATACCACAAGAAAATAAATATTTAGAATGGATGATTTGGTATATTAAGAAGTAAAATACCACAAGAAAATATATATTTAGAATGGATGATTTGGCCAAAAGTGTGTGTATTTCAATGTATGCAGGAAATCAATAAAATTAATTTCAATGCCTTATTTTGGAAACCAATTTGGATATAATTTACAAAAACAAGAATGAAGGATACAAATTAGAACTAGACTCTGAGGCACTAGAGGGCAGAAGCTATGTGTGGGATCAGCTAATATAAATTCGAATATGTATCTAATTAAAATAATTTTCTTTTCAGGTTTCCCAGAGACCCAGAACGTAGAGATGCATGGATAAGCAATGCATAATCATAAAGCGGTGCATAATAAGAAGTGAAATAGCACATGAAAATAAATATTTAGAATGGACGATTTGGCATAATAAGAAGTAAAATACCACAAGAAAATATATATTTAGAATGGATGATTTGGCATATTAAGAAGTAAAATACCACAAGAAAATAAATATTTAGAATGGATGATTTGGCCAAAAGTGTGTGTATTTCAATGTATGAAGGTAATCAATAAAATGAATTTCAATGCCTTATTGTGGAAACCAATTTGGATATAATTTATAAAAACAACAATTAGGGATACAAATTAGCACTAGACTATTAGGCACTAGAGGGCAGAAGCTATGTGTGGGATCAGCTAATATAAATTCGAATTTGTATCTAAATTAAAATATTCTTTTCAGGTTTCCCAAAGACCCAGAACGTAGAGATGCATGAAAAAGCAGTGCATAATCATAAAGTGGTGCATAATAAGAAGTAAAATACCACAAGAAAATAAATATTTAGAATGGATGATTTGGCCAAAAGTGTGTATTTCAATGTATGCAGGAAATCAATAAAATGAATTTCAATGCCTTATTGTGAAAACCAATTTGGATATAATTTATAAAAACAAGAATGAGGGATACAAATTAGCACTAGACTATTAGGCACTTGAGGGTTGAAGCTATGTGTGGGATCAGCTAATATAAATTCGAATATGTATCTTAATTAAAATAATTTTCTTTTCAGGTTTCCCAAAGACCCAGAACGTAAAGATGCATGAATAAGCAGTGCATAATCATAAAGCAGTGCATAATAAGAAGTAAAATACCACAAGAAAATAAATATTTAGAATGGACGATTTGGCCAAAAGTGTGTGTATTTCAATGTATGCAGGCAATCAATAAAATGAATTTCAATGCCTTATTGTGGAAACCAATTTGGATATAATTTATAAAAACAAGAATGAGGGGTACAAATTAGCACTAGACTATTAGGCACAAGAGGGCAGAAGGTAGAACAAGGGGTAGGCACGTATAAGGTCAATGAGAGCTGCATATATTATAAAGAGTCACACCTTAGTAACATAGTATTAAAATCACAAATTCAAATTTAGTTAACATGGTTATGTATTCTACATAAGTCTTAAGTGCTATGTATTGTACACATAAAAGAAAATATAATTAAGAGAATGAAAATGCAAAATTATTTCTAAATTTTAATAATAAAATAAGATGTATTAATAGAAAGTATAACATTTAACCAAGACTTCGGTCAAATCTTTGAAAGTTAGCATAAAATTTGTTAAGACATCCGCAACAATGGTGAGATAAATGGTCAACTGTGAACGGCTTCATAGCGGAGTACAAAGATTGAAAGCAAGATTTTCTTCCAAAAACTGAAATTAGAGGGCAAACAGCTTTCTCGAAAAGTGGATGTTTTTATTATGGAAATGAGTTTCTAAACTTCAATTATGAGGGTTGTCTGGAAAATAAGTTGCATTTCGTTTTTCCACCACCGCAGCACTACTGACAGTGCTCCACGCAATAGTCATCCATTATCTTTCCACTAACACCATTACGGTCAATCTATATTGTGTTTTCCATTTGTTGTGATCACTAGAAATGCTTAAAACAATTCAAGAACCCGCCGACTGGTGATGTTTGGTGTGCAATTTATTTCTTGAATGCAAGGAACATGAAGCCTGCTGAAATGCACTGTTAAATTACTGAGATTTATGGTGAAGTGCAATGAGTGATAGTACAGTGAGTTGTAAAAACTTAGGCACACAATTCAAAACAAAAGAAGAGGAACGTTTAGTCAAGGAATTGCTTCACGACAACACTGCTGGTGTCACTCAAAGGCAAATTCAGAAATTCGGTAGGCAGCAGTTCAATCATCCCCCTACAGCCCAGACCTGGCAACATCTGACTATCATTTATTCCTGCACACGAAGCGTGACCTTGGAGGTCAGCGCTTTGACAGCAACGACAACACAAAAAATGCTGTAAAGATATATCTATCGTCACATCACTGGCGGAAACGTTCTTTGAGTAAGGTATAGGTAATTTGATTACCCACTATGACAAATGTCTTAACATTGGTGTAAACTATGTAGAAAAATAGTTCAAGAGAAATGACCTTTCATGTAAACATAAAATTGGATTAAAAAACAATTATTTTGTCTCTTTCATTTTACAAAACGGAACTTACTTTCCGGATGTGCACCAACGACGCCTAGAAGGACATATCCACATAATCAAAGTACTTTCGAAGCAATTACATACGACTTGTACACTTCATTAATCAATTCAGCCGAAGACCTACTATCGAAGTGACTACATACGACTTGTACATATCACTTACTTAGTCAACTTAACAAGACTAGTAATAAAAATTCGTAAATTATAAAAAAAACGATTTAAATTTGAAATGGGAGCCACACTTAACTTAACAAAGAGTTGCAATTGCCCACCCCTGTTCTAGACAATGGTACTCGATGCATTTATGATTAGTTGTTTGGATAACAGATTGTTCACTGAACTGACATTGTGATAAATGACAATCTACTGTACTTATAAAATGCAAGGAGAAAGTTTGAATTGTAGGAACATAACCAAATACTGAAGTAGATAAAAAGTTAAAATCAACATTGAATTTGGCAACAAAGCATACAATATGTAACAATATCGCACATTCTGAAAGCAGAAAAGTATAAAAAAGTTTTACCAGAGTATTTTATCTACAATATCAATAGAGAATTAGATAAAAATGAATACATTATTTTAGGTGATATATTTTTTAAATTGTCGTTAGAATTCACATAACTTTCTTTCAACAATTTTGTTTTCATAAACTTACTTCAGTCGACAAAACAAAAGGATATGAATGGGTGGGTAACAGATAAATAAATAAAATGACAAATAAAACAATTTAAAGAGTATTAAATCAATTTTAACATAATTTTGTGTGTAAAATTTCAATTTACCAGAAAATTGCATTGCGTAAAATAATTGCAAATGGAGAATAAATCTCCAAAGATATGAGTGAAGTGCCTTATGCAATGGTAAAATAGTTCTTTAGCTGTTTGAAGGTATTAATTAAATATTAAATGCAGTTTCTAGTATGAAATGAATCCTTAATTTATTTATAGTTTACAAAAATTACCCTTTTCAGTATTTAGCTTTAGTAACTTTATTTTATAAATACTGCTAATGTTATCCGAAGAGCTCATATATAAAAAAATCTGCAGTTTCTCATTTATAAAAAGCTACTGCTATATTGGTATACTTAAATAAAACACAATGCAAAAACTTCAATTTTTATATTTACACCATTTTTATTTGCAGTAAAAAAAAATTGTCAGATAAGAACCTAATTAATTGTAATTTATTTATGATTTTATAGCATTAAATTTATTAAATATACACACATGTTAAGTTTATGTACAAAACAGCATTAAACCAGATTTTTAAAAGCTGCAAATTGCATTTCTAATTGCAAAATGCTCCGTTAAAAGTATTGAGAAATTCTTCTAAAGTTACAGTAAAAAACATGCAAATTTTATCAAGAGCTTCATTCAAATATATATTCAAGCTTTGTTTCCAAGCTCTACAACACATCAAGCTATTCTACATTTATTAAACCATTTCAATAATTACTTTAATCATTTTCATTAAAAATGATAGCAGTGATGTTCACTGATCCTTCTGATAAATTAAAATTATGTGGTATAATTTTTTATAACAGTTGCTTAACATACAATTGCAGAGCCTGCAAATTCCACTGCACAAAAAACTGCAATATGAACGTTTTAAAATATTTTAGTTTCAAATATTAAAAAGTTAAGTGCATTTTTACATCACATGAAGACTAAATTCAAAAAATTAAAATGCTAGTAACAACTGCTTAAATTTCAGTGAAAACAAAGCACCTAAAATATCTAAGAGCATTAGAGAGATTATAACTTTTCAATTTTTAAAAAGATACGAAATACTTTTTGGCTGTTACTTTTAACCTAAAAGAAAAGATCTGCAGCTGAATACTAGCGTGAAAAAAGGTCAACAGACATAAAAATGTTAAGAACCCCTGTTCTCTAAAACTAGTTTTGGCATCTGTAATATGGTGATTTTGTTGAAAGTTATAGAGGAAACAATGATATCAAGTTTCCACAACAGATTTATATAATATAGAATTGAGTAAAATTTATATGCTTACATCTTTTAAGGCAATCACACATTTTTAATTTGTCATTGAAGAGATTCAAATTTGTTTCCTGACTCAAAGTTTCCAAATTATGTACAATATTTTAAAATTACAGAATGTGGATGTTTTAAAACTATTTTTGATAACAGACTGACTCTGAATATTAGTTATACATGGCAATATATATATATATATATAGGGACAGGACCACATAGTGGGTTCTTTTATTAGCTGCAGATTTCTACAACTTAGGAAGATATAAAAAATGTAGATATCACTTAGAAAGCTCAGGTTATGAAGATTCATGCCTCCATCTCATAATTATAAAACTTTAATTTAATAAAAATCATTAAATAAATAACAGCAATTGTTAAGATTTCTTTAATATTAAATTAAACTGAATAATTAAAAAGACAATTCAAGAAACTGTCTCCAAATGTTAAATTTCAACAGCTTTAATATCTGGAACTTGTTGGACACAGGAATAAAGGCATGAATTATTCTAGAATTAACTGCATGGGATTAAAAAAATTTGAAGGCATTAAAGATTATAAAAGGAATATATTTGGCATGGATTTTAGATGTTAAATTTGAAAATTTAAGGGCAAAGGCCCCATTACAAAAATTAAGTAATATTTTGTAGTATACATAGTAGTGTAACCCAATTCCACCATGAAGTACTTTTTGATAGACGACACTGCCTTTCACATATATAGCTGCATGGGTAACTGATAAACCTGATGTGAACAGGAGCATTTTTTGAAAACAAACCAGATGGCACTTATGAAAAATTCCTGATGGTAATTGCCTCAGTTGGCACACACTTCAATGGAGGGTCCACCATAAGTAGTTGGGAGGAATGTAAGCAGTCCGTCACAGTTGTCGGAAGCAAAAGGTGTCCTTGGAGGAAAAATTAGCAAGGGAAATAAATATAAACCCAAAAGAATTTTTTTCATATGCAAGTGGTAAAAATAAATTTAGTACTACACTGGGCCCGTTGGAGGGGAAGGAAGGTGAGTTAATTCAAGACGAGGTGGGAATGTCAAACGTGTTAAATGACTTTTTTCTGGGGGTTTTCAATGGTAACTATAATTTAAAAAAGCATCCCAAGGATGGAGCCTTTGCAGGGGGTATAATTAAAGAATGCAAATTTAACAGGGAAGAAATAGTACATCAGTTGAAAAGAATTAAGCCATCTAAAGCACCAGGGCCAGACGATATTTATCCGAGAGTACTAGTGGAATGCACGGAAGAATTGGGGGAAGTAATTCACACGATATTTAATTCAACATATAGCATGGGTTGGGTACCAATGGATTGGAAGTTGGCCAACATAACTCCAATTTTCAAAAAGGGAATACAATGATTCGGGCAACTATAGACCAGTAAGTCTAACATCAGTAATTTGCAAAATATTTGAATCTCTGTTAAAAAAGCATATAATGTTATACTTGGAGGAAGGGGGACTGTTATCAGAGAATCAGTATGGGTTTAGGAAGGGCAGATCCTGCTCTACAAACCTTTTGAAGTTCTACGAAAAAATTACTGAGGAGCTGGATAATAAGAGCAGTGTTGATATCATGTACATAGATTTTCAAAAGGCTTTTGATAAAGTACCTCATGAGGCATTACTGTTTAAATTGGAAAGGCTGGGGATTCGGGGAAAAACATTAATATGGATAAAGAATTGGTTATTGGGTAGAAAGCAGAGAGTGCAGGTAAAAGGAAATTATTCACAGTGGACAGAAGTTATAAGTGGGGTGCCTCAGGGATCAGTTTTGGGATCAATTTTATTTATAAATTTCATAGATGATATAGGTCAGAGGATCAAGAATAGAATCAGTATATTTGCAGATGACTTAAAAATATGGGGGACAGTGGATACCAAGTTACAGATAGAAAATTTACAAGGGGATTTTGATAAGATATCCGAATGGGCTGTAAAATGGGGTATGTCATTTAATGTAGGGAAATGTCAAGTTCTGCATATGGGTTACAGGAACAGTGGAGCCGAGTACTGTCTGCAGGGAGTAAAGGTAAAGGAGGGAGAAACAGTCACGGATCTTGGGGTAATAATTCACAGGGATTTTAAAATGGGTCACCAATGTTCAGCTGCGGGTAAAAAGGCTAATAGGTTATTGGGGTATATTAAAAAGACTGTAACTTCAAGGGATAAGAATATAATCTTGCCGTTATATAAGGGTTTAGTAAGACCACATCTAGAATATGCTGTACAATTTTGGGCTCCATATATGAGAAAGGACATAGAATCAATTGAAAGGGTTCAGCACAGAGCTACAAAAATAATAAAGGGTCTAGCAAATTTCGACTATAATGAACGTTTAAGTAAGCTAAACATGTATACACTGGAAAGAAGAAGGAGGGGGGGATTTGATTCAGCTTTTCAAGTTTGTAAAACAAGGGGACACAGAGGGCTTAAATTGCAATAGGGATAACAGAACAAGGGGCCATGGGTATAAATTGAATAAGACACATTTTAATCGGGATTTAAGGAAAAACTACTACTTTAATAGGGTAATAGACAGTTGGAACGCATTGCCAGAAAATATAGTTAATTCAAAGGGAGTGTACGAATTTAAGATACAATTGGATAGTCAGTGGGAATTGGGGAATTCATAAACAAAGGACCAGCCTTGTTGGGCTCGAGCCTGTAGCTGGTCGTCAATATTTGTATTTGTATTTGAATCACAAGTGTGATTCACATTATTTTCAACTTCCTGAAGCTCTGTGATAATATATGATTTAACTGGATCAAGATTAACAGTGTCTTGTGTTTAATTTTATTATAGAGTAGCTTATGTCAAATGTAGCTGTATTGTGTACTTCTTAAAAAAGCATGCTTTCATGCACTTCAAAGCCTCCTCAATTCATCTGATAACCCAACAGACGCTACTATCACAGCTTCACTATTTGCTGCAGCTCAGCCTAGTTCCAACAAATTATCAGCTGCACTTACACTCGGCAGCAGAAGATGGTCAAAATGGCCACAATCATCTAATGCACAACCTGGCATATGGAAATACGCTTAAATATATATGTACACAAATATGACCTTAATACATGGTCTCATGGCCTTATTATACCTCTCATGGTCTCCCAGTATGGAAATCAGTCAATTTTGGAAGGGTACTTTTGAAGTTCCTCATAAGTCTGAAGTACTTTTTGGTTCTGTTACAGTGTCTTTTACATACAGGGTGATTCATAAAAGATGGGCAAAACTTTAAGAGGTGATAGTACACATCCCAACAAACTTTCATCAAAGAATGCATGGTCGGAAACAAAATGCAAAGGTGCTGGTGCATTTGAAAACTTGATCCTTGCAAATGTTAAAGTTCCATTCTTGTTGCAAGTTATTGGTAGAACAACACGACAGTCTATAGCATGCAAATGTGATATGGGGAAAAAGAACTTGTATGCAAATTTTTGTCTCGATTAATACGTAAAAGCCGCTGATCTGAGTGTGCAACTGTCAATCGCGGAAGGAACATATCGGAAGATGTTGCCCTTCACTAATAAGGAAAAGGCTGATATGCATTTTATCTACGGACTTGCAAATGGAAATGGCTGAGGTTCAACGATTGTACGGAGAGGTTTCCCAACAGGCGGTTGCCGACTGTAAAACATTTGAGCACTTGCACCAACAGTTCTGTGAGACGGGATCCTTTCTCGCTTCCCTGTTGGATGCAGGTTGTGCAAAGATGGACAGAGCGTCAGTCGTGGAAGAAGCCATTCTGGATATGGTACCTGAGCAGTGGCTAGGCAGTTACATGTATCACAATCCACAACATGGGGAGTACTGAAGGCTGAACAATTGCATTCTTACCATGTTCAACGAGTTCAGGAATTGACTCAAAACGATTATACTTGTTGTGTGGAATTCGCTTGCTAGTTTCTGCAGAAGAGAGCAATAAAACCAGATTTCGTAGCAACTGTGCATTTCACAGATGAATGTACATTTCCACGTGAAGGTGCATTTAACATCCACAATCAACATGTTTGGGCATATGTAAATCCATATGTCACTTATTGACATGCTCATCAGCGGCGCTTTTATATCAATGCTTGGGCAGGAATAGTCGGAGACCACCTACTCGGACCTGCCAGAACGGCTTAACGGGAAAAAATACCTCACGTTTCTACAACAGGTGCTGCCAGACACATTGAAGGACGTTCCCACACACATTTAGAATGTAATGTGGTTCCAGCAAGATGGAGCACCAGCCCATTATGCACAAGAGGTACGAAACTATCTGGATTTAACTTTTCCGAACCGATGGATTGGGCGAGGTGGTCCTGTAGCTTGGCCACCACACTTGCCAGATCTTTCATATAATGATTTCTTTTCGTGGGGACAGCTGAAGGCTCTTGAGTACGAGACCCCCGTTGAATCTGCAGAAGATCACGTCGCCAGACTTTTGGCTGCTGCAGGGGAAGTACTCGATATACCTGGCATTTTTCAGAAAGTTCACCAATCCTTTCTTCGCCGTTGTACCTCATGCATAGCCACTGTCAGTCACTGTTCTGAACACTTATTGTAATCACATGTCATTAAACTTGCTTCTGTCACTTATTCTCTCTTTGTGTGTTTATGTCTCTTATAACTACACCTTCGGCGCCCTCTAGCACCTTTGCGTTTTAATTCCGACTATGCATTCTTTGATGAAAGTTGTTAGTTTGGATGAGTACTATCACCTCTTAAAGTTTTGCCAATCTTTAAAGAATCACCCTGTATTGTTAATTGAATATGGATGCAACACTTTCACTAAATCATGCATTTATTTCAGTGACAAACTCTTGATCATAAAGGGACATAGTAAAAAAACATTCTAAAAGGTAGAATTATTCCAAGTGAGTACAATTTTTAAGTTTTAATTTTAAAGATCACTTGAAATGGAATTATAATATCCTATATTGTCTCACTAAACACCATACCATATTAATGGACACATTTTTTGAACAACTAGTTTGATGTTAAATGTAATTACCCAAATTATGTATTCAGTTACATTCACTATATGAATAATCAAAATGCAAATTATGAATGAATAGAAAGTTTTTCAATTTAATAAAAATACTTTCTTTCTAGTGGAAATTTTTCTTAACTGGATATCATAGAAAGAATATTAAAGATTTTATTACAAATTGATACTCAGCACATATTTATACTCAGCTGACTGAAAAAAATTTCCTCCAATCCAATTCATTATGAAATAAATTTAATAGTACTCAATGGGTTATTTTAATTGAAAACACTCAAATTATAAAAAAATTTATAGATATCAATTAACACAAGCAGGACCTCGAATTTAGAAAATAAAAACTTTGAAATAAAATTAAATACACCGTTTTTAAATACATACATAAATATGTTAGTTATGCTGTTTCATTAATTAAATATTTCATAACTATCAAATATTTGTAATGAAGATGCTTTGCTTAGGAAGATTGAAAGAGCATCTAGTCAAAGTTTTGTGAAAAAAGGTACTCTGCAGCTGCATTTTCATTTTTTTCGCACACATAGTAAGCTTCAATTGCTTTTTGATTGGAGAACCCAAGTTGTGTTAGCTGGAAGAAATGTTTAGCATTAAACTATATGCATCAAACATGTGAAAAATAACAATACTCAGATTTTTACCTTCACTTTGCATTTAATTTTTTGAAAATATACATCTCAAGTGAGTAAAATGCTAAAGATTATGATCTATTTTAAACAAAAATATTTAAATATTAGAGACACCTTTAAACACACACCAACATCATTAGGAACACTGCAAAAATATGGTACTTTATCAAGATGTATGAAAAAATGTATTTTTCTCTAAAAGTAGTTCATGTCGTTCATAACAGTAAACTCTATGATGTTGGTCTGTCATAACAGTTAACTCTATGATATTGGTCTGTCGCAACAGTAAAATAAACCAGATTATGCCGCTACAGGACCCAGACAGGAACTTATCAATAACTTAGTAAATAAATATAGCATGAGGGAGAAATACAGATGATGTACTTTGCTTTCTACTGTCCAAAATACTAACAAACTCAGTGTGTCCATATCGGTAATCATATCTCTACTCATCATATATATATATATATATATATACTGTCCCACCCTGTAGATGCATCCATGAATTTAAAAGGACAAGAGTTGATTAATTTGGGTCTAAGAAACTTATGCCCCAATTGCCCCCGTAAGTGCATCTGTGAATTAATAAAGGATAAGGTATTTGCATTTTCAGGTGTAGGGGCTTAAACCTTCCAGTCCATAAATGAGACCATGAATTCAAAAGGATTTCTTATTTTGGGTCCAAAGGATCAAAGCTCTTCATAGGTGCAGATATTAATTTAAGGATACATTGGGGTTTTGGGGTGCAGGAAATTCAGCACCCCTACTTGTACATGCATCTATACATTAAAAAAAGGATATGTTTGTTTCTTTTGAGTTAAGGGGGCTGAAGCTCCAACTCATAGATGTGCTCACAAATTTAAAAGGATAAATTTACTTATTTTGAGTCTGTGGAGCTTAAGCCCCCATAGGATTAACTATAAATTAAGAAATTAATACATCTGCCTTTTCTGGTGTATGAAGCTTAAGCCTCCCAGCCTGTAGAGATGCACCCGTTAATTAAAAACAATATATTTGCTGATTTCGCATCCACGTTGCTGAAGTTTTAACTCTAAATGCACCTATGAATAAAAAAGGATAAATTGGCTTATCTCGGGTCTAAAGGGCTTAACCCTCATCGATACACCCATGAATATAAATGTGCTTTCTTGTGTGTCTTGGGAGCATAACCTCTCCCAGCCCGTAGATGCACTAATGAATTAAAAAGAATACATTTGCTTATTTCAGGTCTAATGTGCTTAAACCCTCATAGGTATGCACATGAATTAAAAACAATACTTTAATTTTTTCGTGACTAAGGGGCTTAAGCCCCCTAAGGTCCACCTCACAAGGGCACCTATGAATAAAAAAAAACAGGATATTTTTTTCGGCCTAAGCACGCAAGACCTGAAAATGTCTCAAGATGCAAATATATGTTAGGCTAAAACCCTCATAGCCCTCCTGGGTGTGGCTACGGAGGGTATGTCTCATCGAAACATATATGCTTATTACAAATAAAACAGGTGTTTCTTTTCTAAAATTACTTTAGTTGTTAATTATCACATCCACTGATGAATTTTTATTCCTCATTTAAAAGTTTCATTAGTCATAGTTTTAATGCACATAACCAAAAAATAATCGGGATATTTGTCAATAGTCCCATATTCCCCTAATTATGTGTGTATGCATTTTTACAATTCCTATTGAAACGATCAAGTAAATCTCAAATTACTGGGGTTTTTTTTTGAAGTTTCATGTCTTGGCTTATTTATTATACATACAAGCAAATGAGGTATCTTAAAAATAATAAAAATTTGCTTTGGAATATGATGTACAGAAAATAGCCATACAAAGTCCATTTAGACCCTTGCACATTGCATAGTACAAAATGTACTGGAAGGATAGAGACGAAGGATGCAGAACACAAAGCCTCGCACAGGGTGTCTATTCTGATCATCCCTTGGGCAAAAAATGTGTCCTTGCAATGAAAGTCAGGGGATTAAAACTACTTTGTTTAACATAGATGATTTTCCTAAACTCAGCTACTGATAAAGTTTCTGCCATGAATGGATCCGTTTTAGATCCATGGAGTGAGTAGCAACTCCACACAATTGTTTTGCCGGGTTAAAAGCTAACGTATGTTAAATACAAATCAATAGATTTGTATGTTATGATGTTAACAATTTATCAATAGATCACAATCGATTACTTTGCAAGTGCACAGGGGAAGGAACTTTCAACAGTGCTAGGGTTTTCAGTCTTATATAGATCCAATTTTAAAAACTTAAATTATTAACTAACCTACATTTATTAAGTCTACTAAATTTGATGACACTTGACTTTGAACAAGTAACGCTGGCATTGGTTTTTGTATTCAATTCGTATAAAATAAGGAATGTTCTTGCAAAAGTTAATGCTTTTATTTAATTTTTAGACTTACAGTAAATATTAAGGATTTTCATGGGACCTTACAATCAAAAATGAAAACCGAGGGCTTTTCAAGTTTTTTTTTGCGAAAACTCAGAAGTTCTTTTTTTTTCAAATCAAAATTTTCATGTCGAAAAGATCAATCATCGAATTTGGAGTAAATTTTAAATAAAAAAAATGTTTTTTGTACATGTTTCAAAAGTCACTAGAAGAGTTTTAAGTGCAATAAAATGTACATATTCTGTTTCAAATATTTAATTAATTTATTTATTAATGTTTAATTCAATATATTTATTCAGGCCACTAACAAAGATTTCTTGAGGTTTGAAAGACGGCATAAACTGAAGATGTGAAAAACGAATAAACAAGGGCCAGTCGTAGAAACCAGGTTAGAGATCAAACACAATTATTTCAGCCAAATGGAAAACAAATATTATAAATTTACAGCGGATTTTACACTCATTATAGGTATTATAACTAAAATTAAGAAAAATAAAGAACACATGAAAAATAGTGTGAACATGCTCGTATATAAAGTAGATTGCATGTTAAAAATATTAATTTAAAATATTTACCACTAAACTTGTTTACAAAAAATTTGAAATAATTGGCAATGCATGTTTCCTAATACATAAAACAAAATTAATCATTCTTACTCGAGATATAGCTTCATGATCTCTTTCCAACAAATTTCCAGTATTGCCTATTGATCCAGCACTGCCAAAAACCTCACGAAACATGGCATATTCCTCTCCAACTGGGAAAAATGTATTTGATGCACCATTGGGATCAGCAGCTAAAGGAACTGATGAAAAATCTGCAGATGGCAAAATAACAGAAAATGTCAAAATTGGGTCATACTCCATTCAGTTCATGAATATGTAATACTTTAAATCTGAGATTTTTAGGCATTTAAGACTGAAACCCAACACTTCCACATTTTTAAATCATTCCATTTCAGTTCACAGTTGTGTATACAGGAGTGGATTCAAGATCACATATGTTAAAGATTTATTAAAAAATTTAAAAAGTTAAAAAATTGTCTCATCATTTTGACCAAATTCAAAAGAAGCAATGTAAAAAAGTCCAATATTCTTGATTCATTTCTTAAGTAAATTTAAAAAACCTTGTCGATAGAGTATCCAAACACTAATAGCCAGTTCTAACGTCATTTTGATTATTTTAGGCTGAAGTATGAGTCTGTTGAACCTTGGGGGGCAGGATTACCCTTTTCAGTGCATGAAATGGTAGACTGATATGTGCATCATACTTTAAATCAATAAAGTTA
Source organism: Metellina segmentata (assembly GCA_947359465.1). Classification (NCBI taxonomy): domain Eukaryota; kingdom Metazoa; phylum Arthropoda; class Arachnida; order Araneae; family Tetragnathidae; genus Metellina; species Metellina segmentata. The sequence goes on from OX375884.1 coordinate 24,089,595, forward strand.
AATAAAGTTTTTTCCTTTTATTCTATTATAACTTTTATAAAGGTCTTTAAAAGGAAAAATAAAATCCAACATTGAGCATCAATTTTTAAATTTTACTATAAATAAATTGATTATTATAAAATTAATTTTTCATCAAAATTTGTTGAAACTATTTATTAATCTACAAAGGCTGCTATTCAGAAAACAGAAGTAATATTAGTAAAAAATAAATACATTTTATATGTATACTTCAATTTAAAACAAACAAAGTTTTATCAATATCCTAATTATATTTTACAGAGTTGAACAAAGAGAACTATATAAAATTGTAAATGTATCAAATAGTCAAGATTCAGATTTCATAGTTACTTTATAGACAATGCATATACACTACCCCACAATAATCAACAGAACAGCAAGATGTGATGGTATAAGGGAAAGAATAAATGCTTTAAGGGGGATGGACCACCCCACGTGCTGCAAATACACTAGTAACCCCTCTGGGCATACTTTCAACAAGGTTTTGATACACAGCTATGGGTATTTGTGTCCATTACTGCTGCAAGAATGTCACCAGCTCAGCTGTAGATTTCGGACGTGGTTCCCTGGTTCGTAAGCATAGCTCTAACTTGTCCCACAAATGTTCTATGGGGTTAAGGTCAGGACTCAGGGCAGGCCAAGGAAGACGTTTTACATCCATATCTTGATATCACTGCTTGACAGAGGCTGCAACATGACAAGGAACGTTGTCATCCTGGAAATAACATTTGTCCATTCCATAAAATTACCAGAGCGTAGGAAGAACCTGATAGTCCATAATGTTCATGTAGGCATCAGCGTTCAATTTACCAGGTACAACATGTAAAGGTCCCAGGCCATTCCACGAAAAACACCCCAAACAAGTACACCACCACCACCCTGAACTTGAAAGCTGAAACGATGCACTCAGGCAACAGGCATTCGCCAAACCCAATCATGCCTATCCAACTGAAAGAGCGTATAAAGTGACTCATCACTCACAATTGTCACACATCATGTCACAATTTCACACAGAACTAATGACGTTACAACTTCATGTATCATATTTAACCGTAACAAGTCACGTGCGAGAATTGGATTTGCATAAAATCTAACATGCAGTCGAATTTTATGCAAATCCGCTGCCATCCGGTGCATTATTGTAGGGTAGTGAATAAACAGAAATTTAGTTCGCAATTTCTTGATTTTAGAATTGAAGTTTCATTAGTCATTTCTTGTCATGTTTGATATTTTTATGCCATTTTTGAAATTTGTAAGGAATTATTGGGTTATTTATGGAGTTTTTAGCACAATGTTTTAGTTTTGTCCCTAGTTTTAATCATGCTTTTGTTGAAACATTCTCAACTCACACTCTTTTAACTTTAGTTTCATTGTTACTATGATACACAACAAATTATGATTTAGTATAAAACATATTACAAATTACTTATATAGTAGCTTCTGGTGCCAAGAAAAATCTGCAATTTTTCTGACCATTTAAGACATAAGAAATCCTTTTTATTTATGGATCATGACATAAAAGACTGAGGGGCTGGAGAGTTTTCTTCAGTTAAAAGAAAATTAAAGATCATATTGGATGTGGAGGTGTTATCAAAGGACAGATTGCCAGAATCTAAACCATTTTAAGTCAGTTTCTCAAACTATAATAATCTGTGGACATGTACCAGTTCTTAAGACATTGATTAACCATTATAACTAAGGTTGATTGTAGAGGTAGGTAGATAGTTGAATTAACATTGCACTGGAGGCTATTGGCAATGGTCCAGGATAAATCCTGAAGGGAAATATAAGACACCTCACAATTTCAAACCATGGTGAGATGACAAGGTTACACCTGAGCTGACTCCCAACTCTCTAAACTTCTACACCACACCAATGTAAGGACACTTGAGGCCATAACAGATTTAAAGTGCACCAGCCCAGATGTATACAAGTCTTTGGTTGCAATTGATTGTAGTGGTATCACACAAAAATGCACTTTATATATCCTATCAAGGAGTTCACTTTAGATGGTCACCTCTCATCAGTAATTGAATTATATTATTTTCATATTTAGAGATTAGTGAAAAAACCTTCCTACTTGCAGGCAGTTTGAAAAAGGAAATATTTTGCTAGTTAAAAGTTTATCAATTAAATTTTTATATACATTTTCTGGTCAGTGAATCCCAGACACTGCTAATGATTTTTAAAGGTATTTAAAGTCATAGGATATAAGAGCTGACTGATAACTGTACATACCAGGAGGACTTAGCAATGGAGGAGCTCTGTCACCTAAACCAGCTCCTGAAGACCCTCGAGGATTAGTTGAACCAGCTCCTGCAGATCGAGGAGGATTGGAAGAACTAGCTCCTGTAGATCGAGGAGGATTGGTAGAACCAGCTGCTGCAGATCCCACAGGACCAGAAAATATATCTCCTAGAGAGCTCAAAATATTGGCTGAACCAGCTGACATTGGGCCAAAAGCACTGTTTAATTCTTCTCTAATAGCACTTAGAGGACCACGCATCCCACCTGCTTCCATTTCTGCATACGTCTGAAAAAGTAACATCCTTCAGTCTTATTAAAAAAATGTTTTCAAGAATCTGATTAAAATAAATTATTTAGAGTAACTAATTTATTAAAATCAAATTGAAGAAGTGTTAATTTAAAAAATCATAGCTTAAAATAATTTTTCTAATCATACAGCATAATGAATTATTTGAAACTAGCCACTGCTTGGTCAGCACGGCATTGCCTGTAACAGTTCTTTTCATGAGGTCAGGTGTGACCACTGCTCACTAATGTCCAGTGATTGCTATGAATTCCCATTTAGTTTGCTTCGTAAACCAACACCATGGGCATCGCTGTGATGGCCTCGTCATTGTCAAATGCAGCCAAATTCAAATTGCAAAGAGATCCAATCATGCATGACGTCACATTCTCTTGCAAAAATATAAATATTAACTTGAAAAATTATTTATTAAAATAAAATCGAATGGTATAAAGTATCAATACAATGTAAAATTTTTCTTGACCATGACAGTTCTTTACGTGGAGTCAGGTGTGACCACTGCTCACTAACCCCCGGGATTGCTACGTATTCCCATTTAATTGTGAGGATATCCAACAGACATGACATCACAATCCCTTGCAAAAATATAAAAGATACGAGTTCCCATTTGGTTTGCATTGCAAAGCAACACCACAGGCAACGTCGTAATGGCCTCATCATTGCAAAGAGATCCAATCGCCGTGACGTCACAATCTCTTGCAATAATACAAATATTCAATTGAAAAATATTTATTAAAAGAAAATCAAATATATTATGTATCGATCTAATGTAACATTTTCCTTGCCCATAGCAGTTCTTTTCATGAGGTCAGGTATGACCAGTGACCACTACTCGCTGCCGCTCACCAACCACGATTGCTACACATTTTTCAACCGAGGTAAGGGTGACGTCACAGTCCGGAGCGAAAGACGGAAGGTGAAAAAAATTGGCATGGTTCCAAAGGCTGATGTCAGTGGGTGAAAAAAGCAAAATCGGGTTGAGTCTTCTTTCCGAGGTAATAATGATGCTTGTGACATAATGTCAGAGTGTCAAATCATAGCGAAAATAGCAAAATCGTGTTGCTTCTTTTTTCGGAAAGGAAGAAAGGGTGAAAAACTAATAAATTCATTTTCAAATGTTCTAGATAAAATTTTAAAATTTGGGCTCATTAGAAAAATTGCAAAAAATTCGGAATGTCTGCGTGCCAAATCTCATTATTGTAAGTGCCATAAATTCATCAGAACAGTACATAGAGACATGCAGACAAACACTTCCTTTTATAACAAAAGAGAAGAGTTCAGTTAAAGAGAAGCATTGATCTACAGAAACACCACTAAATCAGTGCATATTCATCGATTTCATCTTAAATCAATTTGTATAATATACACAATTAAAATTATAAAAATTGATCTTCAGGCAATAAAATCCAGGTAAAAATATTAGACCTTGATGTTCTTAAAATTTAATATGTTAAATTGTTAATCTATTTTTGTAACTCTAATGCAAAATATCAAATACTATAAAATATAACTAAAATAATATTAGTCATATAAATCTGTACTTTGGAGCTAAAAGAGCCAATGTCAATATGTTCAAGTTGTGGAAAAAAACTCCAAATTAATTTTTTTAATTTCTAAAACCCTCTGTAAATGTTTACATAATTTGTTTACTTCATATTTTAGGTATTAATGTAATATTGTTTACTGATAGTTTAACAGGATTAAGGGGTATAGTTTATTATTTAGAGTTCATTGGTGTATTAAACAAGAATTCAGGAATTTTGGACATTGGCCCATTTAAATCCAAGGTACATAAATATCAATCATAAAAGAATAAAAACAGTTTATTTTCTATATGCAACTTTTCATATATGCTATACATAAAGCAACAATTACGTAGAAGATTCCTGAAGCAATATAAATTATACTTAAAACTATAATATAACTATTTCTGAAATGAACACTTTGCTTCAATTTAAAAAGCACTTTTGTAACGAAGTTGAACACTTAGTAATGAAACTGTTGAACCTTGTTTAAAAGCATAAATTATTTTAGAAATAGTTATAACTGGTAATTTCAATTAGAGCAATTTCAATTTTAATCGAAAGCAGTTTGTTGCATACACTTTTTGAAAACTGAAGCATATATCAAAAAAGTAAAATTACTTGTTTTAAAATATTTTAAAAGCTGCATGAATGAAGCATTTTCAGTGTAAATATAAGTATTTATAGAATTATTTAGTGGACAAAATAGACAAAGTAGTACAAAAGATGTGTAGGCATAAATGTAATTTTGCAGTAAAGCAATTTTGAGGAAATGCAAATTAGCCAATAAGCAGAGAGGGCACTGGTGTTTTCAATTTTACAAAAATTTACCAACTGAGCCAGGAATAACCAAAATTGCCTGCAAATATGCATTTTGAATTAAAAAAAGCAAATGACTTTGGAACTTTAAAATATTATTACAGATCTGTCTTAGTAAAGAAAACACATGTTAAGGATAAGAAAATACATCGAATGCACAAGCTGCAATTGTTTGATATTTCATAAGAAATAGTACAGTTTTGTATTATTAAGATCATAAAAAAAATTTCATTCAAAAGTATAGTAAAAAAATTGCTCTTTTGAAATGCTGTAATGTAACCATTGTGTCACAGTTCGATGGTGAACTTATCAAATAATGGAATGGTTTGTATTGTGTAAAATGTACTGCATTTATATGGTTTACATTTGAATTTTGATTATTGAAACTATTTCCATAACTTCTTTGTAAATCAATCAAAATTTTACCCCTTTTTGTCAAATCAGCAAACAGTTTGTAATTTTTAGTGCCATAAGCTTTGTAATTAGTTCAAGTGTCATGAGATGAAAAAGGTTACAAATCGTTGCTGTAATAATATGGTACCATATATTTTGAAAAGGTATTCACACACATACCAAATATTTTTTGTTCTTATCCCTAAAAACAACTAAACCCATGGAATTAACATACCCTAATTTTGATGTAAATTTCTGTGTTTAAAAATCTAAATTATCACTTGCAGAAATTTAGACTCAAAATATTCATCTATGCTTAAAGCATACTGATAATATATATCAAATTCCTACTCGAGTTATGCGTTCATGTTCTCTTTCAGCCAATTCATCTTGCTCTCTGGAACGATTTCTGCATTCAGCCACTGCTTCACTGAAAAGTTCAAAAATTCTTTCTTGACTGGGTATATCAGACATATTAGGACTTGGAGGGCCACTTTCAAGAACTTGACGCATGAGAGCTTCATCTGAAGAAATTGTATAATACATAATACAAAGAATTAAAAAAGTATGTAAAATATTTAAAAAAAATTGAAGAAACGAAAATCAAAATTTCTGGAAGTAATTTTCTACTTTTAAGTAAAGATTCAATACAAATTTCTAGTGATATAAAGTTAAAGTAAAATAAAGAAATAAAACTTTACCATCGTTTTTCTTCCATTTTCTATAACACAATCCAAACACTATAGCGAGGGTATTCTAAATTTAGCCAAAATTCCCAATGTGCAGAGCAATCAGTAAATTTTCTGGGTAGGAGTGAGAAAAATATTGTTTAAGCTAGATGGTTGACTACTTTTTAAAATGTAGAACTTTACATAACAAGCTTTAGAAATCAAGGGAACAACTTTTGCATTCATTTTCATTTGAAATTTTAATAAGTAATCTGTCATTAGGAGCACAAAATAAGTAAGGATTCAGAAGAAAAAGGAAGAAAAGAATAAAGTCAAAGAAAAAGCAGTAGATATCAATATCATGTCCAATAAAGTGCTTTAATAATCTTAGAATGAACATTGAAACTGCCAAATGGGGAAAGCTAGATAAAAAGCACTAATAGAAAAGTTCATTCAGAGTGATAATCACGCCCAGCTTTAATGAAAATTACTAGCAGAATGATTAGGCAATAACTATAGTACAGTGAAACACTGATTTTGTTTTTCATGAAGCCAGTATCAAAAATATGAAATCAAAAGACATAAAAAAACTTTTTTTTTAAAATTATGTTGAGGAATGGGTCTTGTTGACCATTTCCCTTTGTGCAGCCTAATATAAACTAGCCCTTGAAATATAGTTGTCAAGAGGTAGAACATTAAAATTTGAGTTGGACATAGTAGCACAAACTGTCAAGTGGCTAAAATTCATAGTCTCTCCAGTGGAACACAGAGGGCAGTCAGGAATGTCTTTCACACCAATCCGGTGGAGATGTCCTTGGTTATGTCCATTTAAAATTCTGAAGTTGGCCGTAAATATTCGCCTGGGGAGATCCATTGGGACCGGATTACATAATAAGGTTTCCCAGATTTTACCCTTAGCATCAGTCTCTTGAGTTTTGCGTATGTATCTCCTCACTGATCTTACAATGGTGGAAAATGCCTGGTTGTATGGTAAGGCATTTTATGGCAATAAGAGGCTGTGGAAGGTTGCAACCCTGTTTAGCCAGCGAGTCTGCCTTCTCATTACCAGGAATGTTGCAATGGCTGGGTATCCATTGGAAGAGAACCGTCCAAACAGCACAGTTGAGTTCGTAATTTTTTTGTTTTACCTCTTCTACACGTGCCAAATCGCTATTGTGTAATGTGCAGAGGGAGAGAATCGTTGACTGTGAATCGACAAGAAAAACAGCGTGTCTGAAGGAAGTATTTAAGTTGGATAAAGAAGCTGTTGCTTGTCCAATGGCCTCAATTTCAGCCTCAAAGTTCGTAGCATTCAAACCTACAGCACATGAACCCTCCCAAAAAGCCCTGCACAATAATAACCGGCTCCAGCTGTAGAGTCCTCCTGGGCAGAACCATCGGTATATATATGAAGCCAGATATCCTTCGGATATCTGGTTGCAATGGTTTCCGGGGCATGGGCACAGAGAAAAACAGGAAGAGCATCACTCTTTTTCTCTTGAAAATTAATTGAAAGGTTTGAAGGTGGAAATGAGGTAGGGATAGGGAGGGGAACTTCCTTCAAGGCAGAAAGGCTGGCAAGTATCATTTTTGATATTGTATTTATTCAATAGGTCCACGGATTTAGAAAAGAATGATTGATGTGTGTTAAGTCTCTTTTTAGCAGGTATTAATTCCTGCCAGTGCTGAAGGGGAAGTCTTTTACATTTTTCAAATAGTTTAAGAAGTTGTTTCTCTCTTCTAACTTTCATAGGTTCCAAACCAGTTTGCTCTAGATTCAGTTCTAAAAAAACTGCTCTAGGAAATCATCTATATAAAAAGGAAAAGAAAAAAAAACAGGATATGAAACAAGATAAACATAAAAAATATGGGAATGTAAAAGCAGGGTTTCACTGTAGTAGTTATTTTACAATTAAATAGTACAAAATAAAAATATTACATGAAGAAAAAGCAAATGGAAAATTTATTTACTGTATAGAATATTAAAAGCATTGCAGTTAAGATGAGTTACTTAAATTCAAATTTACATATATTTTATTAAACATAAAATTGAAGTGTTTTGGCAGTTGGTTGAAAGCCACCAAAGAACATTGTTTTTTTCTCATTAAATTACGTTTTTCATTTAAGTGTTGATATATTTTTAAAATTGCGTTACCAATAAATAATATTGACTAAACAGAGGAGATATAATGTACTGACAAACAAATAAATTCAAGATGGCAAAATCTTATTTTGCTTCTACCTGTAAAATATGTACATGTTCTACCTGTATGTTGCAACCTTTACCAAAACGCCATTCATATGTCAATATCAGAAAGAGTACAAATTCACAGAAGCAGATAATCTGAAGTCCACAGAAGTTAGTAATAAGGAACCACTACACCACAGGGTACTGCCATGATAAAAATTAAAATTAAATTTCCACATTTTGCATCCAAAGTATTCAAGTTAAATTATTTAATTTCCTTTTCTTTGCATTTTCCTATTTTCTTAAGTGTACAAATTAGTTTCTAACCGATTTGTAAAATTACACGAAAGTCACTATCAAGATCATAATGCAGGATATTATCCTCTCTCAACCAATCAAAGCAGAACATCCAAGCACCATCTGTAGTACTAACTAGTCAGTTCTGAGATGCACCCCCAGACGATAAGTTGTCTTGTTGAGATGTAGATCCAATTTCTATTTGTAAATAAATATATTTATTCCATCAGATTTTATGCACTTCTCTCAGCTATTATAATGTATATACTCCCATAATAAATTAAAAATTACACTAAAATATTTTCTAATTTAGTTTGAAAAATGAATTTTTGTGAACTAACTAAATGCTAAAGATATTTTACTTTTTCAATGAGCAAATGCTAGAGATTTCACTTTTATAAAAAAATTAAATATGGAATTTAATTGTTGCTGATACAATCCAGTACAAATTACAAGATGATTTTAGCAAATATTTGTCATAATGGTTAGTTATGTGCCGAATTGTTGATTACTTGGGTGTAAAAATACGAGACGCTTTGACTTTCAAATGGCTTCTGATAAATATTATACATTCCTGGGGCAGTACTATTGCAATAATTTGGGTTGTAGTGAGACATTTTTGCACTAAACAATCATGTTTTCAGTGAAATTGAAACAATACCATTCCATAAACTACAATTTATGAAAAGCTGCTTTAGATGGGTTTATAGATATAAGATGGATAGGTTTTTATCATTATTTTTAGGATCAATAACTTGAAGATCTGATACAAAAATGTGATCTTTCATTTTCAATCAAAATTAGAGAACCCCCCCCCCACTCACACACTTTGACCCTCAGACATGGATTGCTGTCCCTTTAATCCATGATCCTTACTTATAACTAGGTAGGTTCAGTTCACAGTCCCGAATTTAAACGAGATGCAAGAGAAGTATTTAAATAAAAACACTTAAATTATCAAAATGACCTCTTCAATAATTGCTTAGTAAAAATCGAAATTTTAATGTAGCCAAAAATATTACCTTTCTTACTAGACAAAAATAAAAATTGAGATTTAAAATATGAAAATCTTACCATTCATAAAGTCCATCTCCATATCTTGAGCACTGCGTTCTCTAGCAGTAGCACTAATTGTCTAAATAGCAAATAATTTATTTATAAGAAATGCAAGTGAAATTTTTTTTGAAAACAATTTTAGCTGGAAGAGCAAAATGTAGCATAACATAAACTCGATAATAAAAATAAGTCTTATCCAATATTTTTAGCACAGAAAATTTAAGTATATTGCACTTGTGGAAGCAGTGTCTATTCAGTATTTTACAACAAAAATTCCCAAATTGTATTACATAAGATAATTATTAGACAAAAAAGAGAAATAGAAAATAAAGAAAAAGGAAAGAAATAGAGAAAAGAAAAGGACAAATTGATACTACCAGGTATTAGAAAGGGTGGCAGAAATTGTTATGCATAGGCAATTTTCACATGACCTTCTTAATATGAGCTTTTTTTATGTTCAGTAAGAATTGAAAATATAATACAGCTATTTTCATATCAGAGCACATTAGGGAGACAAGGATTCAATGAAATGTTTTCAGAGAAGAATATCAGTAATTCGGTAAACGGAATTGGGGTTAAAACTCAAATTAAAAGTAATACTCAAACAACAAAACCAGTGAAATCGAAATTTAAAATAAAACGTAAAATGGTTATCATGTACTAAGAGGGCTAATTATAAAGGATTGGAAGATGGAGATTTTCCTTAGACTTGAATCTATATGAATACTCATGATTTCAAGGAACAAGGCAGCATTAAAGAGTCAGTTTGAATGTCAAAAAATTAATCAATAATATAATATATAAATTGAAATTTTGAAATTTTTTTTATAAGATATAGGCATGACCGATTTAGTATTGCACTGATATTTTATTAATTACTGAAAAACCAATTCAACTTAATCCTAACAATTCTGATATTGTATTTATAGCTGATAGTTTAAACCTTTATAGAAAATTACTTTAGTGACATTCACATTTTGCGTTTTGGAAGGATTGTCAAAGAAAATATAGTTTGATGTCTTTACTTTATTCATAATGGAATTCAATGTTTCTGTGTTTGATTTCATGTTATAAATAAGTTATTTCGGAAAGTATACTATATGAAATGGTCTTTATAATGATTATGCAATACGAAATGCTTTATTGTGGATATGAATGACAATGAATAATGATTATGCCAGTTTAAATGGTTCAACAAGCAACTATAGTGTTTACATATAACTTACAAGCAACTATAACAATTCCTACATTATAGATTTAATTAATTTTTTATATGAAATTAACTGTCTAAACTAAAATATTCCTTATCTGGTTGTTTCATAATTTTAGAAATTTGTGTGAGATGGTTAATTATTTGCTAAAGTCACAACTCTATGAAATGTGATTGGAATATCTAACCTTACAAGTAAGACTTATCGTCATGTCCATCAGATCAGTGTAATGAAAAAGATAGTCAATGTTTTGGAGAAACAAAACTTTTCACCTTGAGAAAAATTTACCTAAGAATGGATCTGTAGTGTTCATAGTAACAGCTCAGGGTCAGGGGATCACAACTTGCAGGTTTTAAATTGACCACCAGTCATCAATCTTGACTTATCAGTTGGGAAGTACAAAAAATGGGCTACATCTGCTTTTAATTAATGACACGAACTGGACTTTCTAAAGCGTTCTATGAGCAGTGAAAATTTTGGAGCAGTTCTTTTAGATTTGTTGGTGTGAAAAATTTCTAGTTAGAACATTTCACACACTGTCATGTTAAAAAGCCAAAACACTAGAATTCGAGAACCGCAGCCTCTTTATTATATTATTTAAATTAGGAAAACAAAACAAATGTGTTCTGATATGATCAGTGAAACTTTTTTCACTGAGTACAACTATGGTACTTGTCATGCTTTCAGAGTCACATTGAACTGGTATACAGAAAAACATGTAACAAGGATGGACTGCAAAATTGATTGGGTTTTATGGTGCAAGGACAGTATTTGGCAATGCTGCGCCACACACATAACAGGACAGCATCAAGTAATGTATCTACACACACTCAAGGAAGGGTTTTTTCTAACACAGAAGAAATACACCTAGGGAGCAATTAAATCTATGCTGCCAGCAAATTGGAATGCATGCATTCAGGGAGACGACTTACAAAGACAGATCTGGTCATTGTTTAAGTAACAAGTATTTAAGTAACCTAATGGCAAAATATCCCACTTACAAGGGACTTGAGGACAGTTTATCGAGGGTATTGGTCAAAATCACTACAGATCTGCAAACACATGGTGGACCTTTAAACTATTGATGCAAATAAAATCTCATTGATCTATCATGTTAGTGTTCATTCACCAGTCTATTCAGCGTAATGTTTATCAATATATTTAAAAACTATAACCAATTTGTTTAGAATAAATTCATAATTTTATTTTAAAAGGTAACATGTTGCCATCAACTTACATTAATTAAATATTCAACAGCACGGTCAGGATTGTGGTAGCTTGCAGTTAAAGCCTGTACAACATCAGCTCGACTAAAACCCAATTCAACAATATTACTAACCATTTGGTCATATTCCATTTGTCGAACACGTTCACGGTCACTACTAAAAGAAAACAGCAATTTATTATGTAGTACACAAATTAGTAAAAACAATATATATATATATATATATGAAAGATTGATTTTAAATCTAACTTAGTGCAAATAGGATGAAAAGATAAGTAAAAAAATAGGATGAAAAGATAAGAGATAGTAAAAATAAAATTAGAAAGCTGCAGCAAAATTAAATTTTAAATATAAGGATAAATGTATTTTTTAAATGCATTAAAATTATAGATTCATTTAATTAAATGACAATTATACAAATGACAGTAATTTAAAAATTGGTTGGCCAGATTTTAAACAGCTTGTGTAATTGTAATGGCTTTATTTCATAAACTTAACTCAATAATCTTAATTAAAATAAATTTACTAACAGTTTCCCATCATCCATTTGAACTTTGCATTCCTAATTAAATCATAGGAGCATACTTTTACCCAGTTAGAGTCATTTAACCAGTATTCATATTACTCTTTATACTAGCTAATTTCCCTTGCTTCGTTACCAAGTAATCTTTAAGATCATTACAGAAAATTGCTTTTATGTACTACGAAATAGTAATAAACTTGTTCAACATTTATAAGGGAAAGGAAAATAAGTAGCAACATATATTTTAAGTAAACAACATTGTAAATTTTAAGTTAATTAAATTTATAATATTCCTTGCAAACTACGTTGTTTTTGTTTGCAGAATCATGAGGCTGTCATGAGAGCTTACACGTGAATAGGCTATGTACAACTCTCATTCCTTAAATTCGCACCAACATCTTTCAAGGTCTGCCCCTGGACTTTGTTTATTGTCATTGTGAAGTATACTTTGTCAGGACATTGCAGTTGTTTGAATAAAAGTGGTAGTTGGAGGGAATCAAAAGAATGCGGGGTAGAAAAACCGTTTCTCCCACACCACATCTGTAAAGATGGTTGTTTCAATCACGTTACTTCACCTGCAGCCTGGTGCCATTACAAAGCTTAGGAAGTATCAGATTCTGTAGCAGCAATCACCTTGCCATCATGATACATCTTAGTAAGGGTAAGTAATGTATGGTAAGAGTACATCAGCAGCCCTAATTTCAGTGAGTGGTGTATATGGTGTGGAGAAACAGCTGAGCCTGGTACTCAAGCCATGGTTCTGTATGTTACCACACTGCATCTTATGAACTCTTGAAATCGTTGCCAGTCGTTACAAATGTGCTGTACAACACTGGCCTGCACCTGAGCCAGTGCCGAAAATGAAGCAAGATAGGGAATAGAAAAAACACAATCTGCCCCCTTCACAGGTGCAAGACAGTGAGGTACCATCATGTCATCCGTGTCAATGAGCTCCATGCATAATGTGTATTGGGAAAAGAAAAGGAAAATAGAGGTAACGATGTGAAATAATCTGTCATTTTTTTTATGTATGTGGGAGATGAAAGAAATAAAAAAACAAGAATTAGTAGAAAGTGTCCAGCTTAGCCACAAAATGTAATAGCAAAACAGCTTTAAATATTGAAAGCAGAAGAAAAAATGAGTCATAGGAGTACAACAACTTCCTACCTTAAAAACAAACAAACTTTTGTTGCATATTACCTTTGAGTGTTTACATTAATGAGTTATAAATCACTGGTGTTTAATATTACCCTTTCCTGTGTTTACATTACTGTTTCCTGTTTACATATTTATATCAGTTCATTCGTGTGATGCAATCCTTTTCATGATATGCATGGGCTTAGGCCTTTGTCAATTGTAGGTGACTTCTTATAGCTAGAATTTTTTTTAATCTTTTCTTAGTGCACCTCTCAGAAGAATCACTCTGCAAAATTTCATTTCCCTAGGCATTGTTCTTGAGATAGTGATCAGTCAGTGAGTGAGCAGTATTTGAATTTTATGTACATAGATATAAGTTTGTAAAAAATTTGGGTAAAGAATTATTTGTATGCATGCGCTGGACTCAAGTCATTTGACATCTTATTTTCAAAAATAGAATAAATATGTTTGCTATATGAATTCTATTGAAAATCATTATTGTTCTTGGCTTGGAATTACGGCTCAAGGTCCATATTTAGTCAAGCAATTGACAAGCATTGAGACTATTTGCAATTTATACTATCAAAACTTGAGAAAAACTAATTTCACGCATTTCTAAATGCTATCTGCATAACCAAAATTTTATCTCATCCATTTATAATTCCCTAAATAAAACAAACACAAGTCATTGGAGAAAAATGTGTGAAACCTTAAATTAAATACCTTTGATTAGACCCGTTTATAAATACACTAGATCCTTCTTGCGCATCTAATACTGGAAGATTTGTCTAAAAGAAAATAAAAAAATTCTATCAGCAAAAGTTCATATTAATGTGTTATTGTGTATTCAAATTTACTATTTCACATTTAAAAATTAATAGTATCAGTTAAAAGTAAAAGAGAAAATTGAGTAACAAACAATAAAATCTTTGAATGGTCAAAAGGTTATTGAAATTGTTTCAAGCAATAAAAGTAATTTATAACCATAATGGTTGGTTGGTTTGGGGGTTTTATGGTGCAAAGGGCATATTTGGCAAAGTTAAAATTATAATGAATTATTTTTCAAGTATTATACATGCTTTCGATCAATAGCATAACAATTTGTAGAAAATATACCAAGAAAGTTTAACATAAAAATAAACTTTAGGAAGAGAAAAATATCTACGGTTCAAATAAAAAAAATGTACCATTTTGAAAAACAAATACCTGTTTTGTGACAACAATGACAAATTTCTTTTCTTCCACATTATAATCACTAACTTGTTTTCCATCAACAAGGAACTTTCCTGCAAAAAAAAATGAATAAATTAATGAAATTTAGGTTTACTCACTATTTTTTTTTGAAGAATAATATGTTAACCAATTCTTCACTTTATTTAAAGACTAACACATAAATGATTTCAAATTATTGAAGAAGGAAAAAAATTCTAAGCAATGGAACTTGACAATATATATTTCAATCTTGTAAACGTGCGAAAAACTTGAATCATAAAATCAGAAATAAGTACTTTCCATAAAACCTTTTCATAATAGTTTTGATTCATGTAAAAGCCTTGTTTGGCAACTTTATTTGTAAAATTATATGAATAAAATTTAATATTAATCTTAGTTTATAGGAATAAAGTAAGCAGCACAAGCTTTTAAAGGATTCTAGATGCGTTCATTACAGCGATTCCCCAAACCTTTTGTCTCTCCTGTAGAACTTGATTAGACTTTTCATTTATAATTACTACTCTTCATTACATTTACCCAGCATTGCACCATGAGTAAAAAGTTCCCCTAGTGCAATTTTTTGATGCCCCTTCCTCTCCAATCCAATCATAACCATGGTGGTAGGGTCTTTCGAAAAACCATCGAGTAAAAAAAATAGGTAATCAAAATAATCAAATTAACCTGATATTTATAGGCTTTTATTATTTTTATTTTAAATTTTACAATTTATTTCAATTTTGGCACTACTAAAACTTTCTATCCCCTTTTATTTTCAATATTTTCATACGTAAAAAATTTTTTTAAACAAGGAAGGGTCAGAATTTTTAAGTAAAGGTAAAAAAAATTCCACATTTCTTTCCTAAAATGCAGTTGATCCTCGATGAATCAAAGAAGTTCCATCCATACAACCAAATCTTAACCAGCAATGATAGAGCAATTTCATTTCTAATGAAACATAATATTTTAGTTAGTGAACAGATCTGTAGCTAGTGTGAAAGTGAAAAATGGGGTTGTGATTCATACACAAGCACTGATGGCTATATTTTTAAATGCAAGAATAAGAAATGTAGGAAGTCAGTACAGGATGGCAACATATCCAAGAAAAAAGTTCCCTGATATTGTCACAAAAATTTCCCTGATTTTACAATTTCGTTAATAAACGTTGTGTTCCTCAATTGGTATATATATACAGTGTCCAAAAAATATTTTTAAATATTTACGGTCAGATAGGGTAAATGGATAACTGTCCACAAATATTTTGTATCTTTTCTCTTCAGATATTTTAATTGTTATTGTAAGGGTTAGAACCCTTAATAGAACTCTTACAATAGCAATTGAAAAAACTGGAGAGAAAAATGCAAAATATTTTGATTATGAACTTATTACACCTGACCCTACATTATCATACTATCCATCAATATCCAATGCAAATATACATAAAAGATTCTACAAAAATATAATTGCAAACAAAAAATATTAATTTAATGCACAAAAAAACATTATTAGTTACACAAATTTCAAATTGTATACCACAAGTATCATCTGCAACAGGACGACAAGACCACAGCAGTGTAAAAAACAGCGGTGGCGGTTTTTCCGGTATTCAAAAATTACGACGCCAGTGTTCTTTATTCAAATTACAATTTTGGCGAATACGATTCATTCTATTCTCAAAAGTACTAAAAAAATTGAGAATCTCTAAATAGGACAAATGATAATAGTTACAGTGTAAGTTATAACAATTTCTTTGATTTTTTGTGAAATTTGTAAATTTTCCCAATCTTTCCAGAGTTAAAAAGTTCCCTGATTTCCAGGTTCTGTTACCACCCTGCAATATATATATAGGGTTCCAAATAGGAAATATTCAATATAGAATGCAAAGTTTTTATGACGTTCAAGTTTCTGGATATATCTGTGTTCAGATGGCAAAATGTTATAAGTCACTTTTTTCAAAAAATTGAGTAAATCCCAACCTGGAATCGTTTTGTTAATATTTAGAAGGTGGCAAAATGTCGTAAGTCTTTTTCTTTCAGTTTATGAGAAAACAAAGGAGGGAAAATCGTTATAAATCAAAAACCACAGAACCACATGTTAAATCTTGAAATTGCTGTCACGACAATTAAAAAAGTGACTTATAACTTATCAAGTGCTTCGGATACCCAGTCAGGAAATGAATGGATTGTAAACAGTATATTATGTATACAGGGTGGTCCCGAATTCATGGTACAAACTTTAATGGTAGGTACAGGACATTGTAACAATGATTTATTGTATAGGAATGTATAGTCGCAAGTGACGCGGTGAGGCGAAAACAGGGGAAATAACGGCCGAAAGGAAAAACAAAGATTTTATTGAAAGCGTTGTTGACAAGTGTCATGTTTACAGTAATTGTTCAAAATTGCGTCCACCAGTATCGATACATGCTTGACAGCGTCGGTGGAGCGATTGGCGTACACGTTCAAAGATGCCTGGTATTTCACGCACACCTGCAGCAGCTACAGATAAGCGAGCGACGAGATCCTCATCTGAGTCAACTGGAGTCTCATAAACAAGATGCTTTAGATGTCCCCATAAAAAGTAATCGAGGCTCGATAAATCGGGAGATCGGGGTGGCCAAGGGACTGGTCCACCACGCCCAATCCATCGAGTACCAAACGTGGCATTCAGGTAATTCCGTACATCAATGCTGAAGTGTGCTGGCGCCCCATCGTGCTGAAACCACATGCGGTTACGAATGGCGATCGGAACATCATGCAGCAGTTGTGGTAACACTTCTTTCAGAAAAATAAGATAGCTTCCGCCAGTGAGCCGCGTGGGTAGTAAGTATGGGCCAATCAAAAAGTCGTTCACAATACCAGCCCACACATTAATACTGAAACGTTGTTGAAACGCATGTCGACGCGTTGCATGTGGATTATCGGTTGCCCACACATGGTAATTGTGCGCATTAAAGACACCCTCGCGTGAAAATGTCGCTTCATCTGTAAATAGCACATAATCTACGAAATCCGGCTGCAACGCACATTGCTGCATCACCCACAGGCAGAAGTTCACGCAGCGAGGATAATCTGCCGGATTCAATGCTTGTACTTTCTGAATATGGAAGGGGTGTAAGCGATTTTCGTTTAACACTCTGCATACAGTCTGATGACTCACACCTACGTCACGCGCAACAGTTCTTGTGCTTGACTCGGGTCTATCAGCCACAATGTTCAAGATGCTTTCTTCCAGCCTTGGAGTGCGTACAGCTCTTACTCGACCAGCGCCATGTCTGTTGACGTCGAACGCACCTGTTTCAAAAAGTTGACGATGTAACCGTTGAAAAATTCTATGATCCGGCATTCGTCGATCAGGATACTCCGCGCGATACATTCGTAACGCAGCTCTGCCGTTACCATTTGCACGGCCGTACATGTAATGCATGTCTGCTTTTTCTGCATACGTAAAGTCACCCATCGTCTACGGCAGCACAATTGTGAATGGCGCTTTTCCCTACTGCGATGCATCATGTTCAACAGCGGCTAGACATCTACTGCCCTCTACCGGCAATGATACCAACCGATCACTCCATTTCTCTTTCCTTTTATTTCCCCTGTTTACGCCTCACCGCATCACTTGCGACTATACATTCCTATACAATAAATCATTGTTACAATGTCCTGTACCTACCATTAAAGTTTGTACCATGAATTCGGGACCACCCTGTATACTTGCATTATATTAAGTATATACTTACATTATATTAAGTATATACTTACATTATATTAAGTATATACTTACATTATATTAAGTATATACTTACATTATATTAAGTATATACTTACATTATATTAAGTATATACTTACATTATATAATGCACACACATATACCTACATTATACTATGTATATACCTACATTATATTATGTATATACCTACAGGGGTTAGACAAATATTAAGGGCCTAATTCAACTTCCTTCGAATCCGAAAGCCCAGTTCGAACTGTTTTTCTCGCTTCCGTCTCTTTCCATGCAACTACCCGTTTTCGAAACGTTCGGAGTGTTAGGGGTTACCACCATACGCCGATGATTGCTCACTTTGCTGTGACGTCACGTAACTGCTTGTTGACCAATAAGAAACAAGATTAGATAGTCAGCTGGTTTACCGCGAACACTTTAACCTATTTTTGTGTTTTTATTTAAACTCCTTTTTCTGCTACTGTCAATATTATTTTCATGTACCCCCAAGTGTACGCATACCTGATTTAGCCACAGGCTAAATCAGGTGGAATAAGTAATATAATGCAATGCAATATATAAGTAAAGACCAAAGACTACAATAAAGTCATACACCAGCACAGGGTTTACAAAAATATCCACTCTGTCAAGCCCCAGGCACTTCAATAGATAATCGGGAGAGGCCTCGGCAGACCCGCATTTAGAGCAATGAAGATATGATTTTTGCCCCTGGCAAAAAGTGAGACTCTTTAAGTGTCCACTAGCAAAACGGCAAATGGTGGTCTGCATCCTTCTGTCGCCCTTCATAGTAAGAGCACCACTGGGAGATTTCCTGTCATACCAATCCTGCGACAGAGGGTCTTCCATAAATTATGATTTGATATTTTTCTACTTGAGCAGATTTTGTGAAAAGCATGAACAATGTTTTACTTCAGGAAATGCATCACTTTACAGGATTTCCATTCTTTTAGCAAAAGAAAAATTAGTTCCTTTAATCTCAAGGCTATTTTACACATCGCTACACTTAACATAGATCAAAGATTAATCCATGAATGCACAGATGAAGAAACCTCCAGAAACCTGGAGCGGATCTCAAATCCAGTAATGATATTTTTGCAGAGTAAAGTTTAATGATATTGGTTTTAGCGGGTGCAAGGAAAGAAGGTATCTTCAATGGGATTAGTCAAATTACTTGGTTGAGGTCACGTGTCATTGCTTTTTGAAGTAGGAAAAAAAAATATGTAACGGTTTTTTTTTTAAAGTTATTTCTACCACTGTACCTTTTGGAATTTGTTCTGCTCTCGAGGTCTTTCAGAAAAAGAATCTGAAGTTTGATGATATTAATGGGATATAAATGTATTTTGATGACTTCATCATAGCAGGTAATGACCATGACAGAATTTTAATAGAGGTTCTGGAGACAGCCAAAGCAAATAATGTAAAGTTCAATCGGGATAAGTTTCAGTTTAGGGTCCCTGAAATAAAATATATGGGTATCTTAGTATCTAAGATGGTTATACAAGCCGATCTAAGTCATGTTAGAGCTATTACTGAACTAGAACAACCTCTTTGTAAGGGTGACATTAAAAGGTTACTAGGCATGTTTAATTTTCTATCTAAATTTTTACCCAATGTCTCTGCTATAACTGCTCCTTTAAGCTCCCTTAAGAAAAAATTATGTTGAATATGAATGGAGTCAAGAACAGAATAAAAGTTTTGAGAGTACTAAAAAGGTATTAGTTCAACACCAATTCTAAAATTATTTAATATCGTCTTGCCTATTACTATCCAGTGCAATAGTTTAAAGATGGTCTTGGAGCATGTTTGTTACAAGAGGGTAATCCAGTTGCATGTGCATCTAGGAGCTTAACAGAAGCTGAAAAGAATTATGCCCAAATCAAAAAGGAGTTGCTGGCAGCTGTCTTTGCTTTTCAAAAATATCACAATTTGGTCTATGGTCATAAGGTTGTAGTTGAAAGTGATCATAAACCCTTGACTTCCATGGTCCATATAAGCCAATAAATACAATTTCTTCTCATTTACAAAGAATGCTTCACAAACTATTGAAATATTATTTTACTGTAAAATATTTTCCAGGAAGCCAAATATATATTGCTGACACTTTGTAAGAGCATATATTAAAGAGGAAAGCAAAGATAACCCAGAAATGATGAACATGGTTCATTCTGTATCTAGACTCTTGCCAATGAGTGAGAACAAATTGAAGCAATTTCAGAAAGCAACTGAGGAATATAATGATTTCAAGTTAATATGTAAATACTTTAAAACTGAATGCCCTGAAAAGAAAAATGTACCCAACACCTTGAGGCATTACTACAAATTGAAAAATGATATTGTCTGTGTTGATGGACTGGTATTTTTAAATGACGAAATTGTCATTCAAATGATCTCAGACATGATACGTTAAATGTTGATACATGAAGCTCATCTGGGCATTCAGAAGTGTAAAAATAGAGCCAGGGAATTAATGGCAAGGTATTAATCAAAACATTGGAAATATGATTATATTTTAATAATTTTTTTATGTGATATTTTAAATAATTTCTTTGTGTAATGTGTGTGAAAAATTTCAAAAATCACTATGTAAAGAACCTCTTAACCCGCATGATGTACCAAACCGTCCATTTGAGAGTCGGAGTAGATTTGATGTATTTTAATAACAGTGACTATCTAGTATTAAATTATTATTACTCAAAGTGGATTGAGTCGGTCCCTATTCGAAATAAGGCCTAAAAAAAGGTTCGTTTCCTGTAACATAAGCAAAAATATTAGGGTCCGTAGGTAGCGAAAAAATATTTATTTTTTGCTAAATATTTTTAGCAAACATGCAAAAGGAAGTATTATCTGAGTATTAATGTTTGATTTAAAATTCATCAGAGGTGTGATCAGTAATGTAAAATACCTGGGTATATTTATTTTTGCTGGCCAATATCATGGGTATATACACAGGTATTTACCCAAATTGGGTAATTTAGTGGGTATTTATAATTTTTCTTCAGGTTTAACTGTTTATTCACACCTAATGAGTTTATTTGTCACGTATAATGTCTGAACTGAATATATAATAAACAATTATTAATTTATTACGATCGCTGTGACATCGTGATCAATTAATCGTTTTGACAAACGTTTCTTTTAATTAAATTAAATTTTTCTCTTAAAGTCTAAAAAAACTTTAGGGTCGGAATTTTTGAAAAACTGCAAATTTCTACGTCTTTTGTGACTTACGTTAGAAATTTCGCTTTTTCAATTTCGACCCTTAATAAATCCTAAACAAATAACCGCATCGGTAAAAAATCTTCAAAATTGTCCAGGAACACGATGAAGAACAAACCATGTTAATTTCGGAATTTTCTGATCAGTACTTTCAAGGGAAACCGTCCAAGAATCGAACAGAAAAAAAAAACAGTTTTCAATCCTGTGGCGGCAGTAATTTTTTAAAAAGAGCGACAAGTTAAAAAGGAGGATGTGATATGTTAACTATGACCATAATTGTAAAAGTGCTGTTCCATAGATATTTGAAGTGTATAGTTTTGATTTAACCAAGAGAGCATGTAGGATTCATTCAATAAAGTTATGTTTATGAATTGTCTGCTATCATTTTAATACAATTATAAAACTTGCTGAATAATTGACATAGCCAAAGGAGAATGAAACATTCGGAAGGTTTTTTTTTGTGCACTGCATTAAAAGTTTTTAAATAAAACTACTAAATCAGCTGTTGGCAAAATTTGTAAAATGGACATTGTCCTTTTTCCACACACATACAGACAAGTAGATATATATTCTACTAGCCACTGCATGGCTAGCCTGCCATTGCCTGTGCCCATCATGGCGTTGCCCATGACGAAGCAAACCAATACCATGGGCAACGCTGTGATGTACGTTATTAATGTGCTGTACAATTTTCCGCAGATTTCAAATCTGTTGAAATTTTCAATCTATCTTTAGCGATTCCAATTTTACGAAAAAGAATTAACAATCCCAGTCAAAATGTTTTTTTTTTTTTTGCTCTCATTCCCTGAAATGGAATAGGACAGGAAATGTAATCTGTTTCTTTTTGTTTTTTTAACGCGAAGGGCAGAAGATGCAATCTGTTTCACGTGACATCACAATCTCTTACGAAAATATAAAAGATATATTCAATTTAACAATTATTTATTTAAAGAAAATCATATTTTTAGGTATCGATCTAAGATGAAATTTTCTGTTTCAAATCCGGTGAAATTTTTACTCTGTCTTTAACAGTCTAGGAGATAAAAAAAAGAACTACATAACTAAAGTTAAAACTTTGTTTTTATCCTCTGCTGGAAAATCATTCCTTTGCATGAAATGAAAGGGGGAATCGAAAAAAATTTTGAATCTACCACAACGAAAAAAACTTGCCACGATTCCAAAGCCTGACGGCAAGGTCACATGTGTAGAAAAGTCTAGATTCCAGTGTTTCTTCTCTCTCCAGTAGTAACGTGTAGAAGAACACATTGGAGAATAAAACTATTAAATTCATTTTAAAATCTTCTAGATTGAATTTTAAAATTCGCCACAACCCAAAAATTGCAAAAAATTTGGACTACCTGTATGCCAAATCTCATTGCTGTAAGTGCCATAGAATCGTCAGGATTTTGCAGCCACAAAAAAAACAGACAAACACTTCCTTTTATAATATTAGAGATAGTTGGCCACCCAACCGGTCTAGTGGTTAAGGTGTTGGCCTCTATATCGGAAGGTTCCTGGTGGATCATTCCACATGAAGTGAGCAAAAATCAGGAAAAACCTATGGTCGTATGACAATGGATTTTCATTAAATTTGGTACAGGGGTTTAGTTTATGCATAAATAACGATATCCAAAACATTTAGGTTAAAAATCAAATATTTTTGAAGATTGAGTCATTATTAAGATTTCCATTTTTAAGGACTTATAACTTTGAAGAGCAGTTGAAAGATTGCTTAATGTTGCATGTTTGAAGTTCTGTTTCTCAAAAACTATTTAACGTAGACAAACATGTTTCATATCTCAAAATTTTCATTTTTTCACTTTTACAACAACAATTTTAAACATCATATTTAATCTAAAATTTAGTTGCAAAAAATGGAAAATCGTCATTTTTGACAGAATTAAAAACATTTCTATGGGCTAAAGAAATTTTAAGACATTGTTGCAATTCATGCCGGTTAGAGTGCTAGGTATGATAATATTATTGATAGAGTTTGGAAGTTGCATTTTAGTTCTTTCATCTTCAAAATAGCTAAGGAAAATATAGCAAAATGACAATTTTCTACTCTAAATGGGTAATTAAATGAATAAGAAATCAAGAGAGGTAAAGAAATAAGAAATTAAATGATAGACAGCTCTGTAAAAACCGACATTTCACAGGAATACAGTTTAATATGTTTATTACTAGTAAAAAAAATTGTAATCTGAGTCCTAAAGCAAAAATAATAAAATCAAAATCACAACATTTGCTTTCCAGTCTATGTATATTATGAGAACTTCAATGACAACAGAGAATTTAAATAAAGAATGTTACCCAAAATCAACAAAGAAATACCAAATCATTTTAAAATTAAAAAGTGAATTATAAAAGCAGAAAAAATCAGTGTCAAAACAAGCTTAATTGAAACACTTTTTTCTTTGTGCTGCCGAATTCTTTTTAAACTCTACTTCTTTTGCTGGTGATTGTGATAAATATGAAACGCGAATTTATAACGTACAATTGGGAATAGGAATGTAGCAGTGACAGTTAAGCGTTCCTGCAATGGCTGTGGTCACTGATGGAACACTTCTAGATTGCCATAGTACTTTCGCCGGTGTTTGATAGCTTCTGGTTTAGCAAACCAAGCACATTTATAACCATAATTCATTTAATAGTGTCAGGGCTCCTAACAGGTTTCAAGGTCCAAAAAGGTGACAAAAAGTGACTAATCAAGTAGAAAAAGGTGACAAAAAGTGACTAATTGAGCAAAAAAAAAGTAACAAATAACAATAATGCTAAACATATTCTAGTATAAAGATAAAAAATAAAAAGATCCTCCCAAGCTACCCTTATCTTTTCTTTTTCTTTTTTTGGAAGGATATTTTTATTTTCTTCATTTAAAAATGACATCATTTTAAAATATTAACATAATTTTTTTTTTAAATCGGAATTATGATTTAAAAATTTTTTTTTTTTGACACAGCTTGAAGAATTTTTTCCTTTTCTTTGAAAAATTATGTCTTAATTTGTTTTGTTGAAAAAGACTAAAATAAATTTTGTCTTTTTCTTCTCAATAGAATAATGTGCATTTTTTTAAAGTCTGTCTTTGCTGACCAGCATCATCTGAGACTTTAGCCGTTCCTTCAATCATTGCCTGAACAAGTGCTGCTTCCTTTAATAATTTTGAAGCACTATCCAATGGCTCATCCTCTTCCTTACGCATAATTTTAAATTATTGTTCTTCTATCACCATTCTTTTCTCTGCCAGCTGCTTTAAATTTTTTTCTCTGCTTCCAGTTTATATTTTTCTTCCCAGTTCATCTCTAAATTTTCTTGTGCCTTACGTTTTATATCTCTCTTTATTAAAAAAAAGTTTCCGCCGCCGCAGGATTGAAAACTGTGCTGTTTAACTCGATTCTTAGACGATTTCCCTAGAAAGTTCGGACCAGAAAAATATGAAATTAACATTGTTTGTTCTTTATTGTATTCCCTGGACAATTATTAAGATTTTTTTTTCCGATTCGGCTATTAGTTTAGGGTTTATTAAGAATCAAAATTGAAGAAGCGAAATTTCTTCCGCGAGTGAGCAAAACACATAAAAATTTTCAGTCTTAAGTCTTAAGTTTTTTTTAAGAAGTACATCTCAACGTAAATTTTTGCAGCTCGTTGAGTATTTTTAGTCTCTGAATTTGTTTGTATGTTGACCATCGCTTAGGCCACTGATTAAAAAATATGTGAATAGTTAAAACTAGTTCAGACACATCTTCCCCAAACTCTTTTAGACCTTTAAGAAAAGCCTTATGTATTGTGTGAATATTACATGTCCCAATGTTAATTAGTTCTTTTTTTCGGGTAGAAAGTAATGAGTCATTAATAGTTTCTGACTTTCACTAAAAAAACTCAAGAATTTGTAATAATCAACTTCCGATGATAACAGAGAATGATTTTCAATACGTTTGTAACGCTCTTTTAATATTTAACCCTCTGGATACAGAGTCGGACGAAATTTTCGCAATCTCTGGTTACGGAGGGGTTTGGAATTTTTCAGATCTCAAGCTCCTGAAGAAACGACTGAAGTCCATTAAGATTTCCATGCCCTCATTTCTGTGCCACAAAAAGAGCAGCGTGTGAATAGCCTCCGTTCCGTAGACAGGAACGTCGGGGTTCTTGATGGGGAGCTTCGAGCACTTAGAATGTATGAGAGGTTGATGATGTATCCAATTAAAAACTTGGCCGAGGATACCTTCGAGTGTAAATTATCATACATATAGAAGGTTCCACCGGCCTTTCAGAGTTTACCCTAACGTATCTATACCTTCTAGACCATAATCAGACCCACAATATACCTGGGATCCTCCTGGGTTAATGTTGCGTTAATATCAGCTTGATCCGTCCGGTCTCTTCACCTCTCCATTCTCATCTTATTCCAGAATCCAAAAAAAAAAATGGGTCTGTTGAGACCGCTCTCAGATTTGTATATGGAGGATGTTATCCCCATTTTTAAGTGACCACTGGCATTGATCACCATTTACGAACTGTCAGCGTCTGACCTCCTGGAGGGTTACTCCTATTATTCGACCCTGTCGACCGGGGATATCTATCTTGGGCCAAATGATGCGCCACACAATTCAATGAAAGGAAAACGTTAGTCGTAAATGCCACTCAAGTTCTATCACTCAAGTTAGGTAATTAGGTAAGAAGGGTCGGACATGCAGATAGCCATGCTTCCCTTAAACTTCGCCGCTTCGTTTTACTGATAGCCTTTTTCTGTGGGAAAATTTCCAGACCTTGCTGCTAATACACCGTGAGGAACATGAAGTATCCTTTTACAGTTGAAACGGTATGCTTTTGAATCCATTCTTGCGGTGGAATGTAGCGCGCATTTCGAAATTGAATTCGTACGAACCCTGGTTTTTTTTTTAGAGGAAATGAATTTTTTTAACTGTGCACCAAAAATGTTTCTTCTCTAAATAAGATTTAAGAACTCAAAACCCCTGAAAAGGTGACAAAAAAAAATGACGTGTTAGGAGCCCAGTAGTGTTTATTTATTCGTTTCTGCCCTTGAATGTTATAGCATCTCTTTCAAAGGCGAAAATGGATATCCTATTAGCGTGTGCAAGCCTTTTTTTATTCATTACGCGATAAAATAAAATGATAATTTTCATCTCGTTAAAAAGGTTCCTGGGATGAAAATAAACAAATTACAATGATGGAAATTTCAGGACAGATAATATACATCTTGGCACATAACACTGAAAATTTGTGAGGTTTTCGGAGTTATCCTTTACAGTAAAATTTGTATTTAAAAAAATAGAAAAATTGCTGTTTTCAACTATTTTACTATTTCATTATTTTTTCTTAACTAAGGAATAGAAACACAATCACTAAATAGAAGAAGTGCTTTTTTTAGAACAATTTTTGATACTATTTTTCCCTATTTTAAGAGGTACTAGAGCAATTTGAAATTTCTATCAAATAGGCATAATCTCTATTTTCGCTGATCTCTGAGAATGAGCAGTGACGGATATAAAACTATATTCTGACATTTCCAAAAAAAACTTTTACTGAAGAATTGAACAAAATAAAAATTTTAATTTGTGTCCATAGCTTATTGAAATATAGTCTCAAACTAGCTATTATTAATGCAAAAAAAAATTTTACATTTGTGTGACCTTGAACTGTAAAAAAATTCAATCAAAAATAAAATATTCATTTTGGATATCTAATAATCTAAATATATATATAACTTTAATTATCCTCTTTTCAGATTGCCTTTAAGATTTCTGAATGATTTTCCAATATTAATGCAAATTATTAACATGTTTTAGTAAAAATCAGTATGTTTAAAATATGCTTATAATTTTTATAAATCATTAAACTTGTTCCTTGTATTATATAATTCATTAATTACAAACTAAACAAGGACATAAAATATAAATGAAAATTCTAACTAAGGCTTGAAGCTTACCTGCATACATCAATTTTATACTTTTTGCAGAGTAATCATGACCTCGTAACTTCTCAATTTTTTCTTTTAAACGTTTCACCTTGAAGAAAAAGCATCAATGTAGCTTCTATAATACATATTAAAGAAAGCTAAAATTACGCCTAAAATATAATTAATATATTAATTTCAATATAAAGTAAACTTATAACTAGATAAGTATATGGGAATTGTATTTGAAGATTCTATCTATTCTTCAATTCTATTTTTTTTCTTGACATAAGTCTAGTTTAATGTTTATTTCATCTGTAAAATTCGTAAGTCTAAACTTTTGAGATGTACTTTGATAAAAATTATTAATTTTTCAAGCACAATTTTAATAGAGGACTGCTAAAAAATATTGTTAGAATTGTGATAAAATTGGGACACACTGACAAGTGTAATTGATTTGGGTTTACAAAGTGGGACAATAACCAAGCCAGATATTATACAGAGGATAAAGATTTTGTTGAATTTAGGTAAAAATGATGTTCCAGCTGGTCAAGATGTTACAAATGTTAATTTCAAAATACAATATTTTGAAATTATGCATTTTATTCAAGAAAATTTCAAGATAAAAAAATATGAAAAAAATGAAAAGCAATAAATTTTTGTTAAGAATTTGTTTCATTAAATTAACAGAATATAGTTCACAAAATAAGAAGGTTTAATCACACAGAATCAAATCAGCTCAAAAATGCGAAGAAGAAAAATGAATGATGGACAGATTATCAAAATAAACAAATTATTTTGATTGAATAAATATTTAATACAGAAAGATATCAGAAAAAGTTATGCAAGTTTTTGTTCTATCATCTTCACTCCAGTACATCACCTAAATTTAAAAAATTGTAAACAAAAGAAAGAACTAATCATCGCCAAATCAATTAGTATTTTTAAAATAGTATCTTACAGACTCCGAAGGATCTATTTCCACGGTAAAAGTGTCTTCTTGCAGAGTTTTTAACGTTACTATCATGGTTAAAGAGAATTTCAAGTGAATAACAAAACGTAAGAAATTTATCACATAAATCTAATACAAAGGACGAGCTAAAACGTTAAAAAAAGAAAGTCAACACGAGCCCGATAAAACCCGCTCACGGTTAAAGATATCTGGATTTTAGGAGGATGCGAAAGCAAAACATTGACTTGACTTGGATCTGTCGGTTGCATTGTTGCCATTTTTCTCCTTAAGTAAGTTTCGATGAAATTTAAAACAGTTATTCTTTAGGGTAGGTAGGCAGGAACTTGAATCATATAAATGGAAAACACCGGGCTATTGGTGATGGAATTCGGTAATTTTTAGTTAATGTCGTACTAGAGCAACACAACGGACTATTCACGACGGTCCGGAATCAATCCCCTAAGGGACACCACAACAAGGACAACACCGCGTAATTTGGAACCACGATCAGATGACGAGGCAACACCTGAGCTGGCACCCCACTCTCCAAACATCCACAAAAATCCAACGTGATAATTGGTGCTGTAATTAATTCTGAAGGGAAAGATCCGAGGACAACACCTTGCACAGAAGGTCGAAAAAATAGTCGAATACTGTAACTCTATTGATAATTTCTCCTAAATGGAAAGCGATTTATCCAATATTGGTTATTCCATGTAGAATGCCTATATAATCAGACTGGCGACATATGGGAAATATTTTCTGATTGGCTTAGAGACCTATTCTACAGCCCGAGGTGGTTTTTTCCAAGCTCCCGTAGACAGGTCCGGATTTAAGAGTATGCCGCCCGCTAAAGTCCATTTGCCGCCCCCTCTATATAGTTTATATTTGCTTAATACATTTATTTTATACAACAAAAGGATAGAGTTCATTGGTGTTTTCATCTTTTTTAAACATAAAGTTCATTTAGTTTAGATAAAACTACAGTTTAATATGGTTTACATAAAATAAATTATATAATCAAATTAGTTATCTACTTGGTTTTTCTTTTTACTTACTTCTTTTAAGATTCGTTAAAAAATGAAATGGGTTTCGAACTTAATTAATTAATTTGTTCTTGGAGATCAATGATCACTATTTTAAACATATTTTTAAATTTTATTGAGAATTTTTAAATGTTATGGAGAATTTATAAACAAAGGACCAGCCTTGTTGGGCTTGAGCCTGTAGCTGGTCGTCAATATTTGTATTTGTAATGACTATATTTTGTGTAATTGAAGAACTGTGTTCAATTTGAATTAAGTTGTCCTACACGGAAATGAAATTACAACAAATGTAGTTAATTACTGGTTTATTTGTTGAAAAATATACAAATTTTTCTTAATGGCAAACTAGTTAATAATGTCCTCATATAAAAGTGTTTTTGTTGTTTTGCCTCAATACAAAGTAATGAAAGTTAGTTTAACCGTATTTCAGAAATACTAGTTCGCAAATAGTTCTTAACTCTTCTAAGGCAGGAAAACTGCGTTCTCCCGCGCAATTTGTAGTACGTATGCACAAACTTATCCTTACAACAATGTCCAAATTGGGGTAAACATCTTGTAAGGAATTACACCTCAGAAATTTCGAAATTCCTTCCAACGGTTTATCAGATGGGTGATCATTACCCACAGCACAATGATTTTTAAAGTGGATGCACTCTTCAGTGAAATCCGAATCCAAATCATTTGTGTAGACGTGGTAAAGGTTGGTGGCCATTTTCCTCAGTTCCTCTTCCATATCTGTATTGTTAGCACACAACTGAGTTAAGAAGTGGAATCGGTCTTGAAACTCGTCATAGGCCATTTTTCTTTTCTTGAATTCACAAACAAAAGAGTCTATAGTTGGTAAAAAAGTGTTTATTTTAAGGTCATCCCTGCCAGTAAAGTTAACTTCTCCACTTTTCTTTTTGGCTGTCTTTTATTGTCTTTTTCATAAGATGTAGTTTGTTCTAATCTTCGAAATATTCCTCAGGATTCACATCTAGTCGTTGCTTTTTCTTTTGTGTCACTTGAAATTGTTGTCAGAGCAATGTACACTTCTTCCCATGACTCTCGTAAACTTTGGCACGCGTCATCTCTTGCTGATCATCGAGTAGGACACACTTTTTTTAGTTGTCTTCTTAATCTGATAAGATTCTTCCATAACGCTTGTTAGGCATTCCCATCGCTTTGTAGACCACGTAAAAAATACATATATTTCTTGGAGCAACATGAAAAATGCGCACGCTTCTTCACAAGATTCTGCAGTGGATGATACAACAAGATTTAGGGAGTATGCCGCACACGGGATGAATAAAGCTAAAGGAGTTTTTTTCTTTACATTTTGCTTGCAGACCATTGTAAACGCCGGCCATATTGGAAGCGTTATTATAAGATTGGGCTCTGCAGTCATCAATGTTTATTTGCAGATTTTCTAGCTCATTCATAACACACTCAAACATTCCTTCTGAACTATGACCAGCTGATGGAATGAAGGTAAGAAATCTTTCACAGGGCACACCGTCACTTGAAACATATCTAACAGCAAGGACTAACTGGTCTACATGTGACATGTCTGGGGTCGAGTCTATGATGAGAGAAAAGTATTTAGATTGTTTCAACTCTTCACAAATTACTTGCCTAACGTTTCGAGCCATTAACTCAATTACCTCATCGCATGTCTTAAAGAGAGATAATTTGTATTGACACTACCACAATAACCGTATTTTTAAATGTGTGTTGCTAAGAATGGATCGAACTCGGTTATCAGCTCTAAAGCCATAAGAAAATTCCATTCCTGTTAGAACCAAATATCTCGTTGTAGCCTGTTAAAGCTAGGCCTCTTGGTGTCAGGGCCTTGACAGCCGCTACAACTCTAGTTAAAACGTTTCTCCAATAGTGTGTTTCTTTGTCTAGTTGTAAAGAGTTAGCATACTGTCAACACGGTTAAGAGAAATTCCTCTTGCTTTTAGAGTAATAATAGCAGATTTGTGTATTGGGGAATTTTCATGGTGAAATGCACGACTTTCTCCATTTTCCCAGTCATTAACCATCTTTGTCGTCAAATTGTGATCGTTCTTTAGTGTTAAACACTAAACAAGGTCCACAAAAAACTGATCCTTTACTTTTAGAGAAAATCATCCATTTCCTTTCATGAACTTCTCCATTTTTTAATCTCCGTTCAAAGAGAGATTTAATCAAATATCTCTTTTGATCTTTGCACGCTATTATGCTGTTAATAAAATCTAATCCCATGTTTTGGTCAAAGCCATTTTTTGCTATTAAGATCTCTAGTAGCATCATTTAAGATCCACAAAGCTGGATCCTTATCTAAAGAGTTTGCTAATGTTGGTTCTTCATTTTCTGTTAAAGATTGACTTTTAACATGAAATCTATCAGGTACAATCTCATTAAGAGAACTTACTTGTATTTCAGTAGGTTCTGATAACAACATGGCTGTTTTTGAACAACTCGTTTCAGAGAAAGCATTGTCGTCCCCAACAGAACCATCACAAACAGCACGAGCACTTTCAGGTTCCCCTTTATCTTCTTTATCGTTCTTTTCTTCCACTGGCAAACTATTAGTTCTACAAAAACGAATCTAGTTTTTTTTTTCCTTGAAGTTTCAGTTTTGTTCGTTTTTTTGTATTCAGTGCCACTGAGTCTCTTCCTACCTTCACTCATAGTATCTAGTAGAGAGTACCCTACTTGTGAAAAATGTACGTTATGTATTAGAATATTCTAAACTATACGGCAAAATCGTAACAAACAACACGAACACGCCTCGCTCGTTGTGCAGACCGATAGACATGAATGACAGCTTCAGACTGAGACAGGCTAGACTGAGACTACACTACTGACAGCTGAGCCACTGGGCCTTCCACCAACAGTGTTGCTAGATTGGCTACAGTGTTGTCATATCGAATCGCTGTGCTTGTACCAGTGTTGTCAAACCAAATTAGATTGCACTGCAAGAAAGTTATAATATAAATTTACGTGCTGTGAATTTGTATTATGTTATAGTTTTAAAAAGTAGGTTATGTAGAAGGACTAAAACATCTGTTTAAGTAACATGTATTCTTAAATTCGTACGGAAAATGTTATTACCGTTTGAAATACTTCATTTTAACTTTTGAATAAATTGCCAAACTGCCGCCCCTGAAAAATTTGCCGCTCTAGGCTGCAGTCTACTTAGCCTATTTAGAAATACGGCCCTGCCCGTAGACTTAACATGGGAACTTTTTGTGTGTACTAGAAAAACGTGTGTACATTAAATTTGGAAAATATCGCTTTTCCATGTTCCATTTCGAGTTCTAGAATGTTTATTTATTATTAGTTTAGTTTTTTGTCAGTATAAATTTGAATACTTATTAAGTAAATAGCTTTTTTTGAAGAACTTGGAGTTTCCCGCTACTTTGGCGATGTAAACATCGCGCCAAAGGAGTTAGCAAGTTTTAAACTTTTGTTAATGCGTTGTTTTTTTTAGCTGTTTCCTTATAAAAGGTTTACAATAGCCTATGCTGCATTGAATCATTAGTAAAGCAGAGAGTAAATTGTAGCCATGCTTTATATAAAAGAACAAAAGAAATGTTTACAAAAGTGTTATTTTGGATGCAAACTTTCATCTTTATTTTGCTGCTAGGTCTCGGAACAGAACCACCACATCAACATTCATCTGTGGATTTGGATATAAATGCGTACAAATGCTGTTAACTATTTTTTATCTTGAAATTATTCTTGTATGTTTTGGCCAATATTTGCTCATAAATTAGTTTCAATCTGTTAATTGCCGCCCAAGCGGTATAGTGGATAAAGCACTCTGCTCCCACGCTTTGGGTTCGTGGTTCGATTCCCGACTAGGGATACTGCCCTAGGGCTGGTTATATGTGATGTCCGAGGAAGAAGTCAGACTCCTGCCCAAGTGGTTCCTCACCAAAAAGTGGATAGCTGCACCCCCTATGTCTTTACCAGTGATCAATAATTTGCGTGTTTGTAAAATAAAACCTGTATTCTTCTTCTGTGTCTATCCTGCTTCAGGGCCTGATCTCGTGTTTCACAGTTCAGGAGACACACGTCAACAACAATCTGTTAATTCTATTTTTGCATCTGAAAATGTGATAGATTTTTAATAAATGTGTATTGATGGTGTTGATTATTTTTTAAATTAATTGTTTTTTGACTAGTATGAATGGATAAAACTTAAAACAAAAATTAAATTTAAGTGGGTTAAAATTTTGTGCCATGCATTAAAAAGGTCAAATAAAAATGTTCAGTATCTTTTCTGGTTCGTTTAATGCAAGGAAAGGATTAATGTCACTAAAGAAAAACTACATGTGTTGAACAGTTGGTTGAAAAAAAGTTTTATTTTAAGGAACTATTCATTAAAAGTAGGACATTTTAAATCTATTTTTTATTTAATGTTATAAAATTAATGCGTAAACTTATATCACACAGCGTGGAAAGAATTTAAAGAAAAAACTCAAGTGCCTGAGAGAGACAACACATCAGATCCTATTTTATGTAACACTGAAGTTATAAGCTTAACTTTTTTCTTTTTCTTGTTAATATTCACGAAAACAATTTCATTAAGTTGTGAGCATAAAAATTTCGGAACATAAATACTATCTCCAAAAGAAAGAGTGAGGAGTAAATGTGGCAAACCGATGGAAGAAACATATTCGCCCAGCAACCTTCTTGGAGACGATTCTGGTAGAAAAATGGCTGGCGCGCATGCATGCGTATTTGGCGAAATTTGGACCCTTGTCGCTACTGATTATATAGGCACTCTAATTCCATGTACCCCGATTGGGTTAGTGTGGAAGTTTGGAGAGTGGGGTGCCAGATCAGGTATTCCCTCATCATTTGACAATGGTTCAAAATTACGTGGTGTTGTCCTCGGATCTTTCCCTTGGGGGACTGATCCCGAAGCGTTGTCAATAGCCCTTTGTGTTACTCTAATGTGGCATTAATTAAAAATTACCAATTACCATGTACCCCAATGCGATGGGTTATTCCCATGTCAAGCGATTCCTGTCAAACTTGGTTACTCACTTTCCGTAAATATAGCAATACTAAATGTAATCGAAAAGCGAGATCATATAAACTATTATAATTTACATCTTCAAAAATTTTCTTATTTATTAAAAACCACTCATACATGGCAATGTCATCATTTGTCCATAAAATATCTTGTGGAACAATCATGTTGTTGTCGTATGTTCTTCTGGGGTACATATGAAAGCAAGGGATGAACAGAAACATTCAAGACAAGTACAGAAGAAGAATATTTTATTATTACAAACGATGATCCCAGCAAAGAACAGAAGGGGTGCGCTGCTTTCCTTTCAAGACGGGAATCCATTCCAGGCGAAAGTCCGACTTCTTTTCCCAATTTTTACATCCATGCCTTATCCGGGATTCGAACCCGGGCCCACTCGGTGACAGCCGAGGATCATAACCACCATACTGGCTGGGCGGCGTGGAACAATCATCCCATATATATATATATATATGTTCATTAAAAAATGTCCAAAATTCACATTCTCCTCTAAACGAATATTGTGTTTAGGATTCACCATATTCAGCTTGAGTTTTGATACTTTTAAAGTGTTCAATGCTATCATCAGCTAATAAATATTGAAACTTTTCCATATAGAATTGTTGCTCTATTCAGCCATCATTCTGTAAGTCTGTAAGAATATAACTTACATCGTTCATAAAGGTATCTATATTGCCTCCATCATGTACAGCAACATCTCTTTATTACATCAAAAGTATCCCAGATCCATTCATAGATTTGTCCCAGATTAATTTCAAGTGATTAAGGTGAAGTGATTTAGGTCAAACGACTGATTAGTTAGTTTATACACTTGTCCAAGATTCATTTTTAGAGTTGCTCTAGTACGATATATAAGTTAAAAATTACCCAATTACCCTAGATTCATTTCAGGTGATTAAGGTGAAGGGATTCTTGTCAAGTGATTGGTCATTCAGTTCATAGACGTGTCCAGATTCCTGTCAAGGGATTCATGTGAAACGATAGGTTAGGCCGTACTTCCAGATTCCTGTCAAGTGATGAAGGTGAAGGGATTCCTGTCAAGTGATGAAGGTGAAGGGATTCCTGTCAAGTGATGAAGGTGAAGGGATTCCTGTCAAGTTATGAAGGTGAAGGGATTCATGTCAAGTGATGTATTATTCTGTTCATAGACTTGTCTCAGATTCATTTGAAGTGATGAAGATGAAGTGATTCCTGTCAAGCAATTCAGGTGAAGCAATGGGTGATTCTGTTAATAGACTTGTCCCAGATTCATTTCAAGGGATGAATGTCAAGGGATTGCTTATTTCAACTTGTCCATTTCAAGTGATGAAGATTAAGGGATTCCTGTCAAGCGATGGGTCATTTCATTCATAGACGTGTCTCAGATTCCTGTCAAGTGACGAAGGTGAAGGGATTCATGTCAATAGATGGGTCGTTAAGTTCATAGACTTGTCCATATTCATGTCAGTCGATTCCTTTTAAGCAATCCACATCTATACTCTGTTTCACCTTAACTTGTCAGTATTGGGAAAGGCAGAAATGATGTTCATCCGCATGAAAAATAATTCCAACTTGATTTGGAATTTAAAATAAAGAAAATGCATATAAACGTGTAAAAATTGTCCTACAATGAAGGAGTGATTTTTGAACCTTTATAATCGGTTATTTATTTGTAAAAAGCATTTTTTTTTGACCGAAGCGAATGAATATATCCGAAACGGAATTCTAAACCGGTTTCCATGGTAACATTTCTGGCGAGCTAAATACGCTTTCCGGCCAAGTCTGCGCCATTTCGCTCTGCGTCTTTGCTAGCGTGTGTATTTACGTTCATATCTCTCTTGTGCTATTTTATTGGAGTGTGTTTGATACTCTGAACATGGCTGAAAAAGGAACGTCACCATCCAAGCTGTATACGCCATCAAAGCAAGGAAAATCAATTGGTAGTGGAGCTCGCAGGAACATATTGAATGTTTATTCTAGACTTCGAGAAGAAAACCATAGTGATTCCATTAACCAAATCGTCGGAAAGGTGTCTCAACTAACTGGTGTTTCCAAAAGAACTGTTTTTCGTTTGAAAAAAGAAAAGAAGACGACAAGTCCTTTGAGTACTCCAGGAAAAAAACGACCTTATGCCGTTGGAAAAAGAACAAGAATGATGAAATATGACAACTTTACTTTATCGTGCATCCGACGAAAAATTCATGATTGTTTTCGTCGAAATGAAATTCCTACATTGGACAAAGTTCTAAATGAAATTAACAATGATAAGGATATTTTTTCGACAAACATTAGCCGAAGTACACTGTACAGGATACTGAAAGATTTGGGATTTTCCTTTGAAAAGCGAAAAAGGCAGGCTATGCTTTTAGAAAGACACGACATAATTTTATGGCGAAGAAATTATTTACGAAAAATTAGAGAACTGAAGAATGAAAATGCTTCAATCTATTATTTAGATGAAACATGGGTGAATGAAGGACACTCACAAAGTCGAGTATGGCAAGACAAAAACATCAAAAGCACCAATGAAGCTTCCTCTTCAAGTTTGACAACAGGCTTGGCTGCACCAAAAGGAAAAGGAAGAAGACTCATCATTACCCATATCGGAAGTGATGAAGGATTTGTACCTGATGCGGCTGACACATTTTTGTAGGAAAAAAATCCGGTGACTACCACGAAGAAATGGATGGTAACCATTTTGAGAAGTGGTTTGAAGATATCATGCCTAAATTGAAACGAAACAGCTTTGTAGTGATGGACAATGCCCCCTATCACTCGGTGAAGAAAGAAAAAATTCCGACGACATCTTGGAAAAAAAGTGCAATTCAAGAATGGCTATCGTTGAAAAACATTACGTGGAACTAGGACATGATCAAGATTGAACTGTTGAAAAAAGTTAGCGAAATCAAACATATGTTTGATAAATACAGAGTTGAAGAAATTGCCGAAAAATTTGGACATAAGGTTTTGAGACTTCCCCCGTATCACTGTGAGCTTAATCCCATTGAAATGATATGGAGTCAAGTAAAAGGACACGTTGCCAGGGAAAACAAGACTTTTAAACTGAACGATGTGAAGGATTTAGTCATCCAAGGGATTGAAAAGGTCTCTGTACAAAATTGGAAAAACTGCATAAACCATGTTACTGAAAAAGAGAAATACATGTGGGAAGTAGATGGACTTGTGGATGATATTTGGGAAAGTAAGAACTTGGTAATTTCTTTTAATAGTGAGTCTGATAGCGATTCGGAAATGTTAAGTGATGATGATGTGTAAATTCATGTGATGAATAAGTATATTATAATGTAAATAGATTTGTTATGATGTTTGCTATGTTTTACATATATTGATGATGTATAAATGCATGTGATGAATAAGTAAAACGTAAATATAGTTTTCTCATTGTAACTACTATTCATGAAAGAGATTGGTTTCTTCTGTACACTTTCTTGTATAAACTATTTTAAATTATTCATAAAATTAATAATTTACTACTAATCAACCCGACACCGTTCCGCGAGTTTCAGAATATGTTTCACACATATAAGGTTTATTTTTTTTAACTCTAATTTTTAAAATGGTTTCATTTTTTTTATTATTGTATGTGTATTCACTATATTTGTATTTTTTATATTCTATTTATTTATTGTGAATGTATTTTATATCCTCTATGTTATATGTATTTTTATTTGTTATTTACTTTCTTTAATATCAGAATAAATTTGATTTAATTTGGAGACTATATTTTGCTGTTAAGAAAAACACATATTTTAGCAGACGACGCACTCTCCCCTACCTTGTCCAACCAAATGTAAGACCAAAGGAGTAATTAAATTGGATTAATTTCCTTTAATAAAATTATTAAAATTGAAAAAAGAAGTATTAATCAAGGTGTTTAGCTTTCAGGTAAGTAAATTCAAAAAATGAATTTTATGGTTCATCACATCTTTAAATAGACTGTTTTTTTAAACAACATTTATTGTAAAAAAATTTTAAATATATATATTTTTAAATAACTAAAAATAATACTCATTTAGAAAAATCAAAACGCATTTATATTAACATAGAGTAGCTTTTTGTTTAATTAACAAATGTAATGCAAGAGCCATTAGAAATCAAAGATCTGTGAAACGTATAGAATTTCCACGTGCATTTTATCTCTCCTTGCCAAAAAGGGCGAATTTCCTCGCTTATAGCTGACTTCTTCTGACATTGTAACCCTAGTTTCTACGACAACGGCTGTGATGCGGTCAACGTAGCCTTTACTCTACTGACAAGTTAAGGTGAAACAGAGTATAGTAGAAGAGAAACTGGAAGAATGGCTAGACTCCTCAAGAATGGATGGATCTAGATCCGATATAACTGATCCAGGACAATCAGGTAATAATATTTTATGTAACTTAATAATTTTTCTATTAGTCTTTTTAATAATATGTAGTTTGTTGTGTTCTGTAAACGATTAATTAATTACAATCAATAAGTGCAGAACTAATTAATAATTAGTGAATTTTAGACTTTTTGTGTGTAATTGTATGATGTTTACATTTTGAAAACCTTTAAATTTGACATGTTCTCTTGTCGTTAGTTTAAGCTAATACTTTTTCTTAGACATACAAGTAAACTTATCAACACAAAAAAGTACTAGAATTAATTAAAGTATAAAAATTTTGGGTTTAAAACTGTGTTGAATTTTGTAGAACAAATGTACTGTGTTCACTTAATGATTAAATGTTATTTTTTCTTTAAAATTTCGGTGGTTGGCATAAATAATGAATATGGTTCACGTGGATATTACTACCTACAGATAGAGGTGAAATCCATAGAATGTCTAAAGTTCCTGGTAATATACACAGTCTAGTCACATTAATGTGACAACCATCAAAAGCCAGAATAACCACCTTTGGCAGAGCGGACCGCTGCGAGACGTGCAGGAAGAGAGTCAATTAGGTTTCTGAAGGTGTTCATTGTGATGTTGAGCCATGCCGACTCCAGTGCCGTGGCCAGCTGCGATAGATTACGCGATTGAGGATCCATGGCACGAACAACCCGATTGAGATGGTCCCACAGATTCTCGATTGGGTTTAAATCCGGTGAGTTTGCTGGCCAGGGGAGTACGGTAAACTCATCCTGGTGCTCTTCGAACCACGCACATACACTGCGAGCTGTATGACACCTAGCATTGTCTTGCTGGTAGATGCCATCATTCTGAGGAAAAATAATTCGCATGCAGGGGTGGACATGGTCCGCAAGGACAGATGCGTACTTGTGCTGATCCATCGTGCCTTCCACAATGATGAGTGCACCCAGTGAATGCCAGGAAAACATTCCCCAAGCCATAATGATCCATCCTCCAGCCTCGATCCTTCCGGCAATTGTTGCAGGGTGTTTGCTTTCAGACGTTTCACGCCGTATACGCCAACGTCCATCTGTCCGATGGAGAATAAAACGTGATTCATCGGAAAAAGTCACCTGTCGCCACTCTGTGGACGTCCAGTTGCGGTACTGGCGTGCAAATTCCAGCCTTCGTCGTCGATGAACAGCAGTCAGCATAGGTGCATTAACCAGGCGTCTGCTGCGGAGGCCCATGAGCAGCAACGTTCGCTGAACCGTTGTTGAGGATACACTCTTGGTAGCCCCTTGGTTCATCTCGGCGGTCAGTTGCTCAACAGTTGCACGTCTATTCGCCTGAACGCATCTCCGTAGCCTTCGTTCGCCTCTGTCATCTATAGCCCGTGGTGCACCACATGTGCCACGCCGCTGATTTTGGATAGTGCCATTTTGCCATGCACGGCATACTTTTACCACGGCGGCACGCGAACAGTTCACAAAATTAGCCGTTTCCGAAATCCTTCCACTCTTGGCCCGAAAGCCAATAATCATGCCTTTTGGAAGTCGGATAAATCGTTAAGTTTCTGCATTACGCCAACGATTGAAATGCTTTCCGATGTCCTAGGACTTCCTTTATATACACTCCACTGCTATGTGCTGCCACCTGCCTTTTGTGATTCGTTATTTCACGTTGACGTCGAAAGTAGGTGGTGGTCACATTAATCTGACTGGACTGTGTATATATACATATATTAGTCCTTTATAATATACAGGGTGGTCCCGAATTCATGGTACAAACTTTAATGGTAGGTACAGGACATTGTAACAATGATTTATTGTATAGGAATGTATAGTCGCAAGTGACGCGGTGAGGCGTAAACAGGGGAAATAAAAGGAAAGAGAAATGGAGTGATCGGTTGGTATCATTGCCGGTAGAGGGCAGTAGATGTCTAGCCGCTGTTGAACATGATGCATCGCAGTAGGGAAAAGCGCCATTCACAATTGTGCTGCCGTAGACGATGGGTGACTTTACGTATGCAGAAAAAGCAGACATGCATTACATGTACGGCCGTGCAAATGGTAACGGCAGAGCTGCGTTACGAATGTATCGCGCGGAGTATCCTGATCGACGAATGCCGGATCATAGAATTTTTCAACGGTTACATCGTCAACTTTGTGAAACAGGTGCGTTCGACGTCAACAGACATGGCGCTGGTCGAGTAAGAGCTGTACTCACTCCAAGGCTGGAAGAAAGCATCTTGAACATTGTGGCTGATAGACCCGAGTCAAGCACAAGAACTGTTGCGCGTGACGTAGGTGTGAGTCATCAGACTGTATGCAGAGTGTTAAACGAAAATCGCTTACACCCCTTCCATTTTCAGAAAGTACAAGCATTGAATCCGGCAGATTATCCTCGCCGCGTGAACTTCTGCCTGTGGGTGATGCAGCAATGTGCGTTGCAGCCGGATTTCGTAGATTATGTGCTATTTACAGATGAAGCGACATTTTCACGCGAGGGTGTCTTTAATGCGCACAATTCCCATGTGTGGGCAACCGATAATCCACATGCAACGCGTCGACATGCGTTTCAACAACGTTTCAGTATTAATGTGTGGGC
Organism: Metellina segmentata; assembly: GCA_947359465.1. Classification (NCBI taxonomy): domain Eukaryota; kingdom Metazoa; phylum Arthropoda; class Arachnida; order Araneae; family Tetragnathidae; genus Metellina; species Metellina segmentata. Next base: position 24,131,238 of record OX375884.1, read on the forward strand.
TGGTATTGTGAACGACTTTTTGATTGGCCCATACTTACTACCCACGCGGCTCACTGGCGGAAGCTATCTTATTTTTCTGAAAGAAGTGTTACCACAACTGCTGCATGATGTTCCGATCGCCATTCGTAACCGCATGTGGTTTCAGCACGATGGGGCGCCAGCACACTTCAGCATTGATGTACGGAATTACCTGAATGCCACGTTTGGTACTCGATGGATTGGGCGTGGTGGACCAGTCCCTTGGCCACCCCGATCTCCCGATTTATCGAGCCTCGATTACTTTTTATGGGGACATCTAAAGCATCTTGTTTATGAGACTCCAGTTGACTCAGATGAGGATCTCGTCGCTCGCTTATCTGTAGCTGCTGCAGGTGTGCGTGAAATACCAGGCATCTTTGAACGTGTACGCCAATCGCTCCACCGACGCTGTCAAGCATGTATCGATACTGGTGGACGCAATTTTGAACAATTACTGTAAACATGACACTTGTCAACAACGCTTTCAATAAAATCTTTGTTTTTCCTTTCGGCCGTTATTTCCCCTGTTTTCGCCTCACCGCGTCACTTGCGACTATACATTCCTATACAATAAATCATTGTTACAATGTCCTGTACCTACCATTAAAGTTTGTACCATGAATTCGGGACCACCCTGTATATTATTAATCATCATCTCTTATTGATATTAAGTATTGCAATTTCTTTTTCTGTTTGTATGTTTAAGATAATGAAAAAACGATGTTGACATTGCACCAGAGCAACCCTAAATATTTTGGATTGTAAAATAATATTTTCCTTTAGGTTTTAATCTTTTAAAACGTAGTGTGAAGCTGGGCCTTAAGAAGTTGTACATGGACGCATAACGCCTTGTAGATTCTTTACCGGAGTTCAACTAATTGTATCACTTTCATATTAAATGTTTCACTTTCATATGAACCTTGAATAGATGGTATGTAGTATCCGATACGTTACAACTTATGGGCAATTTATCACCAAACGTGGTAACCTTTCAGTTTTCGTGAGTTTCGCACTTTTCATCCATTATTAAGGCAACCCTATTAAGAAATATTCTGCAATGCTTCGTTCGTTGGATTTACGACATTTACGTTGATTCTGGTATTTGTTTGTTGATTCTTTCAAGTAAGTAGCCCTTTATTTTGCTTTATTAGGGTTCACCCCTCTCGAATTTCGCGTTTGCAAGTAGCGTTTTAAAAAGTCTAAAAGCAAAATATCGGATATATAAAGAGGAATAATTTTTAAAACATGAAAAAACCTTTTTAATACAATGGAACAAATTTGACTTGCAAATCTTCTAATTTTTCTGTGTAGTATTTACTCTAAACATGTCCGTTATTTTGCGTTGTTTCATCAATTAGGTCCAAGTTTAACTCCTTAATTTTTAAAAATTTTCGGAAAGATGTAAAAAAGTAAGGGGAAAAAAACCGCCGTTTAGAAAAACGTCCGGTTTTGGGATTTTGTATTGTGGAACTAATCGTATTAATTCTTATTTTTTGGGGGAAATGTTTGATAAAACTCTAAAGATATATTTCAGTAATTTATATTAGAAACACTGGATGGCTTTCGTCTAGGAAATTCTGAAAATGTACAACGCTTAGGAACCAAAATGAGGGTGAACATGGACCATGCCCGGGTAGGCACTTAGTACAGAGGTTTATATGAATGGAAGCCAACAGTGATTGTGTCTCACTGGCAGGCAGGAGGGGGGGGGGTTTGCGTTATACGCTGTGACGTATCTTTAAAAAAATTCCTCCCAGTACAGTGATTTATACGCATGGAAGCCAACGGTCAAATGTTCTCGTCGGACCCTGAGGGACGATGAGGGAACCGGCAGGCGGAGGGTTGCTCATTATGCGCTGTGACTTAAAAACAAAAATATTCCTTCTGGTACCGTGGTTACAAAAAAAAATCCTCATTTTCAATTCCATATCTTTATTTCTGACCAGGAATATCCCAATCGAGATGTCCACATAATGCTACTTTAATTGATTGCTAGAATAATTCTAAATGATATTCCATCTCATTTATGGATAGGAGATCAAACTCCGTTGCTTTTTTTTCCCTCATCGAAAAATATCTGGTTTATTATAAGGATCATAAAAAAAGACCAATTTATCTACAAAAGAATTCCGTCGAGTGGTGGAATCCGTTTCGTTAGTCGCCAAAGCAAATGTTTTCGCCAAATCAAGATGGCAGCCAATCTAAGCAATTCCAAGATGGCCGCCATATAGCAAAATCCACACTGTGAACCTTTGCATACATTACGTAAGTAGGAACAGTTTTTAAAAAAAGGAAAAAACCCTTTTAAATATATTCCAACAAATTTTATTTGCAAATCTTCTAATTTTTTCTGTGTAGGTTTACTTTGAACATGTCCGTTTTATTTTGCGTTGTTTCCTCAAATAAGTCCAGATTTAACTCATTTTTTAGAAAAACTGTCAGAAAGATGTAAAATGTGGGAAAAAAACGCCGGTTAACGAAACGTCCGGATTTTCAACAATTCCGGATTTTGTACTGTATATGGAATTAAAAATGAGGAATTTTTTTTATTGTAGATAAGTCAGTTCTTTTCTGGGATCCTGATAATCCACCAAATATTTTTCAATGTGAGAAAAATCAATGGATGTTTGTTCTATCTATAATTGAGATGGATTTTCATTTTAGAAATCTTCTAGCAATTTACTTAGCATTATGTTGCAACTCAATGGAGATATTCTTGGTCAGAGATGAAGATAAGGAGAGGAATTTTTGTAACCAAGGGACCAGGAGGAATAATTTTGTTTTTTAGTCACAGTGTATAACTCACAAGGTTTCAATGCGTGGAGTTCTGGGAGGAATTTTTTGCTAAGTCACAGCGTATAACGTGCGACATCGGCCTGCGGCGAGAACCTTTCACTGTTGGCTTCCACGCGTATAAACCACTGTACCGTGAGGAATTTTTTTGTAGATAAGCCACAGCGTATAAAACGCGATCCACGCCTGCCGGCTACCTTGCCGCCCCTCCGGGGCCGACGAGAACCTTTCACCGTTGGCTACTATGTGTATAAGCCTCTGTTCCGGGAGGAATTTTTTTTGTAGATAAGTCACAGTGTATAACACGCGACCAGTTCCTGCCTGCGAGACACAATCACCGTTGGCTTCCATGCGTATAACCACTTTTTGGTTCCTCCGCGTTGTACATTTTGAGAATTTTCTACGCAAAGACCATCCAGTGTTTTTAATACAAATTCTGAAATACATCTTTATAGGTTCCAAAAGTACTTTCATCAAATATTTTTGCAAAAAAATAAGAATTAATACGATTAGTAAAAAAGTGAAATGTCCGAAATCCGGAATTGTCCAAAATTCGGACGTTTAGCTTACCGTCGTTTTTTCCCTCAATTTTTACATTTTCCGACAATTTTTAAAAATTAAGCAGTTTAACCTGGATTTAATTGATGAAACAACGAAAAAAACCGAACATGTTTAGAACATGCAGAAAAATTTTTAGATTAGCAATTAAAATGTGTTCCATTGTATTAATAAATTTTATTTTCGTTTTTTTTTTAATTAATCCTTTTTTTTTTCTCATACTGTACTATTGCAAACGCAATATTCGCGAGGGTTAAACCCTATTAAAGCAAAATAAAAGTGCAACTTACTTGAAAGAATCAACAAAGAAATACCAGAGCAACGGACGTAGCAACCACAGACACAACTAATGTAAAAAAAATAACAAAAATACGAAGGGTTGCCTTAAAACTGGATGAAAACACGCAAACTCGTGGAAACTGGAAGGGAACCACGTTTGGCTATAAATCGCCATAAGTTGTAACGTATCGGATACTACATACCACCCAAATATCCTTATTTTCAATTCCATATACAGCACAAAGTCCCAAATCCGGACGTTTTGCTTACCGGTAGTTTTTTTTTTCTTTTCTTTACATTATTCCAAGAATTTGAAGAAAAAAAATTTAAACCTTTTCTTAATTGATGAAACAAAGCAAAATAACTGACATGTTCGGAATCAATACCATACAGAAAAATTAAAATATTTGCAAGTGAAATTTGTTGTTTATTATTAAATATGTTTCTTTTCCTTTAAAAAAAATATTATTCCTATTTATGTATTGTTTGTAAAGGTTCACGGTGTGGATTTTGCTATATGACGGCCATCTTGGATTTGCTTAGATTGGCCGCTATCTTGATTTGGCACAAAAATTTAATTTGGCGACTGACGTATCGGATACTACATCTCCACCATTGTGCAGTATTAATTCATGATATGTGTTAATTGACTAATTTGTGTTTTGCAAAATTAATTTCTGTCATGTCCCTAAAAGGATATATTTTTAATTTAGCACTACATTTTCACACATACTCATGTGTTTCGACTCCAAGAATTGTTGCTTTTCAATATAGAATCATTTTCATGCCATGTATGCAATTCACACTAACCCATCCCTGTATCAGTTCCCATGAGAAAGACCCACATCCTTTTGAGCTGCCTGTCAAATGACGAGGCAACACTTCAACTGGGAATTGTATCCTGTGATAGGATTCATGCATTCATGACCATAGATTTAACGTGCACTCGTCTCGTGGATTCGGAAACATGTAACCCTGATACCATGACACTTGTAAAGGCACAGCAGATTTAATGGGCACCCGTCTCATAGATTTGGGAACATGAAACCCTAATCCATATCCCATGACACTTGTACAGGCATTGCAGATTGAATGTACACGTAGGTGTTTGACTGTTAACACTGAAAATCCTACATGCAATAACTGAGCTGGGGATGGATAGGATTTATGCATCACTACAGATTTAACATACATCAGTCCCCATTAAACACGAAGAGTTTTGAATGACCATAGATTTAACGTACGCCCATCTCATGAATTTGGAAACATGTCATCCTGATCCATTGTAACGGCTCTCTGCACATGATGCTTGAGAACTTTAGAATAATTCTAGTAAAGCGTGTCAGATTAGCGATCCCAAAATGCTTTCAATGGCTGTGTATACTCCAATTGCTATGTCTAAAAAGCAGTCTGAATCAGTGATGTTTGGTTTGTGTGCGGCAACACATCCGTGGATATTGAGGGCATGCAGTTCTTTCCGCCATGTATTGGGGTGCACCGTAATCCCTGCTGCCTGTTGAAACTCACTGTTGATGATTTGGAGTGGTTTCTTGCTGTTGTTACGAACCTCACGCTTCAAGACACGCCGATCCCGTTCGGTCAGTTTACGGGGACAACCAACGTGTGCAGTTCGTGTCCCAACTCCCGTAGTCTTCCACTTCTTCACGACATCACCAGTTGACCGTGATGATTCTACCGAAATTGCACGGATAGACCTGCCACTATGTGACAACTATAGCACCTCTTTCGAAGTCACTAAGTTCCTTTCGTTTCGACATATTGTCACAATTTCACTCAGAACTGACGCGTATCGTATTTAACCGTAACAGGTCACGTGCAAACACTGGATTTGCATAAAATCCACTGGCGTCCGGTCCATTATTGTAGGGTAGTGTATATCTTTATCAAGATACTGTCGATTTTTTATGATGATATCAACATCTGGTCAGTTTTGCTAATGCCGAGATACCGAGACAACCACCAGGAGAGTTAAATCAGGACATACGCAAGTCAAATTTGAAAAAGTAATTTTGTGGGTGTTAAATGCTCAACCCTGTTCATTAATTAAAACATTCAAATGTAAATTAATTTCATTGTAAAATGCATAAGATCTCTCACAGTTTGGGTCTTCGTATTATGGGAGGAATGATGCAGATCGGGATTACCTCAAAATGCAGTTTATCGACATTTTGGCAACGTTTGGCGTTTATCTTTAAAGTAATTTTGTGGGTGTTAAATGCTAAACCCTGTTCATTAATTAAAACATTCAAATGTAAATTAATTTCATTGTAAAATGCATAAGATCTCTCACAGTTTGGGTCTTCGTATTATGGGAGGAATGATGCAGATCGGGATTACCTCAAAATGCAGTTTATCGACATTTTGGCAACGTTTGGCGTTTATCTTTAAAGTAATTTTGTGGGTGTTAAATGCTAAACCCTGTTCATTAATTAAAACATTCAAATGTAAATTAATTTCATTGTAAAATGCATAAGATCTCTCACAGTTTGGGTCTTCGTATTATGGGAGGAATGATGCAGATCGGGATTACCTCAAAATGCAGTTTATCGACATTTTGGCAACGTTTGGCGTTTATCTTTAAAGTAATTTTGTGGGTGTTAAATGCTAAACCCTGTTCATTAATTAAAACATTCAAATGTAAATTAATTTCATTGTAAAATGCATAAGATCTCTCACAGTTTGGGTCTTCGTATTATGGGAGGAATGATGCAGATCGGGATTACCTCAAAATGTAGTTTATCGACATTTTGGCAACGTTTGGCGTTTATCTAATTGGTATTGACCAATTAGCTGTCATACATCAATTCATGCAAGTAATTTTTAATGCCCAAGTGTCGAAGTCGTATTCGAAAAACAAGTGGTCACGTAGGGTCCCTGGAAACACGTACCGCCGCAGAAACTCGATTGTCACCTACATTTAGCTTGACAGAAAACGCCTCACTTACTCGTATATTGATCACATTTATCAACTAACAAAGCTCATCTCCTATATAAACATCAACATAATATTCGGTATTAGTTTTGACTTCATAACTATTTATTACGTGTTTTTATAAAAAAGCTCCTTAAATTTTAAAAACGTCCCAGTTGGATTTTTTCAGTACCTTTCATACCACACTTCTGTGACTCCGCCCAAATTGATGCAATGTTAAATTATTTTCCTCAAATCTCACAGTAAAATGGTTCAATACAGGAATAATTTCTAAAAGGAATACAGGAATTCTTGAAAAATTGCATCATAGAGAAAAACGCATTTAAAGTTTTAAAGACAGATTTACAATTAATAAAATGTTTAAATACCTTTTAAGAACATCCAGATGAGTATCTAACTCCTCCTTTCCTCTAAAATCTTTGGTTTAGTTTGATTTTTGCAAGTTCTACCTTTTTTCTGCATAGTTTAAAGGTCTCCGTAGACTTAAATAACGTCTTTCACAGATGTTGTTGCCATGACAACAGCTGTCTGAGTGTCAGGTTTTCAAAAGAACGAACCACAAAATTAATTATATCTCTCGTTCTAATTAAGATAGAAACATGATTTAGACGTCATTTTAAGCAGAAAAACACAGAAAATATTTTAATAAAAATTTTTTTTTTTTCGAAATTTTGACGATTTTTGTGTTCCGGACCTCTATAAATGGTTGAATATTTGTTTAGCCCCAACACTGTTTTGAATCACTACATATTCTCTCTATTTTGAATCAATCTAAAATCTTTAGTACCTGAATGGAATAAAAAATTCAAGCAAAATTCAAGGCCACTCTCACCGTCTGAGCGTAACGAGTTTTCCGATTAGTGTAGAATTGCTTTCCTCTACAATAAACATGATGTCAACATAGCCACATCTCGATTGTTGTAAAGCATCACACAGGAAGATTCTGTTGGTTAAGATTGTCATAAGTAGTTAGAAATCATGCAAGGAGGACAACAGGATGCAGAACGCAAATATGCTTGTGAAAACTCCTCAAGTTATTAGAATTATGTTAAACATATTAGAATTGTGATTTTTAATTTTTCCTTGTTTTGAATTTTAGTTCCTTCACATCTTGCCCTTAAAAAATTGTTTTACAATGCAAAACCAAAAAATGTGTCCTTTTTTATGAACTGAAGAGTCTGTTGGAATCTTTAAGTGCAATTAGTCATATTCCAGTCACGCAATTCGATGTGAAATTGTAACAAGTCTCCCCGAAAATGTTCATTTCCTACGTTTATATATATTTTAAATAAAACAGTCGACAAAACTGGTTAAAGAAGGTTGTCTTGAACCACTACCACATCGACTTCTAGGTCAACTTTGGAGGATATTTACATTAAGGCAAAAGTTTCGAACACTTTGGAGGGGGGATTCTCGCGCGTGACTGGTATCAAGGACATTTTCCCGGTTCGAACCTCGAGATCTCTGAGGACAGGGTGTATCAGACAGCATTTTCAAGATTCAGAAGCAGGCATGAGTTTTTAAAGAGAATGAAGAATTTTCCACTGACTTTTGTGAGCATTTACAACGCATCAACTGAATTTGTAAATCAATGCGTTCAGTATAATGTATTCCTGTAACTTTCCACTAAACTGAATAAAAAACACCAACTACGAATGGAAATCCCTTTGGAGATTTTATATCGGTATTTTTTCACTTAGTGCCAGTGCTCAATGTTTATTAACAAGCTATAGTACAGGGGTGGCCATAAAAACTACCTTTGGCAGCCACATTTCAGGAAGGAATATTTGAAAGAGCCATTTTTTAAATTTACCTTAGATAACAAGACAAACAGTGAGAAACTGAAAATTAGTTCTACTTTTTAAAGTTTACCCACAGAGCTTTCCGGTCAGCTGTTGAAGCTTCAAGAAGACGAAGGATTGAAATTAGTGGAAAAGAAAATGGTTGTTCAACTATTGAGTTTTACAAACAGGTTCCGGAACCAAAATATCCTAAAACCAATGTGTAAGCTGAGACTAATCTCAATTTTCGCTACTTCGTATTGTTGTGAGTCTTTGTATTCAACACTTGAATTTGTTAAAAATAAGCATCAGTCTGTTTTAACTGATCAGCATTTAACTGAGCTTGTGCGAACTGCCCTAACAAGTCATCAACCACACTTTTGGCAGCTAACTGCTAAAATGAACAACATTCGTAAAACATCCAAGAAGAAATATTATTTAAAAAAGATTTTCTTTACAAAATTGTTTGATATAATTAACAATATTTCTTTGTATAACATGTTTATTTTTATGTTTTTGAATAACTTTGTAACAAGGATAAAACAATTACTTTTGGACATTGATCAGTTTTAATTTACCATTTTTCATGCATTTTATTTCCATAAGAGCACATAAGAGCAACATCATTCGCCTGAGAGAGCTGCGCTATGGCCACCCCTGCTATAGTCTGTATTTTTAATACTCAAAGTTGTGTTGAATTTTGATAACGTTTTCCAAGACGAAGGTATTACCATTGGTACCATCGACTTATAGGTTAACTTTAGAGAAGAAATGCAAAGGGGGTAACATTTTCGAACAACAGTTTGGAGGACGTCTCTTGTACAAGATTGGTATCAAAGACACATCGTCTCTATACAACCCTCGATATCTACGAGGACAGACCTCCTCTTCAAAATTCAGAAGGTGCATTTAAGGCCCATAAAGCTTTCGTGGAGAGTAAAACCTTTTCCACTTTGCATCAAGTCAACGGCCGCTTAGGCTTCACCTGAACACCTTTCCAGTATAGCAGCGATTTTCAACTTATATGCCGCAAGAATATCACAGGTGCGCTTGTGTGCTTTACGGATGGTGAAATGACTTAAATTGTGGAAGGTTTATTTAATTTCAACAGTTTAGCTTAGAACATTTGACAAGTACATTCGCAACAATTAAAACAATGCCTATATAAATAATTTGAGTATTATTTCTAAATACAAAGTACAAATTAAATTGTCTCGAAAATATATTTTAAAAATCCACTTAGGAGCAAGTATTTTTGGTTGTTTCTATTGTAGATCAGGCAAAATAATATACACTTTTATGTAAGATCGGCGAAATATATACTATAATTCTTGATGCTCCTCAGAATTTTCTTAATTAGCTTACTTGTGTCATGAAATGAAAGAGGTTGAAAAGCTATGCTGTATTGGAGTCAATATGGAGGATTTCTTAAATATTCAGTTGCTGTCTGTCAATGCACTCAGGAATAAAAGTCATGGACCTAGTTTAGCTCAAAATAGACCAAATGGGACAAGTAAGAAGATATAAAGCAAGTTATTAAGTTAATAAAAGTTAATTAATTTTTCATTTACTAGGAAATACGAAAACACTGTTGTACATGGTTTTTTAACGGATATCAGCTGTTTTTAATTAATGTTTGGGTTCTGATTTCATATCTGATCTTAAAAAAATGGCCACTTAACGTTTTTTCTGTTATTGGGCATTTAAGATTTATTATCTATTATTATTATTTATTATACTTTTGTGTAAAACGACTCTAGATCTTTTTATTTTTATATTCGCCACTTGACATTTTACAGGTGGCAACTCTGATTTTTTTACCTGAAGATAATATTTAACCACGGCCGAACGACATGTTTACAGCATAGAAAGACAAACCCGTGTTATATGTTTGTAAGAAAATTTAGACAAGAATTGAACCAAAGTCAGGGGCGCAGATGCATTAATGTTCCAGATAAGGTTTTCTTTTTGTACGGATAATGTATTTTGAAATATCAGAATTCATTAACTTTTAAAATGCATTGACAAAGATTGAAAAATACCGAAAATGAGGTGAATGGTATCGTTAGAGACCTACGTCTTTTTAAGCAACAGGCTGAACTTATAAGTTACGGACTTCAAGAATGGAACCTTTCAGCTAAGAGTACATTGGTTTCTGTGTAAGAAATAAAAATTTGCCTCTATCTATAAAATTCAGTATAGTATGTGCTTTCGTTCAGATATTCCAGGACTGGTGACAGATTAAGGAATCTCTCACGATCAGGAGAGAATGGCGTATATTTATCTACTCATCCAAAGTTAGGTTAAAAGTTATTATTTTGTACCACTGAAACCAAAAGAAATCCATTCCAGTAAATAGGTTGTAAGAATGAAGGAAACTTATGAAAGCATGGGGAAATTTTTCACTGGAGTAAAAGATGACCACCTTATGTGGTCAATATTTTTGTTCCACTACTTCATATCAAACCGGGGCAGATGAAAAATTCTGTGAAGGCTATATATGTACAAAATTACCCTAGATTTCTTGCACTTAAGAGAGCATTTTCCAGAATTAGGTGATACGAAACTTAATAAATGAATCTTCGTCAGCAAGGTTGATAAAAAAACTATTGAGTTATTCTGTTTTTACAGAAAACTGACAAGCACACTCTTACACAAGGAACTCGCCCCAAAACAATATTAAGTACTAACGAATAAAAAACTACTAATAGCTCCTTCAAGACCTACTTGGAACGGAAGGGACGTATCAATTACAGATAAGATAACCTAACTGAAATCAGCGTACCTTCATTTCATAATTAATATCAAATTTTATAATTAATTGAATATTGCTATAAAAGAGAGGAGTTAAAAAAGTGACGTTAAGCTCTTGAAAAACAAAAAGACTAATCAGATAAAGGATATAATTTAATGTAATTGATACACTTACAAATCGAATTCACGTTCCACAGGAGCACAAGAGACGAATGGACAATTTGGTCCGAAAAAGAGGTGTGGAAATAATTATAGGGTTTGAATGGGGTAATTTATGTGGACAGCTTAGTTTGGAGGAAGAGGTGGGGGTTTATGGGATTTCCATCATAATTCCTGAATTCCATACATTGTATTTTATCGGTGCGTTGGGAAGTTATAATAAACCTTTTCAAGATGGAAACAAAGATATGTTTCTTGACTTAATGACATTGGGGTAGTAAGACCTTCTCAAGAACTATAAAATCCATGGGTGCCGAATGTCCTTAAAAATACATTTCCTTGTTTATCCCATCTGGATTTCTGTCCTGACTACCTAGTAGAAGTCAGCGATGAACAAAGGTTCCGTCAAGGTATCCGAGGTATGGTTGGAAGATATCAAGGCAGATGAAATCTCACAATGATGAGTGATTCCTGCTGAACGACACGACACATTGCACAAAAATGAACTTTGTATAAAGGTATGAGTACAAATTCAATTTCATATTTTTCGTGTTTGCTCTATTTTTTTAAGTTTTGCAATCTTGTGCAGTGTTATGTAAATATGATATTTATAATTTTCATATATAGCACTGCACTCATAACACAATTTTATAGTTAACAAGAAATATAAAAGCTGTAATAAATTACAATTCGAAGCTCAGTTTTTCCTTGGAATCAAAGGAAATATGACATTTATGTTCACCTTCTGTAAGAGTAAAAATTGCATATAAATATTTTGAAATTTAGCATGATAAAGACTTTTTACAGTCATGATTGAATTCAGCACCCCAAAATTAATCAAAAAACTCCATTTCTCCATGTTATCAAAAAAAGTTTAAAATTGCAGATAAATGTTGTTATTCACAGACATGACCATATCAGATATCACATCAATGCTTTAAAGGTGACTGCGAAATAAAATGTCCCTGAAATTATAGCTACGTACTGGTCCTTATGAACGCATTGAGAAATGTTTTTAATGAATATAAAGAGTTTATATAAAGGTAAGGAAGGAAGGTTCGGGAAATGAAAATAGCATAGACCAATAAACTAGCTGATTATATGGCTGGGGTAAGAATACTTTGCAAATAATTTACAAGTAAATTATTCGCATGTGGATTATTATTTGTCCACGGGTATGTGGATTGTCTTCCAAGAAACAAGTTTCTACAGTACTCCTTTTCACAATTCACACGTTTTGTTCTCTGCTACTTTTCCTCGGTGTGTAAAGATACCCTATCTGGGTATTATTTTGATTAGGGGATAGCTGGGTCTCTAAAACTGGTTTTGAATAGTGAATAACACTGCTTTCTAGTGGTTTTGCAAGTTAAAGAAGAAGAAAAACATGTGGTTTCAAGTCTTTTTCTCTAGACTGTTCCCACTGTCTCCGTTTTCAACGAAATATATTTTCTATTTCGCCGAGTGTTAATTTGTGGCTGCTGGATATATTTAAAAACCCGAAAATTAAAAGAACTTATTCAGAACCTACTTGGCTACGTGCTTGTGGAGCTTAGTTTTCTTTAGAATATTCCTTCCAAGTGTGGCATTTTCTAACGATTGTAAAATATATTTCTAGCTACGTAACTTGGGGTAGTACACTGATTTCCATAAAGTAATGCAAGCTCCCCACAAAAAGCGATTTCAACTGTACAAATGTACTCAATTTGTACAAAATTAGGATACGTGACATAAAATAATGCTGGATCAGAATATAATATGTAAATGTGCGGCTCCTGGTTTTTATTACGTCATCAGACACAAGTAGGTATAAAATAAGAGCATTTCAAAACAAGTCATGATTTCCGTTTTAGAATTTGGATTAATAAAACTGGTAATGACCATTTTATGGGGATTAGTTCAAGACATCATTTACCACAAAAGTTGCGATGGCGTACTATTGGCCGACTGGAGTCAGAACCAGTGTCAAATAGATGTGACAAGATGACTGGACTGAATGTGGGTACTGTAATCCAAGCTATGCAATGCATTTCTGAAAACAGATTTAGCTTTTAGATGGCATAGTTAAGGAAGGCATAGAATTACCACTCTTGTTGATGACCGATATCTGTAGTTAACTGCAAGAAGGCAAAGGACCTCTCAGATCTGATGGTACTTGAAGGCTGAGATCAACTTCAACTCTTCACAAAATTCTCCATCAAGCAAGTCTGTATAACAGACGACTATCTTTAATGAAGAAAATGGAAAATAAAACCCATTAAGGGAAACGGTGCAATCCTATCTCCGTAATGTTAAAATTTTAAGGAGCTCTTTCTCAGAGTCTTTTATGTGTAATGATTCGAATTTTTTTGTAAGGATTAAGACACTTTTAAACTCTTTAACTCAGGAATTTTTTAAAACTTAAAATATTAAGATTTTGTTTTCTTCAACTCCTATTTTTTTTAAAGAAAAATGACCAATTTTCATCCTTTTTAACAATCAAAATGAGCTTGTCTGAGCAGATAGAAAAACAATGCCTGCTTTAAAATATGTTATAGAGTATGAAACACTTGTAAACCAATTTGTTTTAAATATTTGTTTGAATAGAGAATTAAAAAAAAAATTTCCTTTTATAGTAAAAACACACTTTTTAAGATACTGAAGTTTAAAAAAAAACTTAAGGTTAATTTTATGTTCAGGTTTTACCTGAAGCATAAAATTAACCTTACTTCAGGTACATACGGGTATTTTTCGAAACATTATTTAAAATACTTTAACTTAACATATCTCCATAAATACTAAACCATTTTAAATAGAAATGTATAAACATTTATAAAAAAAACAGTAAAAATTGTGATAGATTTTTGTGCACTGGTCCCCTTAAATATAGTTAAGCGAGCCCACTTATAGTGTGAGGTCTGTACCAAATGATCTTGGTTTCCTTCTTTAAGGACCTAGATTAAACAAGATATTGGGGTAAACCTTGTAGCAAGTGAAACTATGAAGAGCCCATTTTTGAGAGGCTGTAATTTGTCCGATGACGTATCCCATTAACATGCCATTTTTAATCGAGTAAAGAATGTGTAAAAATCAAATAAAGGCTTTATTTATTTAAAAGTTATTCCAAAACTAAATTTTATTATGCCCTTAACATAAAATATACCTGGTAGACTTATATCCGTGAGTGAAGAATTTTTCACGGTTGGATTTCAGATCGGGCAAGGTTTAAGCGTTATTGATATTGTTTTAGTGGGGTAAGGAAATATCTGTACTAGATGGGACTTCTTAAAATTGCCAAGTTACTTGTTGAAGCTTGTATATCCTTGATCATGGATTTTGAATGCATGCTAAATGAAATATGTTATGTTTTTGTAAAAATGGTTTTAGGAGTTAAAGAAAGATATTACGGCTTTTTAATGGCCCTTAAAACTAAAATGAAAAATCAGGCTCGGTTAAGGCTTGTTTATAATTTTATATAATTTACTGCTGAATTATAATTTTATATAATTTACTGCTGAATTATAATTTAATTATAATTTACTGCTGAAACATTAATATTGACTATTATGAAATAATGTTTTTGCCGTGTATTAATCCATAACCACGAAATTGGAATTCATATTATAGCAAGCATTATAGTATCTGCTTTCTTATTTCGATACAAATTACACATAAGTTAAACGAGCAAAATTTGTCAACACAGAGAAAATAAATTGAAGGAATCGAGTCTTGCATTTGATAATACTTTAATGTACATAGTAAATAGGTAAGATTCAACACATCTATTTACAGTTAAAAACTGTCATTAACAGAAACTTTTATTTAGAAGACATAAACTAAATACATTTCATATATACAATTAAATGTTTGAAAAATGATGTAATAACATTTGTTATACAATAGCTAAACACATAGATTTTTGTGCGTGTAAAATATCAGCATTTCAATATTTGTCTTCAGTATCTTAAACTCTTTGATTTTTAATCAGAGGTAGCACACACTGAAAAAAATCTAAGGCTATTTTTAAAAGGGTCCAGACTCATAAGATTCAAAACATCGAGATTCTATGAATTCAGATCTTTGATAAAACTGTTGTTTTATGTATCATGACCTCCTTTTGAATATTAAGTTGACAACTCACACATTGTGAAAGAAATATTTTTCAATTTATGTACGCGTTCAGTTTAGCACCAATATGTAAATGACTCCGAGGTACTATTTTGATTGTTAAGAATACATGAAAAACATGGCTAATTATAAGTAAATGCAGTGAGTAAAAAATAGTGATCTGCCGTTTCCATTTCAATACATCAGCGGTTTCTAACTTATGGCACAAGTATCTTGGGTGTACGTGCTATGACAACGATTTTTAACCGGTAATCCTGAAGCTTGTTTTGCACTAAAGCAACGCGGATCGGACGTGCCGGCCAATCAGCGACGAAAAAACTGTAATTGACAGGGGAATAACTGCGTCTTCGATTGGTCGGTGGGATCCGTTCCGTGTTGCTCTAGTGAAAACAAAATTTACCAACGGAGAAGCGGTTTCAGTTGAGTAAAACTTTTTTATTTCAACGGTTCAGTTTAAACTTTAGAAAGGAGTGTTCACAAATAACTTCAAGTACCCGAATAAATCATCTTGAGTACTTTTTTATCACAATATATCATAAATAAATTGTTTCAATAAGTTTTTTTAAATCCACTTTGGGGGGGGGGTAAAAAGGGTAGCTTATTATTGTGTAAATCAATAAAAATTATACCTATTTACAGATAATATACCATAATTACCAAATAATGATAAATTATCACTATTTTTTGAGTATTTCTGATTGAGATTTATAAATTTTTAATACATCTCAGAGTAACTCTCTTTTCATATGAGGAATACACATTAGGGTTATGGAAATGAGTTGTCAAGGGATACAAAAGTAAATAAAGGTTCATAACCACTGTTCCATATGATAAAAATGTAAGTCTTGAAGTCGAATTATGACAAACATGAATGAGACACGTAGTTTATGAGAAAGGTTATATTACAACCGTCACTGTCAGATAACTTTACTTATACATCGCCAGGCACACTTTAAAAAATATTATAGAAATATTTAATGTTATCTAGATATTTCAAATTGGTTGCTACAGTGATTACCTCTTTAAAAGAAGTCATTGACCATTATGACTCTGATAACGCTTTATAGTGGCGTGGGTAAGGGGAGATTTAAGCATCCCCACTGATTATCAAATAACATATTTCTCCTTAAGGAAACCTGGAAGTGATCAAAGTCTAAAAATAGCGGATAACTTGCAATACTTCACTAGACAAAATGGAGAAAAAAAAACTTTCAAGAAAAAATAAATATTTTATTATTTTTCTCCGATTCATTTACGTTCTAAAATTTTAATTTTAGAATCCAAAACAATTAGAGATCCCAGTATTGATTTGAAACAGACTTAAATTTGAGGATGATTAAGTGAGGAAATTATCAGACATTAAGTCAAACATTGCTGAACTAATTTCTAAGAAGCACATACATCCATTATTCACAGTAACGTTAAATTATATAGTTTGATGTTTATATTATAATTTTCCAAGTTATATAAGAGCCCCTTTTGGTTTTAATACATTTTAATTTATCAATAATATGTAGTACAATATAATATGTTGTTACAATATGTGGTACAATATAATATGTAGTTAATTTTATTTCAGAATTCTAATTTTTCTGTTTTAGCTGCCCTATTTTATTTTGTAATCTAACAGGATCCACGAAAAAATTTAATTTTCAATGGTGTGTTTGGACTGAAAAGCTTGGTATACACTGCTTTAATCCATTCTGAATTTACTGGCGACATTTTTTGGTCAATAATTACTAATTTATAGTCATTCAAGTGAAATAATTTTAGAATTTAATTATGGTTATGGTTCTCGCTTTTGAGATGCCCTAACATTGCGATGAATGCTTAAATTTTAAATGTATGATACTTTAAGAGATTATTTCCTCTAGAAAAATAGAATTTTTTATTTGACTAGTTGAAGAAAACAACTTCCTAAGTTCGATGTTTCATCGTGTTTCGATTAGTTAACATTAGTTTTGCATGTTAATACATATGACTCAGCGAGAAAAATTAATTCTTTCAATATCACACATGATTTCAACACTTTTAAATTGATGATATCTACTATAAAAATAAAAAGATAATCACTGTAATATACCTTTCGCGTGCGAGTTTTTTCTATTTCGCATAATTTTTATGTATATTTACTGTTAAAAATCGAGAAATCGCCATTATTTAAAAAATTTCTAAGCTAATTTTTGTGCAATTTTTTCAAAAAGTACTCGAACATATACACAGAATACATACAAAAACTAGCTTTGGAAGCACCATTTATCAGATGAAATATATAACATGACAAGATTAAATTTTACATGAGATTTCTCTTAAATCTTGTCTACTCACTAAAATGAACACATATATAGAGGCTGCTCAACAAAGTAGAGTTCGTAAAAAAGGAAGAATAAATTGCACTCATTTCTCAAAGAAATTTGGCAATAAAAGGTTAACATATTTTCTATATAATATATTCACAAACGTATACAAATATGAACCATATGATGAGCAAATTTTTGATTCAATATGCGATGACAATCTCATTTCCTATTCGACGTATCCTTTTTCACCATAGTCATGGCTGCGTTAGTGTGATTTTGAATAACTTCATGTACTTTATCCGTTGTTTTATTGCCGCCAGAAGATAAAATGGCTATCTGATTGTCCACAGACCTTATTTTTTCACTAGCTGGCCTGTCCTTAAGCGCTAGTACGTCATTTGGTAAAATTTGCTGCCGCTTATGAGGCATGGCGTATTTGAGTTTTTCCCAAAACCACTTCTCTTCCCACACTAAGTAGGTCTTGGTCGACAACAAATATTGAAGATCTTTGTCCATGGTCTCTTTAGGAGGCAGATCGCCCTTCACGATGATGATAAGTCTGTCGATTTTGTCCTCCAACATTTGATAATACGCAGTACGAAATTCAACTTGAAACCACATGCTTTCCAAGAACTGTTTCGAAATCACAAGGATAGTCCTCTTGCTGTTATGCACAGAATTGAAAATATTCCAGCTAATTGGATTGCCAGCTATCCAATTCCTTTCGTGTATGCACAACCGGAAACGTGGTTCCTTTTCTTCTAGCTCTTCTATCAGCTTAAATGCCACGTCGCTATCGGAACTGCTGTAGGAGATGAAAGCGTCGAAAATTTTGTCTTCATCGATGTCCTCCTCGCTGAAAAAGCACGTGAAGACGTTATGCATATGTATGTAAACGTATGCAATTACAGTTTGTTTATTGCGATAGTATAAAACCGACACGATAAACAATAACAATGCTAAAACTGCACAAATGACTGTCACAGTAATGAGATGGAGTTTGTACGGCCAGTCGTCCACAGGACAGATTATGTCATCTGGAGTCGTTAAAATGGGTGTGCGAATAAGCGTTCCATTCCACTTCAGTCGATTGGCACACATGACCTTCTTCACATCCTTAATTATTTGGAAGTGTTCAGCTAACCACTTCTTAAAGCTTATTGCAGAGCAGTTGCAACTCCATGGGTTATTACTTAAAGTAATTTGAAAATGCTGTGCGTTTGAAATGAATGTCATTAGTGAAGATGGTAAATGTCTAATACGATTTCCTTCGAGGGAGATGTTTGTGAGTTTTGATGGTACATTCCATTCATCCAAACTCAATATTCCGTTACCATCTAGATATATTTCAGTGAGGTTTTCCCACATTGTAGAATTGAAACCATCCATACTGGAAAGCATGTTTTTTTGGAAGAGGAGAATTTTAGTATTGTTCGGTATCTGAGATGGAAGACTTTTTAGATTGTGGTAAGAACAGTTTACAATATTTGCATCATCTTGAGCTCTGGTATAGCAATGGCATGGGAAAGAGCATTGCTCTCGCAATTCACATGTAAACTGATTAAGCGACAGAGACATTATCTGCTTACCAGCTAAATCGCGAGGCTCATGGCAGGTTAAGTTATGAACCGCATCAAAACGAGCAGACTTTTTAGATAATCCACTGCTGTACTTGACATATTCGTAAAAGTTGTAAATTTGGCAATCGCATACAAAAGGATTATTGTTGAGAATAATTCGTGTCTCGACATAGTTATCATAATCTTTAGAAGGTAATTCTTTAAGTATGCCATCGTTAAGTGAAACATCAGCAGCACTAACAGTTTTTATATTGTTATTAGCAAAATTTAAAATGGGAGATCGGTTATTCGTTGGATACAATAAAGGAATCGATAAATAAGTGATTTTATTATGTTCCATATTAAACTCCTCCATTCTCAGATGTCTTGTCCATTGTATGGATGGCATTTCAGTAAAGCTATTGTAGGATAGATCAACGCGCTTGATAAATTCATTCGTATCCAACTGAAAGTGAGTTAAGTTATTCACGCTCAGATTTAAAACTTCTAAGTTAGGAAGATCGCGGAAAATTGTTTGACTAGCATTTTGTAAGCGATTTTTACCGAGCTCCAAAGCCTTAATTTTTCTTGCACGCTTAAATAATCCATCTGGTATGACTGATATGTTGTTTTCAAAAAGAGAAAGTTTTTCAAGATGAATTTGGTTCGGGAACAGATTTAATGGAAGCACTTGGAGATTATTGAAATTTAGGTTTAGTTCTCTCAGTAAAGAGTTATTCACAAAAATATTTTTGGGAAGACTGGTTAATCTGTTCCTTTCCAGATTCACAGATGTTATGTTTGGACTCTGAGAAAAGAAGTTCTCGTGAATTTCTGATAAGTTACAGTTCGAGATTATGACATTTTCAAGTTGTGTTAAACCATATAGTAATTCTTCAGGTAACGGTTCCATGAACCTATTTAAACTGACATCCACGTCTTTCAAATTCAAAGAACTGTTGAACAGATCTTTAGATATTGTCATCAACCAATTTGCCCTAAGTCGGACATGAACCATATTTGAGAGTCCAAGAAAAACTCCATCTGGCAATAGCATCAGATGATTATCTGCAAGATCCAATATTTTAAGATTCAATAAATTTTTAAACACATTATAGGGCAATTCTTTCAATTGATTTTTGTATAAATACAGTTTTTCGAGAAGATGCAAGTTTTGAAAGATGCCCTCTGGTAAACTCTCTAAGACGTTGTTGGGAATTTCCAAAGTTAGCAGATTTTTCACATTTGAGAATATATCCTTTGGTAAAGACCTCAACTTATTATCTGATAGAGATAAGTACTTTAACAGAGTGAAATTATTGAGAAGGTTTTCTGGAAGCACGTCAATGTGATTGCCACTCAATATTAGGCTTTTCAGAGAACTCGAAAGATTTCCAAACAATTCGGTTGTCAATGATTGATTATCTCTTTTGGCCTCGACTTTTATTTGTTCAACTGGGTATTCTTCACGATACGGGATGATTTCACTGAATGAGGCATTCGGTAAAGGACACGATTTGAATGCAAAAGTTTGTATTCCATCAAGTACAAGTTGATTAAAGATTGAATGGTATTGCGGTTGGTGGACGCCACATACGAATGTCAGGGAATGGTCCACCACGTATTGCACAGTATACAAGGACTCAAAGATGTTAGAGTCAATGCAAGTGTAAGACCATCCATTCACGTTCGCCAAGTCGTCACAAAAGCACGAAGAATCATTGGCGGTTTCTTTTATAGGACATTTTTGGGTGTCCGTTGTTGTCACCAAGAGTACGGAGATAAACATAACGGATAAACAATGCCAATACTCCATGGTCGTATTCAGCAAGAAGATGACACAACGTCATCCTTCATCTGCAATAGAAAAACATGGAATTAGGATAAATAACTGAACAAACACTACTAAACTATCACTGCCAGAAAAACTAACTAATTAATTCTATGAGTTACATAACACAGAAATTGAAATGCCAGAAAAAACTGGAAAAGATGAGACTAAAAAGTTAAATACGTAGTAACGCCACCTATGCACATCATTGTTTGCTTCTGCTAATTTACGAGTATATAGGCTAGTACATCAAGCTATAGACATCTGTGTTAGCACCTAGAATTGTATCCATCCAGAGAATATCAGGCTACTACGGTGGAAGAGATTTTCAACCCGGATGGATCTTGTGATATGGGTCATAGCATTTATGAGATAGGTGACTAGTTTGAATTTTAGAATATTATCATTTCAAAGGCATACTGTGACTACAAGAATTCTGGCAAAACCTGCAACTTACGACAGCAGTGTGTTTATAAAAATATTCTGGGTGAACGCAACCAGGCTCGGCTGGCTAAAACCATTTCACGCATAGGCGGGCAACACTGTATCAAATAACATCAAAATTCCAATTATGTGCCCTCAACCATACAACAGCGTGAGGACAGCGAATGTTCTTGAGGAAGTGACGCCTAACTCGAGTACCCTTGATGACTCGACACATAGCTATGCGCCTCGCCTGGGCTCGGGAATACCACACTGGGCACTTGATGACTGGAAACGCGAAAACTGGTCTTCAGCACTGCCAATAAAAATTCCAAACCGATCAAAGATAATTTATTGGTCAACATCTATTAGATTTTATGCCAAACGTCTACAAAAGGACGATAAACTACATTTACGATAATGCCGATACGTATCGTGCGAAAGCATTTTGAGGGGCGAAAATGAAATATTCACTTTCCGTCTGGTTTGTTCGTTTACTATGAAAATTCTCTTTCATACGGTCAAAGAATCTTAAGATATGTATGCGAGCGTAATTAGAGAGTTAGAAAAACAATTAGATTGAAATCAGCACAAATGTTTTACTCAAAAAAGATAATTCATTTATATTTTTCGTTAGGGAAGTTAGGATGTTAAAATCACTGAAACGATGTCTACGCCATTATCATAAATTTGATTAAATTACTATATAATCAACATAAAGTATTTTCTTCCTCCTACATACAACTGTGACTCGTGATGATCTATGGATTGGTTAAAATAACGCGAGATGTTAACCATTTATCATAAATTATAGCTAGCACACATATGAACCCATATAAAAGTATTTTGTGAAAAAATAATACGAATAAACAAAAGGAAATATTTTTTTTTGCCACAGATAGAGATATAGAATTCTTAAGAATATTCACCAGATGGAGAATTATGAAGGATTCTGTTTTAAAGGTAAATAATTTTTTTTTTTTAATTCCATGAAATACATTTTTTAATCAATGAAGAAATACATAAATGAAAAAAATGATAAATTAAAACAATGAAGTACTTCTGAGGTTAACATTAGAAATTTTATAAAAGGAGGTGTTTGTGTGAGGTGTCCAGACGAATCTATAGCACATACAGCCATGAAATTTGGCACACAGGTAGTTCTAAAGATGACCAAATGCACCCCGAAGCCCGAATTTTAAGTCAATCTAGAACATTTTAAAATTAATTTATTAGCTTTATTCTCCATGGTTCTCTTTTTTCCCATACAGTTCTTCTTTTCCCTAGCATTCCATTGTCTGCCGCGGTGCATGATGGTTGTCCAATAACGTCACTGGTGCAATGGTAAAGGAAGGAGCGGGTTTAATTTGAATTGGACGAGCGCCAAATTTAAACTAGGCATGTTACAAATAGTGATTTCACAGTAAGAGTTCTAACTGTGACCGCTACAGGAATCTGTGATTCTTAACTAAGAAAGGTTAATGCTTCAATTTTTAAATTTCTAAAGTGTTTGTGAGGTGGCCAGATGAATACATAACACTTACAAACTTCAGTGTAGTGGTTCCAGGCTGAACCCATTCCGTTTTAAAAATTGTTTTTAGTTAAAGGCTTATTACATTTGGTTTTGATTTTGCTGACATTGTTATTCATTTGCTTTGTCGGAATCAGTGACGTATAGCGTTAAGACTTTTTAAAAGTTTAAGAAAGATTTATAATCAAACTTTTTAATTTTTATTTTTAATGTAATTTTGTTGATTACTGTTTAATTTGGTTTTGATTTCTCTGAGTTGTCATTCATTTACGCTGTTTGTCCGAATCAGTGAAACACTTTTTAAAAAAATTACTTTTTAATATGTATCATTTCTGCGATTTTCTGGATCAGTGATGTGCAAGGAATGAGGCGACATGCTGGTGTCATGTCGGGTTGAGGTTATTATTTTTTCTTTTTAGTGTTTTCAGTATCAGTAAGGACATGACAAGAATGCTGTCACGGGCAACGCCGTGCGGGTACTGCTAGTTAGAAATAAAGAAAAAGAAGTAAAAATTTCAGCTATTTTGCACTCGGCTTTTTTCAAGAATCTTGCTCGAAGTACGAATTATTTACTTTGACAATATGTGTAGTTATTTTTTTGACCACATTCAAAAGAGTTCGTTTTTAATACATCCACAACCAATAAGTCTTATGTATGCTGCATAACTTTATACAGACACAAGGAGTATGTGTTGCTTAACATATATCTAGATGTGGAAAAATTATTATCAGTAAAAAAAGAAAAATGTATCATGTGGATTTTAATAAAACTAACAAATAATCAACAACAAGCAGTGCTTGCATATATTGTAAACTAGCCACTGCGTGGCTAGCCCGGCGTTGCCCGTGCCCGTGGTGTTGGTTTGCGAAGGTTGGTTGCGTGGTGTTGGTTTGCGAAGGCCCGTGGTGTTGGTTTCGATCGCGAGCAACGCCGTGATGAAAGGTATTATTCGGATGTAAAATTTTCCGCATATTTTAAATCCGTTGAAATTTTTAATCTATCTTTAACGAATCCGCTTTTACGAAAAAGAACTAAACAATACCTGCCAAAATGTTTTTTATTTTTTGCTGTCCACTGAAATCGAAGAGGGCAGGAAATGTAATCTGTTTATTTTTGGAAAGGGAAAGTTACCGTGACGTCACAATCTCGTGCGGAAAATATAAAAGATATATTCAATTTAAAAGTTATTTATATAAAAAAAAAATCATATTTTTAGGTATGGATCTAAAGTGAAATTTTTCGCATATTTCAAATCCGCTGAAATTTTTACTCTATCTTTAACGGTCTAGGAGATATAAAAAGAACTAATTGACTCCAGTTAAAAGATTGTTTGTTTTTATCATCTGGCTGGAAAATTATTCCTCCGAGCAAAATCAAAACGGAAACGAAAACAATAAATTTAGAATCTGTGATCTCTTCTATGCTGTAGCATTCAATAATGATTAAATTTCATTCAATTCATTTTAAAATGTTCTAGATTGAATTTTAAAATTTCGCAGCGACCCAAAAATTGCAAAAAATTCGGACTACCTGTGTGCCAAATCTGATTGCTGTAAGTGCCATAGAATCGTCAGGATTTTGAGGCAAACAGACAGACAAACACTTCCTTTTATAATAGTAGAGATGATACATAATATAGTAAATGATACTTAAAATAAGCTTAAGGTTTATTTCGATCAATAAATTGCAATTTCCTGAAAAATGAGGTTTTAAATAGAAAATTCTCGAATAATCTCTGAATTTTAATGTTTGAGAATTATTTTGCTAAAAACTTTAGCTACAGAGATAAAATTCATTTCCAGGTATGCCTTTAACAATTTAAGATAAAGAATAACTAGAAATATAAATAATTGCATTTTGTGAAAAGAAGTTTCGTAAATACATAAATAAAAGAAAAAGTAACATTTACTCTGCTGAGATGAAACGTATTTCACGATATTTAATGCCTTGGATAGTTTGTGATCAGGAATAATAAACACGCACACACACGAAATTCAAATAAGAAAAAGAAAAAGTAAGAGTCATGATGCTGAGTTACAACACATGTCAAGGTATTTTTTGCCTTCAACTATCTCTAATAGAGTAACAAATACACAAGTAGAAATCGAAATACTTGCATCTTGTGAAAAAACAATACAATAAATAAAATTATTAATAATTGGAAAAACCACTTTGTGAAATAACAATACAGTAAATAAAACTTATTAATAGAAAAGTTGCATTTTGTGAAAAATAAGGCAAATAAAGAGAGAGTAGAATATCGATAACTGGAGAAAGCATAATTTTAATACATTTAGCCATCAAGATATTTTGTAATCTACTAACAATTTTTGAAATCAAATACACATAAATGAAACTCGAAATAATTGAGTTTAGTGAAAAAATAATACGAATAAACAGGAGAGAGTAAAGCAAAAAATTGCCTTATGGAAATAGAACAAAAAAGTGGTTATGGAGATTGAACTGCCACCCCGCACACCATTTAAAGATACGCTTAATCATTTCGGATATAAAACGACAAATAGTTTGTAAAAATTATATATATATATATATATATATATATATATATAGTTCTTTCCGCAAGAAAGTAAAAGGAAGAGTGAAACATTTACACTAAGTAGAAACATATCTCAAGGTAGTATTTATTCCCTTCTTAAAATATCAAAAACGTTACTTAGAAGAGATTTGTCAACACATCCTGACAACTGCCACACATAAATTCAATTGTCTGGTCTTCTAGAATTAGGTTATGTTTGCTAAGTAATTATGACACAAAAAGAAGTGCAAGAATGAAATTCTAAGAAAAGCAATGTCTACATCTATTGTTCGAATTTGCTCAAGCGAACACTTCCCCTCCTCTCCTACAGGTCTCCTTCGAATGTTTGTTTCGATTATCTCACTGACTTTTAATTGAATTTTAATCTAACAGAGATTTGCCATGAACTGTCTACCGTTTCCTGTCATAAGGGGTTTGTAACTTCCGGTAAATACCGCAGCTCCAAAACGATTACAAATCAATTTAGGAGGTATGTAAATCAGGTATAAGGAAGTATAATAATGGAATCTCTCTATATTAAAAAAATGTTACCGCTGCCGTAGGATTGAAAACTGTGTTGTTTAGCTCGATTCTTAGACGGTTTCCCGAGAAAGTACTGATCGGAAAAAAACAAAATTAACATGGTTTGTTCTTCATCGTATTCCCTGGACAATTATTAAGATTTTTTTCCGATGCGGCTATTAGTTTAGGGTTTAATAAATGTCAAAATTAAAGAAGCGAAATTTCTTCCGCGAGTGAGCAAAACACATACAAATTTTCAGTCTTCAGTCGTGAGTTTTTTTTTTAAGAGTACCTCTCAACGTAAATTTTTGCAGCTCGTCGAGTTTTTTTTTTAAATTTCAATTTGGTTCTTGATAATATTTTTTTGAAATTCGGGAAAAATCGGGACATTTTTGTTACTTTTTTTAAAACTGCCGTATCTATATCTTATTACTATTAGTTTTTAATTTTTAAAATATCGTAGTATACCTCAGAATGTACTCTTTTTTACGGTACTATTATTTTTTAAATCGGTTAATAATTAAATTGGATGCGATCAAAAGTTGGTCATACAAAATTCGGAATCTTTGGATATTTTCGCTACTTCTTGTTAAAATCGTTACATCTACAGAAAAAACCATTATTTTTTAAATTTGAGAACATCAATGAATACATTACATTACACTCTTTCTTATGGTACAATTATTTTTCAAATTGGTTAATAAATAAAATCGATGCGGGTTGGCGAGCGTAAGCGAGCAGGGGGCGGAGCCTCCTAGTATTGAAAAAAAAAAACTATCGTATAAAACATTTTTCGGATTTCAATTGAAAAAACACAATAACCCATTCCTCACTTTTGGTAGATTGGTTTTTCTAAATTTATGCAGATTAGTATATATCGACCACCATGAAATGGTAAAAGCTATTTAAACACTATATAGACTAAGTATTTGGACACTGCAGGTTTTTCAGAAAAAAGTGCTTTATTAGTCTATTTTGTACCGGGTAGGCCCTCCTTTTCTTGTTTTACAGCAGTAACACGTCGAGGCATACTTTCCCACAAGTTCTCTGTAAGTCTGGGCAGGAATAGCTGGCCATGCCTCTTGCAAGACTGTGAGAAGAGATTGCCGTGAAGATGGGCGTGCGTGGCGGTGTCGTACTCGTCGCTTCAGTTCGTCACACAAGTGCTCGATCGAATTGAGATCGGGGCTCTGAACAGGCCAGTCAAGCGAATGCGCCTCATTTTCAGGAAACCAGTCCAGCACACGTTTTGCAGTATGACATGGAGCCCGATCCTGTAGAAACATCCATCATCGCCGTAGTATTGCCATAGTGTAGGCCAGGCCGTACCATCCAAAACGTAGAGGTACACGTCAGGGTTTATGGTACCAGGTACACAAAGCAATAAGCCGAGTCTCAACCAGGAAAACAACCCCACACTAAGATGGATCCTCCTCCGAATTTCTGCAATGTCCAAATACTTTTGTCCATATAGTGTATATTCGAAGTATATTTAAGGCTCCAGGTATAAAAATGTTCTCATCATATTTTAATATTTAGGAATACTCTAGATCAGCGCTTCCCAGGATATGGTGCGCGTACGCCTTGGGGTACGTGGTGGACCGGTTAGGGGTACGCGAAAATCATTAACATCAGTAAAAGGAGTTTAAATAAAAACACATAAATAGGTTATAGAGTTTTGATCTACAAAGAAATAAGTGAAAGCTGTCGCTAGATCCTCTCACTACCAGTCATATCGCTCGTTTGCGCATGTGTCCCTTACTTCGCTAAAACTGTCACAAAGATTGAAAGAGGTCCACGATTCTTAAAATGTATGTCCTGATTGTCGGTGTTGGTCTCGGGTGTTTATTATAAGGCGATCTACATACTTCGTCCTGTTTTTTGCTTGTAACATAAACAAATGTAATATTATTGCGATTACAGTTTAGGACCATTTTAATATATTTTTATGTAGGTATATACGTAATA
The DNA here is from genome assembly GCA_947359465.1 of Metellina segmentata. Classification (NCBI taxonomy): domain Eukaryota; kingdom Metazoa; phylum Arthropoda; class Arachnida; order Araneae; family Tetragnathidae; genus Metellina; species Metellina segmentata. The sequence continues at coordinate 24,159,308 of OX375884.1, forward strand.
TATAATATGGCTATTTCTTTACAGATAAAGATTCTTATAACATTGAGCAATGTTTTTTTTTTTTTCGTATTTTTATGTAGCTTGCTGTGCGCAAGTTTATGCAAGATTGTGATACATATTCATTGATCGTGTATCTTTTAATACATTTTTTATATAACTATAAATTAATTTTTATTTCTAGGCCTGGTCTATATTGCTCCTGTTTCATAACAGCTTAATTTAAAGTATTTATTGATTTCAGTGGTTTTATGTTGCGAGTGTGTTGTGCAGGGGGTGATCGTAAATGAAAAGTCTAGTCAAGGGGTTCGGGAGAGAGGAAAGGTTGGGAACAACTGCTCTGGATGAATGTTTCTCAACCACTGGGCAGCAAGAGATTCTCCGGGAATTTGTCTTTGAGGGTTGATCGTCGTCAATAACCCGTTGTGTTGCTCCAGTACGACGTTAATTAAAATACCTACCTACCGTGAATTTGTCGTTTCTTGTTTTATAAGCATATTTTATGAATATATATTTCAAAGTGTAAATATTCTGGGGCAGTTGAATTTACGTCGCACTGAAGCAACACAATGAGTTATTTACGACGGTCCGGGATCTGTCCCGAAGGAAAAGATCCAAAGACAGCACCTAATAATTTCGAACCACAGTCAGACGACGAGGTCCGTACTTTAACATGGACCAACCTCACGTACACGACGATCTTAGTTTGGTTTAAGTTTTCAACTCACAACATTCTAAATCGCGACTCTACCACCAGGACCGAAATATATTTTTTAATAAATAGAACGATATTCATCATTATGTGGTAAAGCTCAGACCCAGATATACTATCATATTAACTTCAAAATATAAATTAGAATCACTTGCATACCGTATAGAAAAGTACTATAAGAAAGGACGACTCCATTCCTCTATTTCAAATTCAATATCAAATAAATTATAATATTATATTTACTTCAAAATGTAAATCAGAATCACTTGCATACCGTATAGAAAAGTACTGTAAGAAAGGACGACTCCATTCCTCTATTTCAAATTCAGTACCAAATAAATTATAATATTATATTTACTTCAAAATGTAAATCAGAATCACTTGCATACCGTATAGAAAAGTACTGTAAGAAAGGACGACTCCATTCCTCTATTTCAAATTCAGTACCAAATAAATTATAATATTATATTTACTTCAAAATGTAAATCAGAATCACTTACATACTGAATAGAAAAGTATCGTAGGAAAGGAAGAATCCATTCCTCTATTTCAAATTCAATATCAAATAAATTATAATATTATACTAACTTCAAAAAAAGTAAATCAGAATCACTTGCATATTTTATAGAAAAGTACGGTAGGAAAGAACGACTAGACTCCTCATTTCAAATTCAGCATCAAATTATGCTATGAAATTAACTTTAAAATGTAAATCAGTTTTACCTTGCATACCTTATAGAAAAGTACCGTAGAAAAGGACGACTCCACTCCTTTATTTCAAGTTCGTTATCTGTTTTTCCATAAAACGGCACTGCAGCCATCAAAGCATAGTAAAACATGTTGACGAACTGCGATATACTAAGACATTTTAATGTTCGCTTCTAAAAAGGAAAGAGAAATACGGATCATATTAGAATGTAATATTTTCACAATTTAATTTCAAAGGCATTTTATATGCGATACAATGCACTGTTAATAGTTTACAAATTCATTATCAACGTTCTTGAAAAGCAATTAAAAATAATATGTTTTATGTAGGATGGACACTTTATGCCCCATGCATTAGAAATACAAAATATTTAGGTCGAATCATAATTTAAATATATTGAAGTGATAATGGTTAAGGACAAGGGGAAATATATACAAATGTAATCCATTAGCAAAACTCCACGTCCAGAGAAAGAAACCAAACGAAAAAGAATAAATTTAGATGGATCCCATGAAACACTTATAATACCGTATCATAATTAAATATATATTGAAGTGATAATGGCCAAGGACAAAGAAAAATGTATGCAACGTTTATAATAATAATATCATGGCATAGTTAAAATATATTGAAGTGATAATGTCTGAAGACAAAGAAAATATAAGTACAAATGGCATTCCATTAGCAAAACACACACTCCACACCCAGAGAAAGAAAGCAAAAGAACCAACTAGGATCAAGTAACTAGATAGATCCCCTCATCTATGAAAATCCTCTTAACGGGATTGGATACTACCCTACACACCAGCGCTCCCTAGTGGTCAGATTATCCAGTAGTAGATACGCATTGGTTATAAAGGTGTGTCGCACCCCAGCAAGAAAAGTGACACAAGTCAAAAAATTAAAATTTTGATGTTATGTCATTGAAAAATATGTATGAGGTGCCCCAGCGTGTTATATTACTATTCTATAAAATATAATAGAAGCTACCACCCCATCAATACTTACCTAAAATTTAAAAGAAGCTTATACTATTTTAATATAAGTTTTATATTATCCTTTAAGTTGATGTTTCTCAAATACTGCAATTTTGAGTTGTGTCACTTTTCTTGCCGGGGTGCGATGTGGCGATTAACTCAAGCACATCTGGCTTGTGATGTACACATTCACACATTAAAATTTTACATTTTCACAATAAAAGTTCTAACTGTGACTGCTACCGAAGAATATCTGTGATACTAAGCTGTGATTGTGATTCTAAACTGTAATTGAATCTGATGGGTTGGTTATGAATAGGGCAACTTTTTTGTTGCAGTAAAAATGGGAAAAGTTGCATTTATCATTCCTTAAAGTTGCATTTATGGAAATAAAGTTGCATTTATTTTTGATACACTAAATTCTAAAATAAATTATTCGTAAAAAATGAAACAAATTCAAAATATATTGACAGTTTTAGTTGTGTACAACAGTATTAAAATACATACTGAAATACAGAAGAACGTTGAATGGCCGATTCTTGGTCAGCAATTTCTTTAACATTGAAAACCTGCGCCAGCTGCAGTCATATAATGTGCTGTATCGGATAGCAGAAGCGCTAAATCCTTTCGCTCAATATTCAGAGATTTTAAAATTTCCAAGGCGAACGACATATTGATAATCGACACTCACCTCACAAACTCTTCATTCGATTACAAAAGTTTCCTCAGGGTTATCAAGAGTGCCAACCAATGTTTTATAAAGTACTTCTTGCCATTTATTTCACTTTCGTCTTAGGACAAACACCTTCTTACCATGAACTTGTTTGATCCGCAATACTTCGGCGTTCGCAAAATCAAACACACGTGATCGAAGGGTTGATTCAGAGAGCAAAAAATAAAATAGTAATTTGATATTAATTAATTTTAATCTGTATTTTAAAAAGTTGCAGGTGGTTGCATTTATGCAGAAAGTTGGATTTATGTTGCGGTTATAACTCACTTACTATATACCCCATGTAGGAGGAATTTTGGTTTTAGTACTTTATATGCAGCGTAGAACGCGTGAAAAAAAGTTGCATTTGTTGCAAAAAGTTGCCCTAGTTATGAAGTACTTCAGTCACCCGTTGCATGATGCTGCTTTTTATAATTAAGGATCTTTAGCAATTCTTTTCGTAAGCACGCTACAGCTGTGTTTGTAACGTCGGGGCCAAGAACGCCAAGGAACCCAGTTCGAACCACACTTTATCTTTTTATCCGCAACTGAAAAAGCCTTTCAAAATTTTTTATTTAATCTAACGCAATGCCACTTATAAACCTACCATTTAAACAAAATTTAAATTTTTTCCCCAGCCGTTTAGCTTTTTTCATTTTAAGCTTAATTATTTTTCCTACAGATAACTAATTTCTAAACAAAAACTAATGCGGATATTCTTTTCTTTCCGCTCTTAATGTTAGTATTCTCCATACTACTATCTCTCGAGAAACGGGAATTCGCTTCTAAATTGTATCAGATATCCTTTCTAACTTCTACTTATCTCGTATCTCTATTATTGTCATGTTGATTTCCCTTTCCCCACTAACTTTTGACATTTTTTAACATTTCCTTTAGCATGACATTTTTCAACATTTTCTTTTCCATGACATTTTTCAACATTTTCTGTTCCATAGTTTATTTCATAAACTATACAGCTTTTTTAAAATACTTATCAAGATGTGGAGAGATTTTACTCTAGAACTCAGAAATTTGTAAGTCGTAGGGAAGTAACTGTCCTCATCGGAAAAGGTTTTTATCAACCACCAGAACTCGGCCTTTTCACCATAAGTATGTCTGATTGCCCAATATAGTCTAGAAACAAATAAAATATTTAACTCTATCAGCAATATTATTCACTGTGACGTCGGCAAGATCAAGGAAACTATCGAGGGCGGTTCCTGTCTTGTCAGAAAGGCCATACAGAAGACATGTTGGTGAGCTAGACAAGCCAATTCGGTGTTGATGATTTTGTAGGTAGTCGTGTCCAGTGAGAACACAAAAACAAGCGAATCCTATAGCGCTCGTTGGATCATGTAGCGATTTAGATCTTAGCAATGAGTTCCAGTCTTTCTCTTTAGCTGTATCTTTGTAGGATTCAGTCGATAATGTTTGATTTGTATTTATTGTTTGGTATTCAATGGGAGGACATGGGCGTGGTAATTCAGAACCAGCCTTAGCTAAGCCATTCTATAAATCCTTGTCATGAACACCATGGTGACAAGGGATTCACAGCACTGTGATACTTCGACCGCTGACCATAATATAATCTATTGTAATTTGAGACCTGGAAATCCATGCTGAGCAAATGAAAGAGGCAGATGTAGTTGACTTGATAGTGGCTTGAAAGTCAGCAAATAAGACAATACTTGGTTTTATTTTTACCTGATAGGCCATAGAAACAGCCTTCAGGTCAAGGCCTTCCATGGCCATGGAAACAGCTACTTCGTCCTCAAAATTGTTACAGTACAGGAACAGCTTGTTTCAACTTTTAAAAAATTGCATTGTTTAAATTTTATAATACATGATAAGATAATAGTTACATTATGCAACTAGCGTACAAGTAATGTGTTCAATTTCATGCAGATAAAAGTGGTGATACCGAAAGTTTTGAACAATCGAATATGTGCTCATGTTTCATATCCATCACGAAATTAACCACGCAGCACCTTTTAAGTTAACTCAGACACGAAAGTGATGAGTAATCAAAGTGTGCAAACTGAGCCCAGTATATGTAGACTGTAAGGTTATTCTGTTCAAACATCACGATGTTCCACCTGGTTTCTACAGGACTAAAGGGAAAGATAATTTTACAGCTATAATATTGTAAAATGACACAAATATATTTCATTTTTTAAGACTAGTATCTTTCAATGCGCATATTTTATAGACACGCTAACATTTTGATCATTAAAAGGTTTTAAGGGACAGTTTACTTTTAAAACAAACTTTTGAAGTTATGATTCGATTGTTGTAAAATTTGTAGACTGATCTTTATCCATTAAAATGCTTTATGAAGCTTGGTCCAAAAATATAGAGTAGTGAGGAAGTTATTACATAAAATATGTGGTCAAAACTTTTGACAAATTAGCAACACATGCGCATTTCTTTTCCGAATATTGTCCCCATCCAAACATCAATCATCCCATTATTACAAAATCAAAATATTGCAGGCCTTGAAATAGATTTTTTAATACAGGTGCACCTTGTTCATCTAAGTTTTTAAAGCACAGGTTATATTTTAGGTGCACATTTAAAGCAACGTAATTTTAGAGCATTCATGTAATGTAAACTACTTTATTAGTTGGGTATGTTAGCACCTAGCGGGAAAAAATTAGGTGCACGATTTTATTTTTATGTGCACAGTGCACCTGTGCACCCGGGTATTTCGAGCCCTGAAGTATTGTGATCAATACATATAAAGCAAATTCACCATTTGGAAAGTGAATCACTCACTAGTAAAGCTAAAAACAATTTGTATAAAAATAACCATAATTTTGCAAAAAACCTCATAGGCTAAGCAATATTTTGAACAAAAATTTCAAAACTAGGAGGCACCGATGAAATTTTTACTTGCACATAGATATATGTAATAGATTCTACTGATAATCCAAAAATACTTTTTTAGAAATCAAGAATAAACTAATGCAAATGACGGTGTGAAATCAGAAGAATGTCAAAAGATGTAAATATGAGAAAAACGCGTTTTTGTACTAACCAACCAATATTATCTGATATATTTTAAATATTATGTTATATATTATATATTATGTTATATGTTACATATTATATATTATGTTACATATTATATATTATGTTATATATTATATATTATGTTATATGTTACATATTATATATTATGTTATATGTTACATATTATGTTATATGTTACATATTATGTAATATTTTAAGTTGTAATCAATGTAACTCTATCGAAAATGATCGTAATTGAAAAATTCTATTTTGCTATCTATAGAGCTTGATAGCAATTAATTTAAGCTAAAAAAGCGTTTAATCTATCGATTTTGGAGTGATTTTGAAATTCTGTACCCTTAAGATTTACACAAGAAAATTACGCGCGCGTTTATGAGTGTGGTATTAAGAACGGAATTTGCTTGGATTTTGTTGTATATTAATAGAAATGCGGTACAACCGATTTCTTGACCAAAATAAGACTAATTTTATAACTTTGTATCAAATCTTAAGGAAAACAGCCCAATTCAGACATAAACTATACATCTTTAAGTTTACTGTGTATCAAAATTAAAGTTTAAGCCTTGTTTATGCACACTATACTGCACATTATAGAAAAATAAGGTTACAATTTTGGAATTAAGTAATGTTTCATTCGAATTTACATAAACTCAATCTGCAAGACAAATATTCACAAGGACAATTTACGCGCAACTTTCTGAGTAAACCCATGCATTATTTTACCCAAATAAAGACTGAAATTATAAAAAGTTTTTGTATTTAAAATTTAAACCAAAAATATAATTTAAGTAACATAAAAATATGAAATAGTAATCAATTAATATTTCACTTAACTGAATTTTAGCAAAATTTCTCTCATATTACATTCATATTTTTGAATACAGCTCTTACCTTTGAGCAAAATTGTGGTTTTATTTTGAAGCTCTAATGTTGATTGAACTTCATTCCAAATTTTCACTACTCTTTTAAGTTAAATAGTTATAGTATGCGCAGAAAGTGTTGAAATATTCATAACATGAGAAATGATATTAAAGTTTAACTGAAAGGGTTAAAACTGAAATAAGGGTGTCAGAAAAATCTTAATTGTGAAAGAATTAATGGGAATTTTGTAAGAGAGGTTTCTTTCTTCCAGAACGAGAACATTTTACTTTAAAGTAATCGAAATTGAAAAATTCGATTTTTTAAAAAAAGTTTTAAAGGTACTGTGCTCTTGCGATAATTACTATAGTTTGTAATATTTAAGTGACAAATTTGTTTAAAACGTAAGTTAAACACTTTTAAACCTGTTAATCAAAAAAATTATTTTCTAGTTGAAGCCCAAATAATTTTACATTGTTCACAGAGAGCAGCAAAACTAAGACAGGTTCAAAATGTTTAAGCTCATAATCCAAACGCCAACGAATCCAAAAATGATTGCTTATCATGGAATTTATTACAACTACGTAATCCATTAATATAAACTACCGATTTAATAAATTAGATGTGATTAATGAATTAATCGTACATATGGAAACTTTTTGAGCTGTTTATACAAATATATTTTATCGTTGAAGTAAGTGCCGTATTGAAATAAAATATTTGGAAAATGCAATAAAATGGCAGGGATTCCGGAGAAAACAATGAGAAACATAATTCACATAGACATTCTATTAAACTCTTCTAACTACCCTCAAGAAATAAATTGTTTGGAAAACATTCAGTGGTAATTTTATAGCTACATAAATAATATAAAGCAAGATTTATACTTTCCGGGGTAAAAGCGAATTTTAAACGATTGTCGTACATATAAATTCTATTTTAGTAACTCTGCGGTCTTTCAAAGTAAAGAATAGTTTTTCTAGATAATTTTATTCTCGAAAGAGAGAGAGAGAAGAGAGAGAGAGAGAGAGAGAGAGAGTATATAATTACTTGAGAGTCGAAAAACTATTGTTTAGATCACTTTGAGTCAAAAAAAAGTCTTTTGTGAGAAATAATTATGGTTGTTTGGGGTGCAGCGGTTTTATTTTTATGAAGCTAATTTTCAAATTCTCCTCACAAAGCAAACAAAGGTATAATTACTTTTCTAAAAACGAAACAAAACCCTTTTTTGACCTTTGAGAGCTAACTTGCTGGTATGTAATTCCTGAGCGATTTCTTAAATGAACCAGATCTTGATGTTATGTCAGTACTAAATAGTGTTTTTAGATCCAATTTTATATAACAAATTGATAAAACATGGCAAAAAATGAATAACATTCATATTCAGACACATTTTATTTCAAAGCCATATGAATAATTATTTATCAGTCATAAGAAATAAGGTTATTGACGAGATTGAAAGCTGTCCATATAATCTATAATAAGAATAAGTTGCCACAATATCACTACAGAATGAACCAAATTGTTGGTGAGAACAAATATTTGCTACTATGCATTAGAAAATGAACGATATTATTTTAAAGAACAGATATTTCCTCCTTTGCGTTATAAAATGAACGTAATTATTTGCAAGAACATACATTTGCACTATGCATTAGGAAATTAACGTAATTATTTGTATTGAGAACAGATATTTGCAACTATATCATCAGAAAATGAACAAAATTATTTGCATTGAGAACAGATTTTTGCTATTTATCATTAGAAAATGAACGAAATTATTTTCATTTAAGAGAACAGGTTATATCGCAGATGTTTACAGCAATATTACCAGAACATGAACAGGGATTATTTGAGCATTTAGAACAGATATATATTTGCTACTTTATCATGCGATATTATTAGAAAATGAACGAAATTATTGAATTGAAAACAAATATCATCAGAAAATGAACGAAATTATTGAATTGAAAACAAATATCATCAGGAAATGAACGAAATTATTCGCATTTAAGAGAATAGATACTTGCTGCAATATCAACAGTACATGAACGAGATTATGTGAACATTTAGAACAGATATTTGCTGCTTCCTCATCAGCGCCGTTGTATTATCAGTAAATAAACGAAATTATTTGCATTTAGGAGAACATATAATGTCAATTACAGGAAAGAAATCAGGATATTTCCCTCACTTATGTTTTGAATTGTTTATAACATTACTAACAATATACTGTTTGCACCAAGTTAATTTTTTATGAAATCATAAATATAAAATATGATTTTCAAGACAATTTACCTTGCAATACCATGTTGAACTTAAAATTATGTATAGAAGTTACACTATCAAATGACGACTTGAGCCTTTAAAATTTTTTAAGCCGAGAACAAATAAAAAAAACTTCTGAAACCCTCAGAAATGAAACCATGCATTTGAATATCTTAGTGTCCTCCGAATCTTTGGTTGGTAAGAGCGCAGATGTTCCTCCAAGCACATGCTTTCTACATATATAATTAGAAATGTTTTGGGAATCCCCACTAAAAAAGTAAACATTCGGTCTTTTTACTCACTGGAACTTGTCGTAGAGCGGCGTCTGAAAATCTTTCTTTTAAAAATCTAATTACTGTCATCTAGCAAGGACTACGTCTCGACTAATAGTGAGCGAGAGAAAAAACTTACTCAAACTCATGGACTGCGTTGTATAATCCTTGAAAAAAAATCCTCTGATAAGTCATGACATGTTGACCTACAGTATTTACTTAAGGAGAAACGGGATGATTGTACTTTCCCTAGCAGGAGTTGTACTCTTTGACAAGCAATAAATAAGGCATAATGAACATTTGATACTCTGAGATGAAACGTAATAGTAACTAATGGATTCAGAGCAAACAAAAACAATTTCACACATGAGTATTACTCATACATTTTGTTAGGTATTATTAATTTTACCACACATACATTACTTCGTGCTATAATTTTTTCTTTTATCGCATCTGCAAACTTGGTTGCGTCAAGAGAATTTTTTTTTTGTAATACTAATCCTCATGGGGGGATAATTTTATTATTTAATGTTTAAGTTAAATTGGGAGTGGAAAATCGGTCTGAAATTTGAAATCTTTATTACGGCTGTCATATCATGGATATTGGAAAAAGCAATGAAACTTTGAAACTTATTTACTTTAAGAATTATGAATCTTTATGTATACATTCTTCTGAATTGCGAAATAATTTCGGTTTCATTACTTAGGTTTTTTTAGACACAGTGCTTTAATAAATTTTTTACAACTTCCTACACTTAAATTTATTTGTTCTCTTTAGTATCTTGTATTGATTTTAATGTTCCAGGTATATTACCTGAAATTGTAAATTATACTTTTTGTTAAACCTATACAAAAATAATGTTTGCATCAATTTTGCTTCAAATAGATTTTTTAAATTGTATAATACATTATCGGAAGTTGATATATGTTTTTATGCTTTCAATACAATAAGCATCAGCTTTGATGAGTTATATCTATTACCTAACTGCACTTGTGTATGTATTTTATCCTGCACTTCTTTTATCACATATTTTTTGTTTTCTGTAATTGCATGTTTTCTGTAGAAAAGCAATTAAATCATTACATAAATGACAATACCAGATACATCAAATTCAAATACAAATCATAATTTAACGCATAGACAAATAACACTTTACAACATCTTTATCACAGACGAAAATACCAGTATTGCGATTGGTGTCATAACGTAATATATCAAATAATAATAGTCATTCCCAGAAAAAAGCAAAGCAGCCTTGATTTAAAAAAATCTTTCACGTTTTTAAAAACAATTCTTAGTTCTCATTAAAAAAGCAGTTACATAATGTGCCACGTTTTGTAATATGTAAAGAATACTAATAAAACCTTTTACAGAATGCCTCTGATGCATTTTCGTAAGAGTAAAAAAAGTACCTGGAAGATAGTTTTGAATAAATAAATATCTCTAAACCATTTACCTCTCTACCAAAATGGCGTCCCGTGTAAAACTTTCTCCAATATGTTTACCTTTCACTATACGTTTTAAAAAGGGGACTAAATTTTCATCAAATTTTGGTAAACAGAAAAAAGCCGCCATTTTTTTCAAACGCGGGTAAAATTTTGAAAATTGGAACTTTTGAGATGATTTTGCATAAGATGCCCTGGATCTCCAAATTTGAAAAATAGTAGCAAAACGTCGCCTGTGAGAGGCAAGCTTCAGAGATGGGACTGATCGACTCAGTAAAACTATTATGTACCAAAATTCGAGGGAATCTTATCGATAACATTTCAAATGCGTGATACAAGCAGAGCAAGAGTTGCACGCTCTTGAATGAATCATTCTTCGCGTTGGACGGTGGCCGCGAGATAGTAAGGAAGAAACGTCGCGATATCCGAAATGTCCTCAAGTAGACAGGAAGATCCTGTTCACCCTTTGAGGTCATTAATCGCACTTTTTTTCTTCTTCCAGAGTTTCGCTTTCATTGAAGCCCGTCACTTCTCATCAATTAGGGTTATTGCTTAGGATACATAAACGAGGATAATTGTTCATTTAATGAGCAATTAATTGCTGCATCTTGGATTGGAAACCACGGCACACTGATTTCTGAAGCACTGTCGCATAATGTAAAAAGAAAATTCGATGGACTTCCTTTTTAAGTGAATTGAAAAAGAAAAAAAAAAGAGTGACACACGTTCTTTGTAAACCTTAATTGAATTGAATGTAATATGCAATAATATTTGTAAACAGTTTTGTCACCACAGATGAAAAAAAATGTATACTAAGCCAGAATTGGGTCACTTAATCTTGGTTCAAAATTACGAGATGTTATCCTCGGATCTTTCTTTTAATGGATGGATCCAGGACCGTCGTTAATAGCACGTTGTGTTGCTCTGATACGACGTTAATTAGAATTACCATTATCCGTACTGTCACCAATAACCCGTTGTGTTGCTCCAGTGAGTCGCTAATTAACAACCATTACCTAAGCAAGATTAATTTTAAAATATCAGAAACCAAATTTGGTGCATAACATAAAAGTTATATCTCTGAACTTGTATTTTTTTTATAGCTGATTTTATTAATTTTTGCTATGAGAATCTATTGGTTAGTTCGCGCTCCATTAACATATAAAAAAAGACATATATGGTTATATTTAGCTGGACTTGATAACCATATATTAACATAAAATATTCTCTAGATCACATTTCACCGGTTCATAAAACTACAGAGAACATTTCTAGATCCCATTTCTCCGGTTCTAAAACCGAAATAAAACATCTTCTAAATCCCATTTCACCGGTTCATAAAACAAAGTAAAACATTTTCTACATCCCACTTCACCGTGTCATGAAACTAAAATACAACTTTACTTCTAATCAAAAATGCATCGAACATTTCAAGTATAAGTGGCCTAAATTGAAATATATAAGAATATAAAAACGCTTGTTTTATGTAGAGTAAGACAGAGCAAACGCACATCTTTCAAATAACAATAACAGAGTTGATATTCGAGCAAACAAAATTGTACTTGCCCAAATTGTAAGGCGTTACAATACACTTTGGAAATTGTAAAGAAGTTTTGAAAATATGTTTCCATCAGGTGACGCCCTCCTTTCCGAATGCACTCCTGCAGCCACTCCTGAAAATTCAGCACTGTCCTTCCCCCACAGTAGCGATTGGAATGTCTAGGTTCATGAATGCTGTGTGGCTTGTTGTGTAAAACTTTGTTTTCAGATAACACCCCCAAACAGTCACTTGCGGACAGGTCAGAGGACCGATGTTGCATAAAAACTTTTACGACAATACGGATGCATACAAAAAGAAGGGCGTCACCTGACAGACGTTATTTATAAAACTTAAGTTACAATATACCAGAGGTGGCCAGAAACACTACCTTTGGAAGCCAAATTTCAGGAAGGAATATTTGAAAGAGCCATTTTTTATTTATCTTTGATACCAAGAAAAACCGCGAGAAACTGAAAATTAGTTTATTTTTTTAAAGTATACACACACTTCCTGGTCAGCTGTTGACGCTTCAAGAAGATTAAGGATTGAAACAGGTAAAACAAAATGGTTGTTCAACTGTTGAGTTTTGGAAACTGGTTCCGGAACAAAAATATCCTACAAACAAAGAGTGTGCGCTGAGACTAATCTCAATTTTCGCTACATCGTATTGTTGTGAGTCTTGGTATCCAACACTTAAATTTGGAAAAATTAATAATAATCGGTACGTTTTAACTGATCAGCATTTAACTGATCTTTTGGAGAACTGCCCTAACAAGTCATCAACGAAACTTGAGACTGCTAACTGCTAAGATAGACAACATTCGTATGGAATCCACAAGAAAATATCATTTTTTAAGATTTTCTTTACAAAATTGTGTGTTACAAAGAATCAACAATATTTTTTGGAATAACATTTTTATTTTTATGTTTTGAATAACTTTGTAACTTATGCTTTTGAATAACTTTGTAACATTAAATAAAATAAAACAATTACTTTTGGCCTCTGATCAGTTTTAGTTTACTAATCACTTTGTAAGAAGAGAGAAATTAAACAAAATCATTACTTTTAGATTGTGATCAGATTTAGTTTACCATATTTCATACATACATTTTATTTCCATAAGAGTCTCACCATTCGCCTGAGAGAGTCGTTTAGGGCTCGCGACCCGCGTTATGGCCACCCCTGTAACATACAAACTGCACTGTAACACGTTATTTTGAGTAAGTACAATTTTGTTCACTCGAATTTCAAGTCTTGAAAATTACGTCCGTCAGGTGACAGTGACGCCATCCTTCCTGTATGCTATCGCATTGTAGTAAAAGTTTGTACACAGCCTCGACCACCCGACCACATATGAGCACATTTTGTGGGATTGTATGAAAGCTAAGGTTTACTACAAGCCACACAAGATTGAGCTGAAACATCTCAGGAAATTGCTACTGTGAACATAGGCGTAACAGGTGGAGGGGGCAAGGGTTACCCCCCCCCCCAATTCAGTTGAGAAAAACTTTGCAAATATATATACATGATAGGTTTTTACAAATTAATCATTTATTCATAACTACTCAAACTATTCACTAACTTAATTTTTGTTAATTTTATTTTAATTGATGTTTTACTTGTGTAATAAATAAATGTAATCAATGAAACAATGGTACATTAGTTCATAGGCGTAACCAGGGGGACTTGGGGGTTCAACCCCCATTCAGTTCGTCGAACAAGATAGTCAAATTCGTTAATGAAGAGCAATCGGAGCTTTAAGCTATATGGCTATATAAACTAGATTATATTAAAAAAAATTATTTTTACGCTCATAATATAATTGCTGGACAAAAGTGAAATTTTTGTTCACTTGATTTTATGTTTAACTTAGAATATGCTTTTTGAAGAACCAACTAGGAAAATGTTTATAGGTATTTACCACAGCAAAAACTAATTAATTTTGTCCAAATCTAATAGTTCATGAAGTTCTAAATTGACTATTTTTCTATTCTTTTTAATTTAATGATAATCTAAAAATCTAAAAGTATGTGTATTCTTACCAATGATGTTTTTTAGTTCAATAATGTTAATATATTACGTTACTGATTTACTGTATTTTGTTTTACAAATTTTAAAAACAATTGGTTCGGAATAATCAAACTCTTGGATTAACGGGGGGTTTGAATTAGCAGGGTTTTAGTGTAATTCAAGACTGTCCTTAAATAATTTGTTGTTAAACCAATGTGTTTCTCATGTTAATACAATAAAACAACATTGTTTAAAATGACGTTATTTTAAATTAAAGTGACTAACATTTGCCAGACGCAAAATATTTAATAATTTTATCAATGTACCACGAAAAAATGTATTAATATATCATGTGATTTTTAACATAAAAATACAAAAATTTCCCTGAGAGGTCTCCAGATGCTTCATCTTCTTATTGGCGTACAGTCCATACTTCTCGGGACTGACCTCCTCCTTCATCAACCCTAGTTACGCCTATGCCTCGGAGTACTACAAGGGTCCGCGCAAACGAATTATCGATAATTACTCGTCAATAAAAAGGGAGTTCTTTGGTGGTTCATTTCCTTTTTTTTTACATACATTTATTTATTTCTCATTACGTTTTACTAGTTTCATTTTTTAATCACGGATTATTAACAGCCTACATATTATTAGAAGTCTGAATTTCTTAATGGGCTCTTTAAAATGGCTTGATTGGTTACAGTGCAATCAGACAAGCCATTTAGCTCTGCAATCATTCAGCTTTATTAAACGTGTTAGGAAAGCAGTATGGTATTCCTTGGATATTTCTTTCCTTGTCAAGAATTCTCGATTGATTTTGTTACAAACAGGAGTTAGCAGCACATCTTCTGTACTTTTCTTTAGTAAATGTGTGAGTATTAAAATTAACATTGCGAAAGCATTATTGCATTTTAAAGGTAAGACATATTTAATGCAATTATGTTAAAATTTAAATAATACTTTCGGGAGATGACTTTTTTACTAAAAAAATTCAATAGAAATGTTACTGGGAAAAGCATAAGTTATTTTCCCTCTTGTTTACATCACAACAGTGATATATCTAAGTTTCTACCAACACTGATGAATGATTTCATGTCTTAATATCATAATTAATACTATAGTTGCATGTAGTTATTCACAAGTATATAGTTAATACACTTTTTAAAAAAATTATAAGCACTCAGGCGGCAGAATCAGAATAGAGAGAATTTTTACCGATGTGTGTGCTTCCAGCAAATCAAGTTTAAATCTTAGAAGTTCCGAAAAAATCGACGTTTTAATTTCTAATGTAAATGTATTGTAAGTTTTAAAATTCCCCATAAAATCATCTGGTAAATATTGTATAAGTAAAAAAATTGTGATTTTAAAAAATCAAGTTTTAATAAATTAATATTTCTTAATATAATTAATCAAGTATTAATAATTAACAGATATTAACTAAGGTAATATAATTAATTTTAATAGAATTAAGAGTTAATAAGAATTAATTAGTAATAATTAATATAGATTAATATAATTAACTTAATATTTCCCTTTTTTACTGGGTATAATCCAAACCCTAGTTACGCCTCCGACTGTGAAGGAAGAAATTTTGTGAAGAGCAATGAGGATTTTCCAGGTGAGGATGCAGGAATGCGTACAAAAAGAAACACGTCACCTGACGGACGTTATTTTCAAGACTTGGTTATAGTTTTCATACTGCATTGTACCACCTCACATTTTGGTGAAGTACAGTTTTGTTCACTCGAATTTCAACTCAGTTATTGTTATTTGAAAAACATGCGTATCCTCTGCCACACTCTGTATAATAACGCATCGTGAAAACCTATTTTTATTATTATTGTTCTGTTTTAATAACATACATCAGCGAGTTGAGAAAATCAGACAAATTCTTAAGTTTCTGCAATGGATGAAAAGAAACCACACTTCACAAGACATCATTTGCTAGGATTCATTGACGTAGAAACATTATAATCCTATATTCCTGTGCTTTTAAATCTCACTAAACATGATATCATCACATATCTGAAAGTGCATTTGAACTGATGTTGTACGTGACAAATAATCTTGTTCGAGGATAGGAAGTCTTATAGACAACAGAAGACGACTTTGCAGACCTTAAGTACATTTAATAACATGACTTCCGAAGACTAAATAAACAGTTTCAGAGGTAATTATTATTATTAAACAATACGATTATTCACTATGATAATAGATGCCAAAACGATTCAAATGCTTCGTCAGGCAAATATGCCCTGTTAATAATCGAAAAGCCGCCACTTCTAAATAGTAACCTGTCATAAAAATATATGTTCTATATTTTATTAACATGTAATCGCCAGTCAAGAAAACCGGACAAATCCGTGCCCGCAGAGGATGGAAAGGAGCCACACTTCACCAGACATTAAGTGATAGGTAAGTCAACTTTTTGCAACAAATGCAACTTTTTTTCACTTGTTCTACGCTTTATGTAAAGTATACTAAAAACAAAATTCCTCCTACATGGGGTGTATTAGTTATAACCGCAATAAAAATGCAACTTTCTACATAAATGCAACTTTTTGCATAATTGCAACTTTTTACAATTTAGCTTAAAATTAATTAATATGAAAATACTATTTCATTTTTTGTCCTCTGAATCAAGACTTCGATCACCACGTGTGTCTGATCTTGCGAACGCTGAAGTATTGCGGATCAAACAAGTACATGGAAAGAAGGTGTTCGTCTTAAGACGAAAGTGAAATAAATAGTAAGAAGTACTTTAACACATTGGTTGGCACTCATGATAATCCAGAACAAACATCGACTGCAGAGTTTGGGAGGTGAGTTTCGATCATCAATATGTTATTTCCTTGCAGATGACGTTTCAAAATCTCTGAATGTTGAGCGAAAGAATTTTACGCTTCTGCGATTCTGATACAGCATATTATATGACTGTGACTGGAATCACACTCAAGTGAAGTTTATCTGCTTTATCCGCGATTGTAAGAAGTTACTTGAGTGGTACACTTGTTTCACAACTGCAGAAAAAGTCCAATGCAACAATGTCAGGCAACATCAGCCTCTGTTGAGCGTAGTTTTTCAATGTTAAAGAAATTACTGACCAAGGATAGGCCATTCAACGACATCAGCGTTCTTCTGTATTTAATGATTTACAAATAAATTTTAAAATTTTTAATATTTTTTACCAATAATTTATTTTAGATTTTAGTGTATCAAAAATAAATGCAACTTTTGGGAATGATAAATGCAATTTTTCACATTTTTACTGCAACAAAAAAGTTGCCCTGATGATAGGGTTCAATGATGCAGGGGGACTATGCTGACCATATTTCCCTTGGGCAAAAACGAAACATCGTGATGGCAAAAACGGGAAGTGGGTTATGTAATATTCAACATACATGATAAAGAAAGATGATGAATTCTTTCTGCAGGTCGTCATTAAAACTAGTTTCGCCTCTTTGAGTTTAAAAGGATAGACTTACAACTTCAAAAAATATGAAATTTAAACCACCGGCATTGAATAACAAAGCCATCAGTTAGCATACAGGCAAAATAAAAATCAGCGCTCTACCGCAGAACAGACGACACATCTGACACGTGCGAGTGTTGCCAAAATGAATTTTTTATTTCCTCTAATTAAACCGCTGCAGATATTGATACATAATATTGAATAATGCGTCTCCATGGTTGTACAAATTACTGGTATTCATGGGTGATATTGATACCCGATTATAGGTTATGAATAACAATTTATGATGGACCGATATAAAGGTACTTTGCAGTCAAACCTCACTAAGACGAACTCGCTTAATACGAATTACTTATAATACGAACTAAATTACATCCCCGTGAAAATGTATATTCGAGTAATGTTGACATTTGTTTACGAAGAATTCGGAATGTGCACTATAGCTCCGATTAAGACGAACAAATTTTCGTAACTTGAGGGAAAACGGTTTATTTTCAATCGTATTATCAGGAACATTAAGCGATTCCGAAATTATAGAAGACTTATTTGAGGAAGAGAGTGAAAAAGAAAGAATAAATGAAGATTCCCATGAAGACGAAGGAATAGGCGCGTTTTCCTTAAAAGAAGCTATGCTGACTTGGAAACTTTTCACCGCTTTTTGTTAGGCAGTTAAAATTTATTTTCTCAATTAAGCAGCGTTGACCACGTCAAAGATTTTCTTAAAGTACACCACCATTAAAGCAAAACACAAAAATCGATAGCAGAACATTTAAAGACAAAAACTGCGTTATCAGGGAACATCTGTGCTGTCAAGAATTTAATGTATAAGCAAGAATTATCTGTATAGTATTTATGAAGAATACCACTTATCTGTGAATCAAGATTTCTACATTAAGTAATGTAAACAAACACATGAATATTCTATTCAACTGTTGAAATAATGCTTTTTCTTTATGAATTCGGAAACACAAACTACGGACAGTACAAATATTTTTTAACGTGAAATTCGGCGCTTTGTATCGAGGTTTGACCAGTTAAAGATTTATTAAAGTTGAGTTAGTTTTTATTAAAACGGAACACAAAATCGACATTTTTATTTAAACGATGAGACGGCTGGAAAATAGGAAAAAAGGGTACTGTTCTGTTCAAAACAGAAAGTATGGTCAGCCTAAGGATTACCGTAAGCCGGCACGGAAATAACATAATCCTAATTCCGTGAGTTTTTGAAAGACAACATGTCTGTAATTGCACATTCGCATTGGTTTTGCATGTGACCATTAACCTTCGATGATCGGAAGTCTTTGAGATAACACTTAAGAATAATTAACCGCAGGATTTCCCAAGACCAAATGATCAGATGCAGAGGTAATTGTTATTTTATTCGGGCGCATCAAACTCTTATTTTTCCCCATCCGACCTCTTCTGGAATTACGTCATCGCAACGGAGATCAACTGAAAAAGCGCACATGTTTGAAGGAAGTGTTTTAATATCAAGTTTCTTAAACCGGTGATCTTCAAACTAGGTTTGCGACCTCTAACTGGAGCAGGGATAGGAAATTCCTCAATTGCCGTAGGGAACTTGAAGACAGATATCCCAAACGAAAGGGAGAAAGTAAAACCCAATTCAGAATTCTCTTCAAGTCGAGTTGCTAATTATTTTGCTCTGCAGTTAAAATAGTGGAGATTCCCACAGAAACACTGACACCTAGCTATCAATTAACCCTTCCGTATGCAGGAATGGGAAAAAAAGACACACCCAATTGCCTTTTGAGATGTAGATAACTATGAGAGAAGAGTTTCGTTACCTTGAGTCGTGGTTGGTTGGGTTTTTATGGCACAAGGCCATAATATTCATTTATAATTTATAAGATTTATAATTTTTCTACAAAGAAACAGGCTCACTGAGTAAAAACTTCACACTTCCCAGGTTATATTACCATAGCACCAGTGATCACTCTGGTTGATTGAATTTTTATGCACAAGGGTCATAACATACATATAAAAAAATAGTAACTTTTAACATTTTTTCCTAAAACAAGGCCTCCCACAGCAAAAAAGCACTTTACACTTCCCGGGTTTCGTTACCATAGTACTACTTCCCAGTCTGGTTGTCTATATAGGTTTTTATGGCTCAGGCATAATACATATTTATAATAATAAAAAAAAAAAACCAGGCCTATCAGAATAAGAAACATACTTCCTGGGATCTGTTACAACGGTTCCGGTGACCACTCTGGTTGGTGGGGTTTTATGGCGCAGGGGCTATATTATACATTTGTAAATTGATAATCATTTATAATTTTTTATGAGAGAACAGGCTTCTCAGAATAAAGGCTTCTTCGTTCTTCCCGAGTTTCGTTGCTACGATACCGGTGACCACTCTGTGCTTATAGTTATAATTGATATCGACATTTATACAATTATAGGCACCCCAGAATAAAAACATACTTTTCTGGTTTCGTTACTATGGTACCGGCGAACACTCTGTGCTACTTCCAGAAAAACTTGACAATATTGTAAGGTTTCATACATATCCTTCAATATTTCAGTTTCTTTTTGGAATTGTAATAAATGGCACGCATGAATCTGCATAATTTGTTCTTAATTTACATTAGAATACATACAATGCCCTCACCAAGGGCGATTTTTGGAATATCAAATGTTTTCGAGGAGTGGTTAGTGTGAGGTTTGCACGTGGGTAGCTAAAACCTCAAAAACGGCCCTGGACGACCTATCGGGACGACTAAAACAATTCGCATAAACAGATTAAAAGATTGAGTGTCTTCAAAACTCACAGAATCGACTCTAATCAACTATCAGATTGATATTTCACATAAAGAAACTTATGTTTACCGTGGAACAAAGGTCGGTTTGCATGTGTCAGTTACGTAAAGGGTAGAAAATGTTTCAAAGAAATGAGTCACTCGCATTTGAAAAGTAAATTCGGCACGAAAGGCAAAATTTGGCCATGGATTTTAACCTATTGAGACACCGCTTGCAGCGCAATATCTAAGAAACAAAAACCACAGGAGTATACTTCATTACTCCCCGTGACATTTGGACTCAAAGAACCGTGTAGTTTCCTCAAACGCTTCAATGATTTGGGTAGATATTGGATAAGATGTTATCTGACTTGAGTATTTTTTGAAATATACATCATCCACTCTCATGAACAGCTGTCTCAACCGAAATATTTTATCCTAGTGAACTTCAACTATTAATAAACACTTTATTCGAATTTCTTTTAAATTTATATTAGTCAGGCATGATAAAGTAGATATATCCAGCCGCAGTCAGCGCTGTTCTTTGTGCTGATTTAGGAAAAATACCAGAATTTAATTTTGCCAGATTTTAATCTGTCTTTCCGAAAAATATATATTGATGAATAAAGGTTTTTCACAAAAGAAATCGACACAAGGTACATGAATTATGATCGAGACATTTCACTTAAATTTTTGATCAATGTTTTACATCTATTAGGTACTAAACTATCAAATCATATTGAAAAAATAAATGGTTTTCCGATTTTGCAATTCACAGAGAATTTTTAAACTAAAATAAACAGCATGTTCTCGCAAAAGCAATCAGATTTTGCAGTCAAATAGTTTTTCAAATGATTGATACATCAAGATTGTACAAATAAACGATTTCATACCTTGCCTATGAGTCCATGCGAAATATAATTTAGGTGATCTGTCCATTTCTATGTTCTTATAGCACTGAATGCACAAATTAAATAATATATTAAGTTACGGAACACTGGTTCAACAGTGAATACGTCCTCTTAGAAAAAGCGAAGCACACCGTGTTTAGCCACATCGGAATGAAATGAACCAATAAATCTACTGAGCCATTCATTCACTCATTTACAACTCAGCCTGTCCAACCTACCCTTGGGACTTTATTCCCTACTCGTAGTCTCTACAATGTATCTAGTTATTAGCAAAACTGACAAGATCTTGATGTACTCGATATATCGTCATAAGAAAAATCTCACCCGATCTTGATGTGGTCATACTCAAAAAAAGGCAATATCTTCATCATTCCGAATTCAATCGGCATTCTTTATGACGCGATTTTTCGTCATTAGCAAAATTGGTCGGGTGTTCATAGGCGAGATATATCGTAGAAACCACTTGGAGTGTTCAAGAGCCGATACGTGTCTCCGACAAGGGTTTCTCGTCATCAGCAAAATTGGTCGGGTGTGGATAGACGAGATGTATCGTCGAAACAAGAGTATTAGAGGTTCGTTCAAGAGGCGATCCGTGTCTCCGAAAAGGTATCTCATCATTAGCGAAATTGGTCGGGTGTTGATGGACGAGCTATATCGTCGAAAGCACTTGGAGTGTTAGATGTTCGTTCAAGAGGCGATCCGTGTCTACGACAAGGTATCTCGTCATTAACAAAATTGGTCGGGTGTTCATAGACGAGCTATATCGTCGAAACCACTTGGAGTGTTAGAGGTTTATTCAAGGGGCGACCGGTGTCTCCGACAAGGTATCTAGTTATCAACAATACTGACCAGATCTTGATGGACGAAATATCTCGTCATTAGAAAAATCTGACCTGATCTTGATCTTTGCCATCCTCAAAAAACGGCAGTATCTTCATCATTCGGAATTCAACCGGAAATCTTGATGACGAGACATTTCGTCATTAGCAAAATTGGTCGGGTGTTCATAGACGAGATATATCGTGGAAACCACTTGGAGTGTTCAAGAACCGATACGTGTCTCTGACAAGGGTTTCTCGTCAACAGCAAAATTGGTCGGGTATGGATAGACGAGATATATCGTCGAAAGCACTTAGAGTGTTATATGTTCGTTCAAGAGGCGATCCGTGTCTACGACAAGGTATCTCGTCATTAACAAAATTGGTCGGGTGTTCATAGACGAGATATATCGTCGAAACCACTTGGAGTGTTAGAGGTTTATTCAAGGGGCGACCGGTGTCTCCGACAAGGTATCTAGTTATCAACAATACTGACCAGATCTTGATGGACGAAATATCTCGTCATTAGAAAAATCTGACCTGATCTTGATCTTTGCCATCCTCAAAAAACGGCAGTATCTTCATCATTCGGAATTCAACCGGAAATCTTGATGACGAGACATTTCGTCATTAGCAAAATTGGTCGGGTGTTCATAGACGAGATATATCGTGGAAACCACTTGGAGTGTTCAAGAACCGATACGTGTCTCTGACAAGGGTTTCTCGTCAACAGCAAAATTGGTCGGGTATGGATAGACGAGATATATCGTCGAAAGCACTTAGAGTGTTATATGTTCGTTCAAGAGGCGATCCGTGTCTACGACAAGGTATCTCGTCATTAACAAAATTGGTCGGGTGTTCATAGACGAGATATATCGTCGAAACCACTTGGAGTGTTAGAGGTTTATTCAAGGGGCGACCGGTGTCTCCGACAATGTATCTAGTTATCAACAATACTGACCAGATCTTGATGGACGAAATATCTCGTCATTAGAAAAATCTGACCTGATCTTGATCTTTGCCATCCTCAAAAAACGGCAGTATCTTCATCATTCGGAATTCAACCGGAAATCTTGATGACGAGACATTTCGTCATTAGCAAAATTCGTTAGGTCTAATGGACCATACATCTCGTTGAAACACAACTTGTAGGCTTAAGGGTAGTTCAATGTGTGACCGTTTTACAAAGAACTAGTCATTCAATAGCATAAACATAATAGAGAAAACAATTTTTAAAAATTATACAATTCCGGAACTTGAGCAGATAAAACATCTCAATACATTTTATCGAGTTACGATACTGTCTAACCTTATTGAGCAAGATCTTTTTATAATTGTGTGTGTGGGGGGGGGGGATTTGGCCTTATCAGATGATACTAATTTGTGTTGAGTGTAATCGGAGATGTAGTGGTTAGCATCGGCTTTCTCTCCACAACATGGCGGCTAGTAGTCACGTGACTGTTATGTGAAAAATTGCTTGGTTGGCCGATGTGGCACTTTATCACCTCGTATGGCGATATAACTACAAATAAATGACAGGGTGATGTGTGAATGCGTATATATGTAGGGTGGCGACAAAAATGGGGAAATCAACAACAAATACTGTGTCGCGCCGACAAGTCAGATGATGAAAGTTCGTTCCCACCTGGCACACGAAAGTAGTCTAATGATCAAGTTACTACTAGTTTCGGTCACATAATCCTGGGCACATTAAAGGTTACGATTGCTCACTTTACTTTTATATTTCCCCAACGATAGGTCTGTCAAAAATGTAAGCAGTAATCTGTTTTTTATTTGGTAGTAACAGATTCTAGTCAATTGAGCTATAGAGAAGGGCACTTAAGAGTGCAGCTGATTTAATGTCTAAGACCTATTTTTACCACCTGAAAAACGAGTTGACGAATTGCTACGCTGTAGTTCCTGCTTTTGTGTTTCATAAACTTTCATTTTTATTCCTTTAGATTTTATTCGAATCAACGATTACGTTTCTCAAGCGAAGCGAATAATTTATTCTAATCGATCATTTACTTCCTCAAATGTCTCAGGATATCGTAACAACGATTAGAAAAATAAGAAAATATAGAAAAATAAGTCAGTGGAGGCAGTTTATATAATGGAAACTTTCCTTTTGTTACATCTCTGACAACATAATTTTACGTTAGTTAGAAATAAGGACAAATTGTACATTTATTCACCACGAGCAGAGTACTTAAATTTTCTTCCAAAACAAGTTTGAAGATTTATTCTATATTATTGAATAATCTTAATATAATTATCTATAAGGTGAATTAAAACCGATAGAAAGCCGGGGGAAACTTGGAGTAAGTAAAAATATCCCATTCAATGATTAGTAACGGAAAAGTAGCAATTAATTATACTTTATTCGTAATTTTTACACATTTGTTTAGAGATTTCAGGGAAATGCATTATTCCCGCTATATTGAAATACAGCCATTTAAAAACTACTCCTTTATTTAAAACGGGAATTGAAAAGCCTATGTAAAGGGAGAAACAACAGCTAAGTTCTATGCTAACAGTCCACTAAATAATTGGAATAAAAATATTTTTCTCACAACTCAAAAAATACATCAAACTTAATTTAAACTCGGAAAAAAAAAAGCTTCTCTAGAAGAAAAATCCGTAGTAAGTATTCTGTCGAACTAATCAAGAAGGTTGTATTTCCAAGATGGGTTTTTTCGAGCTGATGATTGTTTCGGGCTGCGTATATATAACTATCTTCTATTCTTAAATACGACAAAATGTGTGATCACTCAAAGAAATATGTGACCTGTTTTCACAAGCGTTTTGAGACATCAGTCATTTTAACAACTCGTTGACCCCATACCAATTTTATCCAAAACTTGAAAAAGTCTTCTCTGGAACGCAGCTATGGTCAAATATTCCGTCGTGATAGTCAAGAGATCAGAACCACCAGGTTTCGTTTTTTTGAGTTGATGATTGTAATACGCTGTGTATATAAGTATCTAATACTTCCCAAATGCACACAGTAGCTATTCTGTTTTTTTTTTTTGCGTTTGGGGCATCAGACAAACAACCGTTGACCTAAAGACCAAACTTGAAGATATTGCCTTGTTTACTAGCAAGGAAGTATTAAAATTCGAAACCTACCGTATCGCATTTAAACGAACGAATACACCAAAAGAGACTTGTAATCCGTTTGGACGTCATGTGTTTGAAACGTTTTAACAGTGAATGTACGAAGTGGTGTATCTTCAATTTCGCAAGTGACGTAACGCATATAAAAACTCGTCTCTCTTGACAGGATACGCCCACCAGTTCAGCATCTCGAGCCTAGCTCCAATGAAGTAGAAAAAAAAAATGAAATAGTAGAGATAAAGAAGATTTGTAGACATGGGATTTATTACGAAATGGGCGTTCAAGAAAGAGTTACTGTTCTCTAAAATTTTCAACTCTAATGCTTACAGCCAAATAGAAGTTATCGCCAAAGCAGAAGACATTTTCACACGTTCAATAGGATCATTATCAACAACATATAGACTTGGTGGTGAAGCAGAATTACTTCTCTGAATCGTCATCGCAGTTACATGATCAATACAGCGATTCATACACGGTACAAGGACCTTAATTTCCAAATAAAAAGGATAAAGGATTCTTTTTCATAACATTTTGACAACCTAGTAGAGATAATGAAGATCTGTAGAAGTGGGATTTATTGAGAAATAGGCGTTCAAGAAAGAGTTACTGTTCTCTTGAATTTCCAATTCTTACAACAACACAAACAGAAGTTTTAACCTAAGTAAGGACACTTTTCACGTTCACAATTGTATTATTATCATCAAAACATTGACTTGGTGATGCAGGATTACTAATTTAAATCGTCGTCGCATATATATGATCAATACAGCAATTCATATATAGCACAAGGGTCTCAGTATCTAAATAAAAATTACTAGGGATAATTTTTCCCAATATTTAAATAACGTTGTGATGTAACCTCTGTTCCAAAATACGTGCAACGTTTGCACATTTTTGTTTCTAATATTATAATAGTATTTCTTCAATTTTGAAGTGAGTTGTACCAGCATTTGAAGTAACAGCAGGATAACATTTGTTAACGGTATAAGGCAACCCAAGAATGTGCACCGCGATAGTCTTTTTTTCATTGTAAACCCAAAAAAAAAAACCTGGTAAAAAAAAAGTATCGAAAAAGCAACCTTTTTTAAAGTGCACGTTTTCGTAACATTGGAAACATGTGGAAAGCGTAAGGATGTCACCTGGAAGTAAACCTCCTAAATCTGCCACTGCCTTTGAGAAAGAAAAACTGAGACATGAAAATCCCCTTCCGAGGAATGAAAAAGTTTAGTAGTCCAAATACAAAATGAATAAGCTAAAACAAAAAATTTGCTAACAAAGCATGAAACAAGTGGTTGAACTCACAAAGAAATTAAAATTTTCTATTAAAAAACCTCTTATCTTGTTATGAAATCTAAATTTACATCACTGTCAATTTACCAACCTTTAGTGAAAAAAGGACGGCAGCTTGTTGAGGTTTGGCGACCGCACTGTTGAGTGGAATTCACCGCAATGATTTCACTTTTTGCCGTAATCTAAGGTAAGGAGTAATTTTATTGCCCTTTAGAATTAACCAATTCCCAAAAAATTTCAAAAAGTTGCTATAGCTTAATACCACTAGTCGCCATGATTCAAAAATAGTACATTTTGTAAAATAGTAAAATTTGCTAACAAAGCATGAAACAAGCGGTTGAACTCACAAAGAAATTATAATTTTCTATTAAAAAACCTCTTATCTTAATATGAAATCTAAATTTCCATCATTGTCAACTTACCAACCTTTAGTGAAAAAAGAACGGCAGCTTGTTGAGATTTGGCGACCGCACTGTTGAGTGGAATTCACCGCAATGATTTCACTATTTGCCGTATTCTAAGGTAAGGAGGAATTTTATTGCCCTTTAGTAAATTAACAAATCCCCAAAAAATTTCAAAAAGTTGCTAAAGCTTAATACCATTAGTCGCCACGGTTCAAAAATAGTAGATAAAGGTTGCCTTTAAGTCGCCTGAAAGGGTTAACTCGTGCATTGAATGGCAAAACGTGATGACTTTACAAAAAAGATGTTCGAACTCTGGAATTTTTAATATCATGTAAGCAATTAATAATTCTGTATACGATACACCGTACAAAAGAATTCCGCGTGTCTGGTCTTTTAACGCTTTCAAGTAGAAAAAATGATATTCGGAAGAATATTAATGGTTCCACAATTTGAACGAATTGATCTACGTGTATCTAAAGCAGTCACAATGAAAATCATTTGTTGACACATGCAACTGTAGGGAGGTTGTCGTGGCCTCAAATATCCTTACGCGGGCGTAGTGTGGATGTTTGGAGAGTGGGGTGCCAGCACAGGTGTTAGCCTCGTCATCTGACCGTGGTTTACAATTACGAGGTATTCTCCTAGGATCTTTCCAATCGGAATTGTTCCCGGACCGTTGTCAATAGTGTTCCTCCAACACAACGTAAATTCAACTACCTACCAGATAACAGAAGGCTTCCCGTTTTGAACGGGACAGTAGTAGTTCATTTTTCATATTTCCATATAGTTTCAATAGAAATGCCAATTTGATCATATTTTAAATAAAAACCTTGAATATACTACTTTAACAAGGGTTAATCATAAATTATTATTCAGAACCTACAATCGACCTTACAAGTGGTATCAACGAGATACCTCGCCCATCAAGATCTAGTCAAGTTTGTCAATGACGAGATAACTCGTCCATCATGATTTGGTCAGTTTTGTTAACGACTAGATCCATCGTCGAGACAAAACTGCCATATTACTGCAAGGGGAATGAATATCCAACCAGAAAAAGGTTTCGTATCAGAGGCTGATCACTACAAGGCAGTTTTCGACGCGAAGATAAACCATCAGGAGGTTCAAGTGTTGTGTCATGGATAGTGAGAACTTTACAGTGTTGAAAGACCGAAATTTACTGTGTAAGGTTATTTAGTCGGTAAAATATTGATCTTGCGGTTGTGGGGAAGCACAGTCCCTTCTACGCGAGTCAACCTGAATTTTGTATAGGTTCAATCACTGAAAAATTATAGTGGTTTCAATATGTTTATGCAACAAAACTATTTTTGTCGTCACAGTTATTCATGAATACTTAATATTACATCCCGCGTCCTGTTTTTACCTTTCCAAAATCCAGTTTTTTTTTAAGGGAATAAGGTCAGACGAGACAACAGGATAAGTTTATTTTTAAGTTTCACTTTTTTTTACTTCCCTCAATGCTTACTTCAGAATGAAAACAGGTGGTTATAATTAGACATGCAAATTTCTGTGTAATGACCTTTTGGAGATATTGGGAATTTTCTGCTAAAGGGCATAAAAATAAAAACGTACCATTCAATAGATTTTTTTTTAATCTATGAATGAATAAAGAAAGGAAAAAAGTTATGAGCTAAAAAAAGTAGTAAACTCAAAAATACACACAGAAATTTGGTTTCAGTTTTATTCGTGTTAATCCTGTAATATGTTTCTACTACATTACTGCCTCGTATTTTATTAGACAGGAAACTTAAAATATCAAATCATTCAAACCAGAGATGAAAATTTCTTGGTAATAATATTTTGGCGAGTATTTTTCAAGAGGAGAATAATAGAGAATTGTCTTCGAAAAGAATAAACATATTTTTTTTAATATCACGCAATAGATTTTTAATCGATGAAATGAATAGATATGTAAGTATCATGAGTTTTAAAATGTTCTACTTCTAAGCGTAACATTAGAAATAAAGTAAAAACGGTAAGATTTCAGTTAATTTTGTACTCTGCTTCTTTCCACAGTTTTGCTCGAAGAGTGAATTTTTTACTTCTTTGACAATATGTGTACCATTATTATCTTTGACAATATGTGTACAATTATTTTCGAGTTCACTCAGAGTTCGTTTTTAATACTCACTAACCAATAAGCTTGATACTTGTGCTGAACAACTAAACACAGAAATAAGGAAGAATTTGTTTCTTATATCTCCAAATTTCACCATGACAGCCAGCATTATTAGTAATACATAGGAGTCAACGAGAAGAAACCGCTAAGTCCCATTTTTCAAATTTTAGAAAAATGGACGCAGAAACCACACAAGTTAGTAATTCATCGTCTATGTACTTTATGCACTTTTCATGGACTCATTTACTAACTGCAGCCATGGACTATAATGTGATTTCTTCACACATTATGTGCCGGCCCTAGACAAAACCTTATATGCAATAAAGTCGGTTTCCAAATATTTCGGGACTCGGTATTTTCACTCATATTGTTGATCATATGGAAAAAGTTCCGCGTTTTTCAATAGAAACAACAATTAAAACAGTGTACTTAACAGGTGTATATAATTGTGAATAAAATATAAATAATTTTCAGGTTTAATACATTACGAATTCCCGAAAATATGAGATTTTAAACAGAAAATTTATGAACATTCTCCAAATTACAATTGGAGAATATTCCCCACGAACAAGTCTAGCCAGACAATGCAACACTGATGTCAATATTTTTAAAACATCGATGTATTGGAGCCGATGTTTTTATAACATCGATGTTTATACTTGTCTATGTTTTATTTTTAAATAAAAAAAAGGTACCATTATAAAAAAAAAAAAAAAAAAAAATTAAATTAAAAAAAAAAAAAACAAGTTTCATAATTTTTATAACCAGTTAATTGAACATACTTTTAGACCAAAGTGGCCAAAGGTGAAGGGTCTGAAAAGTAGGGATGTGACATCGATGTATTTACCATCGATTTATTGGAGCCGATGTTTGTTTAACATCGATGTTTTAACATTGCCGATGTTACGTTATCGATGTTTTATTTTTGAATAAAAAAAAGCATCATAGAGAAAATGAAGAAAAAAAAACAAGTTTTGTCAGTGATGGCATCATTTTTTTCCCTAACTGCTGCGATAGTTAGTGAAAAAAAAAGTCGGCTGAGGGTGGAGAAAGTTAACAAATTTCTTTTTTTACAAACTGTAAATAACAAATTATAGGCCCAATATTTTTTATTTACAGTAAATAAAAAATACGTTTGTTGTGTTTTCCCCCATAAGTTGATAAATAATTAATAATAACAATAATTATTATTACATGTACCTACCTTATTATACTTATAGTAAGTAGTACCTATGTCAAATTGTTGTAAATATTATTTTCTTCTATATTATTCAATTTGAAAATAAAATATTTGTCAGTTGTTCTAAAATTTTTTTTTATTTTGTTCTGACAGTTAAAAAAAGTGTAGTTATAAATTAATAAACACGGCAAAAGACAAATTAAAACTCCCCCCCCCTCCCCCCCCCCCCCCCCGGTGAACTTAATGTTCGAGGTTGCTAAACCAGTTTAAAGAAATGAAGGAAAAAAGTTTAAGTACACTGATGTTCAAAAACATCGATGGTTTTTGGTCGATGTATTATCAACATCGATGTTTTAATTTTGAATATCGATGTTTCAAAAAAATATATGTTTTGCTGTCGCATCTCTACTAGCCAGAATATTCAATTTTCACAATTCTACACACTCGAGCATCTATCAGGAACCTAATATCGTCACATCGATCACCGCTAATCACGTGAATATCCCGAAAATCATCATTGTTAATCAGATGAATATCTTTTCATGCATAAATGAAGTTCTGCTTTCAAGAGAAGTTGAAATCGGAGCTATTTTCAAATGCGTCATACCTCTTACTCGGCGAATTTTTAACACTGTGCGACGCAATTTTATTCATATCGTTATCCAAATGACTACTGCGCGCACACAGCACTTCGGGTACATGGCTGTTGTATGCAGATAAAGAACAGATTGCGCATGGGTTAAGGTGAAAGGGTACCCGACCTTCAAAATAAATGGTTTTCCTTTCTCCTTTCTCGCTATTTTGTTCAATTGTGAATCCGGTTTCCTCAAACACAAAAACTTCATGCCTTGTTTTCGAGAGGTTTAAACTGAAATCCTCTTTCCACAAACGCGGATTCCATTGAAGGATTAGATGGTGTAACGAATTACGGATAACTACGCACACAAGCGAAACCATCATCATTTCGAATAATTATTTGATGAAAATAAAATTTTGTAACTATGTGTGGAGGGGAAGGATATTCAGTGTAAATCAGACGGTCTGAGAAGTTTATTCCAATTGGGGTTCACAAATCCACCACCATATATCAACTCGGGATTTACCTGCAAGACAAGAAAAGCCTCTCCGAAGAATTAAAGCTTTGGAACAACTTTTTTGTGAATAGATTTATATTAATTTCAAGGTTTAACTTTTTAAGAAGAACACATAAAGATTATACACTAGCTTAATTACTATTGATTGATCATGATCTAGTCTTAATACTTTTTCCAGTTGCAGAATCTTCCAGTTTGTGTGCTACTTTAAATAAGGCTAGGGACAGTAGAGTTGTAAACCAGACGGCCAATCAACTCATCTATCAACTCGTACTTTACCTAATTTACCTAGCTTGTGACGAGAAATGCCGCTACTAAGAATTGTTCTAGCATCAGAACAACAATTTTGTGAATTGATTTTTATTAATTTCGAAGTTTACCATTTTAAAAAGAATAACAGTGATTACACATTAGTTCAATTTCTTTTGATTGATCATATGATTTAGTTTTGAGAATTTTTTTCAATTGCAGAAACTTTTAGTGTGTGTACTGCTTTTATAAATAAGGCTACAGAGGCTGTTCGGATATTTTTTGAACGTTTTTGATGAGCTGCAAAAAAAAATCGTATGCTACGAAATCCTTTTATTTTCGCAAGCTTTGCTTTTAAACAAGCAATGGATGGAATATTATGTTTTCCCTCTTTCAGAAGAGAATTATGCTTATTCCATTCTTCAAAAATGTTGTAAAAGTAATGTTTTTTTTCGATATCTAAAGGTACGATAAGTATACTATTAATAAGAAAGGAAAAAAACTTCGAAAGTGGAAAAATACTTCCAAATACGTATCCAAAAAAGAAAATTATTTCTGAAAATATTTGTAAGGTAAGATTTTTAATTTAAAAGAGAATCCGCCAAGTCAAAGGCCTATTTCAAAGTCATTAAAATGTTCAGTTTCAACTGTAAATAAAATAATTAACAGTGATTTGAATCTTAAAAAGGCCAAAAAAATTCAATGTTCATCGTCTGTCTTCATACTATCATATTGCAGAACGTAAAACTCGCTGCAGAATTCTGTATGAAAAGCATTTAGCTGGAGAAAGATAGAAAAATGTTGTTGCAATAGACAAAGCGTGGGTGTATTTAAATTATTGCAATAAAAAAAAATTTATTATCATAAAAAAAGAGAAAAAAATCTTAAAACAAGGCCGCGCGCGTGCATTAAAGAATCTAAGGAAATTTTTGAATGGATAAGGGATTTATGATTGTTACCGGTTTTGCATATAATGGAAAATTAAATGTAAAACTAGTAGAAATTTTTTAAAATCAACTCTCACATACTATCAAGACCCTATTTTATCCCCAATATTCCAAAAAAAGAATATAATATCTTTACCCACAGTGCCAACAATCAATAGAAGCTGCTCTAGATGTCTGATTCATGAACTTTTAAAAAGAGCATTATCCAAACATCGACTAAAATCCATTCAAGGACTTTAGAAAACTGTGGAACAAAATACCTATGTCGATTTTACAAAAGACATTATTACCATGGAAATTAAGGTGTAGAAAGCTAGTTGACAATAAGGGGTTATAAAAATGTCCCCTGTAATATTATAAAAGAAAGTGTTTGTCTGTATTTCTGTATACTGTCCTGAAGAATCCATGGCACTTACAATAATGAAATTTGGCCCACAGGTAGTCCGAATTCTTTGCGATTTTTGTGCCTGGTCCGAATTTTAAAATTTAATCTAGAACATTTAAAAATAATTCATTAGTTTTTTCACCTTTCTTTATTCTCTCCGGAGTGTGACGTCATTGAAGAAAGGCAAGGATTTTGCGATTTTCGACCGTTGACGTCACAAGCGTTTTTCGTCTTAATGCCTTTGGAACCATGCCACTTTTTCTATTCTAGAGTTTAATTTACATTGCTGATAATAGCCACTTCGAGGCCATTAAGGCCTTGCCTGTAGAGTTCGTTTGCGAAGCGAACCAAATGGGAATACGCAACAATCACCGGGTGTTTTAGCGTCAACGAGCATAGGTCACATCTGACCCCACGAAAAGAACTGTCACGGGCAACGCCGTGCTGGCCACGCAGTGGCTAGTGTAAAATATTTATCTCGAGTTTATTAAAATCGTTCAAAAAGTCCCAACAGCCTCTGTAAACCTAAATCAACTCAGAATTTGCATATCTACATTTATCTTAAAGAGAAATGCCTCTCCTAAAAATAATTTTAAAGCCTCAGTACGACATTCTTGTGAATATTCCTATTCATTTCAAAGTTTACCTTTTTAAAGTTCCCTGTCGTGATTATGTATTGGGGTTACTTTAAAATGTAGTTTATCACTAACTTGGCATAGTTTGGCGCTTAATCTAATTGGTGTTGACTAATAAACTTTGCTGTATTAATTAGCAATCCATTATTAGGACATTTTACTGTCGTAGTACCGAAGCCAAAATATTCACGTTCAGAATATGTGTACAGGAAATACGTATCACCTCAGAAACACTACCACCACCTATATTTAGCTTCAAAGAAAACTCCTCTCATAGGTCGGATGGTAAAGCTATGCGATTGTAGTTTGTTTTACTCTAAAGAGGTTCAAAAATCAATTCGGATAATTATTCCTTTGGCGAAATTGGCACAGCTCCCAACATCAGTCTTCCTCTTACAGCATCATATGAAGACATGTACCGACCACTTTAACCTTTAGACTACGGTTGGTACAGCTTTTGTACCATGATCGCACCAAAAAGGAATTAAGACAACGGCAAGTACATCAGTTGTACATTGCAAGTTATAAGAATCGCGCCAAGAAAGAATTGAGACTACGGCTGTTACAGCAGTTGTACCTTGAAAGTTATAAGAATCGCGCTAAGAAAGAATCACATAGTCAAAAGATTAAAATTGTTCGACTCGGGAATATTGGTACTAACATGGGCTGGAGGGAAAAAATTGTTGACAACGTAAAATTCATTCATCGAGGGGACTTGATGATTTTCAGCGGTAATCAACCGGTGCGAATGGTATTGTGCAATTGATGAAACGGTTTAAACTGTGTAAGACTTATTTCATTTTAATGGTTTAGTTTTGAACTTTTGAATGGTGTGTTCACAAATAATTTCAAGCAATACCCGTAAAAACAATCATGAGTACTATTTTATACTATAAAGTATCATTAATAAATTGTGACTTGAAATTGTATGCCTTGTGTCTGGAGCAGCATGACCAAACATGACCCTTGCGTCATAAAGACCCAACGAACCATAAATAGTTTCAATAACAATTTTTTAAATGACACTTTGGAGCTTAAGAGAGGCATGTTACTTTGCAAATCAATAAAAAATATACACATTATTATCAGATAGGAAAATTTTTTTATTATATTTTTTGGTGTGCCGCAGAATTTTAGTAATCTCTACTATTAAAAAGGAAGTGTTTATGTGTGTATGGGGACTGTTGTGACGAATCTATGGCAGTAATGAGATTTAGCACACAGGTAGTTCGAATTTTTCGCAATTTTGGTGCGAAGCCCGAATTAAAAAAAATTAATTTAGAACATTTTAAAATGAATTTAATGAGATATTTATCTATTATTGTTTTCTTTGGAATGGCAACGGCAT
Organism: Metellina segmentata; assembly: GCA_947359465.1. Taxonomy (NCBI): domain Eukaryota; kingdom Metazoa; phylum Arthropoda; class Arachnida; order Araneae; family Tetragnathidae; genus Metellina; species Metellina segmentata. Next base: position 24,194,595 of record OX375884.1, read on the forward strand.
AAAATATTGCAGATTCAAAAATTATTTTTTCCGGTTCCGTTTGATTTTAAAAAGGAACAATTTGCCATCAGACTAAAAAAAAATAATAAATAAATAAAGTTTTAACTGAGTTCTTTTTTCTACCTCATAGATCGTTAAAGACAGAGTAAAAATTTCTACGGATTTAAAATCTGCGAAAAATTTCACATGAGATCGATACCTAAAATTATGATTTTCTTTAAATAAATAATTTTTAAATTGAAATATTTATATTTTTTCCAATACGAACGCCGCTGCTTAGAATGACCTTCGTTTGATTCGAGATTCCAGAAATCACAGATTTCATTTCTTGAGCTCAGCAAAACAAATAAAAAACATTTTGACTGGCATAGTTTAGTTCTTTTTTGTACAATCAGTATCATTAAAGATCGATTAAAAATTTCAACGAATTTGAAATCTGCGAAAAATTTGACACCTGATTTACACCTTGCATTTGATTTTCTTTTAATAAATAATTTTTTCAATTAAATATTTATATTTTCGCAAGATATTGTGACGTCACGCCGATTGGATCCCTTCGCAATTTGAATTTGGCCGAATTTGAAAATAATTTGGCTGCATTTGACAATGAAGAGGCCATTACGGCGTTGCCCGTGGTGTTGGTTTGTGAAGCAAGCCATAGTTCATAACATTCATAATTTGGTTTGCGAAGCAAACTAAATTGGAATTCGCAGGGAATTCATTCCAATAGGCTACGAATTTCTTGTTATTACCTGTCCAACACCACAGGTAACGCCATTATGGCTGTTACCCAATAGGCTACGAATTCGTAGCAATCACTGGAGGTTAGCGAGCAGTGGTCACAACTGATCCCACGAAAAGAACTGTCACGGGCAACATCGTGTTCACGCAGTGGCTAATATTATCTAAAGCTAAGCGGCAGATTCCTCTCCCCCCCCTTCTGTTATGTTAGTTATCAGCGGAATGTTACGCGACTGATTACATCATTGTCTGCCTCTTTAAAGTATCATGACATATGAAGACACGTATCGACTAACTTAAAATTGCGTGCCTGACGAACATTGCTACTAACAAGGACTTGAGGGTTAATATTATTGAGATGGTGAAATTCATACTCATCAGGTCTTAAAAACATAAGGTAGGTAAGAACTTGAATTGAAGTCACAGTAGAGCATCACAACAGGCTATTGGCGATGGTCCGGGAACAATCCAGACGGGAAATATTCGAAGAACACTCTGACAAATTAGGCTTATTGGTTGATTTTTCAAATAATTTTTGTTGAAAACGTTTTTTGAAATTTGTATTATAGTTAGTATCATAAGAGGGAGGATGGTTGGTATGCGGTTGAATTTACGTAGTACTGGAGCAACACAATGGGCTATGGGTGACAGTCCGTGATAAACCCCAAAGGAAAAGATCCGATAATTGGTAATTTGATAATTTTTAATTAACATCTTACTAGAGCAACACAACGGGCTATTGACGACGGTCCGGGATCAATCACTTAAGGGAAAGATCCGAGGACAACACCTCGTAATTTTGAATCACGGTCAGATGTCGAGGAAACACCTCAGCTGGCACCCCACTCTCCAAACTTCCACACCAACCCAACGTGAGGACTTTCGACCTCGACGTATTTTAGGTGCACCAGCCGCCTCTACACCATACGCTTACAAACATCCAATGCCCGAACCCGGAATCTTCCGATCTAGAGGTTAACACCTTAACCTCTATACAGGTTGGTCGGCTGGAAAAGATCCGAAGAAAGTACATCGTAACATTGAACCAAATCTGATGACGAGGTCAACACTTGACCTCCAACATAACACTCCACTCTCGAATCTTTAACACCACGTCCACGTGAGAACATTTGAGTCCACAGCAGATTTAAAGTGTCCCAGCCCCCTCGTTTTTTGCTTGGATCGAGTTAAGAACTCGCACATCTTCCGTTGCTAATCCTCGACCGTAACACAAGGCTACCGTGACTCTTCTAATCCGAGGAGATTGACTTCAGTATACATATTGTGAAAATGTTAAAGAAATAATAATATAAGGTTAACAAATTATCGACGTAATTAATATGTGATGCAACATAACATTCTGAATAGACGTGCTATCTCGGTGACATGCTTTATTCATCCCAACAGAAGCGGCTCAATCCCATGATAGTACTTTACGCAAGTCCAACTTGATTGGCTAGTTTCACGGGCTTGGCTTCACTTGGATATCCCGCCAATCTGATTGTTGCAGTAACCATTTGATTTTGAATATGCGCGTTGTTTCGTAGAAATACAATACATACACTAGCGCCTCAGCGTAAGTGTCCGACAAGTTGACTCTGATTTGCTCCTCATATATATGTTGTATGGTTGTTGTTAGTAGTATTTCTTGCCAACTTATATTAAGGGTACTTATACTTTAAAGAGCTTCTTTTCATTAAACAACGATGGCCTAATCGCTAAAGTCACCCACCCTCAGATTAGCGTCGGTAGCGAAGGATGACTTCCCGAGTTCGAACCCAGCTAGCCGAAAAATTTTTAGATCCTCCAAATTATTAAAAAAAAATTCCAATTTAATTCCTTTTCGTTCTAATTTACTTTTCCTAATTTTTAATACCCTTTTCACATTTTTCCAAGCTTCCGTTGATTTTACATAAATAATCTAAGAACCACTCCTGAACTCACTACCAGCTGATATTTTTCCGCCCCTCTGCCGTCCCCTTTGCTTTAGGATGATGGTGTCGTATCCACCGCTGGCTTAGGACCATTCTGATGTAACAAAAAGCATACATAAAACACTAACTTATATAATTATTAACTTATATAATAAAAGGATACAATTTTCGGCTCCCACCTCTACCCACCCATAGCCATGGATCTGAAAAGAAAAGAAGAAAGCAGAAAGGAAGAGATAAATCGCCAACAACTATAAACCTTGATGACATACGTATCTAGGTCATGTGATCCGATTAGCCAATCAAGTTGGACTTGCGTAAAGTACTATCATGGGATTGAGGCGCCTGTATCCCAACCTAACTGGTACAGTATTGCACAACACTAGGCAAGGTAGTGTGTGGAGTGTTTCATCTAGCCAGCGAAAAATAACGCATAAAAGTTATGTACTTATGTCAGCTATAAACTAATAAGAGGGGGAAAAAGTATGAACTTATTTCTCCCTTCGAAATAGCAACTTTAGAAAGCAACAGTAGTAGGAAGTTGGATCAGTAAGCCAGTTTGTCAATGAGCCCCTAAACAATTTTCTCAATTGCCAACACGCTGTACTTCGGTGCAATTTCAAAATATACTTTGTTTACGTGGATTGATATAAACTGCGTAATTAGGCCTGGATTTAGATTTACAATTATGAACATTTTTCTTTTTAATGACTTCGTTTTTGTTTTGAGTCATTGTTTTACATTTACAGTAAAGATTGTTTTATAATGTACGGACAGATTACGGTGTGGAACACTAGAAGGAAGAATAAGAGATTGATTGTTTTGGGAATTTGCGTCACGCAAGAGGAAGTATTCGGAAAACAGGAGTGAAAGATGACGAATAAGTTTTAAAAACTAGGTGGCCAACTCAATGTTAAACTAAAGATGCAAATACAATTGACGAAATTTTGTTTCAAACTATTAAAAAAATATTGAAAATTTTCCACTCATTTAAATTTGTTGCAATATTTAATTTAAATTTCATATGTCTTGAAACGTACCTATTACCCAGTACCCACATAAATATTAATGTTATAAACACTAAAAGGAACATATTAAACGATTTGAGACAGACATACATTTTTAATATTAACATACCTGAAACTAAAATGTATAAAATTGAAATCTTTGGTATTTTTAACGAACTTTCTTTAAATTAATAAACAGATTTCTGGATCAACATCCGTTTTGTGTTAAAATATAGTTTTATCGTAATATGAGATTACTAATCAAAAGTGAATACTTCAGCAAAAGCCAGGTCACACAGTGGATCAGCACGCGACAAAGCATACGACATGCACTTGCTTACTAAGTTTCTGAACAGAAAACATGTCCGTTCGCATGACGTATTTCAGCCAATTTAGAGTCGCAGGACTAATGTTGGACTAAGTGTGGATTACCTAGGAGGACAAAATGTGTGTGGCAAAATGTTACCCTCAGAGGTCAAAGGTGAATCACTCATTTTTAGCGCACTTGAAACTTGAGTGATTCACCTTTCCGGGAGGCAGATTAATGTAATGCAATTTATAAGTTGTACAATAAATCTAATAGAACGTTAATCACAATTAGACCAAACGAAATGTTTTTTTCCATTGAATATTAATTGCAACTCTAAAAGAGCTTTATAAATTGTCTCATTCTTTACATCAACTTTTATGGCATAGTCTATGACTTAACTTCTATGGTGAAAATGCTATTTTACAATAAAGGGAAATTGCGCAAGACTTTAGAAGGGAACTCGGCAAATATTTGAAAAGTGTTTTCGTGTCTTGTAAAGTTACTTCCAAACAGTTCAAAACAAAAGTACTCCGAAAATTTAAAATCATATACACGAGGAGATAGTTTTAATATGTGTGCCTCCTTAAGATTAACTAATTATAATATCAGAATGTTCGAGGAATTGCAAGCACTATTTTCTTCTTTCGTCATTCATTTTTATAGACTGTCAAAAGCTACTATAAAACGAATAAGAGAGAAATCTTTTTTGCTCTATTTTATTACTAAATTTAAACAGTCTATATATATGAGGACGGCCATTTTTTTAATGTCTTAAAATTATCGAATTTTAAAATCAGAACAAGAGAAATTATTTTATTTTACTCTAATTATAATAAATTTTAAAAGCACGTACATGAGAATGTAATCCTTTGGGGGGGGGGACAGTCCAATTTTAAAATCAGAATTATTGATTAATTATCGGGATTGCGGTCTTATTCTTATTTTGTCATGTAATTTCAACTGTTAGTAACGAATTCCCTTCCAATACGTGAAACAGCCAAAGACAATCAGCTTTATGATTCAGGAAAACAAAGTCTTTGGGACAAAAGCCTGCTCGCCCCATTTGGACTTGTGTAGTAAATAAAGCTTGTGGTTTAAAGGAATTGTTATTTTGTCTGAAATATACAGCATTTTAAAACATGGGCATTTGATCTCTTTTCGATCACAAGCTATCTGAATCTTTACTTATACTGTAGTCACAGTGGTCATTGGTCAAAAACTTGTAATGAGGATAAGATTACACTTATATTTTACCTACACTTTAATCTTGGGAACAAATGTTTTATTAAAGCATACATATAAATTCTTAATTCATTAAAAATTAATATTCGATTTTAACAACACGTGAGAAGCATCTAAATTTTTCAGACGAATTTGATTTTCAACAAGCATTTCCCAATTAAATAAAACAAATCACATAAATAAAAGTCACATTTAACTTAAAGGATGCTGAGTAAATATGTGTACGCGAAATAAAAAGTCTTTAAAAAAGCTGACATTAGCGAAAACAATTTAAAAAATAAACCTATATTGAGGTGCTAAACAGATGTGCAAACGGAAATTCAAAGTTTCTAGCTCAAAAATAGTCTAGAATTAAATATGAAATGATGAAAAACCTCTGTGAAAATATAAATTGCAAAAAATTAGTGATAACACTTAAAGAATGCATTTTAATTTTTGAGCTTTTTTTTAAGTTATGGATGATGGAAATTATCAGAAATGGCACAGAAATATTTAAAATTAAATAAATCTTCACGAAAAACTGAATATAATTTTTAACACTAAGTACATTCTGTCAAAATAAAATCGAATGCATGGAATGAAATAAAAACATGTCGAAACGGCAGATAGGCTTGAAACAAACGAATAAACAAAACTTTACAAAAAGAATTTTATCGCCAAAAAAGCCATAATGGTTTTAGTATACAAGTGTCTGATTTCCAAAAACATTTTTTTTGTCTGATGCGAATGTGAAAATTGTTTAGCTGGGGAAATGTACATATTGCTTTAAATTATAAAAGTTCTAATATTTTTCTCAATTAAAGATAGTTTTACATTGTATTTGAGTCAAATATTGATTTTATTTTCCAAATTAAGCAGAAGAATTAGCAAAAAGAATTTAACGAGAAATGAAAATATTTAATGTTGGGATGCAATATTTCCACGGTTATATATTCACTGCAGTTGCAGCTGTCATAATTGCTTATTGAAATTTAGAAGCAGCTGTGCCAAATATTTTGAATCGAAAAGAAATACGCTTGGAATGAAATGGAACCACGTGGAGATACAGAAAAAGAGTAAAAAAATTAATCATCGTAACATATCAGCAAAACCTAATTAATGGCAAATAATAAATAATATTTGACTGTAAAATCCGTTGTATTAGAAACATGAACGTCAGTTTATAACACAAACGTGCGCATGTTTTTTTAAGACAATTAATGAAATTTAGGATTGTCTGAGATGCAAAGCTTCCGCTGTTACTGTGATTAACTCTAGTAATAACTCGAAATTAAGTCAAGTAGATTACCAAAATTGCACGGTTTCGCCTTACAATATATACTCTAAACGAACATTTTTATAAAATATACATTTCCCAACACACTTTAAACACAATGAAAAAAAATAGATAGCTAATATTTTATCAATCAATAATTTAAAGTTGTTTTATCCTGAAAATTGAGTTCGCCGTTACATATTTGGATATTAAAATCAAATGTGGGATTAACACAAAGAACGAAACAGAACATAAAAACTAAAATGTAACGAGGAATGAAATACTAGATGGAATGTTTTTGCGGTTAACATTTCACAACAGTTCAGGACGAGAAGATTCTAATGCCAGTTAATTTATCCATGATTTTCGTAAACAGCTAAATGTTTCAGAGAATTTAAGCTCACTAAAATAGCAAAATCTAAACAAAACAGGATCACTGTTCTAGTGAAGAGGAAGGCAAGACAAAAAGCTGTAATATTTTTGCGGTTGGATGTTTCATGGCGGTTTCAGACTGAGAAAATTCTTATGTTAATTACACTTTAGTTATGATTTTGTTTAATAGTTCAATGTTTTAGAGAATTTTTGCTCATAAAGAGCAAAACCTAAACAAAACATGACCACAGTTCAAGTAAAAGGGAAGGTAAGACAAAAATGCCGTAATATTTTTTTGATTGATGTTTTATAGCAGTTCAGACTAAAAATTCCCTAGTTAATAGTTTATTAATAAAAATTAAAAAAAATTATATATATATATATATATATATTTCAGTATTGTGCTAAATCTAAACTTCCAAAGAGTAAAACTTAAACAAAACACGAGCACTGTGTTAGTGAAGGGAAAGACAAAAGAAAATGCTGTAATAGTTTTGCGGTTAACATTTCACAACAGTTCAGGACGAGAAGATTCTAACGCCAGTTAATTTATCCATGATTTTCGTAAACAGCTAAATGTTTCAGAGAGTTTAAGCTCACTAAGAGCACCTAAGCAAAACTGGGGCACTGTTCCAGTGAAGGGGAAGGCAAGACAAAATGCTGCAATACTTTTGTGGTTAATGTTCCATGGCAGTTCAGACTGAGAAAATTCTTATTTTAATTAGTTAAACTATTATTTTCGCAAAAAGTTAAATGTTTCAGAGAACTTTTAATCACGAAGAGGAAATCTAAACAAAACACTAGCACTGTTCCAATAAAGGGGAAGACGACAAAAATGCTGTAAGACTTTTGTGATTAATATTTCAAAGCAGTGCAGACTAAGAAAATTCCTATGTTAATAATTTATCAATTATTTTCGAAATGATTAAATATTTTAATGACTAGAGCAAAATCTAATCTTCAAAGAGTTAAAATCCAAACAAAACGAAAGTGTCAGGAAAGGGAAAGACAAGAAGATGTAATATTTTGCAGTTAACGTTTCACAGCAGTTCAGATAGAGAACATTCTAATATCAATTAGTTTAACTATGCTTTTCGTATGCCGTTAAATGTTTAGGAAATTTAAGCTCACTAAGAGCGAAATCGAAGCAAAACACGTGTAATGTTCCAGTAAAGGGGAAGAACGACAAAATACTGCAATATTCTTGCAGTTAATGTTCCATAGCAGTTCAGACTGAGAAAATTCTAATGTCAATTTTTTAACCTGTGAATTTCGAAGACAATGAAATGTTTCAGTGACTCAGAGCAAAATCCAAACAAAACACGAGTATTTTATGAGTAAAGGCGAAAACGAAACAGAATAAAGTCAGAAAACTTACCGTCTTGCCATTCTGTCGGAAGGAATGTCAGTTACCTTCACAGGTAATTTCTCCTCAGGGTAAATCAAACGAACGAAACAAAACACAAATTGACAAGTTGTAAAGAAATCACAAACACTGCTTCGGTGAACCACGCAGCGAGCGAAAGCAACGTGCCTTCGATACCATGTCTAACTAGAAAGTAATCAAAACTTTATCACGTCCAGTCGAGTTGTTTATAATAGCGCTACCAGATGTTTTCACAATACACTGCTCTCGCCCAATTGCGGGTAAGCTTCAGATTTCACACTCTCACTTTTAAAAAATCACTTTTTTCAGAACTCGAAAACATTTGTACTTGTACTCCGCCGAACGCCGTTGTCTGAAGCAGCATAAAACGCTTTATTCTAATGCCTTTTAAGTTATGCGACAAGAGAGAAAGCAAGCCCAACAAGCATGTGGCTTCTATGTGCTCAGCTTGACTTTTCTCCTCGCATGCAGGACCTTGGTTGTCTATCCACTACATGCCTGCGGCTCTGGGACTATTTGGATTGCGATTTTTTCCTCTACTTAGTTTCGGGTACTCGTTGTGGTGTTTTCACTCGGACCTGTTTTGAATGCTTTCGTGAGCGTTTTCTCTCAGATGTCAACAAATAAAACAAAAGTATCGCGCTCTTTTGGAGTCGATCATTTCCATTGGCCGATTTCCTTGAATGCTCGTGACGGAGAGGATCAGGTCCTGTAGGAAGTGATCCCACTTTCTTTGCAACACAAATTTTGATATAAGTTCTAAAATGGAATCGAAGAAAGCGGAAAAATAAACGGAGATAGTACTTGTTTTTTAGTTCTCAGTTCAATTATAAGAAAAACAATCATATTCTAATTCTCAGTTCAATTAATAGAAAAATAATAGGAGATGTAATCGGTAATTTTTACTCTGCTTCCAATTCCCCCTCCCCCTCCCCCCAAAAAAAATCGAATGAAAAATTTTCGATATTTTTGGTAGTTTTTTATTTAGCGTCGGTTTTACTCTGGTTCCAATTCCCCCCAAAAAAATCGAACTAAAAATTTTCGGTAATTTTTAGGTATTTTTTAATTAGCGCCGCACTGTAGCACAACAGGCTAAAAATTTTCGGAAATAACTGAATTTAGGATTAGAATCTCCGAAATTTTTTCATTTAACTAGATTTAGCTATATGAACCAGAGCTTATTGAAAACTTTTGGAGATATTGCTCTGGTTCCATTTCTAAATTCAATTCAATGAAAAATTCTCGGAGATAGCTAGTTCAAATTCTAAATTCAGTAAGGCGAAAGAAATAATCGGAGATTGCTGTGGTTCCAATTCTGAGCTCAATCAAATCAAAAACAATCGGAGATGGCTCTGGTTCTTATTCTAAATTCACTTAAATGAAAAAAAAATAATCGGAGATAACTCTGGTTCTAAATTAAACTAAATTCAAATAACTAAATTTTCAAAATACTTGAAAATAACTTTGTGAAATCACCTAAATTAATATTAAATAACATTTTCTGCAGATTATTGAAAGGGTTGAGAGCGTTCTAGGTAGGGTTGCCAGAAGATGAATAACAGAAAAGAGAACATTTGGTAATATTATTTTTAAAAAAGGAGGACAAAAAGTGGACATGAAAATCACGCATTAATAGTGTATAGTTGTAAGGTCTAATTAAAAGAATAATCTTTGACGAATCTTGGTATATTAACCACTAACTGAAAGAAAATCTACTGAACAAATTACTTACGTATTTTGAAAAGAATTAGTATATGCGAGAACGAATTTTTAATGAAAACACTGACCATTTATTTAAGTATTTTTTCAAAACGTTGCAAAAAATAAGGAAATCCAATTTTTACACAACATATATAACAACAAAATAATAGTAGATACATACCTAATTAATAGATATTAAACATTTTACTTTTCATATTTGTTTGTGCGCAGCTATCATAGTTCAGTTATCGACTTCGATTTAATGCTAACAAAAAAGGTGGCTAGGTTAGAAACGCAATTTCCTTCTAAACTAAAAAAAAATCTGCAAATCGTCCCTCTTGCATTCTTTCTGATATAATATAAGAACAATGTATTTCTTATTCTTATTATTCTAACACGAATCTAAATTCTCATTGGTTATCTATTTCATCTCATAATGAGACGTTTTAACCATTGAGCTCAATGTACACTAAATGTTGAACTTTCTATTTACGTTGATGCGTTTTAATATGTACAAATTTCGTACCATGTACTAGATCTAGTACGTATTTGAATGTCTGTGGTTTACATAACTATATTGTAGACAATGTGAATGTCGTTAAGTTTGCACATAATGTTTAAAATGTGAAATACATTTTTTAAAGCAATCCGAGATGATGAACAAAGTGAACAACCGAGAAAAAAAAAAGAGGACAAAAAAGACCTGACTTAAAAAAAGAGAGTGAAAAAAAGATCCGAGCGGACAAAGAGGACATGTTCTCTTTAAAAGAGATGGCAACCTTAGTTCTAGACCTTGAACACGGAAGTGACTGCGAGTAAATAATAAATATTAAAAAAAGAAACTTACGGGTTTTAGAGAATTTCAATAAATTCAATGTAAAAAGCATGTGAAATATGAAGAAACTTTACTACGTATGACTTTCAGTGCAAACACTTCAACATAAAACTGATATGGAATTAGAAAACTACAAAATACAAATTAATTATTATTATTTTATAATTAATAAGCACAAATCAAAAATTTACTATTAAGAAAGTTTCATCAATGATTTGAAATCGAGTCTTCAGGATATCACTCTTTATATACGTTACATCCTGTCCTCCAATAGAATTTGGTTGTTTATCTTTAAGACTTCCTTCCGTCAATAGTCAGACAAAAAGAATCGCCTCAAGTAGCAGGAGTAGTGACTGACTCTCCTGTATTTTCCTGGAACCCCCGTAACGAATCTATTTTATATCCTTCTGTCTCCTGTATTGACCTTCTATTTCTTCCGTTTATTTCATTAACAACCAAGATGCGAAAAATTAAAATTAAACATTACTCTCGCTTAATGCATTTTGATACAAGCTGCTATTGTTATCGACATTTCAGACTTGACGGTACTGATCCATATATACTGAAAAAGTACTTATAATATAATCTATATATATATAATCTATATAATATAATCTATATAATCTATATATAATCTATATATATATATATATATATATATATATATATATATATATATATATATATATATATATATATATATATCAGGCCTCGAAATAGATTTTTTAATACAGTGCACAAGGTGCACTTAAGATTTTAAATTAGGTGCACAGTTATGTACAGTGGGAAAAAATTAGGTGCACAGTTATATTTTCATGTGCACAGTGCACCTGTGCACCCGGGTATTTCGAGCCCTGATATATATATATATATATATATATATATATATATGCCAAAACTTAATGAAATCTTCAGCTTTGGGGGTGGTTAAGCATCATCCCAGGCTCAAATGACCACGCGGGAAAAGTTTCACTGAAGAGTAATAATGGATCAAAGTGACATAGAACTAATTAGTTTAGGGCTAATGTATGCGAATGATTGACAGTAGTTGTAAAGTTTGAAATTTGCACAAAATAAAAAATGCTTAGCTCTGCAGCAGAATTGGACAAATGTATATAGGTTAGGATTAAGAAATACGTAAATTTTCAAATTTGTATTCTATATTGTGACCTGTTTATTATACAAAATGTAAATTAATTGTTTTGTTTAATACTATCCACTCCATGAACATTTTATGGAGTTAAAAATACGCAAAATCTGTCCCTACTAAATCTCCCTTAAATTTATGTCCTAAATTGGTCACCATAAGCAGAAGTGTATGCGAAAGTGCCACTATAGGAAATTACTAGGGATCAAGTAAACCCTAATGCTTCATCTATATTTTCGGAACTTATTACTGGTCATTTTAACAACTCGGACCTGCACCAAAAGTTTTCTTAATAGTTTAAATTTTAGCAGATGATAATATTTTAACAGTTGGAAAGACAGTAAACTAAAGAAATAAATAAAAAAATTATATAATATTTAGAAAACAAGAATCAAATATTCTAATCTTGAATGTTGAAAATGTATAGTTTGAGTAATTTCATTTGCATATTAATTGCACTTACTGAAAATTAACACTCTAAAACAGTGGCTCCTAAACTTACTATTGGCCATGGACCCCTTATTAGATCAAAAACCTGACCATGAATCCCCAAGTGAAATAACTCTACATAATTACATAGTAGAAAAACTACAAATTTAACTTTGATGTCTTGAATGGTAAATGGTGACGTAAAAATAAAATATAAAAAAAGCATTTTGATATTTAAAGTAGTATTTATTAAAATTATAACTTTAGTTTTAAAATACAAAAACACACTTTTTTTCTAATGAGATGGGTGATCTTTATGGGCTGATATGAGATTATTTATGTTCGGCTTTGTTTGTGAGTTGCATTCGTAAGTCTAAACGAGCACTAATTTTCAGTCGGTTTCTTTATTTCGTGATGAGGCTCATAATTGCACTAAATCCATGTTCTAAATAGGAAGACGGGAAAGCAATCAATAGCTTCTGTACAGTGACCCGAAAGATATAAAATTGGTATCTGTTTTAGGAACCAGTATTTGTGGTATCCTTATTCAAACATTGGTTTCAGCTCCTCATTTGTGGATAATTCAATGATTTGCTCTTGTATTAGTATGGATTCATCTGAGTTTGTGGGTCTACTTGCGGAAGGGTCCAACTCTCCATCGGGGATAACCAAGTGAAGAAAGTCTTCAAATCTTTGGCTGAGGCCAGAATGATGAGCCGTTAAGTGTTGACAATAAGCAAGCATATCTTCATCTAGTTTTTGCAATTTTGAAAGATTTGGAAACTGAGAGCATTCTCTTCTACTCAAGTTTTGTTTGTATAGAAAAAGTTTTGTATACTTTTAGTTATTATTTATATTATATTTTTAGTTTTGAATAAATTTAATTGAACTCACTGAAGCTTCAAATTGGTTTCTTTAAGTTTGGCAAAAAGTCAGTCATATAAGCTGTCATTTTTTGAATAGTCTGTCGCTGATTACCAATAACAGTCGGTGTACGAGGTTTGTCCTCAAAGTATCGAGAACGAATACACATATATTATTTTTTGGGAACGATTTGTGCGGCATCGATGTGATTTGACAGCCAAGGGGAGGGAACATTGACATGCATGTGTGAAAAGTCGCAATCCCATTGGACAAACTTCTTTGACCGACGATCCCTTCAAGAATTTCTTGAAATTTTATCGATCCCTCAATTGTACTATTACGTAATTATAATAGGCCCAGCAAAATATAAGCTTTCTGTGAGTTTTTAAGATTGATTATTTTGTTTATTGAATGTATAATATAGTATAAATTATCATATTGGCTTAAAGTCAAAGAGAAGCTTTTTTGTGTTTGATGTTCTTCTGAACATTATGTTTGATAAAAAGAGGAGGGATAAATAATATTTAAAACAAAATCTAATTTAGATATTAACCGTACAATTATGTCTTACATTTTTCTATCGACACCCGAGGGTCAATATCGACCACTTTGGCGACCACTGAACTAAACAGTTGGGTGCTAAGAATACTTGAGTGATCGAGTGTTCTGAGAGATTATCGCATTCACGATGACCGATCGAGTTTTAATCAAATTTTGTGTTAAACATGAAAACTCGCGTCCGTGAAAACTAATGATATGATTGAAAATGCTCTCGGGTACGATTCAATCAGTGCAATGCCAATAAAAACGTGGTACAGCCTCTTCAAAGGTGGCCAGGGATCCATTGCAAGTGATCCTCTTTATATAAGGCCTTCAGTTAGCGGTACACCCGAGAATGTTGAATGTGTGTGGACTACAATCAGCATAGACCGGCGATCGACAATGTGAGAATTGGATGATCTGGGGAATCCAAAATAAAACTGGTTGAGATTTTGATGAAGAATCTTAGTATGATATGCGTGGCGATGCCCATTCATCGAGACTTGTGCAGGGTGTTTTGATAAAACATCAAATCATCCAGGCAACTCGGTTACAAATATTTTTTGGGAGTAATTCTTAAAATCCGTTTACTATACCTAAGTGCAAATGACAAAATCATTTTGATATTTCGGTTTAAAATGTTGCTTAAACACAATGCTTTTTTGAAAAACTTTATGTTTCAGTACAAAAAAAAAATTGTCTTGCTTTGAATTAATCGATACACTTACCAAGTGGATTTAATAGTTTGCATACGCATAAATCAAGTTATGTGAATTAAAGTTTTGACATTACAGGGCGCATGAGACCTATCAATATTTGCTAATTCGTCACAATTTTTTACCGCGTTTTAGATGAAAAATTGGTCTGCGCAAATTTTATAACAATCTGTTAATAACTGTAAAAGTTTGTTTAGAATGTCCACTGTTTCTTTAAGCTAACTTCGAGATTTATTTTTTATTTCTGTCAGATCAAAGGGCCGCTGTTGGACGAGCATCGGGTTGGCAACCCGTGGGTTGCGAGTTCGAATCCAACCAAAAGATCGTCGTGTACAAAGGGAGCTGGTACACGTTAAATCCGTCGTGGTGTCAAATGTCCTCATGTTGGCGTGGTGTGGAAACTTGGAGAATGGTGTGCCAGCTCAGGTGTTGCCTCGTCACCTGACCGTGATTCGAAATTACGGGGTGTTGTCTTCGAGATTGATCCCGGACCGTCGACAATAGCCCCGCTGTGTTGCTCTAGTGCGAAGTTAATTAAAATAAATACCTACCTGTATGTGTGTAATATCAAAAACTTTTTGAGGAGGGTGTGGGCCCGGACTCCTAGCTGACCACCTCCTCCGAGGCTGTCTTGAGAAAAATTACTTAGGTTAATTTCTGATGCGTACGTATTTCTGAGCTTTAAATATTTAGATATCAATATCAACACTGTAACGTTCCAATAGCTTGTGATCAGATGCTAACACCTGTAGGTTTTCGCCAGTCCACAGGTCAGGTTAGCATCTGACTCCCCTCTCGAATTAACTCTCTTGGTTGTTGCCTCTACGAATTATCGCGACGGACGAGATATCTCGTCATTGGAAGAAAACTGGTTTTGACCTCGTCGTTATAAAAAAAATCAGCAATTTCGTGATGACGAGGTACCTTGTTGAAACCACTTGGAGGGTTGATTGCAATCTTAATCATAGTTTCAAAAATCTTTACTGGCTCATCACCCCGTTATCAAATGTAATTTTTTGGCGCCCCCTCTAGACCTCAATCTCAGCTAACAATAAATTGCGAGTGTAGATGTTCTGATAATTTTTTATTTTCGCCAAGGTAGCTATGCAGCTGTGTGTGTAATTTTAGAATTTCAAAAAGCTAGTTTGTGGATATAAACACTTTGAAACTGAAATAACAAAAATAAACTGTACGTTAACTCAGTGCCGTAACTAGCCATTCCTGTGCCCTGTGCAAGAATTTAGGCCCCTTAATTAATTAGGTTTGGGAAAGTAATACAACAAATACATTACAAGATTTTTAATAAGATTAATTTCAATTGCACTTTTCTTGCTTTCATTTCAGCAAATTCATTAATTACATCATCATAATTAATATTTGTGTAACGATATTGTATTCTATAGAAACAATATAAAGATTGGATAATCGTTCTTGTCCAAAAGTTGATCTTTAATAATTTTTTATTAATTTCACAACTTGCTAAAACTTTTCTCACACGAAGCAATAGAAACGGGAAGAGTTAGAAATATTCGAAGAGCGATATTGATATTTGGGTAAAACTCAACTAAACCAAAATCATGAAGATCATGTAGAATATTAAGTGGATATGCAGTTCCTATATTATGCATCAGAGTCGTTACTTCAAACTTTCAATTTCACTTGTGAATTCGTACTTTTTTAAATCTTTGTTACATTTATATATATATATATATATAATAGTGGGATCTGTGCAGCCGTTTTTTTTTTAATCAGCAGCACTCATTTTGTAAAGACGAGCCATAGAGAAAGCAAAAATTGTCACACATAGTTTTAATTTTTGATAACGCCAATCTATTTGAGACAATGGTGTCAAGAACACTGTAAATTTTTATTTTACATAGTTCTTCCGGTGTCTAGTAAATTCCTATATCTGGTGTTTCATCTATTTCCATTATCTTAACTCTTTTCTTTCATTTATTAGGAAATCCATTCTCTATACCTATTTCTTCAGCCAAATTTTGTATTTCCTGGATATTTTGTTCAAAATCTGTATCTCGAAGCCCTTGCAATGCATTACGAAATCCAGCAATTAATTTTGTTCCACAATCTATTGACAAATCCTTATATTGTAATGCTTTATTTGTTCGATTGATGCGTTGTAGAATTTTATTGTATATAGAAAAAGTGCAGATAAAAAATTTGATAGTTAATTTGCAAAATCAAACTTTTTGCATTCGATCGATTAAACTTCCGGATTTGAGCGCCTTTATTACACTGGCCTTTGATGACCGCCTTGTATCATAAAAACTTTTAAGCGATAATTTTAGGCACTTCATTAAAATGTCCACACGTGTTGTTGAGGTGGAGAAAAAATTAAATAATCTGCACAGTCCCAATAAAAGTAATCATTTCTAGAGTTGTAGATGCAGTGTGGACACCAGCTAAATTTAGATTATGAGCTGCACAAGGTACAATTATTGCTAAATTATTTAATTTCCAAAATACGCGCACTTACTCCTATTTGCCAGCCATATTGGCACCATTGTCAAATCCTTGCCCCCTGCACAATCCTGAATATCCAATTTATCAACTTCTAGTTTATTTAAACTTTTGAGTCGATATACCTTCTCCCGTTTTTTCATGTCACTGAATAAAGTTGAAGCTTTCTTCAATCATTACCTTTCCATTACATTCAACATGGATAGTGTATATTATCATTCGCTCTCTTCTTGAAACATCAGGGGTGCAGTCGTATAAAATGATGTAGTACTTTGTTTTCTTAATTCTGCATATGATTTCATTTCTAGTTTTGTCCCCAACTAATTTTGAAAGAAATGGGTGAGAAATAAGAAACTGAACATTTGTTATGTTTTTCAATATGTTCCTTTAAAGTAGTATGTCTAGCAAATTCAACGACATTTTTAAAAAATACCGCTGTTTGGATCTCCTATAAAATTTTATTTGAAATATATTTTTTCCTTATTAATTGAATTAACTACACAATCATCACTTGCACTTCCTGATTTTAGATTATTTTCCATTCCTTCCCATTTCACATACGAATTGTGGTGCTCCGGATAATTTTCTTGTTGTTGATAACCGGATGAAGATGCCTTCAATTATGAAATCATTTTTGTGGATCTGAAAAAGATCTGAAAAATTGTGTGATTTGTGTCCAAAATGCATGTAAGGAATGTAAAATACTGCATTTTGATTAATGGAATATAAAATTAATATAAAATTCACTTTCCTTTAACAGTTTCTCCATTAATTTGTTTAACATAAAACCAGTCCTTTGTAAATTTTTACCCTGAATCGTCTGATTTCAATGTGTTAAAGTTAATATTGTCGCCTTGATCTGGAGCATGTGTGACAAGGGAATATATTAATTTATTTGTAATAGCAGGCCAGGAATAGGGATCGTTGTAATTTAGCAGTATTTCTTCTGGAACTGCTGGAACACACATTTTATACGGTATTATCGATTTGTAAAAGACAGTACTTTGTGAAGGCTCGTCCTTTTTTGAATTATTAAGGGGTAACTGTAGTAATATATCTTGTGAAGCAGTAGATTTTACTTCTTGGAGTGGCTTCTTGTGTTTTGCATTCCTGAGAATTGTCGTTCATTGAAGGGGTAGATGTCAAATGTAGTGTATCAATAACTTGTGAAGCAGTAGTAAATTTGAACTTTTACGCACTTCCTCCGTTCTATGGTGTTTCTGTTCTTAACCTTTTAACAAATTGTTGCGACATTGACTTGCATTCTTCTAATTTTCATTTCCCCATACTTCTCTTTTGCGCCCGACAGTTGCTTAGACATTTTAAAACTAGAACTAAGCAAAAATATTATTTTTAACATGTTGCCTGTACAAGTATAAAACTCTTATACGATACTGTATACTAATTATTATTTATAGAGCGAATGCAAGCACGTGACGACATATCATTTGATGGGATGTCCTCTTTTCCGATATACCCATCTTTTTTTCCAACCAAGCATTTTACAGAAAATAATAAAAATCTAAAAATTCGTTGCATATGAAATTAATTACTAAAATTTTACTATAAAACTCAAATGGAAAATTAAAAAGTACTAAACTAAATAGTCTACAAATACATAAAAACTTAACATTACAAATCACTTCACTATACAAATACAAAAGTACAACATTACCTTCAGAAACTACAAAAACCCCAACATAACAAAATTGACAGTTATCCAAGCACGTTCGTCACGTGTCTGTTAATGAAATACTTGAAATATTGCAGTCAAACAATCTTAATTTGATTATTTGCATTCTTACCTGTTTTCACAAACACATAGACATGAAAACACAAGTATAGTGACTTACGTTGCTGCATTCACACTGTTACCTAACCAGGCACGTTAACATAGGCACGTTGAAAATATCAGTCAGTTCTCCCATTCATTCGAATGTTCATGTTGGTGAGCAGAGACATCTAGGATCTGAGTAAGGCAAAATCTAATCGCCAAACTGCTTAGTAAAAAGACGGGAAAATTTAAAAATATATAATTTCTAGTGAACAGCATTTTGGGCCCCCTTCCAACTGGGCCCTATGCGGGTGCACCTGTTGCACCTGCTTAGTTACGGCACTGCGTTAACCCACTAGATTGCTCTTTAGTAATTAATATCAATAAAGTCATTAAATTAAAATTAGTCCCTAACGAGAAGAATGGACCTGGTTTTGTGCTCCTAATTTGTCTATATTAGGCTCTATTTTCGTCGTCGGCATCCTTAAATCTCCATGGTCAACCATTAGCAGTCGGTTCCTCTTTATTTAGTTATTGACGTTGACTTATGTCACTAGAGTGAGTGGGTTTGTATGATCAATGAATAAGCGTTTACTTCAAGCATATTTAGACGACATTTATTTTTAGCATCCTATTATTGCCCACTCTTGCTCTTCAACACCCCCTATTATCCCTGGGTTTGGAATCCACAGGTAGGTGGTAACCAAGGTTAATGAAACATTCACTATACTTTATTCTATAAGCGCCTCTATATTCTATTCTATAAACTCCTAATACTCTATACTATAAACACTCCCTATACTGTATTCACTAAACTCCCTATACTCTATTCCATAAGCTCCCCCTATACTCAATTTTATAAACTCCCATACTATTATTCCATAAACTCTCTATACTATATTCAATAAAATTCCTGTACTCCTATTCTACAAACTCTCTCTATACTATTCTATATAAACTTCCCTCTACTTTATTCTATAAACTCCATATTCTGTTATTCCATAAACTCCCTACACAATATTCTATAAAATCCCTATACTCCTATTCTATAAACTCCCTATACTATTCTATAAACTCCCTATACTGTTCTATAAACTCCCTATACTCAATTCTATAAACTCCCTATACTTTATTGTATAAACACACACTCCTTTTACTCTATTGTATAAACTCCCTATACTCTATTGTATAAACACACACTCCCTTTACTCTATACTATAAACTCCCTATACCAGGGGTGGCCAACCTGTGGCGCATGCGCCAAACTTGTCGCATTGCATTATTGTGCCTCCTTATTCTTTTGAAGTAGGCGGCATAACTGAAAATATCTACATATTTTCAACACCATAGTACTCTCAGTTCAATTCATAGAGCTTTCTTACTCCTCATTTCGTCGCAATTTTTTTAGTTTGCAATTTATATTCTGTGTGATACGACGTGCTTGTGATCTGTTTTTTTTTTTTTTTTCAAGATTTTTTTGTACTATTTAATGTTTTTTTTTTACATTCCTGTTATCTATGTGCAAAAGAAAATGAGCAAAAGAAGAGCAAAAAGTATGAGAGAAAAAGTGAATTTAACGAACAGTAAGAAAATGAGTTATTTACAGCAAGTCCATCAGGAAAACCGTTTCTTGCATTGTCTGTGAAACTACTCTTTCACATAATATAAGACATGATCTTAATAAACACTATAAAACACAACATCAGGCTAACATAGAATGAAAAATTAAACTTGTTCACGGGTCGGAGTTACGTAAAGAATATGTGACTAAAAAAGGAAGAAATCAGATGACAAGATATTTTTGCTAATGTAAGTTGTGAAGACGAGGCGATGACAGAAGCGTCCTATGAATTTGCTTTAGCATTGGCGAAAAAAAACCTATTTTGACGGAGAAGCTTTGTTTCCAAATATTTGCACGCCATCTTGGTTATAAAGGTATTGAAAAGAAATCAAACGAAATTACTATACCAAGGCAGACTAATGCGAGATGTATCGTGGAACTCACTCTGGATATATTTCAACAACTGGAAGACTTTTCTCTAGCTTTGGATGAATCAATGGACATATTTGATGTAGTCCAGTTATAAGCTTTTTTGTAAGAGGAATTTATTATAATTTTAATGTCTTTGAAGAACTTACCAGTCTGGAGTTATTGCATGATGAAACAAGAGGATCACAGATATTTAAAATGTAAACTCATGACAAGAAAATCTAAATTAGATTATTGCACTAATCAGTATGTGTACTGACGGTACACCGTAAATGGAACTACTACTTTGCCTGGAATTTTTTTTAAATCGTACTGCACTAAATTATTAATGTATTATACACCAAGAAGCACTGCGTGTAAAATTTAAAAAATACAGCATGTTTTGTTACCGGTTGTGAAATGTGTGATTAAAATTATAACAAGAGCATTAAACAGCCGATAATTCAGAGAATATTAAATTATTATATTTGGAATATGGTGAACCTTTTATTTATTGTGAGGTGCACTGACGTTCTAGAGGACAGGTTCTGAGTAGATTTTAGAAATTAAAAAATACTATTTTTAATTTTTGATAACAGAAAATTAAACTTTCCTGATGAAAAAACCCCATTATTTGATAACAACTGGCTATTTGAATTGGCATTTTTAGTTGATGTACTAGTCATCTCAATTATCTAAATTCGATGCTACAAGGCAAGAAGAAATTATTTCCTAGCTTAGTAAATAGCATTAATTCATGAAAAACGACATTAAATATGTTCCTCTCTCAGTTAGAAAATCAGGATATGTGTCAATTTCCACAGTTGAAAGAGCAGAGGGATTGCGCTGCGGATAATAACAATTTGACCAAATATATTAGAATTAGTTAATACAAGGGTCATTTGAAAGTCGTTTTCTTGATTTGCCTACTGAAGAAAACTACATGCTCGCATTAATAAAACATTTTCACTTAGTGAACAAAACGTAATGAAGATGCCTAGTAACATACAAATAGTACTTATTAATTTCAAAACAAATTCATTATTCAAATTGAAGTTTCATGAGCTTTATTATTCAGATCAAAATGCTTCTGACATGATTAATTTCTGGCGTTCATTTCACTGTAAACACTTTCAGGAACTAAGAACATTTGCAAAAAGTTATATATGTCGTGTTGGAACGACATACAGATGTGATCAAGCATTTTCATCCATGAAATTTATTAAAAGGAAAACGAGGTCGCGAATGACTGATTCAAATTTGAAGAATTACCTGTAATAGACATTGTTTTACATACAATATAGTTAAATCATTTTAAAATGTTAATTATGTCGATAAACATACTTTTACTAAAAAAGTTACTAAGGATATGGCAGGACCATGAACGTTGGGCAGAAAAGGTGCTTGAATTGTATGACGCATCTGAACTCGTATGTGAGAAAAATTGGCGCATGGTATGTAAAAGGTTGACCACCCCTGCCCTATACTCTATAGTATAAACACACACTTCCTTTACTCTATTCTATAAACTCCCTATACTCTATTCTATAAATTCCCTATACTCTATAGCATAAACACACACTCCCTTTACTCTATTCTATAAACTCCCTTTACTCTGTTCTATAAACTCCCTATACTCTGTTATATAAACTCCCTATACTCTATCCTATAAACTCCCTATACTATATTCTATAAACTCCCTATACTATATTCTATAAACTCCCTATACTCTGTTCTATATCTACTACCCTCTATACTATTCTATAAAAAACTCCCCTTACACTATTCTATAAATATCTCCCATACTCTATTCTATAAAAATCCCCCATAGTCTATTCTCTAAACTCCCTATACTCTATTCTATAAAATTCTTATGTTATTCTATAAATTCCCTATACTCTGTTCCAAAAACTCCCCTACCTATACTCTACTCTATAAACACTCCTTATACTCTATTATATAAACCTTGGGCGGTTTCGCCCACTTTGTGAAACTATGAACTAGATGGACGAGAGCAGGGAGATTCTGCAAACACTTGAAACGAGGGGAGGCATTTTTGGCCCGTAAGACCCTGAGAGTGTTTGTACACACACGATAATTATCGGATGTCGGAGACGTATCTATCGGTGTGATGGTGTTCAGGCATGGTCTCTTGTACATTGTGTCTAATTTTTATCGGAAATCTGCGTCATTTTTGTTTGAACGTGATGAAATAGTATTAAACGATTTTATTCGACTTTTTAGCAGCTTAGTAATAATAATAGTTAAAGTAAAAATGCGCGTATCATTTAAAAAAGAATAAAAAAAAAAATTTGTACTGGATTTACTTGCAACGTTTTTGGAATCATCCACTAGTAGCCGAACGATATGTGGAAGGTGCGTTTTTTTGTTTTATAAGCTCACTAAGTAAAATAAGTTTTAGCACTCATTTTTGTATCGCATCAATAATTTAAAACGTGAGAACGTGAGAAGCCGATTACTGCGACAAAAATACAGATGAATATGCAAGCTGCAATTCTGAAATGCTAAGAGCAAGCGCACTGAATATTCATCGGTCTGGTTTAGCAGACGGTCAAACAATTCAAAATGTCGGATACATTTTGGCGAATCCGATACTATCGGGCGGTTGAGTGCACGGTACCAATATAAAACAGTATAATTTGAAAGTATCCGACACCGACATCCGATAATTATCGGTGTGTGTACAAGCGCCAAGTCCCTTTCTACAGCACGATGAGACACAAATGCCTGTTAGCTCTCCGATTAGTTTCGACGAGATGTCTCGTCCATCAAGATCTGGCCAATTTTGCTAATGACGAGATGCATCGTCAAGATATTGCCGATTATTTTATGGTGACGAGATCAAGATCTGGTCAGTTTTCTTCTAATGGCGAGACATCTCGTCTATTCATATCTGGTCAGTCTCGACTAATGACGAAACACCGCTTTAATATAAGCACCAAAAGGTTCATGTGTTTATTAAATGTTAGATTATATTTTGGACGTGTCGTCACACACAGTTTCTGCACTCTACTCGGCTACAACACCACCCTCAATGGAATGAATTTCTGTTAGCTTCCTTGCAAAAGGTTCATGTGTTTATTAAATGTTAGATTATATTTGGACGTGTCGTTAGAGTTTCTGCACTCTACTCGGCTACAACACCACCCTCGATGGAATGAATTTCTGTTAGCTTCCTTGCAAAAGGTTCATGTGTTTATTAAATGTTAGATTATATTTGGACGTGTCGTTAGAGTTTCTGCACTCTACTCGGCTACAACACCACCCTCGATGGAATGAATTTCTGTTAGCTTCCTTGCAAAAGGTTCATGTGTTTATTAAATGTTAGATTATATTTTGGACGTGTCGTCAGTTTCTGCACTCTACTCGGCTACAACACCACCCTCGATGGAATGAATTTCTGTTAACTTCCTTGCAAATACAACTGGGGAGAGAAATATGCGGTCACTATCACTTCCTTCTACGCCTATTATTTTCAATTGAAGGTTGCCAATTGTTTCGTTTTTCTGTGTCTTATGCAACAAACACAGGAAAGAAAGTGGGGGTGGCAAGTGTTTCACCAATCTTCTTGAAGGATTTTTAAGGACAGCTGACCTACATTCATCGTCTAAGAGGGGAAACTGCACAACTCCGCTTCATGCGAGGAACAGGATTTAGGCTGATAACCAATTAACTTGGATCTTCCAATATACAGAGAACATGAGTTGCCAGTCCTTGAAAGCTCACGCTGAAGCATTGGTGAATGGATAACTAACATTTAAGACGATTATCTTAAATCATTAGTTCGGTGTTTTTGTATCTTGCTGGAAGGATTATGCCTGGGTGATAAATAGATTCCACGGAAGCTTCTTACTCTCGGATTGCGAAGATAACTGAAAACAAAATTACCTGTGCAGCTAAAATCTGTATAGACGGGATGAAACTTGTCAAAAATTAGAAAAGCGGTGATCTGTTACACTTAACCTTTTCACTACGGCTATAGATATAACAAGCGCAATTCTTTCTTGCAGCGATTCTCATAACTAGAGCTCGGATCGATATGCAAAAATGTGACCTGAAATATGCAATACAAAATCCCAAAATATACACTAAAACCCCAAAATATGCAAAATTGCAAAAAATAAAAAATTCTTACAAAAAGGGCAGAGAGGAGGATAAAGTGAAAATGAGAAAAACATTCATTCAATTAATACACAATTTTATTTATTAATCGCTTCACCCACTGTCCTAGCGATCGTTGAGTGATTTGTTTTTTCCAACTCTTTACATAAATTAGGTATAGCCAGCAGGGGTCAGTCATTTCATCGACATCCAGATGAGGGAGGGGAATCACCTATCTCATTTTGTATTTTTTGTATAACCTTCTCGTACACTGGCGTAATAATGTAGTTCTTTCTGATAGTCGATTCAAGAGGAACTTCCTTACCTGTGTACTTCAAGATGGCTCTAAAATGTACTTTCTCCAACTTATAAAGAGCAATATTGGATTTTAACATTGCCTTTTAGAGATCTTGGTACATCTCGTTCTCCGAAGACTAGCACACTGACTCAAAATTTGACGCGATGAAAGGTCGTTGAACATTCTTATATTATTGCGCCTTTTACACGTTTTGTTTGCGAGTCGCAGTTGATTTGAATTTGACTGCTTTTGAAAACCTTCCTTCCAAACGCGCTGAGCAAAGTTCTTTGAAAAAACATTTTTTTTTTTTTTAAATGTTTTCAAATAGAGAAAAATTGTCCAGATGTGCACAAAACATGCAAAACAACCCAAGTATGCAAAATGGTCCCAAATATGCAAAAACATGCAAAAAACCCAAATATGCAAAAACATGAAAAAAAAACAAATATGCAAAAACATGCAAAAAACCCAAATATGCAAAATGGTCCCAAATATGCAAAATCATGCAAATTAAATTCAGGTTTTTTTTTTTTTTTGCAAATTGCTAAAAAACACTCAATTTGGATTTCTATCAACATTAGGGACTAAAAAAAAAAAAAGGCATACAAAATCCAAACTCTTCTCATAACTTTCAAGGTACAGCTGCTGAAACGGCCGTAGTCTAAATTCTTCCTTGGAGAGATTCGTATAACTTTCAAGGTACAGCTGCTGTCCCGGCCGTTGTCTAAATTCTTTCTTAGCGCGACCATGGTAAAACTGCTGCACCGGCCGCAGTCTAAAGGTTAAAAGTGAAGATAAGCTTCTGGGGAACTGAGGCAAATGAAGCTGATGTCACCTTTTATAAAAAAACTTACCAATCCAAGATCAATTATAATTATTTAAATAATTTGGATACTTTTCAGAAACAAATTGTACCATTGTACGAGCCCCTACTCAATGATATAAATATTTGTGTTCCCTTTTATAATACCAGAGGTTCACGGTAGCCCGATAGGAAGACTATCGGATGAGTAATCGGAGAGTTGGGAGTTCGAAACATGATCCAAACATAGGCGGTCGTGTATATGGGGTGGGTGCACGTTGAATCTGTCGTGGTCTCAAATGCCCTTACGTCGGTGTGATGTGGGAATTTGGAGAATGGTGCGCGAGATCAGGTGTGACCTCGTCATCTGACCGTGGTTCAAAATGACATGGTGTTGTCCTTCAATCTTTCTCGTTAGGTTTGATCACGGACCTTCAACACTAGCCCGTTGGATTGCTCCAGTGCGGCTTTAATTAAAATACCTGCCTACCTTGTAGGAGATTCTGTCCAGTAGACATTTCTCACTTTCAACGAGCAACACAGAGTTCGTTCTGTTTCGAATCCCGATTCTTCGAAGTTACTTGAACCAAAACCTTTATTTACTTTTTCCGCAATTACAGTGCTTTCTTTCTTACTTTTTCTGAAAAACATGCATTGTCCAAATACTTTTGTCCATATAGTGTAAATATTCTTCCATTTACTATTCTCAAGCCTGGAACTGCCCATCATGAGGGGTGAGATAGGATTCTCTCACCACTCTTTAAAAGTTAACAAAATAATAAAATTTTCTTTTCATCTGCTCATTCCGAAGGATCATATTTCGACTTCCATCCAGGTATACCTGTCCGAAGGACCATATTTCGTCTTCCGTCCGGGTATACTTGTCCGAAGGGCCGTATCTTATCTTGTTTTGGGTATGCCTGTCCGGAAGGTTGTGTATGATCTTCGGGTTGGGTAAACCTGTCCGAAGGATCCTATTTCGACTTCCGTCCAGGTATACCTGTCCGAAGGACCATATTTCGTCTTCCGTCCGGGTATACTTGTCCGAAGGGCCATACCTTATCTTGTTTTGGGTATGCCTGTCCGGAAGGTTGTGTATGATCTTCGCGTTGGGTAAATCTGTCCGAAGGACCATATTTCGACTTCCGTCCAGGTATACCTGTCCGAAGGACCATATTTCGTCTTCCGTCCGGTATACTTGTCTGAAGAAAACTGTATCTGGTCTTCGGTCCGAGTAAATCTGTCCGGAAGTTAGTATCTCGACTTCTGTCCGGGTATATCTGTCTAGAGAGAGTGCCGTATATGAACTAGGGATGCGACATAGATAACAAAACATGGATGTTAATGATACATCGCCCAAAAGCCATCGATGTATTTAAACTTTTCCCCCCATGTTTTGAAACTGGCTTAGTGACCTGTAACATTAATGTTTGCCCGGGGGGGGGGGGGGAGATTTAATTTTTCAGTTGCCGTGTTTATTAATTTATAACTAAGATTTTTTTTTAACACTGTCAAAACAACGTCAAAAGAACTAATAAGAACAATTCACAAATCTTTTGTTATCAAATCAATAATACAAAATAAAATAATATTTAGAACAATTTGAAATAGGTACTACTAGTTATAAGTAGGTAAGTATATAAATAATTAATAATAACTAACAATAATTATTGTTATCTACTTATGGAGAGAAACATAAACTTATTTTTTGATGTCCTGCAAGCAAAAAATATTGGGGCCTATGATTATTATACGCCTCAATATTTGTTATTTACATTTTGTAAAAAAAAAAGAAGTTTGTTAACTTTCTTCCCCTTATATAAGCCGACTCCTCTTTTCACTAACTGTCCCACCAGTTAGGGAAAAATCTCTTTTTGATGGGACGGATGTCGTAATCACTGGCAAATACTTAGTTGCACGGTTAATTTTAAATTTTTACAATGGTACTTTTTTCATTCAAAAATAAAACATCGATGTTAAACAAACATAGGCTCCAATAAATCGGTGGTAAATAAATCGATGTTTTGAAAACATCGGCATCGATGTCGCATTCCTAATCTGAACTGCGTGCCAGTTAAGTTTATTTGGAATTAACGATCCCGATTTTACTAAAAAGAACTAACAATGACAGAATTTTTTTTTATTTTTTTTGTTTTCCTTCGCTGAAAGCTTTTGAGTGCAGGAAATGGAATCGGATTTCTAGATCGCGAAGGCCATATGGTAAAAAATATAAAAGCTACAATTTAAAAATTATTTATTTAAAAAAATATTATATTTTTAGTTATCAGTCTCATGTGAAAATTTCCGCAGATTTCCAATCCGTTGAAATCTTTAACGGTCTAGGAGTAAATAAAAGAACTACACAACTCCAGTTAAAACTTTATTTGCTTTTTTATCGTCCTCTGGAAAATCATTCATCCACAAAATGAAGCAGAAATGGAAAAAAAAAATTAGAATAGGTCATCTCTTTATAGCGTTGCCATTCTAAAGAAAACAATGATAATTAAATTCCGTTAAATTCATTTTAAAATGTTCTAGATTAAATTTTAAAATTCCGGCCATTGTACGAAAATCGCAAAAAATTGGGACTACCTGTGTGCCAAGTCTCATTACTGTAAGTGCCATATATTCGTCAGGACAGTACACGCAGACACTTCCTTATATAATAGATATGCCGAGTCTGGTCTGTGGACCTGAAAATCTATTTGGTGGGTCAAATCTGGCTTGCAAGCTGTATAAACCTGCTCGATTTCTAGACTGTGAGCCAGTTAAATTTATCTTCGTGGCCGTGTCTAGTCTTCAGGCCAGATAAATCTGTTGGGAAAGCCGTATCTGGTGTACGGGCTTGACAAAAGTATTTGAACGGCAGTATGGGGTCTGTGGACCTGAGATGAATCTATTCACTACAACAGATTTTGTGTACGAGTACGGTTTTTATGAACGACCTGGTTGAATCTCATCCCAACTAGAACACCTATTACTAAAAAAACTAAAAATTCCTAATTAAAGGATTTAAGCTAAACAAAAAGGGAAAGGATTTAGCTTCGTATACAAAGCGATTAATTTTGAAAATATAAAGCTCAAAGAAAGAAACTTACTAGCCAAAATATGCTCCACACTTCCCCAAAGATAAGCTATATAAGGAAATCAATTCTCTCTTTTGTGTTCTTCATGTGTTAGTCAACATAGCTCGAACTCCTTAAGAAAAATTTTGTCAGAGTGCTGGCCTCGTAAGAAGCTATTCATTCCTTCATGTTAACACATAAATATAGATAAGTTGCGTTAAAAGAATTCCTAGTAAAACACTTGAGATTTCTCCTTATCAGTGAAAGATTCTGCTGACAGGACTAGCTCTTAACATAGAAGAATGACTTGGAGGATAGATGGAAGTATTCTAAAGAAAAAAAAGAGTATACACATTCATATCCCCCAATTAACGGTCTAATATATATTTCTGATATTTGTGATTAATTTAGGGCAGCTGTGTTTGATAAGAGAAATAGGTCTATGTAATAATCTAAATAACTTTATGGGCGGTTTTCATAATTAGTTTTAGTTGCTTAACGCTCCAAGTTATTTAATCCTCCGAGGCATCTCGCATAAGATCTGGTCGGTTTCGTTAAGGACGAGATATCTTGTCAAGACAAAACTGCCCTGTACTCCAAGGAGAAAATGAAGATCCATGCCGGGAAAACAAACTGTCCCTTACCCAGAACTGGTGACAGTTTAGAACAGGTTTTTGCACCAGACCCTGTTAACTTACAGGGCACAGTTTCTGACGTGAAGATCAACAATACTGCCCTGTTATTCCAAGGGCAAAATGACGATCCATGTAGGAAAAGAAATTTTCTCTTACCAGAACTAGTGACAGTTTAAAACAGGTTTTTAAACCAGACGATGGCAGTTACATGGCAGTTTTTGACGCGAAGATCAACAAAACTGCTCTGCTACTCCAAGGGGAAAATAAAGATCCATGTAGGAAAAACAAATTGTCCCTTGCCCAGAACTGATGACAGTTTAGAACAGATTTTTGCACCGGACGCTGGCAACTACAGGGCAGTTTTTGTAGCTGTTTTGTTTGGGGTCAGAGGTAGCGACCACAGAAAACCTTACGCGTCAAGATTAAGGACCGAACACGTAGGATATACGAGTTGTTGCTAAAGGTTTCCATTATGCCTATAGACCAGATACGATCTTCTAAATAGGTTTTACAAGCCCGCAAGATACGGGCCATCGTATTAGTCTATCCGGTCCGTAGGTCATATGCTATCCTTCGGACAGTTTTACCCTACCCGCAAACCAGATACGGTCCTTCTGATAGGTATCCCCGGCCCGCAGACCAGAGAGGGCCCTCCAAGTAGTTTTAATCAGAATCGCAGACCATATTTTCTCCTTCAGATGATTTCAACCGATCCGCACACCAAATACAGCCTTCCAAATATTTTTATCAGACCCGTAGACGGGACACAAGCCTCTGAATAGTTTAACCAGCCCGCAGACCATATATGTCCGTCCGAAGGTGTTACCCGTCCTGTCGGTCACACACAGTCCAGCGTTAAGGATTTCCTGTCACGCTGGCCACATTCGGGTCTCTGAATAGGTTTTCTCGGCAAGATACGGATACTAGATATTACTAGAGGATACTCATTCACAAAAAATAAATATTTAAAAAATTGAAAATCAGATCATTGCCATTTCACAAATACATTATATGGTCAAAAGTATTTAGGCTCTGAAGAAATTCGGAGGAGGATCTATCTTAGTGTGGGGTTGTTTTTTTGGTTAGGACTCGGTCCATTGCTTTATGTACCTGGTACCACGAACGCTGATGTGTACCTCGACGTTCTGGATAATTCGCTTTACAACAATTAACTATGGCAATACTACGGCGATGATGGTTGTTCCCTCCAACAGGATCGAGCTCCATGTCATACTGCAAAACGTGTGCTAGACTGGTTTCTTGAAAATGAGATGAATTTGCTTCACTGGCCTGTTCAGAGCCCCGATCTCAATCCGATCGAGCTCGTTTGGGACAAACTGGAGTAACGAGTACACCACCACATACATATCTTCACAACATCGCATACCCATCTTCACAATAATCTCTTCTCACAGACTTGCAAGATGCATGACGAGCTAATCCTGCCCAGACTAATAGAGAATTTGTGGAAAGTATGCCTCGACGTGTTGCAGCTGTAATACAAGCAAAAGGAGGGCCTACCCGTTACTAAATAGAATAATAAAGAACTTTTCCTGAAACACACTGTGTCCAAGTACTTCTGTCCATATAGTGTAACTACGTTGAAATTTGTAGAAAGATTTATATGTCGTATGTTTTTGTAAACTATTTATCACTAAGACTTAGTTCCTTTCTGGAAGCCTACTTTGTGGGCTTAATATAAGATAAGATAACTCCTGTACTTCAACTTCCCAGTGTACTTCAGCAAAAATCCGTGACTTCAGTTTCTTGTTTTGCATATTTATACCACAGCTGTCAATTTTTTTTCAGCTCGCGGAGAACTTGCGCCTATTTTAGAAGCAACACAATGTCTCTTTATTCCACGTGCGTCAGTACGTTTAAGACTGGAATAAGTGCTACGATAAAACAATGAACAACTCGCTTCTGTAAAATACGAGTTATGATGACATTCAAAAATTTGAGGTCTTGTTTCCTTCGCACGTGTGGTCAGTACCGTCTTAACTCTCCAAGGTCGACCTAAAATATTGGATCATCGAAATATTTCTTGTCTGCTTCCTGGAAAATTGAAACCACTTCAAATTGTTCCCGGAAATGCCTGTTGGCGAAAAATTTGGTATGAATATCAACTCGGGAACGAAATATTACAACATCTTGTCCGGGACCTAGCCATCTCGCTCCTCGAAACATTTCGGGTTCAATCCCTTCGAAATGTTTTCGGACATGCCACTTGACAAAATATTCAGTTCGAATGCATCCCTGAATAGCTTCACACGACAAGCGTCAGACCCGAAATACTGGAACTTCTTGTCCCAGCCAATGGACATCTCGCTGTTCGAAGTATTTGATGCCACATTTGATGCCGAACCATCCTCAGGTGTGTGATGTTTGGAAGGGTTAACGTTTGGGCACACTAGGAAGTAGTCCAGGACCTCGCGAACCAACAGATGACAATTTTTTGATCGGCTTAACTACTTATTTTAATTTTTTTGATTGATTTGACTACTTTTTTAAATTTTTTGATTGATTTGACTACTTATTTTAATTTTTTTGATTGATTTGACTACTTATTTTAATTTTTTTTATTGATTTGACTACTTTTTTAAATTTTTTGGTTGATTTGACTACTTATTTTAAATTTTTTGATTGGTTTGACTACTTATTTTAAATTTTTTGGTTATATCAAATTTGTACTTATTTTTTATGTATTCAATTTTTATAGATTTTATCCCATCTTGCGTTTGGTACATCTTGTATTTTTCTTGTAACATGTGCCATACAGTTCAAGCAGTCTGAAAAATTATTGTCCTTTTCTTGGACCTTGGACCACATACAATTCAAACTAAAACACATCCAAAATGCAATGCAATCTGAAAAATTTTAGTTCCATTCATCCCTTATTCATTGTCTTGATTTGCTGTCTTTCCTGGAGACGCGGTAGCCCGGTCAGAAGAGTAGCTTATTAGCAACCGGAGGGTTGCGAGTTCGAAACTCGATCCAACCAAAAACTAGTATACGTGGGGGCTGGTGCATGTTAAAACTGTCGTGTCCTCATATATATTGCAAAGTACTAGCACCAAGTGTCTGGGTTAAGTGGATCTCACAAGTTTCCTGTCTCTCAAGTGCACTTGATGATGATGATGACTTTTTTCCCTTGGGAGAAGCAGATTTTGAGGCTTGGCTGCTTTGCCTTGTGCCTCTAGAGAAAAATTTGCCCTTGATGCTCAAATGTACGCCCACGTGTGAAACTACAGTTAGTTAGCTTTCGGACTCCGTCTTTTTAAGACGTCTCTGTAGCCATTTATTTAGCCACAGTCATTACAACACGTAGGTTGAAATTTAGAAAAACGAGGAAAGCACTATGAATGCTTTCCTTGTTTTCCAAAATTTTAATCCATGTGTTGTAATATCTGTTTCTAAATAAATATTAATTTTAATGTCCTAAAAAGTTTGGATTAATTCGGCACAATATCCTCACGTTGGCGCAGTGTGGATGGTTGGAGAGGTAGAGTGCCAGTTCAGGCGTTGACTTTATCATCTGACAGTAAATCAAAATTTCGAGATGTTGTCCTCGGATCTTTCTTGTCGTTATTAATCACGGACCGTCGCCACTAACCCCTTTGTGTTATGCCCCTCCTGCGAGATGTTAATTCAACTCCTTACCATACCTTGCAATTTTTCCAATTAAGTTATTTTATTTTCTGTTAGATTTTAATCCCATGAGAAACCGCGTAGCTTTTTTATTCTTTCTTCCCGGAAGGTTTACCGGATTTTCGGAAATTTCCCGATTTCTTGGTGGTCATGTCCGTCACTTTGAAAGTGCAGTTTTCTGTCGAATAGATGAGGCGAAAAGTTATCGGGTACTCAACTCAATGCCACATCGTTACGTGCTGATGCTGCAACATCTTGTCAACGCATTTGTCGGAAAAGCATTCTAGGTTTAAACGCTTCGTTGCTGTCGACGCAGTCATAGAGAACAAATGAACTGTCAATAAACTTTCAAATCATCGAGCTTTAAACAAAAGAAAACCGCGAGTCAAGGTCTGTCAACCCAAGTTAACTCTTCGTTCGTGGAGTTCAGTTTGGGTCATTATAATATTTTTTTACCTTCAAAACGATGAAGTATATCCATTTTATCCCTGTATGCTGTCCTCGTTCAGATACATTTCAATTTTCTGAACCATAGAGCAATGTACCCATTTGAGATTTACATTCAGAAAAATCCATCAACCCCCCCCCCCCCCAAAAAAAAAAAAAAAAATATATATATATATATATATATATATATATATATATATATATATATATATTGTATTATTTTTTTTCCAAAAATTTAAAGTTTTTATTGCTTTTAAATCTTAAAACATCTTAACCCTGTTGTCTGATTTATCAGGTTTTTATTTATTACTATTATTTATACTTTTATTGAAAATTCTATATACTCGTATATGGGGTTTATCAAGATCTATTTTGTTTAGTAATTGTAATATCACCTTTCGTCTTGAAAAGCCGACCAACCGGTCTGGTGGTTAATATGTTAGCCTCTAGATCGGAATGCTCCTGGTTCGAATCCGGGTCAATGCATGGATGTTTGTCAGCGTATGGTGTAGAAGCGGCTGGTACACCTTTAATCTGTCGTGGCCGACAGTTCTCACGTTGGATTGGTGAGGATGTTTGGAGAGTGAGGTGCCAGCTCAAGTATTACCCCGTCATCTGACCGTGATTCAAAATTACTCTATGTTGTCCTCGGATCTTTCCTTTAGGGGATTGGAAGGTTCCTGGTTCGAATCCGGGTCCGGGCATGGATGTTTGTAAACGTATGGTGTAGAGGCGGCTGGTGCACCTTAACTCTGTCGTGGCCGAAAGTCCTCACGTTGGGTTGGCGTGGAAGTTTGGAGAGTGGGGTGCCAGCTCAGGTGTTGCTTCGTCATCTGACCGTGGTTCAAAATTACGAGGTATTGTCCTCGAATCTTTCCCTTAAGGGACTGATTCCGGACCGTCGTCAATAGCCCGTTGTGTTGCTCTAGTACGACGTTAACTAAAAATTACCATTACCATTACAATTACCTTTAGGGGATTGATCCTGGACCGTCGTCAATAGCCCGTTATGTTGCTCTAGTAAGACGTTAACTAAAATTACCATTACCGAACTTGGTAATTTGGTAATTTTTAATTAACGTCGTACTAGAGCAACACAACGGGCTATTGACGACGGTCCGGGATCAGTCTATTAAGGGAAAGATCCGAGGACAACAACTCGTAATTTTGAATCACGGTCAGATGACGAAGCAACACCTGAGCTAGTACCCCACTCTCCAAACTTCCACACCAACCCAACGTGAGGACTTTCGGCCACGACAGATTTAATGTGCACCAGCCGCCTCTACACCATACGCTTACAAACATCCATGCCCGGACCCGGATTCGAACCAGGAACCTTCCGATACAGAGGCTAACACCTTAACCACTATACCGGTTGGTCGGCTACCAAGTTCGTATATTTTCCTTTGCGGTTTATCCCGGACTGTCACCCATAGCCCGTTGTGTTGAGTCACCTGAGCGTGGTTCAAAATTACGTTATGTTGTACTCGGATATTTCCTTTAAGGGATTAATCCTGAGCCGTCGTCAATAGCCCGTGTTGTTGCTCTAGTACGACGTTAATTAATAATTACGAAATTACCAAATTCGTCTTGAAAGTGCGAGACCGCGGTATTCCGGTTGAAAGAGTAATGGATTAGCTACCGGAGGAACCGGGTTGCGAATTCGAATCCAACCAAAGACCGTCGTGTACAATGGGGACTAGTGCACGTTGAATCTGTAGTGTCCTCAAATGTCCTTAAGTCGGAAGGTGGTGAGGAAGTTTGGGAGAGTGGGGTGTCAAATCAGATAAGACCTCGTCATCTGATGGTAGTTCAAAACTACCTCGTGTTGTCCTCGGACCTCACCAGAAGGTAGGTAGGTCTTTTCATCAACGTCGCACTGAAAGAACGCAACGGGCTATTGTCTACTGTTCAGTAAGGATTGAAGGACAACGCCTCGTAGTTGTGAACCACGGTCAGATGACGAGAACTACACTTGAGAAGGCACTCCACTCTTCAAACTTTCACGCTACGACAACTTGAGTACAGTTGAGAAAACGACGTATTTAACATACACCACCCCCTTCGTACAAGATTGTCTTAGGCTGGATTTGAACTCGTAACCCTCCGGTTGCTGATCCATAACTCTTCCAACCGAGCTACCGCAATTCCCCTTTCTGGAAAGTGAAAATTCAGTGTCGTTCCATTTGACGACGTTAATTAAAAATGCCATACCATAACAATAAATGCCATACCATAACAATAAATGCCATACCATAACAAAAAATGCCATATCATAAGAATCTATTAATTATTGTTGTTGTACTATTTCCATATTTATTTATTATTTTTTTGAAGCATAAATAGTTTTTTCTTTGACGAAAAATTTGAAACCTCCCCCAATGGTGCTTTATTGTAATTTTTTCTAAATATTCATTGAAACCACTTTTTCTCGAATTTTAAACGACATATCTATAATTCGCATTCACACCAAAACGTTTTTATAACCAATACAGAAGGCTTTACTAGAAATATTGCGTTTTCCTGATTCGTAGTTACTGGTTTCGTTTCGTTTGTTCAGGTGTTTCAATAACTCTCGGGCGTACAAAACTGTCCGCCCATTAAGCATTATGCGATTATTTTCCCGTAAAGCAACAAAGGACATAGATAAAAATTTCCAAAGTCATTCAGTTTTTTAAATACAGGGTGGTCCCGAATTCATGGTACAAACTTTAATGGTAGGTACAGGACATTGTAACAATGATTTATTGTATAGGAATGTATAGTCGCAAGTGACGCGGTGAGGCGAAAACAGGGGAAATAACGGCCGAAAGGAAAAACAAAGATTTTATTGAAAGCGTTGTTGACAAGTGTCATGTTTACAGTAATTGTTCAAAATTGCGTCCACCAGTATCGATACATGCTTGACAGCGTCGGTGGAGCGATTGGCGTACACGTTCAAAGATGCCTGGTATTTCACGCACACCTGCAGCAGCTACAGATAAGCGAGCGACGAGATCCTCATCTGAGTCAACTGGAGTCTCATAAACAAGATGCTTTAGATGTCCCCATAAAAAGTAATCGAGGCTCGATAAATCGGGAGATCGGGGTGGCCAAGGGACTGGTCCACCACGCCCAATCCATCGAGTACCAAACGTGGCATTCAGGTAATTCCGTACATCAATGCTGAAGTGTGCTGGCGCCCCATCGTGCTGAAACCACATGCGGTTACGAATGGCGATCGGAACATCATGCAGCAGTTGTGGTAACACTTCTTTCAGAAAAATAAGATAGCTTCCGCCAGTGAGCCGCGTGGGTAGTAAGTATGGGCCAATCAAAAAGTCGTTCACAATACCAGTCCACACATTAATACTGAAACGTTGTTGAAACGCATGTCGACGCGTTGCATGTGGATTATCGGTTGCCCACACATGGGAATTGTGCGCATTAAAGACACCCTCGCGTGAAAATGTCGCTTCATCTGTAAATAGCACATAATCTACGAAATCCGGCTACAACGCACATTGCTGCATCACCCACAGGCAGAAGTTCACGCGGCGAGGATAATCTGCCGGATTCAATGCTTGTACTTTCTGAAAATGGAAGGGGTGTAAGCGATTTTCGTTTAACACTCTGCATACAGTCTGATGACTCACACCTACGTCACGAGCAACAGTTCTTGTGCTTGACTCGGGTCTATCAGCCACAATGTTCAAGATGCTTTCTTCCAGCCTTGGAGTGCGTACAGCTCTTACTCGACCAGCGCCATGTCTGTTGACGTCGAACGCACCTGTTTCACAAAGTTGACGATGTAACCGTTGAAAAATTCTATGATCCGGCATTCGTCGATCAGGATACTCCGCGCGATACATTCGTAACGCAGCTCTGCCGTTACCATTTGCACGGCCGTACATGTAATGCATGTCTGCTTTTTCTGCATACGTAAAGTCACCCATCGTCTACGGCAGCACAATTGTGAATGGCGCTTTTCCCTACTGCGATGCATCATGTTCAACAGCGGCTAGACATCTACTGCCCTCTACCGGCAATGATACCAACCGATCACTCCATTTCTCTTTCCTTTTATTTCCCCTGTTTACGCCTCACCGCGTCACTTGCGACTATACATTCCTATACAATAAATCATTGTTACAATGTCCTGTACCTACCATTAAAGTTTGTACCATGAATTCGGGACCACCCTGTATTTTTAGTTTCATTTCAAGTGTCTGCTCT
The DNA here is from genome assembly GCA_947359465.1 of Metellina segmentata. Taxonomy (NCBI): domain Eukaryota; kingdom Metazoa; phylum Arthropoda; class Arachnida; order Araneae; family Tetragnathidae; genus Metellina; species Metellina segmentata. The sequence continues at coordinate 24,232,531 of OX375884.1, forward strand.
TTACTACTTTTTAAAGTATTTTTTATTTACAAAGGAGTGTCCCTCTTTCTAAAATCATCTGGTTTACGGGAACGTTAAACCTATTCGGAGGGCCATATCTTGTCGGCGGGCAAGTAAGATGTATTCGGAGGGTAGTATTTGGCCGGTGGGCAAGAAGACCTATTCGGAGGGTAGTACCTGGTCGACGGGAATGGAAAGAACTATTCGGAGGGCCGTATATGACTGGTGAGAAAGAAATCCTCCTCCTCGGATCTTATGTAGTCGGAGGGGCATGGAAATCGTATTCGGAAGGTGGTATCTGATCGACAGGCAAGGGAAACCAAATCGGAGGGTCATTTCTGGCCTGAGTGGCAGGGAAATCCTATTCGGAGGGACATATCTGGCAGGTGGATTGGGTAAACTTCGGAAAGAACGGTGTTTGGGCCTAAAAAAAATAATTAAAGGGCCGTATATCACCTTTGGGCTCGGATCTTATCCTTGGGATTGATCTCGGACCATTGTCAATAGCCCGTTGTGTTGCTCCAGTACGACGTTAATTCAAATACCTTAGTTTTTGAGCGTACAGATTTTGTTAACGAGCTACCTGATCTCAGCGACAGTAACAGTTATTTCTCCAATAGCTAAAAGCCGACTAACCGGTCTGGTGGTTAAGGTGTTAGCCTGAAGGTTCCTGGTTCGAATCCGGGTCAGAGCATGGATGTTTGTAAGCGTATGGTGTAGAGGTGGCTGGTGCACATTAAATCTGTCGTGGCCGAAACTCCTCACGTTGGGTTGGTGTGGAAGTTTGGAGAGTGGGGTGTCATCTCAGGAGTTGTTATCTTCCACTGACCGTGGTTCAAAAAGACGTGGTGTTGTCCTCGAATATTAATCCCGGACCGTCGTCAATGTCCGTTGTGTTGCTCTAGTACGACGTTAATTTAAAATTACCAATTACCGAGGACAACATCACGTCATTTTGAACCTCGTTCGGTGAACGATAACAACACCTTAGCTGGAACCCCACTGCTTTATAGTTGAAATAAAATAACATACATAATTAACGTAACATAATAACGTATGTAATTTTTAATTTACGTTATACTAGAATAACACAACGGGCTATTGACGACGGTCCGGTATCAATCACTCAAGGGAAAGATCAAAGGACAATGCCACGTAATTTTGAACCACGGTCAGATGACGAGGCAATACCTGAGCTGTCTCCTCACTCTCCAAACGTCCACACCAACTCATCGTGAGGACTTTCGGCAACGACAGTTATAAGGTGCACCAGCCGCCTCTACACCATACGCTTACAAATATCCATAAATTGACCCGAATTCGAACCAGGAACCTTCCGATCTAAAGGCTAACACCTTAAGCAATATACATGTGGGTCGGCAAATCTACTATGGGATCACTGTTCTTGTCTTAAAGTGTTTTATATGGATCCTATTTGCAAGACATGGAAAAATGGCAACGGTCCAATTAGTCCTAGTGTAGCAATAAACGACCGTAGAGCTCTAACCAACCAGATCAAATCCGTTTTAGTGTTTTAAGTAGATCGTGTTTGAACACGAAAAGTAACTGCGATCTAATTAGCTCTAGTGCAGCAAAAAATTACCGTAGAGGAATAACTAACCAAGCGAATATCAGGAGCAATACTTTTTGAATATCTGTACTAGGGATCGCTTTTTTTTAAAATGTTTATGTAGATTCTATTCGAGTAGATAGATTTTGAGAGTTCTGGCGCATAAAGGGAAGTTGGGCAGGAAGGGAAGGGAAGTTGGGCAGGAAGGGAAGGGAAAGTGGGCAGGAAGAGAAGTTGGGCAGGAAGGGAGGGTAGAGGTGATAAGACAATTGCTTGTGGCCGTTTGATAAGAAACTGAAGATGAACATGATAACGTCAATTTGTTGACAAGTTGTCATGGTGGTGAATGACTGGTAGCGCCTTCTGGTGGTCAGATGATCAAACATATTATTTTAATTAAAAAGGAATTACTTGGATTCGAACCCGGGACCATCGTGATGCGATGCGAGCATGCTAGCCGTTAGGCCATTGTTGACTTATCAAGCAGTGGTTATTTATCATACAATTCCAGTACTCCCTTCTGCAGATAAGGACTTCTACTTTTTCTTTTTCACTACAAATGTATTGAGAATGGTTTTAAATTTATTTGTAGTTATTTAATACTTTATAAAATAACAGGTAGCGCCATCTAGTGAAAGGTTGAACAATTAAACGTACTTAAGTGAAAATACTATAATATAAAGGACCTATAAGATTTCTTAAATTATAAGCTAAATGACAGGCACAGCCATCTAGTGATGGAAAATGTAACAATTAGTTTTAATTAATTTATTTTCTAGCTGTTAACTTGTATTTTTAGCGTGATACTTTAGAATTAAATGGAGAATTATTTAAAAGAAAAATAATAATACGTGGATTCGGACCTAACAAAAGGTAATAGCGGTCAACCGTTTTTACACAAGCACTGTAGACGTTCGTCCACTACTACCTATGTGATCGTGTTATATTTAAAATAGTCTATCATTTTGTTAATCCATATAGTACATACTTCCAAACATTGAAAAGTCTAGAAGCTTCTGGAACGGGTGACTAAGAAATAATTGTGCCCATAAAATAGTAAGATAACAGAGTTTAACACCAATTAGACATACTATCAAAGATTGAAATGCCTAGAAGTCTATGGAACTTGTGACATTATGACTAAGGATTGTGTAGCGTGTGTAAGATTAAAGAGAATGAACGAAGTTATACACAGAGTCTGATAAAAGTGACTCAAAAGATTAGCTTAAACTACCGAAGTACACGTGTTATGGTATCTGAAAAATGTTTGCGGCCAGCAAAGAAAGTAATTATACTGCTTGATAAATAAGAGGCTTTTAAAAGCATAGTTGGAGTGAGTTCTTGAGTCTTTGAATTACTTTGCTTCTTTGGATTTTTACCCTTCTACTGTTTTTATATACATTATGGATTCTGGTGATATTAGGCCCACAAAGAAAATGCGTACAGACAAAGAACAGTGTTTTCAGAAATACTGTAAAGATTCTTTATGCTATGAATACGGTAAATTGTTTACAGATCGTGATGGCTGGACATATTTCCCTCGATTGGAAAACGAATTAACATATTTAAAGAAAGAGGAAACTACTGTAGAAGTTTACGGTAAAAAATATACTGTGCCTCGACAACTTGTAGCATACGGAGACGAAGGAATAAGCTATACATTTAGTGGATCTTGTATTGCAGCCAAGCCTTGGTCTCCTTTACTGTTGGAAATAAAGGAAGAAGTGGAACGAGTAAGTGGTGAAAGATTTAATTTTGTGTTGGTGAACCGTTATAAAGATGGTAAGGACTGTATAGGTGCCCATAAAGACAACGAAAAGGACTTGGATCTTAATGCACCCATAGCGTCTGTTTCATTTGGACAAAAAAGACAATTTGTGTTTTCTAGAAAGAACTACAACTCTTTAAAAATTGTTCTCGAAAATGGAAGCCTACTTATGATGAAATATCCAACGAACCAATTTTGGCTACACAGTTTGCCCCGTGGGAATGCATCATGCCCCAGAGTAAACTTAACGTTTCGTAAAATTCTTGTAAAAATCAGCGATAAACCACTTATGTGCCCCCTAAAAGATATTTGAAAAACGTTACAATTAATATTTATACCTTTGTGAATATTATTTTCTTAGTCTTACATATTATTGTTATTTTAAAGAAACTTTTTGCGTGTCTTACCATATACACTGTATTTTGGATTATCATTTTTTTTTATATTAAATATAAGTTTTATAAATGGTCTTTTGCAATGCATGATCTGAAATTAAATTTTCTTTGCTATAAATATTTTAGTTTTTTAAAATTTAGATGCTTTTAGTTAATCACTAATTAGACATTGGATGCTATAGCACATATTTTATTACATAAATTATTTTTCAACACTCTACACTTCGGTAAAAGTGCAAAAAAAAAATTACTTTTTCTTTTATTTGAAAACTTTGCAAGACCCGTAGTACTATGATCATGTTTCCTTGTGCATTTGTTTGAATTGAACAAAAGAAAACTATCCAATATACCACAGAAGTACAATACGGGACTTAGAAATGTAAGTTGGTCAAAAGAAAAAGAAACAGTGGAACATAGTTAACTAAACTTACAAGATTTGATGACCATAACAAATGAGTAGAAACGCAATTGACTCCTTGTACATTTGAAGAAATTATAATCGTATTGAAATCTAAACCATATGTTATTTTCTAATTATTCTTTCCCAACCGTATTATTTTTTAATTTAAATAAATCTGTCTAAATTTTAGTGATTAATATTTTAGATTTACAAACTTTTTTAAATGAAATTTTCTTTGATTTATATTGTAAAAAGTTAAGATGTTTTCACACAAAAATTAGATTCCATCATACATATTTTAATAATTAAGATTTAAATAAATATATGCAAATGAAACATGCATTAGATATTATTACCAAACTTTTAAATACAGATTAAAAAAAAATTATTTTCCATTTCAAATAAGATGTTTAGCAGTTTGATTCTTAAAGCGTGTTTTTATGCATGATTTAAAAAAAAAAAAAAATTAAGAAACCTGTAAAGTAAAATATTTTTTACCTTTATTTGAAGCTTTGCAAGAACCATACTATGAAGATGTTTCCTTGTACATAAGAAGTAGTGGAAATTAGTATAAGAAACCTTTTGTCCTTGAAGTTCTAAATTAAATGTTATTTTTTTCTAATTCTCTTGCAAACCATTCATATGCAGTTTAATTTGCAGAGCCAAATATCAATTTCGAAAAGGCATTTTACAAGTTACTTTGTATATGTCTTTTTAATTTTAGATATACTGCAATGCTACGTTAAGTGGATAGTCAGAGGGTTTTCAGATTTTGAAAATAATGTGAACACTTCTGTGCTGCTAAACAAAATAAATTTTTGCCCTTTCTTGATAGTTAATGCATAATATAAAGATTTACTCACATCACTAATAGTTTTACACATGAATAAAATTAAATAACAACCGAAAATTTTAAATACTAATCAATTTTTAAATGAACATATCTTGGTCTGTTTCTACAATTCTAAAAACTTAGAGTCCAGACTTTCCAAGGGAGACACACTTTCCCATGCTATGGGACAGAAAGGAAGTCCACATATGTATTTTTCAACATATCGTAGTTTTCCGATCTTTGGCACTAAGTTTATGCTTATAAGTCGATAAGTTAAAACGAATACTTGAAGCTACTTGCCCTTTTATAGCAATGCATCCGTATTCACATACCTTTTTGAAGAAACCTTCTTGAGTCTGAAATTCACAATTGCACAAATATTATACATTGCTATTCAAAAAGCGTAAGCTATTTCTTGGAAAAATAATTGTATACTGCGGGCACGAAGAGCTACATAGCAGCATATTCTTACTAATCAGTAAAGTTAATCTAATCTTAGTCTTATCTTTTGTTAGTAACTATGAACACATAAGTGATGAATGTACTCAGAAAACACGTGCTTGTGATGATGCGACATCTACTTGTGTTGTGGAAA